>JAWWNI010000134.1:0-1389167 GCA_034642065.1 Darevskia nairensis | reverse complement strand
GGAGTGGTTGGTCCACAACTAGTTTTTTGCATTCCTCTCTTGTCTCTTTCTCCATTTTTTGTTTGTTTTTGTTTCAAGAAGAAGAAGAAGAATTAAAAAGTCTGACCATACCTGTTTTTTGGGTTTTTTGTTTTTTTTTCATTTCGGGTTGGAAGATGGAAAATTGTACAAAGTCTAATTTAAGGGAACTAGAGTGACTTTAAAAGTTAGTCAGTATGCCTTTTTGCCTGGTATTATTTACATACCAGAACTGTAAAGTAATGCTGTTTGGAAGGGTTTTAAATTATTGACATTATACAGTCTTTGTGCATTGGCTCTGGAAGGAAGCGTTGCAGAGTCATAAACCTTAATTTATTTTAATAGCCGTGTGTTCTGTGATCTGGTTGCATTTATGCAGCTTGGATAAGAATTCTCTCTCTCTCTTCTGTTTAACAGTGTGAAATGTATGGAGATCATATTTTTTTATACAGGTATTTCAATTAAACTTTTTTGTAGATAACCTGTGTGGCTTCTTCCTTTTGAACTCAGCTGACCAGACTCCGGTGATTCTCAATACAGTACAATACTTGTAAAGGGATCTTTTGCCCCTCCATATCCCAGAATAATAGAATAGCAGAATTAGAAGGGACCACGAGGGTTATCTAGGAATCTTGCCCAACTCGGGGCTGGAACCCACGACCCTGAGATTGAGTCTCATGCTCTACCAACTGAGCTATCTACGGTCCCTGCTGAACTACAACTCCCATCAGCCTTAGCAAGCAGGGCCAAGAGCCAGGGATGTTGGGAGCTGTAGTTCAGCAACATCTGGAGGACATAGCTGTCAACTTTCAGATTTGAAAATAAGGGATTTCCCCCCAAAACTTTTGGATTTGAAAATAAGGGATGCCGCGAGGGCGGTGCAATGGCACCAAGTAGCCTCGCCACCCTGCGCTCCAGAGGCTGCGCACGAACGATGAGCGAAAGAGCGACTGTGTAGACGGCAGGCAGGCTGTCTGGTTGGGCGTGAGGGTCTGGCTGCACAAGGCATGCAAGCTCCGCCCCCAGTCGGTCTCAGACTCCTTATTGGCAGCCGAGCAACGCAGCTGAGGAGCCTCCCTGGCCGGCAGGGAGGGAGAGGAGCTGCTTCCTTTGAAATCCGGGAAATTTAAGGGATATAAACAATCCGGGATAGCAGCGGGAAACGGCATTGGAATAAGGGAGTGTCCCGCAAAAAAAGGGAGCTATGCTGGAGGGCCAGAAAAGTTTGCCACATCTCCTATACAGTGATGGGAACTGGGCTACAGGCCACCTCCCAATGGCTGCAAGCAAATAGCATGGCCTGATGTTGCTGTTTCACAATGGCTGCCACGAGCACTGCAGGCCAGATTACTCTGTCCTCACATGATTTCGAGCAACGGCATGAGATCCTTGTGTGCCTCTGCCTTCACAACAGGTGTGGTGTCACCTGAAATCAATACACACTCCCTGGGCTGCGCATAAAGACTTCTCCAATGCTGCAATGCAACAGGTTGCCATAGTTTTCCCTAGTGGGAAGCCCATTTGGGCAACTTGGTAGCCCATGGTCCTAACCATGGCCACTTAGTTAAATCCCATAAGTTGTTCCCACTCTTTGCTCCTACAGAGAATCTAGCTTTACACTAAGAGTCAAGACAGAAAGCTGGTAGTATTTACCCCACCTCACTCCCACAAAGGAAAAGCAGGGGTCTAATATCCAATGTTAGTTGTGCTCAGAGCTGGCATCCGTCTTGTCGCAAGAGACAATGGAGTGTGCCTCTGGGGGTGAAGTCAAACCTGAGGTACCAGCCCCGAAGTGACCTGCCCGGATCTCGTGTCTGGAGGTTTCAAGTTGCCCAGTAATTTCGGTTGATGTGTTGAAATTAGCGGACATGACACACACACGGGTTTGTCAATTTCAGAGGGGCTACTCAAGTTTAAAAGGTAAAAGGGACCCCTGACCATTTGGTCCAGTCGTGTCTGACTCTGGGGTTGCGGCGCTCATCTCGCTTTATTGGCCGAGAGCCGACGTACAGCTTCCAGGCCATGTGGCCAGCATGACAAAGCCGCTTTTGGCGAACCAGAGCAGCGCACGGAAACGCCGTTTACCTTCCCACCAGAGCGGTACCTATTTATCTACTTGCACTTTGACGTGCTTTCGAACTGCTAGGTGGGCAGGAGCAGGGACCGAGCAACGGGAGCTCACCCCGTCCCAGGGATTCGAACCGCCGACCTTCTGATCAGCAAGCCCTAGGCTCTGTGGTTTAACCCACAGCGCCACCTGGGTCCCTTCTACTCAACTTAGTTGGCTACAAATGTTTACAAATGCTTTTCCTTTTTTCAAACAACCACCTTGCACGACAGGGAGCAGTCTCCTTAAAACCCTTGTCATGCAAGCTTTCCATATGCAAAGTTTGTTTATTTATCGGGGGGGGGGGAGAGGACAGGTAGCATGTGCTTTTCCAGTACATTTGCAGTGCTCCTGATGAGATGCTCCTATTAGCGGTGTGTAAGCACTTAAAAGTCTTGGAAACTCTTCCATGCCTTCATATAATAGCCCTTAGTTGGACTTATTAGTGCTAATCCAGCAGAACTGTTGATAACATTATGAGGATTTGAAACACTGGAGTTCTTTCTTTCATTTCTTACAAAACTAAATGGCCCGACAAGTTTTGTATTGCTGGTTTACAAGGAAAGGAGGACTTTCTTTTGACAGAGCAAATCCTGTCTCGATTGCCTTAGCAGCCCTGCCCCAATTCAAATCCTGAAATAATCCCTTCTCCCGTTTGCTCTTGGAAGGGAAAGTTGTCATCTTCCAGCTCAATTTACGGACACTCGCCGGAGCAAGACTCGAAACACATGGGATGCTAACCATTTGAAGCTTTCAAAAATTGCTGAATATCAGGAACTAACTTAAATGGGCATTTACTCCCTCTCTCTTTTTAAGTTTTCTGTATGCAGTTTTCCCCTGTCAGCTAAAGGTATGAGAATGAAGATGTCAAAAACACTCTTGTAATGTGGCTGGTGAGGAAAGGTGTGGTAGATGATGTAGATAAGCAGAAATCCCCTTCAAGCAGTTTCGCTGTGGAGGTTGATCTTCCCTCCTGGTTGTGCTCAGTGGAAAGCCACAGGAATTATATATGTGCATCAAGTTTTTCTAGGTCAGTGTTAAATTACATGGCGGCTAGGTTGGCACACACGAGTCTACCTCGAAGCGCATACTGTAACAGCCGCATCTCTCCCACTTTCAAACCCTGAGCATCCCTTCTCAACCCAGTCTTCCCCAAATCCCAAATCTGTTAGGTGCGAAAGGACGTGGACGTCTTGTGAGTGCATCACCAGCTGCCCATGGGAGAGAGGGACACGGGTGGTGCTGTGGTCTAAATCACTGAGCTTCTTGGACTTGCCGATCAGAAGGTTGGCGGTTCGAACCCCCACAACGGAGTGAGCTCCCATTGCTCTGTCCCAACTCCTGCCAACCTAGCAGTTGGAAAGCACACCAGTGCAAGTAGATAAATAGGGACTGCTGCGGCAGGAAGGTAAACAGTGTTTCCGTGCGCTCTGGCTTCCGTCATGATGTCCCGTTGCACCAGATGCGGTTTAGTCCGGCTGGCCACATGACCCGGAAAGCTGTCTGTGGACAAACGCCGGCTCCCTCAGTCTGAAAGCGAGATGAGCGCCGCAACCCTATAGTTGCCTTTGACTGGGCTTAATCATCCAGGGGTCCTTTAACGTTTTATTTATTTTTTGCGCACGGAAACTGAGATCCAGGTGATCGAGCAGTGAAGATTGCTTCCCCGGCGTTTAAATCTTGCTGCAACACGGGACAGCATCCTGCACTTCGTCAGAGAGCGGGAAGCTCGATAATGGGGCACAATGCAGGCTGTTTGTCACACACAGTTGTGTCCTCCTTCAAAGGGGAACCACCCTGGATCTCAGGAGGAATGACATGTGGGGTGCCTTCCACACCCCTCCACATTTTGTGTTGGTGCTGATCTTTAAAGCTCTCAACGGCCTCGGCCCAGTATACCTGAAGGAGCATTTCCACCCCCATCGTTCAGCCCGGACACTGAGGTCCGGCTCCTTCTGGCGGTTCCCTCACTGTGAGATGTGAGGTTACAGGGAACCAGGCAGAGGGCCTTCTCGGTAGTGGCTCCCGCCCTGTGGAACGCCCTCCCATCAGATGTCAAGGAAATAAAGAACTATCTGACTTTTAGAAGACATCTGAAGGCAGCCCTGTTTAGGGAAGTTTTTAACGTTTTATCATGTTTTTGATATTCTGTTGGGAGCTGCCCAGAGTGGCTGGGAAATCCAGCCAGATGGGCGGGGTACAAATAAATTGTTGTTGTTGTTGTTGTTGTTGTTGTTATGAGGAGGAGGAGGAGGACTATTGTGCCAGTTCAAGAAGCTATGTACCTGATGGGATTTAGCAGGTGAAACCTCTCACTGGCCAATCCTATTCCAGTCTCACTCTCTTTTTCCCCACATTTGTTCGGTTTTTGCTGAGCAACCTGCTCCGGCACCTTCCACAGCATCCTGACACTTAGCAATTTATCAGCTAGGACTTATATCATTTGAGCATCACCTGCTAAACTGCTTCAAAAGGCACCAGAGCAGGTCCAGGGAAAGGAACAGCAACCCGGATGGAAAAGCTCTGCCATCCAACCAATTTTGCTAGGACCTCACAACCCCCTGTGCTGTTCCTATTGAAATGCGGGTTTTACTTCGGAATCGCTCCCACCTACGTAGGTCTTACCAAATTTTGCTTTGGCTTTTCACACCTGTCTAATCTGTCCGGGGACTGTTGGTTTCGACAGTTGCCGTCAGTCAGTTTAACAGCTTTGATATAGTCAATTTCAGTCCTTAGGATTATAGAGCACCACGCTCTAACCGACTGAGCTATCCACTGGGACAAACTGTTGTCTTTTGCTTCCACTACGAAAAGCTGTCAAGCGCAGGGTTTTGTCGTCCGTCTCTCCCTTGCGACAAAGACATCTCCAAAGCCATGCCTTTTCATTCTTCTTCTTCCTAGTGCGTTTAAATAATAATAATGTTTACTTTGACAAAATGATGCGGTAACGAAGCAACTAAACTGCCTTCCACATGGTAGTTTAGCGCCCTCTGTTGGTCCAACCAAAGCACATTGTCTTCCAAAGCCACTTGCAGACACCTGTAGACAGGTGTCTTTCAGAATGGAAAAAGCAGCGCAGGTCGGCTTCTGAAATGTTCCACCAGGTAGGAAAGGATTCCATTATAAATAAATGATAGACAACAATGCTGCAATTTTCTTTTTTAACTTCTCCCAGGGCACGGCGGAAGCTGAGTAGACGACATCTATTTACCTGCGACGCTTCGTTCCTGAGTTCAAAAACAAAGAGCCCGGCCGCCTTTCCACAATCAGTACATCATGTTTGCAAAAGGGAATTTGATGAATGAGTTAGCTTCGCGGAAGACGTTCCGGCTACGGTAATGTGTGCGGTCACCCACAGACTTTCGTCACCCTGGAACATTTGACCTAGAAACCGTGCGGTGAGCTTGAAATGAAGCACATGTTTCAGTGCGCCTGAATTCAACAGGAGTTCAGAATTGCCTCCCTGCTTACGTCTTTGGCTTAAGTTGAATGAGATATGCTTCACTTGAGCTGCACGGCGCTCAGTATTATTCTGAGCAGCTGGGTAACAATACCATCACAACCAGTAATGGAAATATTTCCGGGTTCCTGGAAGCAGCTCGGGATTCCCCCCCCTTTTTTTTTTAGAAAACAAAAGCAAATGTGTTTTATTTGAGTTCTATTTATTATCCAGCCTTAGGAGCAGGGAGAGGAGATAGAAAAGAAGGTAATGTTCCTGTATTTTAATAGTGTAGAAGAGGGAATTTTGGATGCAACTGAGAAAAATTCTACCATGAGAAGGTGTACCATACGGTGGTACCTTGGTTCTCAAACTTAATCCATTCCGGAAGTCCGTTCCAAAACAAAAGCGTTCCAAAACCAAGGCGCTCTTCCCCATAGAATGTAATGCAAAATGGATTAATCCGTTCCAGACTTTTAAAAACAGCCCCTAAAACAGAGACCATTGATCCATAAAATGAAAGCAGTAATCAATGTACTGTACTATAAAATAAATAAGACAGTATTGTAGATGATAAAAATAAAAATTATTATTTTTTCTTTACCTGCACTGATGTTAGTCATTGTTTGGATGAGGGGCTTTTATCCATTTCTGCAGTCACACAATCGATCAATCAATAGCTGAACTGGGCTTCACAAGGTCACAAAAACAAATTAGCTGAAAAAGCTTCAAAAACAAAAACGCAAAATAAATAACAAAAACAAAAGCGCCAAACTTAATCTTTTCCAGAAGTCCGTTTGACTTCTGAAATGTTCGAAAACGAAGGGGCAGTTTCTGATCGGTGCAAGCGCCCCGGAAACAATAGCCGACAGCCGCATTGGAAGTTCGGCTTCCGAAAAACGTTTGAAAACTGGAACACTTCCGGGTTTGGGGCATTTGAGAACCCAAGATGTTTGAGTACCAAGGTACCACTGTAAAGGTAAAGGTAAAGGGACCCCTGACCATTAGGTCCAGTTGCGAACGACTCTGGGGTTGCAGTGCTCATCTCGCTTTATTGGCCGAGGGAGCCAGCGTACAGCTTCCGGGTCATGTGGCCAGCATGACTAAGCCGCTTCTGGTGAACCAGAGCAGCGCACGGAAATGCCGTTTACCTTCCCGCCGGAGTGGTACCTATTTATCTACTTGCACTTCGACGTGTTTTCGAACTGCTAGGTTGGCAGGAGCTGGGGCCGAACAACGGGAGCTCACCCCATCGCGGGGATTCGAACCGCCAACCTTCTGATCGGCAAGCCCTAGGCTCTGTGGTTTAACCCACAGCGCCACCCGCGTCCCACCTAGGTACCACTGTACTCCTTTGCATTTGGATTTGGTCTGGCCACTTATTAGTGGTACTGAAACTGATAGGTTTGCTGGCATATAGATGAAATCAGTGGCAAAGCTTCAGTGACTAACAACACAGTCCTAAGCCTGTCAACTTAGAAGTATGTCCCGCTGAGTTCAGTAGGGCTAGCTTTCTGGTGGGATGGCCAAATCAGTCAATTTTTCATTTTTCCAGTGAGTTCTCTACATTTCCACGTCAGTTTTCCATTTTTATTTTTTGGGGAAAAATCCTCGTGTGAATGTGTCCACATTTTAGTGTGCATTTCTCCCAATCTACACATTTTCGATGCAATTATCAAAATGCACATTATCCTATTGCAACTTCCCCGAAGATGCATTTTTGTGCTTTCCTTTCACTAATATGTGCATTTCTATGCACGCTTTATCATCGTATGTGCGTTTTTGCACCCATTGCTTGGCCAAATTCAGAGAAGTACAAACTTCAGTTGGATCGGGAAGTGCAAATGACAAGCTCGCATTTCAGTGCAAGCTGAAACAAATCTCTTCCCCATCTCTGCTTTCAGGGGAGGGTGTGAAGCAGGTGACACCATCCAGGTGCCCCCCAGTCATTTTGGATAACAGCTCCTATCAGCCCCAGCCGGTGGTTTTGGAACTACAGCTCCTAAGGTTCTTGTTCCAATGTAGCTGTCTCAGACTACAACTCCCATCAACCCCAGTCAGCAGAGCTGGGTTGGCTGATGGAAGTTGTAGTCTGTCAGGTTCTCTTATCGGTTGTTCAATAGAAATGCCAAAGTCATTTGTCTTTAAGTCCTTTAATTCAGTGCCATACTATTTACAGTGCAGAGCTCAGCCTTATCATGTCTGCTCAGTCACTAGCAATATCCGGAAGTGCCTCCCTCCTGTTTTGGCGCCAACACCAAAGTTTCGGCACCCTAAATTGCCGCCTTCTCCTCCTACGTGATATATGCGCCGGAACTGATGCTTCCCCCTCCGCGCGAGTCTGCTGGGTGGTGCCAGGCCTCCCACTATCTCGCTGGACCCCGGCACTCCTTGGCTCCCAGCCACTAACTGCTCCTCCCCCGAGATTGAACTGCCAGTTTCACTCGAAGATGAATCTGTTGTTAAAACAGGTTGCGGCTCTCTATAAACACTCAGAGCTGCACTGGCAGGGGCTGGCAGATCCCTGACATAGTCCAAACCAGTGAACTCAAACCTCAGATAGCTCAGTGTGAGACTCTTAATCTCAGGGTCGTGGGTTTGAGCCCCACATAGGGCAAAAGATTCCTGCAAGGCAGGGGATTGGAACAGATGATGCTCGTGGTCCCTTCCAACTCTACAATTCTATGATTTTATTATTCAAGTTTGTGAAAGTTATCATACAGGTGTTATGTACTGAGCTGAATCCTAGAACACTAGGATCCAGAATGCAGCAGTCTGATTGGTCCGCAGGAGCCACCCAATCCAGCTCCAGGTGGAAGTGAATCAGCGACCTGATTGGCCTGCAAGAGCAGCCAATCAGGCTCCTGAGGAAGTGAATCCGCAACCTGATTGGCCTACAGCCCGGAATTAGCCAATCATATTGTGTAAATAGTGTATATACAGCAGACATTTGGGGGAAAGATTAATTCCTTGCTATTATGAGCTGAATAAAGAGCATGAAATTAACACTTGACTCCAAGTATATTTTACAGGATTATTGCATTAATATCTGCACAGGTTACACCCCGTTGTTGTTCTGTGTTTGAGAAGCCCACAGACAGCAGCTGTGCTGGTCACGAGGGGTATCCAATAGGTAAGGTCTAGTCAGGTCCAAGGTCAGTGGTACACGTAAAGGCAGTCCGAAATAACTGAAGCAGGGTACAGGGCAGGGAGTCAGGCGAAGTCAGGAATGGGTGAACAAACAGGGAACCAAGGCGGGTCAGGAGCTCAGGCAGGTAAGCAGGACAGGGATCAAATAGGAACACCGGCAGGAACTGGGCAGCAACAATGTTGCTCCCGCAACTGGGGCTGGGGCTGGCCGGCTTTTATCTGCCCCGAGGCATAGGGCGGCTCCGATCCTCAGGTGACTCTCCTCTCCTGGCTTGGAGGCGAGCACTCCTCCTGCGGGAACTCAGTTCCCTTCACCTCTCTGCCCTGAGCCTCTGCAGCTCAGGAGAGGCTGGAGGGTTACTGGACCCAGAGGCAACCTCAGCTTCCACTGACGGGGCTGGGAGTGGAGCACCTGCATTCAATGGGTCCTCCACCCCATCAGGATCCAGAGCAGACTCAGCCGATGCCTGCACCTTAGGATCCAGCACAGGTGAGGACCCTTCCGACTCAGGCCCTAGCCTCGGCTCTGCTGGTTCTGGAGGCGGGGAATCCTGTGCAGTCTGGGATCCCTCAGGTTCAGCGTCTGAGTCTGAATCCCAGGCCATCACACCAGCTTTGTGGACTGCGCCCAGCAATAGTGCCATAAAATGACTCTGCTTAGTTTCAAAATTTCGCACTGTCTCCAAAGCTTCGAGGCTACATAATCCCAGATCAATGCTGGCAATTGATAGCGGATTCCTAAATTCCTGTCAAACTAGACACATCATCCATAAATCCTTATTCAGCACTTGTCCGCATTAAAATTACCCCGATCAAATAAAATTAATTGATTTTCCGATGGATCTAGTTAAATCAGGGCAAACTGATGGCACCTCTTAATTTAACCAAGTCTCAGATCAATGAGCCCCCCCTTTTTTTGCTCCTGTGCCTTTTTTGTATGCCAATTATAGAACAAGTTAAAGGCACACTTGAGGGGCTGTCCCTATTAGGAGAGGGGGGAAAGTTTGCATGTTACGAATGCCAAGTCCAAATGAAAGACAAGCTTGCAGATAGGGAGGTTTTTATTTGAAACTCTTCCGTGATAAAAATCAAGGTGATGGCAGCAGTTTCTGAGACAGAAGACATTCCCAGCCCTTCTTTCAGATGCCAGGAAATGAACCTGGGACATTATGTATTTTTTTCAAAGTTGTTGGAATAATAATAATAATAATAATAATAATAATAATAATAATAATTTATTTATACCCTGCCTATCTGGCTGGGCTTCCCCAGCCACTCTGGGTGGCTTACAGCACATTGAAAATTGTAAAAACATTAGACGTTAAAATCTTCCCAATGCAGGGCTGCTTTCAGACGTCTTCTAAAAGTCATATAGTTGTTTATTTCCTTGACATCTGATGGGAGGGCGTTCCACAGGGCAGGTGCCACTACCAAGAAGGCCCTCTACCTGGTTCCCTGTAACCTCACTTCTTGCAGTGAGGGAACCGCCAGAAGGCCCTCGGAGCTGGACCTCAGTGTCCAGGCTGAATGATGGGGGTAGAGATGCTCCTTCAGGTATACTGGACCGAGGCCATTTAGGGTTTTAAAGGTCAGCATCAACACTTTGAATTATGCTCGGAAACGTACTGGGAGCCAATGTAGGTCTTTCAAGACCGGTGTTATGTGGTCTCAGCGGCCACTCTCAGTCACCAGTCTAGCTGCCGCATTCTGGATGAGTTGTAGTTTCCGGGTCACCTTCAAAGGTAGCCCCACGTAGAGCGCATTGCAGTAGTCCAAGCGAGAGATAACCAGGGCATGGACCCCTCTAGCGAGACAGTCTGTGGGCAGGTAGGTTCCCAGCCTGTGTACCAGATGGAGACAGCTGCCTTGGCATCCATCTGTCTCAGGAGATAACAGAGCGCACCTCTGGAGGTGAAGCCAAACCACTGGAGAATCACAGCGCCTGCTGTGGCTGTAGAAACCAGTAACTCCCTGGGGCGCAAGCCTAGGCAGCATGTATGGAGGTCCTGGACTGCCCAGACGATAAGGCTCACTGATGTGGTCTAAAGGAAAGAAGAGCAATGCATTTGGAACTAACCTGACTGCAGGTGTTGTCGGAAGTTAGCTTTCCCACCTGATGCTCCCACCACCTTGCACACACCTCATCAAGCTTCCTGCCCTTCTCCATCTCGGCAACCAGCATTAGGAAGCCAGGTGAGCAATGGCTGCTACGAACTGTGTAGCACTGTAGAAAGTATTTCTGAACACGGACATAAGCATCCCCCAAGGAGCTTCCAGTGTCCGCCTTCCAACATCTAGCAATACCAGTCCAACAGAAGCTTAGAAAGTGCCCGTACTTTCATATAATTGCACTCCTCATTTGTTGTTGTTTTTTTTAAAAAATAACACTTCCAGGCATATCCACAAATTTCACAACTTTGTCCCTGAACGTCCTTCATTTTCTCACACTCAAATCTTTGGAGAGGGTGGGGGATGGGGGGAGAAATCAGAGCGATGAAACTAATAACCAGGTCTAGTTGTGCATCTTGGAGATAAGTAGTCGCTCCAAATAAGAATGTGACCCCTTCCACTTGCCTTAGCAGATGTATCTATTAAGTTCAGCATTGCATAGTTGGAGATGTGTAGCTTCCTTGCTGGAATATGCACTCTTTTTGTGACAAAGTAATGGTGCTGGAGGAGACTCTTGAGAGTCCCATGGACTGCAAGAAGATCAAACCTATCAATTCTTAAGGAAATCAGCCCGGAGTGCTCACTGGAAGGACAGATCCTGAAGCTGAGGCTCCAATACTTTGGCCACCTCATGAGAAGAGAAGACTCCCTGGAAAAGACCCTGATGTTGGGAAAGATGGAGGGCACAAGGAGAAGGGGACGACAGAGGACAAGATGGTTGGACAGTGTTCTCGAAGCTACTAACATGAGTTTGGCCAAACTGCGAGAGGCAGTGAAGGATAGGCGTGCCTGGCGTGCTCTGGTCCATGTGGTCACGAAGAGTCGGACACGACTGAATGACTAAACAACAACAAATACTAATAAATAAATAAGAATAAAAATGTGCACCCCACCACCAAAACCATTCCATTGTAACTATCCAACCTCCCAATATTTCAACACCTCTTGCGATGGTTTGACCCCTTTCCGTTTTAACAGTACAAATTCTACAAACACCCTCTGTATCTCCTCAAAATCATTTCTCCTGCATATTCCCCATCTTACCTTAATGGCACATGTTGATTTATCATTAATAGCTATATTCCACACCTCTTTATACCATTCTTCCATTTTATATTCTGCTTGCCCCTTCCACTTCCTGGTTATAATAATTCATGCAGCTGTCAATAAATTTGTGAGCAAGTCCTTCATAGGCTGCGAACCTTCCACCCCACCGTAAATTGATAATAATTCTACCTCTGGACTTTTGGTCAGCTTTTACCCAATGATTTCTGTTATCTCCTTAAACACCCTTTGCCAGAAAAATTGGACATATTTACACCTCCACCACATGTGAAGGTAATTCCCTGTTTCCTGGCATCCTGCACATTTTCATAAGGAAAGAAGAATCACAAGAGTTTGGTTGTTTAGAATTTGGTTGTTTGTCTCTCCTTCAGCCCCATCTCCAACTTAAATTAGGTCCAGGAAGTCAGCCTGGAACTCCAGTTTGAACAGATTGAAAATACTTCTTGATTGATTCATAAAAATTCCATTTAAGAGACAAGGGAGAGTTTCGTCCTTATGCTACCACATCCTTGCTCCCAAATTAGGGTAAATGATAGCCTGGCAAAGGCAATGTACTTTCCAAAGACCTAAGCAGATCATCAAGCAGCTGAGCCTCGTAATTAGAAACCTGAAACCAGGGAAAAAATTATTTTCAAATGATTACATGTTGCTCATGCAAAAACTGCAGACACGTACAATCCCAGCAGAGATTTAATTAGAAATTAAATTAGTTCCTCGCATATGTCACACATGCAGGAGAGTTACATTCTTTCATGTATAATTACACTGAGTCTATCAGGTATTGTGCTCGCGGTGCTGAAGACTACGACACCGATTGGCTGAGCGGATGTGATGGCATAGAATCCTCTTCGCACACATTCCAGCAATTCAGGGAACAGGCTTTCTGGATGCATGATGATCAGTTTCTTTGAAGGAAAGAAATGTTGTCAGTTTGGCTGGGATTAAAGCTCTATGGAGGAGGCTGAGAACCAGGAGGTCGAGGCAGGTAGCTCCGAGGGAAGGTGACTGAACGAAAGGTTCAATGAACCGACAGTTAGGAGCCAAGAAATAGCGAAGAGGAGAAGGAGGCATTGAGGAAAAGGCTGAAGTTCAGGAGTAGCTATGTGCTGGGAAGAACAAGGACGGGTAGCTCCAGGCAGGATGGCTAAAGGCAATGGGGTGATGTCTCATTTCCATGAGAAAGATAAGCACTGAAATCATAGGACTGGGAGCCAAAATTGCACATGCAACAAGAGGTGTCATCTCAGGACCAGCCAAATGCCCAGAACTGACTCCATGATAAATAAATAACTTTCTGTAATCTGCTATATTCCTCACTGTGTCTTTAAGATAGATTTTGTATCACTGCCTCTTTAAATCTTTATTAGAACACACCTAATTTCCTTCTTATATATTACACACACACTCTTAGTCATCTAACTTTAATCTACCAGTACACGTTGACTCTAAGACTATCTGGTAAGAATACATTTTCATTGTTATATTTTCCTATATATGTTTTTAAAAAATCTTTTAGATGGTGATGCATATATGTTTGTATGATAATTCAATATGCTGAGAGGGTCTCTAATGAATGTATATTTAATTTATTCCAGCTGAAGAAGAATTTTCGAAACAGGGCCCTGTCCTGGTGTACAGGTATATACTTCATCTGACATATAAACTTAAATAAATCCATCCATCTACAGAAGAGACTGTTTGAAACAACTGTATCATTTGAACCACTATCCAGTATTATTTTACTTCTGTGGCCTGAGTTCTTGCCCTTCTACTATTTTCATCAGAGCTGGCTCCAGGCATTGAGACACAGGGGCAAGGTGGTATCTCCCCAATTCCACTACTCCATGCAGGCTCCAGGGCCTCTTCAAACCAGTAGCTCAGCTTGTTGTGAAGTCAACATACTTCCATTTCAGGGGGTGACAATGCCTGTCTGCTTCTTCTTCTACCATCCCTGCATAACTCAGTAGAGAGAAGAATGGAGACAAAACTAGAATTAGTCATTGGTTCTAGTGCCACCTATTGAGTGCCCAAGGCCCCCATGATGAACAATAAACCCACACATATGAGTATTTTGGTTTATGGGTTCAAATAGGCCACAACTTTATTGGTTACAGATGTGAGTGGTTTGACATAGCATGAGGCCAGGCTAGCTCTTGGCTCCTGCCTGTCTGCAGGGAGTCCATCTAAGGGTAAACTACCAATAGGGGGAGCCCCATGACTTACATCAAATGGGGGCACCCCAAGGGGTCCCTGTAGGGGTTGTGACATGGCTCTAGCCCATGTCCGGGCATCGGACAGAATCCACACCCCCAGATCCCTTTAACAGGACACCCTTACTGAGGAGGGGCAGGCGAAGGCCAGTGTGGTGTGGTGGTTAAGAGTGGTAGACCTATAATCTGGTGAACCGGGTTCGTGTCTCCGCTCCTCCACATGCAGATGCTGGGTGACCTTGGGCTAGTCACACTTCTTTGAAGTCTCTCAGCCCCACTCACCTCACAGAGTGTTTGTTGTGGGGGAGGAAGGGAAAGGAGAATGTGGGCCTCTTTGAGACTCCTCCGGGTAGTGATAAAGTGGGATATCAAATCCAAACTCTTCTTCTTCTTCCCCTCCATCCAAACAAAGGCTTGCCCAATGCCTAACCTCACACAAAGTTGTGACGATTGTCACCAGGTAGGCAAAAACCAAATGGCCCCTCCCAGTGCCGGCGACGTGGCCGGGATGATGCAGAAGGAGGCGTCAACTCCCCCAGGCTGGATCACTGTCGGGTCCTGACTGCCCGGCCACAACCCCGTCCTCTGAGAAAGGTGAGCGGACCTGCTGTTCTCCTTGCATTCTGCCCTACCGGCTGCAATGGGCATCAGCCTCCTAATGGAATATTGGATCCTGCATTACCCTGAGTCAAACCATTGGTCCATCTTGCTCAATTCTGTCTACATTCAGCGGCAAAGGCTCCCCAGAGATTCAGTCTGGAGTCGTTCCCAGTCCTACTTAGATATGCCAAGCATTGAACCTGTGACTGTCTGCATGCAACGCATTCTACTACCAACGAGTTACAGCCCTTTACTCCACCACGACACCCAGTCCTACAACTCCAGAAGGTACCCCCTGCTATTTAAAATCAAGAGGAAAGCCTTGTTTGTGTCCCAGTAGCTCTGTAGGAATTTTCTCACATGGGAGCTCTCTGCAGAGTGTCGTATTATTGCCTTGTTCAGATGACTGGCAGGTTGACAGCACACCACTTCTTGGCATAGTTGACAACGCGACATGTGACCAAATACACATCCACCAATTTTATTTTACGTTACCCCCGAGGAAAAGAAAAGGCATGCTCAGTTCCTCCCAATTCTCCTGAAATTTGGTAAGCAGAGAGAATATACTCTCCTGAAATTTAAATCAATACTTCTTAACTATTGGGGTGTTTCCCCCCCAGTAGTAATTGAGTTAGGAAAATTACCCAGACTGCTTCTCTCTTTCCTCTCTCCCGATACAGAATCGCCCTGGCCCATTGTGTGATCTTTGCAAATTTGATGATGCATAGTGTCTAGACACAGCACAGCACCACATTGCTGCTGCTATCTTTATATCCTCTGGAATCATTTATATTCCAAAGACACTGTTAGGCAGACCTCGCTGAAGGCAGAGCATCTTCAAACAAGAAATTAAGTCTATTGTGTCAAGAAACCCCCCCACAAATGCTTGCTTTTCATTTTAGCAATGGCAAAAGCTGCTATCGACTGCTCGGGGGGGGGGGCGCCCCTTTTCTTTTTTGGCATCCTCCCTAGAGCTGACACCTTCAATGGATCACCAGAGAGAAATAAATATTTTGGAGCACCATCGTCAGGCAGTATTGATTTCAAAGGGCCGTTTCTCATAGGCTCACACCCTGCAACAGGTGGAATGCGAGCAAATAAATGACCTTCTTGGGAGATCATAATTGTTATGATTGGATTGCGGAGCGGGAAAGCCAGGTGTTTTCCACTCAAAATATCCCCTACTGCGGGGGGTGGGGGACGGGAACACCCCAATAACAATTTCCTATTTCTGCTTTGTTTTCTTGGCAAAATAAGGGAAGGACACAACATCAGGCTATCGTCTGATATTAACAGGAAGTGAGAAAAGCAAATTTCTCCCTTTCTGGTTTGCCCTCTCTACACCCCTCTTGAAGAATTTCTAACATTGATTTTGAAATTGGAGAACGAGCAGGTTTGCAGTTGCTTTTCCCACCTCTCTCTCTCTCTCTCTCTCTCTCTCTCTCTCTCTCTCTCTCTCTCTCTCTCTCTGCTTCCTCTGGGCCACATCCCTTTGTGAAGTGCTTAGAAATCATCTTGGTAAGTTGTCTGCTTGTATGCTAGCATTCCCCTCGCCCACCCCCCGAAAAAAGGGAGAGGTCTCTGCAGCAAATTGCCCAAAGCTGCTTTAAAGAAGAGAATGTTTTTTTAAAAAAAAAATCCTTCCAGTAGTACCTTAGAGACCAACTAAGTTTGTTCTTGGTATGAGCTTTCGTGTGCATGCACACTTGAAGAAGTGTGCATGCACACAAAAGCTCATACCAAGAACAAACTTAGTTGGCCTCTAAGGTACTACTGGAAGGAATTTGTTTATTTTTTATTTTGTTTTAAAGAAGAGAAGCTGCATGACCTAGCAATTTGGCTTTAGGGAGGGAAAAAACCCAAATTACCTGTTTAGACACCTGGTTTCCTCCTCAGTGCTGTGATAGTTCTGAATTAGCTTTGCTGGATCAAGAAAACATTAAGAAATAGAGATTTATTTTTTTTTAAGAAGAAGAAGAGTTTGGATTTGATATCCCGCTTTATTACTACCCGAAGGAGTCTCAAAGCGGCTAACATTCTCCTTTCCCTTCCTCCCCCACAACAAACACTCTGTGAGGTGAGTGGGACTGAGAGACTTCAGAGAAGTGTGACTAGCCCAAGGTCACCCAGCAGCTGCATGTGGAGGAGCGGAGACGCGAACCCGGTTCACCAGATTACGAGACTACTGCTCTTAACCACTACACCACCACAACAACAACAACATAGCATCTTTAATTTATGGTTAAAGTGGCTGACACTCTGGTGAGCAACCAATTTATTGCCTTCCTCCCAAAGTGAATAAAATATTTTTTTTGGTACCATAATCCTTTTTCTAAGAGTGCTTTACCTCTTCTGTCAGACTCAAAAGCATGCACGTTTACCATCACCTGATAAGGAAAGCCTTTTAAAAAACAAATCAATGCTGCATGGACTCTAGTAGGGCTGCCCTATGTTTTAAAAAAAGCTCAACAACTTTTGGGTTTTCCTAAAAAACAAAGTGTCCTGGATTTTACTTTATGAAATATGGCAGCCCTAGTAGTGTGGGATTCAAAGAGACTGCTCCGTTTGAAATTTTTGACTCCCAATAGTGTAACAACAGGAGCAATGAAATGACTTTCCTTTCATTCCAAAATTATACCGTTGAAATGACAAACGCTTTGGCGAACCTGGAGTGGATTTTAGTGTAGAAGGCCTCTGAACTTGGTTTCAGCCCTGGTTAAAGTAAATTCGGTGAGGCTAGAATTTCTAATCCCAGGTAAAAACAATGGCACGTTTGAAACGAACAAATTTATAATGGCAGAAGTTTTCACAGAGTGAAGCCCACTTGCTTGTGAGCTCTAAGTCTGCAGGTATGTAAAGGAGAAAATCATGAGGTGGGAGTTGCATAAAATTTGCATAAAAGTTGTCCCTTAAGCTCAAAATCAGGGAGGGGGTAGCAGTGAAGACTTTTGCCCCAACAGCAAAATTTATATGGGGCTCTTGACTGATTTTGAACAGTATGTCAGTAAGCACGAAGCGTTATAAGAGTCCGTTCTCTGAAACGCATGCAAGCTCGATAAAAAGAGAGGTAAGAAATATGAAATGCAAGCACTTATGGGACAGAAGTCTGGGAATTAGTCATGTGCATAGGATGGGATGGATATAATTATCAGTTTTAATGTCGCGCTGAAAGAAAACACCTGCCTTTTTTGTTTTATTTGTACAACACACCTGCCAGTAGAAATAAAATAGATGACATCTGAACGCCGCACGGCTGGAGATTTCTGAGTGGCAACTTATTTCACGTACTGGAGTGAAAATGTATTGTGAGTGTATTTTAGGAATTATCAGAGAAGTAGTTTGAAATGAGACCATGTCAAGTCCGCCGGTAGTTCTGTTGGGTAATATATAAAGCATCCTATAAAGGAAATAGCATGTATTAATTGGCATCTTGTTATTGACAGCTAGATTATTATTGGCAAAATATTGGGAGAACAGCTTGCTTCCTAGTTCGGATGAATGGATGATAAAAATGTGGCAGATGGTCTTAACGAATAAGTTAACTTGTTTTTAGACAATTGTGGGATAGGAAAATGCACCCATTTTTAAAAATTATTTATATTTTGGTAGCTTTGTCTCCTTATATCAATTGCTGGAATGTCCCAAAAGAAATATCCAGTCTGGATATTGGGATAGATATCATCATGCAAAGGTTGGAAAACGCCGCAGACCAGGGGTGGAACACCTGCTCAGTGGCATAGTGGGGAGGGGAGGCACAGGGTGCAAAATTGTTAGGGTTGCAAAATTTCAACAGCTGCACACTTGGATCACTGGGTGTCAGAGACTGGACCGAGCAGGAATGGTGGGGACTGTTATGGAACGGTCTTTACTTACGAGGAAAGACACAGCAAAGACACATGCCCGACTGGCATGATCTCACCTTCCAGGATCGTTCGGGAGCTTATCAGCTTCTTCAGCCCGAACATCACAGCGACTGGTGTCGGCAGACATCCAGCACACTCAGTAATCAGCAGAAAGTGTGCGCAGTAGCGTAACAGACCACAGCAGCTCAGCATTGTAGCTAAAACTACTTTATTACATATCTACATACACGGAGCTCTACATCGTGACTCCCTCTCTCTAGCATCAGGCAGCTGAGAGAGAGAACAAAGGACAAGAGTCCTATTTAGAGGATACATAGCAAGACAAGACTTCCTGTCTGCTGTCACTTCCCCCTTCCACTCTGTGGGATGAAAACATAAATATAGTCATGTGATAACAATAAGCCCATGACTGAACACAGGGAATGAATCTAATAACAGGGACTGCCCCCCCCTTCTCCTGAACCTTCCGGAGGACAGGAGGACAGTATAGATTTAGAACAGTGGTTTGCAGAAGGGCATAGTTCAGAGGCTGCAGAGGGGAGAAGCTGGGAAATATTGGAAGAGAAACAGTGGGAAGAAGAAGAAGCACCAGGGGAGAGACAGCTGACAGATTCAGTGTCCTTTGAAAGCCTTCCTGACCCACCCTCTCCCAGGACCAGGTGGGCACTGAGGGTGGTAGAACAGAAAGCTCAGAAGCAGAAAGCTCAGATTAGCCAACACAGGGGTGACATGGAATAGGAGAGACGGAGTGGGTGGGACTTTACTCGGAGCAACACTACCTATCCTAGGTAGACTGCATTCCTTCATCTCTGATCCCTCCCATGGGGGCAGCCAAGCAGCGGATAAACCAAAAAAATAGTTCTTACCAAGTAATTTATTCACTACACACAGAGAGAGATGATTCTGAATTGCAGGTGTGTATTTTTGTGTGTCGCAGGTTTGGAATCAAGAAAAAAAAATCAACCTAAATTTCAAGAACATCCAGGCAGGGGCGGAGGAAGGGGGTGCAGTGGGGGTTAGTCACCCTGGGTGTCACCACTGAGGGGGGTGACAAAAAGCCGGGCGGCACTCACCGTGGGGCCTGCAGCGCGCCCGAGCCATGCGTCTCTCCTGGGAGTGACACGGTGGCTTGGGCACCCGCAGGCCCCGCGCTGCCCCAAACGGTCTGCCACCCACCTCCCCCCCCCAGCTGTAGGACGGCTGAGTGGGAGGAGGAAGGCAGACTCCTCTGAGGCCCCGCGGGGCATCCTGCCCTGGCTGGCTCTGCCCCCACGGGCAGGGCACACACACCGTCCCAGGTGCCCGATTGGCTTGCTCCGCCTCTGTGTCCAGGGCACTTTGGATTCTGAGACACCCAGGAATTGCAAGCTTTGGCAATATCACTTCATACGACTGCATCTGCTCAATGCATCTCCCCTTAGAGAGGAGGCAAAGGCGGCGCAGATACAAAAGGCAGTTGTTTTCTCTTTCTCTCTCGGCGGTGGCTGGAATCTTTTCGAGATGCCAGAGCCTGCGAAGTCCGTTCCTGTGCCTAAGAAGGGGTCGAAGACAGCCATCACCAAGGCCCATAAGAAAGGGCGACAAGAAATGCAAGAAGAGCAGGAAGGAGAGCTACTCCATCTATGTCTACAAAGTGCTCAAGCAGGTACACCCGGACACGGGCATCTCGTCTAAGGCCATGAACATCATGAACTTCTTCATCAGCGACATTTTCGAGCACATCGCTGCTGAGTCTTTCTGCCTGGCCCATTACAACAAGCGATCCACTATCACTTCCCGGGAGATCCAGACTGCTGTGCGCCTGATGCTGCCTGGGGAGTCGGCCAAGCACACCGTGTCTGAGGGCACCAAGGCCGTCACTAGTACAGCAGCTCCAAGTAAACTTGGAAAAGAACCACTCCACTTATTTTGTTTTTGTTTTATTTTAATGGGATGGCATCCAATTTCATTGTACTTGTAACAATGACAATAAAGAAATCTTAATCTTAATCTTAATCAATGCTCTTACCATCAGGAGTAACAATGGTAGGAGAACCAAACCATGCCAACCTCCCTGCCGACTTTCCCTTCCCAGTCTCCCTCATGACAAGTGGTAGTAACATACCAGTCAGGAAGCTATTGTGGTTCTGTCCCAGCCCACCCCAGGATGAGCCACTTCTGCTCTCGACATGTTAAAGGTAAAGGGACCCCTGACCATTAGGTCCAGTCGTGTCCGACTCTGGGGTTGCGGCGCTCATCTCGCTTTATTGGCCGAGAGCCGGCATACAGCTTCCGGGTCATGTGGCCAGCATGACTAAGCCGCTTCTGGCGAACCAGAGCAGTGCACGGAAACGCCGTTTACCTTCCCGCCGGAGCGGTACCTATTTATCTACTTGCACTTTGACGTGCTTTCGAACTGCTAGGTTGGCAGGAGCTGGGACAGAGCAACGGGAGCTCACCCCGTCGCAGGGATTCGAACTGCCAACCTTCTGATCAGCAAGCCCTAGGCTCTGTGTTTTAACCCACAGTGCCACCTGGGTCCCAGATCTCGATATGTTATTCTGACCTAAATTGCGGTTTTTATGAGCAAAAATATATTGAACATATTCACGTTTTGTCTTGTTTATTTATTTCACCTATCAAAGTCCTGAGAATGTGAGCGGTTCCATTATCTCTCCACATTAGCCACTGTTTGTTTCCCCTCGCAGCCACGAATGTTCTGCTTTTCCTATACTGACTTGTGGGAAAACAAGGACAGCATCATAGGCCTGCAGTATATAGAGCAATAACAAACCTAATTGCTTCTAGTCTACCTGAGCAGGATCAATAGAGATAAATGCAGTCCATCGTAAATAAGAGGCTCTACACTTCTGGATAGTACTGTCCTTTTTCCTAGAGAGGCCGCCGCTCATGTTTGTAAGCTAATAGATGCAATAATATTCACATTTCTTAATAGTGAAAAGCCATACAGGAGTTTGCTCGCATGGCAGCTATCTACCAGCTCCAGTGTTATGTGGTCCCGGCGGCCACTCCCAGTCACCAGTTTAGCTGACGCATTCTGGATTAGTTGTAGTTTCCGGGTCACCTTCAAAGGTAGCCCCATGTAGAGCGCATTGCAGTAGTCCAAGAGGGAGATAACCAGAGCATGCACCACTCTGGCGAGATGTTACTGTCTTATCCACTCTCTTTTAAGGTTTTTGTATCACATGGAGCTCTTAGTGTGGCAACACACATCCAGATTGTTTGTGTAATAAAAACGGATTAAATATATATATATTTGCCATGGAAATGAATCGGAAAGTGGAAATTGAAGAAATGATCAATGAGAAGGGTTGGTACAATGATGTTTCCCTGTTTGCGAAATGTCCTTCTCGGTGAGATGCATTTCTCTCCTTCATTGTTGATTTCCAGGAGGAACTTAAAAACATCCCTGTTTACCCAGGCATTTAGTGGCTGAGAGATAGTGTTCCTGCTTTCAGATGTTTTCAAAATGTTTTTAGAATGCGGGGGGGGGGGGGGATATTATTGATGTGTTTGCAGGAAGAGTGGACTATAAATGGAAAATGATGGTAATAATAATGTAAACACCCTACAAACAAATCAGGATGAACACTAATTGTCGTCTAACCCGTCTGCAAGCAAATAAGAATAAATGCTAAAAAAAGACCAAATAGAACTTAACCACGTAAGTTTTACACAAGCAAATGTATTCCCAGTTAAGATGTCATCTCTGCAGGATCACAAAGTTAAAGTTCCAAGCTTGCTTTCATGCCTACTCTTTGCTTTTATTTCTGCAAAATCAACTGTTTTGTTGCAAGGTTAACTTATAATTGCAATTTATGCAGTGCTTCTTTTTCTAAAAAAAATAAATGTTTAGGGGTGCTCTCATTTTGACTCAAGAAAATCGCCGTTTTATAGTTCAAACTGGGAAGAATAAATACAGTAAATGGAGAAAAATAAAAAGATTCACAAAAGGTTTAGGGGTGTGCGTACCCATGCATCCCCCCCAAAAAAACACTGGATTTATATATTTTAAGGAGGGGGGGTTCTAAGCTGCTTTATCCTATAAAGGGGAGGGTGTTTTAAATAAGTATATAAGTAAGTCAGTGCTATTTATGTCCAAGTGAATATGCCAAGTGCTTTACACACGTCTCAAAATCCTTGTTTGCTTGCTCCAATTAACACAGAATTAACCTTACAACGGAGCTTTGGAGCAGCCTTCTGTTTTAGTAGCTTCCTTCATCAGCCATCCGAAAGTGCATCTATACCAATAAAACTGATTCAGGGCTGATGGGTACATTTGCATCCCGGCCAGAACATCAATCAATAGCTTTCATTTTGTTTAAAAGCCAAGGGCCAAATGAGAGTTTGAAAAGTCCTTGTAAAATCTTTGGGTAATTTTGAGATTGAGTCTAATGAAAAATTAATGAATCCATTTCCAGCCCATCTATTTGCATGTGACTTCCAACTTCAGTCCTGCCGAGTGGCAGCCAAAGTGAAACGGTCTCTGTCTGCAGGTAGCGCTGACTGGCTAAGAACAGCTCGTGCTGCCATGGCCATCTGGGCGGATTTCGTTCCGCCATGCTCTGTTGGGCGGGGCCGGATGCAAGGCTGTGGCCTCCTCGTTCATCGACGGTTGTGTCAAGCAGGAGGAAGGAACTAATAATAATAATAATAATAATAATAATAATAATAGCACAACATATAAAATCAAACCAAAAACATAACCCAGTAAAAAAAAAAACCCCAAAGGAACCACATTCCAAAAGGGGGTTGGATGTCAATAAGATCAACCAAAGGCCTGGTTAAAAAGGAACGTTTTTGCCTGGCATCTAAAGGTGTATAATAAAGGTGCCAGGTGAACCTCCCTGGGGAGAGCATTCCACAGACAGGGAGCCACTGCAGAGAAGGCCCTGTTCTCGTGTTGCTACCCTCCGGACCTCTCAGGGAGGAGGCACACAAAGAAGGGCCTCAGAAGATGATCTTAGGGTCTGGGTAGCTTCATATGGAAAGAGGCGATCCTTGAGGTATTGCAGTCCTAAGGCTTTATAAGTCAAAACCAGCAGTTTGAATTGGGCCCAGAAACTAATTGGTAGCCAGTGCAGTTTGACCAGATTCGGTGTGATATGCTCAACTCGTCTTGCTCCGGTGAGCAACCTGGCCGCTGAATTCTGCACCAGCTGAAGTTTCTGAACCGTCTTCAGAGGCAGCCCTGCGTCTAATGCATTGCAGTAATCTAACACTAAGGTTACCAGAGCATAGGCAACAGTAGTTAGGCTATCCCTGTCCAGATAGGGGTGTAGCTGGGCCACCAGTTGAAGCTGATGGAAGGCACTCCGGGCCACTGAGGCCACCTGGGCCTTGAGCCACAGCAAAGGATCCAGGAGTACTCCAAGGCTACGAACCTGCTCCTTCATTCAGGGAGTCCTTTCCAGCTTCTTTCGCAGCTCTGAAACTACACTTTTGAGGTGCATTTACTGGAACTGCAAGTGTGGTCACCCCATTGACTTGTATGATGATGATGATATATTGTTGCTGTGGATACTTTTGCCTGGTGCACTCCAAAGCTGTTTCAAACATCTGCAACATGTGCTTTCTTCCTGAATCCACCCCTGCTTCTCATCTTTGTAACCAAGTTCCCATAACTACCTTCCATTTGGCGTTTTCACCTAAACAATAAGGAAAATGTTTTTCATGCTTTCAGTGGCTCAGCCTTCACATACGTAACTAGCCAACAATACTAACCTTTCGCTCATATAGGTTTCTGCATTGAATCGACTATCTATCAATGGAGATCGAGATTTGTTGCTCTTCAAGGTGATATCGACCTCAAGCATTACCTCAGTCAATATTTATATCTTTGGTCAATCAATCCAGATGATCACCTGAAAGAATCAGATATCCTATTACTATTTATTTGGGGGTGGGGGAATCTATATAATAACTACGCAAGTATTGTCAGGCTAAACTAATGCTCTTTTATCACAGAGGAGGCGAATAAATGCTACCACATCTCATAAATATTGTCCGTGTCATTATTTTCCATTCAACGGGATGCGGATCAGCCCAAGCGTTGTCAGACAAAGACCGTACATTATTCTCAAATGTCTGACATTCAAAAGACTTGGGCTCACCAGAACATTTCGTTGTGATCAAAGCAGGAAAAATCACATCTGTCGCTATTAGCCTGGGTAGCTGGACAAAGAGGAAGGGTGACTCAAATGTGCTGGATCCTGCAGCAGGTGACTCATTGCTAACGTCACATCAGCTCAAAGCCTTTCCGAGAGTTAGTCAACACCATTTTCGGAATACAGCTCTTGAATCATTCTGTGTGAATAGGCACACTTTCTTCATGATGGTTGGGCCCTTAGATGATTGCTCTATTTTATTTTTATTTTATTTATTGAATTTATATACTGCCCTATACCCAAGGGTCTCAGGGCGGTTCACAGAATAAAATCAAGATATAAAATAACAAAATACCTGTCAGAGATCTGCCTCCCCCTTCCAGTCCAGCCCTAAGTGCTTATAGGGAACAGCCACCTATTCTAACGACCGACTCATCGGGGAGTGGAGGAAGCTGTTCCTCGGAAGGGAAGGGGGTGCCAGGTCTCGAGGGATGCAGCGAGAGACCTGGCAGCTCCCAGCAAGCAGGTCCGGTGCAGAGATCACATAGGAGGAAAAGGCGTTTCCGCTTCCCCAAGTTACTTTGCTGGCGCCAAAATCGTTGTGCGCCACTTCCGGATTCTGCTAGTGACTGAGTAGACATGATATGATTTAGCTCTTCAATGTAAATAATGAGCACTGATAAAAGCTACTGAAAGGCAAATGACTCGACCTCCTTATTGAACGACCGATGAGCGGGAGGCCGTGACAATACCAAATAAAAATAAAACCAACAACCCAGTAGCCCCCCACCCCATAGGATGTAAACTGGATCAAGCAAAGGCTTGGTTAAAAAGGAACATTTTTGCCTGGTGCCTAAAGGTGTATAATGAAGGCACCAGGTGAACTTCTCTTGGGGAGAGCATTCCACAGATGGGGAGCCACTGCAGAGAAGGCCCTGTTCTTGTGTTGCCATCCTCCGGACCTCTCAAAGAGGGGGCACATGAAGGAGGGCCTCAGAAGATGATCTTAGGGTTCAGGTAGGTTCCTATGGGAAGATGCGGTCATTGAAGAATTATGGTTCTGAGCCATTTAAGGCTTTATAGGTTAAAACCAGCATTTTGAATTGGGCCCAGAAACTAACTGGTAGCCAGTGCAGTCGGACCAGGATCGGTGTAATATGCTCAAACCGTCTTACAACCTGGTTGCTGAATTCTGCATCAGCTGAAATTTCCGAACCGTCTTCAGAGGCAGCCCTACGTATACTGCATTGCAGTAATCTATTGCAGTGAAAGAGTTAAGAAACCCACCACCCGATAATTATGCAGCGGCATGACTCTATAGAGCTGTTAGCCACCCGCCATCCCATTTGATTCACATGGGTGAAAGTTTCGATTTTCCTCAAAACATCCCACCCCACCAAAAGTGAAAAAAACACAAAACATCCTCAAAATCTCCCCCTCCAAAAATATTGTTATAGATTGGGGAGAGACACCCCCCCACACACACAACCCTAGAAATTAATAAATGATAGGATTTTCATTAATTGGGCTATGGGTGGAAGTACAAGCTGAAGAACTGTGCCAAACAAGGAATCCCTGGGCAGGCTTGTGCAAAGCAGTCTGGCTGGCCTAGCAAAGAGCAAATCTGTTAGCGTGACAAAAGGGATTGATGGGGCTATCAGGAAGGAATCCTTTGGCCTGGGGAGACAGCTGTTGTCAAGGCGATAGTGTGTATGTTTGACAGGAAAAGAGGTGTTGCTGAGGGTTTTTAAAGCAAGGTATTCTGGGAAGAAGGGAGAGAAAAGACTGGGGTCCATCTTGGGCAGGCTGGCTGAAGGCAGACTGGGAGAGATGCCTTGGACTCCTTGGCTGTGACGCTGTGGGAGACAAGCTCCTCTAGAAACGACCATGCTGTAAAACCTGGACTCCCTCTATGCAGTCTGAAGGTGTAAATAGGTGAGTAGACTATATTTGCATGGTCAGGCGGAGTCCCCCCGAACCCCGGGCAGCTCCTGAGGGAAATAACGACACATGACAACGTTCTATGGGATTAAATTGGCCACAACTTTATTAATATTCAGATGTAGGGAGACCTTGGCTCGGGCATTGGGCGTTTATCCTTCCCAGCCCCCCCAACCGGGGTTCTGGGTAATTTTGAGGGTTATCCAGCATGTGTGGGGAGTGGGCTAGCTCTGGAGAACATATGTTCAAGCAGATAGCCCGCCCCCCTGTTCGCCACTGCTGGAGGGGGAGGGCAATGACGACCTCTGGGCGTATGGTCAATGCCTCCCCCTAAGACCCCTTTAACGGGAACCCTGGTATCGCCGCTGCAATGGAGATGGGGGTCACCGTCCCACGCCCCCTCGCATTTTAGGTAGATGACTAAAGGATTCCGCCCAAGACCTGCAACCGCCAAAGTTGTGACGAATTGCTACGGGAAAGGTGAAACCTGCCAATGCAGGGAAAGTCCTTTCCGGCCCTTTAACAGCAACCTTGTCATAGCAGCGTCTGTGTGCCTGTGTGGCTGTGGAAAATAAAAAATTAATCTGCATAACAAGCATTAATTGAGGGAGTGGAGGGTGGGGAAGCTCTGGATCCAACGGCCGCTTCCCAGGTAATGACTGACTCCTGTAAGGTATGTTCCCTCCCTTTACCTGGCCAATCCCCCTGGCAACACCTCCCCAGCCGGGATTGGGCGGCTGCTGGCATAGGTGGAGACAACAGGTATCCAACCTGGGAAGGCGGTGCCAGACCCAACTGCCAGGAGCTGCATGTGATCCCAGGGGGCTGCTCGCAACCACGCAAAATGCGCACCCCATTTGATGTGGGGAACAGTCATTCTTAAAGCTACGACATTCTCTGCCATGTCTCAATTCTCCAAAGGAACACGGATCCTGGGTGTGTGCCTGGAACCCCGTGGAATCTTGCTACCACTTGGCAGAGAGTATGAGTGGTACCCAACTTTTGTAACAACTAGGATGCAAGATTTTGTGGCTTTATTTAGTTGTGCTCTCTGAACATCCAATGTTTACTCAGTGGTCCAATGAGTTGAAAATAGGCTTACTCACAAGTAAGTATACGTAGGATTGCATCCCCAATTTGCAAAATTGGCTATAGCCCAATTGAGTTTAACTGGATCAAAATTGGGTTGAACTAGTTTAATACGGTGAAATCGTATTGAACGTCTGCATGGAAATCCATCATTGCATGGAGTTATGCCTTTTGGGGTTTCTCTGCATGCTTTCCCATTGCTTAGTGTGCTAAAATTAGCAAGTTTTATGAGCTACACTGCCACAAAAATAGATTCAGCTCCAAGTGCCTGAAATATGTCTATTGAGTTCCTATGTCCTGCATGGCAAATGAAACGGGGAATATATCCAGAAAAGTGACTGAAAGTTTTGTTTAAGGGTGTACGCAGAAAAATGCAATAGATGTGGGGATCATTTCCCCCCTATCCGTGTCTGGGTTTAGGACAGTAGGAAAGTTAAGCTGGGAATTATTTAATAGCAATGAGACGTAAAGTAAAATATTGAGCAAACAAAAAAGTATGTCATTTTTATGATGATTTTCCATCTGCAGCTATCAGCCATTCTGTGATATACTTCATACCTTGCTGGCTTATTAGTTTGTTTTTTATGAACTTACAGCCTCTAAGGAAATAGCATTTTCTGTCTTTTTTATTATTTTATGGCAATTCATTGTAAAACACCTGCCAAAAGAAGTCTTGGGAGGCTTGGCAGCACAGGTATTTTAAATCATTTGCTGGGTTGTATGTTATCAATTTGTAGAACATTACATTGAATAATACACCTATTTCAGGTATTGGCATTTTTGAGATGCTGAGATTTGAAATACATCACTGTCTCCTAACAAAGGCTAAACAAGTATGTGTGTCTACTAGCAAATTACACACTGGTTTGACAAGAGGCTTCAATACCTTCTGGATTAATAGTTCAAATCTTTATTATATTGCTTCTGCTTCAATTAGAATCACAGAGAGAAATACTCTTTGACGTACTGGCACAGAAATGCATTTTGTAGCTACCAAACATTTCTTTTGGCTTGACTCAAGGCCTAAGTTGATTAAAGCAAAAGCTACACTGCCAGCTTGGCATGCATTGATGGTTACTCACCAGCTGAATTCAGCTGTTATGATCTTGATCTAACAAACTGCAGTTTATAGGACCAATAATAAAAAAATATTCCATGTGCTGTCTCTTCCCATCCCTCCTCTCTTTACTTGCATGCAATAATAAGTCACAATTTTACCACTGCATCTGAACCGGGAAGCTATGGTTTAATCTCTGACTACAATCCAAACTAGGGACGCAGGTGGCGCTGTGGTCTAAACCACAGAGCCTAGGGCTTGCTGATCGGAAGGTCGGTGGTTCGAATCCCCACGACGGTGTGAGCTCCCGTTGCTTGGTCCCTGATCTTGCCAACCTAGCAGTTCGAAAGCACGTCAAAGTGCAAGTAGATAAATAGGTACCGCTCCGGAGGGAAGGTAAACGGCGTTTCCATGCGCTGCTCTGGTTCGCCAGAAGCGGTTTTGTCATGCTGGCCACATGACCCGGAAGCTGTCTGCGGACAAACGGCGGGTCCCTCGGCCTATAGAGCAAGATGAGCGCCGCAACCCCAGAGTTGTCTGCGACGACCTAACGGTCAGGGGTACCTTTACCTTTTACAATCCAAACTCATTCGTAACTGGAGATTAAACCACTGTTCCTTGGTTTGGACATCCCAGGAAACGGAGGATTAACAAATCTCAGCAGTGTTGCATAAGTATACCTAAGAGAGAACTAGGATTGTCAAATGTCCTCTTTTTCCAGGACACATGACTCTTTATCATGGGTAGAGTCGTCATAGCGATCTATATGGGGAAACCCAGCCAGATGGGCGGGGTATAAATAATAATAATAGTTAAAAGTAAAAGTCGGCTAATGCTTCCTGTCTTTTGCTCATGAGAATATGGCGATGCTGTCAGGACACAATGTCCATTCTTGGTTTGAGGAAGCATTGTTTATCAGACCAAGATCGTTTCACTGAATCGGTACACCCTGCATTGAAGCTATTGTTTGTGTGCCATAACAAGCGCTGAAATCCACATCCATGAACTTCAGTGAGTCTACTCTGAGTATGGGTAGCTTTCAATAACACCTGATAAAACCATTTCTTTGTGTGTGTGTGTGTGTGTGTGTGTGTGTGTGTGTGTGTGTGTGTGTAATTTTTATTATGTTTTCTATTTTACAATTTAAAATATTCATTAAACAACCTTAAAATGTCAATGACTTCCCTTCTTCTCTTTCCATGGTTCAATTTGCATATCGCAAATCCCTGCATATTTTACATAAACTAAACCATTCAGTATTCCATTATTCCATCCATCCAAACTTGTTTACACTGTTGAATTTATCTTAATGCTTCCAACGTTTTCAAGTGTACACAGTTTCCCCCCATATATTCAATAACCATTTTCCAATCTTCTTTAAATGTATGTTTTTTTGTTCTCTTTTTCTATATGTTAGGAGGTCCACAAGCTGCACATATTCCATCAGTTTAAGTTGCCATTCTTTTTTAGTTGGGACCTTGCTTGTTTTCCATTTTTGAGCTAACAAAACACAGGCCGCAGCATAAATAGCCTTTTTTGACATCTGGGAATTTCCATCTGAATTATCCCCAACAAAAAGTATTTTGGTTTTGTTCTGTTTTTTAAAAAAGTACTTTTAACATTTTTTTCAATTCATTATAAATCATTTCCCAATACACTTTTATCCTTTTACAGGTCCTAAAATCATTTCTATGACTGCGCAGTTATGGTTCAATCAAGCGTCTGCGTCAAATTTCAAGAAAAGACTTCCTAAACAAAAATGTCTTCCCTTGTACAACCTAAATATCAAGATGCTTGATGCAGAAGTGACTGGTGCACATTTGAATCGGAAGGGTCAAAGATAAGAGAGCCCAGTGACAGGCAGAGCCAACTCATTCTAATTTTGTCCCCATTCTCTCTCCCTACTAGGGCAACTGAGACCAAGGAGAAAGCTAATGGTCAGGGCCACTCCCTAGCTGTAAGAAACTCCCTAGTTGTAAGAAAAATGCAGTCAGGTGAGGGACTGACTGAGGGCAGATTGAGGTGAGTAGAGCAGGGACCCATTTGCCCTAATGGAGCAGTCTCCATTGGCTAAGTTCTTGTCTAATTTTAATTGATTCAGCTGGTGAATCAATTTCAGTTGATTCCAGAGGGCTGGAGCTACAAGACTAAAAGCCCATTCCCTTGTACAACCAAGACAGTGTCCCATCTGAGGAGTTTCATTGCCAAGCATTGATATACAGTGGTATCTCGGGTTACAGATGCTTCAGGTTACAGACGCTTCAGGTTACAGACTCCGCTAACCCATAAATAGTATCTCGGGTTAAGAACTTTGCTTCAGGATGAGAACAGAAATCGCACGCTGGTGGCACAGTCCCTTAGGTCACCCTGGATTGTTCCTTGTGGCTTATAATTCCCTTGAGCATGAAGCAAAATGACCGACACACTAGTGCGGCCTTTGTCTGTTTGATGCTCCCACTTAAAAATAAGTTGGATGCAGACACTGCAGGCCTAGACCATTGCAAGTTGTGACCCGCTAAGCCTAGCAGCCTAGTTCACTTGGCCATTTCAGCAACTTTGGGCTGCCTCCGACCGCCGTTTGCATTTTTTATATACCAAGTGACCTGCCAAGTGCCATGACGATGGGAATGGGGAGCAGAGAAATCATTCAAAGTGATGGATGAGCTGCAGACTTGATTATTTATTCAAATTATTCCCACGACGACCGAGCCCTGCTGATTGCAGACAGCATTTTGTCAGAATCATTAGAAAAGGGCAACGGTGGCAAGAATTTAATGACCAAATTAGAGTTATTGAACAGTCTGTTGTATGACAATATAAGGGGAGGGGGGCATCTCACATGGATCAAACTACCTGTGCCAATAAACATCAATACAGAGAGCTGTTTTTGCAAAACTTTAGGCTCCTTTCGGTCTCGAGATGAAGGTCATATATTAGACTGTCAATCTATTCGAAAGGGTTTTCATATGTGTAGGTCTACCAATCTCCTTTCCTCTGTAGGCACCATAAGCTCTCCTAGAAGACTTCACCATTGTACAAACATTAATTTTGTGGCTAATGGTTAGGGATGGTGAGAGTTATAGTTCAGCAACATCTGGAGTATCAAAGATTCCTCACACTGGGTCTAAAAATGAGCTAACTTCAGAGAGGCACCTGCTGTGTCTCTATGGTTTACTGCGTTGGCCCTCTGCTCAGTCATTGCAGTGGTGCTCTGTTTCTGACTTGGGTTACAGGCTGTCAGGGTTGAGCCGGACGAGGAGGAGTGGTGGCAAGCCCCCCCTGGCGAGGCTGCACCCACGGAAGAATCTGGGGAAATGGAAGAATTCATACCTGGAGAAGACTGGTGGCGGCACTCCTCAGGAAAGGAAGAATCAGATAAGGAAGTGGAAAGACCAGAACAGGAGGAGGAAGAAGTCGAGCCAGAATCAGGCCCTTGTGAGGAGAGTAACCGGCTGGCCCCCTCCCCTCCTCCCTTCTCAGCTGTAGAACATAGAGCTGAGAGACGTAGGGAACAATTAGAGGCAGCTGCAGCTCGTAAGAGGTGTGGTCATGAGCCAGCTACTTAAGGAAGGTCGGCTGCTCCATTCACCAGCACCTGCAACTGCTGTGCGGAAGCATGTGGTTGTTCTTGCTCGTCCTGTTCCTGATTCCTGTGTTTGTGACTTCGGCTTCCTGACTCCTGGCTGGTTCCTGACTCGGACTGTTCCTGACTTCGGCTTCTCCTAACCCCGGTACTGACACCTGACCTCGGCTGGTTCCTGACCCGGTCTGTTGGACCTCGACTTTCTCTGCAGCCGACTGCTGCCCTTCAGCGCGCCAACCTGTTGGTGCCCTAACACAGGCATATTCAATACCTCCCAACACATCTTGAAAGGTGGCCTAAGAAGATTTTAAAGAATAAGATAAATAAATAATGGCTCTCTGGTTAAATAAACACGTTCAAGTTGTAAGAGAGAAACGTGTGGGATGTAATCCATTGGTGCAGTCAAATGCAACATTCCTTATTTCCCTACAGTGGGCACAGGCAGGGGGACATCCAGTCAGTGTAACTTCCTGTTCCACTGGCCTGGCGCTTCCTCCCCATTCATGTGACCTGGGAGATGGGCATGGCTCTGGCTGACTCTATAAAAGAGCCAAGTTATGCAGCCATTTTCTCAGTTGCAGTTTTGTCTTGTCTTGTCCTCTCTTTTGCTGCCATGCTGCTCTCCTGCAGCCATTTTTTTTATCTTAATGTAATTTTGCTGTCTGCTGGCTCCCAGCCAGCAGCACATGAATTCAGTCTCCATACGAGACAAACTCACACTTTGTTTGTGTAACTACCAAGTAAAGCCTGCCTTTCAGGGATCATATCGTGAACTGAAATGTGAGTAAATTTTTGTTACTTTACTCAGAAAGACTCTCGTGTCTTTATTCTTTTAATAGGAAATAATCTTAACTAAGAGATTCAAACGAATCCACAAACTATATATCCAGCTATATTGAGGGGAATTTGCTCTGCTACATCACTTACTAGCATGAGTGAAGGAAGGATAATACTAATTCAATATATCCTTTCCTACTATCCTTAACATTCCCACAAAATGGACCTCCTTACTTCGGAGAAAAGCAAGCAGTGGACGGCAGTAGTTTGAGAAACGGCGCGTTCAAGCTATCCATGATTTTAATGGAACCCGGAGCGCTCTTTCAGGAACAATTTCTGACAAATAATTCTCGGCATCCAATTCCAGAAGTCAGTAAAACAGTCAAAGCCAACCAAGGAAAGGAAATATAGTTGCAATAAAAGTGACAGGTGCTATTTTAAAACGATGATTACGTATCTGCCTGGTGGGAGTAGTTTTCCAGTGGAAACAACAAATATAAAATCACGAAACATGTAGTACCTAAAAAAAAAAACTCGCCATTCCTTCTACAATACAATCAATGACCCAACAGGTCCAGCTAGATACTTATTGAGGAATAAAGTGACGGAACGTGGCAGCTGGCTCAATGATGGGGGATCGGAACCCCATTGGAGTCAAAAGCCAGGAGGTCAGAAACATGCCAGAAACAAGTGAAGTCCAGCAGGGTCAACAGACAAGGAAAAGTGGCAGCATAGCAGCAACAACAAGGGACAAGGGACAAGGAAGAAATACTTGGTCAGAGTTAGAACACAGAAGATCCCAAGTTCAATCCCTGGCATCTCCAGAGAGGGGTGGAATCTGTCAATTTTGTTAATAATAATAATAATAATAATAATAATAATAATTTTATTATTTATACCCTGCCCGTCTGGCTGGGTTTCCCCAGCCACTTTGGGCGGCTTACAACACATAAAAAATGGTAAAACATTAGACATTTAGAATTTCCCAATACATGGCTGCCTTCAAATGTCTTCTAAAAGTCAGATAGTCATTTATTTCCTTGACATCTGATGGGAGGGTGTTCCACAGGGTGGGCACCACTACCAAGAAATAAAGCTGTCTCGTCATTCCGTCTGTTGTCATTATTTCAAAACTCATTTGTTTAGTTATTCATTCACTATAATCGCAATTGGCACCTTATTTTTTATTGCCGTTCATACTGTATTTCGTTCATTTTCACACCGCCATTCTGTACCTATGTGAGCAAATGTCCAATGCAGCCTACTGCACAAAGTTAAGAGTTACACCTGTGGCTCCTCCCACTATGACACCTGACCCCCCCCCCACTCTTTGCCTTTGGCCTCACCCATCACTGTCATGCCTTGTCTCCCCCTCAAAAAAGTTAGCACATGAGGGATTTTGATCCTTGCATGGAAAAGGTTCTGCAATCTTCAGCTGCTGCCTATAGCCCATTTCAGGCATTCTTTTTCTGAGTTAAGTAAAATAGGGTTATAAAACACATAGGGAGTTTCCATGAGTACAGGAAGTAGCACAATTCCAAGTGCTGGTGCCCTAAATGGCTTTGGCTCTGTATAACTGAAGAAGCATCTCCACCACCATCGTTCAGCCAGGGCACTGAGGTCCAGCTCTGAAGGCCTTCTGGGCCTTCTCTCACTGCAAGAAGTGAGGCTACAGGGAACCAGGCAGAGGGCCTTCTCGGTAGTGGCGCCCTCTCTGTGGAACGCCCTCCCATCAGATGTCAAGGAAATAAACAACTATCTGACTTTTAGAAGACATCTGAAGGCAGCCCTGTTTAGGGAAGTTTTTAATGTTTGATGTATGATTGTGTTTTTAATATTCTGTTGGAAGCCGCCCAGGTTGCCCCAGCCAGATAGGCAGCATATTATTATTATTATTATTATTATTATTATTATTATTATTATTATTATTAGGAATTCCGCCCTCTCTTCCCCACCCAAACCCCAACACTCCAGAGCAGATTTGGGGAGGCTGCATGGCACATGAGGGGGGGAGGAAATAAAGTTCCCTTGTTCAAGAGCAAAGCATTGTATACAACCCTAAGTGTTGCAAGACTTTGAGATCTATAATGACCTTTCTCTTTAATTGCCATGCTTTAACTCAAATAATGTGTGATGCAGTGTTATTTCGCTATATGTTCTCTCAATGGTTTAAGATTTGTGGGGAGACGCAGAGTGTGATGGCATCGTATCGCACTTAGTTTATATTAGACATCACAAAAAGAACAGAGATTAAAGAGGCACAGACAGGAATCTCTCCAAGTTGTTCTTTTTTATATAAACATCTAATCTGGCCCTCAAGGAAACCTCACAATAGAAAAGTAAATTGCTTCTGCTTCTCTGTTCCAAAACAGTTGACTATACAAATTGTAGCTCACAGCAGTTCAGTGCCGCACTTGCCCAGGACATGTTATAACCTGTCTCCATCCAAAAATTTCAAAGATTTATCCGAACAAAGAATTTATTGTCCTGAATGTTAATTTTTGTCCACGTTAGCCAAAGACCAATCAAAGCTTCCTTTGTCTAGTAGGTCATACCTCTTCATCTCCTACCCAAGCCAACAATGCCATAGAAACAGAGGACTGAAATCCCCCCCCCAATACAATTTACTGTGGTTTGAACACAGTAAATAATACAGCGAGTTTTCTTCTTATTTCACCATGAAATGGGTAGTGCTCTGTTGATCTGCACTGGCTGAAGAGGCACTGAGCCCTGGACACCACATGCCCAAGAGAGAGAGCCAGTGTGGTGTAGTGATTAAGAGCGGTAGACTCCTAATCTGGTGAACCGGGTTCGCGTCTCCGCTCCTCCACATGCAGCTGCTGGGTTAGTCACCTTGGGCTAGTCACACTTCTCTGAAGTCTCTCAGCCCCACTCACCTCACAGAGTGTTTGTTTTTTTTTTTTTTTCAAATAATTTTTATTGATTTTACAATGTTTGTCTGGCCCCGACTCAGGCCAGATCACCTTCAATACATACAGTAACTGCTGACTTCCTCACATCCCCCCCTCATTGATTATATCCGCTTGCCAATTACAATGTTTTAACAGGTTCCAAGATCAAAATCTAAAAATAATTACAACACATATTCATCACTTCTTCTCACATCAAACATACATTAACTATCTTAATTTTCATCCCCCTGCCCCCCCCCCCCAGTCTCCGGGAGCGCAGTTGAATGTTAAATCCACTTATGGTTACTTAAAGAAAAAAGAAAAAAGACAATGCTTATCCATCATTCTGATTCATCATAAATATTCATCCATAATCATTATACTTATCCATCCTATTATTAGCTGTCCATCAAATTATTCATATTATTCATCAATATTATTCAAAAAATTATTCAAATTATTCATCAAATTATTCATCAATAAACAAAAAGCATTTATCCAACTTTAAACATAATAATAGCCTTCATAATAAATCATAATGCATAAAGTCACTTCGGCAATCCATGGTACATCCATATGTCAAAAAACTAAAAGTCCAAAAATAACCAGTTTCAAACCCAAAGTGTTCTCATCCTATTCCTTCCGGGTCCAATTTCCAGACCCAAACTGTGTCTTGCAATGTATCAGCCAGTACTACATCCTCAAAAAGCTGTGGCCCACCACTCCACTTCATGTCCTGGTCCTCTCGGCTTTTCTTCTGCTTTTTGGTCAAAGAGTGTGGCTTTTCCACCTTACATTTCTTCTGGCTCTTCCCTTGTTTTCTGTTGTCAGATCCTTTAGCTTTCCCTTTTGGTATTCGCTTCTTGCTGCTTGTTGCCAAAGAAGGTTGTTGTTGTTCGGCTTCGACATGCACAATGTCCAAGGTCATTTGTGAGTCCATGCCAGCTGGTGCATTGTTCCTTATCTCAGCTTCGGCACTCCTCCTGAGTCTGCTTTCCCTCATTTCAAGTCTGCTTTCCCTCAATTCCAATATGTATTCCTTAAACTTTTGCAGCACCATCTCGAGGGTAACTTCCGACTCCAACGCCATATTTTTCAGGGCACAGTTCTGGGATAAAATAACTTTTATAACTTTCCAAAACTTTGCAAAACTTTCTGACACTTGAAACTTGAAATATAATCCAGAAGATATTCACAAACCTTTCTGCGATCCCCAAGTCCAGGGGAGGCACGGGGTTTAATTCAAATCCAGCATAAACAAAAGTTCACTTTAAAAACTTCAAACTTTAAAACTTTTCCATAACAAAGTCCTGTAAAATGTCTCAATGGCAGGGGATGGACCTCCGTGTTTTACATCCCAAGCCAGTCCTAATTGAGTCCGAATTCCATGTTTTCGCTCCTACTTACAGTTCCAATTGAAGAGCTTGAAGGAATCAGCGCGCTCAGCGGTGGCGATCTCGCAGCTTCGCCAGACGGGGGATAGCGGACCCAGGAGCCCGGCCGCCCGCTTCCAGACTGGAGCGGAACCGGCACACGGGCTCAGCAGGTCCTGTAGACCCCGGGACGCCCCTCCCGGGGGTTTTGGGGATCGCGGCGCTGGCGCGATTGCCCCTTTTCCCGGTCTGACGGGGGAATGTCAAGAACGACATGTCCCCCCGACCGCCATCGCCGGCGCGCCGACCGGAAGTCCCACAGAGTGTTTGTTGTGGGGGAGGAAGGGAAAGGAGAATGTTAGCCGCTTTGAGACTCCTTCGGGTAGTGATAAAGCGGGATATCAAATCCAAACTCTTCTTCTCCTCCTCCTCCTCCTCCTCCTCCTCCTCCTCCTCCTCCTTCTTCTTCTTCTTCTTCTTCTTCTTCTTCTTCTTCTTCTTCTTCTTCTTCTTCTTCTCCTCCTCCTCCTCCTCCTCCTCCTCCTCCTCCTCCTCCTTCTTCTTCTTCTTCTTCTTCTTCTTCTCCTCCTCCTCCTCCTCCTCCTCCTTCTTCTTCTCCTTCTCCTTCTCCTCCTCCTCCTCCTCCTCCTCCTTCTTCTCTGAGTTGGGACCCACAGAGACTTCAAACCCTGACAATGCACTGGTGTTGTCACCTCCAAGAGTCTCACACTCCATTGAGCTTGGGGGGCTAACACAGGCTGGGTGCCCAGCTAGGCTTGCTGCCAGAGGGCTGCCTCTTTAAGACTCCACAGCCCACAACAAGAGGGTGGAGCCTGAGAGGTCAGGATCAGGGAGTGCAAAAGGCCTCAGCTGGGAATCAGGGCTTGTTGGAAGAAGCTGCCTGCTCCCGGGGCCCTGTCCAGGGTCCTAAAACACCTACCACACTCGTTGTTAGGATCCCTAATGAGTCCTGCCCATTTCCTGTTGGTATTCTCCCACCATTGGGATGCGGGTGGCGCTGTGGCCTAAACCACTGAGCCTGTTGGGCTTGCCGATCAGAAGGTTGGTGGTTCGAATCCCTGTGACGGAGTGAGCTCCCGTTGCTCTGTCCCAGCTCCTGCCAACCTAGCAGTTGGAAAGCACGCCAGTGCAAGTAGATAAATGAGTATCGCTGTGGCAGGAAGGTAAACGGTGTTTCCGTACGCTCTGGTTTCCATCACAGTGTTCCGCTGCACCAGAAGCGATTTAGTCATACTGGCCACATGACCCGGAAAGCCGTCTGTGGACAAATGCCGGCTCCCTCAGCCTGAAAGCGAGATGAGCACCGCAACCCCGTAGTCTCCTTTGACTGGACTTAACCATCCAGGGGTCCTTTACCTTTTACCTTTACCACTCCCACCATTCCAGACTGCTTGCTGGATTTGCCCTCTCCAGAACTGCCTGGCGACTCTTTTTCTTAACCAAAAATGTGACTTATTCCATCTCTCTTTTTTTAATATCTTTTTTATTATGTCTCCAACGATATTTCAAAGCATTTGTCATCATATACATCTTTTTAACATGCAAAGTTTCTTTTGGACTTCCAACCCCTCCTTTCCCAATGTTTGGGGGTATTTTTTACTCCTTTTTATTAACTATTTTATGAAACATATGTTTTTATTATCTAAACCCCACTACTGTTAAATCTTTCAGTAATCCACTGCTTATATTTCAAATCCTGCCCGTGTCTTCATGGATTGGTGATAATTTGATGGGTAATCCATCAGTGGTCTCCATTCCTCCTTAAACACATTGTCATCATGTCCTCTTAATTTGGCAGTTAATTTTGCCAAATTTGCCAAATTTCAGCATATTCAGCCATTTCAGCATATTCTATCAGCTTCATAAGCCATCCCTCCTTAGTCGGTAATCCTTTCTCTTTCCTCTTCTGTGCATATAGTTCTAGCTGCTGTTGCATACATAAATAAACTAGTCAGCTTTGTTGGGACCTTTGTTGGGACCTATGTGACTTATTCGATCTTAACCATGCCCCTGCTTTCTGCCCTTGCTCTGAATGGGCGATCAGATTTGGCCATGCAGCAGCACCACAAAATTTATTTAGGGTATTGTTGTTGTTGTTGTTGTTGTTGTTGTTGTTTTGCTCTACAGTCTACAATAACTCCTGCTACTGGAACAATTGACTAACAATGAGCACTGTATCAGCCTGATCAAGAATTTTGTTTGATAGTCTTTAAAGTTGGAATATTCAAAGAGAGAGTACTGCGTAATGGTTTGTTCTTTCAGTCACTCAGACTTCAAGCCTGCTTCATTCACTGGGATATATGAACACACAGCAATATTCAAATAATGCTTTTGAACCTGGATATGAAAACAAACAAACCTGAATATAGATGATTGAAAACAACAAGATAGCCCTTTCAACACTAGCCATATACTTATTTGAAGGTAACTATTCATGATTCAGTCGTTGTGATTCATTCCTCCTATTAGGTGCTGGGGTAGTTTTTATGAGAGACTGCATTTCTCTCTCTCTCTCTCTCTCTCTCTCTCTCTCTCTCTCTCTCTCTCTCTTTCTCTCTCTCTCTCACACACACACACACACACACACACACACACACACTTTGCTTAAAGAAGCTTCTCTATACTCTTCAGTTGTTTACACCGAGCTTTTGCCAAATTGTTTCCGGTTTTGTGTTTGGATCTCAAAGCAGCCCAACCATTTCCAGGAGAAAAGATGTTAGTGCTGCCTGCTAATTAGGAGTCTGACAAATGCAGGTCTCTGAAACAAAGGCAAAGCCTTTCCGGAAGGAGAGAAACTTGTGATTTGTTAAAGAAAAGCCAGGAAGTTTTTAAAAGTGAAACAGAGGTTGAATTAAACCCATCTAGCCTCTAAAAGCCATGGAACAATTTTTTTAATTTTTTTTATTTATTTTTAGAATAAGGCAAGAGCATCTCATTAACTCTTTCCTTCTCACTTAGCCCTTTTTGTGAGCTATTACGGTGACAATAATTAGAAAAGGCCCATCATACTCTGAGACCAGAATAACAGTTATGCTAAGTCAGACACCCTGGGGTCAAATGATCCAAAAGCTTCCCAGAGCTGAGGATGTACTTAAAATTCCCTGCAGTTTAGAAAATGGCAGCTGCTTCCTTTGCACATTGTAAAGGATTAGCGGTCATGTTCTCAGAACTGAAGAAATTTTAAAATGCCAGTAGCATCCACAGCTTAAGCAAGTTGGCCATGTTCTTTTGCAATGGCAGTGGGAAAAGAGGAAGGCCACCTTTGCAGGGCGGCTTATTCTCCGACTTTGTATATGTCAACTGTCTACCTGGCTATTTAGGCACTGTAGTGTAGAGGTTGTTCCTGCATGGGGAGGAGGTTTTTTGCACTTGGGAGTTTGGAAAGTTAATTCTTGCTTCAACCAACAACACTTGGCACAACAAGGTCCTCGCTAGGTGGGTGAAATTTCTTCCAGTCTTTCCATGGGATCCATATTTCCCACCAACAACAACCCTCCCCTGTCTTAGTCAATGGAGAGATCTCTCTCTCCATTGTGGTGTAGTGGTTAAGAGCGGTAGACTCGTAATCTGGTGAACCGGGTTCGTGTCCCCGCTCCTCCACATGCAGCTGCTGGGTGACCTTGGGCTAGTCACACTTCTCTGAAGTCTCTCAGCCTCACTTACCTCACAGAGTGTTTGTTGTGGGGTAGGAAGGGAAAGGAGAATGTTAGCCGCTTGGAGACAAACAAACAAACAAACCCTGCCAAATTAATGTTTAAGTACATAAAAACAAAGCAAAACAAGAGTTAACCAACAATAATGGTACTGGTTTTGCTTCACTCTAAGGAGACTGGCTTAAATATAGTTTAGAGGGAGGGAGTAGATGACATACAGCTGTCATACAGGCTAGATGACACACAGCTGATCTACTTAATATTTTAAAATGTGGCCTCACTAAGACTTCTAATACAGGTAGATAGATAGATAGATAACTTTATTGCAGCTATAAGCTCATACATAAATACATAAATAGACACACAAATCAAACCTGTCTTACAATCTGTGAAAAACATCTAAATAAATTAGATTTACATAGGAGTAATGAACTAAAATATTTACAATCAGTCAGAGAATTAAAAATAACATCAGCCTATGATGTCCTCGAAGCTATTGACCTGAAAAGGGTGAAAATAAATTATTAAGATTCGTGTAATAGACCATTTCGCCTGTTGTGGTTCAGAACCGAAGTCAGATACCTTGCCACTTGCAAGGTTACCGTAGGGTTGGAATCCTGGAATAAAAAGGTAAGCTGCCTCTCAACTGGCAATCCAGAAAATTTTTGGACCAATGGGGACAACAAGTTTCTCCTAACATTACTGTATAAAGGGCAAAGAAAAACAATGTGCAGTAGGGATTCCCTCGACAGCTCATCACATGAACATAAATCTGATACACTTCCCCTAGAGAATCTATGTGACAGGACCCCAGAGGGAAAGACATTAAACCTTGCCTTAATAAACGCAAAACGGTGCTTTGCAGTAATAAGGGATGAGAAGTAGGATGGAAGGTGCTGGCCCGATGTAATACCCAAATGCCGGGGAGAACATACTCCCCCACCCAACATGTGATTATGCTGCAACTCGATATCGTCTAGTCTCAGATTGATAAGTTTTTTAGCGGAAATTAGATCTAAATTCAGAACTTCAGAAGGAGAAATTCCAATATGCAGAAGCTTGGCATGGATCTTACTTGACCAGGGACTGACAAATTCGTCCCGCCATAGGCATTGGCCTAGGTAGTAGTCCGGAAGTCTATGCCAGGTAGAAGTGGAGGTGCCTCAGGGGTGTAGCGTGGAAGGAGCCTGGGGTGGGCATGGTTTTGAGGTGGCATGAGCAAGGCGCCCCCCCAGGAATCCCCATCCTGCCCTGCCTGTCACCTGGGGTCTCTGGGCCCCAGACCCTCACCTGCTCTTATGCCACCGTGTACCTGTCCCTCTCGCTGAATCGCTGTCCGGACAGCGTTGGGGGGATGCACCCGCCAAGGGCCATGTCAGCCAGCCGGGCTCCCCCCTGAGCAGGCAGGTGCACAGCACGGCCCCACGAACCCTCCATGCCCCCTTGCCCACCTGGTCAAGGCATCAGGCATTAGAGGATCCAACCCTCCATGGCAGGTTCCCAAGAATGGGTAAGACAAGGGAAGTTCTTGCCAATGCTTTTTATTCAATATTCAGAGAGAGAGGCTTAGCGATGCAGCCTCTTGGAGTAATGATGTTGCTCCAAGTGAAACCCCACCCCCTCCATCTCTCCCACTTTATCATGAGTCATCGCTACAGGTGCTGGAAAGGGCCTTTTGCCTTTGAGCTCTTTGCTCTCCTACTTTCATTTTTTAAAAAAAAATAAAATAATTTTTATTGATTTTACAATTTTATAAGCACATCACATCACGGTTAATTTTTTTCATACTTCCCTTCTCTCACCATGGGAAGCCCAAATCTACCCCCCCTCACAGAGGTACACACATTCATTATACCTTTAACCTTAATAATAATATTTCTTAACATTGCTTAGGCCTGGCCCTATTTTGCAGGCCAGGCATTCCTAATTTTCTCAATTTCATATTTCAATTGACTTCCTCGCCTCCCTCACTATTGACTTCATATTAAATCCTCTTTATCAGGTTCATACATCCTCTTTTGAATCATCATCAAATATCTTTACTTATTTAATCCTAAATTCATACCTAAGCATCTAGATACTTCTGCAAATTCCCTATATTCTTCCCTTCTTTATTCCCCCCTTCCTCCCCTTAGTCTCAGAGTGTTTAGCCATGTTATTTCCTTAACTTAGTCATTTATAAATTAATAATCCTTATACGTCATTCATGCCATTAGCCATGTCCATAATCATTGTCCAAAAAGCCAGAAAGGTATCCCATTCAAAAAATACCAAAGTCTTTCTTCACCCCACACCCTTTCTTTCCGGCACCCAGCTCCACCAGTTCTCCTGCCCCGATGGGTCTTTTTCTTGCTTCTCTCTCTGCAGTTCCATCGTCCTCATCTTCCCAATCTTTTTTCTTTCTTCTGGAATTTCCTTCCTTGATTTTGCTTTCTTCTTCTTTCCTTTAGCAACTCCAAATTTTTTACGCCTATTGTGTTTTTGTCTGCAGAGTGTTCCTTTTAGGTTTTTTTTTCCCCCTCATTGGCTATGGTGTGGTTTTCTCCTTCCTCCTTTCCCGGCAGTCCATCCTGTGTAGCTGGCATGATGTCATTCTTGTTTTGACAGCTGTTCCTCCTTTTTTGACAGCTGCTCTCCTACTTTCAAGGCCTGCTGGGTTCTGGGAGAAGGGGGAGGGTCTGGAATGTTTTCTAAAGACACTGAGTCCATCAGCTGTCTCTCCTCTGGTGCTGCTTCTTCTTCTTCTTCTTCTTCTTCTTCTTCTTCTTCTTCTTCTTCTTCCTCTTCCTCCTCCTCCTCCTCCTCCTCTCCCACTATTTCCCAGCTTTCCCCCTCATCTGCCTCTGACCTGTGACCTCCCTCAAACCCCTATTGGTAATCCAAAACTGTCTCCATCTTCTCTGGAAAGGTCAGGCTGGGGAGTCAGTCTCCACTATTCCTCCTCTGCCCGGTCCCAGACACCCAGTGGCAGTGGCGCCATGGTGGGTTATGTTCACCCTCTGCGTCTCGCCCCTGGTCCCACCCAGTACACATGCATGCTCGTACGCCCCAGGTGCCGGCAAAGGACACAACGCTGCTGAGGCGCCCACTCCAAAAACTGCAGCCATGGTGGTTAGAAATTTGCTGTTATAAACCCTGGAACTCTCCGGGTCTACATGGAAAGAAAAATATGCCATAGCCGGAGCAGAATGCTACAATTTGTGACACAGTTGAGACCATGCAGTAAACTGGTGTCGCTGGCTAACAACCTAAGCGGCTATAAATATGTCAATTGCTAATGGCGCAATAGCTAACTCCACTTCATTAGCCATTTTGGATTTCGCATAAATGGGGTCTTGTTCGGTCTTGTTCATCTCATACATCTTAGAAACAGCCAAATATTGTTAGAAAGGCCCAGGATTGCATATTAAGCGCAAAGGGAAAATTGGCTCCATCCACCACACCTGCCTAGTAAAATAGTTTGGACTCCGGAAAGCACAGAATGCGGAACTAAAATTAGTGCCTTGATACGGCAAAGGAGAGGGGACCCAGGTGGCGCTGTGGGTTAAACCACAGAGCCTAGGGCTTGCTGATCAGAAGGTCGGCGGTTCGAATCCCTGCGACGGGGTGAGATCCCGTTGCTCGGTCCCAGCTCCTGCCCACCTAGCAGTTCGAAAGCACGTCAAAGTGCAAGTAGATAAATAGGAACCGCTCTGGCGGGAAGGTAAACGCCGTTTCCGTGCGCTGCTCTGGTTCACCAGAAGCGGCTTTGTCATGCTGGCCACATGACCCGGAAGTTGTACGCCGGCTCTCGGCCAATAAAGCGAGATGAGCGCCGCAACCCCAGAGTCAGACACGACTGGACCTAATGGTCAGGGGTCCCTTTACCTTTATAGCAAAGGAGACACAAGATTGTGTGTGTGTGTGTGTGTGTGTGAGAGAGAGAGAGAGAGAGAGAGAGAGAGAGAGAGAGAGAGAGAGAGAGAGAGAGAGAGAACAGTCATTTAAACAAGAGCACCGGAGAATAATGCAGACACAGTTCAGGGCAACACGGCACATTAATCTCTGCTTCTGGGTGTTTGTTTTGCCTAGCCAAAGTAGAAGAATGCCTAATGTGACAACCTTGATGGGTGAGGAATTGGAAGCCAAACACGATGCCACATTGCCTTCCCGAAGAGAATTCAACGATGTGACCAACATCTGTCATGTGTGCTTATTTCTGTCCCCGAGGAGAACAGAGCATGTGTGTGCAGGTTGTTTAATATTAATTTGCACTTGTCACGAACTCTTTGTCTCTGGGCCTGTGCGGATGCAGCAGCCGCCCCATGGAGGCTGCATTGGTTTACCCCCTGTGGCGGCAGATGCCTCCGAGCGACAAGCTACCCTTGGAGTGTGGGCTATCACCACCATTTTGACTGGGGGCTTTTCTCCAGACTGTCGTAAACCTCCTTTAAAATAAAAATAAAAAAATGTCTACAGCAATGTGGAGAAAACTACCGGTATTTTGTGTGTGTTTTGCTGCTTGCACATTTCCGAAAGGAATGCAAAATACATAGAAAGTAATGCAAAATGGATTAATCCGTTCCAGAGTTTTTAAAAGAATCCCTAAAACAGCAACTTAACATGAATTTTACTATCTAATGAGACAATTGATCCATAAAATGAAAGCAATACTCAATGTACTGTACTATAAAATAAATAAGACAGTATTGTAGATGATAATAATAAAAATTATTATTTTTTCTTACCTACACTGGTGCGGGAAGTGCAACAGAACAGATCTGTTCCAGTCCATCAGAGCTTGGAGAAGCCCCCAGTCCTGGTTTTACGGATAGGTCAGGAGTTCTAATTATTATTATTATTATTATTATTATTAATTTATACCCCGCGCATCTGTCTGGGTTTCCCCAGCCAGATGGGCAGCTCCCAACAGAATATTAAAAACACAATAAAACATCAAACATTAAAAACTTCCCTAAACAGGGCTGCTTTCAGGTGTCTTCTAAAAGTCAGATAGTTGTTTATTTCCTTGACATCTGATGGGAGGGCGTTCCACAGGGCTGGTACCACTGCCAAGAAGGCCCTCTACCTGGTTCCCTGTAACCTCACTTCTTGCAGTGATGGAACCGCCAGAAGACCCTCGGAGCTGGATCTCAGTGTCTGGGCAGAACAGTGGGGGTGTGGGACGCTCCTTCAGGTATACTGGGCCGAGGCTGTTTAGGGCTTTAAAGGTCAACACCAACACTTTGAATTGTGCTTGGAAACGTACTGGGAGCCAAGGTAGGTCTTTCAGGACCGGTGTTATGTGGTCTTGGCGGCCACTCCCAGTCACCAGTCTAGCTGCCGCATTCTGGATTAGTTGTAGTTTCCGGGCCACACACAGAGCGCATTGCAGTAGTCCAAGCGGGAGATAACCAGAGCATGCACCACTCTGGCAAGGAGCGGAACCTGTTTATCTACTGATCTACTTGACGTGCTTTCAAACTGCTAGGTTGGCAGGAGCTGGGACCGAGCAACAGGAGCTCACCCCGTCACAGGGATTTGAACCGACGACCTTCTGATCGGCAAGCCCTAGGCTCTGTGGTTTAGACCACAGCGCCACCCGCATCCCACACTTAGATGCATCTAAAAGTGGGACTTTGTTTATGATGAAACGTGCACAGTCCTATTGCAATCTCTGTTCCTATTCCCCCCCCACACACACACACACATCGAACTGTGCAAAGGTACTTCGGCCGCATCTCTCCTCCCTCACTGCAGCTCCAAAGGAAATATATTCCGCATAAAATACAGCTCCCATTTAGATCATAAATATCGATCGTTTCTCCCACATCTTCAGCGCATTCAAGCTCAATACAAACCCATCAGACAGGCAGTGTCAAATTATTCTCCGGATTTACGACGCATGTCATGAAAATGCGCCCATAACGATAACATCATGCTTTAGAAATAACTCTGGCCATTTCAGTTAAGGAACACAGGTTGTTGTTGTTCTTGATGTTTGGCACTAAACTCATCTGGGGTAGTTCCTTCGCCAACATTATTGCGGCAAATACAGTCATACCGTCTTAAACATCCCTTCATCCTTTTCTTTTCTTTTCTTTTTGAAATAATTTTTATTTGGTTTTACATATTATAATCACACCGCATCATATCCACAGTTAGAAGTTTCCTCTGAATCTCTGGACTTCCCACCTTCCCTTCCACGGGTCCTATTGTCAACCTTTTCAACTGCAGATTATTCAGTAGTCCATATTTTATGTCACTCCATTATTTCCATAGCATTTCCTACATCACAAGTGTTATTGCAATCCTGCCAATGTTTTCATCTGCTTACAGATGAAATGCCTGGAGGCGGTTGGAGGATGGATGGCGGCTAACAGATTGAGGTTGAATCCTGACAAGACAGAAGTACTGTTTTTGGGGGACAGGGGGCGGGCGGGTGTGGGGGACTCCCTGGTCCTGAATGGCATAACTGTGCCCCTGAAGGACCAGGTACGCAGCCTGGGAGTCATTTTAGACTCACAGCTGTCCATGGAAGCACAGATTAATTCTGTGTCCAGGGCAGCTGTCTACCAACTCCATCTGGTGCGCAGGCTGAGACCCTACCTGTCCGCAGACTGTCTCGCCAGAGTGGTGCATGCTCTCGTTATCTCCCGCTTGGACTACTGCAATGCGCTCTATGTGGGGCTACCTTTGAAGGTGACCCGGAAACTGCAATTAATCCAGAATGCGGCAGCTAGACTGGTGACTGGGAGTGGCCGCCATGACCACATAACACCGGTCCTGAGAGATCTACATTGGCTCCCAGTACGTTTCCGAGCACAATTCAAAGTGTTGGTGCTGACCTTTAAAGCCCTAAACGGCCTCGGTCCTGTATACCTGAAGGAGCGTCTCCACCCCCAACGTTCAGCCCGGACACTGAGATCTAGCGCCGAGGGCCTTCTGGTGGTTCCCTTACTGCGAGAAGCAAAGCTACAGGGAACCAGACAGAGGGCCTTCTCGGTAGTGGCGCCCGCCCTGTGGAACACCCTCCCATCCCATGTCAAAGAGATAAATAACTACCTGACATTTAGAAAACACCTGAAGGCAGCCCTGTTTAGGGAAGTTTTTAATGTGTGATATTTTAATGTATTTTAGTGTTTGTTGGAAGCCGCCCAGAGTGGCTGGGGGAACCCGGCCAGATGGGCGGGGTACAAATAATAAATTATTATTATTATTATTATTATTATTATTATTACAGTGGTCTCCAAGATAAGTTATAAATTTTCCCCACTCTTTGCTAAAGTTTTGGTCTTCTTGGTTCCTGAGCTTTCTGGTCAGTTTTGCCATTTCGACACAATCCAACAGTTTAATTTGCCATTCTTCTCTGGTAGGGACTTTGTTTTCTTTCCATCTCTGGGCTAATAACATCTGTGTGGCTGTCGTCTTGTACATAAAAAGTCTTTTCTGCTCCTTTGGAATATCAACACCTACAATTCCTAATAGAAAAGATTCTAGCCACGTTCAACAGAATCTCTCCAGACCAGTCATGATCCAAGGTAGCAGCTCCTTGAACATTCAAACTGCCACATGAAGATTGATATAAAATGTTTTTTTTTCATTAAAAACAAACAAACAGAATGTGAGAAAACAAGCTTTTTGTGGCTCTCTAGGTCAGCACTTATTTATTTTTCTTCTGGCACTTTTCGTCTCTTCTCCAAAACACACACACACACGTTTTTAATTTCACCAGTGTCATCGCTTTCAAAGAGAAAAATCATCACCTACAGTCCAAATTCACATGTGAGTAATATGGCCATCCATCATGTTGTCTTGGAGCAAACTAGCAAGATTTCGGTGCTAAGGACAGAGATAAAAGAAATTCAATTAAGAAACCATAGAGCAATAGCAATCAAGATCAAATGTCCTTTCAGTTTCTGAGTTCGCCAATTCTTACTTAAAAAAAAAAAAAACCCCTAGGGGGAAATCACTTTGGCACAATTTATTGCAGTTTAGCATCTTTAAACTCAAGAATTTAGGATCTGATATTCATTCTCATTTGGGGAGCAGGGGTTGAAAAATATGATTTCTATTTGATAGCATCCAGTAAAGTTAAGTTAATTCTCGTGATACCCATGTACTTAACAGGCTCTGTGGTTTAATTAGAATCATTAAGGTTTGAGAAAACCTGCAATGCTTGGCAAAATGACTTATTCCATTTCTTCAAAAAACAAACAAACCCCAAAATCAGACAGAAAGATCAATCGTAACTTCTTATTATGAGAATGTTCTTATGCAAACTTTGGGTTTTCCCCTTTCCTCTGGCCAGAAAGAAGCACTGAGACGATCCCACTTCTATTTTAGATAAACAGCAGTTAAACTTCATGTCTGCCTCAAATCCAGACAAACTGTGGTAATGAGTTGAAACAAGCCAACTGAATACTTCAGCTATGAAAGTGACTTGTTTCAACCAAACATGGTTAAGCTTAACTGCAATTTAGGGTTCAGACGCAGTGGTAAACCGTGGTTAAATGCTCCTCTTCCTGCAAGCACACCAAAGAAGGAGAGGCAAGGACAGAGTGCATGAACACAAGACTCCTTGTTATCTTTATTCCAGCATATTTAGACCTTTCTATTCCAACAAGCCTTTGAAACTAAGTAGGGTTGTGCTGTGAGTTAAACCACAGAGCCTCTTGGGCTTGTCGATCAGAAGGTCGGCGGTTCGAATCCCCGCAACGGGGTGAGCTCCCGTTGCTCGGTCCCTGCTCCTGCCATCCTAGCCTGAATATCTACAGTACAAACAACTTGTAAACAGATAAAGACAGATAAAGATTGGCAGGATTGTGGTAATGACCTGCAGTTTTAAAAAGAATATAGGATTAAAATAAATAAAAGTATAAATTGAGTCAATTGAGAATATGCAGGAAATGATGAAACAAATTTAAGGAACGGCAGAATGGGGAGGGAGGAAGTCAAATTGTTTGAAATGCGATTTTTGTAAAATTGTTGAAATGTATGCAAATGAAAACTATAAATAAAATGTAAAAGAAAAGAAAAATGGATCAATAGGGGAACTAGGGACAGATTTGGGCCCCTAACCTAGTTGTGAGCATGAGTTGATAACTTTGGCACATATGGATGTTTCCCATTCCACCCTGAGAGAAAAATTAAAGTATTTCCATGCAGCATTATTTTGCTTATAGCACACAGCAATTCACAGTTTTCCCCACCTCCTGGCTGCTTTGTCTAAGCCATCTCCTCACACACGGTCCACCTATCATAAAAGCAGCATCTCACCAGTTATTCATAAAGGATGAGTAAAGAGAATATTTTCCGTGTGGCTGAAAAAATGGTCCCTTTTGAAAGAGGTTCAAAAAAAAAAGGGCAGAATAATAGGCCTGAGTCGATGTTTGTCCAAGAAAGCAGGTGTTGTTCCTTAACTAATGGGAAAACAATGCCTTTCGTAAAATATTTTAGAGCTAAACTGGGATTACCCAATATTGTCAGTGGTCTCAGAGAAACTGAAGGTATAGATTTACCTTCCTGTTGTGAAAAATAATCCTGATCCAGCTTTTCATTCTGTCTGCCTTTTGACAGAAGGTTCTCAGAAGCGACAAATTCACTTGTGTGCTCCTGTAGATGGTGCTTGTGACTAAACCAGGGGAGGGGGCACACAGAAATATTGACTGAACATGTTTGACATTCTTATTTTAGCGGTTGTGGAGTCTTGAAACAGATTGCAATTCCCTCTGCCTCATTTATGGTTAGAACAGGTGTGCTCTATTTTCAATTTGCAAACTTATCTACTTCTACGGTATGTAACTAGGCTAGCCTGTGCCAACCTGGTGTTTCGGACTACAACTCCCATCAGCCTCAGCCCCCAGCCAGCATTGGTTGGGGCTGATGGGATTTGCAGTCCAAAAGGTTGTGGAAGGTTGCATTATAGCTTACAAATAAAACCGGCTTATTAGGTTGCCTTCAGGAGTCCCCAAAGTATGTAAAATCCACTTCCTTATTTTGTGTTGGGCCCAAAATGATGCTTAATAATAATAATAATAATAATAATAATAATAATTTATTATTTATACCCCGCCCATCTGTCTGGGTTTCCCCAGCCACTCTGGGGGGCTTCCAGTAGAATATTAAAATACAATGATTCATCCAGTATTAAAAGCTTCTCAAAACAGGGCTGCCTTCATATGTCTTCTAAAAGTCTGGTAGTTGTTTATTTCTTTGACAACTGATGGGAGGGTGTTCCACAGAGCGGGCGCCACTGCTGAGAAGGCCCTCTGCCTGGTTCCCTGTAACTTTGCCCGTTCCTTGGTCCCTGCTCCTGCCAACCTAGCAGTTCGAAAGTACGTCAAAGTACAAGTAGATAAACAGGTACCACTGCAGCGGGAAGGTAAACGGCGTTTCCGTATGCTGCTCTGGTTCGCCACATGACCTGGAAGCTGTACATCGGCTCCCTCAGCCAATAAAGCGAGATGAGCGCCGCAGCCCCAGAGTCGGTCACGACTGGACCTAATGGTCAGGGGTCCCTTTACCTTTACTTTTACACATGTAAGGTGATCTTGGGGGCTATGCACACCCCTACTATATACAAAGGCTAAGATAAAGGAACACCCCAATTTTTCACCCCTCCATTTCTACTTACTATGCTGCACATATCTGCAGTTTGAAGCCTGGAAGTGATAAACACCATGAGATAAATAGTCAGAACAAAAGTCCATCTAATTCAATATCAAAAGTTCCAGTAAGCAAAATGATCATTCCTCCAGACTTTCATTTTTCAAAGCTGAGTGTGGGGCAGTGTCCATAAATTGTCCTGGCTCTTGCAACCTGAGCAGGGTAAACAAGTGATATGGCACTCGGGTCTGGAGCACCTGAATTCCAAGAGATAGGAGAGAAATGCTGGTGCCTTAGTCCTTTGGATAGCCAAGATAACAGGTAGGGGAATACATCGAGGACTGAGGGGAGACAGAGCACAGAGATCTTGGAGGCAAAGGACAATGAATCTGGGTCGCACACACACAAAAAGGGGAATGCAGAGATTTGAGAAGGCCAAGAGAGGTGAATCATTTGAGCTTCAGTGTTTTGGATACAGGTGGGGTGATCAAAAGGATGGATCACATTATGCTGCATGAAGGAAGAGCAGAATCACACCTGCTGGCTCTGCCCTGACCCCCTGCATACATTTCAAGGACCAAAGAGACCATTCACATACAAACTGTGTGCATATGGACTCTGTATGCATAATCTGGAACCATCATTCATTTGCTAATGCACTTTGGGACGCGGGTAGCGCTGTGGCCTAAACCAATGAGCGTCTTGGGCTTGCCGATCAGAAGGTCGGCGGTTCGAATCCCCACGACGGGGTGAGCTCCCGTTGCTCGGTCCCTGCTCCTGCCAACCTAGCAGTTCGAAAGCACGCCAAAAAGTGCAAGTAGATAAATAGGTACCGCTCCTGCGGGAAGGTAAACGGCGTTTCCGTGCACTGCTCTGGTTCCGGTGTTGTGTTGCACCAGTAGTGGTTTAGTCATGCTGGCCACATGACCCAGAAAAACTGTCTGCGGACAAACGCCGGCTCCCTCAGCCTGTAAAGCGAGATGAGCACCGCAACCCCAGAATCATCTGTGACTGGACTTAACTGTCAGGGGTCCTTTACCTTTACTAATGCACTTTATGTAGCTTGAAAACCAGCAGCCTTGCTGGTGTCCTGTCCCCCCCCCCAATATTTCTTATTCCTGGTTTAGGGGCCAAATGGCAACAGCTGTCTCTGTAAAACAGCAGCTGACCATTTGGTCAGTGAAAGCTCTGCCTTTCAGAGAGCAATGCCTTGCTCTTTATTATACAAATAAAGTTACAAATATGCCGGGCTTCTAAAGCGCCGAAATTCCAATCCTTCCTTTTCATAGATATGGTGTTGTCATGTGGCAGATCTCATGTTTGAAATACCGCTTGTCTATTCTTTGTTCATGCCCGTGTCCTAAACTACTCCCAAACTAGTCCCACTATTTGGGGCTGTTTATAAAATTAACAGTAGTCCGAGCGATTCAATTAAAAACATTCAGTTGAGAGAGAGATTCAGTTGAACAGCTTAGTTCCCAAACGTTTTGGCTCCCAAACGTCGCAAACCCAGAAGTGACTGTTCCAGTTTGAGAACTATTTTTGGAAGCCGAACGTCCAATGGGACTTCCACGGCTTCTGATTGGCTGCAGGAGCTTCCTGCAGCCAATCAGAAGGCAAGCTTTGGCTTTCAAATGTTTTGGAAGTCAAACGGACTTCCAGAACGGCTTCCGTTTGACTTCCAAGGAAGGACCGTATAGACTGTTTTATGTGAGGTATGGTTGTAAATGTGATGCGTCTTATCTGCAAAGTCACACTAATTTTGTGTGACTTTGCAGATAAGACGCATCACATTTACAACCATACCTCACATAAAACAGTGGCACCTTGGTTCTTGAACTTACTCCATTCTGGGAGTCCGTTCGACTCCCAAAACCGTTCAAAAACCAAGGTGCAGTTGCAGGAGTTTCCTGCACTCAAGCGGAAGCCGCGTTGGATGTCCGGCTTCCAAAAAACGTTTGCAAACTGGAAATCGGGTTCTCCAAGGAGAGCACGCGTTGCAGTGGGGCCTGCTAATTCACCCCTCACTGTTGCTGGGAGTTTTTTGGAGTTTGGCCTCAACTCTGATTGGCCCTGGGTTGTCGTAGGGTAAGGGTAAATGTTGCAATTTTGCCTGGGTTTGCTGGGGTTTATAACCCCTGTGCACGCTGGGATAATTCCTCTTTGCTGCGTGCAATGGATCTCCCGCCCGTCCTCTCCCTATTTCTTAGGCCCCTGCGTTGACCTTGCTATGCCTGTCATGGGGTCGTCTGCTGTTGGGGCAGGGGCCTGGTAGGAATTTTTCCAGTTGGCTGATTGGCTGGTGCCTTCTGGTTTTCGCCTACTGCATAGCAATTAGTCACAACTTGTAAGGTTGGCGGTTAGGCATTGGTTCGTATGTGTTCGTTGCTGGAGGGGATAAGCCAGGCTGTGGCTGCCCCTCCAATGGTCGCTGCTGTGCGGGGAATTCTATTAAAGGAATCCAGGGGCTCACCTTTGCTTGTCCGTATCCCTCCGCTTGGGGGCCAGGGCCATTGCAAGAGCTCCTGGGAGCATGTGTGGGGCAGGTTGTAGAGTCTTGACCCCGCTCACAATCTCAACCCCAATAAGTGCTCTCCCATACTGACGGCTGTCAGTTCTGTCCCTTAGGGGGCAGATAGCTTGAACCAATGCCTATGCAACCACTCACATCGTTTTGTATTTCAATAAAGTTGTGGCCGAAATCATGCCAAAAACCCAACCATAATTGCTGTCTGTGGTGTGTGTTATTTTGGGGGGTGAATTGGGGGACCTCGACACGCAACACTTCCGGCTTTGGGGAGTTCGGGAGCCGATTTGTTCGACAACTAAGCCATTTGAGAACCAAGGTACCACTGTATTTAAGTCATCATTGGGTGTATCATCCTGATTAATGTATTCCTTATAATGAGTTTTAAATTCCCGCTAGAAGAAACACACTGACCAAATAAATCTCTTCTTTGAACTTGAAACCACAGATCTCTTACTGTTTATGCTGCCTTTTGAGAATTTAATTCACATGCAAATAATTGATCTGGATCCCAAAGTGGATCAAACATGCAATTTTGTTGCCCGGCATTTTCATTCTGGGACGATGTTGGGGAAATGAGCTAACTGAGTGTAAACAACGTAAGAATGTAAGTACCTCGGAAGTCGAACAGAATTTGTTCCGGAAGTCGGTTCGACTTCCGAAACATTAGACTTCCAAAGCGCGGCTTCTGATTGGCTGCAGGAAACTCCTGTAGCCAATTGGAAGCTGCGGAAGCCCGGTCAGATATTTGGCTACCAAAAGAACGTTCAAAAACCGGAACAATCACTTCCAGTTTTTGATCGTTCGGGAGCTGAAACGTTTGACTCCCAAGGTGTTTGGGAGCCGAGGTACGACTGTACCTGGGTAAATTGAGATCTTAAACAGATGGGCAGAATATAAGTAGTAAATAATAATAACAATAATAACAATAGCGATAATAATAATGATAATAATAATAATAATAATAATAATAATAATAATAATAATAATATGGCATTGAAATATCAGCATGGATTAAAAGGAAGCTTCCAAACTGACCATGTGCCTTTGCCCAGGACATTGTGACATCGAGGAAAAGTGAATATATCAAATATCTACACAGAACTGTTCTAGATTAGATACACAGAAAAACCATGGTCAGTCTGGCCTCTCTGGGAAGCTCTCAAGGCTCCCAGATAATGATAAACATCCCCTGCCATTTCTATGTAACATCTAGTGAAATATCATTTATTTATTTTAAACTGCGTCTAGCCAATGACAGGCCTGTCTGCCAGAAATATGTCCAATGGTAATGAAAAAAACATATATAAAAATTAGATTCATAGAGACAATATGCCATTGGTTAATCGCTTGCAGCTGGCGATACAGAGCATGGCCCATGTGGTATTTCTCTCCCGCAACGTCAGATAATATATCTTGATCGGAAGCAACAATGAGCCATTCTACACATCCTGCAACATTGGACAGGTGAGTCAGATGGCAGAACTCTGGACTGTGCCACTAGGGGCTACGAGTGAGAGGCTAAATCTTGGAAGGCTCTCTCATCATAAGAAGAGTCACTGCATATTGTAAACTAAAACAACAACAACAACAAGAAGAACAATAATAATAACAACAATCTTTTTGATCAGCTGATGTTCAGTCCTGCTGGGTGGTTCTTCCCCAGTCTGTTCCCCGTGGTGAACATTTTGGCAAAGCGGACCCCCGCAGAGAGCGGGATTGAACACTCGGCTCGTCACTCCTGCAGGGAGCGACGAAGGGACTAGAAGGAAGGAGTTATGCGTCCGTCTGAGCTATGGCTAGCCTGCTTATTCCGTAAAATTTCATCGGCAGCTAATGATCGCCGTCAAGGGCGACAATTGACACAACATCCCGAGCCACATCCACCAACCCCTTGGCACAGAAAGTGAGGCAATGCTCAACGCATTTCGTACAAATGAAGATATTGAGGATCCATTCGGGAACTTCAGACCCTCCAAGTGTCCCTATTTTCCAAGGACAGTCCCAGATTTACAGACGCCGTCCCAATTTCTGATTTGATGCCAGAATGTCCTGTTTTTCCTTAGGATGTCCCTGTTTTCATCTGAGGAACGTTGAAGGGCATGGTAGGAAGTCCCTACAGTGGTACCTCGGGTTAAGTACTTAATTCGTTCCCGAGGTCCGTTCTTAACCTGAAGCGTACTTAACCTGAAGCACCACTTTAGCTAATGGGACCTCCTGCTGCCGCTGCGCCGCCAGAGCACGATTTCTGTTCTTGGAGGAGTTCTTAACCTGAAGCGTACTTAACCCGAGGTACCACTGTATTTCCATTGTGGAAATGTTGGAGGGTATGGAGTTATCCGAACCCCGAGCCATCTAAAAGCAATCCTACGTATGGAAGTTTTTTAAATGTTTAATGTTTTATTATATTTTTATTTGATTGATTGATTGATTGATTGATTGTGATTATTTATTGAATTTATATACCGCCCTATACCCGGGGGTCTCAGGGTTGTTCACAGAATAAAATCAAGATAGGTAAAGGTAAAGGTAAAGGGACCCCTGACCATCAGGTCCAGTCGTGTCCGACTCGGGTTGCGGCGCTCATCTCGCTTTATTGGCCGAGAGCCGGCGTACAGCTTCCCGGTCATGTGGCCAGCATGACTATGCCGCTTCTGGCGAACAAGAGCAGCACACGGAAACGCCGTTTACCTTCCCGCCAGAGCGGTTCCTATTTATCTACTTGCACTTTAACGTGCTTTCGAACTGCTAGGTGGGCAGGAGCTGGGACCGAGCAATGGGATCTCACCCCGTCGCAGGGATTCGAACCGCCGACCTTCTGATCAGCAAGCCCTAGGCTCAGTGGTTTAACCCACAGTGCCACAAAACCAGAAAATACATAATAAAAACAAAAACAACCAAATAGCCCCCCCAAAAAACCCACATTTTAAAAGGGCATATATATGTTGGAAGTCACCCAGAGTGTCTTTGGCAACCCAGTCAGTTGGGAGGGGTAGAAATGTTGTTGTTGTTGTTGTTGTTGTTGTTGTTGTGGAATAAGACATCCCTATTTTCATCAGAGAAATGCTGGAGGGTATGGAACTTTCACAAATTTCAGATTTTTTGTGGTAGAAGACAAAATGATTCTATGAGTACATTATTTCAGAAGACGTGTGGAAGTGCTAAAATAGAAATATAAAAAATATTTTAAAATCCAGCAACTATTATAGGTAAGTGTGAAAAGGCCCTGGCTTGGGGAGGGGTTGTACTGTCTTCTGCTCTCACTCATCCCAGGGTTTTTTCTCCTGTTGCTCAAAGCATGTGGGAATTTGACTCTGCCAGGATAACAACCGGGCCAAACTAAATACGTTTACTAAATACATGAAGGTAATTTATATGCATGTTCTTTACCCTTTAGGGAGCCATCATGGGTGCAGGAGGAGATTAACAACCATGTTTTGGGTCAGGACCACCAAATTCGAGGAGAGGGGCTTAACTCTTTCCATCCCCGACTTGAGTCCCCCTCAAAATTGCCCTCCCCATCTAGAGCTTCAGTTAGCCCCCCAGAGGAAATAACTTGGCAGGAGGGCAGAACTGGCAAGGAAATCAATCAAAATTATTCATATCCCACCCATCCTCTTCTCCTTTCAAAGCTGATAAATAAAAAACACATTTTCCGCTTTGAGTTCGTTCGCACCCCACCCCCACCCCCGGTTTGCCACACACATTAGTAACCGCGATGAAGGAGCAACGGGAAAGAGCGCTGGATCACTGCGAAGGAATTCTGGATGTCTGGGGGCACTGCTGGGCAAATTCCTCTCGAAAAGCAAGCATCTCTTTTATGCATAGATCAAGTGAGCTTGGCAGAGCCAATGTCATTGATGCTAACAGTGTGTGACAGGAAACAAGGCCATGTGACTCCTGTGTTTTGTAAGCCTAGCCCTTGTGTAAGATTACGGTACATTCTTTTCCAGCGACTCTCTCAGAAATTTGAACTTTTAATTAAAAGGCAACATTGAAGCATGTCCAACTCTGGCAGCCTTAAAAGCTGCTCTTTCCATCTCTGATTAAAATGCAAGCCATCTTGAGGCGGCATGTGATGGGAGGCTGGTATAATTAGCTTCATTGTCCATTATATAGACAAAACGTACGTGTGCTTTGAGGAACGGAGAGAAAAGGCACCAGGAACTGAGCTGCAGTGGAGGGGAAGGTGGAAACCGCACGAGAAGGGTGGTCTCTGTGCGTTTCGAGCTTCTTGTGGACTTGTTTTCGCAAGGATAGAAATTCCTAACATCCAGCACTGATCCTTCCATTCCAGAACTGGACGAATGATGTGGCCCTCAGTGACACTGAGACAGGAATACAGGAACCGGTGCATCTATATGATTCAAAACATCTTCCGAGTAAGAGAGCACAGCTGGTGCTTTCATTGATGAGTGCCATGATGCAGCAAAATGCTGCATTTCAAGGAGAAATCTGCATGCCATTATTATCTGCTGCACATGTCATAATTTGATATCAATAACCATGGGCAAAATTCAACTTCACATAAACCTACAGCAGGGCTAACTTACCATCACAACTATCAGAGTTATTAATGCCCCCCTTTTTAATAGGAATGATACTATTTCAAATGTATTACACAAATGGGGAGCCAGTCAGCCATATTTATGCTCTGTTTTACCTCTCTAACCTAATTCTGTTCCACGCATGTCCAGTAGATCAATCCTATCTTTACCACCTGAAATATACTCGGAGTCAAGTGTGAATTTCATGCTCTTTATTCAGCTCATAGTAGCAAGGAATGAACCTTTCCCCAAAACGTCTGCTATATATACATTATTTACACAATGGGCCCCACGTGATTGGCTAATTCCGGGCCAATCAGGTTGCGGTTTCACTTCATCCAGGAGCCTGATTGGCTGCTCTTGCAGGCCAATCAGGTCGCTGATTCACTTCCACCTGGAGCTCGATTGGGTGGCTCCTGCAGACCAATCAGACTGCTGCATTTTGGATCCTATTGTTCTAGGATTGAGCTCAATACATAACACCACCTTTTCAGTCCTAACAACAAAGCTGCTGGTTGACTTTTGTAACGCTGCCTCTACACTCAATCTTATTTGTGCAACAAGCTGAATGTTAATCACGTTGTATAATAATATACCATGGACTCTTCTTCATTCTAAGCTTCATATTGTTTTGTTACTATTTCATTCTCCCCCATACAAGTGTAACTGCTCTGTAGGGCATGACTCTCAGGTAAAAGGTAAAGGTAAAGGTAAAGGACCCCTGGATGGTTAAGTCCAGTCAAAGGCGACTATGGGGTTGTGGCGCTCATCTCGCTTTCAGGCCGAGGGAGCCAGCGTTTGTCCACAGACAGCTCTCCAGTGTGGTGTAGTGGTTAAGAGCAGTAGACTCACAATCTGGGGAACCAGGTTCGCGTCTCCGCTCCTCCACATGCAGCTGCTGGGTGACCTTGGGCTAGTCACACTTCTTTGAAGTCTCTCAGCCCCACTCACCTCACAGAGTGTTTGTTGTGGGGGAGGAAGGAAAAGGAGAATGTTAGCCGCTTTGAGACTCCTTCGGGTAGTGATAAAGCGGGATATCAAATCCAAACTCTTCTTCTTCTTCTTCTTCTTCTTCTTCTTCTTCTTCTTCTTCTTCTCCTCCTCCTCCAGGTCGTGTGGCCAGCACGACTAAACCACTTCTGGTGCAACGGAACACCGTGACAGAAACCAGAGCGCATGGAAACGCCATTTACCTTCCCACCACAGCAGTACCTATTTATCTACTTGGACTGGCGTACCTTCGAACTGTTGGGTTGCCAGGAGCTGGGATAGAGCAACGGGAGCTCACTTGGTTGTGGGGATTTGAACCAGCGACCTTCCGATCGGCAAGCCCAAGAGGCTCAGTGGTTTTGGACCACAGCACCACCCACGTCCCTCTTAAGTAAAGACGCAGAAATACACATATTAGTGTAAGATTCTGCTGGACCAATACGCAACTGAAATTGATGGCCTAAGATTTGTGAGCGAAGGCCAGAGCTCTGTAATAACTCATCCGGCAAGTATCCTGACTTTAAGCCAACTTTAAGACCCACTATACTTGGCGATCTGCAATGTGTGTGCTGTACTTTATAAAAAAAACTGAAATTGAAAACGCTGACATATAGAGGCCTTCCTGTACTTCTCAGAGTGGGTCTAGTGTGCGTAAGACATCTGCCTTGATGGTCACAGCGGGATGTCAGGGAACGTTCTGAAAGTGAGCTAATGCTAAGCGAATTGCGTGCAAGGAACAGGGCGGGCATCAGCTCCGTGGAGAACTTCTAACATGCCATTCAGCTGCAGGGCAGCTCTGATAGTAATGCAATCTGAACATTGATAAGAGGCCTTCAGCTGTGTCATTAAAGACCAAAACATGCCACCCAACTGGGGTAGTTAAGATAGACCCACAGACCTCGCGTTCCCAGCAGGAGGGTGAAGAACACGATAATGTCAGCATGACTAACACAAGACTTACAAAGCACTGGTATCCCGAAGGGTTGAATCACAGCTGTAGCCTGGTTCACGCAAAACACTGCCAAAGACCAAGCTGTGATTCTTTGTGCCTTTTCAGAATGCACATCTCTCCTGAAGAGGGCCAGAGCTCAGGGACAGAACATTTGCTGCAAACCCTCCAAGTGCCTCTATTTCCCAGGGACAGTCCTGGATTAACAGAATTGTTGGAGGGTACGGCAGGATGTCTCTATTTCCATTGGAGAAATGTTGAAAGGTATGGAATAGGATCTCCCCAGGGCTTTTTTTCAGCCAGAACTCACTGGAACTCAGTTCTGGCACCTCTCAGGTGGGCACCATTGCCATTCTAGGGGAATGAGGTGTTTGTGGTGAGTTCTGGCATCTCTTTTTCAAGAAAAATAGCACGGGACGTCCCTATTTTCATGAGAGAAATGTTGGAGGGTATGGACAGGACATCCCTATTTGCATTGGTGAAATGTGGGAGGGCATGCTGCTGAAGGTCCCAAGTTCAATCCTTGGGGTTGGGGGTGCCTCCTGTCTGAAACTCTGGAAAGCAGCTGCCAATCAGTGTAGACAACACTGAGAGAGATGGACCAATGGCCTGTCTCCGTATTAAGGTGGCTTCCTGTGTTCCTTTAAAATGACGGTGGGGAACTGTATCCACCTGGGAATGTCTCCTATCTGAATGTAGACATTCTGAGATAGATGGACCACTGGCCAGTCTCAGTATAAGCCAGGCATCTCCAAACTGTGGCCCTCCACAGTTAACCTTCTCACCCCTTGCTTTTTCCTGTAAGACTAATTGCGGTCGTTAACAGTCGTCAACAGGTTTACCACAGCTATCAGCCTTTCACCCATTCCCACCCCCCTCTGAGTAATACCCCTCCCCACCCTCTCACTATATATAAGGATCTGGTGACTTCTGTTTCAGTGTATCTGAAGAAGTGTGCATGCACACGAAAGCTCATACCAAGAACAAACTTAGTTGGTCTCTAAGGTGCTACTGGAAGGAATTTTTTTATTTTGTTTTGACTATGACAGACCAACACGGCTATCTACCTGTAACTGTGGCCCTCCAGATGTTTTGGCCTACAACTCCCATGATCCCTAGCTAACAGGACCAGTGGTCAGGGATGATGGGAATTGTAGTCCAAAACATCTGGAGGGCCGAAGTTTGGGGGTGCCTGGTATAAGTTCCTGTGAAATAGGGGTGAGGAATTGGTTCCAGCCAGCAGGCTGTATCCTTATCTCCCTCATGTCCACCTGTCAATCACCTGGCATCTCAAGGATTTCTGATGACTATGTGGTGTCAAGGGAAGGGCCAAATGGGGAGACTGGAGGGCATAAATATTGATGATGATGATGATGATGATGATTTATAATTTATTACTGTATTGGCCTGAATATAAGCCTCACTCCCCCCCCCCCCCAATTCTGACTGTGAGAAGTTAAAGTGTGGCTTAAATTCGCAACCTTACAAAAATTGGCTTTTACGCTATTGATGCTGAAACAGACATACGGTAAAACGGAACGGGTATGAGTGCCTGTGGAATTTTAACGGAGTGGCTTATATTCGGATATTGGTTGTTTTTTTCTCCCCCCCCCAATGAATTTTAAAGGTGTGGCTTATATTTGGGTGTGGCTTATATTCAGGCTAATACAGTACTTATACTCCGCCCACCTGGCTGGGTTTCAGATGTCTTCTAAAAGTCTGGTAGTTGTTTATTTCTTTGACATCTGATGGGAGGGCGTTCCACAGGGCTGGTGCCACTACCGAGAAGGCCCTCTGCCTGGTTCCCTGTAACCTCACTTCTCGCACTGAGGGAACCGCCAGAAGGCCCTCGGAGCTCCATTAGGTCCATTGGCTGGAGATGCTCCTCCGTTGCTGTAAAAATTATCCATGAATCATTGGACTTTGGTGCTGTTTCCTGACTTCTTAGGAATGATCCAGGGGTCACAGCGACTGCCACACAAAGCACAGTGCAGTTCAGGAGGCTATCAGTAGAATGAACCGATTTCCTATCATAATGTTGGCTTACATGGTAGCAAGTGGAACTGTCTGAATATGGAAACGGGCAGTTCACACTATACATTCAAGCGGCTGTCGACGTTTCTAAAGCAGTTCAGCTGGATTGAGAGGGAGCAACGCCGAACATAAGATGACAAGCCTTCATCTGTCACTAAACCTTATCGGAAGTTCAGGTTTGTTTGCCACCCTCAAAATATGCTAGTTTCTGCAAATTGTTCCGTGCTGATGAAGTCACCTTGGAAAGGTCTGGCGACTGAGCCAGAGGGTCATGGCAAATCTGCATATGTGTAATGAACTTAAATCTGCATAGCAAGCATGAGCAAGCAGAGAGGTTGGTGGATCTTTTACAGCAGTAAAATATGCACACTTCTGCAGTGCGCAGTTTTAGGCTGGGAGGAAGGCATTCTCATTCCTAGGGTGTTTTTAAAAAGTGGGAGCAGCTGAGGAATTCTAGGTACCGATACAGTGGTACCTTGGGTTACAGACACTTCAGATTACAGACACTTCAGGATGCAGACTCCGCTAACCCAGAAATAGTACCTCAGGTTAAGAACTTTGCTTCAGGATAAGAACAGAAATCATGCAGTGGCGGCTCAGTGGCAGCAGGAGGCCCCATTAGCTAAAGTGGTAAGGTAAAGGTAAAGGGACCCCTGACCGTTAGGTCCAGTTGCGGACGACTCTGGGGTTGCGGCGCTCATCTCACTTTACTGGCCGAGGGAGCCAGCGTACAGCTTCCGGGTCATGGGGCCAGCATGACTAAGCCGCTTCTGGCGAACCAGAGCAGCGCACGGAAACGCCGTTTACCTTCCTGCTGGAGCGGTACCTATTTATCTATTTGCACTTGACGTGCTTTCGAATTGCTAGGTGGGCAGGAGCTGGGACCGAGCAACGGGAGCTCACCCTGTCGCGGGGATTCGAACCGCCGACCTTCTGATCAGCAAGCCCTAGGCTCTGTGGTTTAACCCACAGCGCCACCCGCATCCCCTCGGTATGCTACTCTTTGAATATTCCACAGTAATCGTAAGGTTCTCTGCAAAAGCTTTCAGTTTATATGCTTTACTTCCTACCATTATTCCTCTTACTGTCTCGTCTGATGTTATATCCCTCGCCAGAGTTTCTAACACTAAAATAAACAATAACGGTGATAGGGGACACCCTTGTCTAGTCCCCTTCATTATTTTGCATTTTTCAGTTATTGTGGATTGTGAATGATGTTTAGCAGTTAAATTTGTGATGGGTCCCCCTTCAAATCTCAGCACCTTAACAAACATCTCCCGGAATTAATTGGGGGGTAGCCGGAATTAATTGGGGGGTAGGTTGGCAGGAGCTGGGACCGAGCAACAGGAGCTCACCCCGTCGCGGGGATTCAAACCACCAACCTTCTGATCAGCAAGCCCTAGGCTCTGTGGTTTAACCCACAGCGCCACCCGCGTCCAAAGTGGTACCTCAGGTTAAGAACAGTTTCAGGTTAAGAACAGACCTCCAGAACGAATTAAGTTCTTAACCCGAGGTACCACTGTATACCAAAGGAACAGAAAAGACTTTTTATGTATGCAACAATAGCCGCACGGATGCTACTAGCCCAGACATGAAAAGCTAAAGTCCCTACCAGAGAGAAATGGCAAATTAAACTGTTGGATTATGTTGAAATGGCAAAACTGACTGGAGAACTCAGGAACCAAGAAGACCTAAACTTAAGAATGGGGAAAATTTATAATTTATCTAGGAGATCGCTGTAAACAGATGAAAACACTAGCAGGATTTTTATAACACTTGTAATGTAATGAATATTATGGACAAGATGGAAAGATACGAAATATGGATTATGAAATAATATGCAGTTGAGCGAATGTACAATAGGACCCATGAAGGCGAAGGTGGGAAGTCCAGAGATTTGGAGACATCTCTAAACATGGATATGTAATTTGGATTCTTATGAATTAATATTTGCAAAACCAAATAATAATAATAATAATAATAATAATAATAATAATTTATTATTTGTACCCCGCCCATCTGGCTGAGTTTCCCCAGTCACTCCGGGCAGCTACCAATCAAATGTTAAAACAATACAGCATTATACAGAATAATAATAAAATACAGAATAATAATGAAATAAAAAGTGGGAGCATCTGCAGAAGAAGTAATGGAAAGCGAGAAGACCAGGCCTTACGAATTTGCTTCCTGTTCACTCATATGAAATGTGTATTTTGCAAAGTGCTTAGTAAACATATTGGTATCCAGATTCTTTGTGAATTATGCAAAGCTGTTCAAAAACAATATAAGGCTACCCTCTATTCTCTTTGTTGTACATATGGCAAGTAGTCACTCCCACAGAAACAACACCCAATTGACTAGCATTAGGTGGCTAGCATTAGCCACAACTAGTGTAATGTTTCTCAAGGGACTCGCCAGGGTGGGCTGTCTTTGGAGGGGCTTTGTGTCATTGTGTGTGGAGGAAAAACTTACCAGTAAACACGTTTGCAGAGTACCCAAAAATAGACCAGAGGCAATTGTATTTCATCCAGCAGAGCTTTACTGCTACTGAAGGCAAATGAGCATAATGGTCACAAATCCAATATATTCAGGATTGGCACTGTCCATAAGAAATCCAGTTGCAGCAGACTTAACTTAAACTTACAATACTTATAATAAGACAAAACCTTAACCTTATAACAGAACAGAACATCACACCAGAACAAAGAGATAGAAAGGGAAAGTGAGAAACCCAGGATCCTCCTGGCCTGACTATAATAGTTAGTATGACCATAGCTGTCAACCCTCCCTTTTTTTGCTGGAAACTCCCTTATTCCAATGCCATTTCCTGCTTCTATCCCGGATTGTTGATATCCCTTAAATTTCCCGGATTTCAAAGGAAGCAGCTCCTCTCCCTCCCTGCTGGCCAGGGAGGCTCCTCAGCTGCGTTGCTCGGCTGCCAATAAGGAGTCTGAGACCGACTGGGGGCGGAGCTTGCATGCCTTGTGCAGCCAGACCCTCACTCCCAACCAGACAGACAGCCTGCCTACCATCTATGCGCTCGCTGTTTCGTTCACCCGTTCACGCGCAGCCTCTGGAGCGCAGGGTGGCGAGGCTACTTGGTGCCATTGCACCGCCCTCACAGCATCCCTTATTTTCAAATCTGAAAGTTTGAAAAAATCCATTATTTTCAAATCCGGAAGTTGACAGCTATGAGTATGACCTTGACAGAAAGAGATAACAGAACAGAACTAGTTTAAACCAGCTGTACTCAGCTTCCCAGAAGGAATAACCCAAACAAGAACCTTCTTTCAAACAGAGAAGAAAACTTGCAGAACCCTCTTGAACTAAGCAGAACAGGAAAGACCAATACTTTCTGTACTAAGAAATGCAAACCGACTCTTTGATTATTAGCCTATCCAGTAAAACAGTCGTTGGAGAAGGGATCTGTCACAGCCAGAGTGGGGGACCTTGGTGCCACAGTCTGGTTGGACGCAGAGGAATGGTGTGTTTTTAATATTCTGTTGGGAGCCGCCCAGAGTGGCTGGGGGAACCCAGCCAGATGGGCGGGGTATAAACAATAAATTGTTGTTGTTGTTGTTGTTGTTGTTTTGCCCACACTTACTGTTTGGTCTGGTAAGGCAACAGTGGTGGTATTTTCCTATGGTTCCATTGAAACAAAGGCCTAGGGAGCCATAAGTAGGTGAATATGTTTTATGATGGGTCCCCATGAAATAGCTGTTATAGGTCACTAGTTGAATTTAGCCCGTTCAATAACGGGCGCTAGAGGAGGAGGAGGCAGGAGGAGGCAGAACAGGGGGGGTGGAGAGGGGCTCCCTCCCCCTTCTTCGTTTTCCCCAGGGGCGGCTGTAGCGGCGGCGAGGATGGGGCGGCCCTCTGCGTCCGTGCGAAGCAGCGGTGCTGGCGCAACTGACACTGCGCGTGCGCCGCCGCTGTCTCACGGACACGCCCCGCTCTCCGCCCGCTCCAATCCCTGCGTCCGTGTGGTATAGAGGATTCTGTAATTCACGGAAGGGATAAAATGATAGCAACTAGTGGGTTAAAATGTCTGATGATCTGAAGTCCCATGATCTGATCCCATCCTGAACAACAACAGTTGGCCTTAGTTTTAATTGCACAACTCGTAAGAAAGTGGGCTTTTCCTCACAAACATCTTATCAATAAACTGTGAAATGTACATTCTCAAAAAGATCTAGAAGCAGTTTATCATCCCCCCACTGCCCATATTTGCATTTCTAAAGGCATCCCACAGTTTTGAAAATTATTTGTATGATGCGCCTTAGGCCTTTTTGTCAAGCCTTTGTTTAGAGCCGAAATTTCACTGAAGCTCTTCCAACATGGGAAGAGAAAGTATCACAAAATACCTGAGTGTTTCTGGTGCCTGTGTAGTCTAAGATCTGTGTGACCATTTACTTTATTGTTCTTTATATTCTCAGCCAAGGGAGAAATTTATTTCGAATCTGATATGGGGCATTCCCAGTACTAATGATCAAGCTAAAATTGTATCGTTATTGTCTAACCAAGATAAATTTGTTATAGATAGGGTAACCAGATTTGTGGTGATTGTTTAAAAGTTAAGGAAAATGTTTGCCGAGGATAATTTGGTGAACTGTAAAAATGTTATATGATACACGAGTTATTGATTATAGCCCCCGTGTATAAATCTAAGGAAAAAGCATATTGATTTTAATTCTGCAACTTCCAGAGAAGCTATATATTGTTGGCTGGGTTTGGGGTATTTTTTTTTACACTGCTGATAACATATTTCTTTCTTGTTTTATTTATGGTTTAAGATTGTTGCAATGGCCATAATGGTTGAAACAATATATATTTATGCAGGGAGGAAGTCAATCACAAAATCCCCAACCTGCAGCTTGGAGCGGTACTTTCCAGTGGAAGCATGTGATCTGCTCTCTGTGATGGGTGTGCCTGAACTGAGCCAAACAGCAAAAGAGGATGGCTTTTCTCCAGAAAAAGGAGGTGTCAACACTTGAAGAATGCAGGCCAGAGAGAAAGATTCCATCAATTACAAAACCGATTTAAACATCTTTTGATTGCAATTGACTGATAGCTTAGTGGGCTAGATTTGTTCCATCTGTCTCAAACTGAATGCCTTCTGACCTCCTTTTTTCTTTCCTTTTTTGCAGGATTGGCATCAGCTGCTAATATCTTTAGGCGCAGACTGTTGGAAGAATTTATAAGCGATTATCTACTGGTGTTATTTAGGAGTCTTTTAATTGTCCTAACTGTTCATTTTCCCTGTGGCTGGAAAATTAACATATGTATTATGGCCTTAATGAGTTTCCCAGCGACATATCAAAGAATAAGAGTCAGTCCTTGCAGAGAGAGAGAGAGAGAGAGAGAGAGAGAGAGAGAGAGAGAGAGAGAGAGAGAGAAAGAAAGAAAGAAAGAAAGAAAGAAAGAAAGAAAGAAAGAAAGAAAGAAAAGGAGTGAGCACCTGCGGATCAAAGCTATCACTCTGATGGGAATTTGAAGCACTGACTTAATTGACCATAAGAAACATTTTCCCTTTCCACTAATCTGAATTTCCCTGAGCTGCCAAAATTGCAGATGAAAGTGAAAAGCATCCTTGACCTCTTCTGACAAGCAAAATGCCCCCCCCCCTCTCATGTGTAGAGAGGAGGGTATTTTTGGAGTGATTTACAAGGTCTGGGAGCTGCAAAGAAAAGGTGTCAGAAAACTGCATTCTGAACGGACTCCTTCATCCTCGGCTGCGCCTTGACCCATAAAGAGATGTTAAAGAACATTTCAGTGCTTGTCAGTTTACATACTGTCCTGAGTCAGCTAGGTCTCCTGATGTGAATTTAAGCGCAAGGGAGGGGCACAGGGAAAGCCTCTTGCTGGACAGCAGTGGCATGAGAAAGGACTGCTGCCCATTTCAAAGGTGGAAATATATGTTCTTTGTGGTCACTAGCATAGCTGTCAACCCTCCCTTTTTTGGAGGGAAACTCCCTTATTCCAGCGCCGTTTCCCGCTGCTATCCCGGATTGTTGATATCCCTTAAATTTCCCAGATTTCAAAGGAAGCAGCTCCTCTCCCTCCCTGCCGGCCAGGGAGGCTCCTCAGCTGCGTTGCTCGGCTGCCAATAAGGAGTCTGAGACCGACTGGGGGCGGAGCTTGCATGCCTTGTGCAGCCAGCCAGCCTGCCTGCCGTCTATGCGCTCGCTCTTTCGCTCACCCGTTCGTGCGCAGCCTCTGGAGCGCAGGGTGGCGAGGCTACTTGGTGCCATTGCACCGCCCTCGCGGCATCCCTTATTTTCAAATCCGAAAGTTTGGGAAAAATCCCTTATTTTCAAATCCGAAAGTTGACAGCTATGGTCACTAGTGAGTAAACACAGGGGAGGAGGGACCTGCCTATACAGTCATGTTTAACATGATGAGGACAACATGAATAAGCATTTGCAGAGTATTTTCATTGGGCAAACTGGACTTAGGAAAGCTTGAAGGCTGGATTTACCCTCAGCAGAACTGGCACTCTTGCAAGTGCCACAAAACATTTGCTCCACACTTGCAAGGAGGAATCGATCCTTTTGTATGGAAGCATCAACTCTCTCGAACTTCCGGCCTATCGATATTCAGCAGGTGCCTTCATTGTAGGCCTACCTGTGATTTTGGTGGTGTGCATTTGTTTTAAAACAGCTGATTGCTATCTCCGTTCTGATACATTTCATTCCTCCTCGTTTTCAAGCTTTGATTTTTGTTTCCTCGTGTATAGTTTTATACTGTTTTATGTAAACCGCTCAGAGTTTTTCTGTCAGAAATTTGGCACGTAAATCTTTTTAAATAAATAACAATAAATGGACGATGAAATCTGTGGTGTGTCAGGTCTGCAGCTCACCGGGTCCAGGTTTTTTGGGCTGGGGAGATTTGCACCTACTTATGTTGATTTCAGGGACATGGGCGGCGCTGTGGGTTAAACCACAGAGCCTAGGCTTCCCAATCAGAAGGTTGGCGGTTCGAATCCCCACGACTGGGTGAGCTCCCATTGCTCGGTCCCAGCTCCTGCCAACCTAGCAGTTCGAAAGCACATCAAAGTGCAAGTAGATAAATAGGTACCACTCCAGTGGGAAGGTAAACGGCATTTCCGTGCGCTACTCTGGTTCACCAGAAGCGACTTAGTCATGCTGGCCACATGACCCGGAAGCTGTACGCTGGCTCCCTTGGCCAATAAAGCAAGATGAGCGTCGCAACCCCAGAGTCGGTCACGACTGGACCTAATGGTCAGGGGTCCCTTTACCTTTTATGTTGATTTCAAGCCTTCTCCCGTGATTAAAGAGTGCCATAAAATACCCGTCCAAATGTAAAAATATTTAACCGATTAACTGACTGAAATAATTGAGGAAAAGCTATTACTCAACCAAAAATTACAAAAATCTACAAGCAGATTTTTACTGGGGGGGGTGACAGTGAAGAGGGCTGGTGCTGTGCTCCTGTACTCCAAGCCGCAGTTTAAAATATCCCCACCCCAGTGTCTCCGATGTGCAGAAGATCACTGAAGATCCCAATACGCAAAAGATCTTGGCTGGATTTGGGAGTTCAATCAGCCTGGCAACAGGGAAAGATGGGCAGGGTTGCTATAGACGTGGTGGGCTGTTCACAGAGCAGACCATGAATTTCCCACCTGTGAGTTAGGGTCAGGATTTTTGTGAAGATGCCATTTAATAACAATACTAATAACTTTATTATTTATACCCAAGACATCTAGCTAGGTTTCCCCAGCCGGTCTGGACAGCTTACAGCATAAATAAAAATGGTGTAAAACATCAAGTATTAAAAATCTTCCCGGTACATTGCAATTTACTTAAGACAACACTGTAAACAACTAAAAACTTTAGCAGGAGTAATGCTTGTAATGTATTAAAAACTAAGGTAAAAATGGATTATTTTAAGAAAAATAGAGAAAATATATGATGCAGTAGAAAAAGTTTGGCAATGGAAACCACGGAGCGGTGGAGGGAAATCTAAGGATTCAGGGAACCCTAAATGTTGATGATAATGATTATTGTTTGAATTTAAATGTATAGTGCAAAACTGAATAATTTTTTTTTTTTTTTTAAACTTCCCAATACAGGGCTGACGTCAGTTGTCTTCTAAAAGTTGTGTGGTTCTTTATTTCCTTGAGGGTGTTCCACAGGTGCCACTACCGAGAAGGCCCTCTGCCTGGTTACCAGGGCTCCCAAAGCATGGGTCTCCAGCCCTTTTGGACTACAATTCCCATCATCCCTGACCACTAGTCCTGTTAGGTAGGGATGATGGAAGTTGTAGTCCCACCACAAGTTTGGGAAACCCAGTAATTATATACAGGCTGTGGTGCGGGCACAATTTTATGTGGTTTGTGCCACCTAGTTCGGTTAGGATTGCCAAGCACTTGCAAGGTCAACTGATGACATCACAACCCTTCTTTTCCTTTCTGCTGTCTTATCAAATTCAAATTCAAATTTATTATTACGGTCACAGACCAGTTCCAACCCACATACAGTATCAAGAAAATCATAAAACACGAAAGGGATACATTTGAATTTGCAATTAGGTATAACCGGGACAATACAGATACCGGTATATCAACAATTAAAAATATATTAAAATTAAAACTTAGTCACTAAAATGTAACCTAAAATTATCATTTAAGGCCTTAATCATTATGTCTCATCTATACAAGGTGTCTGTGGCTGAAATTCGTTCTGTGGACAGAGTTGGAGCAGGAAGCAAAGGAAATCAGGTCACTGAGCCACTTAGAAAAGCAGGTACATTCCCTGCAAAAGTTCTGAAAGCAAACAATGGGTTTCCCCAGCCCAGCCCTCCCTGCTGCTTTGGCCTGTGTCCTCCTTATGCTAGCTTGTTTCCTTCAGGTACACATGCTGTCCATGTACCAGGCACCATTTTGTTTTTCACCTTAGAGAGCAAAATGTTTGGGGTGGGCCCTTTCTTGAAGATGCCTCACAGAAGAACAGAAGGGAAGGGATGGAGATCTGCCCGTGGCTGTTCTTTTCAGCCCCAACGAAATGTGCAGAGAACTGGAATTAAGACTGTGGAAGTCTCTTGAGAAATATCAAAGGACTGGGCCACGGAAAACAGCCATTTCTATGTAATAGAAGAGCGAATTTGTTGCCGTGATCTCTTACCAGCATGCTGTGTGGCATTCAGATGGCAGATATGGAAGATGTAATTACCTAGAGTATACATGCCTGCCATCATTCGATCTTTGATACGATTCTTTAAATGAGATCATCACGAGGTCAAGAGATTTTTAAGTCAGAAATGGGAATATTTACTTACATTAGAGATGGAAACTTAAAAAAAATATATCTCAGGAACAAACATTCATATGAACCCATTCAAAGGTATTTGGACTCAGTTCATAAACGACAAATCATCAGGGACCTCCTCGCCATTAAATGGCTTGGATTGTGATAAAAGCCAAAAAATGTTAATTGCAGACTCTAAATGAAAAATAAAACCTTAACGATAAACGAATGGAATGTCTTCCTTTACCTGATAATCTTACTTGGAGCTTTCTGTTAAAACATGTTGGCCCTCAATATACTGCGATGGAACTGAATTGCCAATGGGCTCGTTTGGTCATGTGCATACTCTGAAACATAGTTTTAATGGTTGGGTCCAGTGAAGGTTTTCGGTTAACCTTGTATGATCTGAAACAGGATTAAAAACCCTTTGGAAAGCCCAATAATCAAAAGGTAACATCATGGAACGGTTGCGTATAGAGGTCACCAAGCCACCCCCCAATAAATTCACACATGAGACATAATTTTTGTTTGGGTTTTTGGCATAGTTTTGGCCACAACTTTATTAAAATACAAAACACGTGAGTGGTTGCGTAGGCATTGGTTCACCTGTCCAGCGGGACAGAGCTGACCACTTGCCAGCGGGGGGAAACCAGTCTGGGGAGAGTTGAATGGAGGCTGGGCTGCAGAGACCTCCCCCTTCCCCAGAGGTCCCAGGGGCTCAAGCACGGCCCTGCAACCCTACCGGGTTCGGACAAGCATATATTGAGCCGCTGGATTCCTTTAACGGAATTCCCATACACCATGATCACTTTTGGAGTGCTACCGCGCTCCAATAACCAACACAACCAATGCCTAACCGCCAACCTTACAAGTTGTGACTAGTTGCTATATAGTAGGCAAAAACCAAATGGCACAGCCAATCAGCCAAATGGAAAAATTCCTACTAGGCCCCTGTCTCAAAGCAGACGGCCCCATGACAGGCACAGCAAGGTCAACACACAGGCCTATACCAGGGAGGGATGGGCGGGAGATCCGAAGCTCGCAGCAAAGAGGGGAGGGTCGCACGCACGTGCAGACCTATATATGGACGCTGGGCTGTCCATCAAATTTGGCAACATGTGCTTTTGCCCAGCAACAGCACTGGTCACTGCTGGCTGTGGCCAGCTAGCCAAACCCACAGGGGGTGGCTTATTCTGCCCCTATCACAACATGAGCTCTCTTGCATTGGAGAACTCACTTTGCGAAGCAAAGCCCTTTTCACACGTCTCTCAACATGCAAAGGCCCTTGTTGCAAGACCTTCTCCATATACCTCTGGTGGAGGTCACATGCCTCTGAATACAGACCAGGCCTACTGATGAGGCACTCACCTTGAGCGGCAGAAGCCCAAGAGACAGCACCCACCTCACCTCCGTTGCCCACCTGCCTACGTGGGTGGTGCTGTGGTCTAAACCACCGAGCCTCTTGGGCTTGCCGATCAGAAGGTTGGTGGTTTGAATCCTCGCGACGGGGTGAGTTCCTGTTGCTCTGTCCCAGCTCCTGCCAACCTAGCAGTTCGAAAGCATGCCAGTGTAAGTATTTACTGCTGTGGCGAGAAGGCAAACGGCGTTTCCATGCACTCTGGCTTCTCTCACGGTGTTCTGTTGCACCAGAAGCTGTTTAGCCACATGACCCGGAAAGCTGTCTGTGGACAAACGCCAGCTCCCTCGGCCTGAAAAGCGAGATGAGCGCCGCAACCCATAATGTTTGAAAAAAACAAAACCAAACCCAGAAGCTTTCCTTTTGGGAATTATAGGGACAGAATGACCCAGACTGTATAGAAATGTATTCATGTACGCGACTACAGCGGCAAGAATGTTACTTGCCCAAAAATGGAAAGAAGAAGAAGTCCCGCCGAAAGAAGAACGGATGCAAAAACGTATGGACTATGCAGAAATGGCAAAAGTTACCGGAAAAATAAGAAATCAAGATAACAAACTTTTTATAAAAGAATGGAAATGGTTTGTTGAATATTTACATTTAAACAGATAAGAAGATTGGAAGGATTATTGTAATAACCTGCAGTTTCCTAAGAGTATATATTTAAAGTGGATGAATTACTGAGCAAGTCAAGTTAATTTGGAATATGCAGAAAATATTTTTTAAAAAATTAAGGAACCGCAGAAAGAGGGGGAAAGAAGTCGAGTTTTAAAATGTTAAAGTGACTGTAAAATTATTGTGAAATGTATAAAATTGAAATAAATAAATAAATAAATAAATAAATAAATAAAGAGAGCTGCTGCCAGTCAGTGTTGGAAATAGTGAGCTAGATAGACCAATGGTTTGACTCATTAAAAGGCAGAGTCGTATATTCCTGTCCTGCTTTATGCATTTTTTTTTTTTGTAATTGCATGAATAATATCCGTAATAATATTTGTAATAGCAATAATATATTCCTGTCATGGAGAAATGCCACTGCCAGTGGCATAGCATGGAGAGGGCCCAGGGGCAGCTGCTCTGGGCACAAAATTGTTAGGACTTCCTTTGTTGGGCCCTGTTGAAAACAGCTTCTCCATGCAAACCAGGAAGTGACCTCTCCAGGCAATGGAATGACTCTTCTTTTCTTATCTCTGCGGCTGCGAATTCCTGGGTGACCATGACGCCATAAGGCAGTTGTATGCACATGCATACTCAATCCATTTCTCTCCCTCCCATCTCTCTGTGCAGCCCCGGGCACTGGCAATCCATGGTACGCCACTGGCAGAAGCCTGAGGTTCAACCCTCAGCATCTTCAGTAGAGTCTGAAACCTTGCAGAGCTGCTGGCAGTCAGTGGCGTGGCAATGGGGGGGGCGCTCCCAGTGCCATGTCTCCGGGGGTGACAAGGCATGCGGTTTGCTGGCGCCTGTGCTCCAGCGCCATATGGACGGTGCTGGGATCCTCTGCTCGCGGCTGCAGCCGTGAGCAGAGGATCCCGGCACCATCCATATGGCGCTGGAGCGGCACCACTGGCAACACGCTATGTACAGCGCATGTGCGGCGTCGCTAAGTACGACACATGCGTCATACATAGCGACGCTGAGCATGCGAGCTACGTAGCGACGCCCCGCCCCCGGGTGCACGTCATGTTTGCCGCTCCGGGTGCCCAAGCGGCTTCCTACGCCACTGCCGGCAGCCTGTGTTGTCGATATGGAGCTAGATGGATGAATGGACTTGGCACCAGGAAGCTTCCCTGGTTGTTCCGCAGCTCCATCTCGGCTTCTTCTCCGGCATCTGGCGACGCAAACCCCATTCGTAAGCACGTTAGACGTCAGAGACCCCTAAACGGTTGCGACTTCTGGGCACATGCCATCTGCGCATCAACAAACACGCGGTGCTTAGGCCGGGCTCATCATGTGGCAAATGCACTCTCCCGCATGATAAAGCGCAAATGTGCCAGAGCATCTCGCTTTCACATCTCTGAATGCTCACATCTCGTGCCAATTTCTGGCTATCTGGGCTGCTTATAATCCAGGTCGCGGCATAATAAGCACTGTCGATTTCAAGGTTGTTTCTCTTGTTTGGCTTTGGTTCCAATCCTTCACTATTGACAAAACGAACACAGAACGTACAGTACGTCTTTTTACACGATGCACTTTTGTTTCCTATCATTCCCCGTTCCTTGCCACCACCACCCCCAGCCCCGTTCTGTTTGTGCTTTCGTTTCTGTGTATTTGCCTCCCTTGCCAGATGGCCTTTCAGCGTCACGTGACTTGTGAGTCACATTTACAGGTGCGGGTTATAGATACATCGAGTATCCAGGTAGCGGCCAGTTCTAGCCCATTAAAGCCCGGCGTGTGATTAGAGAGTTTAATTAACGGCTAGTGAGTCATGTACTTAACATGCCATCCAGCTATAACCAGTTTGCTGCAACCCTTCGCAAGATGCCTTATATATTATGCTAATGCATTTGTATTTTGCAGAGGGACCAAGTTTGAAACTTAAGCAGCTATTAAAAATAGCTCTCCGCCCCCCCCCAACGGCAACAACAACAACCCCTAATAGTAACTTAACAGCCATCATATCTGAAACATTGCACAGTTAATGTTTAGTGAAAGACCATTGTAAAAGAGTATCTACATTTAAGGGTTCTGCATTTTGCATTAACATCAGGACCATTTTATCTGGAGTGGATTTGAGCCAGCATGAATGGCAGCAAGAATATTAGACACTTGGGATGCATAGAGGGATATTTTAATTAAATCTAAAAAGAACCAGTGGGATGATTAAAGCATATTAACTTGATAGTTTTGTTATTTCCGAGAAGAAATGTTTCTTTTTGATTAATTTATTTTTAATGTAGGAAGTTACTCTCGACATATTACTAGGTGCAATTGGATGAATAGAGGTCACATTCCAGGCAATTGTTGAAAGGTTTTTGTTTAAAAAAAATTCAGTTCAAATGTAGGGGTTATTTCAAAGGAATTTGAAGCAGGAGGAATGAAGGGGCTTAGACTAGAATGAACCAATGCAGTGGTTAAAATGTTGGACTAAAGTCAGGGAGATCAGGGTTCGAATCCCAACTAAGCCATGATGCTCAGTGGGTGACCTTGGGCCAGTCACTATCTTTCAGCTTCTCAGAAGCCAGTGTGGTGTAGTAGTTAAGAGCGGTAGACTCGTAATCTGGGGAGCCGGGTTCGTGTCTCCGCTCCTCCACATGCAGCTGCTGGGTGACCTTGGGCTAGTCACACCTCTTTGAAGTCTCTCAGCCCCACTCACCTCACAGAGTGTTTGTTGTGGGGGAGGAAGGGAAAGGAGAATGTTAGCCGCTTTGAGACTCCTTCGGGTAGTGATAAAGCGGGATATCAAATCCAAACTCTCTTCTTCTTCAGGGTTTTTGTGGAGATTCAATGAAGACAGGGAGAACCACATATGCCACCTCGAGATCCTGGGAGAAAAGCAGTATAAATGCAATAAATAACATCAAACTAAGATAAAATGATGATGATGAAGAGCAAAAAAGGCAAATGATAAGTGCCCTGCACATTTTGAGTGCAGATATCGGGGAAAAAATATATTTTATTCTATAATATTGTAACTGGAGAAGTGTTCTGTAGTGAATCTTTCAAGGACTTTATTTCGTGGAAGGGTTATATAGATTTATTTCTGACAAAGAACTGTGTAATATTCATCAGTGAGTATTGCCGGGGGGTAGGGTGGAGAATTATGGGCACCATGTCAGATAATGTCCTCAGCTTTCATCACTGTGCAAATCGAAGGTTAATTCTGGAACTTTTGTCAAAATTGGCCCTCTCACCTTTCCAGTTTGACGTCACCATCCATGAATAACACATGGCTAAGTGAAACAGTTTGTGATCAACAAATAAGCTGACGTACGTTTGCTGAGGATGTTTCCTGATCAACATCAAACAGTGAGCCATCCATTTTATTAAAAGAAAAGGGGGGGGGAGCAGCACAGACTAATCACTGGCTTTTCACATGGCAAGTACATCCCAGGCAACTTATTTGTTCAGCTATCAACACCACACAGCACTGACCTAAATGCCAGATTCTGCCCTCTCAACTGGTCTGTGTTTTGAAGTATTGCAAATTGCTCGACTAAATGTAGATGCTTTCAATATCGGGCGTCTAATCTTTCCTTTCACATTTTGAGCATGTCTTTTGCAGCACAAGGCATCCCGCTTTTATCACAGAATCCAGTTATGGACAGAAACTGGTAATACTTAAGAACATCAGAAGAGTCTGCTGAGTTGGGGCAATGGCTCCATTCATTCAGCATCCTGCCACCTAGCAGCCATCAAACTAGGTAAAAGTAAGGTAAAAGGTAAAGCACCCCTGGATGGTTAAGTCCAGTCAAAGGCAACTATGGGGTTCGGCACTCATCTCACTTTTCAGGCCGAGAGAGCTGGCGTTTGTCCACAGACAGCTTTCCAGATCATGTAGCCAGCATGACTAAACCGACTCTACCCATGCAACAAGGGAAAGATAGAGGACTTTATCCATTTTTTCTTCCACTGCCCTCTATATGTTACAGTTAGACCCAGGCTTTTCCTCTTAATCCCACCGACCATCGCCCAGGACGACAACCGCATGAAATACTTATTGGTAGACGCCAACCCCTTGGTCACACGTGGTGTGGCTATCTATATTTTACAGGCACTGAAACTCAGGGCCACCTTCTCGGCTAACTTGCCATAGACCTAGCCCTATGTAACTTCCTGGCATAGTCACAGTCGACATGCCCTGTTATTGCTTCTTATTTTATCTGTTTTACTCAGCATGATTTTACACTTAAAGTTTTAAAATGTATTTGTACAAAATGTACAAATGTATCTGTTGTATTTTATGTACATTTGCGACAGGTTTCCGCCTGGTTTCGCATTATGTGCTATGGCCATATGGCTAATGCAATAAATAATATTTGATTTGACTAAACTGCTTCTGATGCAACAGGACACCGTGACAGAAGCGAGAGCGTACGGAAACGCCGTTTACCTTCCCGCCACAGTGGTACAACGTGTGTAGCCTGGGAGTCATTTTGGACTCACAGCTGTCCATGGAGGCGCAAGTCAATTCTGTGTCCAGGGCAGCTGTCTACCAGCTCCATCTGGTACGCCGGCTGAACCCCTACCTGCCCTCAAACTGTCTCGCCAGAGTGGTGCATGCCCTGGTTATCTCCTGCTTGGACTACTGCAATGAGCTCTACATGGGGCTACCTTTGAAGGTGACCTGGAAACTACAGCTAATCCAGAATGTGACAGCTAGACTGGTGACTGGGAGTGGCTGCCGAGACCATATAACACCGGTCTGAAAGACTTACATTGGCTCCCAGAACATTTCTGAGCACAATTCAAAGTGTTGGTGCTGACCTTTAAAGCCCTAAACGGCCTTGACCCAGTATAACTGAAGGAGCGTCTCCACCCACATTGCTCAGCCCGGACACTGAGGTCCAGCTCCAAGGGCCTTCTGGCGGTTCCCTCACTGCAAGAAGTGAGGTTACAGGGAACTAGGCAGAGGGCCTTCTCGGTAGTGGCGCCCACCCTGTGGAACGCCCTCCCATCAGATGTCAAAGAAAGAAACAACAATCTGACTTTTAGAAGACATCTGAAGGCAGCCCTGTTTAGGGAAGTTTTTAATGTTTGATGTTTTATTGTGTTTTTCATATTCTGTTGGGAGTCGCCCAGGGTGGCTGGGGAAACCCAGCCAGATGGGTGGGGTATAAATAATAATTGATAATGATGATGTTGAGACAGGAAAGAGACTCCCTGGCTTAACCCATTTTGGCTCCTCTTTCTTGGAGCATATGCCTTTCCTTTCCCCTGCAGGATACAAGGCAACCAGCTTATGAAGTCCTTAAATCAATCCGACAACTATTCTCTCTCATTCCCAGCGCTAGAATAATCGTGTCATAAAATTAGGATGGGAAGGAAGCAAGGCACTCATCTTCCCATCACCACATAAATCAACTTGACAAGTACCGAAGAGAATTGAAAATGACTTGGTATTTTTTTTAATTTTTTTTTGCAATAGCCATTGCTTTTTGGACTAGCGCCAAGCGCAGTGGGCAAGTGAGGGGTTAAAGCTTTAAAAAAAACCAATGACAGCAGCAATACCCCTTTATGGTTTTCAAAACTGGATTCCCATTCTTCTGAATTCTCCAGTAGTCATTGTGCTGCTTCTCTACATTTTTCCATACCAGACTGTTCTTTTCCGCCTTGTGTTTTCTTCAGCCTTCCCCTTCCCCGCTGGCAGCTTGCCACTGCATCCAGTCTTGTTAAAGGACGGATGGAGAGCTCAGATAAATAATGGTTGCTCGGCCCTTAAAAGGCTCGTGAGTTACGGTGGCGCTTCAAATTAGGTAGAGCTGCCTCAGCCAATGCTGAAACATCGCTGGCGCAAAATCGCTGCCCGGCTCATAACGTGCAAAGGCGTCAGGAAGAGTGCAATGCCATGTTTGCCAGCTTGCTCAAAGGCCCGAGCCTGCACTGTCGTACCACAGATGCCACAATGGGCCTCGTGTGGCATTTAGAGAGCCGCTGTGGTTAGAGGGTTGGACTGGGGGTTGGGAGACCAGGGTTCAAATCCCGACTTGGTCAAACAGCTCACTAGGGGACTATGGGCCAGTTTCTGTCTCTCAGCCTAACCTTGGCAGGGGGTTGGACTGGATGGCCCTTGTGGTCTCTTTCAACTCTATGATTCTATGATTCTATACCTCACAGGGCTGTTGTGAGAATAAAAAGTGGCAACAGAGAACCATGTTTGCCGCTTCGAACTCATTGGAGGAAAGGTAGGCTATAAATGCAAGAAATCAGGGGTCAGCAAGGTTTACCTTGCCAGGGCCTGTTCACTCCAGCAGAGACCCCTCCATGGGCCGGATCACGCGTGTGCCTGAGCCCGCCCATGATTTCTTGCATCTGCGCAGATGCGATTTCCGGCGTCTGCGTCTGCGCAGTCGCGATTTCCGGCGCCGCAGAAGCGAGTCCCCGCACTGCGCCGGTTTAGCACAGCACACAGGGACTCACTGAGCAGGCGGCTCAGTTCAGGGGCGGCTCGGGGGCCGGTTAAATCACCCCCGTGGGCCGCTTATGGCCCATGGGCCTTAGGTTGCCGACCCCTGCAATAAATAAATATTTGAATAACAAATATAAGATGTTTTCACCTATGATTAGCTGCCTCTGGGTAGCATACCCTCTAACATTTCTCCGATGAAAATAGGGACATCCTATTCCATTATTATTATTATTATTATTATTATTATTATTATTATTATTTCATTGATTCCTCACCCATTGGACTAAGTTGCCCCAGCCACATTAAAAAACTGCCTTCAGGTGTATTCTAAAGGTTACTTATCTCTTTGGCTCAGGAGTCGCATAACTCCATACCAACATTTTCCGGTGAAAATAGGGACGTCCTAAGGAAAAGCAGGACATTCTGAGATCAAATCAGAAACCCAGAGGGTTTCTGTAAATCTGGGACTGTCCCTGGAAAATAGAGACACTTGGAGGGTCTGGGGTTTGAAATTTCCACACTGGCCACTATCACAATTTGCTCTGCCTCCCTCTATCTTTTGACCTATTTCCCTGGCAAACCACCATCCTTTTTCCTTTGGGGTTTATTGGGGATGCATTGTTTGTTCTTTTATTTTCTTCTCCTAGTTCATTAGAATTGCCATTATTTAGGATTCAGTCCCCTCTGCAGGATTTCTAGAAGTTAAAACTGTGAGTGGGGATTTCATCCATCTTGTCTCTAGCACATTGTCGTCATATACATACATACATACATACATACATACATACATACATACATACATATACAGGAACACTAACATGCCATGTGGTCGATAGCCTGTATTTTTGCATTCTATATCTGCCAAGGTACCTCTGACTGCTAACTGCTGGAAATCACAAGCTGGGAGAGTGCTGTTGTGATCAATTCCTGCTTGCCAGCTTCCCAACAGTATCTGGTTGACCACTGTGGGAATCTGATCTCATTATCTTATTTTACTATTATCTTCTAATAGAAAATTCTATGCCACCTTTCAATAGACACTCCCAGGGCAGTTTATTTGAATAGATATAAAGCATACGGTAGATGCAAAACAAATCGGAAGAATCATTGTACGCGAGGATTGAAAAGGCAGCGGTGATAACCTAAAGAAGATATGCCGCAGAAGGAATCGTGTCTTTGCTTGCAGGACATCAGGAAATCGTTGAGAGTCTACAAGTATCTGTGTGTTGAGGAGGAGGAGACCATACAGACCGTGTTCATGTGCTCACATTTATGTGCATTTGTATGAATGTTGCATTGCAGGGGGTTGGAATCTTCACATGCATATAAAAAAAATCGCTGTGAAAATGTTTTCCAGAAAAAAAGTTTTCAAAAATATATTGAATTTGCCATTAGCTCACCAGCACCATCTAGTGTCACATTTGTAGAATGCACGTAAAACGTTATATTTGCAGCTGTATAGCTGAGTCCTAAATGACCCTTGGGTCCCTTGCTACTCTGTGATTCTATGATAAGCCCTCACTAGTAGGAACTAAAAGTACAATATGAACTATACATTTTTGTTTTGTTTTTAAGTTCTTTCTGTCCCACCTTTCCCTCCTTTGTTTGCAGTTCCTCCATTATTTGCAGGAAACAGTGGAGTGAACCCAACAGCTCCAAAAAGACCTCATACCTGAGGACATGGCAAGCGCTGGCTGTTGTGACATGACATTCCCAGCAAGTCTTATGATCGGCCCCAAAGTGCAGTAGATTACTCAAAACAGCTCTGTTAAGTACAGTAAATAGCTCCATGAAGAAAACCCTAAACAAAGAGAAAAGCTAGGTTCCCTCTGTCCTTTCGCTGTGAGTAACTGCTGCTTTGTTTTCAGCTTGGTCACTGTATAATCTCCAAACACAAAGAAGGGACACCCTACGTTACAGTAATCATTGCTGGGTTGGAGGTAGAATTATCTCTTCAAAAAGAAATAACCTATTTAAAAAGGGAGGATTGGACACATTCTAGACAGGTCTGTACCGCAGCAAAGCTCCTCTGAATGTCACACACTAATGGGGACCATTTGGATGCCATTTTCAATAACAGATCTCTAAACAATGAGTGATGCCCAACTTTAGTCACGCTCCAAGTAAATCCATCGAAATCGATGAACAGGAGTTAGTTGGGTCTCACTCAAGGCAATTAGGAAAAGCAGAAAAATAAAAATAGGCTGCAGTCACACCTCGCTTCATCCCATTTCCCTAACTGTTAATTTCTGCATTATATTTGAGTCTTTGCACAATGTAAAAGCTGCTTCTGGAAAACCGATGGAACATAGTACATATTTAGCACTAGTTGCTGTGTTATCTGATTCCAGGAAAAAATACTTTTGTGTACAAATTGTTGCTGTTTTGAATGAGTGTGAAGCGATACTGCAAGAAACTTTGCACATCCAGAAAAGAGAGTTGAGATCGTGGGTGGGATGAATGCTCAAAGAAGCCAAACTGGATGCCCTCTGGATATTTTGCACTGCAATTGCATGTCGAGGTCCCCAAACCACCCCTCAGATAATTCACACATCAGTCAGAATTTTAGTTTTGGTTTTTGGTATGATTTTGGCCACAACTTTATTAAAATGCAAACAATGTGAGTGGTTGCTTAGTTAAGACTATCTGTCCCACAGGGGACAGAACTGACGACCGTCAGTAAGGGAAAAACCCTCTGGAGAGATAAAGGGAGCTGGGTGGTCTGACCCTCCCCTCTCCCCTCAGGCTCCCAGGGCTCATGCACGGCCCTAGCCCCCGACCGGGGGTTTGGACAAAAAGCATCGAGCCCCTGGATTCCTTTAACGGAATTCCCCTAACACCAGCATCAATTGGAGGGGCAGACACATTCAATCATAACCCCTCCTCCAACCAACATAATAACCAATGCCTAACCGCCAACCTTACAAGTTGTGACTATTTGCTACGCAGTAGGCGAAAACCAGATGGCACCAGCCAATCAGCCAAGTGGAAAAATTCCTACCAGGCCCCTGCCCCAACAGCAGACGACCCCATGACAGACATAGCAAGGTCAAAGCAGAGGCCTAAAATATAGGGAGCAAGGGAGGGTGATCAGAAGCACGTAGCCAAGAGGGGGGATCACGTTGCAAGCCCACCAATATATATCTGCTGGGCTGTCCATCAATAAATTGCAACATACAATTCTCCCCAACAACACCCTGGGTCCAATCACAACAGTGGCCATCCATACAATCCCACCCAGCACCAGAGGGGTGACTTGCTGGCCCCCACCGCAACACGTGCTCTCCATGAAGGAGAACACGCTCTACCATCACCCTTGACCATTGGCAATGAAAACTGGGCTGCAGCGGATGGAAGTTCCCATCCAAAAAATCTATAAGGCACCAGGAAGGCTGCACTCTTGCTTACAGATGCAATCACATTTCTAAGTTGTAATCCTAGCACAAGGGATGCAGGTAGCATTGTGGTCTAAACCACCGAGCCTCTTGGGCTTGCCGATCGGAAGGCCGGTGGTTCAATTCCACGCAACAGAGTGAGCTCCCGTTGCTCTGTCCCAACTCCTGCCAATCTAGCAGTTCAAAAGCATACCAGTACAAGTAAATAAATATGTACCGCTGCGGCAGGAAGGTAAACGGCTCTGGCACTTGTCACAGTGTCCCGTTGCGCCAGAAGCGGTTTAGTCCTGCTGGCCACATGAACCAGAAAGCTGTCTGTGGACAAACGCTGGCTCCCTCGGCCTGAAAGCGAGATGAGTGCCGCATCCCATAGTTGCCTTTGATGGGACTTAACCATCCAGGGGTCCTTTACCTTTTTTACCTATACACAATTACCTTGAAATATGGGTGGTGCTGTGGTCTAAACCACAGAGCCTAGGGCTTGCCGATCAGAAGGTTGGCGGTTTGAATCCCCGCGACGGGGTGAGCTCCTGTTTCTCGGTCACAGCTCCTGCCAACCTAGCAGTTTGAAAGCACATCAAAGTGCAAGTAGATAAATAGGGAAGGTAAATGGCGTTTCTGTGCGCTGTTCTGGTTCGCCAGAAGTGGCTTAGTCATGCTGGCCACATGACCCGGAAGCTGTACGCCGGCTCCCTCAGCCTGTAAAGCGAGATGAGCGCCGCAACCCCAGAGTCGTTCACGACTGGACCTAACGGTCAGGGGTACCTTTACCTTTTATGTTCTAGGGTGGGAGGAGGCAGGCAGGCTCCTTGGAAGCCCCATGGAGTGTCCTGCCCCGGCTTGTCCCGCCCTGCTGGCAGCTGGCCCCGCCCCTGGGCCCCTCCGCCGCTGGCTACAAGCCAGTCCAGGCAACTGCTTCATCAAGACAAGTCTCTGTGTGTTCTTTGTCCTGCACTGATTGGAAACGATAAATAAATTGGAGTTCTTGTTGTTAGTTATACTGAAAGGAAATACACACCAAGAGCTCTGGCCAGAAATTTCAATACTACGGTAGGAATAATTCCTACTCGTGAGTTACAGTTAAATAAAAAGTATGTATTCTGGTAAGAATTACAATCTTAGGCAGAGAATGTCAATTCAAATAAGAAAAACAGTTTCAAGTTCACAATAATATGTGTGGCTTCAAATGAAAAATACAGCTTCAAATTCACAGTAGTATGTTACAGTATAAGAACATGAGAAATTTCAAGTAGCAATAAATGTAGATCAGTCTGTATTCAAAAGAATTCAAAAGGATCGTTTTATAAGTAAAGCCGGAGTGAAGAGTCGATTCAGGTAAAGCAACCAGGGCAGGGCCCTGTTTCGATATGGATGTCTTTGTCAGCTGTTAGGGGGCTGCCTCCTTCTTCCAGCCCGGCGTTAAGTAGCTATAGGGAGCAGCCCCCAATCTTGAAGACCGACTCTTCCTCTTCACCTTCCGGCAAAAGCAGTGGAGAGGGGGAAGCGGTGGAAAGGCTCCAGCCAAGCAGCCAGAGACCTCGTTACGAAAAGGGGGAAAGGAAAAAGCAAAGGACAAAGTGTTTCCGTTTTCCCCGATGGGGTTCCTGGCGCGAAAACAGAGGAAAGTTACTTTCGGAATCTGATGATGACGGATGAGTCAGGTTTACGACCTGCTCCGCATTGTAAAGCAATTAGCCTAGATTAAAGCCTTAAACAGCTTGATTTCGAACAGCCAATTCTTATTTCGAACAGCCAATTAAGGGAGGCAGCCCAGGCCTCCTGACAGCAGCTAATTTTTGAGTTCGTGTTAATTTGTAGAGTACATATGGATGTATCATGTAACTCTATGTTTTTCAAGTATAGTGTCTGAGAATGGAGAGATCAGCATGTATCAGCATGATTGGAAACGAAGCAATCTACCCATCCCAAAACCTTTGCAAGCACATGCAGAATTGAGAGCAAGATGGCATGTAACTGCCACCGTACCTTCAGGAGCACAGATCATCACAAATGCACAAACAAACTAAACAAAGTATCACGGTGGTCTTCATTTATTTGCCCACCTGTGCTTATTCCATCATGAGGGTGGCTATATAGGACCTACTGAAGAACATTCCTTCATCCACCCATGTTCATTTCATCAGGGTGGTGTCTACTCTAGACCTACTGAAGAACTCCACGCTTGGTTCATCTTTTACAAACTGACTTGAACCTTTTGTTGGCCCCAAAATACTGTTCTATACTTAGCCACTTGTTGAATGGTTCAGTTATTCAGGCATTGAAACATTCCCTGTGCATACAATTCATTCCATGTTCTTGACAGAACCATTATTGCTTTGTACATGGCCTTGTAATATGTTTTTGCTTGTTTGAATGGTTACGAGTCAATCGTTATTTAGTTATTATTCCAGTAAATTCCCTTTTACGTTTATTAGCCAGTTTGTGGTGGTTTGGTTTGCACACCAAAACCAGAAATCATTGTACATTTATTTGTCCTCTGGGCTTACATTATTTATCACGAAAAGTCACATGCCTTTTGGCGGTAAAATGCCCGAAGGAAAATAAAAGCCATTTAACAGCTAAACAAATATGGAGCTCTCTGACGGCTAATGCAGCAATCCCTGCCTCTTGCACAGGATTTGTTAATGTTGCCATTCCGCAACATGTTGTGTAAAGACATTGAGCGGCACTTGTTTTAAAAAAGAACGGGGACGCAGAAGCAAATGTTACACTTTTTGGCAGAACCATTCAGCGCTGTACTAACAGTATGAATGAAAGCATGACCAAACAGAGATGTTAAAATACTGAAAATATTTCTGAGAAATACCATCTTGATGGCCACAGAGAGGGGGGGGGACCCAACAGAGAAAGTTTCTGAGAGCATGAAGGAAAACCACACAGAACAAAGTCTTTAGGTTTATTGCAGGTCATTCTGCCCATAAGCATCATCTTTATATAAAAAAAAACAACCCCAACCACATCCAGTCATTCTTCCTGGAATTGTTAACAGCTTTAAAAGAATAAAAAGAAGACTCCTGATTCAATTGAGCTTTCTTGAAAGGTGTCTACTTTCTAGTTTATTTGCTTTTGCTGTTCAATACACCCTTTTAGATACAGGAACCCATCTGATATTGAATCCATTCTGGTATTTTCACTTAGAATCTGAAAACAAAATCTGGAAAGCAGGGGTATTTTTGCTTTCATTTCATTAACAGCTATTTTTTCATTTCAGATTCCTGATTCATTTGTTCTTCCGCGAAAAGGCTCTGCTTTCTACTGTTCAGGGGTACCCTTTCAAATACAGGAATCCCTCTGATATTGGATCCATGCTGGTATTTTCCTAAAACAGAATACAGAAAGCAAGAAAATGCCTTTCTTTCTTTCTTTCTTTCTTTCTTTCTTTCTTTCTTTCTTTCTTTCTTTCTTTCTTTCTTTCTTTCTTTCTTTCTTTCTTTCTTTTTACTAGCCATGAATATGCAGCACTGAGGAGGATAATATTGTTACAACTGAAACGTAGCCGGGGGGGCAGGAAGCGGTAGCTGCCCCTGCTAAATCAATAAAAATCAATAAATATACATATCTGAGGCTCTGCCTCCCCCAATAAAAGGCCTGCCCCCCCCAAAAAAAATCCTGTCTACGCTCACAGCTGAAACCGAAACAAGCCGTCTGTCGCACCCCATCCTTCGTCGATCGTTCAATTTGGCCAGCTCAAGGTATTATTTATTACAATTATATTAGCTATTTCATAACAGGCAACCTGTTGGCATTCTACTGTAAAGTTCTGGTGTGCATGTGGATGTGTTTAGAAAACAGCACGGATGAAAGCAAACATTTTGCAGACAGATCCCTCGCACTTCTCTTGACCCTTCTGGATCTCCTTCCTCAACAGAACGTCTATTCAAGAGTTACGGTAGATCTCTTATTTCTTTGAGAAGCCTCAAAGAGGATGGTGGCAGAGGCTTGAACGCTGTAATACAGTTAAAACCAATCCTATATTAATAGACTTAGGAGACACTTTAATAGTAGGCTTGGTGGCTCAAAGGATTAATGAAATGATAGCTCTCAACATAATTGCAAGAATCCAGTCAAGTCATGCCCAGATTCCTATTGGGGTAACTGTAAGGGTTTCAACCTCACAACACTATGGACTAAGCGAAACTTACAGCAAAAATAAGAAAGCAACATGGAGGACTATTCATGGAAGAATGGAAGCCCTTGCATGTCGAGGTCCCCAAGCCACCCCTCAAATAACACACACTTCACACAGAAATTTAAGTTTAAGGTTTTTGGCATAATTTTGGCCACAACTTTATTAAAATACAAAAATGTGAGTGGTTGCTTAGGCATTGGTTCCGACTATCTGTCCCCGCCTGGGGACAGAACTGACATCCGCCCACCCACGGGTCAGTAAAGGTAAAACATTTTGGGTAGAGAGAATGGAGCCGGGGGTCTGACCCTCACCTCTCCCCTAATGTTCCCAGGGGCTCTAGCATGGCCCTAGCCCCTGACCAGGGGGTATGGATAAAAGCATGGCGAGCCCCTGGATTCCTTTAACGGAATTCCCCATGCAGCAGCAACATTGGAGGGGCAGGCACAGCCAGACTTATCCCCTCCAGTAATGAACACACACGAACCAATGCCTAACCGCCAACCTTACAATTTGTGACTATTTGCTACGCAGTAGGCGAAAACCAAATGGCACCAGCCAATCAGCCAAGTGGAAAAATTCCTACCAGGCCCCTGCCCCAAAAGCAGACGACCCCATGACAGGCATAGCAAGGTCAACACAGAAGCCTAATTATAGGGAGGGAGGGAGGGTCATCCGATGCACACAGTGAAGAGGGGCTCACGCTGCGTGCAAGGAAAATATATAACCTCTGGCTGTCAATCAAAATTTGCAACATACAATTCTCCCCAACAACCCAGAGAACCCAACCACAGGCCTTGGCCATCTATACGATCCCACCCAGCAACAAAGGGGTGACTTTGCAGCCCCCACCGCAACACGTGCTCTCCATGAAGGAGAACTCGCTTTGGGGGAATGTCTGGTGGGGGGATCACAATCAGATGAAATCGCGAGCAGGATTTGAAATATGAGCATGATAATATAGGAAACAGAAGAATATGTTTTAGGGGAAATGTTTATTAGATTGCAGCATGTAAACGGGACGGGATTGAGAACAGCATGGAGGGAAAGGGGTAAAGTCAAAGTTTAAAGAGAAATGTACAAAATTTGGAATTTATATGTAATTTTTTTAAAGTTTGGTAAAAATTTGATACCAATACAACAACAACAAACAAACAAACAAACAAACAACCCCGTAGCTAGAAGTGCTGTTTGCAGCCAACCTATACGACTGATTCCCAGAAACGGATGAGTGAATCTATCATTTTCGATTTCTCTCGAATCTTCATTTTTTGAATCCTATGTTCAGTTCTCCTCATTTCAGCATCAGTTTGCAATTTGTTCATTTTAAAAAAGAAGTCATTCTCTCTCTTTTTATTGATACAACAAACAAAGGAAAACACAGATACAGAATTTCACACAAGAATAACAAAAAACACAAACATTTCTTCACAAACAATAAAACATAAATTGGTCTTAACACTATAGACCCAACCTCATGTCTATTCCTTATTTCAATTTCATATTACTAATTGCCAATACACACTTTTATCATAATTTAACTTTTTCTTAATATATCTTAACTCTTATGTCTGATTTGCAACTATTACTGAAATTCCTCAAATGCTGCAACAGAGTTTAAACTACTGTAATTATATTTCAAATATTCTTTGAAAACCTCCCATTTTGAAACAAATTCCTGTTTTGGTTTATTCTTTATTTTTTCCGATAGACCATCTAATTCAGCCTATTCTGTCAGCTTTTGGATCCATTCATGTATAGAGGGAATTTCAATACTCTTCCATTTTGCCGCGATGAGAACTCTTGCTGCCGCCGTAGCGTATAAAAAGATACTCTTCATTTTTTGTAAAAGAAGTCATTCTCATAATACATGACATTTTGCCTCACAGACACAGGTTCCCAGAGCAATTTTCCTCAATGCAATGCATTGCCGTATGTTATTTTCATTAACATGTGGGTTCTTATGCATTGTTTTAACCTTGCACATGCATTATTCTGAACATTACTTGACGGGAGGACTGCATTTGAAAATTTGGAAAAGTGCCACATTTCGAATACTGCTGTGATTCAGTTCAGGCAAAAATCTGTTTGCCTTTCATTGTGAACTGAATCAAATCTCTGCCCCATCCCTATTCCCAAGCAAGGGTCATATATTTTTTAAAAATAAGTTTATTTACAATTTTCATTTATAACAAATAAACATTTCAACAAAGAAACTAAAAGAATGGAAGACAAAAGACGAACAAGTGAAATTGGGCAGTAGATATTGGTTATAACAGAAGTGGAGGTATGGGAAAGACTGTGGAACATGGACATAAAATTTGCAGCATGTTATGGTTTAAGAGAAAACTGTATTAAAATGTTATACAGATGGTATCTAACACCAAGTAGATTGGCAAAAATGTATAAATCAAAATTGAATATGTGCTGGAAATGCAAAAAGGAAATGGTACCTTTATCCATATGTGGTGGCCTTGTAATAAGGTTAAAGCTTATTGGGAAATGATATATAATGAATTGAAAAAGGTGTTTAAATTGACATTTGTAAAAGAAAAAAAACAGAAGCTTTTCTCTTGGGAATTATGGGATCAGAGTTACCTAAACAATATAGAAATTTATTTATGTATGCAACCACTGCCGCAAGAATGATAGTCACCCAAAAATGGAAAGAAAAAGAAGTCCCGATGAAAAAATAATGGTTACAGAAATTAATGGACTATGCAGAAATGGTGAAACTTACCGGAAGAATAAGAAATCAAGACAACTGATTTTTTATCAAGGAATGGAAATCATTTATTGAATATTTATTACAAACAAATTGTAAACAAATTAAAACATTAGCGGGGGTACTGTAAAAAAACTTGCAATTTCTAAAACGCATATGAAATAGATGAGGAAAAGAATAAATAGAGTCCATTTGGATATGAGGAAGGGGGCAAAAGAGGGTAAATTCACGGAGGAGGGAAGTCAAAGTCCCAAAACAAGTGTCTTTGCAGTCTCAATTAGCAATGAACACAAACTGGAAGTATTTTTTCTCCAGCCCTGTCTCTAGCAGAGTGGACAGCTAAGTCCCTTTAAATGGACATAAAATTCAGAAGGCATAATGGGACCAGAAGAACGCTTTAATATGCTCTGAGCCCAGGAAAGCATCTTGGCAAAGGCTTCAGAAACAAAGGTTTGGTTGACAAAGGAAATTCGGGTTTTACTTTATTCCCAGCAGAATGTTTTCAGTCAAAGTTCTTGCTGTGCAGCAGACTCAGAGGTAAAAGCAGTGAAACGCAGCGACTGTGGGTTTTTTCCACAGATTTAAGGCTTCATTTAAACTCAGCAATGTAAGGCAAAGTATAGTCTGCCTCCCCCTTGCCTCCCCGCTTCCATTCATGTGGACAAGAGGCAAAACAATGTGTTTAAGGGCCACATAGTCAAAACATATGGATTTTTCACAGCTTTGGAGATAACTGATGTTTTGGTCATGTATCTGTTTGATATCATGCACTTTTGTTTTCAGATCATGTTCTGGGCTGTGTGTTAGCCTTTGATTCTCAGCCATCTTTTTGTTTTTCCTCCCAAGACATGCCGTTTAATCTTTCCTGTTCAGACGCCGGCATCACGGTGGGGAAAACATTAGGGAACAGAGGCTCCAAGTATGAAACGAAAACAGACACCTGTTGCCAATAGAACATGCTGGTATAAGGGCCATCTGATGTCCTAGTGGTTTAAAAATAATAATAATAATAATAATAATAAATATATATTATTGTTAATTTTTTTAAAAATAAAGAAGTTGGTGAGCTTAGCATACGAGTCTGGCCGTTGAGATGTATTTTTCCATTTTCTTTTATTTTTTGCTTTCAGTTTAACTTTTGCTACCAGGACAAAAGGGGGAAGAAGAATGCAGTCGTTGTGGTTAAACCATCATTTATAAAGACAGGGAAAGTTGCTCCGTGTGATGCTTCCTCCTTTTGCAGCTTGAGTTCCCAAAAGAGCTCCTCTTTGTGCTAATTTAAAAAAAAAAATCAGAAAAAAATCAGTGTTTTAAAAGTCATTGTGAAAAGGGGCAGGGGGCAAACACACGTGACTTCCCAAATTGCCTGTAGCTTTCCTGGCACAGAATGGAGAAATATTTCTTCATCTCACGTTGCATAATCATTTTTGACGTATTGTTTGTTCCAGCTCAGGGTTGCTTTCATCAAACCACAAATCCAGCGGAATAGGAGAAATGTTCTCTCTCTTTTTCTCCCTTCCTTTCATAAGGCTAACAAGAGTAATCATGGAATACAGTGTACTAGGAAAAATAGTTGTTGTTCGCTAATATCCCCCTCTGCTGATGCACGTATTTTCTGTAGCTTGCCCAGTAAGCCTGCAGCTGACTTCTCAGTGGATTTTAATTGGCACAAAAAGATGGAGGCTGCAATCCTATGCTCACATACCTGCATGGGAGTAAGCCTCATTGAAATTAATTGGACTTACGTGTGAGTAGGCATACCTGGGATTCCTCTGTAGAGATAAAAAGAGGATGGAGGGGAATACCTTATAACATGAAATAAGAAAGAAATTATCATATAATAATAATAATAATAATAATAATAATAATAATAATAATTTATTATTTATACCCTGCCCATCTGGCTGGGTTTCCCCAGTCACTCTGGGCGGCTCCCAGCAGAATACTAAAAACACGATAAAACGCCAAACATTAAAAACTTCCCAATACAGGGTTGCCTTCAGATGTCTTCTAATAGTCAGATAGTTGTTTATTTCCTTGACATCTGATGGGAGGGTGTTCCACAGGGCAGGTGCCACTACCGAGAAGGCCCTCTGCCTGGTTCCCTGTAACCTTACTTCAATTGCCAAATGTTTTCTGGGTGATCCAGGCTTTCGACATATATTACACCCTTCCCTAACTGAGGCATCTACCCCCTCTCCTTCTCTAATCCTTCTAGGTACATAGGCTCACGCCTGCTGTTTATCTCTGTCACTTCTGACCACTTTTTTGCCTTGCAATTGTCATCAATTGCAGCCGTTATCGCCTAGCGATCTGAAGGCGTTTCCCTCTTCTGCAAATCCTCTTTCCATCTTTGCATCTTCATTATAGACTTTCCTCCTTCAGAGTAACCAGTCTGTTTGTCCTGTTGCAGCATTCTACGGAATGTATCTACATCTCTACCTGGATAAACACTTCTTACAGCAATAATAACAATAATAATGAAATATGACAGCCAATTATGTCTAAACGCAGTGTTTCGGAAAGAAACCTTCCGTATGCTAATTTACATTGTTTTATGCACCATCAGGCCTCTCGCTGTCATAGGGCTGACTGTGCAATGGGTATCCGTAGAAATGATCTTTAAAAGCTTGGATTCTAATTAGGGTTGCCTGGGCTGTCACTCAGCAAGAGTTCTTCACGTGTGGGTTATAGCGATGGCTTGATTACTACAGAGTGTCAGAAGGTCCTCCTGGATCTCTCTTTGATCATCTCCATAATTGCCTAGCAAGAGGAGACAAACGGAGAGGTGATATCTGTTACAGGCGGCTGGTTACCATTTGCATTCACGGTTAGAGCTCGCAGCTCACAGGATCAGCCTGACTGCCTGGCATCCCCTCTGCATGGAATTTGTAATATCTGTTTGTGTGGTTGCCACCCAGCGGCCCAGAGGTAAATGCTTTCTCTTGTGAAACAGATTCAGGTAGGTAGCCGTGTTGGTCTGATGCAGTCGAAATAAAAATAATTAAAAAATAAAAAATGGTCCAGTAGCACCTTATAGACCAACTAAGTTTTTTCTGGTATAAACTTTCGTGTGCATGCACACATCTTCAGATCCACTGAAGCAGAAGCCACCAGACCCTTATATATAGTGGGAGGGTGGGGTGGGGTAATTCTCAGAAGGGTAGTAGGAGTTGGGTGATTGGCTGTTAACCGGTTGATGACTGTTAATGACCGTTAATGACTGCAATTAGTCCTACAGGAAAAAGCAAGGGATAGTATGCAGATGACCAAAAATAGCTTTAGCATGTGTAATGAGACAAGAATCCAATATCTCTATTCAGACCAGGTCTCTCCATAGTTTTCAGTTTGGTAAAGGTAAAGGTAAAGGGACCCCTGACCATTAGATCCAGTTGTGGACGACTCTGGGGTTGCGGCGCTCATCTCGCTTTACTGGCTGAGGGAGCCGGCGTACAGCTTTCGGGTCATGTGGCCAGCATGACTAAGCCGCTTCTGGCGAACCAGAGCAGCGCACGGAAACGCCGTTTACCTTCCCGTCGGAGCGGTACCTATTTATCTACTTGCACTTTGACATGCTTTCAAACTGCTTGGTTGGCAAGAGCTGGGACTGAGCAACGGGAGCGCACCCTGTCGCGGGGATTCAAACTGCCAACCTTCCGATCAGCAAGCCCTATGCTCTGTGGTTTAACCCACAGCACCACCCGCGTCCCCCTTTCAGTTTGGTAATAAGTTGTAATTCAGCAACTTCTCTTTCAAGTCTATTTCTGAAATTCCTTTGTAATAAGACAGCTGCTTTGAGATCTTGTATTGAATATCCTGGGAGATTGAAGTGTTCTCCTACTGGTTTCTCTGTCTTGTGATTCCTGATGTCAGATTTATGTCCATTTATCCTTTGACGTTGGTTCGAATCCCCGCGACTGGGTGAGCTCCCGTTGCTCGGTCCCTGCTCCTGCCAACCTAGCAGCCACTCTGGGCGGCCTTCATTTAGAAGAATTTGACATTCAGAAAGAAAGTGGGGAGCAATGATGATAGACTAGATCAAAGCACAGAGAGGTGTCCATCTCCCATTCCTGCTGGACATATTGTTGTTGTTCAACTGATGTAGTTGATGTTAAAATACCGTGTCTTGTCTTTTGTTGAATGAAGTTAGATTGGATACAATACAGAACTAATGAGCCATATTGAGATAAGGTTAATCGCTTGCCATGCTATTGCATACAAATTGCTTGAGATGGCAATATTTCTCATTTGAAAGTCACTGAATAGCTTGGGAAGGAAGACAACTTTGTTAAGTGGACAACAGCCCTGAGCACGCTAGCTTTGCAGAGGAAAATATGAAGGTCATTTCATTAATTGTAACCACCGTCAAGTTAGGGCGAGCTCTCGCCCTCTCTTGAAGTGATAACCAACATATGATCGCCTTATCACTTCCCAGTAGATTTACTAATACCCCATCTTTCGCTAGATAGTTGCCTGGCTAGATAAGAAAACATGATGTACGGCAGCATTTTCACAGAGTAATCAAAGGACAGCTGCAAATGTCACATGAACAATGTATCAAGTAAATTCCCCTTTTATGCTTGGACTCAGATCCATAGAGGAGTTGTTGTTGTTGTTGTTGTTGTTGTTGTTGTTGTTGTTGTTGTTGTCATTGTCGTTGTTAATTTATTAAATTTGTATCCCAAGATCCCAGAGCAGTTCACAACAGAAAGATACTGCTACAAAAGTTGGGTGTCTCTCCTTCTCTGTGCTGAGTGGTGGCAAGTGTCCATTGGGTCCCAGGTCTGTGTTCCTTTGGAGAATTGAGACACGGCAGAGAATGTCATAGCTTTAAGAAACATGGTTTATTCGCCTATTTACACCTTCATTCTGCATAGTGGGAATCCAGGTCTTACAGCATGGTCATTTCAAGAGGAGCTTGTACCCCACAGCCGGGCAGCCATGCAGTCCAAGGTATCTCTCCCAGCCAGCCTGCAGCCAGCCTGCCCAAGATGGATCCCAATCTTTCTTCTTCCCCCTCCTTCCCAGAACACCCTGTTAAAAACACTCTTTTCCTGTCACCTCACACCCAGTTACTCTGGCAACCTTCCAAACCTCCCAGTCTCTGTTCACACCTCAGGGCAAGGGAGGAGGACAATTCTCTTGCATTGCCAATGGCTCGTATTGTTTCTTAATGGTCCTAGCCTGGCCAGGTAATTTTGCATAGACTAGCCCAGGAATTCCTCTGCAGCTTGCATTTCTCCCTTTGCATCCCAAATGACCAAAATTGTACCATTTATTTTCATTTTCACAAAAGGGAAATACAAAAGAAACAAAAAACTGAAACAAAAGACAAACAAGTAACACACACACATTGTTGTTGTTTAGTCGTTTAGTCGTGTCCGACTCATCATGACCCCATGGACCAGAGCACGCCAGGCACTCCTGTCTTCCACTGCCTCCCGCAGTTTGGTCAGACTCATGTTGGTAGCTTCGAGAACACTGTCCAACCATCTCATCCTCTGTCTCCCCTTCTCCTTGTGCCCTCCATCTTTCCCAACATCAGGGTCTTTTCCAGGGAGTCTTCTCTTCTCATGAGGTGGCCAAAGTATTGGAGCCTCAGCTTCAGGATCTGTCCTTCCAGTGAGCACTCTGGGCTGATTTCCTTCAGAATGGATAGGTTTGATCTTCTTGCAGTCCATGGGACTCTCAAGAGTCTCCTCCAGCACCATAATTCAAAAGCATCAATTCTTTGGCGATCAGCCTTCTTTATGGTCCAGCTCTCACTTCCGTACATTACTACTGGGAAAACCATAGCTTTAACTATACCACACACATACATACATCAAAACAATTCTACTGGAAAAAATGGTTATGTCCCTGTGGAGATGGCAGTACAGTGGAACCTCAATTTTCGAACGTAATCCATTCTGGAAGACTGTTTGACTTCCGAAATATTCGAAAACCGAGAATCAAAGGGCTGTCAGCAAAGTCTATGGTGAAAATTGAGAAACGCGCCTTGTTGCTGACACACTTTTTAGACCTGCATCATTTCTCGACACAGTAATTCAGTTTTACTAGCAAACCAGAGGTTAAACTAACCCCTTTCCAGGTGGAGCGTGGGGAACATCCCCTTTCCAGGTGGAGCGTGGGGAACATTCAAGCAACACAACTACACACTGCAGCCGACACACTAACGTGTCGTGACACACAGTTTGGAAAGCTCTGATATAGATGTTTCTGAGACATAATCCCATGAATTTCACAGAAAGTATTCCTGATGAGTATAATAAATTAAATTCTGCATGAATGCCGCACCTTAAGGAAATCACGCAGCCATGCAATCTTCAAACCCACCAGAACAAAACAATTTCTCCTTTTTATTATTCTAATAAATATTACAGAAATATATCTGTCTCTATATTTAAAGTCATCATTTGTGTTTTAGTGAGAGATCCATTTCTCTACCATCAGTGCCACTGCTCTAAGTCCATTTGAGTGGATTTTATCTCCTGTCAGCATCTCCTGTCAACTTATCTCATGCCGGTGATCACAAGTGCTGTCATCAATCATTTCTAATTGTAGGCAAAATCGCTGATTTTCCATGTTGAGCAAAGATGATCTTAGCAGCTAGAAGACTATTTGGAAAAAAATGCAATCTGATGGGGACCTGCTAATTGTCCTTAATATGGCTCGAAACAGAAGCTCCCATAATTTGAGAGGCAATCAACAATACCTGGCAGCAGTGAGCATAATTAGAGATGCTAGAAATTAATAAAACCAGACCAACCTGCCAAATATATGCAACATTTGACTCTGTTCAATACTGCATTTATCCAGATAGGATAGATCACTTTTTTCAAAGAGGGCCAGATTTGATGAAGTGAACATGCGTGAGGGCCGACCAAAGTTGTTGACCTTTTTTTTTTTAGGATTGAAGTTGTTGAGCTTCGGATTAGGCCCCCGAAACGGACTTTGGACATGCCTGGGATAGATCATCTTATACTAGGCTTACTGTAAACTATAGCCATCTGAGGTCAATTTAAGAAGATTATATATATTATACCAGCCTGCTAAACCTGCTGGACCAGCCAAACCAGTTCCTTTGGTAAGATAATGACCTGAAGCTGGGAGGGAGAATTGTGTGTACCACCTCGAAGGAAAAGTGGGATTTAAATATCTAGAGAAACAGATTCTTGTCTTGCTTTGTGCTGGACCAAAAGCTGTGTCTTGGAACTTCAGTGAAAACATAATAATATTATAATAATTTATTATTTATACCCCGCCCATCTGGCTGGGTTTCCCCAGCCACTCTGGGCAGCTCCCAACAGAATATTAAAAATACAATAAGACATCAAACATTAAAAACTTCCCTAAACAGGGCTGTCTTCATATGTTTTCTAAAAGTCAGATAGTTGTTTATTTCCTTGACATCTGGTGGGAGGGCGTTCCACAGGGCAGGCGCCACTACCAAGAAGGCCCTCTGCCTGGTTCCCTGTAACCTCACATCTCGTAGTAAGGGAACAGTGAGAAGGCCCTCGGAGCTGGACCTCTGTGTCCAGGCTGAACGATGGGAGTGGAGATGCTCTTTCAAGTATACTGGGTTGAGGCCGTTTAGGGCTTTAAAGGTCAGCACCAACACTTTGAATTGTGCTTGGAAATGTACTGGGAGCCAATGCAGATCTTTCAGGACCGGTGTTATATGGTCTTGGCGGCCACTCCCAGTCACCAATCTAGCTGACGCATTCTGGATTAGTTGTAGTTTCCAGGTCACCTTCAAAGATAATTCGCAAGATCTGCTGGACTGCTAATTCTGTGAGTCCCTGCATCTTTATGCTGTATATATGTGCAAACAAAACCTTATATCCTAAAGACACTACAGTCTCCATTGACCTTCTTTCCAAGGAAACTGAACCCGCTGGAATCTCCCACTGCTCAGCAACTGGGGTGAGACCAGCCATATTTCTACTGTTTGAAATATTTGACATTGATTGATCTAATCAAGGCTGCCTTTTCCCCATGAGCCATTGTCAACCAACCACCAGTTCAGACTTCACTGACTTGTGTTCCACGAGGAATGCCTGAGGAATTGGATCTTTCTATGTACAAATACAGACTGACCTGATCTGTGCAAGTTGACACTTGCCTCAGGCGAAACCCTTACGCAAGTCTTCTTTCGAGTCTGATTTCAGCAGGAAGGAGGGGATTTGGCAAGCATCAGGGGAGGCTCCTGTGATTGGACATGCAAAAAAGCTAAGGGTTTTTGGGAAATGAAACACAATGCAATGAAGAAAATGTTAAAATTGGTTAGTCCCCCAAAACTTGAAGCTTTCTTTCTAGGGATAATAGGGATGGATGTCTCAAAGAGGATGGTTAAACTATTTATGTATGCAAAAACAACAGCCAGAATCTGATATGCGCAGAAAATGAAGGAAGGAGAAGTTCCAACCAAGGAAGAATGGATCTTAAAACTAATGGTCTATGTGGAAATGGCAAAATTGACAGAAAGAGTAAGAGATCAAAACGAACTTTTTATTGAAGAGCGGAGACCCCATTTGGACTATTTGAGGAAATATTATAGCCAAACGAAGTCGCAAGCAGGATTCGAAATGTAAATAATGGAAATGGCAGTAATTGTAATAGAGGGAATAACTGAGATATAAAAATGCCACATCAAGTAACAGATAAAAAGGGGGAAATAAAAACATCATGGAGGTAAGGGTGCGATTAAGGGAAATATGTATTAAAGTTGAAGTTAATTTGTTACAATTTCTGAAATTTAATTTTTAAAACGTGTAGGCTCATGTGAGCATATGCTGGTGATCTCTGTGCTAGGCAAGTTCATCTCTAATTATTATTTACTGCATTTTCAAAGGTTTTCAACTGAAACTAAAACTCTTCCTGCTGGGACTTATGGATATACATTTAGAAAAGGACTACGGAACTTTGCTACAATATATGATTATGGCTGTGAGCCTTTTTTATGCACAAAGATGGAAGGACACCTCATTAGCAACAGTTGAAGAAAGGCTGTTAAAACTCACGAGACTTCGCTGAGATGGCAGCATGGACATGTTTAAGCAGAGGAAAAACCATTGTTGACATTTGTTAAAGATTGGAAACCTCTCATAGACTTCTTGCGTGAAAAAGAAATAATGACATCTGCATTTGCGGATTGAAGATAATGCTTGTTTATAGAACCAGTTACAGGTAGGTAGCCGTGTTGGTCTGCCGTAGTCGAAACAAAATAAAAAAAATTCCTTCCAGTAGCACCTTAAAGATCAACTAAGTTTGTTCTTGGTATGAGCTTTCGTGTGCATACTTCTTTTCGTGGTGACTTTTGCTTCAGTGTATCTGAAGAAGTGTGCATGCACACGAAAGCTCATACCAAGAACAAACTTAGTTGGTCTCTAAGGTGCTACTGGAAGGAATTTATTTTATCTTGTTTATAGAAAGCGACTTTGCTAGAGTGGATTGGATAAAGTGAATACAGTGGTACCTTGGAAGTCAAACAAAATCTGTTCCGGAAGTCTGGTCGAGTTCCAAAACGTTCAGATACCAACACGCGGCTTTTGATTGGCTGCGGGAAGCTCCTGCAGCCAACCAGAAGCCGCGGAAGCCACTTCGGACATTCAGGTTCCAAAGAACGTTCGCAAACCAACACTCACTTCCGGATTTGCGACGTTCAGGAGCCAAAACGTTTGACTCGCAAGGCTTTCAGGATCCAAGGTATGACTGTATTGTTTTTATATGGCGGACGGATGAAGAATCGGAAGTTCTTTACTTTCTGAATCTTATTTTTCTATCTTACTCTTTTAACCTCTTTTCTATTCTTTCTTTCTTTTATTTATTTCTTTTCCTTTCTCTATTTCTCCTCTCCTTTCTGTGTTCTTATTGTATGGAAAATGGGAAAATATATCAAGTTTTCTAAATAAACTTTATTCCTAAATATATATATATATATTATTATTTATTGTATTTGTGGGGTGGGGGCTGCAAGCTCATCTTTTGGGCCAGCATTCCTTTGGTGCTACCACATTTCTGCTCAGCTGCAAAACGCTCTGCTCCATTTGTCTTCACCTGTTCTTTGGTTTTTCTTTGCTGATCTGTTGACACTAACTGGGAGAAGCAGGGCTGTGACAATGCAGTTGTCTCCAACTGCCATTGCAGGTTGGGCTTCCAGCCAAGACAGTTAATGCTTCCCTTTGCATTCTTTTCTTCTCCCCAGAGAAGAGTGATTTTACAGACACCTGGCATTTACAGATCCAAGGAAGTTATTGCTGCTGCTAAAACCTAGCCGTGGCAGAAAATTGCTGCAGCAGCAAAATCCTATCTCTGAAGTACGAAGTCATTAAGGCAACGGTGCCGGGGACACTTTTAAAAAAGGGGGGGGCTCTGGCTTCATCTCTACCATTTGTCATTAAGTCTCCGAGTTAATTTAATTAAAGCCATAATTGCTCATTTTAAAAGTGACACTGAATATCATAGCACTTGGCCAAAGGAGACTGAACGGATGGATGTGTAATAAAATGAATTGAATCCGCTGTCAGGAAACCGTTCCATAGAACTATCTGCAAAGTATCTGACAAACGTACAGCCTTTGGGTTGGCTTGGGCTAGGGGAGGGGTGGGGTGTGTGATTCCATTCACATTTAAAGGCAGATCTGCTTGACTCTACTTAACACAGACAGCCTTTGAAAATGGCATTGCTCCGAATTTTGCAATGTCATTCCGCAGCCAAGGAAGGTGCATAAATGGTCACGTGTCAGTGAAAATACCATAGGAAAATGCATTCTGTTAGGGAAAAGTGGAAAAGTGGACTGTCTCGCCAGAGTGGTGCATGCTCTAGTTATCTCTCACTTGGACTACTGCAATGCGCTCTATGTGGGGCTACCTTTGAAGGTGACCCGGAAACTACAACTCATCCAGAATGCGGCAGCTTGACTGGTGACTGGGGGCGGCCGTCGAGACCATATAACACCAGTCCTGAAAGATCTACATTGGCTCCCAGTACGTTCCCAAGCACAATTCAACGTGTTGGTGCTGACCTTTAAAGCCCTAAACGGCCTCGGTCCTGTATACCTGAAGCAGCGTCTCCACCCCCCATCGTTCAGCCCGGACACTGAGGTCCAGCTCCGAGGGCCTTCTGGCGGTTCCCTCACTGTGAGAAGCAAAGCTACAGGGAACCAGGCAGAGGGCCTTCTCGGTAGTGGCGCCAGCCCTGTGGAACGCCCACCCTACAGATGTCAATAAGATAAACAACCACCTGACATTCAGAAGACATCTGAAGGCAACCCTGTTTAAGGAAGCTTTTAATATGTGATATTTTAATGTATTTTTTATTTTTGTTGGAAGCTGCCCAGAGCGGCTGGGGAGACCCAGCCAGATGGGCGGGGTACAAATAATAAATTATTATTATTATTATTATTATTATTATTATTATTATTATTATTGCAAAAGCGTGTGTGTATTAGGCAAAAAGAAAACAAAAAAACCCAATGTTCTTTCTTCTCTGGCGGGGTGGCATGCAACTCTTCCACATGTTTTTCAATATTTTAAACCAATTTTTAAAAGATATTTGCCGTTGCTTTTAAATGTTTTCAGTATTTCACTTGATTTGCAATTGTCTCTTTTTTCTGTTTTGCTGCTTGCCACCCTGGGCTTCTTTGGGAAGAAGGATGGCGTAGTGGTTAGAGAGTCGCACTACGACCCGGGAGACCAGAGTTCGAATCCCCACCCAGCTGTGAGGCAGTCCCTGCTTCTCAGCCTAGCCTACTTCACAGGGTCGCTGTGGGAATTAAATGAGGAAGGGGAGAACTGTGTGTACCACCTCGAAGGAAAAGTGGGATTCAAATATCACAAAGAAATTAAGTAAACAAAACGCCATCAATCAGTCCTCCGAAATGCCGTCATAAATTCAAGCCCCATTTCTCCGGACTCCTTCGGTTACAGCTGAAAGGCTTGCCTGTTCTCAGAGCCTGACCAAATTTCTTGCCATTGCCTGTCCCACCACCATGTGTGGTCTTTGTCTGCTGGATCTCTGCCACGGTACGGCTTTTGAAGACAGACAGTGATGGACGTTTTCTTTCTCTCTGCCTCTGCGGCGAATGTGTACGCCTGGCCCTGGTTCAAACCGGTCAAGGGACGGCTACTCGGTCCATCGTTCACTTTCCAAAGATCCCCCTTCAGCCTTTTTTTTTTTTGCAGCTGCTATCACTGCGTAGCTGTTTTAATTCTTCATCTGGAGAAGCAAACACATTCGCTCTCTTTTCAGCAGCCCTGAGCCACGGACATGTCACTTCCTACGCTGTAGGCTCTTGTCAGCCTACAGAGTGCCTGCACCAACTCCTATCGACATATTAAAACAGATCCTTGTACTGGTTTTAGTAGCGCACGTTAAACTGGAGCAGTGTCTTCTTTCTTTCTTCTTTGGTGATCACTCGTAGCCAAGTAAGATTGTCTTCCATGAACACTGTCTTAACAGTGAGTCCGTAAGTGACTGTGGAGGCCAATTCTGGATCCACACGTCCTTCCACAGTGGGGACATAGGTTTCCGGGTGGGAGTTGATCACGGTGTGGATTTGCCAAGCGTGCCGTCCTCTAGACTTGGCATGTTTCTCCCTTGTGTCCTGAGTTTGAGCGTCTTCAAAGCCCATGACGCCTTTGGTAAAGGCTGTTCTCCAATTGGAGAGCTCGCAGGCCAGTGTTTCCCAGTTGTTGGTGTTCATACTACATTTTTTTAGATTTGCCTTGAGAGAGTCTTTAAACCTCTTTTGTTGATCACCAACATTACACTTTCCATTTTAAAGTTTGGAATAGAGTAGTTGCTTTGGAAGACGATAATCAGGCATCTGAATGACACGACCAGTGCAACGAAGTTGATGTTGAAGAATCATTGCTTTGACACTGGTGATCTTTGCTTGTTCCAGTACACCGGCATTAGTTCACCTGTCTTCCCAAGTGATGTGTAAAAATTTTCGAAGACACCATTGATGGTTGGAGCACCTGCAACCACATGATTTCCAACATTTCTCCGATGAATTATAGGGACATCCTATTCCATATCCTGACATTTCTCCGATGAAAATAGGGATGTACTATTCCATATTCTCCAACATTTCTCCAATGAAAAGAGGGACGTCCTATTCCATACCCTCCAACATTTCTCCAATGAAAATGGGGGTGTCCTATTCCATACCTTCCGACATTTCTCCGATGAAAATATCCATCCACTGGAGCATGGGATATCTGCAGATCTGCCCATATTGCCTCCTAGGTGTTGTTCACCTGTGGAGAGCCAGTCATGTGCATTAGCTGTCACAAGCAGGATTTAGGCTTTGAACATACAACAGCTGGTGATTAGTGTGGCAGAAGGCAAATTCTCCAAAGAGTGGCAACACCTCGACACAGTGAGATGGGCTGCCATGTTGGGTCAGACAACCTGTGTTTGTTCCTCATGAAGGCCTGTGTCTCTGGTTCCACAAAGAGGCAACCTTCATCTTCTACTGCAGTCCTGTAGCTGATGGGTAAAGCATCTATTTGCATGCAGAATATCTGATGTTCAATCTCCGGCATCTGCAGGTAGGACTGGGAGAGACCCCTCGGTGCAACTCAAAAGAGATGTTGCCAATGTTCCTAAATATTTAAGTATATCCCTATTTCCATCTATGACATTCTGGGCGGCATGTTTGCTCATTTTAGATTAAGTAGCTGTTTTATCTCAGTGTATTATAGAAAGATATTTTGCAATGGGTGTGTTTTTCTTTATATCTTTGAATAAGTATTGGTAAATAAAACTTTAAAAGGGGGGGATACTGGATGGTAGGTCCAACTGCAGTGGCTCCCAATTAGTTTTCGGGCCCAATTCAAAGTGCTGGTTTTGACCTATAAAGCCTTAAAAGGCTCAGGACCGCAATACCTCAAAGACCGCCTCTTCCTGTGTGAACCTACCCGGAACCTGAGATCATCTTCTGAGGCCTTCCTTCGTGTGCCTCCTCCTTGAGAGATCCGGAGGGTGGCGACACAATAATGGGCCTTCTCTGCAGTGGCTCCCCGTCTGTGGAATGCTCTCCCCAGGGAAGTCCACCTGGCACCTTCATTATACACCTTTAGGCGCCAAGCAAAAACGTTACTTTTTAACCAGGCCTTTGGTTGATCCGATTGACAACCTATGCCCTTTTAAAATGTGGGATTGGGGGGGGGTATTAGGTTGTAGCTTTTATTTTTATTATGTATTTGTGATTTTATATCTTGATTTTATTCTGTGAACCACCATGAGACCCCTGGGTATAGGGCAGTATATACATTCAAATAATAATATTAATAATAGATTTTACAAAAGAGATGAAAAATTCAGACTTTAATGTTCAGCTCTTCCAGATTTCACTTCATTTCACTATATATCAATGGGGGTATATTATTATTATTATTATTCAGAAAAGAATGGCCATGGTCAAGAATGGCACCTGGCAGACCCTGAGAAGAACTTGGAGGGTCCCAGTGTCAGAACAATAGCAACACAAACCTTATTTGGATGAGCTCTGACATTAAACTGACTTTTTGGACCTCAATATTGTTTTACAAGCAGTTTTACTGGTCAGACTAGTAAAACATGGACTGACTGCACATATCTGTATACATAACAAACCAGGGTCTAATATACCAACTAGTAAATGGCAAAGACTAAAACCTCAACCATAAAACTTAAGAAGAAACTTATGCAAAAAAACATAACATGCCCTGAGACCTTACGGTGAAGGGCAGGTTGTTGTTGTTGTTGTTGTTGTGATAGAAGTCTTAGCTTGTTTTGTTGGGTGGGTTTGCTAACAATCATGAATCAGCTCTCTGTACTATACAATGCAGGGTCATCAGATCTTTGGGACATCTTGCTTACAGTCGGGGCGTTTCACCTTCCTCTAACTGTAACTGTTTGGAATAACATTATGTGAGTAAGGCAGCTAATGTGACTCAGCGACTCACATTCCACTTTCAAATCACTATCCTAAAAATAACTATAACCGCCTCATTCATTCACAATAACCCAAGTCATCCACCTCTGAATCTCATGCTAAGATGGGAAAGCTTTCATATTCTCATGTGGTGTCAGCTGATCTTGGCATCCACAGGGCTCATTCATACCGCTTCGCAGTTTGCGGCTGTACTTTTCATGCCGTTTATTTCGCTCGATTTGGGGGAATCTCGATTTCACTCAAGCAGGTTCCTTCCTGCCACGGCTCCCTCGCCCGTATCGCAGCTTTCGTTTCGGCCGATGAGAATTGAGCGAAGAATTTAAATCAATCGCTTTGGCGTGTGTCGGACACGCACCGAGATCTTCCTCTTTATTACATGCTTCGAGGGATGTTTTGAGCCTTTGGCAAACCCTAGAGCAGCAATGAAACAAATAGCAGGGTGACCCAAGGCGGTGAGATCAATAGGGATGAGCTAGACAAAGAATGATCCAAGAAGTCCTCAACGGCAAAACAGGTGGAAGATAACAAGTGGCATGTTACAGCTTATTATTCCCTGAAGGAGAATTACTTGAAAATGATTTGTGTGACCAGGCGGCGACAGCCCCAGCCCCCAGGGATCATATGGAAGGAATAAAGACTCTGACAGCGTTATATGGATTTAAAATTAGGCCACAACTTTATTAAACTTCCGAATGTAGGAAGACCTTGGCTTAGGCCTTGGGTGTGTACCCCTCCCAGCCCCCCAGCTGGGGGGAACTGGGGCTCATCAGGGTAAGTGGGATATGGGGGTGATCTGCGAGACGTAAGTGTAGCAAGCAGCCAAGCCCATATCCCCGCAAGCAGGGTAGTTCACTGACAACCTTTCAGTGTATGACCAGTGACACCCATGTATATAACCCCTTTAAGAGGGGACCCTGGAATTGCCACCGAAGGGGGGTGAGTCACCACTTCACGTCCCACCCCCCATTATAGGGAAGAAAAGACTAAAGGATTCCATCCAAGGCCATAACCGCCAAAGTTGTGACGAATTGCTACGGGGAAGACAAAACCTGCCAATGCAGGGAAATTTCTTCCCGGTCCTTCAACAGCAACCAGTCAAAGACCGCAGCAGCGCCCGCTAAAAAGGAAGAAAAAGTTAACCTGCAAACAAGAAAACATTAAACAAAGGGAGGGTAAATCTCCAGAGCCGACTGCCTGGCTATTGTCGGCTCCACCCCCTATTTATAAATGGGACTGGCCCTACCTCACAGCAATAAACTTGAGTACTGATTCTGGGCATGAACCTCCAAAAATTAACACTGAGAGGCATGCCAGCCCCTGTTTGCCAGTAAGCTCCCTAGGAACTGTAGCACCACGCGTGATGCCGCAAAGGGCACCCACAATGTAAAGTGTGAGTGCTCATTACAGGTGGTACCTAACTTCGAGTAGGCTTGCTATGATGTATAAGACTGAATCAGATAAGTGCTGGAGATGCAATGAGGTTGACGGTACGTTCTTTCATATGTGGTGGACCAGTAAAAGGGTAAAAGAGTATTGGGAAATAATTCACAATGAATTGTAAAAAATGTTTAGAAGCACCTTTCCACACACAAAAAGCCAGAGTCCTTTTCGTTGGGGATAATTCAGACTGAAATTCCCAGGTGTCAAAAAAGACTATTTATGTATGCCACTACATGTTAGCCCAAAAATGGAAAACAAGCGAGGTCCCAACCAAAGAAGAATGGCAACTTAAACTGATGGAATATGTGCAGCTTGCGGACCTAACTTGCAGAATAAGAGAACAAGAAGAGCATATGTTTAAAGAAGATTGGAAAATGTTTATTGAATATATGAGGTCAAATTGTGTACACTTGAAAACGTTGGCAGCATTAAGATAAATTCAACAGTGTAAATAAGTTTTGATGGATGTAACAATGGAATACTGAATGGTTTAGTTTATATAAAATATGCAGGGATTTATGCCATGCAAAATGAAGCATGGAAAGAGAAGAAGGGAAGTCATTGATATTTTAAGGTTGTCTAAATGAGTAGTCTAAATTGTAAAACAGAAAATGTAATAAAAATTATATACCCAATAAACAAAAACCCACAAGTGGCATGTTACAATGGCTGTGAAGGCGGAGAAAGACTTCGCTTACAAGTGTCATAGGAACGTGCAAGCCCACTCACCACGACAAGGTGATGATCCAGCGAGTGAGATCCTTTTCATCGGAGCTACCAGGGATTGAAGCTGGAACTTTTCTGCATGCCAGAAATGCACTCCAGCACTGAGATGCAATTCCTTCTATGCCAAGAAGCAGCTGGAGAGAAGGGGGGTTTGCTGGACCTGAGGTGTGGAAGGAAAATGTTTGAAGTGATGTTTACCCTATCCTTTTTTAAAAAATCAAGTCCTCCCTGAAAGAGGACACGTATTGCGGTGAGACCTAGAAACCAATACCCTGTGTTGTGGGTGGGTACGATTGGCCAGCCACAACACCCGATTGGAAGGTCCCTCGATGCTGGGTTCAATCGGGCCAATGGGGCGCAGTCCAAAGGTATCGAGGGACCTATATATACCCTTGCACGTGACCCAGAGCTTCCTCTTTCGGCGCGTGCATCGGAACACCCGCCCACCTCTCCCTACTTTTAGGGCTTGCGCTTGACCTTGCTATGCCGTCGTGTGTCGTCTGTTGTTGGGACAGGGGCATGGCAGGAATTCCTCCCCCCCCTTGGCTGATCGGCTGTTGCCATTTGGGTTTCGCCTGCCGCGTAGCAAACCGTCACAACTTGTAAGGTTGCGGATAGGCTCTGGTTCAGGTGATAGGGGTGGCAGAACACTCTAGCCATCCCTATGTGAAGGGTATTCCGTTAAAGGAATCCAGGGACTCGATGGTTTGGTCAACCCCTGAGAGGGGGTTGTGCCCATGCCTGAGTCCAGGGGGACATTTGGGTGGCAGAGATAGCCTGTTCACCCTTATCTGCTTATCCAGGTGTTCACCCTTGGCTGACCTATGCTGGAACCCTGGGTCAGCGCTACCTGCATGGCAGGGAGCTAGTCAAACCAGAGCCTATGCAACCAATCACTTGCTGTAATCAATAAAGTTGTGGCCTAAATTCTGCCAAAAACCAAACTGAAAATTGAGTCAAGTGTGAATTTATTTATATAATCACTTATTGGCAAACTACACGATTAATGCAATGTAGAGTTTTGCACTCACTCTTCTTGTAAGAAGTAGAATTGTGACCTAGGAATGTTGCAGAATTCCGGCAGAAACGTGGGTGGAAATTGCTGGTGTTCCCTTATTTGTCCCGTGTCCAGAAATTGTTGCTTTGTTTTGCTCTGTTTTCAGTCCACAAACAAGACCTAATTGAAGATTACCCCTCCTGCCCCATTTGCAGAATAGTGTAGAATGAATGTGGAATGACATGATGATAATGTAAAATATTTCATAACAAAGCATACAGAGATCCTGGTGAGAGCAAAACCTTGAGCAGGGTATTCACAGAAGGCAGGTGAGTACAGAATGTTGCAGGTGTTTGCTTGCTTATTTGTTTTGGGGGGGTGGAATTGGTACTTATTCAAAGGTATACAAAAATACACATTACATTGGATCCACAAGACATTGGATTCTTATCTCATTATACATGACTAAGCTATTTTTAACCTTCTCACCCCTTGCTTTTTCCTGTAAGACTAATTGCAGTCGTTAACAGTCGTCAACAGGTTTACCACAGCTATCAGCCTATCAGCCATTCCCACCACCCTTCTGAGTAATACCCCATCCCCACCCTCTCACTATATATAAGGGTCTGGTGACTTCTGTTTCAGTGTATCTGAAGAAGTGTGCATGCATATGAAAGCTCATACCAAGAACACACTTTAGTTGGTCTCTAAGGTGCTACTGGAAGGAATTTTTTTATTTTTTATTTTGTTTTGACTGCAGCTACACATGATATTCATTCCTTAAGATTCCACCATTCTGTCTTCCACAAACCAGTATTTTTTTTCAATCTTCAAATCCAAGTATTACAAGATCGTTTTCTCTTTCACGCAAAAAGTGCATAAGAAATTTCCCATCCTTCACAAATGTCAGAAAAGATTTTCCCTAATTAAACATGTTAACTTTACCATCTCAGCCAAGTCCAATAGTTTTATCAATCAATCAATTGTTTTATCAACTATTCTTCTATAATAACTATTCTTCTATAAAGCTGTGTCTTTCAGAATGTTGCAGGTGTTCATTTGTGTAGCACGAACATGTGTGACAGGGTTGCATGCTCTGCTCCAAATCTTCCCACTCTTCAAACCCTTGCAAGGTGCAATTGCATGTGTGTTCTTTGCGCAAGTTCCCCTTTGGTGGCTCAGCACAGAGGAGCTGCATTGGCATAATGCTTATGTGCTGACCCAGCAAAGCGCCTAGGCGGCTGCATCAATGCAGTTCCTTTAGCTGAGCCGTGCCAAAACGTAGCAAACCTGGTGTGCAATGACATTGCCTTTGTGTGGATCATAGCCAGAGTCAGGCCCTAAACCTGCCTCTTACATTTGCAATAGAATCCCAAGGTTCCTTTAAAAATGCGAAAATGACTCATAAGTGGAGTATGCAATGAGGAAATTAGGGAAATAATCAGAAGGATTTGTGAATGAAGCGTTTCCTCCCAGATGCAATCTTCACCAGAAGGCAGCGTAAATCATTAACATGTGCCTGAAATGCACACGTGGTCCAAATGACAAAAGCAAACCTCCTGTCCTTTGCTAATAAGGGAAAGCAATATATTTTAGCTTAATTTTAATTGCTGGGGGATATGGAGCAAGGGAAGTATTTTAAGAAGATTACATTGCATGTTCTTTCATGTGGGCCGCTTTCTGAATTCCATTTTCCCTTCACCTCTTTCCCACAAAGTATCGTGTTATGAGGAGCGATTATTCAGTAACTGGGTTTGTTGACATTAGCGACTAAATGGCCCGTCTCTCAATATATAGTGAAAAGCAGCTGCCTGCAGAGATGATTGGGACTGGGATTATGGAAGCTAGAAATGGGGAAATCTCAGCTTGTCCCTCCATGCTGATTTCTGATTCAAGCATACCTTGTGGATACACATAAATTTGCCCCAATGGCAAATAGCAGCTTCGAGCAGCGGGGAGCAGGGGGCATGACATGGGATTGAAATGGTTAAATTCCACTCTGGCTGAGGTAGCCACTTCCCATAACATCATGGTGGTGGCAATGGCACCCGGTCATGTAGTAAGAGGAGATGGTCATGGAGGTGGTGGCTGTGGAGACAGGTGGGGCCTGAACCACACCAAGACAGGTATCAGGGACTGGGCTGAAGGGGACGAGATGGAGGAGGAATGGTGGAGATCGTCCCCCACCTTCTCCTGAAGCTTCTGGAGAAGAGGAAGGCAGTACAGTGGTACTTTGGTTCTCAAACACCTTGGTTCCAACGTTTTTCAGAAGCCGAACGTCCAAAGTGGCTGTCGACTATTCTATCCGGGGCACCTGCACCAATCAGAAGCTGCGCCCTGGTTTTCGAACATTTTGGAAGTCAAACGGACTTCCAGAACGGATTAAGTTTGGCGTTTTTGTTTTTGAGGCTTTTTCGGTTAATTTGTTTTTGTGACTGTGTGGAACCCAGTTCAGCTACGGAAATGGATAAAAGCCCCCCATCCAAACAATGACAATCATCAGTGCAGGTAAGAAAAAATAATAATTTTAATTTTTATCATCTACAATACTGTCTTATTTATTTTATAGTACAGTACATTGATTATTAAGGGACCCAGGTGGCGCTGTGGGTTGAACCACAGAGCCTAGGGCTTGCTGATCAGAAGGTCGGCAGTTCGAATCCCTGTGACGGGGTGAGCTCCCGTTGCTTGGTTCCTGCTCCTGCCCACCTAGCAGTTCGAAAGCATGTCAAAGTGCAAGTAGATAAATAGGTACCGCCCGGGCGGGAAGGTAAACGGCGTTTCCGTGCACTGCTCTGGTTCGCCAGAAGTGGCTTTGTCATGCTGGCCACATGACCTGGAAGCTGTATGCCGGCTCTCGGCCAATAAAGCGAGATGAGCGCCGCAACCCCAGAGTCGGACATGACTGAACCAAATGGTCAGGGGTCCCTTTACCTACCTTTACATTGATTATTGCTTTCATTTTATGGATCAATGGTCTCGTTAGATAGTAAAATTCATGTTAAATTGCTGTTTTAGGGGTTGCTTTTAAAAGTCTGGAACGTATTAATCTGTTTTGCATTAATTTCTATGGGAAAACGTGCCTTGGTTTTGGAATGCTTTGGTTTTGGAATGGACTTCTGGAACGGATTAAGTTTGAGAATCAAGGTACAACTGAATTGAATTACAGCAGTGGGTTGAGGAAGGTCACAGCTCAGAGACAGGTGGACAGAAGAATTGGGAGTGCTGAGTAGTTCAAATATTAAGGTTCATTCTTGTTACACAAGATGTGTACCTCTTTAAAAGTCTGAAGGAAATTTTATGACCTAGTTTTGTAGCTGTGAGGAAGTACAGCAGGTGTTGTTGAGTTTGTGTTAATTGAGCTGGGTTAGTAGTCAGGTGTAGTATATAAGGAGTGTTGTGCATCTCTGCAGCTCCCCCTGGTGGGTGGGTCACTGGTTGGGTCATGTTTTGTAAACTTAGTATAACTTCTGTTATTTTCTTTTCTATAATTAAAACCAAGCAAAGGACTTTTTTGCATTCTCTTAATTATGTTCCATACGTGTAGTTTCCTCAGCACGTCTTCTGCGGCGCAGTTACTCTGCCCAATTTCATAACAGGGAGGTGTTGGTAGAAGATAAGGAGAAGGTAGAGACAGAACAGCCATCTGACATGTTATCACTGGAGAGTATTTCTGACACACACCCCCTCCCAGGACCCAGCGTTCATTGAGAGTGCAAGAGCAAAGGACTCAGAGACAATTGACCCCTGTTGGCCACCGTAAAGGTAGGTGCTGTTGCTAGGAAGGGAGGGGAAAGGAGCTCAGTTGGAGCAACACCATTGTTTGTTTGTTTCTTTGTTTGAATTTATATACTGCCCTATACCATGTGGCAACGCAAGATTTTCTCACTGAAAAGGAGTTATCACACCCCTTCAGGACAGGTCATGCTCTTCTCGAAAGTCCGTGGAACAACAAGTAAGTCTTTTCTCAGCATGGATGAAATATACTCGGAGTCAAATGTGAATTTCATGCTCTTTATTCAGTTCATAGTAGCAAGGAATGAATCTTTCCCCAAAACGTCTGCTATATATACGTTATTTACACAATGGGCCCCACGTGATTGGCTAATTCCAGGCTACTCCTGTAGGCCTATCAGGTTGCAGAGTCACTTCATCCAGGAACCTGATTGGCTGCTCTTGCAGGCCAATCAGGTCGCTGATTCACTTCCACCTGGAGCTGGATTGGGTGGCTCCTGCGGACCAATCAGACTGCTGCATTCTGGATCCTATTGTTCTAGGACCAATCAGACTGCTGCATTTTGGATCTTATTGTTCTAGGATTCAGCTCAGTACATAACAATGGGCATGCAGCAATTTGAGAATTTGGACAGTAAAAAAAAATGGCACAAATGTGCCTTTCTGTTGTGTCTAATGACTTGGTGATTAATCCACCAATATGTTCGTTGTCAGCACAGTTAATATGATTGTGTCTAATGGGATGCGTTAATATCATCATCTGAAGTATGCTTACAACAAGCTTAATGGTATATTAATCACCAGTCATTAAAATCCACAGGAATACACATACACAGTTTCTGTCCAATAAAGAATTAATATCCAGATTTTCCAGACTGCTGCATGTTTGTACTGGACAACCTGAAACAGTTGAATTCTGACTTCAAAGAGGTGTTAAAGAGCCTCTCACAGAAAAAGTTGGCAACCTTATAACACAGATAAAATAAGTTTAAAAGTGTGCATGCAGCACCACATGAATGACCCTGAAGACTTATGTAGAATATGTAGAAGTTCGCTCTGCTTGATTCAGATTTTATGTTAAAAGTGTGGGATAAATCGTCTTTGTGTTGCTAACATGGCAACTCTATGGTTAAGACCATAGAGTAAGCTGTCCAGCCAGACTTAGCTATGTCACACCCACTCACCTCCAGAGGAAGGGTTATCAAACCCAGTGGCATAGCGTTGGGGGCGGTCCGCCCCGGGCACCACCCTGGGGGGGGGTGACACTCGGGGCCCCACCCCCACGATCGGCCGGCCGGCGCCTGCTTTGCTTCCCCCCCTTTTTTAAAGGGCTTTTTTTGCCGCTCGGCTGCAGAGCCACAGCACGGAGGCGAGGGGCAGGCCAGCGAGGTGTCACGCTTGTCACTGGCATGACACCCTCCTCGCTGGACCACCCCTCACCTCCGCGTCATGGCTCTGCAGTCGAGCACCGAAAAAAGCCCTTTAAAAGGGGGGGGGGAGTAAACAAGCCGCCTGCAGAGCAAACAAGTGGCTGCTTTCCTTTCGTAGCACTCGTGCGTCGTGCGTCATGATGCACAATGACGCCCCTGGGGGTGCCTTCGGGTTTGGCGCCCCAGGTGCCTCGGCGGCTTCCTCTGCCACTGATCAAACCCTTTGTTCATTTCCATTTTCTTTTTCAGCTGACTAGTAAGGGTGTCTAAACTGAATGCCCCAAGCTTAGATTGTGTGGCTTTAGCATGCCTTTTTTCTGTTTCTATACAGATAATTTGGAAACTAAGTTGTGCCGAGGGCCTTCTGGCGGTTCCCTCACTGCGAGAAGCCAAGCTACAGGGAACCAGGCAGAGGGCCTTCTCAGTAGTGGCACCCGCCCTGTGGAATGCCCTCCCACCAGATGTCAAAGAGAACAACAACTACCAGACTTTTAGAAGACATCTGAAGGCAGCCCTGTTTAGGGAAGCTTTTAATGTTTAATAGATTATTGTATTTTAATATTCTGTTGGAAGCCGCCCAGAGTGGCTGAGGAAACCCAGCCAGATGGTTGGGGTATAAATAATATGTTGTTGTTGTTGTTGTTGTTGTTGTTGTTACTACTACTGCCTTTTATTGCTGCTATATGCAAAAGCACATGAATTTGACCTTTGAAGAGTTTGTAAGTAAACTGTGTTTAACTTACCAAATGTGGTCTAAGGGAAGTGGGTAACTTTGGAAGCAACTTAGAAGGGTGTATTTTAAAGGTCTAACAGCCTATATTTCCATGCTTTACTTTGCCGTGTGTTTTGTGATTTAAAATCTCTGCTGGGAGTCTCTCGCCTAAGAGTACTTGCCCCAGACCCGTATCTAGGCATCCAGAGAGTTCTCCTTTTATTCCTTAATCAAATTACCAAAAACTACAACAAAAAGTTTGTTCACAACTTGTGCTGTTCTGTTTCTATGTCCAATTCAAAGTGCTGGTGCTCCCCTATAGATCCTGACACAATATTGAAAGCAGGACCGGTGCTAGGGGTTTTGGCGCCCTAGGCGAGGGGGCGGGGCATGTGACGTCATTGCGCATGACGTATGGTGCCCCACCCCCTGCCCGCCGGGCGCCCCGCGCCGCCGCAATTTTCGCCGCTGGTTGGGGCGGCGGGGGGCGAGGGGCAGGCTGGCCAGCGCCCCCTCTATTTTGGCGCTCTAGGCAGTTGCCTAGTTCGCCTAAATGGACACGCCGGCCCTGATTGAAAGACACATCTACATAGCAGGGTATCTCCCATATTAACCCAACCAACCTGTGCAGTCAGCTAGTGATGATCTCCTTTGGGTGGTCCTGTCGTCAGGAGAGAGGTGCATGCAAAACTTGTGGAAATGTCTCCCTAGGGACGGTTGGTGAGTGCCTTCTTTGCTATCTATTAGGCACCTGGTGGAGATTTTTAACAGAATAATCCAAAGAGAAGAGAAGGTCAATTATTTGGCCATAGAACTGCTGAATCCTGGAAGAGTGGGCTGGAGAAGGAAACTTCAGGTCTGGCATGTGTTCCTCATTCTCCTTGACACATGTTGGGGAAATGAGAAAGCTTGAGATTCAGATGATCTAATACTACTGCCACCGTTAGAGGACCAAGAGCAGGAAAGGAACCGTCGTGGAGGTTTCTTTGTCTGCAAGAAGGATAGACCACCATCTTTACCCTTGGAGAGAGAGCTCTGCAAAATTATATAGCCCCTCGGATGTCCTGCCAGGGATAGTAGGCTTGCTCCCTAAACTATTAAATATAAAGGTCTCTAAAGCATTTTACAATTTTTGGGCAGCAATCATCATCTCACGCTTGTTGAGCTGCTATTTTTAACTTCTTGTGTTTCATTTGTTTTAATATGTTGTGTAACACCCAGGAACCAGCAATGAAGGGTGGAGTCAAACATCTTTAAAAGGAATGGATGAAATCAGTGGGGGAAGCAGAGTAATAGAAAGGTAGGCATAGATACATAGATCAAGCATGGCAAGGTCGCCTGCAGCTTCTGAAAATGCAAGGTTCATTGGGGATAATTCAGACTGAAATTCCCAGGTGTCAAAAAATATTTATGTTTTTTCAAAAAAAAAATTATTGATTTTAACATTTTTAAGCACTTTACATTACTGTTACATTTTCATCCTCCCCTCCCCCTCACTGTGGGAAGCAAGTTTCCAATCCCCTCTCTCACCGGGAAAGACAATAAACATTTCACATTTAACGTAATTAATATAGTCCATATCATTGCTTGAGTCTGGCCCATTTCTGTAGGCCAGATATTTTCCCTTTCCTCAATTTCATTTTTCGTTTGACTTCCTCAAGTCCCCCCTGTTGAATTCATTGTCAATCCTCTTTATCAGTTTCCCAAATTCAAAGCATATCTAATTCTTAACCCAATATTATATTTATTCATTTCCTTTTCCATTTCCCTCCTCTTTTCCTATACCTTGGCTCCTAACTACTTCTGATACTTTCCTAAACACTTAACAATTTCCCTTACTCCAACCTAAATTTAAACTCCTAAATTTCTTCTTTTTACACCCTTTCCTCCCTCCGGTCTCAAAATTTTTAGCTATTTTTCCCACCTCTATCCTTCTAATTTTTTAACATATATTCATTAACGCCAGTATCCAGATCCATTCACAAAAAAGATTATTTATGTATGCCACTACGGCGGCCCATGTTTCGTTAGCCCCAAAATGGAAAACAAGTGAGGTCCCAACCAAAGAAGGATGGCAACTTAGATTGATGGAATTTGTGCAGTTTGCGGATCTAACTTATAGAATAAGAGAACAAGAAGAACATTCATTTCAAGAAGATTGGAAATGTACTGTGTACATTTGAAAACGCTGCCAGCATTAAGATAAATTCAACAGTGTAAATAAGTTTTGATGGAAGTACAGTCGTACCTTGGTTGTGGAACGGAATCCATTCCGGAAGTCCGTTCGACTTCCAAAAACGTTCGACAACCAAGGCACGGCTTCCGATTGGCTGCAGGAGCTTCCTGCACACAATCGGAAGCCATGTCAGACGTTCTGGTTCCAAAGAACGTTCACAAACCGGAACACTCACTTTGAAAAACTCACTTCACTTTTGGCATTCGGGAGCCAAAATGTCTGAGTACCAAGGCATTCGGGATCCAAGGTACGACTGTAATAATGAAATACCAAATGTTTTAGCTTATATAAAATATGCAGGGATTTATGCCATGCAAAATGAACCATGGAAAGAGAAGAAGGGAAGTCATTGATATTTTAAGGTTGTCTAAATGAATATTCTAAATTGTAAAACAGATTTTTTAAAAAATTATATACAAAAAGAAAATGAAAATGCAAGGTTCGGCAGAGCTACATATGTGGGAATAACTTGCAAGCACATCTTTAAGAGGCTGCTCTCATCCTTGATCCGTGTGATAATTATCTAGTGTGGTGTAGTGGTTAAGAGCGGCAGTCTCGTAATCTGGGGAACCGGGTTCGCTTCCCCGCTCCTCCACATGCAGCTGCTGGGTGACCTTGGGCTAGTCACACTTCTCTGAAGTCTCTCAGCCCCACTCACCTCACAGAATGTTTCCTGTGGGGGAGGAAGGGAAAGGAGAATGTGAGCCGCTTTGAGACTCCTTCGGGTAGTGATAAAGCGGGATATCAAATCCAAACTCTTCTTCTTCTTCTTCTTCTTCTTCTTCTTCTTCTTCTTCTTCTTCTTCTTCTTATCCTTGGGATCCCCAAAGACATCAGGTTATGTAGTTAACTCATCAACACAGGCCTTGTTCTACGACAGCTGCTGAGTCAGGACCGACTGCGATAGAGTTTCTGTTTACAGGCAAAATACAAAGTTGAAGGGGCAAGCCAAAGAGATCTCAGTTCATCTGAGATGTGGGGCGTTGGGCGGGACACCCTGAGTTCTAAAATGTCTTTTAGCGGGACTTGAATTAGAAGTGCCTTGTAGATGACATAAGTTATTCCTCTTTCACTTCCTTTTTTGGTAGGCACAACTGTCGAGCGACTTGCGGCTGTGTACCCTCTGCTATCTCAAAGAGATATATCTGCAGTATGTTAAGTGCACATCATATGGCAAAAAGTGAATTTAAAAGGCAACCCACTTGGTCAAAGGGAATGGCACATGGAGTTAAACAGAGCTGAGACAATTCATTCAGTTTTAACATTCATTTCAGGTTTAAGTGCTGAGGAAATGGGTCTTACAATGTCATTAAAATAAGAAAAGTCCTCTACGAAGCTAAAGATGTATGCTACTTTTGTAAAAAAAATAAATCTGGGGGGTAATAATTAAAGCATTTAATAATAACATTGGAAGCCAAAGGAACAGGATATGTTTTCTAGTAACAAGGAGGAGCTTGTGTGATTCATGTATATTGGAAATAGATACATTTTTTAAAGCTCTCTTGGGAAATGATTTGATATTAATGTTTGTGGGACTAGCATTGTTTGGGTTTCTTAACATAGCTGTAAAGCATTGGTAATCTTCAAAAATTATAATTATGCATGTCACAGAGAAAGCGGATGGAGGGAAAAAATTCTCCCACTCTTATAACACAAGAACTCAAGGACATTTAATGAAGCTGAATGTTGGAAAATTCAAGACATTCTTCCAATTGGAACTCATTCCCCCAGGAGACAGTGATGGCCACCAAGCTGGATGGCTTAAGAGAATTGGATAAAATGATGCTGGACTGCATGGGCCATTGACCTGATCCAGCAGCCTCTTCTTATGTACTTATGGTGAAACTGAAGTTTTTCAAAATGAGTGTCAGGAGATTGTCCCTCCGTAGGATTTTTGAGCTATGGAGTTTGTAGAACTATGTATTCAAAGTCTTGGGAAAGGCACGCAGGTGGCGCTGTGGTCTAAACCACTGAGCCTCTTGGGTTTGCCGATCAGAAGGTCAGCGGTTCAAATCCCCGCAACGCAGTGAGCTCCCGTTGCTCTGTCCCAGTTCCTGCCAACCTAGCAGTTCGAAAGCACACCAGTGCAAGTAGATAAATAGGTACCACTGCGGCAGGAAAGTAAATGGCGTTTCTGTGTACTCTGGTTTCTGTCACGGTGTTCCTTTGCGCCATAACTAGTTTAGTCATGCTGGCCACATGACCCAGAAAGCTGTCTGTGGACAAACGCCAGCTCCCTTGGCCTGAAAGCGAGATGAGCGCCACAATCCCATAGTCACCTTTGACTGGACTTAACCATCCAGGGGTCCCTTTACCTTTACCTTGGAACAGCATGAATCTAGGAGCAGAACTTTGGGGCTGCCAGTGAGTACATGTATAGCCATGATTTGAGTGATTTATTGAGGACTGCAATCTTATTCCTTTGCACTTTTTAAAACGAATCACTGCTGATTTTATCAATACACTCATATTCTGAATTAGCTGATAGCACTTTATATAAATGGATTAAACACCATTAACCTTTGAAATTTCATTATACAGTCGGCACGCTTGAATTCTTCTCATCCCGACCTCTCGGTTATTTTTTTTCTCGGTGGCGTGTGTTTTTGTTGCATTAGCAGCCCCACATGCTGCACATGTTGTGTGTTTGTTTTTTGGTGTAGCATATTCGACATTAGTAACATTGCAATCACATAAGTCAAGTTCCAGCTCTTCTGCTGTGTACTCACTTGCTAACAATACTGGTGGCGTTGACTAAGTGATACCAAAATATCTCATGCTGTGGCCAGTTGCTATATGCGTGATTAGCAAGTTTTTGCTCAGCCAGCACAGCACACACAGGTGTGAGCAGTGCCTTCTGGGAAAGTTGTGACCTCATACTCTTATTTGGAGGAGGCCCTCTGTGGTTGAAATTGAATCTCTCCCCTGTTAGGTCCAGAATAGATGCATTGACCATTACTACACCGCGCAGAGAGGGCATCTCAAATACTTTCCAGCCGAGGAACATTTGGCCATATCCTCTGTGCACTTAGATGGGTGCAGTCCCTTTAAAGTTTCACGGGTTCTCTTATCAGAGGTTTAGGTTACATGCTATTTTGTCTTCCAAACAAGAAAGTGACAGGAGACCAAACTTAAGTCACATGAGCAGCAGATCTTATTGACATTCAAGTGTTTCCCATAATACTGTCTAAGCATGAGACAAATTGAGACATAACAATCATGCATGAGAGAAAGCCAAGTACCAGAAAGATAGCATTTTATTGTCAATATAACATCATTCTCCCCACCTGCGAATAATAATAATAATAATAATAATAATAATAATAATATATTTATACCCCACCCATCTGGCTGGGTTTCCCCAGTCACTCTGGGCGGCTCTCAACAGAATATTAAAAACACGATAAAACATCAAACATTAAAAACTTCCCTAAACAGGGTTGCCTTCAGATGTCTAGTATTCAAAGGGATACTGACTCCAGCGCTGAAAGCAAAACATAGTCATTGTGGAAGAGATAAGGAGCAGTGCAGATATTCCACAAGTACTGTTATGCTCATGTCCTGCTTAATAATAATAATAATAATCATTATCATCATCTTAAACCCCAGCCATTTGACTGGGTTGCCCCAGCCACTCAGGGTGACAGCTTCCAGCATATACAGAAACATAGTAAAACATCAAGCATTCAAAAAAAACCCATATACAGAACGTCTTCTAAAGATTGTATTTATCTCCTTGACATCTGATGGTAGGGTGTTCCACAGGGTGGGTGCCACTACCGAGAAGGCCCTCTGCCTGGTTCCTTGTAGCTTCATGTCTCACAGTGAGGGAACAGCCAGAAGGCCCTCAGAGCTGGACCTCAGTGTCCAGGCTGAACGATGGGGTGGAGACGCTCCTTCAGGTATACAGGGCTGAGGCTGTTTAGGGCTTTAAAGGTCAGCACCAGCACTTTGAATTGTGCTCGGAAACATACCGGGAGCCAATGTAGGTCTTTCAGGACCGGTTTTATATGGTCCCAGTGGCCGCTCCCAGTTACTATATGCACCATGAGCTTCCCATAGGCATCTGGTTGGCCACTGTGAGAAAAAGATGCTGGACAAGATAGGCCAATGACCTGATCCAGAAGGTTCCTGATGTGATGCACTCCCACTATTACAGGCCAAATTTGGTTTATTTCCAGCAAAACTGGTGTGTTTTGTTAACTAAACCTGAACAGAAAAATAAGATAGGACAATAGGAAACATCGATAAGTTTATTGCTAAAAGCTGTGCACTCGAAAAAGTAACATTTCATCGGCGTGATCCATATATTATTCAAGGAAGTTCCTGGCAGAATACACAAACTTCCTTTACAAGTCACTGAAGCTCATTAACTCTCCTCGCACACACTTGCCATCTGGCTGCACTTATGAGATATTATTGCCAATGTGCCTCATAGTCTGTGACAACCCTCAGTCTGTAGATGAAAACGAAGTGGGACCTTATGCCATCTAATTTCTCTGAAACAAGTTGGCATCTTCTGATTCTTCTTCAAATGCCCTGTAGGGGAAAAAACTAACATTTACTAACGTTAATGGCAAGCAAAAAAAAATATGCATTATGTTTATTTGTTTGTTTTCTTCATTCAGAAGGACACTTTAACCACGGGAACAGCCCGAGACTGGGAAGGTGGCATCTCCTCCCATATATATATAATATATATATATATTATATATATATATATTATAGAGGTTTAAAGACTCTCTCAAGGCAAATCTAAAAATATATAGTATAAACACCGACAAATGGGAAACACTGGCCTGCAAGCGCTCCAATTGGAGAACAGCCTTTACCAAAGGTGTCATGGACTTTGAAGATGCTCGAACTCAGGACGAAAGGGAGAAATGCGCTAAGAGGAAGGCGCGTTTGGCAAACCCTCACCTTGATCAACTCCCACCCGGAAACCTATGTCTCCACTGTGGAAGGACGTGTGGATCCAGAATTGGCCTCCACAGTCACTTACAGACTCACTGTTAAGAACGTGTTTATGGAAGACAATCTTACTCAGCTACGAGTGATCGCCGAAGAAGAAGAAGAAGAAGAAGAAGAAGAAGCAAGCCCACAAACAAAGTGCCGCAGCAACAACATTCACTAGACAGGCTTACAGCTGTTAACGTATATGCACAGAACAGGACTCACGAAAATAAAAGCCTGAAGACAAGTTATCATTAGTCACTGACACCCACTTAATGTTCTCGGGCTGTCACAGAGTTAACCATGCAGTCACACGTACCAAACTGTGGAAAGAATGTTCAGTGCTCGGGATGGAGGAAAGGTCACTATGCGAAGGCTCACTCGCATGCAGTGCCTGGTGCTGGCTAAATGACAACGTCTCCCCAGCTGACCTCGCAGGCAAATTTCCTGAATATGATACAGAATTGAATCAATTTATTTGCTGGTTCACAGATGGACCTGTTGACTTTTCAGAAGGCCCGCCTTATAAGCTCCTGTTCTGTGGAACGGATCCATCGCTGATGAAAAGAGGAAACTCATCATTGTCAATGTAAATATATTATTATTAATATTATTATTATTATTATTATTATTATTATTTTATTATTATTATTATTTATTAGGTGGGCTCTGGCACCTCTCAGATGGGCACCATTACCATTCTCAGAGAACGAGTGAGATGTTCATGGTGAGTTCTGGCACCTCATTTTCTAGAAGAATAGCACACTTATTCTTATTCTCATTCTTTTCACTTATATACTGCCATTTATCCAAAGATCCCTGAGTGGTATATAACATTAAGAACATACTTTACGGAGCATATCAATAAATACATAAGAATATAGTATAAGAATAGATAGCCTAAGAATACAAGAAGCGTAATAGGTAAAAAGGTAAAAAGGTAAAGGACCCCTGGATGGTTAAGTCCAGTCAAAGGCGACTATGGGGTTGCGGCGCTCATCTCACTTTCAGGCCGAGGGAGCCGGCGTTTGTCCACAGAGAGCTTTCTGGGTCATGTGGCCAGCAGGACTAAACCACTTTTGGTGCAACAGAACACTGTGATGGAAACCAGAGCGCACAGAAACTCCGTTTACGTTCCTGCCGCAGCGGTACCTATTTATCTACTTGCACTGGCATGCTTTTGAACTGCTAGGTTGGCAGGAGCTGGGACAGAGCAATGGGAGCTCACTCCGTCCCGGGGATTCGAACTGCTGACCTTCTGATCAGCCAGCCCAAGAGGCTCAGTGGTTTAGACCACAGGGCCACCTGCGTCCCTTTTTTATTATTATTAATGTTAACAACATAATACCATATAACAGTGCATCAAAAAAAGAAAGAAATAGAAACTTAACAGTGAATTCCTAATCTTGCTAATTGAGATACATTTTCAAGAATATGGATAGAAAAGAAAAAAGAAAAATAGATGAAAGAAGAAAAATAACAATGGGGGGGGAGAGAAGAAAAACTAAATTAACCTCTTCTCTACACCGTATTCATCTTTACATAACCACAATGAATAAAATAAAGACTTTCATTCTCTGAGACGTGTCTCACCTTCTGAGCTGAAGCCCTTTCATACTAGAGTAAACTAATCCTGTTTGAGAGGGTAGAGGTGAATGCACTATAAGTTTCAATTATATGTGTGTTCATTAAAATAGTCCCACACTATAATTAGTTACATAACTCTTATGGGAGGTGCTAGATTGTCCTAGATCAACCGGAATCAAGTTATATGAGGGTAAAGGTCTAAGCCAGTTGACTACAAGTCCCTCGGGATGTTTTTAATGGTGTTCATGTGCAGTCTGTCCTTAGACAGAATTCTTCTAATTCCTTCTTTATCTTTTTTTAATCTATTGTCTGCAACACTTTGTCTGAGACACTTGGCCCAGCAGGGTTATTTAAGTATCCTCTCAATACTTTCCTCAACTGAATGTGTCTGTACGGCACAGAATGTGCCCAAATAATTGCTTCTAAATTAGTTTGTCTCGTACATTTCTCCATGGCCATCTAAATATTCATAAACTGAAGTCTTTATTTTGTTTTTGTTTTTTTGAGACACAACAAAAAAACATGGCTGTGCTTCTTTATCTGTGGTTTCACTGCAACTTACGTCATTGTTCCCTGGGATGTTCATTAGAGAATATCACTTGCATCATTACATATCTATTGTGTTCCAAGGAAGGCCAAAATTACAGAGGAGCCTCTGCCCAGTTTCAGGATTGCTAGGTTCCAATATAAATCTTTGTGATATCCCCCCTCCTCTTTGGTCTTGTCGGCTTGTATGAAGAGATGCTGTGACCCTTCCATTTGCTCTAGCCACCAATAAATACTTGGGGGTGAGGATCTGGCTAATGAAAGTACATCGAAGGCTGTGGAGTAAAACAACAAGAACAATACTGACAGCTAGGGCTTTTTTTCCTGGGGGTTCTCAAGGATATAAAGCAGTGCTTTTTTCTGGGGGGACGCAGGGATACACATACCCCTAAACATTTTGTGAATCTAAGTTTGGCCTCGTTGAGGGGCAATATTTCAATATGAGTAGGAAAATGAGAATGCCCCTAAACATTTTTTTTTTAGAAAAAAAGCACTGGTATAAAGTACCAGCAACTTTTTATTTCAATTGTTAAAATTGTGGCACTTGCATGTTTAGATCTTTTACCAACCCCTAGAAATAAATTCACACATGACTCAGATATTTGGTTTGGTTTTTGGCAGTATTTAGGCCACAACTTTATTGATTACAATCAAGTGAGTGGTTGCATAGGCTCTGGTTCAACTAGCTCCCTGCACCCTTGCAGGCAGCGCTGACCCAGAGCTCTATCATAGGTCAGCCAAGGGTGAATACCAGGGACAGCGGAAGGCGGGAACCCTGCCAGTCTGCCACCCTGATGTCCCCCAGACTCAGGCACTGGCACAACCCCTCGCAGGGTTGACCAAACCATTGAGTCCCTGGATTCCTTTACCGGAATACCCTTCGCATAGGGGTGGCAAGACCCTTCTGCCACCCCTATAACTTGAACCAGAGCCTATCCGCAGCCTTACAATTTGTGATGATTTGCTATGCGGCAGACGAAACCCAAGTGGCAACAGCCAATCAGCCAAATGGAGAAAATTCCTGCCGTGCCCCTGTCCCAACGACAGGAAACACACGACGGCATAGCAAGGTCAAGCACAAGCCCTAAATATAGGGAGAGGTGGGCGGGTGTTCCGATGCACTAGCCCCAAGAGGAAGCTCAGATGCACGTGCATCAGCTTAAATAGGTCCCTCGATGTCTTTTACCTGCGTCCCATTGGCCGGATTGCTCCCAGCATCGAGGGACCTACCAATAGGGTGTTGTGGCCATCCAATCAATCCCACCCACAACACTGGGCTTGGTTTGCCAGGTCGCACCCTCTTTGAGGGAGGACCCGATTTACTGTAAAAGCTTCATGGTGAGTACCAGCACCATTTTTCCTAAAAAGAAGCACTGATAATAGTTAACATAGAAACTGATGCAATAATAATAATAATAATAATAATAATAAAATTTTCTATGCCGCCCATCTGACTGGGTTGGCCCAGTCACTCTGGGCAGCTCCCACCAAAAAAAAATAGCAAAAACAGAAACATTAAAAACCTCCCTGAACAGGGCTGCCTTCAGAGGGTTTTTTAAAAAATCTCACATCTGTCGGGAGGGTGTTGCACAGGCGAGACTACCGAAAAGGCTCTCTGCTTGGTTCCCTGTAACCTCACGTCTCACAACGAGTGAACCACCAGAAGGCCTTCGGAGCTGGAAGGAAGGAAGGGTAGAAGGCCCCCTTTTTCACATGTGGCTACACTGTAATAAAAGATAAATAAATAGCTAATTATATTCAAGCTCCCACATGAATCACACTGTAGTAAGGGAACACTGTGATTCCACGCAAAGTCTTGGTATGGAGACATAATGTTCTTGCTATTATACGCCAAACTCACATGCACTTTTGAAAGTTAATACCTAATTTGGTAGACACCTGCTGACAGATTGTCTTCCTCCTGCTCCTAAGACATTAGTACAACTTGCTGTAGGAATTTGCATGTTTGTTTATTTGATTTGTTTCTGCTAAGATCCCTCTTGTATGCTGAGCGATTGCACAGGTACTGTAGCTTAGCAAAACTAGAGTACCACACTGCGGGCGACAACGAAGTATGCAAGATGCTCTGCTCTGTATTTCATGGTTTGTGTTTCTGCCTTCAGAACTGCAGGCCTGTCAATGTAAGAAGACGGAATTATTGGGGTGCATTTGAAAGTCCACAATGCAGAGAGCCCACGTATCTGACTCAAAGTCGTAGCCAGGAAACAAAACGTTTCACTGCATTATTAGTTTATCATTTATCCATTACCTTTTTAAAATTGTATACCGCCCTATTCCCACAGGTCTCGGGGCGATTGCAACATAAAATGACAAAATACATCAGCAGAGCCAATGCCAAAGAGATTGCTCCTTTTCTTAACGTGGAAGGTCTTTTCATACATGAAGCTTTTTTAAAAAATAAAAATAAAAATATTTGGTTTAACAATACCAAATGAATATTCACACATTGAGATATCTCTGAATCTCCTGACTTTCCCCCTATCCCCTCCTTGGGTCTTATTGCAAATGTTTTCAACTGCATATTATTTCGTAATCCATGTTTTATGTCTGTCCATATTGTCCATAGAGGGACCCAGGTGGCACTGTGGGTTAAACCACAGAGCCCTAGGGCTTGCCAATCAGAAGGTCGGCGGTTGGAATCCCTGCGACGGGGTGAGCTCCCGTTGCTCGGTCCCTGCTCCTGCCAACCTAGCAGTTCAAAAGCACGTCAAAGTGCAAGTAGATAAATAGGTACCACTGCAGCGGGAAGGTAAACGGCATTTCCGTGCGCTGCTCTGGTTCGCCAGAAGCGGCTTAGTCATGCTGGCCACATGACCCGGAAGCTGTACGCCGGCTCCCTCGGCCAGTAAAGTGAGATGAGCGCCACAACCCCAGAGTCGTCCGCAACTGGGTCCCTTTACCTTTACCTATATTGTCCATAGAAAGGCATAGGCAACCTCTGGCCCTCCAGACGTTGTTGGCCTACAACTCCCATGATCCCTAGCTAACAGAACCAGTGGTCAGGGATGATGGGAATTGTACTCCCAAACATCAAGAGGGCCAAAGGTTGCCTATGCCTGGTCCATTGTGATTGTTACATTACAAGCTTTATTAAAATCATGCTAATGTTTCAATCTGCTTATAGTGGTCTCCTAAGTATATTATAACTTTTTTCCAATTCTTAAAGTTTTTGTCTTCTTGGTTCCTGAGCTTTCCGGTCGCTTTTGCCATTTCGACGTAGTCCATCAGCTTAGTTTGTCATTCCCCTCTGGTCGGGAGTTTGTCTTCTTTCCATCTCTGGGCTAGTAGCATCCGTGCGGCTGTTGTGGCCTACATAAAAAGCCTTTTCTGGTCTTTTGGGATGTCAGTACCTATAATTCCTATTCATATTGTGGTTGTTTAGTCGTTTAGTCGTGTCCGACTCTTCGTGACCCCATGGACCAGAGCACGCCAGGCACTCCTGTCTTCCACTGCCTCCCGCAGTTTAGTCAGACTCATGTTGGTAGCTTCGAGAACACTGTCCAACCATCTCATCCTCTGCCGTCCCCTTCTCCTTGTGCCCTCAATCTTTCCCAGCATCAGGGTCTTTTCCAGGGAGTCTTCTCTTCTCATGAGGTGGCCAAAGTATTGGAGCCTCAGCTTCAGGATCTGTCCTTCCAGTGAGCACTCAGGGCTGATTTCCTTCAGAATGGATAGGTTTGATCTTCTTGCAGTCCATGGGACTCTCAAGAGTCTCCTCCAGCACCATAATTCAAAAGCATCAATTCTTTGGCGATCAGCCTTCTTTATGGTCCAGCTCTCACTTCCATACATCACTACGTCATACATGAAGCTTAAAGCCTACAAGGGAAGCTTACAATGGCCAGAGTGCCCATTTGCACCTCAAAGCCTTCTCCCTCTGCTTTCTGTTCTGCCCAGACAAGGATCAGAGGTTTTATTGGGTTATTGTTCTTATTTTGATTTTATATATTGTGATATTTTCTGTGAACTGCCTTGAGACCTCCGGGTATGGGGCAGTATATAAAATCAATCAATCAATCAATCAATCAATAATAAACATAGTTAGCATGTGAGAGGCACAAAGCTCAAGAGAGTCTCAGCATCATTGCAATGAGCCAAGAAGCTGCTCCTCCTGGACCCCAGTCCTCTGTACTAGACACCATTGCCACACAACCTCTCGCCTCTAAGCTTCCCCTTTTTCATGCCTATGTGTCAATCTATTTATCTTTTTTTAAAAAATAAATAAATACCGTATTGGCCTGAATATAAGCCTCACTTTTTTTTTCTTTCCAAATTCCGACCAGCAATTTGTTGTTGACAAAGGACTGCTGGAAATAGAAAGGGCCCCATTACCTTCAGTAGCTTAGGGCCTCATCAAACCTAAATCTGGCCCTCTTTATCTCTAATAATAATAATAATAATAATTTAAAAATATATATTTATATCCCGCCCTTCCCGGTTTAAAAACCGGGCTCAGGGTGACTAACAGCAAATATAAAACATTGATTAAAATGTGACTTAAAAACAGCATAAAATACAACATAAAATGCAGCATCAATATCAATAAAATTCAAAAATTCAGAAGTCATTTTTTTGGTTTGAACCCCAGTCAGTAAACATCAAATGATCACCAGGGCTAACTGGCCAAGTTGGTCCTACTGGGGCCAGCAAGGAGACCAGGGAAGAATTTAAATGTCTCTAAAGTTTATTACGTACAACGCAACAGAACGGGAGTGCTTTTGCTTAAAAGGCCTTCATATGCCTTTAAATATTGCAGCTTTTCATGATTGCTGCTTCTGATGAGGTGCCATAATTAGGAGCACATTTCTAAATCTCTGCTTATCACAGTGCATTTGTTTCTATAATTGTGATACAATGGGAAATTCAGCGTTCCATTGCCCCTGAAACCCACTGTCTTCTCCCTTGGTAGCAGCCAAGTAATTCCACCGCTTCCTGGTGACACGGAACATTTTTAACCTACATTTCCATATTAACCTTGTAATGCTTTCATACTTTTCAGGAGAAGGAACTGCATGGCATGCAAGGTTAATTGGGGCGGTGGGGGTGGGGGAGGAATATACCCTCTAAGACAGAGAGCAGGCTGAGAAATGAAGGTGAAATGTAAATGAACCCTCCGCTCTTCCTTTCGCAGCCCAGGCAACACCAGAAACCATGGGTCACCTACCTGCCACAACTAATTATGGGGTGAATAGCGCTGGGGCAAGAAATTGTACAAAGGCAAACTTCACTCCCTGTTCCTTAAATAGCTAATTCAGATATTCTGCTTCTTGAATAATAACCATGGGTTTTTGCAGTGCTTTTTTCTGAGGGGATGCAGGGGTACGCATACCCCTAAACATTTTGTGAATCTTTGTACTTTTTCCCATTTGCTGTATTTATTTTTCCCGATTTGAACTATAAAATGGAGATTTTCTTGAGTCAAAATGAGAGTACCCCTAAACATTTTTTTAAAGAAAACATGCATTGGGTTTTTTGTAATCTTTTAACTAGGTGATCTCTTTTTCTTGTGAGTCTCCTTAATGACATACCCGCCAACATTTCTCTGATGAAAATAGGGACGTCATACATTATTATTATTATTATTATTATTATTATTATTATTATTATTATACCCCACCCATCTGACTGGGTTGCCCAAGCCACTCTGGGCAGCTTCCAACATATAAAGGTAAAGGACCCCTGACCATTAGGTCCAGTCGTGTCCGACTCTGGGGTTGCAGCGCTCATCTCGCTTTATTGGCCGAGAGCCGGCGTACAGCTTCCGGGTCATGTGGCCAGCATGACAAAGCTGCTTCTGGCGAACCAGAGCAGCGCACGGAAATACCGTTTACCTTCCCGCCAGAGCGGTTCCTATTTATCTACTTGCACTTTGACATGCTTTTGAAGTGCTAGGTGGGCAGGAGCTGGGACCGAGCAATGGGAGCTTTGTTCGGTCCCTGCTCCTGCCCACCTAGCAGTTCAAAAGCACGAAGTGCAAGTAGATAAATAGGTACCGCTCCGGCAGGAAGGAAAACGGCTTAGTCATGCTGGCCACATGACCTGGAAGCTGCACGCCGGCTCTCGGCCAATAAAGCGAGATGAGCGCCACAACCCCAGAGTCGGACACGACTGGACCTAATGGTCAGGGGTCCCCTTTACCCTTTAATCGCCTGGAACGGATTAATCCGTTTTGCATTACTTTCTATGGGAAAGCGCGCCTTGGTTTTCGAATGCTTTGGTTTTGGAACGGACTTCCAGAACAGATTAAGTTTCAGAACCAAGTTACCACTGTATAGTTACTTATCTCCTCGGCTCGGGAGTCACATAACTCCATACCCTTCAACATTTCTCCAATGAAAATAGGGACATCTTAAGGAAAAGCGGGACCTTCTGGGATCAAATCAGAAGCTGGGAAGGCTTCTGTAAATCTGGAATTATCCCTGGAGAAATAGGGACACCTGGAGGGTCTGTAATGTTAAGGAACAGAGAAGCAGCAACCTCAGTCTCTGAACAAGCTTTACAAAACACTTTCCAAAATCCATAGCAAACTCCCATTGGTTTTAATGGAGCTGGCTACTATCCTAAAAGTGCAAATTCTAACCAAACATGCTGGGAAGGAAATGGCATTAAAATCAGTGAGACTTCTAATTAAATGAGTCTATGATGGCGCTGAGTAACCTCTGCCAGATCCTATTTTCTATGATGCATATGGTTTAACAGAGGATTCCTGTGTGTGTGTGTGTGTGTGTGTGTGTGTGTGTGTGTCAAAGACAGAAGTTGCATCAATCTAGCGAGTGACATCCCCCCCCCAATACAGCGTTACAAAGCTTCAAGAAAATTCCAAAATCAGTATTTCCAATTTATTCAGATTTTAGCAGCGTTCCCCGAAGAGACTTCGCTTAAAACATACACGATAGAATTAGATCGCCAAAAAAATCCCAAATATGTATGCATGAGGAACTGGAATTGTTTTGGGTAAAAAGTAGCAGTAAGATGGCCATTGTTGGGTGCCAGAGTAGGAAACAATAAATAGAACAAACGAACTCATGTTGATAGTAAAAGCTGGTGCGGTGTCACTTTTTTCTAGCCTCCAAAACATTTTTTGAACTAATAAGTATTTTTTAAAAAAAAACTGAACCTAGGTTAGAAACCCATGTGGCCTAGGTACAAAAGCAAGTTATCCTATAAATAAATCTTACTTTTCTACAACCGCTGTACAGTTTCCGTACAAATATATGCCATCTTAAGGTTCTTCGTGGCTTTCTGGTTCCCATAAGTGTGGGATATAATTCCAACCTGCATGTGACTGATGTACTTAATTCAGTTCCTCGGATTTTGTGTTGCATGTGCGTCGCTGGGAGCTATGGGTTGCGCTGACTAGGAAAAAATGCATATGCTCCATCACATAAACCCCTTCTGTCTAAGGCAGTATTCCTTCAGTGTGCATTTGATGTGCACTCTAGCATAATTATGCCCAGAGCAGGCCTTAGGGTTAAATGATCAAGTTCCCCCGTCTTCAAAGTGCTCAAGAAATTTGGGGCACAACTACCGAGAATGCCCAGTGGCACATCTGTCTGCCCTGATGCCCATCTTATTTTTTCCCAAAAAAAGGTTAATGGGAGACGATGATTAGTTGCCTCACTCTTAGAAGCAAACCAAAGTGCCACGACATAAACGCTAAAACCAGTAACTTTTTAAAGTGCCAAAATCCCAACGGAGCAGAAAAGATTGTTTATGTATGCGACCACAGCTGCGCGGATGTTATTGGCCTAGAGATGGAAGGAAGATAAAGTCCCTGCCAGAGAAGAATGGCAGATCAAGTTGATGGATTATGCCAAAATAGCCAAAATAACTGGAAGAATCAGAAATCAGGAAGACCAAAATTTTAATAAGGAATGGGAAAATTTCATAATTGATCTTAAAAACCATTGTAAACAGTTAAAATCGTTAGTAGGATTGGAATATCACTTGTAGTTTAAGGGTGAATTCTGGACACAATGGAAATGCAAAAGATTTGGATTATCATAAAAAATGCAGGAGGAAATGATTAATAATAGGACCTATAAAGGGGAGGATGGAAGTCCAGGAGATTCCTTCGAATCTTGTTTTTATGGTGTATGTTGGATATGTGATTGTAAAACTTTAATCTGAAAAACCAAATAAATAAACTTATAAAAATAAATATAAAAACCAATATCTTTTTGCAGATCGGTACCATCACATGTATCAGGATGCGGGTGGCGCTGTGGTTTAAACCACAGAGCCTACGGCTTGCCAATCAGAAGGTCAGCGGTTTGAATCCCTGCGATGGGGTGAGCTTCCATTGTTCAGTCCCAGCTTCTGCCCACCTAGCAGTTCAAAAGCACGTCAAAGTGCAAGTAGGTAAACGGCGTTTCCGTGCACTGTTCTGGTTCACCAGAAGCGGCTTTGTCATGCTGGCCACATGACCCGGAAGCTGTACGCCAGCTCCCTCGGCCAGTAAAGCAGGATGAGTGCCGCAACCCCAGAGTCGTCCGCGACTGGACCTAATGGTCAGGGGTCCCTTTACCTTTTACCGTCACATGTATGTTCACCTTCACAGCATAGGTTGCAGACCTCTGTTGCAAATTCCCCACAAGCTCTGGAAGATGTTATGCTAAACGTGTTGGGAAACGGAGTCCGTGGACCCACTCCGACCCATATGCACCTTATTCTGCAAAGAAGTAACATCTACACAGCAAAATGTGTCCCGATGTGCTGTGGTCAAGACACAGATAAATTTAACCGAAGTTGCTCACAGAACCAGCAGCGGACTCGGGTAATATGGTGCCCTTTGTGGGGCCAAGATTTGACAGCCTAGCCCTCTTACAGCCTTCCCAAAGTCGGGTAAGGGAGGCTCCGGGTTTTGGGAAGGAGGCACGAGGGCTCCGGTAGTGTCCTAGAGACCTTCCTCTTCCTTTCCAACGCTGGGGAAGCGCTAACTAGGCTTTGGGAAGGAAGCGGAAAGGCACCCCCTTAGCCCCTGCACCCTGTGCGGGGGGACCAGTCGCGTTTCCCCAAATTTGCCTCCACGCAGACCTTGAAATCCATTCCCCACTTCTCTTTCATGTCCAGGTACAGGGCCTTTTTTATCTATATAATTTTTTATTTAATTGGCTTCTGCAGCCAATCGGAAGCCGCGGAAGCCCCGTCGAATGTTCCGCTTCCAAAAATAGTTTGCAAACCAGAACAGTCATTTGCATGTAGAGGTCACCAAGCCACTCCCACCAATAAATTCACACAAGAGACATAATTTTTGTTTGGGTTTTTGGCATAGTTTTGGCCACAACTTTATTGAAATACAAATCATGTGAGTGGTTGCGTAGGCATTGGTTCAGACTAGCTGTCCGACGCGACAGAGCTGACCACTTGTCAGCGAAGGGAAACCAAACTGGGGAGAGTCAACGGAGGCTGGGAAGCAGAGACCTCCCCCTCCCCAGGGGTCCTCAGGGGTTCATGCACGGCCCTGCAACCCTACCGGGTTCGGACAAGCATGTCGAGCCCCTGGATTCCTTTAACAGAATTCCCATCACACCATCATCACTTTTGGAGGGCTACCGCCCTCCCATTAACCAACATAACCAATGCCTAACCGCCAACCTTACAAGTTGTGACTAGTTGCTTCGTAGTAGGCGAAAACCAAGTGGCACAGCCAATCAGCCAAATGGAAAAATTCCTACTAGGCCCCTGCCTCAACAGCAGACGACCCCATGACAGGCAACAGCAAGGTCAACGCACAAGCCTATACCAGGGAGGGGGGGTGGGAGATCCGAAGCTCGCAGCAAGGAGGAAGGTCGCACCACGTGCAGACCAATTTAAAGGACGCTGGGCTGTCCATCACAAGTTGATACATGTGATTTTCCCCAGCAACAGTCTGGGTCAATACAAGCTGTGGCCAGCAAGCCAAACCCCCAGCTACAAGGGGAGGTGGCTTTCCTGCCCCCACCGCAACACGAGCTCTCTTTGTAAAGGAGAACTCGCTTTCCGGGTTTGATAATTTCCGGGTTCGAAAACCAAGGTACGACTGTAATCCTATTCTGGGCAACGGCACCAAGCCTACTTGGTTCTTCGTCATCATCTTACTGTGCCGCTTGTCTTTATTTTTATTTATTTGCTGGTGGAGATTTTGGCAAGGCAGCACCCTCTGATAGATGGCCCTTCAGAGCAATTCCACAACTGCTTTGGTATATAGTCGGCATACCTACTTACAGCCAGTAACCATTCCGACCTTTTCGTGCTAAGCAAGAAAAGATGTTACATTCCTCACAATTATGATGATGGTTCTAACATTCAAGTAGGAAAACAGGCAGTTGGTGTATTGCCTTGTGACAGCTCTATCTTCAGCTATTCCGTTTTTCCTCTCTCATTTCTTCATCTTATTATTTTAACCAAGTAATAATAATAAATAAATGAAAATAAAAATATGCACCCCACCCCCGAGACCATTCCAATGTAACTATCCAGCCTCCCCAAATTTCAACGCCTCTTGCGAACCTTTCCGTTTTAATGGTACAAATTCTACAAATACCTCTCTCGTTTCTGGTGGTTATGTACAATAAGCAGTTTCTCTACCAATATATAATCCTCCTTCCATCTGCCTTCATACGGCGCTTCGCATAATGCTGTCTTCAACAGAGAGTCTCTTGAAACACCGTGTGCACCATTTAAGGCTTAACAACATTAGACCCTGGCAATTATTCCTCACAGAAACTGCTGGTAATATTAATCTTTCCCTCATGCTGTTCTTCCAGACAATGCAATGTTTTCCCTATAAAATGCACAAAATGTTCTTCTCGAAAATGGCATTCACTAGACCCTTCACGCCTCTTGAAATTCTATTTACTAAGTCCTCCATGTACCTATAAAATAAGTATAGGCTGGCTTTAAATTGTCTGTATGCCTGACCTGCATTATTTCCATATAATTACTAGCCTCTTCAATAACGCAAGCTTCCGGGCAATTTCAAAGTTTCTCTCTCATTCTTTAGTACTAGTATAGAGTTGGCAAGGTTCATGTTAATATTAATAGTTCTTATTAGTATTTCAAAAGCACACGATGTATATTATCTTAATAATCCTTTCAGTTTTCCAGATGGGAGGATGAAGAGCAGGGAACAGGAGGGCAGTTTATGTAGACACTAGTGAATTAATGGCAACAAAGGGGGAAATGTAATTGTGGTCTTTGTGATTCGCACATCTTGCTATCCTAGCTCAGGGGAAGACAACATGGTGTACTCCAGATGTTGTGGACTCTGAACTCTAGCCAACGTGGTCAATGATCAGGGATGGTGGGCATTGGAGTCCACAAGATTCGTCATGTGCCGATTTTCAGAATTTCAAATTGAATTTCTGAAAGTCATTTTGGACTCACAGCTGCCCATAGAGGCACAGGTCAATTCTGTGTCCAGGGCGGCTGTCTACCAGCTCCATCTGGTACGCAGGCTGAGACCCTACCTGCCCGCGGACTGTCTCGCCAGTGGTGCATCCTCTGGTTATCTCCCACTTGGACTACTGCAATGCGCTCTATGTGGAGCTACCTTTGAAGGTGAACCAGAAACTACAACTAATCCAGAATGTGGCAGCTAGACTGGTCAAGGGAAGTGGCCACCAAGACCATATAACACCGGTCCTGAAAGACCTACATTGGCTCCCAGTAAGTTTCCAAGCACAATTCAAAGTGTTGGTGCTGACCTTTAAAGCCCTAAATGGCCTCGGCCCAGTATACCTGAAGGAGCATCTCCACCCCCATCATTCAGCCCAGACACGGAGGTCCAGCTCCGAGGGCCTTCTGGCAGTTCCCTCACTGTGAGAAGTGAGGTTACAGGGAACCAGGCAGAGGACTCTCTAGGTGGTGGTGCCTGCCCTGTGGAACAGCCTCCCATCAGATGTCCAGGAAATAAACAACTATGTGGCTTTTAGAAGACATCTGAAGGCAGCCCTGTTTAGAGAAGTTTTTAAAGTTTTATGTTTTATTGTGTTTTTAATATTCTGTTGGGAGCTGCCCAGAATGGCTGGGGAAACCCAGCCAGATGTGTGGGGTATAAATTATTATTATTATTATTATTATTATTATTTATTTTTATTTCTCCCAACTCGATTGCCCCTTTTGGATTAACATCTCTAGACTGATAGGTGTCGTAGTATGAAAAGGAACTATAACATGCTGCCACTGAGAAAACATCAGCCATTCATTCTTAGCCATCAACATGCAGTTCTCTGGACAAAAGGGACGTTGTCTGTTCTCCATAACTGTGCTGAAAACCACTGGCAGTGGCATCCTACATGAGGAATGAACAAAACCCCTCCATGACCCCTGCCCCTTATTATGGTAGTGTAACTCTGAAATGTAGACCTCTCTGAGATGCTTTGGGTCCCTAAGAGCTGCTGAAGGGTTTTTCTTGTGGTTCAGGTTCTTAGGAAGTTCTAGGAAAGCTTCTGAGATACAGACAAGGTTACAACTTGAAGATCAGGGAGAGGGAAAAGGCTGAGGAGACCACACAGAGAGGGAATAAAAAGGACCACCCGTGAAGATAGGGGGCAAGAGGACAGCAGCAGCCTACCGCCCAGAAATGGCATAGGTCCGGCAACAGCTCCACAGCTGGGTTGTGACAGAAATGAAGGCTAGGACCATGTCCCAGTCCAGGATACTTATGAGAGTGTTCTAATCTAATGAGGTGTCCTCTAGTTGTTTCTGGACTATAGTTACTATTATCCTGGAATGTTGGCCCTGCTGGCTGGGGCTGATGGGAGTTGGAGTCCAACAGCATCTATAGGGCACCATGTTGGCTACCCCTGCGGACAACCCTCACCTGCAGACAACAACTTTATTGACCTCCAACCCCTCTTATTTTGTGGTTTAGAGCAGTATTTCCCAAATGTGAGTATGCAGCTATTTTTTGGACCACAACTCCCATCATCCCTAGCTAGCAAGTACAGTGGTCAAGGATGATGGGAATTGTAGTCTGAAAACAGCTTGGAGACCCCTGTTTGGGAAACACTGGTTTAGAGACTTATCTGTGTACTCAGTTGAGTTGCTCTACTCAGTTCATCCTTCTTTCCCACACATCCTTAATCAATAAAATCCGCGTTGCTTCCTCGTATATTCTTCCCCTATATCCCATCAGGAAACAGGAGGACTTGTGGGCTGGAAGCACACACTAATTGGGGTCACTGTCTTAATTGCCCCCCCCCCGCATCCATCTCAGTACTATTTTTGGCTGTGGTCCCTCTGGGTCATACACAAAGCAGCACTGAGTTTACTGCCAGTGCAAGGATTTTAGCTTGTGCAACGGGACTCCCTCTCTCCTTACCCTTCCTCCCTAAATCTGTCCTAGGGGTTTCCCTCATCCCCTTGAGCAGATTTCAGGAGGGCGATGGGCAAGGAGGCGGCAGATGTCTCATTGTGCAAGTCGAAACGTTTGCACTGATGGGATGCATTCCTTAAATACCATACAGGTTGGCTCATGTGGAAAGTGGGGTTTACCATAACAAAAATGCACCGGCACCCTGAACCTTAGTACAACATTCTGCCACTTCGTGATAACTTTTGCTGCAAGCTGAGCGCAGCTTAGCAGCCATATGCTCTTGGCTGACAGCTGCTTAAACAGCATCATTTGGCCAGCGGTAAAAAAAACAACCACCATCTAATGGGCAGCCATATATGGCTAGCAGGCTATATTCAGCTGGGGGGGGGTGGTCACACAATTCGCACCCCAAACAACTACGCACTAGGTGGACAGAGTTCTTCGTTAAATGGGTTTTCCCTTTTTTTCCCTTCCTTTTTAAATATAATTTTTATTAAATTTTCTGTTTTACAATTTAGAATACTCATTTAAACATCCTTAAGATATCAATGACTTCCCTTCTTCTCTTTCCTTGATTCATTTTGCATACCATTGATCCCTACATATTTGACATAAACTAAACCATTCAGTATTCCATTGTTACATCCATCAAAACTTATTTACACCGTTGAATTTATCTTAATGCTGCCAGCGTTTTCAAGTGTACACAATTATACCCCATATATTCAATAAACATTTTCCAATCTTCTCTAAACGTATGTTCTTCTTGTTCTCTTATTCTATATGTTAAGTCTGCAAGCTGCACATATTCCATCAGCTTAAGTTGCCATTCTACTTAAGTTGGGAACTCACTCGTTTTCCAGCCCATTTCCCCCCTTTAAATGGGGGGAAAGGCCATCCTGGAAATATAGGGCAAGGGTAACTCTGAACAGAATGTCAAAACAGCCCGCTCCCCTATCTGATCCCATGAAAAATATGTGGGCAGAAGCCACTGGAGATCAGGTGTCAGATCTCTTTGAAGCATCTGAAGATTCAGCAAAAAGACAAACAACTGGCCAACAGTTGATAAGTATCATAGTAACAACAGGAGTTAATTTTTAACTCTGGGTGTGTGTGTGTGTTAGGTTGGGGGGGGGGGGAAGCTGTGGCAAATCATTAGAAAAAGCTTTCTCTGTTTTAAAGCAAAACACTTCAGAAGTTATCGGTGGTCGACAACAGCAGGCTCATCCATCTGGGGAAGTCCACGTCCCGGTGGGCGGCACAAGCAGAAGTTTGAGTTTTTTGTTTTGCCTCTGACAAATCATACGCAAATTTGTTAATGCGAGCCTAAGGAAACGTTGAATCATTCATTTCAATCTATTTCACGCAGAGTTCTCCCATTATAACTAGTTTGGTTTGGTTTGAATTTTAGCTGGCATATTCCCAGAGGCATTGAGATGGACGGATAGTATGTGATCGCGACACTGTTTGCAAAGTACAGATCAAAGCGACTAAGGGCTTATCTGCACCAGACGTATAAGGGCCGCGACAGGTGAAAGGAGGGCCACAAGAATGAGACAGGAGACTGGTATTGGGCTGAAATAGGCCACAACTTTATTGATTGCAGGAAAGCGCGGGGGAAAGTGGTGGGACAAAGGCAAAACATTTCGGACCTACGCCTAGAAAGTATAGAACAAGCAGAAAACCTCTCAGACCTGCACTTTCTAGCCAGAAATGTAAAGGTAAAGGGACCCCTGACCATTAGGTCCAGTCGCGGACAACTCTGGGGTTGCGGCGTTCATCTCGCTCTATAGGCCGAGGGAGCCAGCGTACAGCTTCCAGGTCATGTGGCCAGCATGACTAAGCAGCTTCTGGCGAACCAGAGCAGCGCACGGAAACGCTGCTTACCTTCCTGCCAGAGCGCTACCTATTTATCTACTTGCTTTCGAACTGCTAGGTGGACAGGAGCAGGGACCAAGCAGCGGGAGCTCACCCCGTTGCAGGGATTCGAACCGCCGACCTTCCAATCAGCAGGCCCTAGGCTCTGTGGTTTAGATCACAGAGCCCCCCCGCGTCCCTAGCCAGAAATGTAGATGAGCACTAACCATCATAATCTTGCACCCCTGCGGTGGTCGGGGAGAAAGCAGCAGCTAGGGCGCTAGAAAACCACTTTCCCCATGTCTGTCATTGGCAAACTGTGTCTGTGAGAAGAGCTGAAGGTCTATCGTTGGTACTTAACTCCAAGCAAAATAGCAAAAATGTATAGGACAAGTTCTAATGTTTGAAAGAAGGCACCTTTTGCCACATGTGGTGGAAATGTAAAAGAATTCTGGGAAATGATACATAATGAACTGAAAAAAATGCTTAAAATAACTTTTGTTAAAAAACCAGAAGCTTTTTTATTAGGAATTATAGGTGCAGAAATATCGGAGTATAAAAGACTGTTTATGCACACAACGACAGCTGCACAGATGCTCTTAGCCCAGAGATGGAAGGGGAAAAAAGTTCCCACCAGAGAGGAATGGCAGACCAAACTGATGGACTTTGCAGAGATGGTGAAAATGACTGGGAAAATCAGAAACAAGGAAGACCAGAATTTCAACAAAGAATGGGGGAAATTCATAATTTACCTTGGAGACCACTGTAAACAATTTAACTCTTTAGCAGGATTTGAATAACATTTGTCGTGTAACAAGAACCAGGGATATATGAGATACTTAAAAAACTGGAGTGACTTAAAATATGCAGTGGGAAAGGACTAGAGATGGAACCCACAGAAGGGTGGGGGGAAGCCCAGAGATTTGGAAGAATCTTTGTTTATTTACCTTTTTATTACTTATGACTCTGAATGTAAACTTTAACTTGTAAAACCAAATAAAAACTATTATAAAAAAAGAGAAGAGCTGAAGGTGGCAATCTGCAGGTGATTTTGGATTGGCAGAGTGGCTAAGCTTTCCTGGTGATGGATCTGTTTCTTCGATATCAAGATGCGAATCTTGTTGAGGTTTTCAGCACCGCACCCTGCAAAAAAACTTCTTTGGCAAATTGCTATAATGTACAAATACAAGAAAAATATGACTGACCGTGACATTGATCCAGTTCCCTTACAGGTTTTTAATCAAGAGACACGCGGTACATGATGCCACCCCGGAAAGGTAAACGTCTTTATTTATTAACTTAAATGCAGCTGTCTTAAATTGCATTGGGAATCAGGATCCGATTCCTTTCTCACTCCCGTTTCAGAGAAGAGAGTGAGCCAAGCCACTTTTATGAAAGCAAAATAGGCATAGACCTCAAATATCAGTAGCAAATATAAATGTACGTCAGCCCTGGATTTAGGTAAAAAGAAGTAGCGTTAGATCTTCATTATGTGATCTCCTTGGAGTTGTGGGAACAGATAAATTCCACTCAGTCCCATTGTGTGTCTGTAATCGCTGCTGATGTGCATATCCTATTCACAACATTACTGGCATTTCACATGGGAACAAGGTAACGTAATATAGGAAGTAATAGAGAATCCACCAATTTGGCTTTACTAAACACGTGCATGAGTCTCTGCTCCGTTTTGTAATTTCAGGCCATCCCATAGTCACCGAAATTATCTGAGAGCTTCTCATACAGTATTTGCAAATTTAATTGACAGCAAACACACATTTTTGTTTCTTCAGTTTCATTTCCCATCCTTTTTAGGTTCGTTATTTTACACCTGATCCGACACATAACACCATAACCAAATAATCAGAGGTTACATGACACTTCTCCTCGTGTATATTATAACACACACCAAAGTATATGTTCAGCAACCATGGATAAACGTTAACCAGCACCCTACTTAATACTAACGTGCATAGATTAACCTTAAACTTTGCAAGTTTAACTTGCAAGGATAACTAATGTAAACCTTTTGGTTAGCATCCACTCAAAGTGTTTTCTTCCTCAAGCAGACAGAAAGGTGATGCAAAGGTCAAACTCATGAAATGGCATTATTTCGCCTCGGCGATTCTGCGGTGCTGAAATGTAAGGAAAACTGAGCACTTCAGTGATAATTCAAAACTCGAGTCCATTAGGAACACGGCGAAATTCCTTATAGGGTCCATCTAGCAGCAATTTGTTGTGGTTTTGGGCAGGAAACAACCTGTCCTACTTTGAGATGCTGGGGATTGAATCTGGGGTTTTTTTCCATGCCACTGAGTTTTGGCCCTTCCCTGTTGCCGCTTTGCCCTGCCCTGCTGTGGTCACTTGTCTCCTCTGGATGGGGACGTTGTTGTTCAACGTCTTTACAAATGACTTGGATGAAAGAGTTGAGGGGGTGTTCATCAAATTTGCAGATGGCACCAAACTGGGAGAGGTTGCTCATGCCGCAGAAGACAGAATCGGGATTCAAAAGGACCTTAACAGATTGGAGCACTGGGCCCAGGCTAACAGAATGAATTTCAATAGGGACAAAAAATAAAAATTCCCACGGTTTACTGTTGAATCGTAACAAATGGCAATCAGGTTTTCTGTGGGTTGAAGTTTCCTCCAATTCAGCCGCAAACTAGAGTTGTCATGCATCCGAAATTTCACAGACATGTCCAGGGCGAATTTTGAAATTCATTTCCTAAAAAATGGTTCAGATCCATTCTCATATGTGTAAGGTAAAGGGACCCCTGGCCATCAGGTCCAGTCGTGTCCGACTCTGGGGTTGCGTGCTCATCTCGCTCTATAGGCCGAGGGAGCCGGTGTTTTGTCCGAAGACAGCCTCCGGGTCATGTGGCCAGCATGACAAAGCTGCTTCTGGTGAACCAGAGCAGCTCACGGAAACGCCGTTTACCTTCCCGCTGGAGCGGTACCTATTTATCTACTTGCACTTTGACGTGCTTTCAAACTGCTAGGTGGGCAGGAGCTGGGACCGAACAACGGGAGCTCACCCCGTCGCAGGGATTCGAACCGCTGACCTTCTGATCAGCAAGCCTGTGGTTTAACCCACAGCGCCACCTATGTGTATAGTGGCACATTTCCTGAAAATTGATGACTACCTTGTCTAGGTATTTGCTGATTTCATCCACTAGTGCAAACTTACCCGCCTTTTTATTATATGAAGCTCCTGTAGGAATTCAAGCCAAAATAATCCAGCAGCTTCCTCATATCCTTATTATTATCTCTGTCTGTAACCGTATTGGATTTGGAAATTGTTTTTATATATGAAATATACAAGGGTCTAGAAACCAAGTCTTACAAGGAGTGCTTGAAGGAGCTGGGCATGTTTAGCCTGGAAAAGAGGAGACTCAGAGAAGAAGAAGAAGAAGAAGAAGAAGAAGAAGAAGAAGAAGAAGAAGAAGAAGAAGAGGAAGAGTTTGGATTTGATATCCCGCTTTATCACTACCCGAAGGAGTCTCAAAGTGGCTAACATTCTCCTTTCCCTTCCTCCCCCACAACAAACACTCTGAGATATGATAGCCATCTTCAAATATCTTAAGCACAGATGACACCAAACTGGGAGGGGTAGCTAATTCCACAGAAGTCAGAAGCAGCATTCAAAATGACCTTAACAGATTGGAGCACTGAGCGCAAGCTAACAGAATGAATTTCAGTAAGGAAAAATGTACTTAGGCAGGAAGAATCAGATGTGCAAATCCAGGGTGGGGGACATCTGAATTACTAGCAGTAAATGTGAAAAGGATCTAGGGGTCTTGGTGGACCACAAGCTTAACATGAGTCAACAGTGTGATGCAACAGCACAGAAAGCTAACGCTATTCCAGGCTGCATCAACAGAAATATTGAGTCCAGATCAAGGGAAGGAATAGTACCACTTTATTCTGCCTTGGTCAGACCACACCTGGAATACTGTGTCCAATTCTGGGCCCAACAATTTAAGAAGGATGTTGACAAGCTGGAACGTGTGCAGAGGAGGGCAACCAAGATGATCACGGGTCTGGAAACCAACCACCACGGGGTGAGCTCCCGTTGCACGGTCCCAGCTCCTGTCAACCTTGCAGTTCGAAAGCATGCCAGTGCAAGTAGATAAATAGGCACCGCTGCGGCAGGAAGGTAAATGGCGTTTCCATGCGCTCTGGTTTCCATCACGGTGTCCCGTTGTGCCAGAAGCAGTTTAGTCATGCTGGCCACATGACCTGGAGAGCTGTCTGCGGACAAACGCTGGCTCCCTCGGCTTGAAAGCGAGATGAGCGCTGCAACCCCATAGTCGCCTTTGACTGGACTTAACCATCCAGGGGTCCTTTACCTACCATACAGGCTCGCTCAAATGCTTTGAGCTGCTGAACTGACACCATTCCTCATTTGTAAGAAATCTATATTCTAGTGTAGCACCTGCACTCTGGAACTCCCTGGCGATTGATATCAGCCAGGTGTCTTCACTGTACTACTTTTGGTGTCTGCTAAAAAAAAATGTTTAGACAAGCATACTCAGATGCCTAGAATGTTCATGTGTGCTTAAATCTTATTTTAGTTTATTTCTGATTTTAATTTTAAATGTTTTAAATAGCTGTTTCTAACTGTTTCAACTGATATTATTATTTTATTTGTTTTGTTTTGTGAACCACTTTGTTTTCTACTATCAAGTGGTGTATACATTTTCTGAATTATGAATTATTATTATTATTACACATGGCCATTTTGTACTAAAGCTTTTACAGATAGATAGATATAGAGAGAGATAGAGATAGAGATAGAGATAGAGATAGAGATAGAGATAGAGATAGAGATGATAGATATATATTTATAGATATATATTCATGTTTTAAATATAGGTAAAAGGTTCGCCAGATCCCTTGAGAGTTTCTTAAACTGGGCTATGAGAATGAACAACTAATCTTAAACATCTTGCCATTCCCTCCTGGTTTATAAAGCAATCTATTTCACTCTGGATTCCTCTTTTTAAAGTTTCTGTTTGGCAAAAAGACGGGAATCCTCAAGCACCATAATCTCCAAAGAAAGTCATTCATCCAAAGCAGCTTCCTATAATTACTGTCCACTTTACTTAAAGCATTATATTTTGTTTTACTTGCAGGAGGTTTCAACAATGCCGTTCTTATTGCGACTTTAATTATCTTGGATACATACCCAAATTTAATTTATAACCAATTCCAGCGGTGCTTTATTAAAGGAGCTATGGATAATTCTTAATTACCAAGGTCAAAAACAAAGGGTCTGTCTAAGTGGTTTGTCTAGACATAAGAATCATTTACATAGAGCACCCACAGATCTGCAACAGTGTCAAAAAAAAATACATGTGCTTAAGAATAGCCTCTGAGATGTCAGCCAAAGTATATTTCATAATTCCCCTTTCTAAAAATAGTGATGTAGGAAATGAAAACTCTCCGTCTAGCTGCATGTGCTGTGAACAGTGGGGCATTGAGATTTCAGTGCGTTTTGTGTGTGTGTGTGTGTTTTTACTTTATTGCTGCCAAATCCTGATACAACTGACTAGGCATGTTGGACATCAATTGCAGTGATGGAGAGAAAATGAGGGATGCATTAAGCAATATTGTAGCCAGAGTTTCAGAGAGAGAGAGAGAGACCTTGATCACTGATCTTTCTATGTGGAGGCCAGAACTTAAGTATGTTCAAGCACTCGGCATGATTTGAATTTGCAGTGGCAGGGTGACCCGAGAGCACAAGACGAGCGGCAAATATAACAGCTCTTTCCAAACAGTTGGCACTCTGGCTCATGTCATTTCCCGTTCATAAGCAGCAAGACAGCTGCACTTTGCGCTGCAGCCAGCCACTTCTGGCCGGCTGCCAGGGCAGTTTTGCAAGTTTCTACTGTACGGCGTCAAAGCAAGCCTTCCCTTGTAAAACAAAAAGCAAAAAAAACCAACGGCCTTTCCCTTCTTTAAGATATGAACTTTGCAAGGATCGAGAGGCAGCTGAAGGCGAAAGGGCATGTTCAAATTGCTGCAGTCAGTTTTCAGGAGCTGACAAACTTGTGATTGGCAACGATCAGCACAGAAAGAAGAAGCGTCTAGAGACACGAAGGCATTCGGTGCAGGAGGAAGCCCTCTTGAGATCTCTCCCAGAGCTGCTGCTGCTGCTGCTGCTGCTGCTGCTGCTGTTGTTGTTGTTGTTGTTGTTGTCGTCGTCGTCATCATCGTTACATTTCTATACCTTTATCTGAGGATCACAGGGCACTTTACAAAGTTCAGTTGTGGCAGTGGAGCGTTGCCATCCCATCCAACATTTCTCTGAGGAAAATAGGGGTGCCCTATTAAATAATACTCCTGCCAACATAGCAGTTCGAAAGCACGTCAAAGTGCAAGTAGATAAATAGGTACCATTCAGGCGGGAAGGTAAACGGCGTTTCTGTGCGCTGCTCTGGTTTGCCAGAAGCGGCTTAGTCATGCTGGCCACATGACCCAGAAGCTGTCTGCGGACAAACGCCGGCTCCCTCGGCCTATAGAGTGAGATGAGCGCCACAACCCCAGAGTCGTCTGCGACTGGACCTAACGGTCAGGGGTACCTTTACCTTTATTAAATAATAATAATAATAGTAACAGTGATAATAACTATACCCCGCCCATCTGTTGGTTTCGGCCCAGTATACCTGAAGGAGCGTCTCCACCCCCATCGTTCAGCCCAGACACTGATGTCCAGCACTGAGGTCCTTTTGGCAGTTCCCTCACTGTGAGAACTGAGGTTGCAGGGAACCAGGCAGAGGGCCTTCTCGGTAGAGGTGCCCGCCCAGTGGAACGCCCTCCCATCAGATGTCAAGGAAATAAACAACTATCTGACTTTTAGAAGACATCTGAAGGCAGCCCTGTTTAGGGAAGCTTTTAATGTTTGATGTTTTATCATGTTTTGAATATTCTGTTGGGAGCTGCCCAGAGTGGCTGGGGCGGCCCAGCCAGATGGGTGGGGTATAAGTAATATATTATTATTATTATTATTATTATTATTTTGCTACTTTAAGTCCTCTTTGAAGTTAGCACACATCCTGCAAGTGTTCGTGGGTATATGATGGCGCTCTTTTTCCAGAAATTTGCTTTTTTTAAAAAAAGATAGAACTTTGATCATAAAGTTGGAAGGGTTCCTGAGAATCCTCATACCTCCTGCTATGCAGGAATCTCGACTAAATCATCCCTGACAGATGGCCATCCAACCTCTGCTTAAAAACCTCCAAGGAAGGAGAGTCCACCACATTCATTGCCATTCTACTGTGGAACAGCTGTTACCGTCAGAAAGTTCTTATGTCCGAAAAAGGAGGGAGGGAATGCTCACTGGAGTCCTGAAGTCCCGGTTCTGAACAATGGTCCACCTGTAAGCTATCAACAGGGGCGGAGGAAGCCTCCTCGGTACCCGGGGCGGCGCGAATGGAGGCACCTCTGGGGGCGGGGCCTCGTGCGCCATCACTGCGGCCCCGCCCCCCGCGGGGGGAAGCCCTTTTAAAAAAAAGCAAAGCGCTTTTTTTTTAAAGGGCTTTCCCCCCGCTGCCAGGGCGGCGAGTGAGGAGGAGGCGGGGCGGAGGGGTGTCAGCCTTGTGCTGCCCGCCCCTCCCCTTGCCCCTGCGGCTCCGCCCGGCAGCGGAGAGAAAAGCGCTTTTAAAAAAGGAAAGCCTTGGCTTTTCCTTTTTTTTAAGCGCTTTCCCCCCTGCTGCCGGGCGGAGCCGCCTGTAGGGGCGAGGGGAGGGGCGGGCAGCGATGGGATGACACCCCTCCACTCCGCCTCCTCCTCCTCGCTCGCCGCCCCGGCACAGAAGGGCGACGCAGAAGCAGCAGTGCCAGTTTGGATCCATCCAACTTGCACTGCTGCTTCTGCGCCCAAAGCAGCGGCGGGGCACGCCCTCCAGCCGCCGATCGCGTGCGGCGGCTGGGGGGGTGCCACCGCCGCTGCTTTTGCGGCGCCCTTGGGAAGCGCCGTGCCGAAAGCAGCGGCGGCACCCCCCCCAGCCGCCGATCGTGTGCGGCGGCTAGGGGGGTGCCCCACTGCTGCTGCTTTTGGCGCGGCGGCTTGCAAGGGTGCCACGGGAGCAGCAGCGGCGCCGGCGGGCGGGGCCCACGCAGGGCGGGGCCAGCCCAACTGGCACCCCCTCCCTGAGTGGCACCCGGGGCGGACCGGGTGGCTACGCCCCTGGCTATCAATTACTAACCACTGATGCATCTATGAATGTACATATTGATACAAAATCATCAGGGTCCAAAGTTTAAAGCTTTCCGCAACAGGAAATCCACTTCCTTAAACCAAATAACCCCAGTTAGAAATAAGTAAATTAAGAGCCATGAGTCTTCGCCACCTCATGAGAAGAGAAGACTCCCTAGAAAAGACCCTGATGTTGGGAAAGATGGAGGGCACAAGGAGAAGGGGACGACAGAGGATGAGGCGGTTGGACAGTGTTCTCGAAGCTACTAACATGAGTTTGGCCAAACTGCGAGCGGCAGTGAAGGATAGGCGTGCCTGGCGTGCTCTGGTCCATGGGGCCACGAAGAGTCGGACACGACTGAACGACTGAACAACAACAAGAGCCATAAGTGGAAATACCTGCTGATGAGGCAAAGATCAAAGGTTTGTTTTATTTAAATGTTGACAGCATCCAAATGTGATTATCCCCAAAGGTACCAAAAGCAGCTGCATAAGTTTCCTTGAACATGTTGCCAACAGGTCACAGAGATCCCAAGACCCACATGCTCCTATGTGTGAGTGAATAGATTGCTGCATGAATGAATGAGTAAATCATTAAACAAACTATACAACGCTCGGTACTATAAGCTACTCTGAAAGCAGGTTAGGATTTCTCAGATAGCTGCTCATCCTTCAAACTAAGGTTGCCATATTTCAAATTTTCTAAATTGCATTTCAAAATATTCATTTAAACAACCTTAAATCAATGACTTCCCTTCTTCTTTTTCCATGGTTCATTTTGCATACCATACATCCCTGCATATTTTACATAAACTAAACCATTCAGCAATCCATTGTTGCATCCATCAAAACTTATTTACACCGTTGAATTTATCTTAATGCTACCAGCGTTTTTAAATGAACATAATTTTCACCCATATATTCAGTAAACATTCTCCAGTCTTCTTTAAACTAGGGACAGCCTTGAGATTCTTGCAGGAAAAGTGGAACATAAATATAATAAATTAAGCAAATGCGAAAGATCTCACTTGTTCCATAACTCAAATGCAATGCTGTAAAAGCTGTTCTTTTTCCACCTTGTATTTGAAAATAGAATTACAGGAGAAAATAGCAGGCAAAAGTCGGCTTTGTAACCCACACAATGCAATGTTTGGAGAAAGGTGCTAGTCCAATAGTTACTATGGATTGTGGCTCATTCTCTTATTGATGCTAAGGATTTCGGAATCCAGCAATTAAACATAATTAAAAGCACGCTCTTTCGGGGGGGGGAGCAAATGTTTTCAATTATGATTTTTAATGATGTTGATGATGATGACTTTGGGTGGAGTGGAGAATAATTAGTAGTTTTGGTTTCCAGGGTTTTCAATGGATAAAAGTATTGTTATTTGGAGCAGAATGCCTCGATTATGTCAAAGTCATTGTCACATGTGCTGACTACCTGCTAGACATTTTAAACCACTGAGCCTCTTGGACTTGCCGAACAGAAGGTCGGCGGTTCGAATCCCCGCGACGGGGTGAGCTCCCATTGCTCTGTCCCAACTCTTGTCAACCTACCAGTTCAAAAGCACTCTAGTTAAAGTAGATAAATAGGTACTGCTGTGGCGGGAAGATAAATGGCGTTTCCATGCTCTCTGGTTTCCATCACGGTGTCCCGTTGTGCCAGAAGCGGTTTCGTCATGCTGGCCACATGACCCGGAAAGCTGCCTGCGGACAAACGCCAGCTCCCTCGGCCTGAAAGTGAGATGAGCGCCACACCTCATATTTGCCTTTGACTGGACTTGACTGTCCAGGGGTCCTTTACCTTTACCCTTTCTCTTGAGTACCCCTAGAAATAAGCACTGGTATTTTTGGCCCACAACTCCCATGATCCCTAGCTAGCAGGACCAGTGGTCAGGGATGATGGGAATTGTAGTCTCAAAACATCTGGACTCTGGAGGGCCGAGTTTGAGGAAGCCTCAACTAGAATCTCATATGCTCCTTTTACCTAGACATTTTATCTAGTAGAAAACTCTCGTCTCGTAGCTGGAATGATGACTCATTGCCAGGTTTCTTTCAAAATGGATTCGGGAACTTCTAATCTTTACCCAAAATCTTTAGCTCTAAGTTTTGGAGAGAAAGTGAGAGAGTAGTCCATACAGTCACCAACTATTGTTGTTTAATGTATATTAAAAAAGCACTCTCTCTGCATAACTTCCTCAAGATATTATTTCCTCCCCTCATTTCTCTGTAAACCGAAGAAAGTCCCCTAACTGTGGAAGAGGTCAACCTGTTCCTTCGCATTTCTGGTCTATCACATCAAGTGATACTCTCCTGATCATAAGATTAAAGCTGAGTCACAGGATTTGTGCCCTCAGGATGTTTCTTAAGCTATTCTGGAGCTGAGTGGATTAGACTGGCACCCTGTGTTTCGCCTAAGAGAGTACAAAGCCCAAGAGGTCAACAGTGTTTCAGGGAAGTTAATTGAAATCAACCAAATGAGACAATCCAGTTCCTACCATAACTACTCATATAGGTAACCAATTTTCAGCTATAATGATTCAATTGTCATTAGCCGTAATTGGGACCCTGGTACACAGGAGAAGGTTACAGCAAAGATGGAGAAGGGAGAGCTTTGGATAAGTGGCTACCACTGGTTTCACTCTTTTAAGCATTTGCAGTGGTATAGTCACTGTCTGAGCCAACAATTTTCAGAGTGAATTTGTAGCTGACTGCACCTTTGGCCGCATGTCACTCTTATTAGTGAGTGTGAGGTTTTGCTTTCAATACTAGTGGCAAGTTGTGCCTGAACTGAGAAACGTTATGTGACTATAGTTGAGCCCATTATGGTAATTATGGGACATGGGTGGCACTATGGTCTAAACCGCCGAGCCTCTTGGGCTTGCCAATCAGAAGGTTGGCGGTTCAAATCCCCATGACGGGGTGAGCTCCTGTTGCTCTGTCCCAGCTCCTGCCAACCTAGCAGTTTGAAAGCACACCAGTGCAGGTAGATAAATAGGTACCGCTGTGGTGGGAAGGTAAACAGCGATTCCATGCGCTCTGGTTTCTGTCACGGTGTGCAGTTGCGGCAGAAGCAGTTTAGTCATGCTGGCCACATGACCCCAAAAGTCAAGTTGTCTGTGGACAAACACCGGCTCCCTCAGCCTGAAAGCAAGATGAGTGCTGCAACCCCATAGTCACCTTTGACTGGACTTAACCGTCCAGGGGTCCTTTACCTTTTTTTTTTTTACCTACCCATTATGTACCCTCGTGTTCCTCCAGCTGGTAAATGTCAAAGTTATGAGCAGGACCGGTGCTGGCAATTTTGGCGCCCTAGGCGAGGGGGCAGGCCACGTGCCATCATTGCGTATGACGCACGTTGCGGAGCGGTGCCCCACCCCCTGCCCGGCCGGGCGCCCCCCGCCACCGCGGTTTGCTTGCTCCGCCGCTGGTTGGGGCGGCAGGCGGCAGGCTGGCCAGCGCCCCCTCCATTTTGGCACCCTAGGCAATTGCCTAGTTCGCCTAAATGGATGCGCCGGCCCTGGTTATGAGCATGTGCACAGAGATGGCCCTTTCACTGCTGCTGCTGCTGCTGCTGCTGCTGCTGCTGCTGCTGCTGCTGCTATTCCATCCCTACCATTGCATAATTCTGATCTTGTGGAAGAATAGACTAGAAGAGTACCTACACGTCTGCCTGAGTGATGGTGAACCCAGATATCATGATGAATTTTTAGTCTGCAGCTAATGACTGCAGGGCAACCTTTGATCAGAGACTATTCAAAATTTCTTTAAGATGTACTGTTTTCTCCCCTAGTGACACCGCTGCACAGTTTTGCAATGTGTGTACTCAGATCAGCCCCTTCTGATTATAACAATTCCATAGGTACAGTATTTTATGTGTTCAGGGTGACAAGACTGAACGTGGCAGTGGCACCTGGGGTTCTTCCTCTCGTAACTTTCCCCTTCTAAGATGGAAAGGATAAAGTGCACTGAAGGATGTTTTCAATTAAAACAAGAACACTGAGTCTAAACACGAGTCCCCGCTTCTTCGGCAATAGAGAGGCTTCGGAGTAACACGCAAGAGTTCAAGCGGTTCATAAGGGGATCTTTATCACACAGGAATGTCTTCTAGCTGAATGACTGGGAAGGATATTTTGGAAATAAGTCACGTGAGTTTATAGGGTTTATAAGGCTTTCAGAAACGCAATGTACCTAACAACCTCAAGCAGGGTTATGAATTGTCGTGCCCTTGACTCTCCATGAAATAAGCTCTGCAGAAACAATAGCCCCTGCTCTTGTTGCTAGAGAGTTTGCCTCCTATCAGACAAAGAGCCAATGTTGTGGTTGCTCAATTCCAACACACCAAGTTATCCAAGTGGACCACAGGGCAATCTCTCTCTCTCTCTCTCTCTCTCTCCCCCCCCCCCATCTTCTGTCTGTCTCATGCCATCTTATTACCTCTCTCTCTATTTGCCTGTATTGAAATACAGTTTGGACCCAGTTCTCCAATCTGCTAAGGTCATCGTGAATCCCAATTCTGCCTTCTGCAGCACGGTGTTCCTATTTACACCTTCAGTGAAGATGATGATGATGATGATTTATTTATTTATATGCCACCCATCTGGCTGGGTTTCCCCAGCCACTCTGGGCGGCTTCCAGCAAAATATTAAAATACAATAAAACATCAGACATCAAAAACTTTCCTAAACAGGGCTGCCTTCAGGTGTCTTCTAAAAGTCGGATAGCTGTTTATTTCCTTGACATCTGATGGGAGGGCATTCCACAGGGTGGGCACCACCACTGAGAAGGCCCTCTGCCTGGTTCCCTGTAACTTTGCTTCTCACAGTGAGGGAACCGCCAGAAGACCCTCGGAGCTGGACCTCAGTGTCTGGGCTGAATGATGGGGGTGGAGATGCTCCTTCAAGAAGCAGTTTATGTGGAGGTTTGACATGATCCTCCCCACCCCCCCTGACCATGCATTCCAGGAACATGTCAAAAGGGCTCCTACTGTTCTCATTTAACTATATGTCACACTGATTATTATTGTTGTTGTTTAGTTGTTTAGTCGTGTCCGACTCTTCGTGACCCCATGGACCAGAGCACGCCAGGCACTCCTGTCTTCCACTGCCTTCCCGCAGTTTGGTCAGACTCATGTTGGTCACACTGATTATAGTCTGTGCTAAATCATAAACTAAATGTGTGCTATTGTCTTGAATCAGGCACTATTATATATATATTTCAAGGTCACACTACCTTTCTAAAGAACAGGAATGCTGTCGGAATTTCAGCAGGCCTCTGCCTTCATTTTCCCTTTAAGTCACTTCTTGCAAAAGATGGGGGAATGTTACAGTGGTACCTCTGGTTACCTACTTAATTCGTTACCTACTTAATTCGTTCTTAACCTGAAAACGTTCTTAACCCGAAGCACTACTTTAGCTAATGGGGCCTCCCCCTGCCACTGCGCTGCCGCTGCCCGATTTCTGTTCTCATCCTGAAGCAAAGTTCTTAACCCGGGGGAATATTTCTGGGTTAGCAGAGTCTGTAACCTGAAGCGTCTGTAACCTGAAGCGTATGTAACCCGAGGTACCACTGTACTAGAATGCTGGCATGCTGGCTGCAGCATGAGTAATAATTTATATGCTCCAAGTATCACTGAGGTTTCCTGAGCCCTTTGTTTCTTAAGAGCACTTAGAAGCTCAATAAAGCACCTTTATCGCATGCCAGGATGAGGCCGCTCCCTCCTGGGCTGGCAACCTTTCAGAAACCGTGTGTATCTTCATGTGACGTTCGCCAAACTGCCGTGCACTTGAACATTCCTGCTCTCAGACTGCTTCCGGCTACTGCTGCCGTCTGGGGAGGCCACGTTTAGTATCACACCGTGGTCAACACAATCCTCTACGTAATACCTTTCCCTTCCTCTCTCCCCTCCTTTCCCAGGAGCTGGAACGAAATGCATTTCATGTGACTATGTCCCAGCCACTCTATGCTCCATTTACTTTAGCACAAACATACCGTTCCGGCCGAAAATATTTTGCAAATACGGCCAGCAGCATCGCCGAGAAGCGTTCAGATTTTTATATGTTGGTGTTGCTTTTTAATTGCCTTCGTTTAACTGGGCACAAGATTTCACTATCTAATGTCTTGGGAACACAATGATCCTCCCAGGGGAGAAGGGGGGAGAGGGCAGGGGAGGGAGGAAGAACCGCAAAATACAAATGAAGGTCACATGGCAGGGAGAAATGGAACGCGGTATTTCACTTCGTATTAAGCACCACTTCAGCACCTGTAATTAACTGCAAATCACTAGGTGGAAGTCAATCCTCCCACTTTATTAAACTGGGCATGTTTTACCTTAATAGTGTGTTCATAGCCCTAGCAGGAACTAACTAAATCTGTGAGATTCTCCCCACAAGCGCCTGTGATCCACAGCCTCCTGCACATCAAAACGACTAATGCTTCTTCTGTTTATCACGAAACCTCGCAGTACTGTTCCAATATCAATGCAAAATTTAGATGTTTTTGGCAATATCTCTGGATACACTATAAAGGTAAAGGTAAAGCTACCCCTGACCGTTAGGTCCAGTTGCGGATGACTCTGGGGTTGCGGCGCTCATCTCACTTTATAGGCCGAGGGAGCCGGCGTTTGTCCGCAGACAGCTTCCGGGTCATGTGGCCAGCATGACTAAGCCCTTAGTCATATAGTGCTTAGTGTCTGCTCCTTGCTGCGTGGAAGGGGGGATTAAAGACTCATTCCCTCTCACTGTTTGTTCCTTTTCTTTTTGAAAAGACTGAAATAGTGCTATAGAGATGTATAATCGGTGCCAGTGCATAGCAAGGTGTCTTAAGGTCTGTGGACTTGCAAGGGGAGCTCCTGTCAGGGTTGCACCAGATGAGCAGGAGTGGTGGCAAGCCCCCCTAGGCGAAGCGGCAACTACGGAAGAGTCCGGAGAAATGGGGGGGATTCTTACCTGAAGAAGACTGGTGGTGACACTCCTCAGAAGAGGAAGAAGCAGATGGGGAAGAGGGAAGGCCAGAACGAGGAGGAAGAAGTTGAGCCAGAATCAGGCTCTTGTGAGGAGAGGAGCCAGAGGGCCCCCTCCCCTCCTCCCATCTCAGCTGTAGAGCATAGAGCTGAGAAACGGAGGGAGCAATTGGAGGCAGTTGCAGCTCGTAAAAGGCGTGGTGATGAGCTGGCTACTTAAGGAAGGCCGGCTGCTTCCCTCACCAGCACCTGCAACTGCTGTGCTGAAGCAAGTGGTTGTGCCTGCTCATCCTGCTCCGAATCCTGTGTACCTGACTTTGGCTGGTTCCTGACTCTGACTGCTCCTGACTTTGGCTTCTCTTGACCCCCAGTACTGACACCTGACTTTGACTGGTTCCTGACTCGGACTCCTCCTGACTTTGGCTTCTCTTGACCCCCGGTACTGACACCTGACTTCGGCTGGTTCCTGACGCGGACTGCTCCTGACTTCGGCTTCTCTTGACCCCGGTACTGATACCTGGCTTCGGCACGCCATCCTGTTGGCGCCATAACAGCTCGGGTGGCGCTGTGGTCTAAACCACTGAGCCTCTTGGGCTTGCTGATCCCCGCGATGAAGTTGCTCTGTCCCAGCTCCTGCCAACCTAGTAGTTCAAAAGCACGCCAGTGCAAGTAGATAATTAGTTACCACTGTGGCAGGAAGGTAAACGGCATTTCTGTGCGCTCTGGTTTCCATCATAGTGTCCCGTGAGATGAGCGCTGCAACCCCATGGTCACCTTTGACTAGACTTAACCGTCCAGGGGTCCTTTACCTTTACCTTTTATCTTTACATATCTGGCCTACTGAAACCATAAGACCAGGAATTGTTCCCAAGAGAAAGTGAGATCTCATTTCATAAGCAGAGGGAAGCATACCAGCAAAAATAGAAAGAAAATGGAAAAGCACAGGGACTCCTAAAAGTATCTCAAAATAGCTCTTCTTTGCTGTGACAGTTCTTATCCACATGCACGGAAGCAAGAGTTGCCAAATCTGTGGTCAAGGGAGAATTTTCCCATTAATATTATGCTGGCAGCATCCATATCACTTCTTTTGTCTTCCTCTGGTCCACTGAGTCAGTGATCATCCATCGGGATCTGGGTGGGGAGAGACATGTGCCATGCGATCTATATCTTGTGATTCCAGGACAGAGTTGGCTTTTGGCTGAAAACAATCTCTGCCAGCCTTAAATGTGAGATGCTGAGGAAGCCAATGGTTCTGCAGCAAACCTGACAGGCTGGACAAGGAGTGTTTTTTCTGCAGTATATAGCAAAAGAAAGTGTGATGTCCGCTAACAAGCAAACAGAATGTTGTGGTTCTTATATTGGGTTACAGGGCAGTCATGCCAATGTTATGGTATAATTGAGGATGGTTAGCTTTTCAGTAAGATCTGCAAACATCTCATCCCTGGCATAAGAACAGCCCAGCTGGATATCAGGCCAAAGGTGCAGCATTAAAAAAAATGACAAAATAATAACCATACATAAATAATAATAAAAATTTGACATCTTTCCGCAGGGCCTGCAAGACAGAGTTGTTCCACCAGGCCTTCGGGTCGGACACTTAAAGTCTGATGGTTTCCTCCCTTTGGTTTGGTAATGGGCGCAAAATGAATCGGCATTTTAAATTGGTTTTTAACTTGTATTTTAACTAATTGGTTTTATATTCTGTTGTGATTTTTGCTGTTGTTAGCCGCCCTGAGCCCGGTTCCGGCTGGGGAGGGCGGGGTACAAATAAAAATTTATTATTATTATTATTATTATTATTATTATTATTATTATTATTATTATTAGAACAGCCCAGCTGGATATCAGGCCAAAGGTGCAGCATTAAAAAAAATGACAAAATAATAACCATACATAAATAAGAATAAAAATGTGCACCCCACCACTGAGACCATTCCATTGTAACTCTCCAGCCCCCCAAAATTTCAACACCTCTTGCGATGGTTTGACCCCTTTCCATTTTAACAGTACAAATTCTACAAACACCCTCCATATCTCCTCAAAATCATTTCTTCTGCATATTCTCCGTCTTACCTTACTGGCACATGTTAATTTATCATTAATAGGTATATCCCACACCTCTTTATACCATTCTTCCATTTTATATTCTGCTTGCCCCTTCCACTTCCTAGCTATCATAATTTGTGCAGCTGTCAATAAATTTGCAAGCGAGTCATTCATGGCCTGCAAACCTTCCATCCCATCGTAAATTGATAATAATGCTACCTCTGGACTTTTGGTCAGCTTTAACCCAGTGATTTATATTATTTACTTAAATACCCTTTGCCTAAAAAAAATGTACATATTTATACCTCCACCACATGTGGACATAATTCCCTGGCATCTCCTCCAACATAACCCTGAATATTCCTTGTTTATTTGATTTAATCTGACTGGTGTTAAATACCATCTCCAAGCTAATCTATAATAATTTTCTTTTATTCTTATAGAAAACATTTTCAATGAAAGTACAGCATTTTGTTCTCACAGAGGCCAATCAGATGCCAATGGGGTGCCTGCAAACAGAACAAAAGTGAAACACAGGCCTGCTATTTGCAATTCCCAGCTAACTAACTTGTTTTCATAGACACAGGGCGGATCTGCACTCAGGGTTTATAACGTTAAGGAAGCGTTAAGGAATGGATGCATGATGTTCTGCTGGTACAGTTCATAATGCCAAAAGGTACTGCAGCAAGTGGCAATAGGAAAACAGAAGGAAAAAAACAGAGGTAAGGAACGTTTTTAACTTACTAGTATGCCCTGTTACGTTTTAGAACGATATATCTAATATCATTCAAATAACGTTTAAAAGGTCAGTGTAGATCCAGCCATGGTGTCTGTGATCCTGAAGGTAATATCGTCCCCTCCAACATTCCTCAGAGCAAAATAGGGACATTTCTCCCTTCCTCCCAAATGACCCTCCTCCACCCACTATTTTTGTCCCTCCCCGGACATTTCCTTATCCCTTTAATGACATTTTTGTTTCATTCGATTCTTTGGTAGATTTACGAAAGGAAAAACACACGGCAATAAAAAATTTTTTAGGAAGATGCAAGATTAGGCGGAGGTGCACAAAGCATTTAACAAAATAAAAATAAAATATCAAGACTCCTTCTGCTCTGCTCCAGTCTCCCTTTCTTCCTGCCCAGGGTGGGCCTCCTTTCCGCCTGCCCCTCAGAGACTAGGAGGCTGAAAGTGAAAGTTCAGAACAAAAATTGTGGAACTTTCAGTTACTGATTCTAATTAGAGAATACATTTGACTTACGATACTGTTTTCGAAGATGAATTATTTACAGGAATGTGGCTGGAAATAAATCTAATACATAGAAAACGATAACTATTTTTTTTCTATCTGCGGTGACTTTGACACTCGCTGTGGATGATGAAATGACGCCGAGCTCGTCAACAGTACTGCAAAATGTATTGAATATCCAAATTTACTGCTACTCTTTAATTACCAAAAAATAAAAGGAGCTTCTTCTCATTCTGCATTTTGAGATCTGCATATCATTTCTAAGCAGAGACAGGAGCATTTTAAAGGGGGATTGGATATTTTTACTAGGACGGGTCTATCATGGATTCAAATTGGATGAGGCAAATTCACGGAGGATTAAAGGTACCAGTGGCTCTTATTGTTGGCATCTGTCTGTTTTGGGAGAAAATGGAAGAAAAAATATGTGGCGGCATCCACACCTTCATCTGTCCTGTGATTTCAAGTCGCAGGTCTGAGAGGATTTTTTTTTAACCCATTGTTTACTGTTGAATTGTAGCAAAGCGGGTTCTCCTTCATGGAGAGAATGTGTTGCGGTGGGGGCCAGCAAGTCACCCCTATGTTGCTGGGCGGGATCGGATAGATAGCCAAGGCATGTGATTGGGTTCTGTGGGTTGTTGGTGAGATTTGTATGTTGTAATGTTTGAAGGACAGCCCAGAGGCTACATATTCCTCCTGCATGCAGCGTGAGGCCTCTCTTCGCTGCGTGCATTTGGATCACCCGCCCTCCCTCCCTATAATTTAGACTTCTGTGTTGACCTTGCTATGCTTGTCATGGGGTCGTCTGCTTTTGGGGCAGGGGCCTGGTAGGAATTTTTCCACTTGGCTGAGTGGCTGGTGCCATTTGGTTTTCGCCTACTGCGTAGCAATTAGTCACAACTTGTAAGGTTGGCGGTTATGCATTGGTTATTAAATTGGTTGGTGGAGGGGATGTGGTTGGCTGCGCCTGCCCCTCCAATGCTGCTGCTGCGAGGGGAATTCCGTTAAAGGAATTCAGGGGCTCACCAAGCTTTTGTCCGTACCACCTGGTCAGGGGCTAGAGCCACGCTTCAGCCTCTGGGAACATTAGGGGAGAGATGAGGGCTAGACACCCGACCCCTATTCTCTCCCCAAAGTGTTTTCCCTTTACTGACTTCCGTAAGGCGGGCGGTTGTCAGTCTGTCCCCAGGAGGGGACAGATAGTCGGAACCAATGCCTAAGCAACCACTCACATTTTGTATTTTAATAAAGTTGTGGCCAAAAAATATGCCAAAAACCTTAAACTTTAATTTCTGTGTGAAGTGTGTGTTATTTGAGGGGTGGCTTGGGGACCTCGACATGCAAATGGTAATCGGGCTTTCTGTGGTTTTAAGTTTCTTCCAGTTTTGGAAAAACTGGCGAAATGTGCAGGAATTTGAGATCCACTGACCGGTTGCCTAAAAAAAAGCTCAACAACTGAATATTAGTTCTAGAAAGATGGCAACCCAAAAGAAACAATGTGTGTTAGAACTTGCCCCTGGCTGCAGTTGTTGAGATGGTTCAGATCCATTGTCATATGTGTATAGTGGCACATTTCCTGAACTTTGATGACCACCTTGTCTAGGTCTTTCCCTACAACTAATCCAGAATGCGGCAGCTGGACTGGTGACTGGGAGTGGCCGCCGAGACCACATAACACTGGTCCTGAAAGATCTACATTAGCTCCCAGTACATTTCCAAGCACAATTCAAAGTGTTGGTGCTGACTTTTAAAGCCCTAAATGGCCTCGGTCCAGTATACCTGAAAGAGCGTCTCCACCCCCATCGTTCAGCCGGGGCACTGAGGTCCAGCTCCGAGGGCCTTCTGGTGGCTCCCTCACTGCAAGAAGTGAGGTTACATGGAACCAGGCAGAGGGCCTTCTCGGTAGTGGTGCCCGCCCACCAAATGTCAAAGAAATAAACAACACTCTGACTTTTAGAAGACCTCTGAAGGCTGCCCTGTTTAGGGAAGCTTTTAATATTTGATGAATTATTGTATTTTAATATTTTGCTGGAAGCCACCCAGAGTGGCTGGGGAAACCCAGCCAGATGGAAGGGGTATAAATAATAAATTGTGATTGTGATTGTGATCGTGATCGTGATCGTGATTATGATTCCATCCACTGGTGCAAGCTGACCTGCCTTTTTCTTGTCTGCAGCTCCTGTCAAACTGTAGGAATTCAAGCCAAAATAATCCAGTAACTTCCTCATATCCTTATCTCTGTCTGTAACCGTATTGGATTTGGAAATTGTCTTTATATATGAAATCTATAAGGGTCTGGAAACCAAGCCTTACGAGGAACGCTTGAAGGAGCTGGACATGTTTAGCCTGCAAAAGAGGAGCCTGAGAGCTGATACGATAGCCATATTCAAATATCTCAAGGGCTGTCACATGGAAGAGAGAGCAGGCTTGTTTTCTCCTGCTCTGGAGGGTAGGACTCGAACCAATGGCTTCAAGTTGCGTGTTTAGACCTTTTACCCTCCCCGAAATAAGCTCACACAAGAGACAGATATTTGGTTTGGTTTTTGGCAGAATTTAGGCCACAACTTTATTGAATAGAACCAAGTGAGTGGTTGCACAGGTTCTGGTTCGACTATCTCCCTGCACCCTTGCAGGCAGAACTGTCCCAGAGCCACATTCGTAGGACAGATATGGATGAACACCAGGGACAGCTGTTGGTAGGTTTACCATTAACCATCCTGATGTTCCCGGGACTCAGCCGTAGGCCGTACCCATTCGGGAACGACAAGCCAATGAGTCCCTGGATTCCTGTACCGGAATATCCTGCATTTGCAAAGGCGTGGCCACACACCGTGCCACGCCTATCACCTGAACCAAAGCCTATCCGCAACTTACAAGTTGTGACTAATTGCTACACGGCAGGAGAAACCCAAATGGCAACAGCCAATCAGCCAGATGGGGAAAATTCCTACCGTGCCCCTGACAGACGACACACAACGGCATAGCAAGGTCAACTCAAGCCCTAAATATAGGGAGTGGTGGGTGGGTGTTCCGATGCGAAAGGCCCCAAAGAGGATGCTCAGCAGCCTCGCATGGGTTTAAATAGGTCCCGCGTTGCTGCAATTTATGATGCCCCATTGGTCGGATTCCTCCCCAGCAACGCGTGACCACCTGACAGGGGTTGTGGCCTGTATATCCAATTACCCCCAGAGCACAAGGTCAGAGCCGGTCACACCGCAACGCTTGCCCTCTTTTATGGAGGACCCGATTTACAAGAAAGAAGCTTCCGACTAAACATATGGAAAATCTTTCTGACAGTAAGAGCTGTTCAACAGTGGAACAGGGACCACAAAGGCCATCTAGGGACAAGTAGATAACTAGGTACCTGTCAGGGACCTGCCCTCGCCCAGAGCCAAGCTGACAGGGGAAGGTGGTTGGAGAGGGGGAGAAGTCATGTCGGAGAGCAGTTCTCAGGAGAGCCAGGAAAGCAACAGTGGTGGGGAAGAGGAACTGCAGGCAGCCAGGGGGTTGCAAGGGCTTGAAGATGCTAGCAGAGACCCAGGAACACCAACTGGAGGGGCTGAGTGTCTGACGGAGCAGCACAGCGCCAGTCCACAGCTGTGCAGGGGTACAAAGTGGAAAGAGAAGAGGAGGCGCTTTGGGTTCCCAAAACTCCTATGCTGGGGGCGGAGCCGCGAAATGCCACTCCCTGAATCTGGAACTGACTCAAGCGGTCATGAACCTTAGGAGCTCTGATGTGTACTTTTGTAAATAAAAGCAATTAGTTTAGCAGACAACATGGTCTGGCTGATTACTCTCGAGGAGACATTACAGAGCCCTTACAGCACCGCTGTGGCGGGAAGGTAAACGACGTTTCCATGCACTCTGGTTTCTGTCATGGTGTTCCGTTGCGCCAGGAGCGGTTTAGTCATGCTGGCCACATGACCCGGAAAGCAGTCTGTGGACAAACACTGGCTCCCTCGGCCTGAAAGCGAGATGAGCGTCACAACCCCATAGTCACCTTTGACTGGACTTAACCGTCCAGGGATCCTTTACCGTTACCTATTTTGCCCAACATAGAAGCCAACTTCTAGGGGCCATGGGGGCATAAAATATTTGAGGGGGCCAGGCCCCCACAAAGTTGATGGGCATTCCCATTCAAATGGTGTGCATGCACTGCGTCATGTGATCGATTATGCGGGGCAGGGCTTACCTGGGCCCCCACAATATTTTATTCAAGTTGGCACCACTGTTACCCAACTCAGGGCTCAAACCCACAACCCTGTGATTAAGAGTCTCATAATCTACCAGCTGTGCTACTCTTTATCACTGATGCATTTTGAATCACTTTGAGACGTTGCACGGGAAACAATCCATTTGTGGAATTGAATAAAAATAAATAAAATAGAAATTCCCAATAAGCAATTCAGACAGCACTAGAGCATGAAGGAATCCCCAACAGTTTAAAGAGCCAGTTTCTGAGTCAAGCGGAGCCCACCAAGTCAGTTACAGACATTGCCCTGTATACCACCCCCATACTTTGAGAGCAATGCTTTCCTGAAACCATTTATATATTCGTTCATCCATTCATTTGATTTATTGGCCTCTTGACATGTAAGAAGAGGAGGCTTGCGAAATTCTGAAAGCCTAAAGCGTGACGGAAAACCAGGGGAGAGAAAAAATGCAAATAAAAGCTATGCAAGAACCTCTAAAACAAAGCCAGTAAAACAGCAGCAAACTCCTGCAGCAAAAACGTACCATCAACAAACAGCAAAATCACCACAATCCATATAACGCCTGGGTGAAGAGATAAGTCTCCACCCGGTGCCAAAAGGATGTTAATGATGGTGCCAGGAGGACAAAATTATTATAACAATATCAGGCTGGTATACTTTGTTCTAAGCACATTGTAAGGATCTGGGAGTATTTTGACAGAGCTTCACTCCTGAGGGAAAAAACAGGCCATATTGTGAGATTTGGCTAAATGAAGACATTATCTCATGTGGAGAAAATGGGTGTTCAGATTAATCTCTCGTGCGTTCAAAACATGTAGGAAGGGTTCTGGGGGTCACCCTTCATACCTGCCACCCTGCATGCCAGCCATGCATGTTCTGTTATTGTAACAAGTCCGCTCACTTTTTCCAGTGGGCGGTGTTGCGGCCAGGCATCGGGGCCCCTGCAATAATCCAGCAGGGGGCGGAGATTGACAACCCCTCTCATTGTCTTCCCGGCTGCATCACTGAGAAATTTAAACCACGGTGCGGCCAGGGAACCCCCCCCTCTCTCGCCCTTCACCAGATCTCTCAACCCACCTGCCTTCTTTTTTTATCCTTTGTTATGACACGACCTCGTCTAAACCACTGAGCCTAGGGCTTGCAGATCGGAAGGTCGTGGTTCGAATCCCCGCAACAGGGTGAGCTCCCGTTGCTCGGTCCCAGCTCCTGCCAACCTAGCAGTTCGAAAGCACGTCAAAGTGCAAGTAGATAAATAGGTACCGCTCTGGCGGGAAGGTAAACGGCATTTCAGTGCGCTGCTCTGGTTCTCCAGAAGTGGCTTAGTCATGCTGGCCACATGACCCGGAAGCTGTACGCTGGCTCTCGGCCAATAAAGCGAGATGAGCGCCGCAACCCCAGAGTCGTCCGTGACTGGACCTAACAGTCAGGGGTCCCTTTACCTTTACGACACGACCTTGCTAAGGACAAATGTCGGCCATCATATTGTTGGGGAATTTCTTCCATTTGGCAAATTGGCACCAGCCATTTGGTTTCCACCTACGTCATAGCAATCACCACAACTTTGTGAGCTTAGGCATTGGGTAGGACGCGGGTGGCGCTGTGGTCTAAACCACTGAGCCTCTTGGGCTTGCCGATCGGAAGGTCGGCGGTTCGAATCACCGTGACGGGGTGAGCTCCCGTTGCTTGGTCCCAGCTCCTGCCAACCTAGCAGTTCTAAAGCATGTCAAGTAGATAAGTAGATAAATAGGTACCGCTGCAGCGGGAAGGTAAAAGGCGTTTCCGTGTGCTGCTCTGGTTTCACCACATGACCCGGAAAAACTGTCTGCGGACAAACGTCGGCTCCCTCAGCCAGTAAAGCGAGATGAGCACCGCAACCCCAGAGTCATTCGCGACTGGACTTAACTGTCAGGGGTCCTTTACCTTTACCTTTACCTTTTTAAAGACTTTGGATGGAAGGGAGGTTGTAGCCTCCACCTGCCCCTCATTGTTAAGGGTATCCTGTTAAAGGGATCTGGGGGTGTGGATTCTGTCCGATGCCCGGACGTGGTCTAGGGTCATGCCATGACCTCAGCTGGGACCCCTCAGGTGCCCCTATGTCGCGACCCGACTAGACAGTGGGGTCGCGCCATGCGGGCGCCAGGAAGGGGAACCATGCAGCGGGCCAGGAAAGGGGGCAACAGCGGAGCCAGGCACGCAGGGGTTAAACCGAGCGCAGCAAGGCCCGACCTCGCCCAGGCATGCCCCACGGGGTAAACAACCCCAGGATGGGCGATAACGACCGCTAACGAGCCATCAGCGGCGGAACCGGCAGCATCGCAATAACAATGTAAAAAGCACCCATGAATAGTGCAGGTAGACCAGAGCAGTTAACTCTTTTGTCCAAGCCATCCCGGGTGGGGAAGTGGATCACCCCCGGACCTTTAGGGCAGAAGGGAGGGGGGAATTGGGAGTCACCCAGCAAGGTGTATAAAAGGGGGATTCTGAGATGGCCTCCTCAGAATCCTCACAGACTTTCCACGTATCTTTGTGCTGTACAATAAACTTCAAGACTTCTTCCGCTGACTTCTCGGAGTGGCGTGCGTTCTTGACAGCTAGCTACAGTTACCATTGGGGGACACGACACCCTATTTGCTGTAAGTCATAGGGCTCCCCCTATTGGTGGCTTACCCATAGCTGGACTCCTTGCAGATGGACGAGTGTCAAGATATAGCCTGGCTTCACCGCAAAACCTACGCCAAACCGCTCACATCTGTCACCAATAAAGTTGTGGCCTATCTGAACCCATAAACCTAAATACTCGTGTTCATGTGCTAATTATCCACTAGGGAACTGAGGGTCATAGAGCCTTGGCACGCAATATCATGCCTCAGTGGCTGTGCAAGGTGATCCTACCTCTTCAGAAATCACTTAGAGGCAGGTGTGCCAGCTTGCCCCTGTGATTGAGGGGACCATGGGCCTTGCCCATGTCTCTAATGCACGTGCCGCATGCCGCATGCACGCTGTGTGGCTTGTGTGAGTGACGTGGCCGCATCGCACAGTGTGCAAACGTCATCGCGGGCTATTGAGGGAGCCCGGTCCCCTCCTTGAAAATTTCAGGGGGGAAGCACAAGATCCCTCCTCCCCAGCTGCTTCAAAACCATTTTGGCACGGAAGGGGTATGTAAGTAGATAAAATTAATTTGCATATATAGGGTATTCCACATGAGGGGGGATTTTGATGGGCCCACCCCTCTGTCGAGAAGTTCACATGGGTGCTTGTGGGTGGTATTCACCTGGCAATTGGGTGGGGATGGCTGGTGCATGTATCATCAGAAAGAAGTAAGAGGTTGACTGGTCCATGGAGACTGGTCCCTTATACCTGAAGGAGCATCTCCACCCCCATCGTTCAGCCCGGACACTGAGGTCCAGCTCCGAGGGCCTTCTGGCGGTTCCCTCCCTGTGAGAGGTGAGGTTACAGGGAACCAGGCAGAGGGCCTTCTCGGTAGTGGCGCCTGCCCTATGAAACGCCCTCCCATCAGATGTCAAGGAAATAAACAATAACCTGGCTTTTAGAAGACATCTGAAGGCAGCCGTGTTTAGGGAAGTTTTTAATGTTTGATGTTTTATCGTGTTCTTAATATTCTGTTGGGAGCCACCCAGAGTGGCTGAGGAAACCCAGTCAGACGGGTGGGGTATGTATGTATGTATGTATGTATGTATGTATGTATGAATTATTATTATTATTATTATTATTATTATTATTATTATTATTATGTCAAGTGGCGCACCACCACCACCACCACCAAGTTCAGTCCACCCTCAGCCAGCCCCCATTTGCCATTTGCCTAGCTCCTGAGAGCCAGTGTGGTGTAGTTGTTAAGAGTGGTAGACTTGTAATCTGGTGAACTGGGTTTGCGTCTCCGCTCCTCCACATGCAGCTGCTGGGTGAACTTGGGCTAGTCACACTTCTTTGAAGTCTCTCAGCCCCACTCACCTCACAGAGGGTTTGTTGTGGGGGAGGAAGGGAAAGGAGAATGTTAGCCGCTTTGAGACTCCTTTGGGTAGTGATAAAGCGGGATATCAAATCCAAACTTCTTCTTCTTCTTCTTCTTCTTCTTCTTCTTCTTCTTCTTCTTCCTGACTTACAGCCAGCCTCCGGGATGGCACTGGCTGCGAGCTTCCTTCTCAACCTCAGGCTCAGGGTTGCCCTTGTAACTCAGCAGGGAAGATCATAGAATTGTAGGGTTGGAAGGGAGCACGAGGAATCATTCCCCAACATGGGCCTCAAACCCACGACCCTGGGATTAATAGTCTGTTGCTCTGCCGACAGTGTGATCCCGGATGGGGGACAAAACCAGAATGAGTTGCCTCTGCCTGCCACTGGCTCTGCCTCCATCTGCTGTTGGGCTCCCTGATTTCTGACCCACCAGCAGGGGCAGAAGAAGCCTCCTCGCTACCCGGGGCGGCGCCCGGAGGCACCCCTGGGGGTGGGGCATCGTGACGTCACGACGCAACATCTCTGCGGCTCTGCCCTGGCAGTGGGGAGAAAAGCCCTTAAAAAAAAAAAAAAGCAAAGCCAAGGCAAGCAACCTGCTTGCCTTGACTTTTCTTTTTTTTAAAGCGCTTTTCCCCACGCTGCCGGGCGGAGCCACCTGCAGGGGCGAGGGGAGGGGCGGTCAGCGATGGGGTGTCACCCTTGTGACAAACGTGACACCCCTCCGCCTCCTCCGCGCTGGCCGCCCCAGCAGCAGGGAGAAAATCCCTTTTAAAAAAAAAAAGGAAAGCAGGCGCCGGCGGCTGGCTAAGCAAGCTAGCAAGCCAGCCACCGTGGCGCCGATTGCGGGTGGCGGTGCCCCCCACCCCGTGTCACCTCCACCCCAGGGTGCTGCCTGCCCCCCCCGCCCCCTCACTACGCCCCTGCCCACCTGTGCCAATGGGCACCAGCCGCTGCCACCATTAGCTCCTCCTGGGATCCCTGCAGGAGTCCAGGTCCTATGGAGGAGTCTCATCTTTTCCTTCAGAAGAGTGACATCTAAGACACTCCTCTCCTCCCTTGTCGCAGGTTGGGTTCTCTTTAACCCCAATGGATGATTTATTTGCCAGAAACGGCAGGCCACGCGGGTGTGGAAAAGGGGAGGCGTTTTTTTGCCAGCCTTGTTTTTGCTGCCTCCAGTGATGCTTCAGTCAGCTGTTTCTAGGTAATGGGGCTTCTGTGAACAAACAGGGTTATTAGAGTTCATTAAGCTGCTTCTCGATGTAGCTGCAGCGGCAAAAGGGACTTGGAGAGAGGCAATGGGTCAAAGGTCTCTGAACGGAAAGAAACTCACTCGCTGAAAACCAGGAGTGAATCATTCCAGTCATTTGATTTGATTAAAAAAAAAAAAATCAGCCACAGCTCCTGTAAAACTAGGGCAAGGAGAAGCATCACACACACAATTGCTTTTGAAATAGAGTCCTTTGATTGGGACACATTCGTTCAAATGTTCCAAGCTGTCTCGGAAAATCCCCTCACTGGCTTTGCCGCTGTCGCTATATATAGCCATAGATATAATATTTTCAATTCACAACTGCGGCCAGCTCTTTGGCCTTCGACGAGTCTAGGGAGATCCTGCCAGTCTCTATCATGTTCCGCCTCCGTCACGCAGCTTGTCTTGCGGGGCCCCTCCAGTGAGTTTATCCATATTTAAAGTGGACAGTCACTTCCAGCTGATCAATGGCAAACCCATGCCATCGCTAACCGGCTGTAACTAAATAACAGCCAGTTAATCGCATCACTGAGCTGCTACCAATTTCATGCAAAGAGACAAGTGAGTACTTGAGTGGCTCGCATTTTAGAAGAAGATGCACTGAAAGGGGGAAAAAACTTGGGCATGTGTCCTTCTGATGTTGGAAAGGTCAGCTTTTGGCAGGGTGAATGCTGGAGGCCTCAGGACCTTTGCTAGTCTCTTCATCAGCGTGATTTATTATTATTATTATTATTATTAAATTGATATACCACCCTTCACCCAAAGAGCTCAGGGAGGTACGGAGAATAAAATACAAAACACAAGGAAATAAGAAGAGTTTGAAGAAGAAGAGTTTAGATTTGATATCCTGCTTTATCACTCCCCTTAAGGAGTCTCAAAGCAGCTCACATTCTCCTTTCCCTTCCTCCCCCACAACAAACACTCTGTGAGGTGAGTGGGGCTGAGAGACTTCAGAGAAGTGTGACTAGCCCAAGGTCACCCAGCAGCTGCATGTGGAGGAGAGGAGACGCGAACCCGGTTCCCCAGATTACGAGTGTACCGCTCTTAACCACTACACCACAGTGGCTCTCTAAACCAAAACTAACAGAACAATAACTCGCCCCCCCTTCCCACATTTAAAAGGCTGTAAGTTGTTGTTGTTGATTGAATTTATATACCGCCCTATACGCAGAGGTCTCAGGGCAGTTCACAGAAAAGATCACAACATATATAATCAGGATGAAAGCAACAACCCAATAATACTCTCCCCTGAAAAGAGCCACATTTTAAAAGGGTAAAGGTAAAGGGACCCCTGACCATTAGGTCCAGTCGCGGACGACTCTGGGGTTGCGGCGCTCATCTCGCTTTAATGGCCGAGGGAGCCAGTGTACAGCTTCTGGGTCATGTGGCCAGAATGACTAAGCTGCTTCTGGCGAACCAGAGCATTGTACAGAAATGCTGTTTACCTTCCCGCTGGAGTGGTATCTATTTATCTACTTGCACTTTGACGTGCTTTCGAACTGCTAGATTGGCTGGAGCAGGGACCGAGTAACAGGAGCTCACCCCGTCACGGGGAATCGAACCGCCGACCTTCTGATCAGCAAGCCCTAGGCTCTGTGGTTTAACCCACAGCACCACCCGTGTCCTTAAAAGGTTATAGGATGTCAAACCAAAGGCCTGGTTGAAGAGGAACGTTTTTGCCTGGCGCCTAAAGGTGTATAATGAAGGTGCCAGGCGAACGTCCCTGGGGAGAGCATTCCACAAACGGGGAGCCATTACAGAAAAGGCCCGCTCTTGTGTTGCCACTCTCCGGACCTCTCAGGGAGGAAGCACAAGAAAAAGGGCCTCAGGTGATGAATGCAGAGTCCAGGGCTGTTTATATGGGGAGAGGAGGTCCTTGAGGTCTTACAAAGATGCAGAGCTTTGCTCATCTTCTCTGCTCCCCTCTATGAGCTTTCATTTAAAGATGGGGAGGGGGGATTCCACATGGCCTTGGCACTCTTCTTCTCTGTCAAAACTCAGCAAGAGAGGGACGTTTCAGCTGCAACAAAAAGGTGGAGCCCTGTCATCCGATGCAGCCCTTGGCAGGCGCATGCCCCCGACACTGACAGGGCAACCATTCAGCGAGTGTCAGGATGCTGTCAGCGGCTCCCGGCTGGTTGCCCAGGAAAGTATAAAGACAGGGGGAAGTTTCTTACAGTCCTTTTTTATTTCAAACTTTACAGAGAGAGGCTATAGAACCCAGCCTCTTGGATAATGGCATTGTGCTGAGTGAATCTCCACCCGCTGTCTCTCCCACTTCCTCATTTGTCATCCTCATCATCTCCTCTATGGGTGCTGGTACATGCTCTCTGTCTTTGAGCTCTTTGCTCTCCTACTTTTAAGGCTCGCCGGGTTCTGGGAGATGGTGGGTCTGGAACACTTTCCAGTGACACCATGTCAGCCAGCTGCTGGTCCGACTCGGCCTCCTCCTCCTCTCCCATGATTTCCCAGCTTCCCACCTCCTCTGCCTCTGAGCTGTGACCTCCCTCATCTCTCCCACTTCCTCATTCATCATTCTCATCTCCTCTACGGGTGCCCTCTGTCTTTGAGCTCTTTGCTCTCCTACTTTTAAGGCTCGCCAGCTTCTGGGAGATGGAGGGTCTGGAATGTTTTCTAATGACAACGTGTCAGCTGGGGGTTGTTCCAGCTCTCCCATGATTTCCCAACTTTCCCCCTCCTCTGCCTCTGAGCTGTGACCTCCCACAAACCCCTGTCGTAAATCGATACTGTCTTCCTCTTCCTCCTCCCTGGAAGGGTCAGGACGGGGAGGTGGTCTCCACCACTACTCCTCCTTTGCCCAGTCCCTGACAGCGAGGGGCCCAGGAGCACAGCAGCAAGGCCACGCTGGGCTTTGGGGCCCAGAGACACACAACCCCAGTGGCAGGCAGGGCAAGGATCACTGCATGGGGGCACCCGGCTCGCACCCTCTCAAAGTCTTTTTTTTCCAAAAAATTTTTATTGGTTTTCTACAATTTTTATAACAACCACAAATTACATAGACATAAACAAAAGAAAAACAATAGCAAAAAAAACACAACATAGAAAAATTATCTACATCTGAATTTCCATTCCTCTATGGTTTCACCTAAAATTTGACTTCCTCTGAACCTCCCTATCTAAAGTTCCATGCTTTACTTCTTTAGCAGTTGTCCAATCTCTTACTTTTATTTACCTCACTCCTATTTTAATCCCATTTTTCCTCTACAAATTCACATTATCTTTGTTATTAAACTTATTCATCATACTCCTAAATTTCTAATTTCTAATTAATAACGCTTATCCTACTTACTAAACATCTGTTTCTAATCTGAGCCTCTTTTAACCTTCCAAAACATTCCTAAATTTAAGCACCCTATCAAAATCATGCATCGGGGGACTAAGGCCTCCCCGGCCCTCCTCACACTATGCCCCTGGTGAAAATATTAATTTGTCATTCTTTTTATAGATTGAGAATCTTCAGGGAGCTCAAAGCAAGAAAACTATATTCCACTGGTGGCCTGTGCTGAAGGCAGGGAGGCCAAGAGCTGGTGGAGCCACAGCACATGACTGGTAAACCCAACTAATTCTGGTCTCCCCCCTCCTGAGACTAAGGAGAGACTGTGCTACTCCTCAGACCAGTTGTAAGAAAGAAAGAAGGCAGGCAGGAGGACAGATTATGGTTTCTGGAACAGTTCTGCATTTGCCCTACTGGGTCATCCTCCACTGCTACATTTTGCCCTTCTATTTGTGCCTTGCCTTGTCCAGATGAGAGCCACAGTGTGAGAGACACGAGTAAATAGCCCTTCCCGTTTGGAACCGTTTCAGCGGAGTCTTTGGCGTGCTTAGCTGCAGCCCATGATTTAATATGAATGTTGCACGAGAATCGTAGCTTGAATCACTTCAGTTTGACTCGGAGCTGTTTCGAGAGCCATTATGAGACCGTTAGTCTTTATGTCAGTTTCACAGAAATGTGAAAACTCCTCCAGTGGGTCAAAATGCAAGACTATCTGTTGACAATGCGCGACAGAGGAAGGAGAATGAGCTCTGGCACATTCCATTTCTTCTGTTCGTGTGAATAATCGGCTATCCTGCTCAGAACAGGATCCTGCCTTGCTTGATCTTTAAAGTGGCGAAAATGTTTCAAAAAAAAAATAGGATCATGAACAGGAGCAACATGGTGCGTCATGTAAAATTTCAGCAAGAGAATTGTTTTTTAAAAAAGAAAAGTGTGGGGCAAGAGTCATAGTGAGATTCCAAGGTCCGCAACTTGGATATTTTCAAATGTGACCTCCAGCTGATTACCTTTATTTAAGAATCGGCAAATCTGTCCATTTTTGTTTTTTGTTTTTCCAGTCTTGTTTATTTATATTGTCATGAGTTGTGGGTGCCAGGGTTTGAGGGGGCCAAATCCCTGGGTCTGATAGGTGTTAGAATTGAATCGATGCTTGGAGTGTTAAAAAGGTTGCCAGGCACTGAATTTAGCAAAGTGTTAACATACAGGCCAAGTCAACTTGCTGTGTTCAGAATATTGCCTGGGAGATCAAGCCATTCACCAAAGACAAAGGAAAGGCCATTGGAAAAGTCAGAGAGAGGGGACTCTGTTCCAAATAAATATGGGAAGCCCCCACCCCTCAGCTCTGAGATAGCTAGCAGAGAAAAAGCAGAGCAGAGTTAAGGATTGAAATTGTGGCGATGTGGCACCAGAATTAAAAAACGTGACTGTCTGTAAAAGTCAGCAAGTTGCAGAGGGTCAGGGCCATGGCTGGTGACAGTTTGAATAACAGGCTGCAGCTATGGGAGAAGCAAGACTTTCTTGGACTGTTATGCCGGGAGCTCTTCCATCGCAGGCTCAGGTTGTATGTATGTGCCGATAAACCATATATCATAAGGACACCACAGTCTCTGCTGTGTCTCAATTTCCAAAAAGAAATGCAGACTGGGTAAGAACTTCTGGGATCTTGCACGGAGATCGGGGTGGCATCTAACAATATTTATAGAACGCCTTCATATGCTACCAGCTCCTGTACAATGCATACAATAAAACATGATAAAAACCATACAAAATAATTGTCGCGAAAGTTTAAGGCTTGTCGGCATAAACAGGTCTTCCAGAGAAACCCAAAAGGCAAAAGGGAGGATTCCTGCGTTATCTCTGCAAAGAGAGCATTCCTTTGCTTGGGAGTGTTGGCATTTCAGGCTTGGCTCCTGCTTGAAGCCGGCTGGATCTGTGCAACACGGGGGATGTCAAACAGCGCTCCTCTGGATCATCTCAGTGATCAAAGAAGCTGGGGCGTGTGCAGAGGAGGGCAAGCCTTATGAGGAACTTCAAATATCTCAAGGGCTGTCACATGGAAGAGGGAGCACTGGCGGAGGAAGAGGGGGCGGGGTGAGTGCACCGCCCCCGGCAGCATGATCCCGGTGGGGTGCCTTCGTGGCTGCCCCCCGCCCATGCTGGCTACCATGCCCCCAGGACGTGCGCCATGTCCCTGCGGGCAGCGGGCCTCCTGCTCTCCACCCCCCAGTGCCAGAGCATGAAGCTCCACCACTGAGAGGGAGCATGCTTGTTTTCTCCTACTCTGGAGGGTAGGACTTGAACCAATGGCTTCAAGTTACAAGAAAGGTAAAGGTAAAGGTAAAGGGACCCCTGACCATAAGGTCCAGTCGCGGACGACTCTGGGTTTGCGGCACTCATCTCACTTTACTGGCCGAGGGAGCCGGCGTACAGCTTCCGGGTCATGTGGCCAGCATGACTAAGCCGTTTCTGGCGAACCAGAGCAGCGCACGGAAACGCCGTTTACCTTCCCGGCTGAGCAGTACCTATCTATCTACCTGCACTTTGACGTGCTTTCGAACTGCTAGGTGGGCAGGAGCTGGGACCGAACAACGGGAGTTCACCCCATCACGGGGATTCGAACTGCCGACCTTCTGATCGGCAAGCTCTAGGCTCTGTGGTTTAGACCACAGCGCCACCTGCGTCCCTTTACAAGAAAGGAGATTTTGACTAAACATTTGGAAAAGCTTTCTGACAGTCAGAGCTGTTTGGCAGTTGAACAGACTCCCACAAGAGGTTGTGGACTCTCCTTCCTTGGAGGTTTTTAAACAGAGGTTGGATGGCTATCTGTCATGGACGTTTTAGCTTAGATTCCTGCATTGCAGGCAGTTGGACTAGATGACCCTTGGGTCCCTTCCAATTTCTATTTCTATGAGGAGCAGGTTCACAGTTTCGAGGTGCTTCTGGGTCCAGCTCTGTCACTGGAGACTCAGGTACCCTCCGTGGCTAGAATGGCCTTATACCAACTGCGACTGGTTCAATAGCTACATACTCTCCAACATTCCTCAGATGAAAATAGGGACGTTTCTCAGTCCTCACAACTGACCTCCTTGATCTGCCCCACTCCACAAGATCTGGAAACTAAAGGTCTGGAAACCAAGCCTTATGAGGAACAGTTTAAGGAGCTGGGTATGTTTAGCCTGGAATAGAGGAGATATGATAGCCATCTTCAAATATCTCAAGGGCTGTCACATGGAAGAGGGAACAAGCTTGTTTTCTCCTGCTCAGGAGGCTAAGCCTCGAACCAATGGTTTCAAGTTACAAGAAAGGAGATTCTGACTAAACATCAGGAAGAACTTTCTGACAGGAAGAGCTGTTTGACAGTGGGATGGGCTCCCTTGGAAGGTAGCGGACCCTGCTTCCTTGGAGGTTTTTAAGCAGAGGGTGGCTGGCCATCTGTCATGGATGCTATAGCTAAGATTCCTGCATTGCAGGGGGTTGGACTAGATTACCCTTGGGTCCCTTCCATCTCTACAATTCTGTGATTCTTTGAAACAGGGATAAAAGTTATCAGGTGGCCCTTGAGGTTTGCCAGATACAGTCATAGCTCGTGTTGCGTTCCGCTCTTGTTACGGACTTTCAGCTTACGAATGCAGCAAACCCGGAAGTGTTTACTTCCGGGTTCGCCACCCACGCATGTGCAGACGCGATCTGCGCGCTTCACGCACGCGCAGAAGTGCTTGATCACACCGCGCACATGCGCAGAAGAGGTGCTCTAGTTGCGGACTTTTCGGGGTGCGAATGGCACCCCGAAACAGATTAGCGTACATTCCGGCATATAAGATGACTGGGTGTATAAGACGACCCCCAACTTTTCCAGTTAAAATATAGAGTTTGGGATATACTCGCCGTATAAGAAATACGACCCGGCGTATAAGACGACCCCCGACTTTTGAGAAGATTTTCCTGGGTTAAAAAGTAGTCTTATATGCAGGAATATACAGTAAAACTGCAACTAGAGGTACCACTGTATGAGATTTTCAGGGCCTTGCATTCAGTGGAACCTCTACTCACAACCGCAATCCTTTCCGGAGGCCCGTCCTTATGGCGAAACGGGTCGTTGGTAGAAGCGCCGTTGTGCGCAGCCGCATTCGGCGGCAGCCCACTTCTGCGCACGTGCAGACGGCGGCAGCCGCTCCTGCATGTGCGTGAATCGTGGCAAACCTGGTGTTTACTTCCTGGTTTGCTGCGGTCACGACTTAGAACGGGCCTAAGTAGAGCGGGACGTAAGTAGAGGTTCTACTGTATTACCACAAGAGCAATGAAGCTGGCCTGGAAGCATATGGGCCATCAGCGCACATGTTTTTAGCTGAGTTGTTGCATGCTGCCGGCACCCTTCCTCCATCAGCAGCCTCGCCACTGCATTCTGCATCAGCTGAAACTTCATGCTCAGTGTAGAGCACATTGCACCAATCCAGTAACCAGTGTGTGGACTTGCAGTGCCCAGGTTATCATCATTCAGTTCACCCCATTTCTGCACCAGTTTGCAATATATATATATACGGTATATTGTCAGAAAAACGCATTTGCATTTCCATGCACATTCTGCTCATATGCACAAGAGTAGCTTTTCTTTCCGCTCGCATTGTTCTGCAAAGACGCATCGTGAGCCAGCCCAAGCTCCGTCGTGAATATTATAGATTACAGTCGCTATGGGCAGAGCCCGTGTCACCTTTCTGTCCTGCACATTCACAGAATGCTGTCGGCACTAAATAAATATTAATCATAAGTGGTAAAACCTCTGCAGGATCATTTAATTTCTATCAGGATCCATCATTGCCACCTAGTGGAACAAGTTGTTATTTCTTCCAAGAGTGCCAAAATAAATAATTTTTGGTCTGTTTGGCAGGATGGAAACACGATTGCAGAGACTACGATGAAACAGCACTAAGTTTATGAAACCAGACTTCGTTTGGATTATGTATACAGTGGTACCTTGGTTCTCAAACTTAATCCGTTCCGGAAGTCCGTTCCAAAACCAAATACCGGTAGTTCCAAAACCAAGGCATGCTTTCCCATAGAAAGTAACGCAAAATGGATTAATCCGTTCCAGGCTTTTAAAAACAACCCCTAAAAGAGCAATTTAACTTGAATTTTACTATCTACCGAGACCATTGATCCATAAAATGAAAGCAATAAACAATGTACTACAGTAACACAATCAATCAATCAGTAGCTGAACTCGGTTGCTCACAGTCACAAAAACAAAAACAAAAGAGCTGCAAAAACAAAAACGCAAAATAAATAGCAAAAACAGACAGACCACAGCATAACACTCAAAAGAGAAGTGTGGCACTCAAAGCTGAAGCATAATACTCAAAACGGAGCATGTTCGGCTTCCGAAAAAAGTTTGCAAACCGGAACACTTACTTCTGGGTTTGCAGTGTTTGGGTTCCAAGTTGTTTGAGTACCAAGGCGTTTGAGAACCAAGGTACCACTGTACTAGATTTAGACCTGGTTTCATCATCAGAAAGAATTAGTCAAAGTTGTCTGTTTTCCAAACTTTGAGTGACAGGTACCCCGTTGAAATCTTATTATTTTTTCTCAGCCGTCTTATTTTGCAAAATTGGATCTTCCAACTTTGTCATTGTGCTTTTCAGTCTACTGTCCTTTCCTCTCCTTTAAGGAGTGCTTTTCAAAAGAACCAGAATGAAAAATGCTAATCAAGAACCAGACAGCAGCAGCGTTTGGACAGAGCTGCGTGCGTTGCTCCCCGCAGAAAAAAATAAGTTACATCCAGCAATGACAACACCAATTTGCATAAAAATTTCATTTGGTAATGTTTCTGTGCGCATTAGTGTATAAATTGGGAAATCGTTGCGCTGATTTCTTTCTTTCTTGTAAAATCTTTTTTATTGAGTTTTACGTTACAAATTTAAATTCAAACATTAAACATCATCATCACCATTTAAAATTCCCTGAATCCTTTGACTCCCCTCTGCCCTTCCATGGTTACCATTATCCATCTTTTTTCATCTGCTTCACTTATTTCCTCTATTTTTCTTAAACAATCCATTTTTACCTTAATTTTTAATACATTTCAAGCATCACTCAGAGTTTTTAGTTGTTAGTTGTTCTGATTTCAAGAGAAAGGCAATACATCTCTCTGTGACGGGGAAGGCACTAAGTGATGAGGGCTTGCTCAGTCTGCTATAACAGTTGATGACAGAAGCAGCTCAGGTGAATGTGCTTCACTTGACTTCCTGGCAGGTGAGTGTCTGTTGCTTGATGTCAGAGGCTGGGCAGAGGAGGAATGGTGGAGACCATCTCCCTATCCTGACCCTTCCAGGGAGGAGGAAGAGGAAGACAGTATAGATCAGGGGTAGGCAAACTAAGGCCCGGGGGCCGGATGCGGCCCAATCGCCTTCTAAATTCGGCCCGCAGATGGTCCGGGAATCAGCGTGTTTTTACATGAGTAGAATGTGCCCTTTTATTTAAAATGCATCTCTGGGTTATTTGTGGGGCCTGCCTGGTGTTTTTTACATGAGTAGAATGTGTGCTTTTGCGTGTCGAGGTCCCCCAAGCCACCCCCCAAAATAGCTCACACTTCACACAGTAATTTAAGTTTAAGGTTTTTGGCATATTTTGGCCACAACTTTATTAAAATACAAAATGTGAGTGGTTGCTTAGGCATTGGTTCCAACTATCTGTCCCCTCCTGGGGGCAGACTGACATCCGCCCGGTTAGCGGAAGTCAGTAAAGGGAAAACACTTTGGGGAGAGAATGGGGGTCAGGGGCCCGGGCCCTCGCCTCTCCCCTAATGTTCCCATGGGCTCTTGCGTGGCCCTAGCCCCTGACCAGGGGAACGGACAAAAGCATGGTGAACCCCTGGATTCCTTTAACGGAATCCCCCGCGCAGCAGCATTGGAGGGGCAGGCACAGCCAATCCTTACCCCTCCACCAACCAATTTAATAATCAATGCCTAACCGCCAACCTTACAAGTTGTGACTAATTGCTACGCAGTAGGCGAAAACCAAATGGCAACAGCCAATCAGCCAGATGGAAAAATGACAGGCATAGCAAGGTCAACGCACAAGCCTAAATATAGGGAGGGAGGGCGGGTGAGCCGATGCATGCAGTAAAGAGGGCCGCGTGCTGCGTGCACTGATAATATATAACCTCTGAGCTGTCCATCAAACATTGCTACATAACATTCTCCCCAGCAACCCGCAGGGCCCAATCACTTGCCATGGCCATCTATCCTATCCCGCCCAGCAACAGAGGGGTGACTTGTTAGCTCCCACCCCAACACGTGCTCTCCATGAAGGAGAACCCGCTTTATTTAAAATGCATCTCTGGGTTATTTGTGGGAATTCGTTCATTTTTTTTTTTTTCAAAATATACTCCGGCCCATCACATGGTCTGAGGGATAGTGGACCGACCCACAGCTGAAAAAGGTTGCTGACCCCTGGTATAGATTTACAACAGGGGTTTGCGGGAGGTCACAGCCCAGAGGCAGAAGAGGGGGAAAGTTGGGAAATCATGGGAGAGGAGGAGGAGGCCGAGTCGGACCAGCAGCTGGCTGACATGGTGTCACTGGAAAGTGTTCCAGACCCACCATCTCCCAGAACCCGACGAGCCTTAAAAGTAGGAGAGCAAAGAGCTCAAAGACAGAGGGCATGTAGCAGCACCCATAGAAGTGACAAATGAGGAAGTGGGAGAGACGGGGGTGGAGATTCACTCGGGACAACACCATTATCCAAGAGGTTGGGCTCTATAGCCTCTCTCTATAAAGTTTGAAATAAAAAAAGGACTGTAAGAAACTTTCCCCTGTCTTTACACTTCCCTGGGCAACCAGCCGGGAGCCGCTGACAGCATCCTGACACTTACTGGGAAAGGGAGGGGTGAGACAGCAGGGAGGTTGGCATGGTGCAAACGCGAGGGCAGGAGCACCAGAATTGCTCTGCCCATGCGTTGGCACCGCAGCAGCTTCCTCATCCATCTCTCTCCCAACAGCGACCCAGTTGTATCATTGCTCCACCCCACCTGACAGGCTGCTGCTGGCCGATGGAGAATCAAAGAACACAGCAACACGAGACCAAGAGCAATAAATATAAATTCTAAAGAGCTTTAGTAATAAGCATGACCATTCCAAGGGAAATTCCTCCTAACAATGTAACAACATATAATGCGTATAAATAGTCTCTACTGATTCTTTTTTTTTTTAATAATCATTTTTTATTGGTTTTATATAAATACAATAATAAATTCGCATATTTATCTTCACATCTTATACCGTTTTGGCTTTTTATGGCCGTGACTTCCGTCAAACCTTCCTTATGATATTCTAATATCTATTCCTTATATCTATATTTCCAAAATCAATCATTGTTTTATATTATTATTTTCTAAAATTAATCACTATATCTTCGTACTAACAACAATATTTATTCCTTACTCTACAAAGCCTCTTGCAGTCCTACCAACGTATTCAATTGAATACAATTTTCCCTAAATAGTCTCTACTGATTCAACACGGTACGTATAGTATTCCAGCGAAGCCGAAGTGAAGACACTAGTGAATACAATATCCCAACGGACAGCGTTTGTGGATAAAGTCACTGTTTCGGTGTTACTTCTTCAGCAGATGATGTATGATAAATTTAAAGCCCATCTTGCAGCATAGAGAGCATACTAAGGGACAGTGCTCATAATAATATGTAAACACTGCCCAAACATCTGCTTCACAACTCCTGCTCTCCTTTGGTTCCTTACCTTTGTCCCAGACTTGAGCTGGACAGCTGTCAAAATTAAGGATGCCTTCAAGCGGGAGACTGTCCTCCGAGAGTCCTCTGTGCGAGAGGGCCACGTGGCCTTTGTAAATAGAGCCATGAAGTTACCAGCACTTGTGCAGAGCCTGAATTCAACGTTGAGCAGACGATGCGCTTAGACTGCCACCCTCTGACGGGTCATCAGATCGACGACGTTGTAATGAAAAGTAAGAAGCAGTGTTGGAATGACACAGAAATGTGGGGGGAAGTGAGAAATGGAGAGAATAAAAAGTGGACAGATTCTTCTATCTTTAGTCTACAAAGGATGCATACACATTTAAAGCACATTTAAAGTGTGTGATTTCCCCCCCCCAAAGAATCCTGGGAACTGTTGTTTGATAAAGGTGCTGGGAATTGTAGTTCTATGAGGAGGAAAATACAGCTCCCAGGATTCTTTGCATGTATGGTTTGCCTAAACCTGTTGTTTGCTTTTTCATTACTTTGGGGTGCATTTAGGAAAGCATCAAAGATAAAGGCAGTGGTGGGGTTCCTATCTGTGGCGGAAATCTAAGCACACACACACACACACACACACACACACACACACACACACACATATACATACATACATATATATATATATATATATATATATATATATATATAAACCACCATGAAAATGCTTTTTAAAAAAAAAGTTTTGAAAAAGGTGTGGAATTTGTCATAAGCTCGCCATCGCCATCTAGTGTCAAATTTGTATAATGCACTTAAAACACACTTAAAATGTTATATTTGCAGCTGAGCCCTCTCTTCTACGGTGCATTAAGGTTGTTCGGTTCTATCTATTTGATGGGTGTAGGACTACAGATTCCAATATTCAATGAAGATGGATTTATTTATAAGATGTGTTTATTTATTTTAATCTATGGCTGCCCCCACTGTGTTCAAAGTAGGGAGGAATATAGCATCCAGGATTTTGCAAGTAACACCACAGATGCTCAGCCCAACTGTATCACGCTTAGCACCGTAGCTCAAGAGCTAGGATTTGGGTCTGTTGTGCTAGACACTTGGCTGACTGTCAAATTATAATTATAATTATATCATTTATTTATTTATTATCATAATTGGGTTGTTTTAGTTTACTGCAAGCGGGTTGCTGTTTATATACAATAGATGGCGTTTATAAGTGGTCCATGTTTCACAAGCATACAGTAAGGTTGGTAGCACGGTAGCTTTGTAAACAAGCATTTTGGTTTCCCTGCAAATGTCCCGGTCCTCAAACACTCTGCACTGCAATCGGGAGAAAACCGTAGTTGCAGAGCTCAGGCGATGCTGGGTTTCGGCATCAATGTGGAAAGATAACTGCCCAGGTAGGAGAAGTGATTGACATTTTCCAGTGTTACACCATTGAGTTGGATTTGTGGCGCTGCAGAGGGGTTGTTTTGTACTTGTTGGTTTTTTGGATGCTAAGTGATAGGCCAAGCTCGGCTTGAAACCAATGTCCATTCTTTCGACCAGATTATCTGACAGCATCAACAGTCATTTTAAGGTCCACAGTTTATCTGGGCCCAGGCCAGGCCAGGCGTAGCAGAATTTTAGCACTTTCTTGCTCTCAGCATCAGCTGTTCATTTTAACACTCCGGTTTGGATAATATTCTTCTAAATTCTCCAAAGCCTATAAATAAGGAAGAGGGATTAAGGGCTGATTTAATTAAGTTAAAAGCTCCGTGTGGTGCCAGCTTTCAAAATAAAACAGTACATTTCAATTTCGGTACTGTAGAACTAGGGCAGGACAACAGGATGGTGTCCAGAGTAAGTTTTGCTACACATTTTTTTGGGGGGTGGAGGGAGGCAGAACTTGACATGAGGGTGCTGCGACAGCTTCATGTTACTCACAGTACACTGTTTGGCCCTTAAATGAAGCACGCCGGTTTACCCCGATAGCATTGTAACAGTTGAGGGATGGGGGAGAAAATCAGTTCACAATTTAGCGTGAAACCTGCCAATAATAATAATAATAATAATAATAATAATAATAATAATAATAATTTATTTGTACCCCGCTCATCTGGCTGGGTCTCCCCAGCCACTCTGGGCAGCCTCCAACAAATATTAAAATACATTAAAATGTCACAGATTAAAAACTTCCCTAAACAGGGCTGCCTTCAGGTGTTTTCTAAATGTCATGTAGTTGTTGATCCTTTTAACCTCTGATGGGAGGGCGTTCCACAGGGCGGGCGCCACTACCGAGAAGGCCCTCTGCCTGGTTCCCTGTAACCTCACTTCTCACAGTGAGGGAACCACCAGAAGGCCCTCAGTGCTGGATCTCAGTGTCCAGGCTGAATGATGGGGGTGGTGACACTCCTTCAGGTATACAGGACAGAGGCCATTTAGGGCTTTAAAGGTCAGCACCAACACTTTGAATTGTGTTCGGAAACGTACTGGGAGCCAATGTAGATCTCTCAGGACCGGTGTTATGTGGTCCCGGCGGCCACTCCCAGTCACCAGTCTAGCTGCCGCATTCTGGATCAATTGCAGTTTCCGGGTCACCTTCAAAGGTAGCCCCACGTAGAGCACATTGCAGTAGTCCAAGCGGGAGATAACTACAGCATGCACCACTCTGGCGAGACAGTCTGTGGACAGGTAGGGTCTCAGCCTGCGTACCAGATGGAGCTGGTAGACAGCCGCCCTGGACACAGAATTAACCTGCGCCTCCATGGACAGCTGTGAGTCCAAAATGACTCCCAGGCTGTGCCTAATACACACTTCCCAAAATATGCAAACAGGAAATTTCCGTTCTTCAATTTCTACTCTTCAGGGCTCTGCTTTAACTGTTCCACACCCCAATGTGAGGTGAAAGAGGCTTTACATATGCAACTTGTACATGTCAGATCAACAGGTAGCCCTACCATACCCTCCAACATTCCTCGGGTGAAAATAGGGACATCCTGCCATACCCTCCAACATTCCTCCAATGAAAATAGAGGTGTCCTAAGGAAAAGTGTGACATTCCAGGACCAAATCGGAAACTGGGACAGCTTCTGCCTTGGAAAATAGGGACACTTGAAGGGTCTGTAGCCCACATTTTGGTTGTGTGAACAGGCCTCATATTTCTTATGTAGAAAAGTAACAAGCTATTCACTGAAGTGTTTAAGAGACATCTGGGAGGAATCTAGCTATGTGCTTTCCTCTGAAATAACAGAATGCAGATAACTTGGGAGCATGCATGCCCCTACTTAAAGTGTGACATCTCATGAGTGAGCTCCAGACGTTTAGGGGAAGGTGTCATGTCATCTTGCTCTGAAGATTATCCGCAAGAATCAGATGTCTGAGAGCATCCTCAGCGTGCAAAATGAAGTGTCCTTCGTGACCGTGGACAATTCCTACTGACGAAGTACATTCAAATGAAATGTACATTTGAATGTACATTTGAAGTACATTCAAGTGAAAAGGATCTAGGAGTCTTGGTAGACCACAAACTTGACATGAGTCAACAGTGTGATGCAGCAGCTAAAAAAGCCAATGCAATTCTGGGCTGCATCAATAGGAGTATAGCATCTAGATCAAGGGAAGTAATAGTACCACTGTATTCCGCTCTGGTCAGACCTCACCTGGAATACTGTGTCCAGTTCTGGGCACCACAGTTCAAGAAGGATACTGACAAGCTGGAACGTGTCCAGAGGAGGGCAACCAAAATGGTCAAAGGCCTGGAAACGATGCCTTATGAGGAACGGCTTAGGGAGCTGGGTATGTTTAGCCTGGAGAAGAGAAGGTTAAGGGGTGATATGATAGCCATGTTCAAATATATAAAAAGATGTCATATAGAGAAGGGAGAAAGGTTGTTTTCTGCTGCTCCAGAGAAGCGGACACGGAGCAATGGATTCAAACTACAAGAAAGAAGATTCCACCTAAACATTAGGAAGAATTTCTTGACGGTAAGAGCTGTTCGACAGTGGAATTTGCTGCCAAGGAGTGTGGTGGAGTCTCCTTCTTTGGAGGTCTTTAAGCAGAGGCTTGACAGCCACCTGTCAGGAATGCTTTGATGGTGTTTCCTGCTTGGCAGGGGGTTGGACTGGATGACCCTTGTGGTCTCTTCCAACTCTATGATTCTATGATTCTATGAAATGAGCCACCCTCCTACAATTGCCCATAAAAAAATAAATTAATGATGCATTTCGAGACTCTGCACAAGCCCTGCCGAGGAGAAGCGAGTGACACGCAGACCGCTTTGCTCCCGATAAGAAAACGGGACAGATTAATAGGGTTTGTATTTTTTTTTAGTCTTTCTGGAGAGGAAAGGACATCAGGATAGGGGAAATGGGAAGGTTTTGTTGGCATGATCTCTTCTGTTTAAAATAAAAAACTTACAGTGGTACCTGGTGTTAAGAACTTAATTCGTTCTGGAGGTCCGTTCTTAACCTGAAACTGTTCTTAACCTGAGGTACCACTTTAGCTAATGCGGCCTCCTGCTGCTGCTGCCGCGCGATTTCTGTTCTCATCCTGAAGCAACGTTCTTAACCCGAGGTACTATTTCTGGGTTAGCGGAGTCTGTAACCTGAAGCATCTGTAACCAGAGGTACCACCGTACAAGCTGCTCTATAGAACAGACTAGATGAACTATAGGGAATACTCAACCATATGGTTAAAAGAGTGGTAGATTTTAAAAAACAACAACAACCTGGTTTTGCACTCCGGGCCACTGAGGCCACCTGAGCCGCGAGCGACTTCCCAGCCCTTTTCGCATGGAGTTGCTGTTTCCCCTCCTTCTGCTGTACCCTATATTCTATCTATCAAATAGATATTATAAGAGGATGCATGGGGGGGGCGCTAACTGTGCGCAGGTTCTTACTTCAGACCTTCCACCCAATGTTGAAAGTCGAGGGGTGAAGCCCGCACAGAGAGTGTGTGACCAGGGGTGGAGGAGGTTCGCATGGATAGTTTCTAAATTATTTATACGTATGTACGTACCAGTATGTACGTACGTACGTACGTAGTACACACCCCACCCATCTGAATTTGGTTTCCCCAGCCACTCTGGGTGGCTCCCAACAGAATATGAGAAACATGATAAAACATCAAACATTCAAAACTTCCCTAAACAGGGCTGCCTTCAGATGTCTTCTAAAAGTCAGATAGTTATTCATTTCCTTGACATCTGATGGGAGGGCGTTCCACAGGGTGGGCACCACTACTGAAAAGGCCCTCTGCCTGGTTCCCTGTAACCTCACTTCTCGCAGTGAGGGAACCGCCAGAAGGCCCTCGGAGCTGGACTTCAGTGTCTGGGATGAACGATGGGGGTGGAGACGCTCCTTCAGGTATACTGGACCGAGGCCATTTAGGGCTTTAAAGGTCAGCACTTTGAATTGTGCTCAGAAACGTACTGGGAGCCAATGTAGGTCTTTCAGGGCAAGTTTAATATGGTCACGGCGGCCGCTCCCAGTCACCAGTCTACCTGCCGCATTCTGTATTAGTTGCAGTTTCCGGGTCACCTTCAAAGGTAGCCCCACGTAGAGTGCATTGCAGTAGTCCAAGCAGGAGATAACTAGAGCATGCTAGTTATACTAGGTGTGATGGTTTTGAACATCATATGCAATGCCGTATGGTTTTTTTGCTTTGTTTTGTTTCAGCTGGGAAGGACAAGGGCCAAAATATATTACATTTTCCGGTCGCATGCCTACTGTGGTTATTGCCTTCGTTCATCCCCCCTACATATAGCAGCAAGCCAAACCCAAGACTGTTTTGCCACGCAAAAATGATTATCCGTTTTATAAATTCCCGAGGAAAGTTTGTAGCCTTCATATTTATGTTGCATACTCATTTCTAGTAAACACAGAATTAACATTCATTCAATTACTTATCTGTATAATGAGACTTAACATTCTTTCCGGGATCTATAGTTCTTAAGGCGCTTTATCTCAGCAGGTTTCTGTTGTAAACGTGCTTTTTCTTGCTAGGGCAACACTAATTTCCAGAAAGCCATCAAAACAAATTATGCCAAGATTTATAGGCCAGTCTGTCGTGGGTATGCAGAATTAGACCATCTATCACCATCCTCAAAACGCAGTATAATGCTTGCGTTTGCCAACTTCACAGCAGATGGGTTAGTTTTCCTAAGCTATGGATACAATTTTCCATTATGTGCACACACCCCGTGTGACATCTAATTACAGGATAAAAATTACTCCGGATCCCTAAAAGCACAAATCCAAGCAAGCCAGTTTGCGTTGGCAAAAGAATGCAGTGCTCCCTCAAAGGTTAATGTCATAATGAAAACACAGTTGGAATCTGGGTGAGTGATTTCTGCAGCCTTCCTGGACGGCATTGTGCAGGTTAGTTTTTCCTTGCATATTTTAACCGCCCTCTTGTACACAGAATCGAAGGAGGAGAGAGAAGAAGAAGAAGAAGAAGAGGATTGCCTGAAGCATTTCCAAGAGTTTAGTGGTTATTCTTAATCTGCGTGAGAAAATAATCGGCATTAACTAAGCCAGTGTCAAATACACGGGGTTCTCCATAGGATTGTGAATGTGATACTTTAAACACGTGTGGAACGCTAAGGGGGCAGGCAAGTCATTTTTTCTTTTTAGGGGGATGGTTAATGGCTCACTGTTTGGTGTGTGCCTTATTTTGAGTTTTCTTATCCAACTCGTGAGGGTAGGAAGCAAATCCGTCAAATGAAGTAATAAATAAACTGATAGTAGCAGTGAAAGTGAATCTTAGAGCCGTGGTTCACAATGGCACATGCCCCACAGGGGGGCAATTTAGTTTTTAAGGGGGGTAATTCGAGAATGAGTTATTAACAGTGAATGGCCTTTTAGGCTTCCTCCACGTGAATAGGAGTTCACTTTTTGAATAATAAGAATTATATGTCACCGGGGTGTGTGTGTGTGTGTCAGGATTTTAGAGATACTTAGGTGGGGGCATGGCCAAAAAAAGGTTGGAAACCACTGTGTTAGAGCAAGTAGGGTCTATTGGGGACCCACAACTCCCAGTCTGCCTGCACCCAGCTCACATTTGCTGGCTTTCATACTTACCATGGTGCTAGCTGTCAACCTCCTTAATCTCAGTGTTGTTGCCCTTGTAGAATTTAGCAAGAAGGAGGATGGGGGGCGGGATTGCACTTTATTGGGTCTACTTGCCATTCCCTCTGGCGCCACCTACTGTTGGCCTCCCAGCTTTGCGTCCTACCATTCCCAATGAGCACCAACCGCCACTGTTCAGCGGGAGAAGTTGCTGCCATTGTGTTGCCCACCTTTCAGCTCCTCTTCTCATCTTCCTCCCCGATGTCAGGGGCTGGGCAGAAGAGGAGGAGTGGTGGAGACCGCCTCCCCATTCTGACCTTTCCAGGGAGGAGGAAGAGGAAGACAGTCTAGATTTACAACAGGGGGTTTACAGGAGGTCACAGCGCAGAGGCAGATGAGGGGAAGTTGGGAAATATGGGAGAGCCGGAACGACACCCGGCTGACACGTTGTCATTAGAAAACATTCCAGACCCTCCATCTCCCAGAACCCAGCGAGCCTTAAAAGTAGGAGAGCAAAGAGCTCAAAGACAGAGGGCACGTAGCAGCACCCGGAGAAGTGATGGATGAGGAAGTGATGGATGAGGAAGACGGGGGTGGAGATTCACTCGGGACAACGCCATTATCCAAGAGGCAGTGGCATAGCAAGGGTGGGACGTTGGGGACGGATCGCCCCGGGTTCCACCCTGGAGGGGGGTGACACTTGATGGGCTCCCCCTCGAGCCTCCAGCCCCCAGCCACCCGGTGAAGGAGCCTCACTGGGTGGCTCGTAAGGTCACCACGGGAAAAGCAGCACGGACGGACATGCGCAGTCCGTCCGTGCTGCTGCTCCCGCGGCGACCTTACAAGCCGCAACTCGTAAGGCTGCCATGCGTGAACAGCAGCACGGGAGGGCCCGTGGGGCTGCCCCGCCCCTGCTGCTTTTTGCCAGCGGCCCGGTGGCGGAGTGCGCATGCGCGGCATTTTGCACATGCGCAGTCTGCCGTGACGTTGCATCGTGATGTCACGACGCAACGTCACGATGCCCCGGCCCCAGGGGGTGCCTCCGTTCACCGCCCCGGGTAGCGAGGAGGCTTCTCCGCCCCTGCTGACAGCACCCTGACACCCATTTGCTATGGAGAAAAACTGAAGTCCCAGTTCAGTGGAGGAGGGAGAGTTGTGAAGCCTGGGAAGGAACAGAGTGGAAGGCTTACAGGTAGCCACCTGGCCTGCAGCATATGCGTTGCTAAAGGAAAAGGACCAACCTCAGCCATTAACAAAAGGCTACCATTTGAATGTTGGGGACGTGCGGTATCCAGAGGCACAAAGGAAAGGCATTTGGTCCTCATGACTAACCACTGTGCATTTAGCTCATAAAGGAAGGGGTCGTCTATGTTGCTGCCATCCCTGTTGGCAGTAAAGAGAATCACACCTTGACTCAATTACAGTTTGGGGGTGTCCCCCCCCCATAAAACGGTGTCAAAGAGCCATGAAACACCGTGGGGAAGGCGGGCAGCTGTCATCCTTTCAAAACGGAGTCATCAGCTAAAATATCATAGCCTCTTAAGGCTTCCTTGGCGCAGCAATAAAGGAAGGGCTGCAACAGAGAAGCGACGGTAAAAGAAACGTTGCCATCAATTATTCACATCATAAAATCTAATGGTGCATAGAAGACGGGGCATTTTGTAAGATGAGGAGGAGGAAGAAGAGAGAGACACGAGACAAATCAGGAATAGCAATCCATCGGCCCTGTGGTCTAAACCACTGAGCCTCTTGGGCTTTCCGATCGGAAGGTCGGCGGTTCGAATCCCCGCGACGGAGTGAGCTCTTGTTGCTCTGTCCCAGCTCCTGCCAACCTAGCGGTTTGAAAGCACACCAGTGCAAGTAGATAAATAGGTACCACTGCGGCGGGAAGGTAAACAGCATTTCCGTGCACTCTGGCTTCAGTCACAGTGTCCCGTTGTGTCAGAAGCGGTTTAGTCATGCTGGCCACATGACCCAGAAATCTGTCTGTGGACAAACGCCGGCTCCCTTGGCCTGAAAGCAAGATGAGCGCCACAACCCCATAGTTGCTTTTGACTGCACTTAATTCGGCCCTCCAGTTGTTTTGGGACTACAATTCCCATCATCCCTGACCACTGGTCCTGTTAGCTAGGGATGATGGGAGTTGTAGGCCAAAACATCTGGAGGGCCGTGTTTGCCTATGCCTGCTTTAGATGACATCTGAAGGCAGCCCTGTATAGGGAAGTTCTTTAATGTTTCATGTTTTAACATATGTTGGAAGCCACCCATAGTGGCTGGGACTATCCAGTCAGATGGTTGGTGTATTATTATTATTATTATTAATTATATAGGACACCCCTATTTTCATTTGGAGGAATGTTGGAGGGTATGTTAACCTACCCAAATCCAGTGTTTATCCTCAGAGCCCCTTCTCAATTTGACTCCGAGGGAAGTGCTATGGGCAGCTACATGAAAATGGTCCTTTAAAAATATGTTGAAGGTGATTTATAGGTGGCACCTAACCCCAGCGAGACTGGCTAGAATATAATACACATTCTAATATCTGTTGGAAATGTAAGGAGAAGGTAGGAGATTACTTCCATTGCTGGTGGGGTTGTATAAAAATCAAGGAATATTGGAATTTAATCTATGAAAAAATGAAAAAAAATCTTGAGGTTAACTTTTGAAAAATCACCAGAGACGTTAATTTTGAGTATAATACTGGCAAACATCCCGGAGGAGAGAGTAAATATATTTTTATACGCTAGTGCAGCGGCAAGAATGCTGCTAGCGCAGTATTGGAAAATGGAGGAGACCCCAACATTAAAAGATTGGCATGAGAAATTAGTGGAATTTATGAACCTGGCAAAAATGACGGCGGCGATCAGAAATACAACAAAACAGAAAATTAGAGAAGAATGGAAGTACGTGGATGATTACCTAAGGAAGGAGGGAGTGGTAACGGATTTGATTATTTGACTGATATATAGAGCATAATATATAGGTGATAAGAGAAATTTAGTGATTTGCTATATTATTAAATAGGTTACTGAGGGAGAAAATCAAAAGAATTAGATGTAAGGCAAGGTAATATAGAAATGAAAATAGGTACACGAGGTTAAACTTTGGGAGGTCAGTTTTAGAATGGGGGGAGGGGGAGGGCGGGGGGAGTTTGGAAGAAGAATTGTATGTAGAATATATGGAGGATAGAAGGGGGAATGCATAAGGATAGGTATGTCTGAGGTATGAATAGGTTAGAGGGGGAGGGGAGAAAGAGGGGTGGTAGAGGGGGGAAACTGGATGGAGAGACTGATTGTGGAGGGATTGGTTGTGTATGATATTGTATGTATGATAGGATAGGTATGACATTGTATGTATGATATGGCAGATGTGATATTTGTTTTAATTGTGTGAAATTAATAAAGATTTATATATAGAAAATGGTCCTTTACAGTAATGGCTCCCCCAGGAAAGGATGCCTGGAGCCATCACTGTCTGCTTTTAGGCACCAGATCAAAACATTTCTGATCACCCAGGCTTTTGGATGTTAAATCGGAGAGTACTGAGATATGATTCTTGGCCTGTTTACAGCACTCATCTTGTAGCGGCATGGGCAGGACTCATCCCTTTTCATGGCTAGTGACGGATGAGCATTTCTCGGTATTTTGCTTTGCAATGGTTTTTAATACAGTCGTACCTCAGAAGTCAAACGGAATCCGTTCCGGAAGTCCGTTCGACTTCCAAAAGGTTCGGAAAGCAAGGCGCGGCTTCCAATTGGCTGCAGGAAGATCCTGCAGCCAATCAGAAGCCTCGGAAGCTGCATCGGACGTTCGGGTTGCAAAGATCATTTGCAAACTGGAACAGTCACTTCAGGGTTTGCGGCTTTCAGGAGCCAAAACGTTCAACTCTCAAGGTGTTCGTCAACGAAGGTACGACTCTACGTGGCTTCAACACCTCTTGTGTTATTCTTCTCTCATTAACCTTGAAGTTGTTTTGGGACACATTTTGTACAAAAAGCCCTGAAAGAAATATATAAATAACAAACAAATAAAAGGATATCTAGGTGGCGCTGTGGGTTAAACCACAGAGCCTAGGGCTTGCCGTTCAGAAGGTTGGTGGTTCGAATCCCTGCGACGGGGTGAGCTCCCGTTGCTCGGTCCCTGCTCCTGCCAACCTAGCAGTTAGAAAGCACGTCAAAGTGCAAGTAGATAAATAGGAACCGCTCTGGCGGAAAGGTAAACAGCGTTTCTGTGTACTGCTGTGGTTCACCAGAAGCGAACCATGCTGGCCACATGACCCAGAAGCTGTACGCCGGCTCCCTCGGCCAGTAAAGCGAGATGAGCGCCGCAACCCCAGAGTTGTCCACGACTGGACCTAACATTGGGAAAGAGTGAGGGCACAAGGAGAAGGGGACGACAGAGGATGAGATGGTTGGACAGTGTTCTCGAAGCTACTAACATGAGTTTGGCCAAACTGCGAGAGGCAGTGAAGGATAGGCGTGCCTGGCGTGCTCTGGTCCATGGGGTCACGAAGAGTCGGACACGACTGAACGACTGAACAACAACAAAGGACCTAACGGTCAGGGGCCCCTTTACCTTTACCTAGTGTTCCCCGTTAAATAAGATTAAATCTGTGGTGTGACTATTTGAAACACAAGGAGTGAAACCTAGGAAGTGCTGAACATCAGTAGCTATAATGACCGTTGCATGATCCCTACTTGTTCCTTAGAGAAAAATAAATATACACACATTATAGCACAGTTCTCACTACAGAGCAATACAAGCCTTTGCAGGCATGTTTATGAGCAAAAACAAAGGGCTTTTAGACATATATATCTTGACACCATCTTTGCGGAAATTGTAAACCAGGGACACATTTTTCTCACCATGCATTTAAACTGTTAAATCATAACCTTAGGAAGGAATACACACACATTTTCTTTTAGTCTCTCTCACAGCTTTTCCTAATGCATTAAACAGATAATTATATCTGGATTCTTTTCAGAGTCTGACCTGCAGTTGCCTCTAAAGCTGTGACGCACGTGGTCGAAACAAGTGAATTTGGGATTGATCCTTGCGATTATGAAAGCTTAATAAGTTATAAGCTACACTATGAGCTCCACAGTGCAAGGTCTTCTGGGCCAGATTTTAATATTTTTTATTTTATTTTTTTGAAAAAGAAAAAGGGAAATAGAATCACTTGATCAAAGAAATTTGGCATAAGAAAGCAAGAAAGTTCCCCAGGGAACGAGGCTGGGCAGTACGTTCTCACTTGGAAAAGGCAAAACGCATTGCCGGGTATATAAATAACACAGCCACCAGGAACTCCCAAAAATGGCTAGACACAAAGTGGAGTTTATCGACTCAAGTGACATCCTCTCCTGCTATACCTGCCTGCACGATTCTTTGGTTGGTTTGTTGTTGGTTTAATATGATAACACTTGCAACCTACGAATGGACTGCTTACAGATATAGACTCTGCATGGATAAATATGACAATATTTGGAACGAGTTTATACAAAATGTAGTAAACTATTAATATTTCTATTTGTACTAGGCTCGTGGTATCATGGTGTTTTGAATACATGGCCCAGAAAATCATAAAATTGGAAGGGACCCCGAGGAATGTTTTGTCCAATCCCCAGCAATGCAGGAATATGCAGCTGTCCCATACGGGGATCAAACCTGCAACCTTGGCGTTATCAGCACCATGTCCTAATCAACCAAACTTTCTGCCACAGACTCTCCCTGCTCACTAAGCCCCGTTACCTCTTCAGCTTCTGACCTCTCCTTCTTCCAGTCTTCCCCGTCGTATCCAGGATTCCAATGACAGAATTATCACCTGGGGGGGGGGATTTTGGAAAATCAGCAAAATGTCCAGATTTTTTATATCCCCCCCGCCCCGAAAAAAATAAATAAAAGCTCAACAACTTTATTTGGGCAATTTGGGGGGGAGGGGAAGGCTCTACAACTTTCCCAAAGAAAGCTTGACAGCCTTTTAGTCTCCGGATTTTTACTTCTTGAAATACAGGCTGGAGAGACCCACGTTCTGAGCCTTCTCCCCTTGGAGGTTCCCCAGCTCATTCCTCCCACCATTTCTTTGCCTCCAACCGATCCGTGACGAGAGCCTTATTGTACAATTGGCACTGGATTGGGATTTCGCTTCTATAGGGCTTTTCCGCTCCCACAAAACAGAGAGTATGCAATTATTGGTTGCTGTCTCAAATGCCCAGCATCTTCCGAGGACCTGCTGGATGTGTCCTTGCCGACGGAGGAATTGTATGGCGAGTCACACGGCAGAATTCATAACAAAAAAAAAATTCCTTCCAGTAGCACCTTAGAGACCAACTAAGTTTGTTCTTGGTATGAGCTTTCGTGTGCATGCACACTTCTTCAGATACACTGAAACAGACGTCACCAGACCCTTATATATAGTGAGAGGGTGGGGAGGGGTATTACTCAGAAGGGTGGTGGGAATGGGTGATAGGCTGATAGCTGTGGTAAACCTGTTGACGACTGTTAACGACTGCAATTAGTCTTACAGGAAAAAGCAAGGCGTGAGAAGGTTAAAAATAGCTTTGTCATGTATAATGAGATAAGAATCCATTGTCTCTATTCAGACCAGGTCTCTCCATGGTTTTAAGTTTGGTTTTAAGTTGCAATTCAGCAACTTCTCTTTCCAGTCTGTTTCTGAAATTCCTTTGCAATAAGACAGCTACTTTGAGATCTTGTATAGAGTGTCCTGGGAGATTGAAGTGTTCTCCTACTGGTTTCTCTGTCTTGTGATTCCTGATGTCAGATTTATGTCCATTTATCCTTTGACGTAGGGACCCAGGTGGCGCTGTGGGTTAAACCACAGAGCCTAGGGCTTGCTGATCAGAAGGTCGGCGGTTCAAATCCCTGCTCCCATTGCTCGGTCCCTCCTCCTGCCAACCTAGCAGTTCGAAAGCACGTCAAAGTGCAAGTAGATAAATAGGTACCGCTCCGGCGGGAAGGTAAATGGCGTTTCCGTGTGCTGCTCTGGTTCGCCAGAAGCAGCTTAGTCATGCTGGCCACATGACCCGGAAGCTGTATGCCGGCTCCCTCGGCCAATAAAGCGAGATGAGCACTGCAACCCCAGAGTCGTCCGAGACTGGACCTAATGGTCAGGGGTCCCTTTACCTTTAATAGTTTCTCATGCGTTCTGGTTAACTTGTAATTGTTATACTGCATCATTTCTCTTCTCTCTCTCTCTCCCCCCCCCCCTCGTGTGTTTGTGTACTTTTGTACTTGTTTTCTTCACCTTCCTTTCTCTTTTTAATCCATTCCCAAGCACTCCCCACATCCTCTCCAGGGGTGCTGTTCCTTCTCACGAGCAGATCAGCACCAGCAGTTATTTCAACAGCAGCCAGCCAGTGCGACAATGAAATCTTAGCCAGCCAGGGCGCGATGTGATCCATCTGGGCCCTGCCTTTCCGACCCACGAAAATGCGGATGTCACACTAACTTCTCTGCTGAAGCCCACTGGGTGCTTGGTGACCTGCATTCAGCAGTTTGGGCAAGTCAACACTCTGCCCCTCCCCTCGGTGTTTTCTTTTTTCCCCTTTTGGCAGGCTTAGTAGGGGGAAACGTTAACACCACGCTGTGACAGATTGTTTGGAAGATGTCAGGGAGAAGAAGGAAAGGGCAATGCAGCCACCTGGTGGCTAGGAGAGAATCTGCTCCTCGGTTCCTGAGCTTGCTAAAACAGGGATGAGAAATGCCAGGTATCTTTTACCTAGTAGGTAAAGGTAAAGGACCCGTGGATGGTTAAGTCCAGTCAAAGGCGACTATGGGGTTGCGGCGCTCATCTCACTTTCAGGCCGAGGGAGCCGGCATTTGTCCACAGACAGTTTTCCGGATCGCGTGGTCAGCATGACTAAACCGCTTCTGGCGCAACAGGATACCGCGATGGAAAGCAGGTCAACAACTTTGACCCGCTCCCCTAAGAAAAGCTCAACGACTTTGACCTGCCCTCTAAAAAAGCTCAACAACTTTGGTCCGTCCCCCTAAAAAAAGTTCAGCAACTCTTAACTCCCCCCCCCAAAAAAATGGGTAGATCACTGCCAGTCCCCCCCCCCCGCGGGAGTAGATCACAGTTTCTTGGGAGTTGGACGTCCCTGGTCTAAACCACTGAGCCTCTTGGGTTTGCCGATGGGAAGGTCGGCGCTTCGAACCACCACAACGGAGTGAGCTCCTGTTGCTCTGTCCCAGCTCCTGCCCACCTAGCAGTTCGAAAGCACACCAGTGCAAGTAGATAAATAGGTACCGCTGAGGCAGGAAGGTGAACGGCGTTTCCGTGTGCTCTGACGTCCATCACGGTGTCTCGTTGCGCCAGAAGCGGTTTAGTCATGCTGGCCACATGACCTGGAAAGCTGTCTGTGGACAACGCCAGCTCCCTCGGCCTGAAAGTGAGATGAACGCCACAACCCCATAGTTGCCTTTGACTAGACTTATCCATCCAGGGGTCCTTTACCTTTTAGTCCCGTGTTGCCCAACCATGGCAGAGCTCAGTGGCGGGAGAGGCCAGCCTGCCAGCCAGCCAAGTCTCACAGGGGTACTTCCCTTGAGTCAGAGCCCGGGTGCAAGGTTTGGTCCAGTCCTAAGTTCAGAAGTATCTCCGTTCACGTAGTCAGACGGTCACGAAAACCGAGGGTCCAAGGACACGAGAAGCAAGAAGCAGCAAGGCCTGGCCAGGAACGACCAAAGGTTGCTGTGAGCAACTGGAAACCCTGCTCAAGAAAGCTGGAGCCAGCTGGAGCTTGCTTCACATCAGGAGCAAGAAGACTGATAAGCAGCAGGTGGTGTCACTCCGCTTTCTGCTCATTCAGGCTGCTGCCCAACAGGTGAAGCCGATTCCTAGCCCATAACAGTCGGTTGCCCACCCCTGCCTTGCACATATCAAGGGAAGAAGAGGGGAAGGACTTGGCACTTCCTGTGACAGCCCCATGCAACACAGAAGGTGCAGCAAATAAATTTTTCAGTGATACATTGGGCCAGCGTTTCCCAACCGGTGTGCCGCGGCACACTAGTGTGCCGCGAGACACCGGCTGCTGTGCTGCGGGGAAAAGCCCCGCCGAAGCCGAAGCTCCGCCGGGCCTCTCCGACGCGGGGAAAAGCCCCGCCGGGCCTCCCCAGCGCGGGAAGAAGCCGCGCTGGGCCTCGGAGGCCCGAAAAAAAACTGTGCCGGCCCCCCCCCATAGAAAAAAAGCCGCGCGCTGTGGGTGCTGTGCCGCGAGATTTTTTCCCGAAGACAGGTGTTCCGTTGCCCAGAAGAGGGTGAAAAACACTGCATTGGGCAATAGATACACTGGGGAACATGGTCGCTGTTGAAGGGCCGGAAAGGAATTTCCCTGCATTGGCAGGTTTCCCCAATAACCCTGAACTTTTCCCAGATCCCCAGCTGGGGGCTGGGAAGGATAAATGCCCAATGCCTGAGCCAAGGTCTCCCTACATCTGAATCTTAATAAAGTTGTGGCCAATTTTAATCCCATAACACGTTGTCATGTGTCATTATTCCACTCGGGGGGCTGCGGGACTCCGCCTGACCACGCAAAAGGCAGAATCATAGAATTGTCACCTAGATCAATTCCCCGAAAACCTTGGGGAAGTCAGTGATTAATAGGGAGAGCGCTTCCATCAAGACCTGAAGACAATGGGATAGCGTTATCAAGGGCGATGGGATAAAACTATGATGTCAGACTACTGTTGGACCATCAAATGAGAATCCCCTGTGCAAGTCCACAAACGCAAGAGCTACAAGCGCAAATTCTTACCTGAATAACAACAGCTTGCAGATACTGTGTATCCCAAGGGAATACCGGTATATTTTTTTGCATACCTCCAACTGTGCATAGATATACATGTCATTTTCAATGCTATACATGTCATGTGCAATGCTATATAAGTCACTTACATTTATACTCATATTGTACTACTTTGGCTATGCGTTTAATAAAATATTGAATTCTTGCATTGTGAAAAACGAAGATTATGGTGAAAAGTGAAAAACATGAATTGCAAAAAAACCTAGAGCTTACAGAACAAACCCGACTTCAGATATGAAATCAGCACGTCAAAATTTGGTTAGATCAACTGCAGGTGTCAATGCAACCAAAATTTTGTTCCCCAGTGATATCGGTCATAATATAGACATGGAAGCATGGGAACGATTGTGGAATAGGAATATAAAATTTACAGCATGCTATGGTTTAAGAGAAAATGATATATCAATGGTACCTAACACTGAGTAAACTGGCAAAAATGTATAAAACTAAATCAAATAAGTGTTGGAAATGTAAAGAGAAAGAAGGTTATTTTTATCATATGTGGTGGTCTTGTAGTAAGGTTAAGGCTTACTGGGAAATGATATGCATTGAAATGAAAAGGATGTTTAAAATAACATTTGTAGAAAGACCAGAAGCCTTTCTCTTGGGAATCATACTAAATTGTATCAAAATTTGTTCATGTATGTGACTACAGCGGCAAGAATGTTAAAGGTAAAAGTAAAGGGACCCCTGACCATGTGGTCCAGTCGTGTCCGACTCTGGGGTTGCGGCGCTCATCTCGCTTTATTGGCCGAGAGCTGGCGTACAGCTTCCAGGTCATGTGGCCAGCATGACAAAGCCGCTTCTGGCGAACCAGAGCAGCACACGGAAACGCCGTTTACCTTCCCGCCGGTGCGGTTCCTATTTATCTACTTGCACTTTGACACGCTTTCGAACTGCTAGGTGGGCAGGAGCTGGGACCGAGCAACGGGAGCTCACCCCGTCGCAGGGATTCGAACTGCCGACCTTCTGATCAGCAAGCCCTAGGCTCTGTGGTTTAACCCACAGCGCCACCTGGGTCCCTGGCAAGAATGTTACATGCCCAAAAACAGAAAGAAGAAGTCCCAGCAAAGGAAGAATGGATACCAAAACTTATGGGATATGCAGAAATGGCGAAACTTACCGGAATAAGGAATCAAGACAACAAACTTTTTATAAAAGAATGGAAATGGTTTATATTGAATATTTACAGATAAATTGTAAACAGATAAGAACCCTGGCAGGATGATTGTAATAACCTGAAACTATATAAGAGTATATATTTAAAGAAGATAAATAAGTTAAGTGGGATATGCAGAAGATATTAAAAAATAATTTAAGAAATCACAGAAAGAGGGGGAAGGAAGTCAAGTTCTGAAATGTTAAAATGAATGTAAAATCAGTGCAATGTATATATCTGAAAAGTACCATATAAACAATTTTTTAAAGGGGGGGGCGCAGCTCTGCTTCAGAGACCCAGACCACTGCCTGACGGACTTGAGGAACCTTCCAAGTTTATCATTCAGTGACAACATGACTAATTCCTCTCCTCATTTGCACCGTGTGTGTGCACTGCGCCGGGCTGACATTTTATTTATAGTGCAGGCACCCACAAATGCTAGTCCTATTAGGTCATTTGTATTACACTGAAAATTGCCCCTCTCATCATCTGAATGCATTTAAAAGCTTAAAAGGAGATGGCAGCAGAAGCAGACGCTAAAAAGCCAAGATCAAGGGGAGACATGGCATGGGCTCCAAACAGCTGACAGAGGCTGTCACGGGAGAAACTCTGCCATCCTGGAGCTAGTTAATGAGTTTCCCAAGTAAACATCCAAGTTTCTTTTTATCATGCTATCAGGTTTCTTTTATCGAAAGCAGCCTGCTCCATTCCTGGCCCATCAGCGGAAACAGAATCCTTTGAATTCTCAAAAAAAAAAAAAAGCCAGAAAAATAAAATATACCCCAGATAAATGGAGGCTGACAAAAATTGTGAATAATTTAAAATGAAATAGATTTGAATCCAGTGGCTCGATGCGCTACAATCATTAATGGACTGTTTTTCCATCAGTTTGCCAGAGCATAGAACTTGACCGAGGCCAAAACCACAACCATTTGATGGTTGCTGTTTTTTAAAAAAAGAGAAAATGCTGTCATGAGGATCACAGAGCTGAAAGCAGCAGAGTTGGCTCAGTTTGGAACCAGGTTATCTTAGGGATGTGGGTAGCGCTGTGGTCAAAACCACTGAGCATCTTGGGTTTGCCGATCGGAAGGTCAGCGGTTCGAATCCCCGCAATAGAGTGAGCTACCATTGCTCTGCTCCAGCTCCTGCTAACCTAGCAGTTCGAAAGCACGCCAGTGCAAGTAAATAGGTGGCAGGAAGGTAAACAGCGTTTCCGTGTGCTCTGGTTTCCGTCACGGTGTTCCGTTGAGCCAGAAGAGGTTTAGTCCTGCTGGCTACATGACCTGGAAAGCTGTCTGTGGACAAACGCCGGCTCCCTTGGCCTGAAAGCGAGATGAGTGCCGCAACCCTATAGTCGCCTTTGACTGAACTTAACCATCCAGGAGTCCTTTACCTTTTTTTTACCTTGACCTAAGGAACCATCTCATACCATAAATCCCAGACTCCTCAAACGGGGCAGCACTGAGAGCAGCACATGCCCTAAGAAGGAGGTAAAAGGTAAAGGTACCCCTGACTGTTAGGTCCAGTCGCGGACGACTCTGGGGTTGCGGCGCTCATCTCGCTCTATAGGCCGAGGGAGCCGCCATTTGTCCACAGACAGCTTCCGGGTCATGTGGCCAGCATGACTAAGCCACTTCTGGCGAACCAGAGCAGTGCACGGAAACTCCCTGGTCCTGAATGGGGTTACTGTGCCCCTGAAGGACCAGGTGCGCAGCCTGGGAGTCATTTTGGACTCACAGCTGTCCATGGAGGCGCAGGTCAATTCTGTATCCAGGGCAGCTGTCTACCAGCTCCATCTGGTACGCAGGCTGAGACCCTACCTGCCCGCAGACTGTCTCGCAAGAGTGGTGCATGCTCTAGTTATCTCCCGCTTGGACTACTGCAATGCACTCTACGTGGGGCTACCTTTGAAGGTGACCCGGAAACTACAATTAATCCAGAATGCGGCAGCTAGACTGGTGACTGGGAGTGGCCACTGGGACCACATAACACCGGTCCTGAGAGAACTACATTGGCTCCCAATACGTTTCCGAGCACAATTCAAAGTGTTGGTGCTGACCTTTAAAGCCCTAAACGGCCTCGGTCCTGTATACTTGAAGGAGCGTCTCCACCCCCATCATTCAGCCCGGACACTGAGATCCAGCGCCGAGGGCCTTCTGGCGGTTCCCTCATTGCGAGAAGTGAGGTTACAGGGAACCAGACAGAGGGCCTTCTCGGTAGTGGCGCCCTCCCTGTGGAACGCCCTTCCAGCAGATGTCAAGGAAATAAGCAGCTATTCTATTTTTAAAAGACATCTGAAGGCAGCCCTGTTTAGGGAAGTTTTTAATATTTAATGCTGTATTGTTTTAACATTTGACTGGAAACTGCCCAGAGTGGCTAAGGAAACTCGGCCAGATGGGCGGGGTAAAAATAATAAATTATTATTATTATTATTATTATTATTATTATTATTCCCGCTGGAGCGAGCAACGGGAGCTCACCCCGTCGCGGGGATTCGAACCGTCGACCTTCTAATAGACAAGCCCTAGATTCTGTGATTTAGACCACAGAGCCACTAAATTTGCACAACTTTCTTCTAAGCACCAGCATGGTGTGGAATTGTGAATTCGTCATTTTGCAGATCAAAAGGTCTGGGAACCGGTCTTGTTTGCCGGAGATGTGTATTCAAGATCTGAGCTTGAAGTGCATCGATTATACACAGGATCAAAGAGAGAACATCAAATACATCTGACCCCACTGTAATGTGGCCTGAAGTGTGTCGATAGTTTGATCGTGTCATGCCAAGCCATATTGCCATTTACAAACAAATGGACTGGGGCCAATTCCACGAACAAGAGCAAAATTTGTCACCTATCATTTATTACTATTCAAAGGTGGAGTTTTTTCATTCTTTGTTTTTCCTGCTCTGATCCAGGTGGAAAAGTATAACTTCTGATTTGCTGTCAGTTCCCATATGATGTGCTGCCAAGCTGTTCTATGTTCAGAGTTCAGCGCTACTTGGTGCAACTACTATTTACATCTCAACCATAATGGATCTTCAGAAGGTGAGCCGGTTTGATCCTCCGAGAGGCAGAAGGGTTATTAGACTAAAAACACAGGGAAATTGCGTTATTGAAAGATGAAAGGGATTCCAGCTTTGGAGATGTAGATCAAATAACTTCATGACCAAGCACAATGCGTTTCTGAAACCTAAGCCGTGGCGTCTTTCAGAACAGCAAAGAGAAACATGGTAGTTTTCTAGTACAGACAAAACCAAACCATATTCCATGGCTGATTTTGCTATATGGTAAAACATGTTGGAACCCAGAAATGTTGGAACATGGAAAGGGACCCAGGTGGCGCTGTGGGTTAAACCACAGAGCCTAGGGCTTGCTGATCAGAAGGTCAGCGGTTCGAATCCCTGCGACGGGGTGAGCTCCCGTTGCTCGGTCCCAGCTCCTGCCAACCTAGCAGTTCGAAAGCACGTCAAAGTGCAAGTAGATAAATAGGAACCGCTCTGGCGGGAAGGTAAACGGCGTTTCCGTGCGCTGCTCTGGTTCGCCAGAAGCGGCTTTGTCATGCTGGCCACATGACCTGGAAGCTGTACGCCGGCTCTCGGCCAATAAAGCGAGATGAGCTCCACAACCCCAGAGTCGGACACGACTGGACCTAATGGTCAGGGGTCCCTTTACCTTTACCTTTAAAACATGTTGGAAGCAGAAACCGCAATGCAGATCCTTTTGAGAAATGTGTGTGCTGATTCTTCGCTGTTCTGCACCCAGCTCAATTTGTACTTTCCCCCCGAGGTGGTTGGGGGCATATATTTAATAGTGGTAAACTTGATTCATATCACTGAGCATCCCCGAGTGACAATGCTCTTTTTGTCTTTTACAAGAGATGCTTGTAGCTTGAGACCCGATATAAATTGCTCAGATATAAGGAGCTATCGCTTTACCAACCGAGGTATATCCTTAGTTGGTTGAATATCCTCCCACTAGCTGAATGTCCTCCCACCGGCTCCAGCTAATGAACCAAAATTAAGCAAAGCGCTCATTAAAACTACACCCAGGACTGCCAGCATTTTATTACACAAAAATTATTGCTTCCTATGGGAGACAAAAACTTCTTTGCATCTGAACATTGATTTTTTTTTTAGCACCACTCAATTGCAAACATTTTGCTTTGGGTGTGGGGATCAATAATAGCTGCTCTTGCAGTTATTACAGGCATGGATGAAACTCCATTCCAATTTCTTTCTGGATCATTTGTGATATGTCTTTAAGACTCATTGTCAAAGTGAGTCTTAAACCTTGCTGTTAGGGCTGGGCGATATGTCGTCCAAGACCAGTTTCAAGCCCAAATCGTGGTATTGACCTGGCAATATATCGCAAATTGTGATGTGTGTTAGGGCTGGGTGATATTTCGTCCAAAACCGGTTTCGAGTCCATGTAGTGATACCAGTTTCATCATTTTTGACCTGGCGATATATTGCAAAATTTGTGTGCTGTGCAAAAATCACGATGCAGGAAAAACTGTGAAGCCAGCCAATGCCTCTACAAAGCTCCATCCTTATTTTAGACATTGCAATGTATTAGTACATCGTGGTGCTTATTATTTATTTATTTTAATTCATTTTTATTGGTTTTACAAATACAAAATACAAATAAACACAAACTAATAAAAAACACATCTGTATAAGGAGATTAAATACAATGGCAACCTTAGGATCCTTTCAAATGTGACCTGAAAGGGGTGCTTGTGCATGTTTGGCAGGTATGAGAAGAGGTGGAGACCCTCCATGAAAGAGTAACCCTAACCCTAATTTGTTGGGGCACAGTATAGGGTTAGTCGGTGTTGCCTCTCCTGGTTAGAGAGCTTATTGCAGAAGGAGGGGGAGACACCTGCGACTTTTCACCAGCAGGACTCATCTCTGCCCCCCCCTCTCTCTCTATATATATATACACACACAGTGGTACCTCGCCTAGCGAATAACTCACCCAACGTCGTTTTCGCCTAACGAGTGACTTCCGGCAAAACAAAATGGCCGCCGCAAACGAATTTCTTCGCCTAGCGAAGAGACGTCGCGGCCGCTTTAAATGGGATTTTTTCGACGGACGAATTTTTGAATAGGATTTCTTCGACTTGTGGATTTTTCCCCAAGGCATTCCTATGGGGATTCGCCGAACGTTTTTTTTCGCCGAACGAAGATCGCGTCGGAACGCATTATCTTCGCTAGGCGAGGTACCACTGTATATATATAATTAAATTTATCTAAATTGCATTTCAAAATATTCATTTAGACAACCTTAAATCAATAAACCATTCAGTATTCCATTGTTATATCCATCAAAACTTATTTTGACTGTTGAATTTATCTTAATGCTACCAGTGTTTTTAAATGTACACAATTTTCACCCATATATTCAGTAAACATTTTCCAGTCTTCTTTAAACAGGCATTCTTCTTGTTCTCTTATTCTATATGTTAAATCTGCAAGCTGTGCACATATTCCATCAGTTAAAGTTGCCATTCTTCTTTGCTTGGGACCTCGCTCGTTTTCCAACAAAACACGGGCCGCAGGAGTGGCATACATAAATAATCTTTTGTGACACCTGGGAATTTCCGTCTGAATTATCCCTAACAAAAAGGACTCTGGTTGTGTTTCTTTTAAAGTACTTTTAAACTTTTTTTTTTTTCAATTCATTATGGATTATTTCCCAATGGACTTTTTGCAAGTCCATCATTTAAGAGCTGCACATTTAAACTCTGGAATTCCCCACTGTTTCTCAGGCCTAGTCAACTGGGAGGGAAGAAAGTATCAACCCCAAAAGGCTCCCTGAACTGCCCTGAGACCTCAGGGTATAGGGCAGTATATAAATTCAAACAACAACAACAGGGTGGGGCAGGGGGAATAGCACATTAAAGAAGGAAGAATCATAGAATCGTACAGTTGGAAGAGATTCTGAGGATCCAACCGCCAGCAATGCAAGAATATGCAGCTGCCCCATACAGTGGTACCTTGGTTCTCAAACGCCTTGGTACTCAAACAACTTGGAACCCAAACACTGCAAACCCAGAAGTAAGTGTTCTGGTTTGCGAACTTTTTTCAGAAGCCAAATGTGCTCCGTTTTGAGTGCCACACTTCTGTTTTGAGTGCCACCCTTCCATTTTGAGTATTACGCTTCCGATTTGAGTGTTACGATTCCAATTTGAGTGCCACCCTTCCAATTTGAGTGCCACCCTTCCATCTTGAGTGTTACGCCGAAGTCTGTGTTTTTTGCTATTTATTTTGTGTTTTCATTTTTGCGGCTTTTTTGTTTGGTTTTTGTGACTGTGTGGAATCCAGGTCAGCTACTGATTGAAGAAGAGTTTGAATTTGATATCCCACTTTATCACTACCCTAAGGAGTCTCAAAGCAGCTAACTTTCTTCTTTCCCTTCCTCCCCCGCAACAAACACTCTGTGAGGTGAGTGGGGTTGAGAGACTTCAGAGAAGTGTTACTAGCCCAAGGTCACCCAGCAGCTGCATGTGGAGGAGCGGGGAAGCGAACCCAGTTCACCAGATTACGAGACTACCGCTCTTAACCACTACACCTGTGTGTTTGCAGTACATTGTTTATTGCTTTCATTTTATGGATCAATGGCCTCGTTAAATAGTAAAATTCATGTTAAACTGCTCTTTTAAGGATTGTTTTTAAAAGTCTGGAACGGATTAATCCATTTTGCATTTCTTTCTGTGGGAAAGCACGCCTTGGTTTTGGAACGCTTTGGTTTTGGAATGGACTCCCGGAACGGATTAAGTTTGAGAACCAAGGTACCACTGTATGGGCATTGAACCCCACTCCTTGAGGCCCGAGTCTTCCTCCATCGATGGTTTCCAAGCTGGTTCCTCTGCATAAAACCAGCCCATGACACTTGAAACAGCGATGGCTACCCCCCAATGAATTCCGGGAGATGTTTGTTAAGGTGCTGAGATTTGAAGGGGGACCCATCACAAATTTAACTGCTAAACATCATTCACAATCCACAAAAACTGAAAAATGCAAAATAATGAAGGGGACTAGACAAGGGTGTCCCCTATCACCGTTATTGTTTATTTTAGTGTTAGAAACTCTGGCGAGGGATATAACATCAGACGAGACAGTAAGAGGAATAATGGTAGGAAGTAAAGCATATAAACTGAAAGCTTTTGCAGAGAACCTTACGATTACTGTGGAATATTCAAAGAGTAGCATACCGAGGGGATGCGGGTGGCGCTGTGGGTTAAACCACAGAGCCTAGGGCTTGCTGATCAGAAGGTCGCCGGTTCGAATCCCCGCGACAGGGTGAGCTCCTGTTGCTCGGTCCCTGCTCCTGCCCACCTAGCAGTTCGAAAGCACGTCAAAGTGCAAGTAGATAAATAGGTACCGCTCCGGCGGGAAGGTAAACGGCGTTTCCGTGCGCTGCTCTGGTTCACCAGAAGTGGCTTTGTCATGCTGGCCACATGACCCGGAAGCTGTATGCCGGCTCCCTCGGCCAGTAACGCGAGATGAGCACCGCAACCCCAGAGTCGGTCACGACTGGACCTAATGGTCAGGGGTTGCTTTACCTTTACCTTTAGCATACCGAGAGTCTCGGAGAGGATCCAGGAATTTGGCCAGGTATTAGGTTTCAAATTAATAAAAATAAAAATAAGGCCTTGGTGAAAATTGTGACAGAGCAATATAAAAATGACCTACAACAAACCATGGATTTATGTAAAGAAAAAAAAAGTTAAATAAAATATGGTGAAATAATATGCAGTTGAAAAGGTTTATAATAGGACCCATGGAGGTGGGAAGTCTAGAGATTCAGAGAAATCTCTAAATATGGATATGCATTTTGTATTGTTGTAACTCTACCCTTGTAAAATCAAATAAAAATTATTTCAAAACAAACGAACAAAAAACAGATTTAACTGCTTAATTTAACTGTTAAGGCGCATTTCTAGTGCAACAGCAACAACGGACTGGCGAACCGTATTGTTATATAACACAATACAACTTCCAAACATCCAAGGGGAGGGTGGGGGGGAGATCCAAAGGCAGTTGCGAAATGGCAAAGATTGATGGCGTACCAAGAAAACAGCACATTATTTTTAGAGCAATAGAGTTTGGAAAGAGACAGCTTTGTTTAAACAGGGAGTGACAGGGAGTTGCCAATGTTTTAAATAGCTGTCTATGCAAACCAAACCTTCACATCGCTTCCACAAAACAGGTTATAAGAGTTGAAATTCAACAGACACACACAAAGCTTTCCCATGTATATTTTCTCCTTACCAGTGAGCAGTTCCAGCCACCGTTAGCTCCAGAGTTTGGTATGCATTATTTCTTTAGAGTCCTAGAAATATTGAGGTATACAAAGAAAATATTAAACAACCGCAACCATTATTTGCAAGCGTAAAGTTGCACGTGTATACAGTTGGGTTGTCGTCCAAATTGTTCTTGAACATACTTCCTACAGCCTCCTAGAAACGGTCCCCTCAGTTGTAAAAGGGCAAGCTTTTGAGATTCTTTGTAGAATCATAGCTGGAAGGGACCCTGAGGGTCATCTAGTCCAACCCCCTGCAATGCAGGAATCTCAGCTAAAGCATCCATGGCAGATGGCCATCCAACCTCTGCTTAAAACCTCCGAGGAAGGAGAGTCCACAAACTCCCTTCTTTGTTCCACTGTCAAACAACTCTTGCGTTGCAATGAGAACCAATCACAGTAATATACGGCTTTATGTTCTTCTGTTACACTGTATATATGAACTCTTATTGGCTTCTTCCCACTATATGAATGATATCATTAATCTATTATATATTCTCTAGCAAGCTATTACCCTACGTGTTGTGTCTGTACAGTGGTACCTCGGGTTACAGACGCTTCAGGTTGCAGACACTTCAGGTTACAGTCTCCGCTAACCCAGAAATAGTACCTCGGGTTAAGAACTTTGCTTCAGGATGAGAACAGAAATCGGGCAGCAGCAGCGGGAGGCCCCATTAGCTAAAGTGGTACCTTAGGTTAAGAACAGTTTCAGGTTAAGAACGGACCTCCAGAATGAATTAAGTTCTTAACCCAAGGTACTACTGTATTACTGTGATTGAAACAACTCTTGCTGTCAGAAAGTTCCTCCCGATGTTCAGTCGGAATCTCCTTTCTTGTAACTTGAATCCACTGGTTCGGGTTTAATTCTCTTCGTAATATTTGCATACTGGAGGCAGCCACACTCTTTGAACAGCCAGCACCATCGCTAATCCTGCACCAGGCACCAGGAGATTGACTCAAGGATGCTTCAAGTTCACAGCTCTTCCTACCTCTTTTGAAATTCAAACCTGCAAACTGACTTCCTTCCTCTCATCCACCTGCCCTACTGAATATTGGTCTCAAACCCCATTCCAGGCTAGACAATGCTACCATTCAGTGGATTTGTAACTGGCTGACTGACCGAAACCAAAGGGTGCTCATCAATGGCTCCTCTTCATCCTGGAGAGAAGTGACTAGTGGGGTGCCACAGGGTTCTTTCTCGGGCCCAGTCTTATTCAACATCTTTATCAATGACTTGGATGATGGGCTTGAGGGCATCCTGATCAAGTTTGCAGATGACACCAAATTGGGAGGGGTGGCTTATACCCCAGAGGACAGGATCACACTTCAAAATGACCTTAACAGATTAGAGAACTGGGCCAAAGCAAACAAGATGAATTTTAACAGGGAAAAATGTAAAGTACTACACTTGGGCAAAAAAAATGAAAGGCACAAATACAGGATGGGTGACACCTGGCTTGAGAGCAGTACATGTGAAAAGGATCTAGAAGTCTTGGTAGACCACAAACTTGACATGAGTCAACAGTGTGAGGCAGCAGCTAAAAAAGCCAATGCAATTCTGGGCTGCATCAATAGGAGTATAGCATCTAGATCAAGGGAAGTAATAGTACCACTGTATTCCGCTCTGGTCAGACCTCACCTGGAATACTGTGTCCAGTTCTGGGCACCACAGTTCAAGAAGGATACTGACAAGATGGAACGTGTCCAGAGGAGGGCAACCAAAATGGTCAAAGGCCTGGAAATGATGCCTTATGAGGAACGGCTTTGGGAGCTGGGTGTTTAGCCTGGAGAAGAGAAGGTTAAGTGGTGATATGATAGCCATGTTCAAATATATAAAAGGATGTCATATAGAGGAAGGAGAAAAGTTGTTTTCTGCTGCTCCTGAGAAGAGGACACGGAGCAATGGATTCAAAATACAAGAAAGAAGATTCCACCTAAACATTAGAAAGAACTTCCTGACAGTAAGAGCTGTTTGACAGTGGAATTTGCTGCCAAGGAGTGTGGTGGAGTCTCCTTCTTTGGAGGTCTTTAAGCAGAGGCTTGACAGCCACCTGTCAGGAATGCTTTGATGGTGTTTCCTGCTTGGCAGGGGCTTGGACTGGATGGCCCTTCTGGTCTCTTCCAACTCTATGATTCTATGATTCCAGGCATTCAAGTTGTGTCCATACCGGGCATTCGTGCCCATGCAGGTTGTACAGAGCCATTTGCCTATACACAAACACATTTACCTTTGGTTGCCACTAATGCCTACGTTTATGTTTACCACCCACAGTAGTCAGTGGCGTGTGATGGAATGGTTGTGCATTGTCGTGTGATGTCCTTTTACCCAACTGGAAAAAGATCCTAGCTGGATCAGACCAAAGGTCTCTCTGTTCCAACACCCTGCTTCCCTCAGTGACCCTTCTTTGAAGCCCGCAAACGGGGTACCAAGTCAATAATGCTCCCTAGAAATCACAGCATACAATTCTAGAGTGGGAAGGGACCCCCAAGGTTCATCTAATCCAACCCCCTGCAAATCGGGAAGCACAACTAAAGCATCCATGACAGATGGCCATCCAACCGCTGCTTAAAAACCTCCAAGGAAGGAGAGTCCACCACCTTCCGAGGGAGCCCATCCCACTGTCGAACAGCTCTTCCTGTCAGAAAGTTCTTCCTGATGTTTAGTCGGAATCTCCTTTCTTGTAACTTGAAACCATTGGTTCGAGTCTTAGCCTCCTGAGCAGGAGAAAACAAGCTTGTTCCCTCTTCCATGTGACAGCCTTTTAGAGATTTGAAGGTGGCTATCATATCTCCTCTCAGTCTCCTCTTTCTCAGACTGAACATCATCATCATTAGTATTATTACATTGTAGTAACTACATTGCTGGTTTCCCCACAGACTATTCAATTATTGAGTTATGCTAGCAACAGATGAATGGTGCCCTCTCGTGGCTGAAAGTGCTGCACTGCAGTCCATTTAGAAAGATGGGATGGTGCTTTCAGTTTGGGGCAGTTTTTTCCATTTTCACATGGGGAGCGAAGTTGAAAAAGGCTGGGTGATACGACTAAGTTCACTACTGTCAGGTTCCCTTATCTGTTGCTCAATAGTAAAGACCAAAACAAAATAAAAAAATTCCTTCCAGTAGCACCTTAGAGACCAACTAAGTTTGTTCTTGGTATGAGCTTTCGTGTGCATGCACACGAAAGCTCATACCAAGAACAAACTTAGTTGGTCTCTAAGGTGCTACTGGAAGGAATTTTTTTATTTTGTTTTGACTATGACAGACCAACACGGCTATCTACCTGTAACTAGTAAAGACCAAGTCCTTCTTGTCTTTCTATCATTTTATTGTGCAAAGTATATACAGTGCAGAGCTCAGTCCAAACATGACTGCCTAGTCACTAGCGGAACCCGGAAGTACCCCCCTCCTTTTTCAGCGCCAACACCAGAGTCTCGGCACTCTAAATTGTTGCCGTCTCCTTCTACGTAAAGTAGGCACCAGAACCGACGTCTCCCTCTCTGAGCGAGTCTGCTGGGTGGTGCCAGGTCTCTCTGCCTCTTCCTGGAAACCTCTCACTACCTGGCTCCCTCCCGATAACTGCTCCTCCCCCAAGGAGGGGCTGGCAGATTCACTCTGAGACGAATCCATCGTCAACACAGGCTGAGGCTCTCTGTACCCACTCAGTGCCGGACTGGCAGGGGTGGGCACATACCTGACAACTACATATAAAACAGGAAACGATTTCTAGTTCTACAAAGCTACCCACATCAAATCTACTTATAGGTAAAGGACCCCTGGATGGTTAAGTCCAGTCAAAGGCGACTATGGGGTTGCAGTGCTCATCTTGCTTTCAGGCCAAGGGAGCTGGCGTTTGTCCACAGACAGCTTTCCGTATCATGTGGCCAGCAGGACTAAACCGCTTCTGCCGCAACGGCACACCGTGACGGAAACCAGAGCGCACAGAAACGCCGTTTACCTTCCCGCTGCAGCGGTACCTATTTATCTACTTGCACTTTGACGTGCTTTCGAACTGTTAGGTTGGCAGGAGCTGGGACCGAACAACGGGAGCTCACCCCGTCGTGGGGATTTGAACCGCCGACATTCCGATCGGCAAGCCCAAGAGGCTCAGTGGTTTAGATCACAGCACCACCAGCATCCCCTCAAATCTACGTATAGCTACTGGCATGTCTGTCTCCGCAGCTGTATATATTTGACAGAATGTTAGAGTCTATATCGGTCCTCAAAGTGTGTTGCAGGAAAAAGGATGGCAAATGCAGTGGGGAGATTCAAGGAAAATCAAAGAAACATTTAAACATTTCAATGCAATGTAGATATACAACCAGAAACGGTATTCACACCTCTCTTCAAGAGCGCTGGCTTTTCTTCTACGCTACTCCACGACAGGGAGTTGTGAACAGGGATTTTCAACAAATTATGAAAGATCAGAACAAAAAGAAAGGCATCTTTGTGTTGATGAGATGAGCGCTTGCATGTCTCAAATTAGACCTAATATAAATGAAATTACCTGGCCAAAGCAAGCTCACACTTCTCACCGAGTTTGTACTTACAGTACATATGTAAGAAGCTTGTTTACAATTACATTTTCAGAATGATTCATGTTATGTAGCTGCATTGTTTTAGACTTTCTGGATGTCCCATGATCATATTATAAAGTAGTTGTGTTCTCCGTTATAAATCAAGCACTGCCAGGAGTTGTTTCTTTTCGCTTTCCAATGTACCGGTATTTATCATCAATTAAAAATCCAGTGTGGCGTGAGCAAATTTTAATTCTGAAAGTGTGGTCCAGAGAAAAGTTTTGAGATTAAAACCACTGGAGTCAGGAGTCTTTGCCCTAGGCCATGTGTCACATACCTGGGCATGCTAAATTCGCAGTTTGATATTAATGCAAGAGAGACTTGAGACTCCTTATTCAGGGCATCTTAGTTCTGTAGGCAGGGGCTCAGGTTTATATTTACCTACCCCTTGTATATGATACAGCATATTTTTTATTTTATTTTATTTTATTTTTATTTTATTATTATTATTATTATTATTATTATTATTATTATACTGCCCTATACCCGGAGGTCTCAGGGCGGTTCACAGAACAAAAAAAGTTTAAACTTATTGGAATCAATTAATCATATGAGTTTTACTATTTTGATCAATTAATCTCTAATTTGCTCACGAGTAAAAACAATATTTTTTAAGCAGCCAGCATTTTTTAAGCCACCATGTTAGATGACATTGTCCCCATCTTGCATGTGAGGGGGGAAGAAATCCCAGGAATAATGATGTGTTCTGTGTTTTGTTTTTCATTTGGGGGGGGGGGATATAAAGTTTTTTAAAAACCCAGAGCTTCCTCAAATAAGATTTTAATATTTTTGCAATAATTTATAATTGCGTCCCTTCCAGCTTTTCCCTTTCTTTGGAAAATATCTTAGAGCTCATGATGACATCAACACAGGTGAAGTCAAAGAATAACACAAGCGTTCAGAAAGGAGAAACCCACCCAAACCCTCCACCTAGTTGCTTAAGTGCCCTGAAAATTACGTTTGCAGTATTTTATTTCCTAAATCTGTCTGCATTAACAGCAGCATTTTAAAAGCTGTTGACAAACCAGCAGCCGCTAGGTGGATCTCCAGTATTCAGTTCAGTGCATTTGCAGTTAAACAGTCACAGAGTTCTCTTCTTCACTTTAAAAAGCAACGTCCCCGTCCGTGAATCTAAGTTGTATGCCGTTTTCTTTAAATCTTGCAAAGCCCTCTGCATGAATTGAAATGAAGCATCTCCTCACCCTTCCCTGATCCTCCTTTGCACCTCAAGTGTTTTGGTCAGGCTAGCAAGTGTCCCTGCACTCTTGAAAATACCTTTTGTCTAGATGGTTACGGAGGATTATGCAAGTGTTTGCAGGAGCTGGCCTACTGAGCAACGGTAAAATCTGCATTTGTTGCTCTGCCAATTTTAGCCTCGCCCACCTCTGCCATGTGGCCCCCAAGAACAGACTTCAGCCCTCAAGAGAGAAAAAGTTTCCCTACCCTTGCTATACAGCAAGGCAAAGAAAAGCAATCTTTCTTTGGTGAAGGGTTATGGGGCAAAAAAATTAAGATGGCTTCTCTCTTAAAGACCAGCTGATTTCTACAGCAGAATGACTTAAGGCAGAGGTCGATTCACCTATAAACTAACAATTCCCCCACCCCACCCCATGCAACAGATGCTAACATGCAAGGCACACAAAATACAAAGCAGTCAAAATAAATCTTTATTGAATGCCACACTTGACATTCAGCTTTCATTTGCAAGAGGAGTCTTTTACATTAAACAGCATCTCCTTTTGCTGGTATCGAAAAGACAAGTGCGGGTCGTAGAAAATCCATCCAGATCTAAAAGTACTTAAGTTAGTCAATTCATTTTCTTTTACACAAGGAGCAATGTTTTGCAGGACTCGGCAATAAGTCGTTCAATTTAACCAAATACAGTGGGGTGAAAGACGTATCTATCTCCAACAATGTCTACTAAGGTAGTTCAATGGCGGTATAAAAAGTGACAATTGCTTATGTTTCACAAAGAAATGCAGTTGAAAGGGCAATCCATCATTAAGTTCCTGGCGACCTGAGGTTATTTAATACCATTTACATCTCAGGTAGCAGCTGTTCGGTCCAATAACTTAAAGGTTTGATACCAATGTCTGTCGTCTCGGAATGTAGATCACAACTCCTCATGGGCATCTGACGAAGATACATTTGCGGGGGTCTCTTCTTCTGTCAAAAGTAATACATCTTTGTTAAAACGAAACCCCTACACAGTTCACATTATTTGTAAGAGGCAGGAACCAAGCAGAGGACCTTCTCGGTAGTGGCGCCTGCCCTGCGGAATGCCCTCCCGTCAGATGTCAAGGAAATAAGACAACTATCAGACTTTCAGAAGACATCTGAAGTCAGCCCTGTATCGGGAGGTTTTTGATGTGTGATGTTTTACTGTGGTTTTATAATTTGCTGGAAGCTGCCCAGGGTGGCTGGGGCAACCCTCAGCTGGGGGCTCCCCTTCAAGTTCACAGGATACCACTCCAGAAGGTATCTGCCAACTGGGGGGGGGGGGCTTCTGCTGAAAGGGGGAGCTGAAAAGACCCTCTGCGCAGGTAAGAAACACATCATGCACACACCCTAAATTTGGCCCATTCCTTTTTTTAAAAAGGCAACCAAATTTCCTTGGTTTTTTAAGAAGCGCCAAGAAATTGACCCTCCTGAGAATCTACAAGGGGCTTGCCATTCAATTTGACAATGTTTTAGACCATGAAGACCAACCATTAATGGCTTTTCAAATCAGATGTAAAGAAAAGAAGAGTATGGGGTGTGTTTTGTTAGTCCCCAAATGAAAAATGAGTTAGGTTCTAACCAAAAAAGAATGGCAACTAAAATTGATGGAATATGCGCAGCTTGCAGACTTCATATATAGAATAAAAGAGCAAGAAGAACATATGTTTAAAGTAGATTGGAAAACGTTTATTGAATATATGGGTGAAAATTGTGTATTGTTTAGGGAAGCTTTTGATGTCTGATCGTGTTTTTAATATTCTGTTGGGAGCCGCCCAGGTGTGCGGGGTATAAATAATAAATTACTACTACTACTACTACTTTGGAAAATGTTGGCAGGATTAAGATAAATTCAACAGTGTAAATAAGTTTTGATGGATGTAACAATGGAATACCGAATGGTTTAGTTTAAGCCAAATATGCAGGGATTTATGATATGTAAAATGAACCATGGAAAGAGAAGAAGTCATTGATATTTTAAGGTTGTTTAAATGAGTATTTTAAAATGTGAAACAGAAAATCTTAATACAAAATTATACAAAAAAGAAGTGTATGGGGAGGACTTATTTGCTCTATTTTTATCCTAATTCCTTCAAGAAGCTCAGGGCAGTGTGCATGATGCAACTCAACACATTCTATGCTCAAACAACCCCTCCACCAGTGAAGGTGGTTGGATTAACTGGTCCAAGGTCACTCAGTGAGATTCATGGGTGAAGACCTAGAAGTTAGCCTTTCCAATCCTAGTCCACGACATCACACTGGACCAATGATGCAAAACGTGCTTAAGAATCAAAATGAGAAAGAGTAGATCTGGCTGGGGAACGGCGATTGAAAATGCAAGGGAGGCTGAGACGATTATGCAGCAGCAGTTGTGCAATTAACACTGGATTTGCTACATTCCCCTAACAACTACCTGCAAAACCTTCGGTAACAAACAGCCACTGACCTCCTTTTACCGTTGCAACGCAAGAGCCATCTTCATCTCGAAAACCTTCAGAACAGACACATCTGTAACCCCCTGCGGTATTAACGCAGTCTTCATTTTCTCTTACACACACCTTTTCGGACGAGGTACATTCATCTACATCTATTTCAAAAAGGGAAAGAGTATCGCGAAAAGTTTAATTCGGTGCAAATGCACGTGGATGAAAATGTTCTAATACAAACGTTCAGTTTCTTTAACTTTATTTGCTCACATATACGAGCAGCGACAAAGATTACGCAGAATATAAACTGAAGCAATTTCCACACCGATAATCACTGAACCGCAGCCAGCTGTTGTTTATTGGTATCAATAAACACACATACAAACACAAATAAATATGAGTATTTGTGTTTTGCAGGCCTAGTTTGAATTGTAGGAATTAAAAATTCAAGCATATAGAATCTGCTGAAAATGACTTATGAAATTCTCCTCCCTGGAAATCAGGAACACATTCTTGCCTTTTTGGTGGCGGTTAAATACTTTTTTTTGTTCTCCCAGGCTTTTAGAGTTGTGTCTTGACTCTGACTTTCATACAAAAGTAGAACTCTAACCTGTGCATTTTTCATCTTTCATTTCATAGCCAGGTACACAGTTTTTACATTTGGTGGGCCCTTCTCCTGTGCATCCCAAGCAGCCCCGATCGCATGCTGAAACATAAAATGGAACGTCTTTAAATCGCTGTAAACTAAGGTGAAAACTTGCTTAGAGAACAAACTGAAGCTAATTTTTGCCGGACCCACCTATAGCGTTTAACCTACACTGTGCTGCTTTGCGTACGGAGTCCTTTAAATTATTTTTATAAGTTTATAAACCCGTTTAAGCCTGTTTTGAATGCTATGAATATATTGTTGCAAAGGGATTGCGAAGGACAGTAAGAAATCTAACCAATAAGGAACAAATGTCTATGTACAAATCAGGCAAACAGTAACATTACTTGGAAAACAACAACGGCTACACTTTGAAGCAAAGCTACGCAAACCCCAGAAAGAACAGTACCAGTGCGAATGCTCTTATATCCAGATATTTGGAGTTTAACCTTTCGGCTTTCTGTTAACACTGCTAGCCAACTAAATATACATGAAGTTAGAAGCAACAATGTTACAAAAAGCTTTCTGCTAATTTTCCAAAAGACAACTGTCGTCAATGGAAAAATTGCCACAATTAAACTAATATAGTTAACTCCTTGCTTCCCTTTTGAGATCTCATTATCTTCTATCCTGCCCTGTTCATATCATTATCCTTTTCCTTTCTCTCAAAATTATTTATTAAGGATCGCTTTCTAGCTGCATTCCTTCCCCCTCCCTGGTGATGCCAATATCCATGAAGACACATTCTGACCGCTCTGGAGGTGGGTCAAGGGAACCCCCAGAGCAGCACGCAGCAAGAAGAGAGGGGAAATTGTTCTGTCTGGCAAGTGGAAATGTGGGTGCTGTCACCTTCGTGTGACATCAAATTCTACCTGCAGAAATTAAATGCGAGAAGTGTTGCTACACAATTACATTACTAGGGTTCCTGCAATTGCAGAGACATTTCCCAGAGCCACTGAATCACAGCATAATGTATCCATGTAGCTCACGTATTATATTTCTCCGTGCAGTTTTCTACTTGGGGACAAACACTAAGATTCACAATTTTGGGTGGCGGTGGGGAAGCCAAAGCAAGCATCCCATTTGAGATGCACCAGAAAGTATATACATCTGTTTATGCCAAAGACGCGGGTGGCGCTGTGGGTTAAACCACAGGGCCTAGGTCTTGCCAATCAGAAGGGCGGCGGTTTGAAGCCCCACGACGGGGTGAGCTCCCGTTGCTCGGTCCCTGCTCCTGCCAACCTAGCAGTTCAAAAGCATGTCAAAGTGCAAGTAGATAAATAGGTACCGCTCCGGTGGGAAGGTAAACAGCGTTTCCGTGTGCTGCCCTGGTTTGCCAGAAGTGGCTTAGTCATGCTGGCCACATGACCCGGAAGCTGTACGCTGGCTTCCTTGGCCAATAAAGCGAGATGAGCACCGCAACCCCAGACATCCGCGACTGGACCTAACGGTCAGGGGTTCCTTTACCTTTACGCCAAAGGAAGCGAAACAAGCTCTCTATCGCCACATGTGAAATTAAACATAAAGATCTATCAATGGTTTTCACGCAACAAATCTGACATTTGTTTCAGCTCTTATATACTCAAGCCTGCTGTAAGTTAAGGTTAACTATATAGATATATGGAAAGGAAACCTTTGCAGGAGAAAGAGCCCTCTGTGTTTAAGCAGAATTGGTCCGTACTGCATGGAGACTCTTCTACGGCACATTCATCCACATCTGCAAAGGTGAACATAAATTTGGAAAGTTAGCACTGCCATATGAACAGAATGCTTCAAAGGGGGTGGGGGTGGGGAATGTCTGGTTCCAAAGCTATCTGTTCATGAACAGAAAACGCTTAGTATGCATATAAGGGGAGGGCTGTTGATTCTTCTTTCCTACTTCAGCCTCATCAAATTGTTTGGAGACTGTGATTTTGCACAGGCTAGAAAGGAATGCAGGAAATCAGAGGATGAATAAGAGGAAACCCACGAACTTCTTACCCTCGCACGTGACCTATTCCGACCCCTACAATGGCATGCATTACTTCATGAAAATGAAGTCTCTGAAGAAGTGTGCATGCACATGAAAGCTCATACCAAGAACAAACTTAGTTGGTCTCTAAGGTGCTACTGGAAGGAATATTTTTATTTTTTATTTTGTTTTGTTCATGAAAAATGTATCTTTTAAAGTCATGAGTCGGTAGAGCACTACTCTTAATCTCAGGGTTGAGACCCATGTTGGGCAAAAGACTCCTGCATTGCAGAGGGCTGGATTTGATGACCCCGGGGGGGGGGCTTCCAACTCTGCAATTCTATGATAAACCCATTTTCCAAATGGCTTTGGATTGACATGATTTTCCTTTCCATTCCATCTGTCAAATTCTGTGGAGCCAAAAGTTCCTCACCTGGATTCAAACCAAGCTTCACAAAGAAGACTGGTAGTAGCAAGGGGTGGTTTAGCTTTTTCGTTTGTTGACTTTGCACTTGCTTTCTGTTTTTGTTATGCAGTTAAGTGGGGGTTGCGCTATTTAACCGTACCCTTGCATTTATACTATGCCATTCTTGGTGAACGGCTGATCGTTATTTGAATTTGTCGATAGATTTTCCCAACTGCTTTCGATTGGAAATTCTGTATTTTGGCATTCAGCGGAGAGGTGGCAGGTAACAGCCTTGAAATTATTCAATTAAACAAAAGGCACATCAGGAATCAACAGTCTTATGTCACCTTCTCCTTCATATGTAGCAAAATCAGGAGGGTCAACCAATAATTTAGTGGGCCAACTAGTTAAAAAGCAAACTGAAACCAACAGCTGTAAGCCTGGATTGGAGAAGTCCTCCCAGCTTCAAACTTGTTTAGATAAAAACAGTGTTCTGCAACCCAGCAACTGAATCTATGTAAATGCATCTCTGCTTGAGAAAAGGCCCTTTACTTTCCCTTCTACATGGGTGCTGATTCTCTTATTCTTTTTCTCTTTTATTTATGTCTCACCATGTTCAGTGCACGTATAATTACAGTCGTACCTTGGAAGCTGAACGGAAGCCATTCCGAAGTCTGTTCGACTTCCAAAACGTTCTGAAACCAAGGTGCGGTTCTGAATTGGAAGCTGCGGAAGCCACGCCGAATGTTCAGATTCCAAAAGAACATTCGCAAATGGGAACACTCACTTCCAGGTTTACGGCGTTCGGGAGCCAAAATGTTTGAGTGCCAAGGCGTTCGGCTTCCAAGGTTCGACTGTATGTACTTTTCAACTTTCAGTTAAGATGCCCGGGGGGGGGGGGGAGAAATGGCACAAAAACAAATATCTATATGTGTATGATTACGAACATGTTATATATTATATATTAGGCCTTAGATTTTCTCTAAACTGAATGCTTTGTTTTCTATTGGATGTCTTACTAACCCACACAGGCCTCTTCATTTCTGGTCCAACCTTCTTTACATTCCTTACAGTCTGTGTTTGCTGCTCCACTGCACGTTTTACACGAATCATGACAAGCTGTAAAGACAGAGAAAGACTCAAGACTTCATTTCAGATCCTGGCATGCACATTTAAAACCGAATCTAGGTTTACGTTATATAATTAAACTGGTTCTAGGGTTACTTCAGAGGCGTCGATAATGCAAATAATTGCATGTGAATTGGCTCGTGAAATGTTTGCACATCCTGGCTTATTATTTAATTAACGCGGTAAAATAAGTAGGAACGTTACGAAGTTACATAAAGAACTACCTTATAAAAGCAGTGGAACAAGTAGTGAGTGTGCAAACTGAAAAAGTCTATCAGGTTATCACCCAAATAATGACCCCACTGTTTTTGGGTTCTGATCAACAAGACACGCAGGATGGGTTTCTTCTTCCACTTTAGCAAAACAGGTTGGCTTTGACGGAACAAAGTGAGATTACGGCTACAATCCTATTCTCACTTACTTAAATTCAACAAGGCTTACTTCTGAGTAGACAAGTATAGGACTGTGCTCGTTCTTTTTTATGAATTTATTTATTTGGTTTTTCAAATTAAAATTTTACAATCACAAACATACAACATAAAGACAAGATTCCAAGGAATCTCCTGGACTTCCCTCCTCCCCTTTGTGGGTCCTATTCTTAATCATTTCCTCCTGCATCTTTTATAATAATCCAAATCCTTTGCATCTCCATTACAGTAGAACCTCTATTTATCTCCTGCTCTACTTAGGCCCATTCCAAGTCACGACTGCAGCAAACCCGGAATTTGCCTCGATTTGTGCATGCGCAGAAGCGGCTGCCACCGTCTGCACATGCACAGAAGCGGTCTGCCGCTGAATGCACCCGTGCACAACGGCACTTCTACCAGCGACCCGTTTCACCATAAGGACGGCCTCCGGAACGGATTGTGGTCATGAGTAGAGGTTCCCCTGTATTTCCAAAATTCACCACAAATCTACAAGTGTTATTCCAATCCCACTAATGATTTTAGCAGTTTACAATGGTTTAAAATTTTGGCCTTCCTGATTTTTGATTCTTCCAGTCATTGTTGTCACTTTGGCATAGTCCATCAACTTGATCTGCCATTCTTCTCTGCTAGGGATCTTATCTTCTTTCCATGGACTGTGCTTGTTCTAGCTAATTTGGGATGCGGATCGGGAGCAGTCAGTGAGGAGAGAGGTGGTGCCACTTACTGGGAGATGGTGCTGTGAAGACACATCAGTGGGAGAGAGCTAGACTAACAGTCGTGCCTGGCTAGCAACAACCTCCCTTGCCAGCTTGCCCTTCCTTCTGCTAGTAAGCAGCAGTGGCTCCAGCAGCATGGCACCGACCCTCCTCACGGACCACTCCTGGATTGAAATATAGAAAGTTCAAAAATATTTAGCGACAATTTAACCGTAAAAAGCACTGCCTGAAATACTGCAAGCAATTGGGGATGCCCACGGTTCCGTGTTATATCTAACGGGACTTCTGACTTTTCTTTTCCCATGCCAGCTCACAAACAGCTTCTCGCACAACAAAGCAAAATGTTCCTGGAGAAACTCCAGTCCAAAGTCCCCTTTGTTGAGCGGAAGAAATTACGGTTCTCCGGACCGTTATAAAGGCTTTAAATGTAAGCATGTAGGCATACCTGTACAAATGGAATGCGTGTCGTTTCGGTGAGAGTTGTAGTAGCCGTCGGAGCAGTCCAAACAAAATTCTCCTTGGTACTCCCTTTTACAGCGGCAGGATCCATCGCCACCTCGGGTGCCGTCTCCAGCACAGTTGCCATTTCCGTGGCAAGGTCTTTCTGATCCCCCGCGGCAAGCTTAAATTAACACAAAACCAGCAAGTTTAAGAATTTCACGTAAACGAAGCCGAACAGTATTTTCTCCCACTGCCACTTCTCTCGCTGCAGCCTCTTGATCAACATTCACAAGCCTCTTCACAAAAAGCTTTTCCCTTTGCTTCTAACTAAAGCTGTGCTGAAAATATTTTGTCCCTACTTTTGAAGGCCCATTTGCAGGTTGCCCCCCCCCCAAAAATGGGTGGTGAGCTGTTTAGAAGGAGCACCACCACAGCAACCAGAAGAGGAGCAGGAGCAGGAGCAGGAGCAGGAGGAAGAAGAAGAAGAAGAAGAAGAAGAAGAAGAAGAAGAAGAAGAAGAAGAAGAAGAAGAAGAAGAATCTAAAAGGGCAGGAGGGATGAAAAGCTTCTGTAGCTAACACTACAGCAGTGAGCCCTCTGTGGCCTGAACATGTTGTGATTTTTCTCCCACCCCCTCCCAAAATGCCTTGCTCTTTTGCCTCTCCAAACCCCTCTGAACGGTGCCAAACTTTCTGTGGATCTTTCAGCTTAGCTCAACTTTTTCAACGAACTGTGCCCTGCTGCAGAGACTCCCCTAGCAATTAACAGCCTATTCCACAATATAACTTGTTGGTTTTTGAGATGCCACATTCTCTATGAACCGTCTTGCTACTGTTCCAACAAAGGCCCCAAGTAGCCCATCCACTCGTGTGAGCCAATAACCCAGAGCACATGTTCATCATAAACCATTTCCACACTTCTAAACTGGCTGTAACCGCTCCCTCCTCTGCAACAGCCCCACCCCCCTGTTGTAGCCATTTTTTGCTTTCCCTCTTACATCAGTATCACTGAGACTGAAAAAAAATAAAATGGCCTACTAGGCACCTTCCCTATGTTTGCTGGTAGAACCGCAGCTCAGAGGGCTCACGGAAGCATCTGTCTTCTTCTACCATCACATCACCAGACATAGCTGTAGGAACTTAGGAAACTGCTTTATACCAAGTCAGACCATTGGTCCATCTGGTTCATTACTGTCTGCACTGACCGGCAGCTGCTCTCCTGTGTTTCAGGCAGGGAGCGTCTCCCAGCCTTACCTGGAGATGCCGGCTATTGAACCCGAGACCTTCTATTGAATTTTGAATCGAACTAATCAATGATAGTAAAAGGCTAGAACTAAATTAAAGCTTCTGTGTATGATTAAAGATACTCCAGTATTTTATTATTGTCGTTTAATTACCAACACAGTCTGGACCATGTGTTCCAGCAGGACAGCAAACTTCTATTGTTTCTATACAAAGCCACTTAAACAAATCAGGGGATTTCTTCTTCCTGTAAATACAAACAAAACAAAAATGTATTTCTTGAACAGAAGGTAAGAGTTCTGTTCATATCCAATTGTATGAGTCAAACATTATTATCATTAGTCTGAACTGACTAAAATCAAAGTTCTAGAGAATGCCAATTAAAACTGTCATGGAGAGTTTAGATGGGGAAGCAGGTACAGTGTGCAATAAATTTGCATAGCCAGCGATATTAGATTGTCTGTTATGACTGATCTGGTACTTTTTCACCTTGTAGCTTCTTTCATAAGAAACTTGGCTCCCAGGTTTATAGTGGAGGTCGAGAGATCACCAACTGGCGTCACAATAGAAATACAAGAGATTTTCCCTGCCCCTCTTGGTGTTTAGAACCGGCCTGCCCAGGGTGGAGAGGGCAACTAAGGGTGTCTGCAAAAAGAACACACAAAAAAAACCCAGACACCTTTTAAGACAGAGGTACCTAACCATTGGGTTGGCCAGTGCAGAATTGCACATCCAACACACATAAACGTATATGGTCCACATGTAGCTAGGCAGGTAAGACACACACTACAGGTAGGAAAACACTCAGCCAGAGAGCAGACCTCCTCATTCCCCTGCTATGGGGAGAAAAGCCCTTCTAAAACTGAGCCCTGTTCTCTGCGGGAGAAGTGGTACTTTTCAAGATAAGAGGAGGCACTGGATTTTGGAAGAGTGTGGTGAAAATGGTTTCATGGGCTGAGGTCAGCCTGCAGCTTTATCGCCTCAACCTTCAGCATTTCTAACATTAAATTTGATATATCAGCCGCCAAACAGTCCGGCGTGTCAAGCAAACACATCTTCAAATAAAAACAAAAGACCTGTGATGGAAGGAGAGTTAAAAGTGGCAGGCTGCTTTGGTCAGCTTTGTCTCACTTACCTCCAATACACTACTGGTTTTGCCCGAGCCGTCAGAGGCTCCAAGATGCTATGTTAAGCTCACTCACCACTATTGCAAACATTCCTACGGTAGCATTCCTATGTAGCACTGGGTATTTTGCCAATGCGGACAGTCATCTTTACCCCCAGGGTGCAGTTTGGCTGAGGGAGAAGAGCTCAGGACACAGCATCCGTTTTGTATGCAGAAATTCCCAGGTTCAAGCTCTGGCATCTCAAGAGAGGGCTAGGAATATCCCCTGACTTAAATCCTGGAGATCTGCTGCTGGCCAGTGTAGATCAAGGGTGTGGAAAGATTTTTGGCTTCGTGGGCCAAATCCTCATCACTGAGCCAAATTTCACGGCCAGATCCTCATCGTTGGGCCAAATCCTCATCGTTGGGCCAAATTTCACAGGTGGCTGGGGTTGCCAGATTCAGGAAGGGGTTGGTATTGAACTCATCAGTTGATGAGAGGTGCTTAAATCCTGCTTGGTTGGCTGAGTGCCAATTCCCTGTGAAGAGCTACAGTGAATAATAGTAGCTAAGTGAGTTCTAGTATCAAAGTGAACAGTAATGATTCACACCTTTGCAAAAAGGGAAGGGAAAGAAAAAGATTAAGCATTTTGGGGTGTATCTGACTAAATCATACCTGAGAAAAGAGTGACTAAAATAAACGGATTTCAGTGGGTCTACTCTTAGCATGACTCAGCTGGATACAACCCTCTATGCAAGTCTCATTTTATGTTTCATGTTTGTGGGTTAAGAAATAGTCACAAATATCCTCCCTCATGACATTAAATTCATATGGCTACAGTTATTTTGCAGTGATGAATGGACAGAAGTAAGGATCTCTCTTACTCCTATAAAGGATGCCTTGAACATTATGAGATGTGTCTGGCTTGTCCTTAAATGTAACAAAGCTTTTTAAAAAATAAAATAAAAATAAATATCTCCCAAATGCTGTGCTTGGGGCTGATCATTCATTTGTAGGAATGCTATGTTACCAAAGAACAATAACTGCAAGTTAATATAACTTCATCATCAAAGATGGCCAGATGGACGGGGTATAAATAACAAATTATTGTTATTGTTATTATTATCATTATCATAATTATTACTACTGCTATTATTATTATTAGGAGCCATTGGTTACCATTATAAGCACACAATTTTCTAGCTTTATTGCTTAAATAACATCCACAACACACTCTAGCATATGAAAGAATGTGTGTGCACCACCCAAACTGTATTAAGCACAGTCAGACTACCACCCTGTTCTGAACCAACACTATTTTATTTATTTTTTAAATTTATTTATTTGGTTTTTCACCTTAAAATTTTACAAAGATATATCAAACATAAATTATAAAAACAAGATTCCAAGGAATCTCTTGGACTTCCATGCTTCCCTTTGTGGGTCCTATTATTAATCAATTCCTCCCGCATCTTTTATGATAATCTGGACATAATGGAAGAGGTAAAGGGTTTGGATTATCATAAAAGATGAACCAAAACTACTGTGTGCTTTTCAAAAATTCCTTACTGACTCATCAACCCATCGAGTTCAAAAGAAGCAAGTTGAATTCTAACTTGAATCCCCATTCTCATCCTAAGGACCCCACACAAAATTGTTAAGCAGGTATGCGTTTTATAAAAGTCTCTGAACAAAATGTTAAATTGTGCAGGTTTAACTGAAGGTAGAATGCCGGTTTGTAGTCTTTAAAGCTAAGTGATTATATAAAAGGAGGAACAACTTGCCCTTCTGATTCACGGTAGAGCTGTCAGGGCTGGTAGTTAGATAAACTATCTTCTTTAGTAGCAAATGGAGCAGATGGGATCTGGAATTAATAGGAACCTTATGGAATCCTACCGGTACAAAGTAATGCTCTAGAATGTTATCATGTGCATTACAGCAGCACTAATAGGCAACATTAAAGGTAACCTAAAGGTTACTAGACAAGCCTATACCATGCTTTCACAAGATACTCAAGCATGGGGTTCTTCTTGCAAGTTACTAAGCTAGCTCAACAGAGACTGGCAGCCATCAAGGTTGGCCATGCAAAAGCTCAGACTGGTCCATTTGTTATGGATGCAGCAACTCGACACAACAAGCCATCTGCTTTACATGCTTTCCCTAACTCCCAGATTGAGAAATCAATAAAGAAATGTAGCTCAGAACGGTTTCCCCACTTACTGCAATTTACACTTCTCTAACGTGGTATCACCAATTGTGACCCACCTCTGTTTGGCTCGATGCCTGCAGAATAAAACCCTGATCTGCTTGTGCTTTAGCTGAGGTGGAAAAACAAGAGCGCCAAGCCCATTAGGACCTCAATTAGCATGCACGATTTCGAAAGTGCCTTTAAGTATTTTGAAATCATCACTGTGAGAAAAAACAAACCCTGATGCAATACCAAGCCTTGCATATACTTATGACTTGCAGCCTTGGCCCAGTATACCTGAAGGAGCGTCTCCACCCACATTGTTCAACCAGGACACTGAGGTCCAGCTCCTTCTGGCGGTTTCCTTACTGCGAGAAGTGAGGTTGCAGGGAACCAGGCAGAGGGCCTTCTTGGTGGTGGCGCTTGCCCTGTGGAAAGCCCTCTCATCAGATGTCAAGGAAATAAACAACTATCTGACTTTTAGAAGACACCTGAAGGCAGACCTGTTTAGGAAAGTTTGTAATGTTTGATGTTCTATTGTGCTTTTAATTCTGTTGGGAGCCACCCAGAGTGGCTGGGGAAACCCAGCCAGATGGGTGGGGTATTAATAATAATAATAATAATAATAATAAATATTATAGCAAATCTGGTAAAATTAGTAGTTACCAAGCTAACAATATATGAGAAGCTGGTTTTAGCAAGACACAGGTTGAAAATTTGTGAATAATGCATTTAACATTGCTTTCCAGGAAGTTTATATCCAGTCTTTAATTTACACCTCTCTTGAATCCAATCCTGAATGCAACACAACAAAAAATATTGCCTTTTTTCTTTCTTACCATTTGAACCACCAGGTTTCTATATGTTCTTCATGCTCTTCTACCATGTTGTTGCATTCAAAGTTACTACTGTCACAGAGGTTCTCTATTATTTCCACAAGACGGATTTCACTGCATGGGGAAAAAAGACCCAAGACAAATCAGTTTATTTTGCTGAGTTCTAATTTGGCACTAACTTTACAAATGAAAACACATTTCTATAAAAAAAGGGTCAAGAATATTAGAGCCACTATTCGTTTCTGTTATTCCATTGGCTGTAAACATTCCAAAATTAAAGTCTAACTTTTGCTCAGGGTAGAAGTGATACATTTAAGCAAAGTTGTTTTAGATGATACCTTACTGGTGCAGATCAGCAAAGCAATCCGTTACTACTCAGACTCAAACTATCTGATTTTTAGAAGACACCTGAAGGCAGCCCTGTTTAGGGAAGTTTTTAATGTTTGATCTTTTATTACTTTTAATTTATTTATTATTATTATTATTATTAATAATAATAATAATATTCTGTTGGGAGCCACCCAGAGTGGCTGGGGAAACCTAGCCAGATGGGCAGGGTATAAATAATAAATTATTGTTATTATTATTATTATTAATCTGAAGTATTTTTTGTGCAGCATATGCAATCAACAGGAAGCTCAAAATATACCCAGCAAGGTCAAGAGCAAAGAAAGCTGTGCCTTTACAGTTTTAATTATAGAATACTTAATCGTGAAATATACTTAGCAAATGCCAAAGGGAGAGATAAGCATTCATATCAGAGCATGTGTTGAAAGAGAACCTGGGAACTCTCAAACAAGGAGCTTCTGAATCGTTGCAATGAGGCTTCAAGAAGCCTGAGGCTACGGCAAGAGTAAGCCCATGTTCTCCCTTCTTTTCCTGCCCCCTGCTGCTCCCAACTACATCCCCTCTGGCCTGGATCAAGCTCTCTGAAGCAATTCGTATTTCCCCTGCAAAGAAACTGTGCTTGGGGCTCACAGCAGGGATGCAGAACCTGTGGTCCACTGGATGTTGTTGGACTGTAACTCTGTTCATCCCCGATTGTTGACCATCCTGGCTAGGACTTTGGGGAGTCTGGAGGGTCACAAGCACCCCACCTCTGCTATAAAGGTTCCTTTCTCTCCTTCGTCCCTGCCTTAAAGTTGGTCCACAGAACTGCCACTACACTGAACCACTGCCCATGAACATCAGCCAAAGCAATCTAAGCTGTCTTCCAGGAATTCAGTGGATTTGTGTAGAAAGTCACAGCAGGAAGACTGTTCTCTACATTTGTGTGGTCCTCCCCTTCAGTTCTCCCATTCTTGGTTTGCTCTATCTAGTTTGCTATGATATCCAAATTAGGAAAACTATGGTTTGCATTAACCAATATATTCTTGGGTTGGGGCAATTGGCTAAAATGTTTTAAACAGTTCTAATTTTGGTTCCTCTGTTTTGTTTTTGTTGGGTTGATGTTAGTTAAATGTTTAGTTGGGGTTGGCGTTTATTTAAATTTGGGTATAACTGCAAACTGTTTTAGTTACAGGTAGGTAGCCATGTTTTTCCCCCCTTCCACTTCTTCAAATGTGCATGCACACGAAATCTCATACCGATAACAAACTTAGTTTGTCTGTAAGGTGCTCCTGGAAGGGGGGGAAATTATTTTGCAAACTGTTTATTATTGTTTTTGGTTTCTATTTATTTGTTTGTTTGTTGCTCATATAGGATATTTTGTTTTTAACATTTGATGCTTTGTTGTGTTTTTAATATGTGTTGTAAGCCGCTCAGAGTGGCTGGGGAAACCCAGCAAGATGGATGGGATATAAATTTTAAAAAATATTGTTTATTATTATATTCCCCACACTGTGGGCTGAAAGCTCACTTCAAAACAATGTTCTGCAACATTTGGACACAATTCCTGAAGGGTGGTTGTTCTTGTTGTTTTGCCCATTTCAGATGTTATGGCAAAGTATGGTTAGAGATAGCCAAAAAGGAGAAAATACACAGAAGCAGGGAGGAGGGAGAATGTCAGCCGAGATGTATGCTGAAATTGGGCCAGAGACTTTTTCAACACCTAACCCAGAACAATATTCTACTTTTTACAGAAATGCATGAAAGACATTTGTGTGATTATGACCTAGTAACAGCAGGGTGCCAATATGTTCAAAACTAAGATTATGGAGCCATACCTGGACTCATACTTTGACAGGGTCTTTTCTTCCCAAGCTGTATTGCCACCTCCAAAGTTCTTTTTTGCAGTGTCAGTTAGACCCTGAAAAACAGAGTATTTTGAGACAATCTCATTTTCTAGAGCAATTGCAAAACCAGACAGACTTTGGATTAGTATGTGATCAACATAATGGAGTTTTAAAAACACTAAACATGCCACCTAAAACTCTCAGAGACCAGTGGAGTCCTTCAAAAATAGCTGCCTTTAAGAAGCTCCACAGTGGGCAGTACAGTGGGCAGCTGATAAGATACCCTTTTCTGAAACCCCAGGGCAGTGCTGCCAGACAGTATAGACCAGTGATGGCTAACCTTGACACTCCAGATGTTTTGGAACTACAACTCCCATCATCCCTGTGGTCAGGGATGATGGGAGTTGTAGTCCCAAAACATCTGGAGTGTCAAGGTTAGCCATCACTGCCCTAAGCTACTGAAGGTAATGGGGCCCTTTATATGTCCAACTGTCCTTTGTCAACAACAAACTGTCGCTGTTTTTTGTGTTGAATATATGCTATATGGTAATTTATGGACCTAACAGGTATCTAAAGCCATTTGCCACTGTTGCTGTATGTAGGCTTTATGTTATTTGCTTTTTTTATCTTATATTTAGGAAACGTACATCCAGTTTGTTTTTCCATTTAAATTTTTTTGGGGGCCCCCAAGAGAGTGGGGCCCTAAGCTTTAGCTTATACGTCAATCCGGCGATGTTAAAGCGGGAAAGGAGGAGGCTGAGGAGCCGCGGCATCCCTCACCTGGCTGAAGCGCTCCGTGATTCCGCGGCAGGTGTCGCAGGCCTGACGGACCCGGTGCTCCTTCTCCGCCGCCGCGAGGGCGAGGAAAAGGAAGGCCCCGAGGGCGCCGCTGAGCCACCTCGCCGGAGCTCCGCGCGCCTCTCCCGACGGAAGGCGCCCCATGGCCGCCCGCGAGCCCTTTCCCCTCGCCCGCGCCAGCGGGACACGCGCGTCTTACGGGGGGCAGCCGGCATCCCGCTACCTCGCGCCCGGCGACGTGGTCCAATCGGCGCCCGCCACGCTCCGAGGGACGTAATGAGAAAGCGCCACGTGTAGAAGAGGCGGGAGGGAGGCGGGGATGAAAGGGAAACGCACGGGCCGGGGCCGTAGAGTTAAAAATGGCAAGACGGGCGCGTCACTTGGATATTCTGGGTTCCTTTAGATCCCTTCCACCCCCCCCCCACCGGGGATTTTGTTTTTTTGGGGGGGGGCGAGCGGGTGAGATTCACCCCTAGGAAACGAAAGGGAATTTCGAGCTTGGTAGGGCAGCGGTATGTCTAACCACCAAAGTATAAGAAATAGGTGTAAAGAGAGGGTTTGTGTTAGGAAGTTAGTTATTTTTACTATTATTATTTAGTCTTGTTATTATTAATATTTATTAATATTAATTAGTAAGTTAATTAATTTAATTAATAATTAAGTTAATTAATTTAATTAATAATTAATTTAATTAATTATTAATATTTATTATTAATTTACTTTATTTAATTAATAATTAATTTAATTTATTGTTAATATTTATTATTAATTTACTTTATTTAATTAATAATTAATTTAATTTATTGTTAATATTTATTAATTTGTTTTAGTTAAACACTAGGGAAAAAGCACATGGTGCACCCAAGCCTTCTAACCTCTACTTATATAAGCTCTCTTTGGAAGACTTACAGCATGGGGAGCAACCTCTAAAGAAAGCTATACCGTGTTTGATGTGATCTGCTACAGAACCTCTACTTAGCAGTTGATTTGCGATGATTTGTCTCCAGATTCTGGCTCTATCGCCATCCTATTAGATTCCTGCATTGCAGGGGGTTGGACTGGATGGCCCTCCGGGTGCCCTATGCAACACTTACAATCCTATGATTTATCATGGCGGGAATAAACATGTTCGGTTTTTTTAAAAGAGGTTTAAAGAGACATGTTGACCCTTAACGTCTCCATAGCCTGGGTAGCTCAGTGCGTTAGAGTGTGATGCTGATAATGCTGATAAAAGCTCTAAAAAACCCCAAATCCTTCTCCCTTTACTAAACTGCCGGTTTAGGCACCAAGGTCTGTTTTTTTTGTCTGTGATAAAACGTGCTTTTTCCACCGCGAAACCTTGCAGCGGAGAATTTGCAACAGTTTGGGACCATTTTTGAGTGAATTGGAAAACGTCAGATTTTTGGTGAAATTGTGACCATACAGATTAGGAATTTTTTTCGGAAAAAAATGTTTTTCTGCCGGTTTAGGTGCCGAGGTCTGAATTTTGTGGGCCAGGCATTTCTAATTTTCTCAATTTCTTATTTCAATTGACTTCCTCAAGTCCCCCACTGTTGAATTCATAATAAATCCTCTTTAACAGGTTCATACATCTACTTTTAAAACATTGTCAAGTACATAGGTAAATTTACTTATCAATCCTAGATTCACACCTAAGCATCCAGGTACTTCTGCTCTTTCCCTATGTTCTTCACATCTGTCCACTCTAGATTTAACTTATTTCCAAAAGTCCAATTTTTATTTTTATTCCCCTCTTCCTCCCTTTAGTCTCAGAGTATTTAGCCATATTATCTTCCTCTTACTAATCATTTAAAATTAATAATCCTTATTAATCACTCATGCCGATAACCATATGCATATTCATTGTCCTTAAAGCCAGGAAAGTAGTCCAGTTCAAATAAAAGTTCTTGTTCAACCCACACCCACCCTAAATTTACAAGTTTGGGACCATTTTTGAGTGAATGGGAAAAAGCCAGATTTTTGGTGAAATTGTGACTGCGCAGGTTAGGGATTCTTTTTCGGGGGGAAATGTTTTTCTGCCGGTTTAGGCACCAAGGTCTGATTTTTTAAAATCTATGATAAAACGTTCTTTTTACACTGCGAAATGTTATAGCGGAGAATTTGCAACAGTTTGGGACCATTTTTGAGTGAATGGGAAAGCGTCAGATTTTTGGTGAAATTGTGACCCAGCGGGTTAGGGATTTTTTTCGGGGGGGGGAAGCTGAAGAGCTTTGGTTCCCTTAGAAATAATTTTTTTTTTTTTTTTTTTTAATGCTCCACAACTTTCAGGTTGTGAAAACTGTCCCCCTATGGGACAGATAGAGTCTGGCGTGCTCTGGTCCATGGAGTCACGAAGAGTCGGACACGATTGAACGACTAAACAACAACAAATGGGACAGATGCCTCTTCCTGCATTCCACGGGGTTGGACTAGATGATCCTCAGGTTCCCTTCCCGCTTGCTCCATTCAAGCGCTTAAATGCTTGAATCAAAGGGATCCATTGCAGGAGCTTTGCTTTTGCCAGTCTCTAAGATGGCCGGGATGCGAGCTCGGCGCCCTTACTTCCGTAGGCCCGTAGGTCAGCTGACATATTCGGCCCCGCCTCTGAAGCGGATCACGTGCTCCGCGGGCTGCCCTTGCCTGGAGAGGCCACGTGGGTGCCTTGCGGGTAAGTCCAGTTTCCTCCTTAGTCCGGATCGGGCAGGGTTTTTCATCCTTCCGTCGGATGGGCTTGGCAGGCTTGATCTCGAAGGGAAGGAGGGAGGAATGGAGAGCAGAAGCGGAAATAAACCGGGAGCAGAGTTGGAACAAAGATCCGATACCCTTTTAAAATGTTTTTTTTTGGGGGGGTGATGATGGAACAGAAGCGGAAATAAACCGGGAGAAGATTCGGATCAAAGATCCGATGCCCATTTAAAATGTGGGGTTTTTTGTTTTTTTGGGGCGCGGTGGCTGGCTAATTGGGCTGTTGCTTCCATTTCGATTGTGCGCTTTGTGGTTTTATATTTTGATTTTATTCTGTGCACCGCCCTCTGGGTATACAAATGCAATAAATAATAATAATGATTAAATCGGATTCTTTGGGCGTCGTTGATTTGTCGCAACGGTGCTAGTTGCAATCGAAAGATGCCCTCTGGGTTTCAAGGATCGCCCGCCTTAATCCAGAGTGTGGTGGCATGTTTGCAACATCATAACGCGTGCTTCGCCAGGGAGGCAAGGAAGTCGCATCTCTGTCCCGTAAATGCCCCTGCAAGAAAGGCAATATGGATGCAGCCAGGTTTTTTGGGGGGGGGGGGGTTGAGCAGGTATTATGCACAACGAAGGTACAGACACGCTAAATGCCCTCTGTCTTGTATAAGTGAGGCAGATATCCTATAGTGCCTATACAGTAATGCTGCTTTTCCAGCTGTTTGTGACAATGGAGGCAGTTAGCTTGCCCAAGGTTATGTGCTGAGTACAAGGTACAGATAATAATAAAGTAATAATAACAACAATAATAACTTTTAAATTTATATCCTGCCCATCTTGCTGGGCTTCCCCAGACACTTGGGGCAGTTTACAAGCATACATAAAAACAAAACATAGCATCAAACATTAAAAAAACAAAATATCCTATACGAGCAACAAGGTAAAGGTAAAGGGACCCCTGACCATTAGGTCCAGTCGTGTCCGACTGGGGTTGCGGCGCTCATCTCGCTTTACTGGCTGAGGGAGCCAACGTACAGCTTCCAGGTCATGTGGCCAGCATGACAAAGCCGCTTCTGGCAAACCAGAGCAGCGCATGGAAACGCCGTTTACCTTCCCGCCAGAGCGGTACCTATTTATCTACTTGCACTTTGACGTGCTTTTGAACTGCTAGGTTGGCAGGAGCTGGGACCGAGCAACGGGAGCTGGGACCGAGCAACGGGAGCTCACCCCATCGCAGGGATTTGAACTGCCAACCTTCTGATCAGCAAGCCCTAGGGTCTGTGGTTTAACCCACAGCGCCACCTGGGTCCCGAGCAACAAACAAACCAATAAATCAATAAATCAATAGAAACCAATAATGATTGGATTTGAGCTGCAAAATATCAACCCCCCCCAATTGGTTCTCACCTTTATTGATTTACCCTAAATATGTATTTATAACACCGTTTGCTGTAATCGGTGCAGTTTGACCCTCCTCTCTCCCAGCCTCCACTGTAGGAAGGTGGATCTCTAGCAAAGGTGTGCCATCAGCAGGAGCCCGCAGGTGTGCCAAGAGTTGGTCGGCAGTTGTCTGCTTTCACCTTGCCACAGTGCAGATGCCCATGTTTTGCTGACTGCATCTCTATAGGGCAGAAGTTTTCAACCTTTTTGAATCCATGGCTCCCTTGACCAACTGCATTCATTCTGCAGCACCCCTGTGGGGCTCAGGAGCCCAGTTATGCCACCCCTTGCCTGCGGAGCTGGCAGCCTCTCACCCTTTTTTAAACGCCCTCCTTCTGGGCAGCCACTGCCCCTGGTCTCTTGAGTAAAGACCCCACCTGCCCCAAAGAGAGGTGCCTCCTCACCAGGGTGGATAAAATCAACGATTTTTAAAGAAAAAAATAATGAAAAAAATCAGATTTTTTAAAAATTTAAATCGGATTTTTTTGATTTAAATTGGATTTTTAAAATAAAAATGGGTGGTCAATGGGTGGTGTTGATTGGCCGACGCTGCGGCAACTGGGCAGGCGATTTGCAGCTTCTGCCGGCGAGGGGACAGACGCAAGTCGGATTTAGCGACGGGTGTGGGTGAGCAATTTTTGGCATTCCCCCCTAAAAGAAAGCCCAACAACCAGGGTGGATAAAAATCAACGATTTTAAAAATAATAATCAGATTTTTTTTGATTTAAATCGGATTTTTTTTATTTAAATTGGATTTTTAAAATAAAATGCTTTTGGAGGAAAAATCTTTCTAAATATAGTCTTCTATTTAAGTTACATTGTAGTCCAAAGGCTATTCATCAGGAAATAAGGATTTGTTTTAAGTTTATCAAGTGTGCTAAAACTCAGTCTAAGTTTTTTTTAAAAAAATGTTTAACCACATCAGTTAACAAACATGGATACATATGCTATCATGTTATTGTTTTAGTTAAATAAATTGTTTAAATGGTTATTAAGGAAATGATTATTTTTCTCCTTCCAATAAAGTACAGCAGAAAAGTTGTCCAAATATAAACAGTTAACTTATTAAACCTCACCATAATTTCATAATTATCTGTCTATGTATTTCTAGTAGTATAACCAAATCAGTAAATTTTTGATATAACTGTAAAAACTACTCTGAAAATTTATTATTCCAAAAATGAAACCTTCATATGGTTGTAAATATTAAGATTATACCAGCAAGAATGAGTCTTTCTGTAAAAAAAATATTTAAATCAAGTCTTACTGACTAGTGATTTAAATCAAGTCTTACTGACTAGTAAATCGTGATTTAAATCAATTTGATTTAAATCAAATCCACCCTGCTCCTCACACTGCCCCACAGGGGCCTAGGACTTGTCTGTCCATTCCCAACAGCAGGGACTGGCGGACTGGGCTCCCTCGCCCGCTTGCTTACTCCGAGGCTGCCTCTGCTCCTGGCAACCAGCACCCCCTTGCCAGCCCCAGAGGCACCATTCGCCTGCAGAGCTTGTAGCCAGGGCTTCTGCAACAAACAGCCACATAACCCTTTGGGAGGCAGAGACACGAGAGGGCACCAGAGGAGGGAGGGAAGGAAAAAGGGACGGAGGCCAGTGTTGCCCGCGGCACCCCTGACCATCATTCAAAACATCTCAGGGTGCCACTGCACACTTGTTGAAAGCCACCGGCTTAGGAAAATGGTCAGGAAGGGATAGCGATCTATAAAAATTAGGCATGCGGTAGAGGCACCCCTGACCATCATTCAGAGACTTTCCCAGAATGCTTTTATTATCTTACACAACCACCACATATGGTAGAAGGTGCCTTCTTTTTCTTTACATTTCCAGCAGGTATTTGTACCTGTCTTATACATTTTTGCTAACTTAAGGTAAAGGTAAAGGGACCCCTGACCGTTAGGTCCAGTCGCGGACGACTCTGGGGTTGCGGCGCTCATCTCGCTTTATTGGCCGAGGGTGCTGGCGTACAGCTTCTGGGTCATGTGGCCAGCATGACTAAGCCACTTCTGGAGAACCAGAGCAGCACACAGAAACGCTGTTTACCTTCCCGCCGGAGCGGTACCTATTTATCTACTTGCACTTTGACGTGCTTTCAAACTGCTAGGTTGGCAGGAGCAGGGACCGAGCAACCCCGTCGCGGGGATTCGAATCGCCGACCTTCTGATCGGCAAGCCCTAGGCTCTGTGGTTTAGACCACAGCGCCACCCGCGTCCCATTTTTGCTAACTTACTAGGAGTCAAATACCACCGGTACATCATTTTCATGTCTTCTCACTTTCGATCTCACACTGTAATCATGCGCAGGTGGATGTTTGTATCCGGCATGGCTGAGAAGAGATCTTCGGGAGGGCAGCATCTTCTGTTGCTGTTGATCATCGCCGTGGCCTTCGTGCACCTAGCTGTCTGCCCGTTTGCCAAAGTGGAAGAGAGCTTCAATCTTCAGGCCATCCACGACATCCTTTGCCACAAACTGGACTTCGACAAGGTGAACGGGATGATCGTTGGGGAGGGTCCTGCTTCCGAAACCTCCCTCCGTTTACGATTGGTGTCCTGCTGAGTTGCTAGGTTCATGGGACGAAAGGGCGGGCTTCACGCAACCAAGCAGAGGTTTTAACGCTTTCCGTTTTTATCGATGGGCGTGGTAGAATGGAAATAAACACCCATTGCTTGAGGGAGTCGAAAGAGGGGCACCATTGTGTTTTTTCTCTTGGGGTGAGATTTGAGATTAAGCACTTAATTCTCTTCCCATGATCAGAGGCATGGATGAAAAAAGAAGCTATATTTATGCCCCAATAGGGAGGAAAATGTTTTATCAATTTATTATTATTTGACTTGCTGCGCGGATGACTATGTAAAGGCCGACCCACATCTGCTAAGCCAAAATATTTGGATTGAATTCAGTACAAGTCTGATCCCCACATATGTATAGATGTGAATTGGAGTCTAGCAACACCTGGAGGGCATGGGTGCCTCACCAATTTTTTATATACCGTACTTTTCCGTCTATAAGACGCCCCCATGTATAAGACGCCCCCTATTTGGGGGGGACTAAAATTTATGTAAATGGGGGAGGTGGCACAAAGTTGTTGAGCTTTTTTGCGGACGGTTGCACAGAGTTGTTGATTTTTTTGGGGGGGGGGTATTACCAAGGGTTGTTGGCAGGGTGGATTTGATTTAAATCACTAGTCAGTAAGACTTGATTTAATTTTTTTTTTTTTTTTACAGAAAGACTCATTCTTGCTGGTATAATCTAAATTTTTACAACCATATGAAGGTTTCATTTTTGGAATAATAAATTTTCAGAGTAGTTTTTACAGTTATATCAAAAATTACTGATTTGGTTATACTACTAGAAATACCAGTTAAAGGTAGATAGCCGTGTTGGTCTGTCATAGTCAAAGCAAAATAAAAAAAATCCTTCCAATAGCACCTTAGAGACCAACAAAGTTGTTCTTGGTATGAGCTTCTTGGTATCTGAAGAAGTGTGCATGCACACGAAAGCTCATACCAAGAACAACTTTGTTGGTCTCTAAGGTGCTATTGGAAGGAATTTTACTAGAAATACATAGACAGATAATTATGAAATGATGGTGAGGTTTAATAAGTTAACTGTTTATATTTGGACAACTTTTCTGCTGTACTTTATTGGAAGGAGAAAAATAATCATTTCCTTAATAACCATTTAAACAATTTATTTAACTAAAACAATAACATGATAGCATATGTATCCATGTTTGTTAACTGATGTGGTTAAACATTTAAAAAAAAAATACTTAGACTGAGTTTTAGCACACTTGATAAACTTAAAACAAATCCTTATTTCCTGATGAATAGCCTTTGGACTACAATGTAACTTAAATAGAAGACTATATTTAGAAAGATTTTTCCTCCAAAAGCATTTTATTTTAAAAATCCAATTTAAATCAAAAAAATCCGATTTAAATAAAAAAAATCTGTTTTTTTTTAAAAAATCGTTGATTTTTATCCACCCTGGTTGTTGGGGTTTTTTTTAGGGGGGAATGCCAAAAATTGCTCACCCACACCCGTCGCTAAATCTGACTTGCGTCTGTCCCCTCGCCGGCAGAAGCTGCAAATCGCCTGCCTAGTTGCCGCAGTGTCGGTCAATCAACACCACCCATTGACGCAGCATTGACACACAATAGCTGCTGATAGCCGCGGCAGCAACCAATCAAACGTCCACCCTATGCACTCCCCAGGTATAAGACGGCCACAACTTTTTAGCATGATTTCTTAGGGGAAAAAACCATAGTCTTATACACTGGAAAGTACGGTGGTCCTTCCAGAGGGATCTCGTGGGGAAGTGTACTGTATTAGGCGAATTGCTGCTTCAGGATTATACTACTCGTCTTTTTAAGGACCTCCACAAATACCAGCAGGGCTACTCTGGAGCAAATGCTTTGGAGAGCGCATCACCGTTTATGCAGACCCCCCGAATTTAGAACTACAATTGCCGCAGAATATTTGTGCTTTCTGTTTTGTGGGTCCTATATTTGTTATTTGCAACATTTGTTGGCTACCTTTCTATAGCCTCTTTGTTTTTAAATGACAGTATGATCATCACGAATTTCCTGGCGTCGTCCCGAGGACGTTCCTTGGCCCGTTGCTTGTTGCGCTGCTTTCCAGCCCAGCCGTCTGTGTGCTGTCGCTGCTGCAAATGTCTAAGTTTTACTCCCAGCTGATAGGTAGGAGATCTGTTGCTCAAGTCAATAAAGGCCCTTTTCAGGCATTGGGGGGGAGCCCTCTGTAATAGTCTGCAAACTGTGGATGAGGAAACCATGATCCTGGACTACAACTCCCATCATCCCTTAGCATTGGCCATACTGACTGGAGCTGCTGGGAGTTGTAGTTCAACAACAATAAGTGGACCAGCAATATGAGAACACTTGCAACTTATGAACGGGCTGCTTACAGACACAGACTCGGATAAATATGACAATATTTGGAATGAGTTACACAAAATGCAGTAGGCTATTAATATTTACATAAGTATTTGAATATTATCAAATTCATATTTATGGGTTAGGGTATTTTTCGTATATATTCATTTAATGTTTTCTTCCCAACCTTTACACATTTTTGTGCCTTTTTATTTTTCTCTATTTTCTGTTTCTTTGTATCACTTTATTTCTTTATAACTGGAAACTTTCAGTTATACAAAATGCAGTAGGCTATTAATATTTACATAAGTATTAGGATAATATCAATTTATATTTATGAATATAAATATATTTATATAATTTTTTTTCTCCTTTGCACATTTTTGTGCCTTTTTATTTTTATTTGTATCTTTATTTCTTTATAACTGGAAAGTCTGAAAATAATTGAAAACTTGTCAATAAATTATTATTATTAGTAGTAGTAGTAGGGACGCGGGTGGCGCTGTGGTCTAAACCACAGAGCCTAGGGCTTGCCAATCAGAAGGTCGGTGGTTTGAATCCCCGTGACGGGGTGAGCTCCCATTGCTCGGTCCCAGCTCCTGCCAACCTAGCAGTTCGAAAGCACGTCAAAATGCAAGTAGATAAATAGGTACCGCTCCGGCGGGAAGTTAAACAGCTTTTCTGTGCGCTGCTTTGGTTCGCCAGAAGCGGCTTAATCATGCTGGCCACATGACCCGGAAGCTGTACGCCGGCTCCCTCAGCCAATAAAGCGATATGAGCGCCGCAAACCCAGAGTCGTCCGCGACTGGACCTAATGGTCAGGGGTCCCTTTACCTTAGTAGTAGTAGTAAAAATAAAAAAAAAACGTGTAAGGCCACAAGTTCCTCACCTCTGCTGCAATCTCTAATGCAGTTAGATTGCCAGAGTAATGTTGTGGCGCAGCAGTCAATTCTTCCATTTCTACTACAGATAACATATGCGCTCCCCCCACCTTGTTTTATTTCCATGCAAGTCCGAGGAAGCCTGGGGCTGTGCGTGATTTATGCCTTGTGGCGGTTGCACAAAGAAGTGAGAAAGCAGTTTGGTCCGACCGTCTCCATGATGTTCTGTCTCATAACCGCGACGCAATTCCACCTGATGTTCTACTGCACTCGAACGCTCCCCAACGTGTTTGCACTACCCGTCGGTAAGCAATTTTACCTGTCGCCTTTAGACTGAAATAACTTGCCGCTTGATCAGTAGTCGTTAATCCAGAATGGAAAACGAGCGAGGTCCCAACCAAAGAAGAATGGCGACTTAAGCTGATGGAATATGCGCAGCTTGCGGACCTAACATATACAAGAAGAGAACAAGAAGAACATAGGTTTAGAGAAGATTGGAAAATGTTTATTGAATATATTGGGGGGGGGGGATTGTGTACATTTGAAAAGGTGGGCAGCATTAAGATAAATTCAGCAGTGTAAATAAGTTTTGATGAATGTAATAATGGAATACTGAATGGTCTAGTTCAGGCACGTCCAACTTCCAAGAGACTGCGATCTACTCACAGTATAAAAAAACCGGCTGTGATCTACCCATTGTCATTGCTAGGAGTTGTTGAGGGTTTTTTTTAGGGGGGGGTTGTATTCAAAATTAACCACGGAAAGAGAAGAAGTTGATATTTTAAGGTAGGTTGTTTAAATGAATATTTTAAATTGTAAAACAGAAAATTCAATGAAAATGATGTTGTTATTTTTAAAACGGAGCCCCAAATCTGGTCACACTTTGACAGATTATTTTGTTTCTTTGTCTTTTTTTTTCAAATAATTTTTATTGGTTTTTACAATTTTATAAGCACATAACATAACGGTTAAATTTTCATACTTCCCCCCTCTCACTGTGGGAAGCCCAGATCCAACCCCCCCCCCTCACAGGGGTATACATATTCATTGTACATTTAACCTTACTAATAGTTTTCAATAACATTGCTTGCGCCTAGCCCAATTTTGTAGGCCAGGCATTTCTAATTTTCTCAATTTCATATTTCAATTGACTTCCTCAAACCCCCACTGTTGAATTCATGGTAAATCCTCTTTAACAGATTCATACATCTACTTTTAAAACATCGTCCAGTACATAGGTAAATTTACTTATTGATCCTAAATTCACACCTAAACATCCAGATACTTCTGCTCTTTCCCTATGTTCTTAACTTATTTTCAAAGATCCAAATTGGAAAAAATTAAATATTTTGTTTCTTTGTCAACCAGTTCTACTGGCAGTTACGTCCTGGATTCAGCAAAAGCACCGCTCGTTCATCTGTTTCTCGGCTTTGGCCATTATTGTCTTCAGATCCGAGCTCTGCATATTCCTGGGTCTTATGCTTCTGATAACCCTATTCAATAAAAGGCTCTCCTTTGTTAAAATGCTCTCCTATAGCGTTCCTGCAGGGGCTCTCTGGCTAGGTAAGTCTTTTTTTGAAGACCCATTTTCCTTTCACATTGCTTTTAGCGTCGATGCGTTTCTGTGAAGAACCGGGGGTTGGCTGTGGGTTATTAGTAGCTATTTTTATTTCTGGTTTTGAACAGCGTTCCGAAATGGCTTCATTAATTTTACGGATTGCTTGGCTGGACTCGGAGGATTTTTCTAATTACTGTTCTGAAGTATTTTACTGAAATTGTGTTGTTGCTTTATAACGATAAAGGAAACTGCCTCGGGAGAATTGTTTGCTTTGAAAGATTGAAGCTAAAAAGCAACGGTGAAGCTTAAATAGCACATTTGGACTAGTGAAGAAATAACCCCTTTCTAAAAACTTAAGTCTTAAACACCTAGCATCAAATAGCTTTTTTATAGTTATATATACAGTATAGCCTCCAAAGATATTCCAAATCACTTACCATCATATAGTTTTTTATATGACTATATATATAGTCTCCAAAGATATTTCAAATCACTTACCATCATAAAGTCTTTTTATACATACACAACATCTTCTAGACTGCCCACCCCTCCTTTCCTGATGTTTATTTTTACTACTCCTTTTTATTAGCTGTTTTAAAACTTACTACCTAAGCCCCCATATCATTAATTCTTTCATTAATTTTATTTCAAATCCTGCCTGCGACTTCAACCCAGAGTGAAGATTTTTATTCGACTGTAATTCAGATTGTATTTTTATGTCTTTATCTGGGAAGCAAAGCCTTTATCTGGGAAGCAGAGCCAGTGTGGTGTAGTGGTTAAGAGCGGTAGACTCGTAATCTGGGGAACCGGGTTCGCGTCTCCGCTCCTCCACATGCAGCTGCTGGGTGACCTTGGGCTAGTCACACTTCTTTGAAGTCTCTCAGCCCCACTCACCTCACAGAGTGTTTGTTGTGGGGGAGAAAGGGAAAGGAGAATGTTAGCCGCTTTGAGACTCCTTCGGGTAGTGATAAAGCGGGATATCAAATCCAAACTCTTCTTCTTCTTCTTCTTTGCTTCAAACTAAAAAAAGAAAAGAAAAAGTGTTTTCTGTTTCACTTTTTCCTTTGGGATTTTGCTTTCTTTTAGGACTCACCGTAGCCTTGGATTCTGTGTTGTGGAGGCAGCTTCTGTGGCCCGAGGGGAAAGTGCTTTGGTATAACACCGTTTTAAATAAAAGTTCCAACTGGGGAGTATCCTTTAATGTGTGGTACAGTGTCAGTGAAATCAGGTATTATTCTGAGCTGGCATGATCGTCCCAGCCAATGCCCTGTGAGCCTCTCTCTCTCTCTCTGATTTTTATTGGTTTTACATATAATCACATTACGTAACATCGTACCCTCTTATTTTATCCCTTTGGCTCGACTGAGTCTTAACGACTTCCTCCCGTCTGATGGTTTACAAAATGAAACTTTACATCTTTACGTTTCGCTTTGTTTCCTATCCTTGTTCTGTCGTTACCTAAAATATTATATTACTCAACCTGTATAGGTAGCAATTTCATCTTACAGATCTTCAGATAACCCTGCTAATGATGTTAATTGCTTACAGTTGTCTTTCAAATATAATATAAATTTGTTCCATTCCTTTTGGAATGCTTGGTCTCGCTGGTTCCGAATTCTTCCTGTCAGTTTCGCCAGTTCTGCAAAGTCCATCGTTTTCATCTGCCACTCTTCTTCTGTTGGTAACCCCTGTTCTTTCCATGATGCCCTTTGAGCTTAAGGCAGGGGTCAGCAACCTTTTTCAGCCATGGGGCCGGTCCACCGTCCCTCAGACCATGTGGTGGGCCGGACTATATTTTGAAAAAAATAATGAACGAATTCCTATGCCCCACAAATAACCCAGAGATGCATTTTAAATAAAAGAACACATTCTACTCATAATAATAATAATAATAATAATACCGGTAATAATTTATTATTTATACCCCGCCCATCTGGCTAGGTTTCCCCAGCCACTCTGGGCGGCTTCCAACAGAACATTAAAATACAATAATCTATTAAACATTAAAAGCCTCCCTAAACAGGGCTGCCTTCAGATGTCTTCTAAAGGTCTGGTAGTTGTTCTCTTTGACATCTGAAGGGAGGGTGTTCCACAGGGCGGGTGCCACTACCGAGAAGGCCCTCTGCCTGGTTTCCTGTAACTTGGCTTCTCGTAGTGAGGGAACCGCCAGAAGGCCCTCGGCACTGGATCTCAGTGTCCGGGCAGAATGATGGGGGTGGAGACGCTCCTTCAGGTATACTGGACCGAAGCCATTTAAAACATGCTGATTCCCGGACCATCCGTGGGTCGGATTGAGAAGGCGATTGGGCCGCACCCGGCCCACGGGCCTTAGGTTGCCTACCCCTGGCTTAAGGCAAATACAGAACGCCCGAAAACATCTGTTGAGAGAACAGTGATACAGCTTTTCTTACCCAATTCCAAAATGTATTTAGTGTGCTCATGAAGGGGGTCTACAGCATCAAATGGGCAGGAAATTCCTGTCCCCAAAGTAGAGTTGCCATACGTCTGAGATTTCCCGGACATATACGGAATGCTGTAGTTGGCAGCAGCTTCCGGGCAGAAAACGGTAAAAATTGTTTTCTTTTGGGAATTATAGGGATGGAACTGCCTAAATGGTATAGGCATTTATTTACGTATTTTACTACAGCAGAAAGAATGCTACTCGCCCCAAAGTGGAAAAAAGCAGAAGTCCCAGCAAAGGAAGAATGGATACAAAAACTTATGGAATATGCAGAAATGGCGAAGCTTACCAGAAGAATAAGAAATCAAGATAACATTTTTTTAAATAAAAGAATATTTATTGAATATTGACAGATAAATTGCAAACAGACAAAAACACTGGCAGGATGATTGTAATAACCTGCAGTTTTGTAAGAGTATATATTTAAAGTAGATAATTAAATGAATGTGGTTATGCAGAAGATATTAAAAAATAAATTTAAGGAACCGCCGAAAGAGGGGGAAAGGAAGTCAAACTTTGAAATGTTAAATTGATTGTAAAACTAATGAAATGTATAAACTTGAAAAGTATAAAAACTGTTTTTTTTAACAAAATGTTAAAAGCATTGCCGATTTTGCTGATTTCCTATAAAAGTAGCTCAGAAAGGACCCGAAAACCTCAAGAACGTCGGGCAGAACAAAAACAAAGCTTAGCAACTTTGCCCAAAAAAAGCTCAGCAACCTTTCTGTCCAGATTTTCACTGTTTGAAATATGGCAACCCTACCCCAAGGGAACAGAGCTTCTAGCAATATTGTTTAGTTTTTATTTCTTGGCTTATTTTTACGAAGGAGTGTTCATGTGTCCAGAGGGGAAGCTGTAAATCTAGCGATGTGACACCCCCCCCCCTTTTATGTGTCTAATTCAGGAGAAGCAGACTCAGCGTTGCTGTGAAGCATTCATAGGCGGTGCAATGCATAATATAACAAAGCAAATCGGAAGCTGCAATAAAATGTTGCAGCGTGCAGTGCTTATCTTCTGGATTTTAGCCAGCCAGCTATACCCACTTTCAGGATACTCCAATGCCATCTTTCCGCCCACCCCTAGTTTTTCATTTCTTTTCCACTCTAAAGTTATCCGGAATCCTGTGGCCGCTGCATATGCTTTGTCCTCTTTGAGTCGGTGTTCCCATTTTAGTTATATATTTTGCAAACCTTGGGGTTCCCTTGAGCCTGCTAATGCCTTCCTCTTATGCCTTATAGTTTAGTTTGGACTGGCTCTTTAAGAAACCAAACCCCACTGAGTATATAAACCAGGAACTAGGAACCTCCTTTAGCAGTCATAATTATGAGTTCAACACCTTACCAAAAGCAATGCTGCACTTTTCGGTTGTCCTTCCTAAGTTTATGACAACTGGCAATTTCAAGCCGTTTAGGTGGTCTAACCCTTAGTAACCTTTTGCAATGATATCTTTAAGAAGTTCTGTTTATTTTTGGACTGCTCACCTTGTTCTTTTTCGTTTAAATTTTTGAAGCTCCTGGAGCTCTCAGTAAGTTTGGATGAATCATTTTCCTTTGAGGAAACAGGCAGTATCCAGTGAAATGAGTATTATTTATTTAATTAGCCGGCGTCTCGTCAGGAATTTCAGTTCAGAGGTTCTCGTTTTGGTTTTGTTCTTATCTTATTAAGTTTGGTAGAAGAATGGTTTTCTCATATATATCTTTGAGTAACGTTTAGTGCTAGTTTATTAATTTCAAATATCCGTATCTCGTTTCAGGGAGTGGCACGGCAGGGCCTTAGGCCCTCTTGTTTTTGTCCTAGATTTACCTTGACTGTCTTTCTTTTTCTGCTATTCCTTTTATCAGCAGCACCAGGTTTTTCCCCCCTGGGCCACGTAAAGATTTACACTCAGAATTATAGTGTGGACCTGTTGAACCCAGGAATAGCTCAGTTGGTGGAGCATGAGACTTTTAATTGTGAGTTTCGAGGCCCATGTTGGGCAAAAGATCGCAGCACTGTAGGGGGTTGGACTAGATGACCGCTGGGTTCCCTTCCAACTCTACGATTCTCTGTAAAGTTTGCCCTTTCACAAAGCTGTGCCAAATGGGAATACAGTGGTAATAATAATAATAATAATAATAATAATTTTTTATTTGTACCCTTCCCATCTGGCCGGGTCACCCCAGCCACTCTGGGCGGCTTCCAACAAACACTAAAATACATTAAAATATCACACATTAAAAACTTCCCTAAACAGGGCTGCCTTCAGGTGTTTTCTAAATGTCAGGTAGTTATTTATCTCTTTGACATGGGATGGGAGGGTGTTCCACAGGGCGGGCGCCACTACCGAGAAGGCCCTCTGCCTGGTTCCCTGTAGCTTTGCTTCTCGCAGTGAGGGAACCACCAGAAGGCCCTCGGCGCTAGATCTCAGTGTCCGGGCTGAACGTTGGGGGTGGAGATGCTCCTTCAGGTATACAGGACCGAGGCCGTTTAGGGCTTTAAAGGTCAGCACCAACACTTTGAATTGTGCTCGGAAACGTACTGGGAGCCAATGTAGATCTCTCAGGACCGGTGTTATGTGGTCATGGCGGCCACTCCCAGTCACCAGTCTAGCTGCCGCATTCTGGATTAATTGCAGTTTCCGGGTCACCTTCAAAGGTAGCCCCACATAGAGCGCATTGCAGTAGTCCAAGCGGGAGATAACTAGAGCATGCACCACTCTGGTGAGACAGTCTGCGGACAGGTAGGGTCTCAGCCTGCGCACCAGATGGAGTTGGTAGACAGCTGCCCTGGACACAGAATTAATCTGCGCTTCCATGGTACTTTGGTTATCAAACTTAGTCTGTTCCGGATGTCTATTCCAAGGCGCACTTTCCCATAGAAAGTAATGCAAAATGGATTAATCCGTTCCAGACTTTTAAAAACAACCCCTAAAACAGCAATTTAACATGACTTTTACTATCTAACGAGACCATTGATCCATAAAATGAAAGCAATAATCATCATACCGCATTATAAAATAAATAAGACAGTATTGTAGATGATAACAATTGTTATTTTTTCTTACCTGCACTGATGATAGCTTTTATTCATTTCTGCAGCCACACAATCAATCAATCAATCAATCAGTAGCTGAACTTGGATTCCACACAGTCACAAAAACAAATGAACCGAAAAAGCCCCCAAAACAAAAACGCAAAATAAATAGCAAAAACAAAAGCGCCAAACTTAATCTGCTCCGGAAGTCCGTTTGACTTCCGAAATGTTCAAAAACCAAGGCACAGCTTCTGATTGGTGCAGGCGCCCCGGAAACAATAGCCGACTGCCGCACCGGATGTTCGGCTTCCGAAAAACGTTCAAAAACCAGAACACTTTCTTCCGGGTTTTTGGCGTTTGAAAACCAAGGCGTTTGAATACCAAGGGACCACTGTAGTTGGTATGTGCATTTATCCACATGCTGCTCTCTCTCATACACACATACACGTGTCTCCTTTGGATGGCCCATGTAAATACATATTTTTTCTGTATTCCACTGAAATAGAACTTTTGTCTTTATTCAAGGTCTGTGAGTACATAACATGCTTCTTCACTGGAAACATTCCAAAAGGCAGTTTAAAAAAAAAATCCTTAACTCTTTCTTTGTAGACTTCTCCTTTCTTGTGGTATTTTTATTCAGCCATGCCTCGTGCCCTGGGTTGCAGTATTATATTCATACCGCTAGGTGCAGGAGACAGAAGAACTCGAATATTACTTCTACCCACACTTGGCTTTATTTTTCTGTATTCCTTTCTCCCACACAAAGAACTGCGGTTTATTATATACACTTTCCCAATCTTCAATATTGTGGCTGCCAAAGGCTGCTCACGAATGTAAGTTAAGATTATTATTTTTAATCCTTTAATCCTTTGTTTTATTGGTAATGCATTACTTACCAGTTTTAGAATCACTTTTGAGTTGCCTCCTTCCATCAAGGCTCACCTAACAAGGTAAAATTGACCTGAAGGAAGAAAAATGTGTGAATTTATGTTGGCCTAGAAGCCATTCACATCCTCTCTATTTTACTCACTGAGCCACCACAACGTGCGGGTTTTTTTCCTGTATTTGAGTTGGATATATTGCGGGAAGACAAGATCAGCACCTCTAACGTGGGGTTTTTTCGCCCTGGACAGTCGTACCTTGGAAGTTGAACGGAATCCCTTCCGGAAGTCTGTTCGACTTCCAAAACGTTCAGAAACCAAAGTGCGGCTTCTGATTGGCTGCAGGAAGCTCCTGCAGCCAATTGGAAGCCCCGTCGGACGTCCGAGTTTCAAAGAAAGTTCACAAACCAGAACACCTACCCGTATTTTTTGCTCCATAAGACGCACCTGAACATAAGACGCACCTAGTTTTTAGAGGAGGAAAGGGGGGAAGCCCTGTTTTTTTGAGGATCAGTTCAAAGTGGTGCAGCTTTTTTTGCAAAGGAAAAAGCCCTTTTTTTTGAGGATCAGCTGAAAGTGGTACAGCTTCTTTTTCAAAGAGGAAAAACCCCGTTTTTATGGGGTTCAACTCACAGTTCTGCAGCTTCTAGTCCTACAGCTTCTTTAGGAAACGGAGCCATTTCTACAGTTTCCAGACAGATAATCTAATCAGCCAGTCACATGTCACTGGGGAAACAAACATCCTCCGTCTGCAGAACATTCAGCAATGGAGGCCTGGGCAAGGGGCTGGGGCTGGAAAGGGAGCCTTATCTCTCCCCGATCGCTTGCTGAACAGCTGTTCAGCGGCTTCTTTTCAACATCCCCTTCTCTCTTTGTAAAAAGAAAAGCATGATTTGCTTTTGGCCCCTAGGCAATTTCACTCCAGGGACCACACATTCACTCCATAAGACTCACAGACATTTCCCCTTACTTTTTAAGAGGAAAAAAGTGTGTCTTATGGAGCGAAAAATACGGTACTTCTGGGTTTTGATCATTCGGGAACCAATTTGTTTGGGAGTCAAGACTTCCAAGGTACGACTGTATTTGAGTTGGATATATTACGCAAAGACAAGATCAGCCGCTAAGTCTCGTCTCCTTTTTCCTTTGCAGTCTAAACAACTACAAGAAGTCTTGGTTGTATAAGTTGGCATCTCTCTTTGTTGCAGTACACCTTCTAGCTAATGCTGTCTACTCGGGAGTATCGGTGTATGTTTCCCACTTCAATTATCCTGGAGGAGTCGCCATGCAGAAACTGCATCAGTTAGTGTCTCCAACAGCAGGTGCGTGAAGCAGAGATGAAACTTAAGGAAGAGACTTTTGGGTTCGGGTCCTGTGACTGTCCGTGGGGCGTCATTTGTACATTTGCAGATGCTTAGCTCGGCTTCGGGAAGCTGCTTTGAGGAGGCAGCTCGGAACAGAGAAGCGACTGTCCTATGTTCACCGCATACATCCAAAACACCACAATGCCACTGTGGCTGGGCGGCGCCAGGTTTTCAACACTGCGATCCATCGCCAGCCAAACGTCGCAATACGGCGATGGATCATGATGTTGAAAAGCCGAGGGAGAAACGAGCTGCGTCGGGTCTGGCTCTGCGAGGCAATGTGTCACCGACTGTGTTGAGGAGGGCTGCACTGAGGAAGAATGGTGGGAGCCACACTCTCCCCCTGATCCTGAATCTTCCCAGGAGCAGGAGGACAGTATAGAATTAGAAGAGTGGTTTGCCGAGGGTCATAGTTCAGAAGGCAGAAGCTGGGAAATACTGGATGGGGAACAGCTAGCAGAAGAAACAGTAGGAGAGAGAGAGTTAAAAGATGCACAGTCTCTGGATAGCATCCACCCTCCCTTCCCCAAAGTCCCGGAGAGCTCAGAAAGTGTCAGAAAAGAAAACACAGAGGTTCCAAGCTCAGATTACAAGATGTAGGAGTGATGTACATTAATTGGGACGGAGCGGGGAGTGCTCCGTCCCAATTAATTAATTGGGAGCACCGCCATTCTGGTTAGATGCTTTCTTTTGTCCTTCCCTGTGTTTATTAAAGAAACTAACTGGTAAGAATTCCCTTTCGTTTGATCGGCTCATTTATGGCCATGGAGGAGGAAGCCGATTCCCCGAAGCCTGTCACAATGCGGTGAGACCACCTCTGATCCCTCAGCAGGAGCGACGGCAAATTCACACCATTGCCTTGCAGGGCCCAGCCCGAGGCAGCTTGTTCCTCTGCACACATTGGAGCGAGTCCCTCCCAACACGGCACACCGAGGGAAAAATGAGCTCCGTCAACTCCGGCACCTTCACCTCGGTGGCATATCGTGGGTGAAGGGTGCTACCTCTCCTGACCAGGAGCGGCAGCAGTTTCACCTGTGATATACTGCCGGGCAAAGACGCTGTCGAGCTCTGGCCCTCAAACCGGCCCTGGGCGATGTATCGATGCATTGCCCAGGCCGAGATACCACTTTGAGGTCACGGCTCCCCCCCCCAAAGAATTCTGGGAGCTGTCGTTTGTTAAAGGTGGCGTGAGTTGTTAGGAGACCACTGTTGCCCTCCCGGAGCTATAGTTCCCCAAAGTGGTTTTTAAAAATCCCTCTTCACTAGGAACTCGTGAGGACTGCAGCTCTGGGAGGGGAATGACATCATAGTGAGGGGAATGACATCATAGTGAGGGGGATGACATCATAGTGCTTAAAATATATGCTTAAAATGTGGCCAGTGGCTGAGGGAGAGGTTAAGTAGCCACCTATTAATTCACTGGTTTAAATTCCCTGGCCGGCAGGTAGATTGAGTGGCAGATCTTTGTAGCAGGTCAGCAAAAAATCGTGGCTCTCAGTTGCTCATCCAGTGTGGTGCTCTCTAGATATCGCTGATCCATCTGTCCCAGACAGCCAATGGTTAGGGTCCAACAACATTTCAGGGGGCAGCATGTTGGTTACCGCCGGCTTAGCAGCAGCGGCGACAATAAAGTCCCCCCCCCCTTCCACAAAATAACATAAAATAGGTTGAAGAAATAAAGACAGCTTGGAGGAGAGAGGAAACCGGAAATGGATTTTTGCAGGGAGGGACTCTGAGCTCGATTCTGGTACTGGAAACTAATTCTTTTGCTGTTCTTGTGATCAGAGGTACCACGTTCTTTAATTCCAAGTATATGTCCATGATTTTACACCAGGCTCCAGCTGGCGGACAACACACGGGGTTGTACTAAAAAGCATGCAAATTCTCCCTACCCCAGTGTAGATTAAGTTTTACTCCTTCCTTTCAAGCGTTTCTGTCTTGATCTCCTATTTATTTAGAAGCACTGTTTCGTTCTCTCCTCAGATGTTTCCGTCCATATCGATGCAGCTGCAGCTCAGACCGGAGTGTCTCGGTTTTTAGAAGTCAATTCGCATTGGAAGTAAGATTTTTTTTTATAATAATAATTTTTATTAGTTTTCCATTACGGTCCAGTAATAGCCTCATTATCACAATACGAATTTATAATACAATTATAAATACCAGTCGTTCAAATGCCGAATTATATAATTTAGACAAAGTGAGTATGCTAGATTTGATGATTTTCTTTATTTCTGTGTTCCAAAATCTTACTATTTTTTTTCTCTCTCTAATTTTTATTGAATTTTCTGTTTTACAATTTAGAATATTCATTTAACCAGCCTTAAAATATCAATGACTTCCCTTCTTCTCTTTCCATGGTTCATTTTGCATAACATAAATCCCTGCATATTTTAAATAAACCAAGCCATTATTACATCCATCAAAACTTATTTACACTGTTGAATTTATCTTAATGCTGCCAACGTTTTCAAGTGTACAAAATTTCCCCACATATATTCAACAAACCTTTTCCAATCTTCTTTAAATGTATGTTCTTCATGTTCTTTTATTCTATACGTTAGATCCACAAGCTGCGCATATTCCATCAGTTTTAAGTTGCCATTCTTCTTTAGTTGGGACCTCGCTCGTTTTCCATTATCCTGTGTTCCAAAATCTTATTAACTTCAATTACATTCCGGTCATAATCTCTCATACAACAACTGCAATATTAACAACTTCTATTCGTGTAGACACATTAAATGATTTATAAGACGACAAGTGAGGCACTCAAACTATATGCTTGTTCTTCCTCTGCATGCTAATTATTCTGTCCATGGTGTTTCTTCCTGACCTTGCAAGGTGTTACATCCTTCTTTCCCCCGGTTGTTATCTGTCATGTCTTGGGCGGAGCTGATATCCCGTTGTTGTTCCAGAAATTTCTCCGTTGGAAGTAAGAAATTCAAAGAGAAAAAAATTGTCCATCCCTCCACCAATTGATACGTCCTTCCCTCCACCAATTGATACGTATCAACGTATCTGTCGGGGTGATAATGTACTTGCTCTTACACCATATGTTTGCCTGGTGTGATAGCCCAAGAATAATACTCTGCCACATTTTTCTAGGTCAGAGTGTCATAGGTATCAAACCTTTGAACAGTGATTACATGAGTCTATGAGCACTGTTCCGCAAGTAGGCCTATATATTTATCTGTAGTACAGAAGTGTTTATGAAATACGTCTATGTTCTATTACTGCGCTGAAGAAGTCTGTACGAAACAGTGGATTATATCTGGAAACACTGTACTGTACACCCTCGACAAGTCCGTAGACCACTTCAGCCACGTTGGCACTTCGCATAACAAAGCAGTTCAGTTTGCTTGTTATATCGTGACACTTTGTTTGCTACTTCAGCTTGTTGTTGTTGTTCAGTCGTTCAGTCGTGTCCGACTCTTCGTGACCCCATGGACCAGAGCACGCCAGGCACGCCTATCCTTCACTGCCTCTCGCAGTTTGGTCAGACTCATGTTAGTAGCTTTGAGAACGCTGTCCAACCATCTCATCCTCTGTCGTCCCCTTCTCCTTGTGCCCTCCACCTTTCCCAAAATCAGGGTCTTTTCTAGGGAGTCTTCTCTTCTCATGAGGTGGCCAAAGTACTGGAGCCTCAACTTCAGGATCTGTCCTTCTAATGAGCACTCAGGGCTGATTTCTCTAAGAATGGATAGGTTTGATCTTCTTGCAGTCCATGGAACTCTCAAGAGTCTCCTCCAGCACCATAATTCAAAAGCATCAATTCTTCGGTGATCAGCCTTCTTTATGGTCCAGCTCTCGCTTCCATACATTACTACTGGGAAAACCATAGCTTTAACTATATGGACCTTTGTTGGCAAGGTGATGTCTTTGCTTTTTAAGATGCTGTCTAGGTTTGTCATTGCTTTTCTCCCAAGAAGCAGGCGTCTTCTAATTTCGTGACTGCTGTCACCATCTGCAGTGATCATGGAACCCAAGAAAGTGAAATCTCTCACTGCCTACTTTGGAACTTTGCAATACTAAACTTTTCAGCTTGTCCTTATTCATTTCAGCAGTGACTTTCAGAGACCTGATAGGTTTTTGTTTTGTGTATATTACATTAGATATGCTTGGTTTCAAGTCTTGTTATTGATATTAATTGTGAATACATTCTGTTCGTTTATATTGGTCACGTGTTGCCCAGAGTGTCATAGGTGGCAGGACTTAGCTGGTGCCGGTGGAAGGTACTTTGGCCCCCTCACCTCTTGGGCAGTCTGCTGTGGAGAAGGGGGTTAGAGTGTAGAATGTGGACGGTGCCCCACAGGTTATTGGAAGTGGCGCATGTGACCCTTGTGTTTTGGCCAAGCTGAGGGGCATTCCTCAAGGCCATGGGCCTTTGTCGACGATGAGAGCTGGAAGCGGCTGTTGCTATGGTCTAAACTACTGAGCCTCTTGGGCTTGCCGATCAGAAGGTGGGCGGTTCGAATCCCCACGACGGAGTGAGCTCCCGTTGCTCCGTCCCAGCTCCTGCCAACCTAGCAGTTCGAAAGCACGCCAGTGCAAGTAGATAAATAGGTACCACTGCAGCGGGAAAGTAAACGGCGTTTCCATGCGCTCTGGTTTCCGTCACGGTGTTCCGTTGCGCCAGAAGCGGTTTAGTCCTGTTGGCCACATGACCCGGAAAGCTGTCTGTGGACAAACGCCGGCTCCCTCGGCCGGAAAGGGAGGTGAGCGCCGCAACCCCATAGTCGCCTTTGACTGGACTTAACCGTCCAGGGGTCCTTTACCTTTTTACCTTTTTTATATGGAAGCTCATTCTTGAGCATGACCTGTAAGGAAGAACTGGAAGCAATCTCTATGCTGCTTTGATTTGGCCATTTCTATCCCGGTAAGAATCCGCACGCGGAAAAGAGCACAGCTCAGTAGCAGCGCAAACTCAAGCTAGCAACGTGGGAATGTTTAGCAAGGTAGGAGAGGATACGTTGCTTAAATATGATCTTTCCTCGCTCACACTAGTGAGCAAACAGCAGAGCCACATTCCCTTGCAGCTTGTAGGAAGCTGTTGATGACCGCCTTCAGGATACCTTTGAGCAGACTGGATTATTCCTGGCAGTTTCCCCTTTATTTCCCCTCCTAAAACAATAATAGCACAACACAATCCTCCTCTGACAAATAAGAGCAAAGTTCTACTCACGTTCAGTTCGCAGCAGGAATCCGAAGGCAGGCTTCGCCTTGCGGTTACAGTTACATTTGTTGGATAAACAATGCAGAGAAAAGAAGTCTGAGCTAAATCTCAGACTTGCAACCTGTGGTCTCCATCCTTTGTAAAGGGTGAACTGTGTGCTGGCTCAGAGCCAGGAGCTGTAGAGAAGGTCAAAAAGAGAAGAGGGAGAAAAGGGAAGATGGCTGCATGCCCAAACTTTTTATTTTGGACTCACAGCTGTCCATGGAGGCGCAGGTTAACTCTGTGTCCAGGGCGGCTGTCTACCAGCTCCATCTGGTACGCAGGCTTAGACCCTACCTGCCCGCAGACTCTCTCAACAGAGTGGTGCATGCTCTAGTTATCTCCCGCTTGGACTACTGCAATGCGCTCTACGTGGGGCTACCTTTGAAGGTGACCCGGAAACTGCAATTAATCCAGAATGCGGCAGCTAGACTGGTGACTGGGAATGGCCGCCGGGACCACATAACACCGGTCCTGAGAGAACTACATTGGCTCCCAGTACGTTTCCGAGCACAATTCAAAGTGTTGGTGCTGACCTTTAAAGTCCTAAACGGCCTCGGTCCTGTATACCTGAAGGAGCGTCTCCACCCCCACCATTCAGCCCGGACACTGAGATCCAGCACCGAGGGCCTTCTGGCGGTTCCCTCACTGCGAGAAGCGAAGCTACAGGGAACCAGGCAGAGGGCCTTCTCGGTGGTGGCGCCCGCCCTGTGGAACGCCCTCCCATCAGAGGTTAAAGCAATAAACAACCACATGACCTTTAGAAAACACCTGAAGGCAGCCCTGTTCAGGGAGGTTTTTAATCTGTGATATTTTAATGTATCTTTATATTTGTTGGAAGCCGCCCAGAGTGGCTGGGGAGACCCGGCCAGATGGGCTGGGTACAAATAATAAATTATAATTATATATATTATATTTGGGTCAGCTAGGGTCATGCCCATCTACCTGGTTGCAGGAGGAGGTGGCTCCGATCAGGTACGGCAGGAAGTCTTCCCTGTTTGGAGCCACATTCTCCTGCGCATCCATTCTAGGAAACAAGGAATGTTGTACTTGACTGCTCTAGCAATAAACCCCACAAATAAAAGTCATTAAGATTCAGTTATCACTGCATATAAATGTGCAAAAGCAACGATTTCATACACGTTGGGCGTTTGACATACACAAATACAGTCGTGCCTTGGATCCCAAACGCCTTTGTACTCGGACGTTTTCGCTCCTGAACGCCACAAACCTGGAAGTGAGTGTTCCGGTTTTCATACGTTCTTTTGGAAGCTGAATGTCCGACGCGGCTTCCAGTTGGCTGCAGGATCTTCCTGCAGCCAATCAGAAGCTGCGGTTTGGTTTCCAAACCTTTTGGAAGTCGAAAGGACTTCTGGAACGGATTCCATTCGACTTCCAAGGTAAGACTGTACCCCCAACTAGTTTAGTAGATTATAGTAACCCCACAATTTATGTACATGTAACATGCGTATTCAGCTTTACATGCATGGCAATTTTTTAAAAAAGAAACAATGACTTTGACAGTCTCACCTGCCATTGAATCCAGTGGGTCTGGAGTCTTAGTTCCAAGTCTCATTTTCATGTATTGCTTGTTTTGGCTCTCTAGAAGCTGTTGCACAACAAGTGAGATTCCAACATTGCAGGGGGTTGGACTAGATGACCCCTGGAGTCCCTTCCAACTCTATAATTCTAGGATTCTATTCTTTAATTATTATTATTATTATTATTATTAAACTGTTTTTATTTATTTATGCTTTTCAAGTTTATACATTTCACTAATTTTACAATCATTTTGACCTTTCAAAACTTGACTTCCTTCCGCCTCTTTCTGTGCTTCCTTAAATTTGTTTTTCATACCTTCTGCATATCCAGATTAACTTAATTTACTCATTTATTCATCTTCTTTAAATATATACTCTTATAAAACTGCAGGTTATTACAATAATCCTGCCAATATTTTTATCTGTTTATAATTTATTTGTAAATATTCAATAAACCATTTCCATTCTTTTGTTAAAAAAAAAGTTATCTTGATTTCTTATTCTTCTTAATAAGAATAAGAACTAGGATTCTATTCTGGATACAGTTTTGGGTTTTGATGCAATCTCCAGAACATAACCCCTGAATAAGTTGTGGGCTTACTATATCGCCAGAGTTCACAAAGGAATTTCCCCACTTCCCATTAATGGAAATCTAGGCAAATCTTTTTCCAAGACCGGGGAGTGCTTCGCCTTCAGAACTGCCTAAATTCAATGTAATGGATGTCAACACGATTAAGATGTGAGAGAGAAGCCTCGGCCCTTCGGCAGGATCCCGTGTTTCAGCTCTGAGTGCCTACATAAACTCAGTGACTCATGTAGGCCACCTGAGCTCCCTTTTCATTGCCGTGCCTCAAATCTGCCTCAAGAAAAATGGCTGGCGGCTGATTGTCTTCCTCCAGTGACTGGCGGCGAATCAGCTTGACAGACAAGCTAACGAAAGGCATGCTCTCTATCATCTTGGCAAAACCAGGATGAAAGGACGGGGCTGAATAATAGTGTTTGGCAGAGCTTGCGTCTTAATGACAGCTTCTTCAGTAGCCGGGGGCAAAGTATTACTCGAGGAGCTGGCCAGGTGTTTGGTTTTCCTCCTGCAAGCATCCCATACTTACTAGCTTAGATTACGTGCAGCTGGCAACTGCAACACAATTTATGAGGGCTGGAGCATCTGCCCAGTGACGGGCGAGGTTCCTCAAACGAAAAAGTCGGCACTGTTTTGCACAAGACTTGTTCTGCATAGTTAGGGACGGAGGCAGATTATTCTGAGGAGCAGACTGCCCTGTTGCTGTTCTTTTCTGCCGGACCTTCGCCATCCTGGTGCCTCCCAGATGTTTCAGGCTGCAGATCCTGTAGTTCAGATAGGCTGAGCTGCAGCACAGGGCTGAAGCATTAATGGGTGCGATTAACTGGAGCCAGCCAGCCTGGCTCTTCCCTTAGCTCCCCGGGTGTCTGTGTGCAGCCTACCCTTCCACGATGCCGGAGGGAACATGTGGTGGGAGTGCCCCAAAATCGAACGATTCTGGACAACAACCATATAAGACATAGGTAAAATAACCAAGCAAGTGCTAGAAATCACCCCAGAATTGGTCTTGCTAAACATCTTCCAAGACAACAATGCCCACTTACACCACAAAGAACTCATAACCCATTTACTCTCAGTAGCCAGAAACATCATAACCAGACACTGGAAAGACCTGTCAGGAGTAAGCATGGACCAATGGTACCAAGTAGTATGGGAAACAGCCCTACTAGAAAAGCTAACCAGTACAGGTGAAACTCGAAAAATTTGAATATCGTGAAAAGGTTCATTTCTTTCAGTAATTCAACTTAAAAAGTGAAACTAATATATGAGATAGACTCATGACATGCAAAGCGAGATATGTCAAGCCTTTATTTGTTACAATTGTGATTATTATGGCGTTCAGCTGATGAGAACCCCAAATTAACAATTTCAACTTTGGGGTTTTCATCAGCTGTACGCCATAATCATCACAATTATAACAAATAAAGGCTTGACATATCTCGCTTTGCATGTCATGAGTCTATCTCATATATTAAACTCCAGTAGCTAATGAAAACAATTGCTTACATAAATGGACTTTCCCACAATATTCTAATTTTTCGAGTTTCACCTGTAAGTTGAAACTGACATGGGGACAAACAGAAGAAGATGCCTTCACCCCGGTATGGCTCCCCTTCATCACACACACAGCCCAACAAGACAATGACAGAAATCTACTGACAGCATACAAATCAATATGGCTAACCTGATCAAAAACACTCACCCACCCCACTCACACAGGAAACCAAAGATCACAACAGCCAACCACAAATGAACAATCACACCCTACGGCCTACGCCAACCCCGACCTCTCTCACCGCCAAAGGAGCACAAGCGAACAACAGAGAACTCACACAAACAATGCTGACACCAAACCCTACATATACTAAGTAAAGTAGAAACACCGCCACCCCACCCTACCCATCTCCCCACCCCGCCCACCTCTCTCCCCCCTTTTCTTCCTAATGTCTCAACAAACGAAACTGCTATATAAAAATGTTACATGGAAAGAACACGAAAGAGACATTGCATATACCTTTGTAAATCAAGAAAATCCTTTAATAATAATAATAATAATAATAAAATCACGATGCCGGAGGAAGCCAAGCGAGTGTTGCAGAGCTGATGCACGAGGGTGAAAAAGTAGGGGAACAATCGGAAGAATTTGTCACCCACTGCTAGCGAGGAAGAGACGTCGCAGTGGCCTGCTACAGAAGTTTGCGACGTCTTCTGTGCGGTTCGTAAGAAGAGCCAGGGTGGCGTAACGGTTAGAGTGTCAGACTAGGACCTTGGGAGAGCAGGGTCCAAATCTCCAATCAGACATTGAAGCTCTCTGGGTGACCTTAGGCCAGTCGCCATCTCTTAGCCTAACCTGGGATGCGGGTGGCGCTGTGGTCTAAACCACTGAGCCCCTTGGGCTTGCCGATCAGAATCCCCGAGACGGGATGAGCTCCCGTTGCTCTGTCCCAGCTCCTGCCAACCTAGCAGTTCGAAAGCAACACAAGAGCAAGTAGATAAATAGGTACCACTGTGGCAAGAAGGTAAATGGTGTTTCCGTGTGCTCTGACTTCCATCACGATGTCCCGTTGCGTCAGAAGCGCTTTAGTCATTCTGGCCACATGACCCGGAAAGCTGTCTGTGGACAAACGCCGGCTCCCTCGGTCTGAAAGCGAGATGAGCGCCACAACCCCATAGTCGCCTTTGACTGGACTTATACACAAGTTTGGTGTGTATAAAGTAGCAGCCTCCATTGACCATAAGGCATTGTGTCTAAAATAAGGCAGGGCTCAATACTGTGTAGGAATCGCGTCCGCTGAACTTGAAATCACTGTCCTAATCTCAGATGCTTTGGGATAGACTGAGACTGATGGAAGGGAGGTGGTCCTATTTGTTATTCACAAACCCCAACTCTGATTTGGCATTAAAAGCAGGTTCCAGTTTTTATTTTTTTATTTTTTTTTAAATAATAAAGACATCAAACGCTCTTCACATCTTGGCCGTAGACAGTGTTTGCAAATGAGGTAGACTTAATGAGATGTTTACTGGACCAGTATTTTATGTGCACATCATGTTCTCCGTTCTGTCTGGAAAATGCGGCTAAATCGCCTGAAGCATCCCCAAAGAAACTTATATCAATTTTAATGCCTCTCTCTGGGGCATTGTTAATAATAGCAAAGGGAAGTACATGTTGTTTAGGATTTGGGGAGGTGAATAAGACGTGCAGCTTTTTGCAATTGGAATAGTGGGCAGGGCTGCATTTACTCGATGCACACAGGCATTATGCCATCGCTACAAGTTGGGCAGCTGTGCCCCGTTGCCGCTTCAGCCCCACAGAAAAGGCTTGATGCCCCCTATCGGGGACTAGCCTTGGTGTAGCTCCTTCCGCTGCTGGTTGGCAGCCCATTCCGGTCGTGTTTCAATGTGCCATTCCGACCTACGCCCACTTTGTCCTACACCATTGATTCGGGTATTCGTAACATCTATGCTAGGTACTCTTTGGGGTAGATAGCGACGGATTTCAGTGTCTGCAGGCCTGATGTTGCACCTCCCCTTTCTGCAACAGCTGCCATGATCCTTTATTTTTTATCTGTGCTATTCACTTACAAAATAGTAGGCCAATGGGATAGGCAAAACAGCCTATTGTAAAAAAAATTGCCCAAGTTTGGCATTTTTTTTAAAAAAAAATCTTCCTTGCTCCCTAGACCATCATAGATAACCTCCCATGTTTCTTTCCACACTGTTCTATATAAGGCCCAGGATTTGAATGTGGTCCCCAGACCTATCTTCTCCTGGGCAAAATGCCTAGGCTATTCTGTCTCTCAGACTGTGCTCTGCCCCCTTCTGTAGTCATTTTTGAGGGACTGGAATGTGACCTTGAATGATGATACTTCTCTCTTGCCCGGAAAAAAGGATTGGGGGGTTGTGCGTGTGATGAGAATGTGGCTCTCAAATAACATGCTGTTATCCTTTGAAGGAGAACTACTTGAAGATGTTTTACAGATGGTATTTAACTCCAAGTAGGCTTGCTAAGGGGACGCGGGTGGCGCTGTGGGCTAAACCACAGAGCCTAGGGCTTGCTGATCAGAAGGTCGGCGGTTCGAATCCCCACGACGGGGTGAGCTCCCGTTGCTCGGTCCCTGCTCCTGCCAACCTAGCAGTTCGAAAGCACGTCAAAGTGCAAGAAGATAAATAGGAACCGCTCCGGCGGGAAGGTAAACTGCGTTTCCGTGCGCTGCTCTGGTTCACCAGAAGTGGCTTTGTCATGCTGGCCACATGACCTGGAAGCTGTACGCCGGCTCCCTCGGCCAATAAAGTGAGATGAGCGCCGCAACCCCAGAGTCGGTCACGACTGGTCCTAATGGTCAGGGGTCCCTTTACCTTTTTAGGCTTGCTAAGATGTATGAAGACTGAATCAGATAAGTGCTGGAGATGCAAAGAGGTGGAGAGAATGTTCTTTCATATGCAGTGGACTTGTAAAAGGGTATTGGGAAATGATCTGTGATGAATTGATTTTTTTTAAAAAAAAGTACTTCCCCCCAAAAAAAATCCAGAGTCCTTTCTGTTGGGGATAATTCAGACTAAAATTCCCAGGTGTCAAAAAAGGTTATTTATGTATGCCACTACTGCGGCCTGTGTTTTGTTAGCCCAAAAATGGAAAACGAGTGAGGTCCCAACCAGAGTGACAACTTAAACTGATGGAATATGCGCAGCTTGCGGACCTAACATATAGAATCTGAGAACAGGAAGATCATTCGTTTAGAGAAGATTGGAAAACGTTTATTGAATATATGGGGAATAACTGTGTACAGCTGAAAACGCTGGCAGCATTAAGATAAATTCAACAGTGTAAATAAGTTTTGATGGATGTTATAATGGAATGCTGAATGGTATAGTTTCTGTAAAATATGCAAGGATTTATGATATGTAAAATGAACCGTGGAAAGAGAAGAAAGGAAGTCATTTATATTTTAAGGATGTAAAAATGAGTAAAACAGAAAATTTAATAAAAGTTATATGCAAGAGAGAGAGAGAAAGAGAGAATGTGGCTCTCGAGCCCCACCACAACCCTAATCCTTCCACGCTGGAACAGTCTCAACCATTTCTTAAATGGTTTCTCAACCCTCTTAAATTCCGCAGAGCATTTTGAACGCTCTAGAAGCAACTCATGAGCCTTTGCAGACCGAGGAGCAGAGGCTGGCAAAACCGGCACAGATCCGTCGGCGCAGACATCACAAGACACCCATGCGCGTTCTTAACTGCACTCCCCACCACTCTTGGCATCAGCCATCGGTTTTCTTCATGCATGCCTGGAGGAAACTGATTACTGGGAACCATTCCGGCCTGGCCATGGCACTCAAACTGCCTTGGCACCCCCGGGTGGAGGATATTTGTCAGGAAGGAGATGGAGGGAGAACGACTCTGCTCGTTCGGTTGCATCTCTTGGCAGCTGTTGATACTGTGGACCATCGTGTCCTTCTGGAGCATCTCAGGGAGGTGGGGGTTGAGGACTCTTCACCAGGGCTGCTTCATTCTGATTGTGCAGACGAAATATCAGGGGTAGAATTCTACGGGACGCGGTGCCGAAAACAGTCAAGATCCAAGGATCCCCCAGGCAGGAACCTCCAGATGGTGGAGAAGTCATGTGCCATCTTGGTGCCCGGGCATCTTCACTTGGTCGCAAGAGGCCAATATCCAGGTGCAAAATGCGCCTGGCAAATTTCGAACACTGCCCTCCAGATGTTGTTGCCTAGCATTATTATCATTCCTAACCATTTACAGGTAAGTAGCCGTGTTGGTCTGCCATAGTCAAAACAAAATAAAAAATAAAAAAAATCCTTCCAGTAGCACCTTAGAGACCAGCTAAGTTTGTTCTTGGTATGAGCTTTCGTGTGCATGCACACTTCTTCAGATACACTGAAACAGAAGTCACCAGACTCATATATATAGTGAGAGGGTGGGAGGAGTATTACTTAGAGGGGTGGTGGGAATGGGTGATAGGCTGATAGCTGTGGTAAGTCATTACCAAACAGATAGCTCTGGTAAGTCATTACCAAACTTAAAAGCATGGAGAGACCTGGTCTGAATAAAGACATTGGATTCTTATCTCATTATACATGTTGTTGTTGTTCAGTCATTCAGTCGTGTCTGACTCTTCGTGACCCCATGGACCAGAGCACGCCAGGCATGCCTATCCTTCACTGTCTCGCAGTTTGGCCAAACTCATGTTAGTAGTTTCGAGAACACTGTCCAACCATCTCATCCTCTGTCGTCCCCTTCTTCTTGTGCCCTCAACCTTTCCCAACATCAGGGTCTTTTCTAGGGAGTCTTCTCTTCTCATGAGGTGGCCAAAGTACTGGAGCCTCAACTTCAGGATCTGTCCTTCTAGTGAGCACGCAGGGCTGATTTCTTTAAGAATAGATAGGTTTGATTTTCTTGCAGTCCATGGGACTCTCAAGAGTCTCCTTCAGCACCATAATTCAAAAGCATCCATTCTTTGGCGATCAGCCTTCTTTATGGTCCAGCTCTCACTTCCATACATCACTACTGGGAAAACCATAGCTTTAACTATACGGACCTTTGTCGGCAAGGTTATACATGACAAAGCTATTTTTAACCTTCTCACCCCTTGCTTTTTCTTGTAAGACTAATTGCAGTCGTTAACAGTCCAACAGGTTTACCACAGCTATCAGCCTATCACCCATTCCCACCACCCTTCTGAGTAATACCCCTCCCCACCCTCTCACTATATATAAGGGTCTGGTGACTTCTGTTTCAGTGTATCTGAAGAAGTGTGCATGCACAGGAAAGCTCATACAAAAACAAACTTAGTTGGTCTCTAAGGTGCTACTGGAAGGAATTTTTTTGTTTATTCCTAACCATGACAGCAGAGACACATGTGAATTACGAGTCCAGCACCACAAGCTGTGTGACACGCACAATTTTTATTGTTGGGTTTTAAAGTTGGGTATAGTGCAGGTATTGTTGCTGCTGTAGCCCTGGGTCAGCAACCATTTTTGTGCCGGCAGGCACAATTCGGGGTTTTTTGAGCGAGTGCTGTGGGCCGTGGAGGTCGGATCCAGTAGAATTAACCTGAGCTTTGAAAAGCACATAGAGCTGAAAGAGGAAGTGGGAAAGAGTGTCCTCCTTCTAACTTCCTATGAAGGACTTGCTCCCAAATTTATTGACAGCTGCACGAATTATGATAGCTAGGAGGTAGAAGGGGCGGCAAGTAGAATATAAAATAGAAGAATGGCATAAAGAGGTGTGGGATATAACTATTAATGATAAATTAACATACGTCATTCAGGGAAGACAGGGAATATGCAGGAGAAATGATTTTGAGTAGATATAGAGGGTGTTTGTACAATGTGTACTGTTAAAACGGAAAGGGGTCAATCCATCGCAAGAGGTGTTGAAATTTTGGGAAGTTGGAGAGTTACAATCGAATGGTCTCGGTGGTGGGGTGCATGTTCTTATTCTTATTTACTTATGATTATTACTTTGTTAAAATTAAATTAAAATTAAAAAATGATGTTTAATATGTAAATATAAAATATAAGAATGAATAGAAGCAAAAAAGAAAAGGGGACAGCATGTTAATAATAATAATAATAATAATAATAATAATAATAATAATAATAATAGGAATAGGAATAATTTATTGGCCAAGTATATTTTCCAACATACTTGGAATTTTGCTTCGGCTACATTGCAATGTAAACATACCTTATACAAACACTGTTCCGCTCACAATACAATGACACAGCAAAGAAACCCCACCCATAACTGGCCTCCCCTTCCGCTACACAACTACGAATTTAACAATTTAATGGCACAAGGGGGAAAAACTGTTCCTGTGCCTGGCCGTTTTTGTGTATAAAGTCCTGTAGCGACATCCAGATGGAAGTAAATCAAACAGATGATGACCGGGATGCAAAGGATCTGCGACAATTCCCTCTGCTCTCTTCCTAACTCGGGTAGCATAGAGTGTCTCTGTTGAAGGCAAGCTAGCACCAATTACCCTTTCTGCAATTCTTACTGCTCGTTGGAGCCTTTTCTTGTCCATCTTGGAGGCTGTGCCGTACCAAGCAGTAATAGAATTAGTTTTATTATGCTCCCGCTACTATGCCTTGCTTATTTCCAGACTGGAGCAATGGTCTTACTTTTGAAAAGAAAAGAAAAAAAACTAATAGCAGTTTTTTATTGCTTGTTCCCTTAACAGGTATGACAAACGGGAAGACCTCATGCCAGGTGACCCACTCATGTTTTCATACACACATATACTTATGGAGATGAACCCTGTTCACTTGTCACATTACGAGAAGACTCACAGAGTGCTGGCGCACATACATGGGACCAGTGGGATCAGATTGAATTTTACTGCGCTGCCTCCTGTCTCTTTGAACTTGAAATCCAAATTAGTATTGCTGGAAAAGTTTCCCACGTCGGCCGGAATGTAATTTTGCAAACAAGCGCTGCGTACGTTTGCCCGAGAAGTGCTGTTTCGCCAGTTGCAAACTGGAACGCAGTGGCTGTGGAAGACCGAGAGAACCCGCCTGTGAGAGGATCGCATAGACGTGCATTTATATGTCAATATATATGGCACCAGCTATATGTATTTGCACGCAATTGAAACCTGATACAAAAACAAAAAAGTGCCGGCGGTTGTTAATTGTATGTCCAACAAAGATGTAATGCACACTTTGCAACATCTGACAGATGTGTCGTGTTTTTTTTGTTATTGTGCGTTTACGTAAATGTGAAAGGTAAAAAAACTGTGTGTGTCTGTCCGTCCGTCCCCCCACCTTCCACAACCGACTGCTAGGTAAAAACCTTTGTTGTAAGGGACTACAACATCTAAAATTTAAATTTATTCTGGGCTTGCTCCGACAATCTGATTGGCTACACGGTGTGGGAAAGCAGGATTGCCCAAAGTACCTGTTTTTCTGGGTGGACACGTCTAGGTATCACATTTGAATAGCCTCTGCATGCAAGAAATCCAACATGCAGAGGCCAAAGCTTTTATAATAAAATCTGTGATGTGACTGTGATTGATGCTTGTATCTATTGGAGGTGCAAAGGCACAATTCAAACACGACAGCCATATGCGCTGGGCCCAAATACAAGTTCAGTGTGAACACATTCCCTCTATCCTGTTACCAGTAACATTTCTGAACTAGCTCCCTAGTCTTTTTGCAAGCAGGTGACAGTTTAATTAACATATCACAATGGAGGATCCCCTCAAAAAAGGAAAAAACCAAGCTAACCCCTTCAAGGTGCTAATGAGAGCTATTCAAACGTAAATTAGGAGTAAAATACCATACTACATTTCACAGAAGCATCGAATCATAATAAAGTTGGGACCCTGAGGATCATCTGGTCCAACCCCCTGCAATTCAGGAGTATGCAGCTGTCCCATATAGAGATCGAACCTTGGCGTTATTCTGTGGAGAATTTTTTGTGCGTGTTTTAATCATTGTAATTCATTTCGAGAATTCCAGCTGCGAAATGCAAGGCCTCATTAATCCGTCGTTGCGGCGAAGCCACCTTTTAATAAAGCCAACATTTCCTTGCTTGTTTTAATTTTAAAAATGTGGTGCTTTCCAAGTGGTACACAAATACAGTGGGAACTTTTAACCGAGGCAGATTAGCGATTGCAGCACATTTTCAGTGTGACCACAATACGGCACCTCATGGAAAGAAATGGGTTTTGGGTCAACTTGAACAATTGTACCAGTAGCCTGAAACCAGTATTTCTGTATTCTTTAAGCATTCTTTAAGATGCTTCTTAAAATTATGCATACAAACTTTATTTTCATTCAGAGAGCTAAGCACCTGGGTTCATAAGTTTGGGCGTAGCCTTAGCACAGCATGAGCAGGGTGCAAATTTATCTCGATGCATCAAATGCCAACCTGCAAAACCAGTTCACCCACTGTCCTGCAGTTCCTCTGCCAAACATTTGATCAGTTTTATTCTGCGCCAAAGAGAAGAGCGCAATAGTTCTTCCTTAGTGTGTGATTTATTCAGGTATTTAACAGCAGCTGGTTTCACTAAGAGCAGGTGAGGTAGTAACCCACATTGAAGCAGCATTATGTGCTATCATAACAGCCTACAGCCAGCACTGTTAACATGAATACAAGGTATTGTAGCCTTGCTGAATGCACCAGACCTTGCTAATAGACACACCAATTGGATTAACTCCTTTTAAACCCCACTTGGAATAACTTTTTTAACAAATGCCAGTCTCTGCTGCTGGGGAGAAAACCCTACCCATTCCAGGACCGCTGGTTCCCACGCTATTTCACATGATTTGGGGGAATACCTGGTGCTCCAAGTATGTGCAGTCACTAGTTGTGACGACAGATAAGAGCAGGGGTCAGCAAGATTTATTTTGCCTGGGCTGGATCGGTTCTGCGGAGATCCCTCCGTGGGCCGGATCATGTGCCTGCCCACGATTTTCGATGTCTGCGCAGATGTGATTTCCTGCGCCACGGAAGCGAGTCCCAGCACAGCGTGCGAGTGGGCATCTCAGTTCAGGGGTGACTTGTGGGCCGGTCAAGCGACCTCCGTGGGCCGCTTCTGGCCCATGGGCCTTAGGTTGCTGACCCCTGGATAAGAGCTTATTAATGGCCACATAGATTTGGCTTGCGTTCAAACATCTGTTGAGTCCATGAGATGTACGGACAGGTACTCCCCCCCCCCTTCCGAAGTTAGAAATGTTAAATGATTCCCAGGGCTGAGTCCCAATGGAAAATGGTAGAGACTTCTGTAAATATTTCCTGCCTTCTCCCAAGGATGCATCTGATCTTGCCTGACAAGTTTCAATGTAGAACCATCAATGTGGTTAAAGCCCTGGCTGCTAAACTGTCATCTTTGTCCTCATTTGAGAGTCAATGTTGCCGACTGCTCCTGAAAACCCCATAATCTACCCATAACAGATGTTAAGCTGTCCCGATATCCTGGATCCCCCCTTGGATCTTAATGAACCGACCTTCTGATTGGCAAGCCCTAGGTTCTGTGGTGTAGACCACAGATCCACCCTCGTCCCCTTTTTGAAAGCCATTGTTAGCAGTGGTTTATTCAACAAACCACAGAGCAAAGAAGCGCTCGTTTGTTTTTCCAAATCTTGGTTGGTTTTCTAGCTGCTCATGTCTTTGTAGCTTGGTGGACATCTGGGGTGGAGCACTCAAACAAACCAGTTAAGGTTACAGGATTCAGACATAATGCCAAACCATCATTAAAACAAGTCATGGTCCATACGCTAACAACAAACCATGGCTTCTACCTCCTTCTCTACAGACCCTATGGTGTTAACATTTGCAGAGGAGCCCCTCTTCGTGGTTCCACTACTCTCAGAAGTTTGGGGGTGTCAGTCCAGGGGAAGGAATTTCTGTGGCAGCCCGGAAGAGGATATTCATTGTGAAATTCCCTCTTCAAGAGTCATGTATCTGGTACCTTATATGCTGAAGAAAACACCTCTTTACCCTGGCCTTTGACTCCAGTGTTATTTTTAGGACCCATTGTATTCTTCTGATTAAAAACCAAGTAAAACAATTTACAATCTAGTATTTTCATATTGTTGTAACCCACCCTGGGACCTTGAAGTGAAGGGCAGGTAAGAACTTGTATATGTTATAATAACAAATTCGTTGGAAGAAAACAAACCATGGTTACTGGGCTGGGCTCATACATTTAAACAACCTGTAGTTAGGCAAAACCAGCCATAATTTAGACCTGTATGAAAATGAAACCCTCATCTGCCTTAGGTGTTGTCCTGCATCTGTTAGTGAAGTGTTTTCAATGCATTTTCTTAAATAATTTTTTACCACAAATTGATTCCATTCTATAGTGTTTCAAAATATTTTGCATTTAGAATAGAATGGAATAAACAGAATATTGTGAATAGAATAGAATGGAATAAATGGAATAAACAGAATATTCAGCATTGTGTTCTAATGTGTGATTGCAGACTGACATCTCTAACCAGTACTTATCACTATATGTTCTTAATGCAACTGCTAGGTCACATACATCATTTTCTGCAACTGGTAGTTTAGGTAATGGAATCCAACTGAGACCAAAGAAAATACAGTACAAGAAAGTAAGAAATTTTTGACTGAAAGATTGCAGAAGTGCCCTCCCCAATTCTTATTTAATGTAACCCTGTGCACTTGCTATACTCTAGCATATTCCTAAAAGTACTTTTCCACCAGAAATCCTCACTGCACTCTAAAGAGAAAATAGGGTAATTCAACTCACTCTAAAAATTGCAAATAAGAGGTTTAATTTCAGAAACTGAGTTCACCATTTATAAATACACTAAAACATAGTAAATGCAAAAATTAGGCAGAGGTACAGTATTTTAACAAAACTACATCTTTCCTAAAGGTCATAGTCAATTCATTTCCCCTAAAGAATTTCATCAATGCACAAAAAATGGGGAAACAAATCTTAATATTAAAAAAAAGTTGAGACCATACTGTTTACAATTAAAATGCTGGCTATTCTTACCTCAGTTAGAGGTTTAAAGGGTTCTACAATATTTTATTTGCCTGATGGACACTGTCAATTATGGGTCAGATCTACTATATAATATTCTAGGCAGGGCACCAAACTGTAAGGGTTATATTCATAGAGAATCATATTCTTTTAACAGGAATGCAAGAGGATGTCATGCACATTTTTCAATTACATGGGAAACCAAGACTTAATTTTTACACCAAGAAATATCGGATGTCTTGTTGCATTCAATTTTAAAGGCTTTAGCATAATACCTACTCTTTATATTTTACCTTTCAATAAACTGTATTAAATAACAAACATTAATTGGAAAAAAATTGAAAATAAACATCCCAAAGACCTTATAAATACTCAAGCTCTAATTCAGTTACAGTGTAAAAAAAAACCTGAATAGGGACCACTGAATGGCAAGATTATAGATTACTGTATAAATGATGTTCTGTAATACCTCTAAATTTAATTTAGTCAAATACTAATTCAATATCCACCCTCAGTACACATACATCACACTTGAATATCATCATTACCCTTTAAGTACTTTAGGCCTGCAGTTAAAACCTGCTAAATAGAAAGATGGCTTCAATTCCACCTTTATGTACAGCTTTCTTCTGACAGCTACAAAATGTTTTGTGTAATTAAAGCAAATTTCAACTAATATACAGTACCTGGTTTATGGTTTTTACATAATTGAATAAAAAACTACATAATAGAACTGTTTACATCTCTTTCTTTGCCATTCTATTCAAACTGTTTTAAAACTTCATTTACAATTCTCAATTAAAACCAACATAATTTTGTATTATCAGGACAAAGACATGTCTAAATTCTAATGTGAACTTTAAAAAAAACCACATATATACAATATCTGGCCTGAAGGACTATTAATAAGGCACATGTAGACATATAGAAAGCTTAAAAATAAAACTAGAATTTGGAACTACAGTCACTGATTAAGATGTCATACATGGCCCCTTCTGGAGCGATTTAACAATCCAAGTTACAAATACAGTAATTACCCAGTGAGCAACAATTTTTTTAGACTGGCAGCTTGTTCAATACTGGAAGTATATCAAAGGAAGATTTACTTTCAAAAATATAAGTTTCTCAAAGTGTTCCATTGCTAGCCTTGACTGACTAAAGCTGATGTTTTCATTGGATGTACTGAACAATCTCTCGGATGGGACAATGCTTGGAGGACAACCGAGGAATCGAACTGCTAACTTCGACAGTACTGGCCAAGATGATTTCTTAAAGTTCCAGTAAGTTAGGGGATCACAGTTATGCTCAAGTACTTCTTCCTCTAAGTACAAAAGCACCATCTCTTCTGGCAACTTGGCCTTTTCTTTTGGAGCTTTTGCTTTTTTCATGTCTTCCATAAGTGACCAAAGATTATTGTCCCCGTAAGAGTTTTTAGATGATGAACCTGTACCACAGCCATTGGAAACAGGTTTCTCATCATCTGAGGTAGCGTTTAGTATTTCCAGCTCCCTGATTAAGTCCTGTTTATACTGCTCCGCCTCCTCTTCGGTGAATAAGGAAGCTTTATAACGAGGGTCCAAAAGTGTAGCAAAAATATACCGTGGATCATGAAGTGTGGAGGACAGTCTACTCACCATAGCTTCCTTTAAGGACTTTAGCATGGTATCGATGCCCATCGTTTCTTCAAACAGCAGCTCAATTTTCCGGTTGAGTATATGAATCATTGGAATTACTTGACTTAGAGTGGACATGTGTGTACTCATCTCTCGGCTTGCCACTTCAAACGGTTTAAGTGCGTGACAGACAGACTGCATTACTTTCCACTGATCACAGCTTATTAACTCCCTGAAGCTGCACTCTACGGACATTTCATCGATTGCTCTTTTCTGTTCAATTAGGCGTTCAAGCATATGGAAGGACGTGTTCCACTTTGATGGAACGTCTTGGATCAGCTGGTGCTGCGGCAAGTGATACTCCTTCTGCAGATCTGCCAGTTTCTCCCTTGCTTTCGCTGACCGGTGAACCCGTTCACAGATCTTTCTTGCAATACTAAGCAGGTTCTGAACCATTCTCTGGCTTTTAATAGCTTCGGTTACTATGAGGTTAACCGTGTGACCAAAGCACTGCACACTTGAATGTTCCCCTTCGTTTAAAGTCTTTCCTATAGTCTGATTATCTGTAACAGTAATCCCAACCTGAAGCCCAATTGATGCAATCCAGGCTTCCCACCAATATTCTAGTTGCTTCTGAATGCTGATGCCGTTGTAGTCGCAATCAATCTGCGATACATTTAAAAGAGCGGAGCAATGGTAATCTTCACACTGTGGTCGAACCCTAGACTCAAACGTTACCCAGTGAGCAGTAAGGGTAAGATATTCTCGAGTCTGGTTGCTCATCCATATTCCCGATGTAAAATGGACTACTCCGCTTTCAGCTTCTTTCAGATGTGAAACGATTATTTCTTTCACGCTATCATACATATCAGGAATTGCAGTACGAGAAAAGTAAGATGGCGAAGGCAACGAATACTGAGGCTGCAAGAATTCAAGCAGTCGATTAAAGCCAATATTGTCTACAAAAGAATATGGCTGAAGGTCAAGTGCAATCATTTCCGCTACAAGACTGGTAATTTTTTTGGCAACAGGGTGAGTGTCAGAAAACTTGTCATTGGTTTCATCGAAAGATGACGACCCCAACAGATCTGTGCTCAGTGGCACGTGACTATTTGCAGAAGAGGACAATACTGGCTCGGAGGCATCTGGTTTTAGGACATTGTTATGAAAACGTTGCAAATGTCTTAAAAGGCAACTTGTACCTAGATTGGTTGGCTTTTTCCCTCGACTTATTGTACGTCCACAGTGCATACATATTACTTTAGTTGAATCAGCAGAACAAATTGAAAAATGATTCCACAGTTTTGAGGTCTTTTTGCTACTGACAGGAAATATGACTTGCCTCTCATTAGAAACCATTGTGGGTAAGTCAGTCAATTTTGACGATGAACATTCTGCTGAAGCCAAGGTAGCATAAGGAGAATTTGCTAAACTCACATCTATAAAGTTCTTCTGGATCCCAACGACTTCAGGGTGACGTCTGTATAAATGTCTCGTCAAACAACTTGTGCCTACATCACCCTTTTTCCCGCGATTTATAATGCAATTGCAGTGTCTACACACAACTTTTAGACTATCACCTGGAGACAAAGAAAAATGATGCCATACCTCTGACTTTAGCTTTCGCATCATTCGTTTATTTTGATGAAAAACAGAGCCGTGTTCAAATATCAAAGGGCTTTTTTCAGGGGAAGAAACTAAAGAAGCTTCACCTATATCTTCAGATGACGACAACAACGAGGAGTCCTCCATAAGTGTATCCCCCAAAGGAAGAGAAGAATTGTTTTCTTCTGCCATTCTGTCCGGAGACGAACATATAGATGTTGGTTCTTTAGCTACTTTTGCAGGAGATGACCCAGAGTTTGGATCGCCATCTGAAGGCAATATGGGTTGCAACAAAGTTGGAGAAGCAGAATACAGAGGGGGTATGCTTGAACCACCTCCATTCTCTTGTAGAACAATAGAACGATGGGCTCTCCACATGTGTCGTATTAAGCAACTGGTTCCAAGATCTTTCCCATTCTTTCCTCTACTGAATTCATTCATACAGTGGATGCAAACAGCTTTTGAATTATCTAAAGGAGACAAATAGAAATGTTTCCAGACGGCAGACCTTCTTCTGGACCCAGATGTACTCTTAGGAACCTGGACCGTTTTCTCTGCTACATTTTCCACCGTTTCTTCACATTGGTTGTTGGAAAAGGGTTGACACAATCCACCACTGCCTTCTTTATTGCTCTTTTCAGGCTGTAACATGTCTGAAGGCATCTCTTCAGTAGAAACTACAGGAACAGACTCCTCTGTTATTTGATCTGGGGATGGAATCTTGGAAACAGTTTTCTTAACTAATTTTATGGGGGCTAGCACACTAGTTAAATCTCCAACATCGGCAGGCTGTGGTGGGATTAATAATGTAGGTGAAGAAAAGGAAGAGATAGACGCCATATTTCCATTTTCCTGAATGAGCACAGTGGGATGAGCTCTCCTCACATGCCTCATGAGACAACTTGTACTTAGGTCTTTTTCATTTTTGCCCCTGCTAAATTCTTTCATACAGTACATACATATTGCTTTAGTGCTGTCTCTAGGAGATATGAAGAAATGGTTCCAAGCAGGAGACTTTTTTCGGGAGCTTATATTTCTGCTTGAAAGAAGGCTCTGTGTGACAGCTTCCATTGCTACATCATAAAGGGTGCTGCTGTACTGGGAAAACAGAGATCCATAATCATCTTCATTTTCTGCAGAGATATATTTGCCTGAATTGTTATGGATGAAATTCTTTTCTCTGTCGTCTTGTTCATCACTGCTATCTGTCTGTCTCAAGTCCTCTTGCTCAGTTTTTATATCTATTGTTTCTAAAGCAAAATTACTATCATCTTCTGGTTCCACTTTTAAACTGTTGATTTTATCCATCATAAAATTATCATCAATTTGTGGAGAATCTGACCTATTTGTATCCATGATTGACCTCAGTTATTTCTGCTTCTTCTTCATAACTTAGTGAATACTTAGAATTGGGTTTAAATTGTATCTCTTAAGTCATACAAAAGGATGGATGTGGAACATAAGTTTGTATTTGCAGTTTGATAAGAAATGTATATTACACAAACTTATGAAAGAGCTTGTGGTTTAATGCACATAATCTCATTTCTCCCCCGGGATCTTGAGATTTCCAGGTCATGTATTAGTTTTGATGAGCGATGCTGCAAAATGTTTCATGTTATGGGAAAAAACCTAATGAGAGGATCATTAGAATCATGTTGAGTTTCTTCCTCTAAAAATCATATATTCTTTTCAAATTTCAATCCGCTCACATCATCTAGAAAAAAGAAAAAGCGTAACTGCATCAATTCAACTGAGCTTACTTCATATGCTTAAAATGAATGATTACTTATTTATTTACCTCCACATTTTGCCATTAAACATCACTGCTCTTATAAATTAAGAGAAAAGAGCACACACACATTTCAGAAGAAACTTAATTCCACAAAATGTCTGTATGCAGAGTATACCTGAAAATAAATTTGCAGAAAGTATATTTAACAGCCAGAACCCAAACAGCTAGTTTAGATGTATCCAAGAGCTTAATCATGTCAGATATGAACCGTTATCAACCCTGCCTTTTTGGTGAGCACTCTTTAACATTTCGCAAGCTGTCTCTGCAGGTACCGTCCTGTTCAAAAGCATTTTGGCATACATTATATATGGAAACTTTGAGAAAGAATGGTGAAAAACACATTAGTCACACTTTTTTTTTGGTCCCAGCCATTATTTGTCTGTCACCCAATTAACAGTCTCTACTTAAAACTATCTAAGCTTAAATGTTGTAGAAAAAATAAGCGAGAACTCTTATTCAACACGTAACTCAAAACTATGATGAGTGAGAAGCAGAATAGGCTTGTGACATACAGATGTCAGATAAACTATTTGAAAAATCTACATGTCAGCTGAACAAAGGGAATGCACCAGGCCATTGTTGTACGTTTTATTACTTACACAGTTATCTTACTTTTTGTCTGTGTGGGAAGGAACGGAGAAATAGGTGGAGTCACTTTGTGGTTGCTGTACAGATAATCCATCTATTTCCCGCTTCTATCCCATCCAATTTTTTTTTATTACTGTATTTGTTACATACGTACTGTATATCTTCCCCTTCTTCAGTAGGGCACAAGGAAGAATACATAAGATTTCCAAGCATTCTCCCATTCAGGCCCAGATCATTTTAGATTCAGTAAATTTGCCTTTGTACAGGCCCAGGAGTTAAAAATTGATCAGTCTAAGTCACAGAAAGCTGGCTGCTAAGTTATGCTACCATTCCTACTTTCATTACTTGGCTCTCACTCCATAATTTAAAGTGATGGAAACAGCCCCAACTCCTGCTTCCCCTTTAGTAAGTTCTTGAGGGAGGCATGTGTGTGAATGGACATGGCATGTTAATTTGGTGCTGAGACTACATTGGCTATCTAGTTTACAGTTTCCCCACTATAATACTCAGGATTCTCCCTATCTAAGCAAAGACACGGACACTAACATAGCAACTTGGTTTATTCTAATAAAATAAGGCAAACAGACAGGAAACAAAATAGGATAAGCACCACAGGAAAGGGGGGGGGTACTTTTCATGTACTGTACTGTATTTTAGTCTAGTTCCACAAGCTTAACCCTAAAGCTGTAGGATATGTATTTGGACTGTGATCTACTCTGTGGGTTTTTTTAAACTGCATCTCTTAAAGATTCCAGAATTTCTATCCATTTAACATGAAAACAGTCTAATTTCCGTGCCGAAACTATTACTCATGGGAGTGTATTCCATTGCTACTCGTCCATAGCAACTATCAAAAAGGAATGGCATTTATGCTGACCCAACTGCTAATTTCAATATTAACTGAAATGAGTAGGTGTTAGATCTTATAATAAAAATACTTAATAACAACATTTAATGAGGTTTTTATTAGCCACAAAACATTCACCATTTGTCAGTGAGGCTAAATTGGCAAGACAGATATGTTCCTATCAAATCTTCCCTCTTTTAAGTTTGTTTTCATTGAGATATCAGCCAAGAATGAACATACTGTATTTAATTAAGAGGGCCGTTTCCCCTTGATATTCCCCTTTTTTCATGCATCGTTTGAAGTTCTAAATAGTAGAGTTGGTAAAATATGCATGTTCTTTAAAGAAGGTTCCAATACTTAATTGTTGTGATAAATCCGGGAGTTGTTCAATTCCACTCTCAACCACTTCAAACAATGATATTTGTAAAGTCTACATTTTACTTATTATTATTGGGAAAAGTGCAATCAGCAGAGTTATCCATAATTACCCTAGAGGACAATTTAGAGACAGGAGCACAAGGAAATGCCAGACTGCCCATGCCATGGTTTACATTGCAACTCAGCAGTCTCCACCTTCAAGATTTTTTGCTAAGTCAGTCTGCTTTCTAGCATAAATCATGTTACATTTAAGCCAAAATCCCTAGCTTCTTATATTGCATTTCATCTACTTTCTCACAATGCTGACTCCCATAGAATTTAGCATACATGGAGAGTAAAGAGTGGTGGCTCAGAGCAGGCAGGCACTCACTGGAGGAAAGGAGTGCAGAATTCCTTCCCCTCAACAAGCAAGAGGCTAAGATAAGACCAATAAAAACCTCTAAATTGCAATTTCCCAAATGCATCCTTTTTATTTTAAACAAAAGTTTCAATTTACATCCCAAATTTGTAGTAATTTGAAAATGTTTGGTGCATTATGTAATTTTTCACCTACCTTGTAGGCTTCATCCTTCTCATTAAGCCCATGTGGATAGAAAAACTTGGAATTTTTCACAGTTTCTTTGATTTATTGAAGAAAGATGTCCACATTCTCTGAAACCCTGTACAAAGACAAATAACACTCATTTTATATTTTCCTCATTATTCTGCATTAACTACTTTTGAGTATGTTTAATGTTTTTTTTTAAAAATCCAGGCATCATTCTCTTAATAATGATAGTATGACCCAATTCAGACCTAATGACAAACCTCTTCCTTCATGTGGAGTGAATGAGGTTCAAAACTTTGAAACTCCCTGTTTCATCTGAGCACAAACTAAATTTCCCATAATTGAACAAAACATGAAAATGTGGTTTGTTTTGCAAACTGCACCTGAAGTATTAACATTCCCCACCCCCATGGTACAGGCAAAGGAAGAAGGGAACACAGAGGTCTATTGTAATGCACTCTCCTCACAACAAGCCATGGTTGATTTCAGCGTCTGAACTATGTATCACTCAGATTATTAGAAATTATTTGAATTCAAAAACTGAGCAATTTAATTACCTTCAAGTTAAAAAAGAAGCTCCAACTGAAATGGTGAAGCATTTAGAAACCACCTAGTACAGTTGGACGTCAAAGTATCATTGCAACACTGGCACACCAAAAATTCTTGAAGAACCACGCTAAATTATTAGAAGCATAGCAGCTTCACTTCCATTGTTACCCTATATACTCGAGTATAAGCCTAGTTTTTCAGCACATTTTTTGTGCTGAAAAAGCCGCCCTCGGCTTATACTCGAGTGAGGCAGGCAGTGGCTCCTATGAAGCTTTCCCAGGTTTTTTTGTGGTAAAATTGGGAGACTCGGCTTATATTCGAGTATATACAGTACTTGTTCAGATAATTAACTTTCATGGGAAATTTGACAAAAGGATTTAAAGCAGCCTGCTAGCGACTCAATGCTTTGATTACATCATTCTTCACTTGATGTCAATCTGCTCAAGTCCATTTTAAAATGCTGGCTTTGATTTTTAAAAATACTTTAGGCACTGGATATTTTAAGACCATCTCTGCCCCTATGAACCCACCCACATTCTTTAGAGCCCCTGCTCTATTTCCCACTATTTCTTGAAGAACAGCAGGTGGAGACGTAAGAAAAGCACCCACAGTGATGACACCTAGTTTATGAAATTCTTCACCTCAGAATATCCAGCCACTGTTTTTCCTCCCTGTCTTTAGAAACCAGACTAGACACTTATTTCCACATGCCTTTGTGGTGATGGGCAGTTTGGTTCTCTTATTGGGATTTGTTTCTAGTTTTGCTGCTTTTGTATTTGAATGACGCTGTTAGAAGTTTTATTTCTAATGATACTATGTATTATTACTTGTTTTTATCAGCATTATCCGCTTTGAGAGCTGCACATATGGGAAGGATGGATACATTTTTTAAAAATAGTCATTTCATGTGGAAAATGTAGCAAGTCAATGAAAATAAATATGGTTGACTCACCTATTTGGCCTATTGTCTTCCCCTGGCTTCATTTCAGAGTCAATCTCCAGATCTGGAGGGGAAGGACAGAAAGAAAAGAAGAGAGACCTAAATCCATGCCCTTTGTTTTTGAACTAAGTGTACAAATATACCGTAGTATGTGAGCAAGATCTTAGAAAAGCACACAACTGTCCCGTTTTGTGACAATATGCAATGTTTAAAAGATCATTTATAAATTAACACAATGAAGCATGGAGCTGCATAGATCCAGGATAGAAACAGGTACACAACAGGAAACCAGAGACTGTTCCAGCAATTTTTGTTTTCTTGTTTTTTTGTTTTTTTTGTTTTTGTTTGTAAAGGTGGACAGGAAAAGAGCATATATACTGGAGGCTATATGTTATCCCATAGTTCATAGTTTCTAAACTGGTCAGGATATTTTTGTCATCGACAAATATTGCACTTCCAAATTTCAAACACAAGTATGTATATCCAAAGCCAATCTGAAAAGCAACCCATATAACTACTATGGGTGTGGTTCAAAGACTCACTCAAGGCAAATCTTTAAAAATGTAGTGTAAACACCGACAACTGGGAAACACTGGTCTGCAAGCGCTCCAATTGGAGAACAGCCTTTACCAAAGGTGTCATGGACTTTGAAGACGATCCAACTCAGGACGAAAGGGAGAAGCGCGCTAAGAGGAAGACACGCCTGGCAAACCCTCATCGTGATCAACTCCCACCCGGAAACCTATGTCCCTACTGTGGAAGGACGTGTGGATCCAGAATTGGCCTTCACAGTCACTTACGGACTCACTGTTAAAACCATGTTTATGGAAGACAATCTTCCTCGGCTGTGAGTGATCACCAAAAAAGAAGTGGCCTACACTATCCCATTCTGCAAAAATTACAGGGATGTAAATAAATATTCTTTTATCAGGCAAAATTTAGAAACTACAGGAAGATTAAAATAATGAAATTTGAGTAGATGAGATGGTGAAGGTTCTAAAATAGGTGTAAAATATAACAATGCAAAATTATTATTTTTAATCAACACTTTTTTCAGTTTGTGGTCTCTGTAAATTAAAGGAGAGTGTCTAAGCCCACCACAGATATAACATTACCCAGGATTTTAGCATAAGTCCATGAGGCAATGGATGAAGGGGCTTTTAGTCGTTTACAACTGTGACTTTTTCTATCAACATATGTCAGCCTTGCAAATTAGTACACAAATGTTAGGGTGCAATCCTATATAAGTTTACCTAGAAGTAAGGCCTATTGAACTCAAAAGTGACTTATTTCTGACTAGACATGCACAGGATTGTGCTACTACCCTGCAAATTAATAAATAAATATTAAATGACTAACTTGTGTTTCTATGCTGGCTACAACCAATATGGAAACACTAGCCTCTTAGCAGATTAGCAAAAAAAGCCTTCTGCCAAGGGAACTGGTGAAAAGGGGATGGATGAAGTGATCTGTTCCTCCTCTGTCAGCCCACATGAACTTGTTTGCACTGAATTCCTGGTCATCTAGGGCTACAAGACAAGTTGTTACATACAAGGCTGACCTAAGTACATGGATAATCTGCTGAAGTTCCTATTTCGAAAATGTTAACAAATTGCTAACTATATGCAACACTAATCTGGGTGGTTACTCCTCAACACCCTAGTATGCTGTTACTCAGGGTGTAAAAGGGGTCTGTTTTGATTATTCCGAATAGAAAACCTGAGGCAGTAGTGGTAATTATTCTGAAATTGCTAACATGGACACCATCCAGCTGGAGTCACAGAATTGTAGAGCTGGAAGGGGCAAATGGGTCATCTAGTCTATCCCCCTGCAAGGCAGGAATCTTTCCCACAATGTGGGGCTCGACCCACGACCCTGAGATTAAGGGCTCTTATGTCAAGCTAAGATTACAATCCTTTTCACAGTTATTTGCAAGGAAGCTCCATTGAACAAAATGAGATTTACTTCTGGGAGGGGGGGGAATGCTAAAAATGGGACTTGATTTAGTTACAATTAACTAGTTTCGTGTTACAAATTTAGGCTACAATTCTACGTACTCTTAAATGGAAGCAAAGAATATAATAATTATTTTTCTACTTGTATTTTTATATTTCATGTATTCCAAAAGCTAAAAAATAAATAAAAGAATAATATTTTTTAAATTGCCTGATTCAAGAAAGCATTCACACAGGATGAGCCACAGGACAGAATTCCAGTTTCTCACCAAGACTACTCGCAAGGAAGCCATATTTCAATTTCAGCTCCTACTACAGGGGTCAGCAAACATTTTCAGCAGGGGGCTGGTCCACTGTCCCTCAGACCTTGTGGGGGGCCGGACTATTTTTTCTTTTGGGGGGTGGGGATGAACGCATTCCTATGCCCCACAAATAACCCAGAGATGCATTTTAAATAAAAGCACACATTCTACCCATGTAAAAACACGCTGATTCCCAGACTGTCTGCAGGCCGGATTTAGAAGGTGATTGGGCCGAATCCGGCCCCCGGGCCTTAGTTTGCCTACATAAGACAGCTTTTCAGACTTCTATGGTTCTGCTTATGATATTAGAGGAAGGAGCCACCAGATGTTGTTGGACTACAGCTTCCATCTCCCCGGCCAATCACTGATGCTGGCTGGGATTGATGGGAGTTGGAATCCAACAGCTGTAGGTCCCAGTATATGAGCCATTATGCTTCTTTCCTTAACAAATAGCATTGGGCATCTTTCTAAATCACTTAAAAGAGCTGTAATACTTGCACATTAGATATGCATTCAAAGGCACAATATCTGCATAATACAGGCATTAGAAACACAGGCATTTAAGTATCACTTATGAGATGGAAAGAAACAAGACTTAAATGCTTCACACACATTATACAAAGCAAATCAAGCTTGCAAACTTTGCATCCTGTGCAAAAGTGCAATGATCTGGCATATAAGAAAGGAAAAGGAGAACAATCAGGTTATTCCTCCTTTATTTTAATTTATGATTAAAATGGAAAATGGTTTGTAGTTCAAAATACCAATGTCCTCCCACCACAGTAAATAATTCAGTTTGAGGGACAGTTTATACTAGTCTCTCTTTATCAAGCCAATTCATTAAGCAGTTCCACAGGAAACAAGTTGAACCTGACTTCTAGACCATAGACTCAAGTCTGGGAGGTTTATTAGGAAGCTAAACCCTACCAGTAGATGAAAATAAAACCAAACACAACTGCTATTGTTATAGATTTTTGTTTTGAATCCCTAAGACCAACAGCTTTAGTAAGAAAGAAATTAGTAAGCAAAGAATTTTTTCTTCCAGCAGTGTTGTTGTTTAGCACAAGCTGGATCAATAAGATTCCCTCACCTGCTCAATTTCTCCTAGGGCAAGTTTAAATGAAACATGAAGGTTGCAAAAAACACTTTCCTGTTACGACTCTCCAAACAGCAAACAAATATTTAAAAAGTTCCCTAGTCCACGATCTGGCTGAAACATACACAACTCCAGGCAATTGTTAGTGGTTGTATGGGATGCAAGATGTTGCATGAAGAAACCTCATGCATTTGGGATGACATACCGTATAAGAAAAGTTTAAACCGTGGAGCTGCCATTGTGAAGTGGTCTATGACAACCTCCATGTGGGGGCTGAAGTGGGGGCTGAATTGTCCCTTAGTGTGCATGTGCATGCATTAAAAACTTGTGTAATGCTGTCAGATCATTGATCCCTAATTCAGTCCATTGATCCACTCACTGCCTATGTTGACAAGCAGCCACTCTCCAAGGTCTCAAGCAGAGGTCTCTCCCACCCCTGATATCTGAGATACTTGTAACTGGAGATGCCATGGATTGAATTGTAAGGTCAGAATGGCTATTAACACTCTGATTACTCTGCATCAGGGTGATTTAATAAATTACAGGGTCCCTCAACCAACATTTGTGAAGAAGTGCACTTAGACCTTAAGAAACCAGACTCAAACCACAACCCCACAGGCTGAACCGCACAGATGCACATATATTTGCTGGAGAGCTGGAAGTGGCCTTAAATTCCCCATCCCTATGGTAGAAACAATCCCTGGAAGTGCCTCCCCCTCTGCCTGGGAAGCTAAGAGGATTAGCCCAATAGAGCTTAGCACCTTGTGCAGTTAGACTCTGCACAAGGGTCCCTCATTTGTCACTTGGGGGGGGGGAGAGAAACTGCTTGCAAAGTGGGCAAGGGAGGGAGCGAAACTTGCTGTCAGAAAAGGTGTGTTGTCAGCCCACCTACCTCCTCTTCCAGTAAGTAGAGGGTGGAGGAAGTGCACTCTGGGACCACCCATGAAGTGTGTGTCTGGGACACCCCCCCCAAAAAAAAAAACCCATATCAGCAAAGAGGACTATTGCATTGGTTCAGTGTGACTGTATGTGTGTGCCAACCTGAATAAAATATTGGGGGAGGGGGGCAGCCAGGTAAGCCCCACCCCATGTAATTGATCCCATGGATCTGGCAGGATTATTGTAATAGCCTGCAGCTTTATAAGAGTATATATTTAAAGTAGATGAACAAATTAAGTTCTTTTGGATATGCAGAAGACATTAGAAATAAATTTAAGGAACAGCAGAAAGAGGGGGAAGGAAGCCAAGCTTTGAAATGTTAAAATGACGGTAAAATTAGTGAAAGGTGTAAACCTGAAAAGCATTATAAAATGAATTGATTCCATGGATCAATTTGAATGGCAATGCCCATCAACTTGGGTGTGGGTGGGTGTCTGAAATATTTTTTTGTGGGGAACCCGAAGACCCCTATTAATTCAATTTGAATGGCAATGCCCATCAACTTGGGTGTGGGTGGGTGTCTGAAATATTTTTTTGTGGGGAACCCGAAGACCCCTATAAATCAATATGAATGGCAATGCCCATCAACTTGAGGGGGGGGGGTTGTCTGAAGTATTTTATCGTGGGGAGGCCGAAGACCCCTATGGATCAAATTGATAAAACTTGGGGTGAGGGGGTGACATACTCCACGGGCGTTTCCCAGGGGAAGGAGAACTCAAAGCGGGTGGTGGTGGTGGTTGCTGCTGGGGGGAGGGAAAGGTTTGAGAGAGGAACCGAACCGAGGGGCAGACAAAGCCACGCTCCAGGAAGGGACGCGCGGCGGCCAAGCACGTTCGTAGGGAGAGAAACCCTTCCTCATCCGGCACTGTGGGGGGGGGGAGAGAAGAGTGGGAGGACATAAGGCGCTGCTGTTGGGAGGGGGGGGTTGTTCCTCAAGGCCCAGGAATGAATTAAGTGTGTGAATGGAGTTTCTCCCTCTCTTCCCCTCAGGGTCTCCTCACAGACAATAAGGCCGGCGCACGCTTATTTATTTATTTTTTTGAGGGGGGGGGGTGTCGGCCTCTGAAAGGCGCCCCCCCTTCCACGCGCCGTGTCTCTCTCCTGAGGTGGTGGGCCTGGTTCCAGCGGAAGGATCCCGACGGGCCAGGAGGCGTCCCTCGCCGGCCGAAAGGAGTCCGCGCGGGGTTGGGGGTGGGGAGGCTGAGGAGACAGGCGCTTGGCTCCCCCCCCCCAATATATATCTATGTCTACCTAGATACACACACACGGACCCTTCCCTTCGCTCACCTCCTCCGCCGAGGCGCGTCTTTCTCCCGCGCGGAGCGACTCGACGCGGGCCCGCCTCCCCGGCCGCTTTGTCTCGCCTCGCCCGCTGCTGCCGCCGCGACGCCGAACGACGCCGACTCCCCTCCTTCCTTCCTTCGCTCCTTCCCTCCCTCCACACACACACACACACACACACCCGGCTCCGCCGACCACGCCGCGCACTGCGCATGTGCCACGCGCAGCGCGCGGCGGGTGGGGGAGGGAAGGAAGGGGAGGCGGGTCCCAAGACGGAGGGGAGCGTCGTCGCGCGCAGGCGTGGCGCGTCATCGGGAGAGCGACGCGCGCCTCGCCAAGGCGGACAAAATGGCCGGCCACGGTGGATGTTGGTTGGGGCAGCCAGTCAGATCGGAAGTTTTTAATGTTTGATGTTTTATCGTGTTTTTATTCTGTGGGAAGCCGCCCAGAGTGGGATATAAATAAATAAAATAATAATAATAATAATAATAATAGAAGACTAATGTATCCCAGCCCAGTTGTGGATGTTGCCTGGGGTGGGGGTGGTTTCCCCCCCCTCTCTCTCTGCCGTGAGGGTGAGGAGGCCAACTGAAGGGGCCTGAGTGCGAGTTCTGCGCTCCCCCGCCCCAGAGAGACAGACGGGGTGGGGCGGGAAAGAAGCGCTTCGTCGGCGGCCTGGGCTCCCGGTAGGCATGTTTTCACCCGGGAGGAAATGCCGCTCGTCTCAGAGGGTATATAGTAATAGTAATATTTATAGTAATAATTATGTATACTCTGCTCATCTGGCTAGGCATCCTCACGCTTCGCGGCTGGCCTCTGTCGCTCGCTTTCCCCCAGTGGTAATTCGGATCTCCTGTGCTGCGAGAAACTCCCAACGCATTAAGCTCTTTTATGTACGAAGGCGGAAGGGTGGGGTTTATTTTATTTTATAACTGGAAACTTTCGACCAGCACCGTAGATCTCGCTGCCCGAGTAATTTTTACATACGATTGCAGCCCTGACAGCTGCGTAGATATCGGAGTCTTGGAAGGTACGTGAGCGCCAGGATTTCCTCTTTTGAACAGGAGTGGTGTCTTTTTTTTCAGAAGTTGTCAGCTGAGTCCTTCCTACAGCCGTTTAGGTTAACTTGTTACGCTACCGTTGTTAACTCCAGAAAAGGGAAATTTCCTGAGGGAATCCCTCGGCTTGATTTCTTTTCTCGCTTTTATTCTGAGTCTGTGACTCATGACAGCTGAATGGCAGTTGTGGGGCTGAAAAGGTGTAGGTTGTGCTTCTCCGTCACTTGGTTCATGTCGTGAATGCTTTCAGCCCTGTGCACACTTTCCTGGAAGGAAGTAAATAAAACTCTGTAACGGCTCTTTACTGGGTTTACTTCTGAGTAGACATGCATATAATCGCACTGTAAGTTGAGGTGTTATGGCACTGTTAAAACTGTATAAGGCAGAAGTAGTGAAGGAGGACTGGATGCAATAGAAGGTGGGGCATCTTGAATTCATGGAAAGGAAAGACGTTCTTGCAGACACAGATTTTTCAAGCCCTGTGGTGCTATAACCTTGCAGCCTACATCTGCTCAAACTCTTGCTGCTATCCAATTATTAAAGGCGCATCTGAGCACCATAAATAGTAGGTGTGCCCTCTCCTTGACAATGCTTGTTCTGTGAGCTGACATGGAGGTATAGCAAGTTTAATACATAATTTATACTTTGCACCCAGAATGAAATGAAACTCTTTGGATCTTAAATATTACAATTAATCATATAAAGGTGATTCACTTACACAGATCTTCCATATAAGACTACAGTCCTATGCACATGTATGCCTGTACTTGCTTACTCCTGGATATTAGTCTGCATGTGTGACTTCAGCCTATGAATGTGTGTGGAGACGTGATGCACAGTAGAATTTGTTAAGATTTGCACAAAGACTGGTATTGTTCCAGAATTTATTGTATGAGCATAAGAGTACCCTTATAGCATTATGTTTTCTTTGTGTAAGGGGATAGGAGTTTAATTTTGATAATTAAACTGTCAGTGGTGGTGGTGGTGGGGAAGAGTATCCTTAAAGCAAATTAGATTGATCCATTTAGCATAGCACTTATTGCTTTGACAGACAGCAGCTTTTCAGCAGAGTAGTTTTTTTTTCTAGTTTTAATAGCTGAAAACTTTTGGCTAGAGATACCAGTTAAATCTGAGACTTTGTCTCGCAGGCAAGACCACATGTTCTGACACTAACCAATACCTGTTTATATTTAGCATCTTGAAGAGACATTTGTATACTGGTTAAATACACACACCATCAGACTGGATTCACCCATGCAATTACCAGATTATGTGTTTTGTTGACTCAACATTTGTCTGTTTAGCATGCAAAAGATTTTGTAAGAGGTTTACCAGTACCACCACTCTCAGTCCAAACTTTTTCCTGCTGTTGTACTTTTAAAATCTTACATAACAGAAATTTACCTCACTTAGTTGCTAGACCAGTTGTATGACTTTGGACCTACACCAAGAGAAAACATTACACAGCTCTTTTGTGTGAGAAAGATCTCTTTAGGATACAGAGTTGTATGTGTGGTGCAATTTTGTCTGTCTCAAGTCTTAAAAGATGTTGATTAATTAGGTCCAGATAGTCTGTGGAAATTGGGTGTCGTTTCTGAAAGCAATTGTAATAAACTTTTGTAAATTAGGGAGATAAAGCTGTGATAGGAACACTAGGCAAGATGACTCATACAACAGCTTCTGTGTATATATATTCATTTTGGTTTTACAGTGATTTTCTGTATCTAGGTAAAGCCCACCACCTGAACTAACATACTGGTATTAAACAAGCACATTATGAAATGAGTCTTAACTGATGTGGTTAGGCTCTACTCTATTTTCCATCATTTGTATTGCAGATTTTTTCAAACTGTTAATAGTAAGCCTTTCTGTGTAAAGGGAGGGGGGAAATTCCCTTTCTCTCCCAAAAGATAAATAAGGCAAAACTAGAACTCTCATGCTAGCTATTAAACACACACAAGATGGGGAGTGGGAAGAAAAAAAAAATTACCAGTAGCACCTTAGAGACCAACTAAGTTCTTTGTATAAGCTTTCGTGTGGTATAAGCTTTTATGTGCATGCACACTTCTTCAGGTATCTGGACAATTTTTTAAATTTTTTAATATATCTTGACTGCGTCAGACCAACACGGCTACCTACCTGAATCAAGAAAAAACATAGTTTGGGATATGAAACATTGGGACTTTTGTCATGCTCTGTATCTTTTTTTATTTTTCATCTTCTGTGTGTGTGTCTTAAATTACTAGTTCTTAACTTTAAAATGTGCTCACTATTTCGTTACATGGTAGCTAACCTTAATGAAGACCCTACTGTTTGCTTTAGATTTTACCTTTACGTTTTAGTTCTGCACAGTGCTTTTTTTCTAGAAAAATAGGTGCCAGTACTCCACAATGAAGTTGTTACATTAGGTAGCACACTTTTTAACAACAAAAAAGGTGCTATACTGAGTACCCTTGAGTATCCCCTGAGGGGGGCGAAGCACTGGTCCTACACTTGATTTCCCCCTGCTGTATCTAAAGGAAGTTATATCTAACCCTTTCAATGAAAAATTAAAAGGAGAGTTGATTGTTAAGTACAGCGTTCAGCAACATACTTTGCTCATAGTAAAGAAGTGTGTGGTTGCAGCTTGAAGTTGCTAATAAAGCTGATAATAGGAAAGCTTCGTTTTTAGTTCTCCAGCAGAAGGAAACTGGCTTAAAATGCAATGATATGGAGAAACTTGAGAAGGTCAGAGGAAGATTAAAAAACAACAGGGATGACAGATTTGAATCATTCATTTATTTAACTTAAATACTTTTATCACTAGCTGAGGACTTATAAAAAAGGCTTGTAATTAAAGGCTGTTGTAATGCATTATGTCATGTAGGCCTGAAATATGTAGTGTGAGCTGTATTTTTTTAAACTATTTTTTATTAAATATTTCTTGATTTACAAAAGTATGTGCAATGTCTCTCATATTTTTTACATGTATCATTTTTACAAATCAGTTTTCATTTGTTGAGACATTGGGAAGAAAAAGCGGGAGAGGTGGATGGGGTGGGAGGATGGGTGGGGGTGGGATTGGGTGACGATGTTTCTATTTTACCGGTACTTAATATATGTGGGGTTTGATGTCAGTGTGAACTGAATTTTGAATACTTGGGTATCTTTCAATGAATGTTACCCTTTATACAGAAAGTAATTCTTAAAAAGTATAACTGAAAGTACTAGAATGCTGTAATTACAAATAAGGGAATGAAATAGTTTACTACTTTCGCAAGAATCCCTTGAGAACAAGGACAGCTGGCCATTCCCTAAAATTAACATACTATAGACAGAATTCAGCTTCTTTTTTATTTGTATTATTGCCATATGCATATGTTGGGCATCTTTGCTACAAACTAACTTCAGGCCATTTGTTTCCAAACTCTTATTTAAGATTGTTGATTGATATGGGTGTTTGCATCACATGTTGGAATTGCATCTTAGTGTGTTCTCCCACTTTTATTCTTTTATTGTGTGACAGTCCTGAGCATTACTTATTTCAGTTTGAGATCTGCTTCCATGCAGATACTTGTCACATGGCAGATAAACAGGGGTGCTCACATACTATTGCCATAAAGCTTGCTGTATAGGGCTTGAGCCCCGCAGAATATTATTGCAGTACAGAATATAGTGCATATTCTGCGCATATTGCATAGTGCATATTGCACTACAGAATATAGTGCATATATTGCCAACCATCCTTGGCAATACTGTATTGGCCGAGACTGATGGGAATTGGGAGTCCAACATCTAAGGAGTCAAAGGGAAACCCTCAAATAACAATGTATCAGTATTAAATCCTAATACTATAGAGCAGTGTTTCTCAACCTCCTCGGGGCAACGGCACACCTGTCCCACGAAAAAAATCTCGCGGCACACCACCACCACTTGCACCCCGACCCCCCCGCCCTGGGGGGCGGGGTGTCCGCGCGCCCTGGCGGGAGGGAGGGGAAGGACCCAGGCGGGCGAAAATGGAGCGGGAGATCGGCGGGCCAGGCGCCCGCCCCCCCCCGCGCCCAGCCCCCCGGCAGCACCTCCACCCGGCCCCGAGCGAGCCCAGTGGCACCGGCACCTCCCACCCGTCCCCGACCGCGACCAGGGCGGCAGAGGCAGCCGGCGAAGTGCCCGGCAGCCCCGGCGAAGGCGGCGGTCGGCGAGCGGGAAGCGGAGCCGAGGCGACGCCAGCCCAGACCGACCCGGAAGCGGAAGCGGCCCAGGGCGGCACAGCAGCCGGTGTCTTCCCGCGGCACAGGAGCCGGTGTCTTGCGGCACACTCCTGTGCCGTGGCACACCGGTTGAAAACCGCTGCTATAGAGAAGTTGCCTCTGGAAACAGAAAATATCCTCAGTAACATATAAAGAATACAAATGTTTGTTACTAACAGAGCATGTGACAATGCATTACCATTAAAAATGTTCCCCTCCATTGACAGACTCTATGTAGTAAACTAATTTTTTTTATTTAACTTTTTAATATTCTGTTGGAAGCCGCCCAGAGTGGATGGGTGGAGTATAAACCCAGCCAGATGGGTGGAGTATAAATAGTGATATAGTTATTTATTTATTTATTATAAATCATATAATTAAAAGCATTTTTTTTCACCATCCAATGAAAGATAATAGTTTCATGTACTTTCACTATGATCTACAAGATACAAGTGTAGCTATAGATGTAATCTATCCCAGCATAAATTCATATAATTCACCCCACTACTGATTGCTTTTGTTTTTATTACTTAATTTGTATACTGGTAGATTGTCTCAATCTTCTTAAAAGTAATCTCATCCCGTACAGTCCCGACCAACCATAGCATCTGCAAGATGCCCTCTCCTACAGAACGCAATCCTATCATAAAGTCCATTCTGCATGTCAGAATTGGAACTTTAGTGAGGCAGCAGGTAGTTTGGAATTCCCTCCCATTATATCCCCAATAGACAGTTTCCTTTGTCTTTTTCACACCAGCTTTTCAACAAGCCTTCTAAATGGAGAACTTTATTTCAGTTGGTATCTGCATTTGATTTGATGTATTTGCTGCTGTTGCTTTAAACTTTTATATGTACATGGTTTTTAAAAATCTTTTATACATGTGTTTTAACTTTCATAAAAATGCTTTTCAATATATTTTTATTATATTGTAAATAGCTTTGGCATGCCTCGTGGAAAGTGATTCTTACATGAAATAATAGGAATAGTGCACCTCCTTTTATATATAAATATATCTAACAACCTTGTGAGGTAAGCTATGCAGAGACAACCACTGTCTTAGGGCAGGGGTGGAGATTTTTGACCCTCGTGATGTTGCATTATGACTCCCATCATTCTTGATCATAGTCCATGCTGGCTGGCTAGACTTGTCACAGAGGTCTCCAAGTGACTATTTAATATTTAAAAACGCAAGCACAAAGAAAATACATTATAATATTGCCACATTCATACAAAAGCATATGCAATTCATAACAAGTATACAAAAGACACACAACTGTGGAAAGCTTTGGCACCACACTAACAAAATTGTGGTACTTACTTCGGTTTAAGTACAGTCCGGTTTACGAACTCCGCAAAACCAGAAGTAGTGTCCCGGTTTGAGAACTTTACCTTGGTCTAAGAACGGAATCTGAATGGTGGAAGGGCACCAGCGACGGGAGGCCTCATTAGGGAAAAGTGCGCCTCAGTTTAAGAACTGTTTCGGTTTATGAACCGACTTCCAGAACGGATTAAGTTCATAAACCAAGGTACCACTGTAGAACATATATGCATTTTATAGTATCTAAGCCAGGTGTCAGCAACCTTTTTCAGCCGTGGGCCAGTCCACCATCCCTCAGACCATGTGGTGGGCCGGACTATTTTTGGGGGGGGGGGTGAGGAACTGAATGAATTCCTATGCCCCACAAATACCCCAGAGATGCATTTTAAATAAAAGAACACATTCTACTCATGTAAAAACACGCTGATTCCTGGACCGTCCATGGGCCTTAGGTTGCCTACACCTGATCTAAGCCATGGAACTGCCTCCCCCAGGAGGTTGTGGACTCTCCTTCCTTGGAGGTTTTAAAGCAGGTGGCCATCTGTCATGGATGGTTTGGTTATGATTCCTAGATTCTGGGGTTGAACCAGACGACCCTTGGGGTCCCTCCCAATTACAAAGCCTGGGGGGAAAGGTGGGCTTTCTTTTTTATGTATATAATTTTTATTGAACTTTGTTTTACAATTTAAAATACTCATTTAATAATAATAATTTATACTCCACCCACCTGGCTGTGTTTCCCCAGCCACTCTGGGCAGCTCCCAGCAGAATATTAAAAACAGGTTAAAACATCAAATATTAGAAACTTCCCTAAACAGGGCTGCCATCAGATGTCTTCTGAAAGTCAGATAGTTATGCCCTTAAGATAGTCTTAAGATATCAATGACTTCCCTTCTTCTCTTTCCATGGTTCATTTCACGTATCACAAATCCCTGCATATTTTAGAAAAAAAAAACCCCACAATAATGCAGTATTCCATTATTGCATCCATGAAAACTTGGAAAGGTGGGCTTTCACGGGGTGCCCAAAGTATGTCAGCGAAGGCGGGCCCCAGTGGGGAGTCGAATCCTGGCTTTAAAATCCTCTGCATCAAAGAAGATGAAGATCTAAGGGGATGGGTCCGTTTAATCTCGCCAAAGACAGTGGGATCTCGAGTGGCAAAGAACGTGACGCGTCAGGACTCCCCCAGAACTAGCCAGCCGATCCTACGAAAGCTCCGCAAGGAGAAAACGCCACGCCGCGGAAGATCGCCCAAGAAAGGGCCTCGTGCTCAGTTCCCAGTCCATCCCTGAACCCGGCAGCAGCCTGCGATCTTAAACAAACCCGACGCGCTCTCAGCCCCGCCCACCTCGCTCCCAAGCGCGTCGCGAGGATTGGTTGGCGGCGGGCGGATGACGATGACGGCGGCGGGCGGGGCGTGGCCTCCGGGGCCCCGCACCAAGAACGCTCGTCGTCATCCGCGGGGCTGGGAGGTGCCTGGCGCCCTCGCGTCCCGCTGCTGCTGCTGCTGCTCCTCCCCCGCCTCCCTCCCTCCCCTCCCCCGCCGGCGCGAGCGCTGTGGTGAAGCCGCCGCATTGTTTGTGCCGAAGGGGGGAGGAGGAGGAGGAGGGGAAGGTTCTCGGCCACGGGAGCCTCGGCGACCAACCCGCAGCCGGCCCTCCGCCCCCGAATGCGTCGCGGCAGCCGGAGACAGCAACCGCCGCCGCCGCCACCGGGAGCCCGAAGGCGGCCGGGACAGCGCGGACGACGAGGCCCCTCCCTCAGTCTCCTCACAGCCGCTCGGCGTTAGCAAGCTGAGGGAGCCGCCATTAGCCCCGGAGTCTCGCAGCCAAGGGAGGGGTCGGCCAGCTCCCTCAGGTGAGCGCCCGCGGTCCGTCAAACCGCCCCCCCCCCCGCGCCACCACCCACCACCTCACGGCTGGGCGGGCGGGCGGGCGCCATGTTTGCGGCCCGAGCATTGTCCCGGGCGGGGGTGGGAAGGAAAAGCGAGGCAGGCCCGGCGGGGAGAGGTAGGGCCTCGCAAAGGATAAGGCGCCGGGCCTGGCGTGGGAGGAACCACTCGGCGAGAGGGGAGGGGCGGTGGGGGAGGGGAAGGAACCATCGGCGCGCCAGCGGGAGGGGCGCCCGCTGTTGTTGATGTCGCGGCCGGGCGGGGGAAAGGCGACGTTCGGGGAAGGGGGTGGGCGGCGGCGGGGGGGGGGGTTGTACGGGAATCTCGTGCAGGGCGCAACCATTCCGCGAAACCGGGGGGGGGGGGAGGATTGGGAAGAGGGAGGGTGGCCCGCGCCTCCCGCAAGCTCTCCCTAAACCTATCGAGTCTTCCTGTTTCGCCTCGTTCCCGTCGGGGAGGAAAGGGTTACTTCCTGGGGAGTTCGCTTTCGCTTTCGGGGCGAAGCGCCACTTTCCCCACCCCACCCCCCCACCTTCCCGTCGCCTTTCTGTTGTAACTCCCAGCTGAGAGCTGGCCCGGCCGGATTCAGTGCACCGGGTTCCGCAGTTTGTGTAAGACGAGCGTTACCTCCCAGGGACCAGGGCCTTTTAACTCGGCGGCATGCAGTTGGAAGCGGCTTTCATCTCCCTTTCTGTAACAAGAGATGATGTAAGACGTGTGATTTATTATTTTGCGTTCCCAAGGGAACTGCAGATAGGGCAAACCCTGACTATAGTACTGTACAAGCCTCGCAAACAGTATGCTTCTTGAGGAAGGCTTTATTTTGGCTATGTGGTCTGGTCATAAAATGTCACGTTTAAGACGCTTTGGCTGTTGCTGAACTTCGAATAATGATGATGATGATGATAATAATAATAATAATAATAATAATAATAATAATAATAATATACTATCTGGGTTTCCCCAGCCACTCTGGGCAACTCCAAACAGAATATTAAAAACACCATAAAATATCAAACATTAAAAACTTCCCTAAACAGGGCTGCTTTCAGATGTCTTCTAAAAGTCAGGTAGTTGTTTACACATAAGCATTTCTGTCATTCTTCTAGACATGGAATTCATTCTCTCTCTCTGAACTAGATTTTATCTAGTTTATGATAGAGGAATACGCTCTGTAAAGAACTTGCATGGTTCTTACTTTTCCTGTGGGTTTTTTAAAAAAAATCCTAGGGAAAATAGTTGTAGTATAGCACGATAATTTCTTCCACGGTTTTAGTTTAGTTTTTATTTATATAATGCATGAGATTTTGAAATGAATTATGGCTGTCAAATAGTACTGTAAACACAGTTTGGGTATTTTAAAAGTTTGCTTGGATCTAAAAATGTCTGGATGCGAGAGCCATTTCTGTCTTTCTCATCTGTTCACCAATTATAAAATGAGAGAAGTAGTGGCCTACCTCACAAGGTTGTTAAGTCAGTTGGTTCTCTTAAGGATTCAATCTGATTAAATGTGATGGGTAAATCCCATTGAACTGGAAAGCCATAGGATCATGTCGTAATAGCTCTCCATAAAAAGCTTAGAAATGCTCCCCATTGTGTAAAATTGAAATGTGACATTGGATTTGATGCAGCTCTTCAGTCTGAAACCAGTAAAAAAAAAAAGCGGGGGAGGTGGGAGATGAGTTGCAAGCTACCAGAACAGGTCTGAGTGGCTATTTCATAAGAGTGCCAATTTTGATGAAGGTTTGAATAGATGCCTCTTGCATTTGGGTGTTCACTCGATGAACTAGCTATTAAAACACTGCAATTTCAAAAAGTTCATGTAGCTTCTGCTCCTCTTTCTTACCCCTCAGTATTTGTGATTAAAGATTTAGTGGGAATATTTGCACTTCCCAAACGTGCTTATCGTGGAAAAAATGTCAACACAATTTGAAAATAAGGAATATTCATCCTCTGTAACCTGGGGAAGTGGGAGAACTGTCATTTGAAGGGAGGGCATTGACACAAATGTTTTAAATAGAGTTGGTGCCATGCATTACCCATGAATATGTGTAAAATGTTTTCTCCAGTGCAGACATTTGTTGAGTGTTGCTTGCTTTATGTCTTCAGATATCATTGCACAGCTACCCTATTCTTTTCTTACTAACAGCTGCAGTTACTGGAAGAGAAAATGATGATTACTATCCAGTAGTCTTCTATTACTACTTTTTTTAAAAAGCAGCTGTTGCCTGTTGAATTGCTTTCTGATACATGTTTTGCAGTCTGCACAGTTTTCTAAAGTAATGTATCAAAGCTAAGTTTTGCAGTGATAACTTTATAAATACTATTTTGTTTTGTGCTTCAGTTGTTTTTATAAGGCTGTATAAGAAGCTTTAGAAATTACGACAGTCTAAGCTCAAATAAACCACAAACACAACCAGTTATTGGGTAATAACAGAAAAAAGATTGTGACCTAAGAATCATTCTGCATGTGAAGGAGTGCAGGACTTGGGGCCTGTGACCATAAAATGTTTGAGAAAGTTTTTTTTAAGGCATGCATTCCTTTAAGTGTCTGTTCTAGCTTTGTAGTCCATGGGGGAACAGTGGGAGGAAGGGAGCTAGGGTGCTTTGCTCAAGATTACCAAATACTAGTAACTCTTAACAACTTTAACTCCATTGGCATACTTGTCATCTGGGTGCATGGACCTTCCTGTTGTGGTTGTTGCATCCACAAAGGCAAGGGATACCCATAGTATTTCTGTTCTGCTACACCCCACTCACAGATGAGTGCTTCCAAAACCACAAACTCATGTTCCTTGACTATATTGTGAATATGAGAGTTGTACACAGACCAGTATTTCCTATAACAACCTAGTTCACTGAGTGTTCATATACTGAGCTGGAGGACATGGAAATACAGGACCGTTGCCATGTTCATTTGGGGTATTCTGTGTATGCGTACATACAAAGGAGGATTTTTACCTCTCATGCTTTTAAGGTGGATATGTGAATCCACATGCGCTATCAGTGACGTGGGCACTTAAAATTAAATAGTCTGGAGTATGCATATGTGATCTTGTGTAGGTGGCATAGGCCCTTCAGTGCACTTGATGCATACCCTCTTGTGCATTTACGTACTGAAATGAAATAATTAGCTTTTTATCAAACTTCCCAGAGGAGTTGAGTGAACTTAGATAATGGTTGAAAAAATTATATTTAATTTAATACGCTTTTACTAACTGCATGAAATTATTCTAATCCTCGGGGAGCAAAGCTTTCCTTAGTAACGTTGAATGGTTGTATGGCTCAAAATGATCTAGGCTAGCCACAGTTTTTTACTGATTAAAATGAGTTGACCACTTATTGTGGTCCATGTTCAAAGAAGCTAACTCAATGTTGATTGTGCTGTAGTTTAGTCTGGAAAATAGCACAGAGGCTATCCAGATAATACTTTGTTTTATTGTCTAGTAGTCATAGTTTTGTTTTGTTCCTGATAGAAAGAGTAAAATTGATCCTGTGGCAGTGAAGGTTGGTGCCTTGGGGAGAGAATCTGATGCTGTGAGGCAGTCTTCTCCAACCTTTTGTCCTCCAGATATTTTGGACCGTTGGCCATGCTGCCTGGGTCTGATGGGAGTTGTAATCAAAACATCTGGAAAATCTTCCTTAAGTGAATACTTGTTCAACTGATAGTTTGACAGAGCTTATTTATTGAATGAAAGATAATTGCTGTAAGCAGAACAATAAATTTCTGCCTACACTGTTTGTAAACAGGACAGTTTACAGAAATAGCCAAGGTTTGATTTTGTTCCTTTTGTTTTTGAGATCAACTCACTGTATTTCCTTTCCTTCACATTTTGGCATGTGAATTTTCACAACATAACTCTTTTTTTCTCTTTCTTGCCATGTTCCCTATTAGAAGTACATTGGATCCCTCACGGGTGCTGCCTTGTACTTGCATTTATGTACTGTATTAAACATCAGCACTTTCCAGCAAATTTCTGACACTATTACAAGACAGAGCCATTCAAATATCATTTTTCTACTGAAGAGCAAGTCAAGCAATACACTAAAGGGGAAGGAACCAATGTCCCACTTCTTCCCAAGCATATCAGTCATAATTATGTTCCTCCAAGTTTTCTCCAAATGATTTCTTTATGGGCTCATTTACACTGCATCACAACATTTGTTGGTTCATAACTACAAATTGTGTCGGTGTCTGCTTTAACCCAGAACCTGAAAGTGTTGCTATATCTCATTATGAAAACTGTCCTTTCTCAGAGGCAAGTAAAAGAGATACGTACACAAAATATATCATCCTCTGTATAGTTTCCAGACAGTATGCATGAAAAGCCATAAACACAAGTGAAATCCTATAAAATCAGGTAAAATGGTTCCTATTCTATATAAGAAAAATAAGAACATTATGAAAGCAATCTTTGTTGATAGTACCTACCTGTTTGTTGATAGTAATATAGGTCACAAACATGAATTGCGTATATATTTTAGTTGAACAAAAATATCTACAAATTCAACATTGGATTTAATTCTGTGGATTTCACGTGCTGCCTTAGATCCAGACCATGAGAAAAATTAGGCTACTTGTGCAACAGAGTTGTTTCTTTACTCCTAAAATCTGTTCCTCGCAGTTGGTGTAGGGAGAGAACCCTTTCTCACTGTAGCCCTCCATGCGCAATCCCATGTTACTTGGCTTTGGAGAGCTCTGTGGGTTGCAGTCAGAAGGAGTCGGTGAGAAACCATTGGATGAAAGACCTTGTGCAAGTCATTTTTCATAATTAGAGGCCCATTTTGCTTGATAGAAGAGTAGAATGCAATCCTCAATACTGTGGAGCTAAGGAGAATAAAAAAAGGGTTAAGTATTTGTTGGCATCTGTCAGTTGCTATAACAAATCCTTCATAGAAATCAGCATCTGATGCTCACTTCACATTTCTTTGAGCCATTTTTGCAGAGGTCCATTTTAAAAATATTTCAGGCCATCCTGTATTAGAAACAAGGTGATGGATTTTCTCTTTCTTTCTTTCTTTCTTTCACTGGTGGTGGGAGGCCCCAGGGATTACCTGATGGAACCTTGTCTTGTATAGGTATCACCTCTCCAATGATAGCCTTAGATGTCTTCATTTAATTCAATTTCTGTCTTTAGGATAATCCATCTAAATAAAACAAATAAGTGCAAAATAAACTTTCCAAATAACGTTAAAAGTGTTTGATCCAAAAGGCTATGCACAGTATTCTGAAAATGCATTGGAGCTTCCTGGCTCCTTACATTGCAGGTGTACTATCTCTCACTCTGTCATTCAAACACTCACACACTCTTACTTTTCTCCATTCTGCCTCCTTGCTTTTGGAAGCCACAGGACCCTTCAGGATTCATCATGCTGTGAAATGCTGCAAATATTGGAAGCCCCAATCCTTACAAGCAGAAGGGTTTTTTTCTGCCTGTGCATAGGACTCTCTGTCAGTGAAGTGTACCTGTTTTAGTTTATGCTATGCTATGTTACACCTGTGAATGATGAATAGTTGTTTGAATGTGAATTAAGGAGTGGCTCACTAATATATATAGTGAAATTAGGAAGTAGCATGCCCAATGAATCATTAATCTCTCCAATAAACAAATCTGCAAACAAAGCTTGCTATTGCTTGAAGGACTGGTTCTCATTCTGCACACTTCTGAAAGCACAAGTGCTTTGTTCTCCCTTGGCTTCTGCCAGGTCTTAGCTGGAGGAAAGCAAACCAGAAGCTAGCTTTCCATTATGCATGAACCAGAAGTAATGGTTTGTTCCCCCTTCCCACACAAGCCATGAGCAGTATGGCTGGGTGATATATTGTCTAAAACAGTTCTGAAGTCCATATAATGATACTGGTTTTATAATTTTAAACCTGGCAACATATCATGAATCATGATGTGTGTTAGGGCTGGGCGATATATCGTCCAAAACCTGTTTGAAGTCCATATTGTGATACCAGTTTCGTAATTTTTGACCTTGCAATATTTTTCAAATCTTGATGTGTGTGTTTGTGTGCTATGCAAAAATCACAATGCAGGAAAAACCGTGAAGCCATCCAATGCATCTAAATAGCTCCATCTTTATTTCAGACATTGTGATATATCAGTACATTGCATTGTTTAGCTGGTGATATATCACGGTGTTGAAAGCCCAGCCCTAATGAGCAGTATGCAATGATTTGGTCTTTGCTTACTCTGTGTGGTGTGTTTGCGAGTTCGGGCAAATGACAGTCACTGGTTTGTACATAACTTGAAGCCACCCTCCAATTTCTTCTCCAGTGTGCTGAAGGCAAAAACAAAGCACAGTCTTTCGATCAGCATGCTCCAACACACTGTTTGATCAATTTATACCATAGTTTATTTTAAACTATATTTTAAAATGATATGTGAAATAGACTGTAGACAGGCTCACTGATCTTCTATTCAAGTTACTAATGAACATACTGCATATCACATGCTGTTAGGCTTTCCCCCCTTTTATTTAATACTAGTGAATTTAGCCCGTTAAAAACGGGCTCTAGGAGCCGGAGCAGCAGGAGCCGGGGGACCGGGAGGCTTCGGCGGGGGCGACCGGCTGGCCCGTCAGCGGAGGCCGCCTCGCCTCGGACCCCCGCCGGCTGGGCAGCACGCAGGGAAGGGCGCGGGCCGGATGGGGGCCTCCTTCTCTGGCGGCTTCTCGGCCACGGCCTCCTGGGGGGGCGCGGCTCCCGCAGGCCGAGCAAGCAGCGGCCGCCATAGGCGGCGCGGCGGCGGGAGCCTCGATCGGCGGGCGGGCGGCAGCAGCGGGAGCCTTCATAGACGGGCGGCGGCAGCGGCGCTTTGTGCCGCTTCCCCCCGGCAATGGCGGCGGCGCAGTTTCGCCCGGTCGGAAGTGTCTCTGCGTCGTCCCGCCCCCCTCTCCGCCCCCTCCAATCCCTGCATCCGTCTGTGACATGCGCACAACGCACTTCCGTGACACACGGAAAAGCAGGGACACTTCAAGATTATTATATAGGATCAGGCAAAATGTGTTACGCATGCATTTTTAACAGCACAATATTTACATCGACTTCAATGGCCTTTACTCCCAAGTAAGTGTGCATAGGATTTAAGCACTGCTGTCACCAGGGAGGCTCTTTTGGTACCATCACTAAATATATTTGGGTGTCAGGTAAAAACATTCTTCTTCAACCAGGCCTTTGACTTTTAACAGTATAGAGCCTTTTAGAGGGGATGGGATGTTTTAATGTTTTTCTTTTCATTTCTGGTTTTAATGTTTTATGTATTTTTAAAAAATGACCTTTTCCTTCCTGAGGCAAAAAATGCAACAGATAAATGGAATAATAATAATAATGATAAGTGAAAAACTACTATTTAGCTTTAAGAAATTGGCTTGTTTGTGTCTTGTGTGAGTAGAAAAATGCTTCTGAAACCTTGCTGAATTATTCTGAATTTACCTGCCCTGCTGCAACTCCCTGTTTCTCATCCCAAGCCGTTAGACAAGGGTTCTCAACCCTCAGGAGCAGCTTTGGGGTGGTTGTAGTCAGGAAAGCCCTATTGTACAAGCAGATTTTCAATCACAGTTCTCTGGATCCAACGCATTTTGAATACCAGTGACCAGTAAACCAGTAAATATATCATGCTACTAGAACATGCTACAACTCTGTTTCCTCAGATAGTGTTAAACTACGACCTTCATCACTTCTAGCCATTGTGGCCAGTAGTTAGGGATGACGGGAGTTGTAGTACAACAACATCTGGGTAGCTAAGGTTGAGGAAGGCTGACTTAATGACAGAAAACACATCTGTTTAACTGCAGGGATGTTTTATAAAATGAATTGTTAAGAGTTTTCTTAAATTACAAAAATGTGTGGAGTTCTTACTGTGGTCTTATGAAAGTATTTTTGTTTCATAGTTTTTAAATGCCTTCTAGATACTACATTTAATTTTTATTATAGAAACCACCTAGTAGGTAAAAAAAAAGTTTCTTCTTTTGTCTTTCCTGTTTTCATATTAAAATATACAATTTCATCTTACAATCATGCTTCTAATTTTAGGTAATCAGTACCAAATGAGGAGGAAAGGAAGATGTCATCGAGTATCTTCAGCAAGACACTCTTCTTCTCCATGCAGTATTAAACACTCCCCTACTAGAGAAACTTTGACCTATGCCCAGGCTCAAAGGATGGTAGAAATAGAAATTGAAGGGCGATTGCACAGGATCAGTATCTTTGAACCCCTGGAAATTATATTAGAAGATGATCTTACAGCCCAAGAATTAAGTGAATGCAACAGCAATAAAGAAAATAGTGAAAGACCACCAATCTTTCTGAGAACAAAGAGGCATAGAAACAACAAAGTTAAAAAGAAAAATGAAACGTCTCCGAGTGCGCATGGCATCCCGTCTACAGCAAGTACTCTTCCAGAACCCAAAGTGCATATTGTTGAGTACAGTCCACCTTCTGCACCCCGGAGGCCTCCAACGTACTATAAATTTATTGAAAAGTCTTCGGAAGAACTTGATAATGAAGTGGAGTATGATATGGATGAAGAAGATTATGCGTGGCTAGAAATAATCAACGAAAAGCGAAAGAGTGATGGATTTTCGGTTGTATCGCAAAACATGTTTGAATTTCTTATGGACCGTTTTGAAAAAGAATCTTATTGTGAGACTCAAAAACAGGGTGAGCATCAGTCTTTAATTGATGAAGATGCAGTTTGTTGTATTTGCATGGATGGAGAGTGTCAGAACAGCAATGTAATTCTTTTTTGTGATATGTGTAACTTAGCAGTGCATCAGGAGTGTTATGGGGTGCCATATATACCTGAGGGCCAGTGGCTCTGCAGACAGTGTCTACAGTCCCGTTCACGGCCTGTAGACTGTGTACTGTGTCCAAACAAAGGAGGTGCCTTTAAAAAGACAGATGATGATCGATGGGGACATGTTGTTTGTGCTCTTTGGATTCCGGAAGTTGGATTTGCCAATACAGTTTTTATTGAGCCAATAGATGGAGTTAAGAACATTCCCCCTGCCCGATGGAAGTTAACATGCTACCTCTGTAAACAGAAAGGTGTTGGTGCCTGTATTCAGTGCCACAAAGCAAACTGCTACACAGCATTCCATGTTACGTGTGCTCAAAAAGCTGGTTTGTATATGAAAATGGAACCAGTGAAAGAATTAACTGGTAGTGGCACGACATTCTCAGTAAAAAAGACTGCATATTGTGATGTACATACACCACCAGGTTCCATTCGGAGACCTCTGAACATTTATGGAGAAGCTGAAATGAAAAACGGCCTCTATAGAAAAGAGGGCTCTGCCAAAACAAGGTCTACATCAAAAGTCAGAAAAAAGGCTAAAAAGTCAAAGAAAACACCTGCTGAACCCTGTACAGTTATGCCTGCGGTATCTGCTCCATGTATCCCTCCTCAGAGGTAAGAAAAACATTTAAAGTCAATGCTTTATTTACCTTAATGGTACATTAAAGTTTAATTTGCTTTATTTTAATGTCCTTTTAGTTGTCAGCTTATTGATAGGGAATGAAACCTGCAATACTTTATGGCACTATTTGAGAAACAAGTTAATAGAATTTTTTAATGTTCTTACTCAATAACTTAATATTTCTGTAGAAGAGAGAGGGATAGCTTTCAGAGTCATCATTGCTGTGGTTTGAGTTCACTTAACTTGAACAGGAAACCTTTAAATTATTTGCCTAGATCACAGGTGGACAGTCTGTAGCCCTTGACCTCATTTTATGCAGCCTTCGGTGTTTCTTGAAGCTGCCACATTTCCCCATCCCATCAACATTTCTTCTCTGTTCGTACATTTCCTACTTACTTTTCTTTGCTTTTCAAAGTGTTCTTCCCCTCCTTATGTAGCTTCAGAGCAACTGGAAGTGGCAGTATTTTGTTTAATTTAAATTTATGTTTGTTTCTCTAAAGAAAATAAATTCCCCTGCTAGTATGGCCTGAGGAAATGGATGTCTGAGAACAAATGGATAGGCTTTTGCTTTTGTGTGACCCACTAGTATCAAAAGAATTACTTTTACTTGCTTTCCAAAACAACAGCTATTAATCTGTTGTTCTAAAAAAATCAAAAATCCTCTGCATGCTTATTTGAGAGCAACCCTGTCACAATCCCATGAGACTTTCTTCTGAGTAGACTTGCACAGAATGGTCTTGATTCTCACATTAATCTAGTCAATGTTTCTAGTTCTACCCATCATCGTCTCTGTTTCTGTCCACCACTGGAATGCAGCCCTGAAAAACGGGTTGCCTACCCATGTCCTACATCCTCAATTAGCAATTAGAATTCATTTTCTTTCCTGAGGTTCCCTGTTTTTTTCCAGCTATGCTGTGTTAGTGGAGTTGGGTTTGTGAATCTGGGGGCTATTCAAGTGTGTCTTCCTGTTTGTATGATGGTGTCAACCTCTAAACATTCAGAGGGGTTAAACACAAAGCATCACGTATATATTTAAATAATTTTGTGGAACTCATCAGTTTTAGAAATTAACCTTATTGGCCACATATTGCTTCTTTATATTTTAAATTTGTATCCTGCCTTCGTCCCCAGAAGAGCCCAGGGTACTTACTGTGTGCGATGTGATACCCACATTGGAAATGGAAGGTTGGGTGCTGCATACTTCTACTATTTCATATATAGACTTGGTTTATTTTGAGAAATTGATTCTTAAAGGCAACCCTGACAGGTGTAATACCTTGGGGCATATTTGCCTCAACCCAGAAAACTACTGGGCAGTCTATTTGGTCTAATCTCTGTATTTTATCTGATATTAGGAAGTGTTAAATGTTTCCCTTTCCCCTGTGCTTTTATTAGTGTACTACTGCCTATGAAATAATTACACATACAGACCTATGGCCCAGATCCAAGTCTGATTGTACTCAGGGAGGTTGGGAGGGTTGCCAATCTTGCTTTTGATTTATAGCTCCTAACTCTGAATTTAAATTTACTCTTGATGGTTCCCAACCTTCAGGAGCAGTGGAATAGGCACTTGGAGAGAGTGAATGAGTGAGGGCTACATTAGGATGGGTGGCCAAAAAACCCCTTGTATATGTGCATGTGCGGTTCTTTGGATGCTGTATGCTGTTCTAATATCTTTGTATATCCCTTGAATAAAATTAGTGAAGTTACATGCAGAAGTGTAAGGAGAATTGTTTCTAATAACAGTTTTAGCACTCATCTGTAAATTTGTTTTCCCCTAAAAATATTTTAGCTAATTACTAGAAGGTTATTTCTATCTCAACATTCCTAATGCAGTCCCCTATTATCCAGATTGGCATGCCATGAAGAAGAAAAAACTAGTGGAAATAAGATGCACCTGTTAGTACTTAGATGAAGCAAACACAGCTGGCATAGTAATAGAAATATAGCAGTCTGATACATCAAACTTGTAAATGGCGACTTGCCTGGATCTTATATCAGTTGAGAATTATCTCTAGGCAACCAGGTTAATTGAAAGAGAGTTGATTCTTTTTTTAGTATTACACAGTCAAATGTGACTTAACAGGTATGTGTGTGAACATGTGATACTATAAGTCTTGTAAACTTGCTTCCCAGGCTTCACTACATAACTTCTGTCACAAAGCAGTTAAATAATTTAATCAAAGAAAGTAATTCAATGAATATGTATTGATTTGTCAAAGGTCTTAGGGTATGTGTGTAGTTCAGGCTCTTTCTTTTCTTTTTTGGTCTTTATTGTGAAACATTCCACTAGGAAATAACAGGTGAAAATAACATTCTAGCTATATCAGGTTTTGTAAGATTTATGTAACTGTTTATAATACCCTGGTTCTAAAAGTGTGACTAGCTCCAAGTACCTAAAAGAGTTCTCAGTTAATGTTTCTTGGAGAGCAGTCCCTTAACCCCAGTGCATGGTAAAACATTTGAAATCAAGGGGAATTCCAAAACAAGTTTGTGATGTAACATAGGTGTGTCATCCAAAATAAAAGTGTGGGGGGGGGGCACCTGGCTTTCCTGAAGTTCTTTTTATACCAGCCCATGTAAATGTTGGTATCATTTCAAAACAACATTTCCGATTCAGAAGTATTCCATTTTCTTTCTTAATTAAAATATGCAGTGCTTAGTTACAAAAATAATATGTTTGTTTTCCCCCTATGCTTTAGATTAAATAAAATTATGAATCAGGTGGCTATTCAGCGAAAGAAGCAATTTGTTGAAAGAGTACATAGTTACTGGTTACTTAAAAGGTTGTCCAGAAATGGTGTCCCTTTATTGAGAAGACTGCAGTCTAGTTTGCAGTCACAAAGAAACACACAACAGGTATGTATCTTCTGTAATTTACAGCATATTTAAACTGCTTGTGTGATTTGAGTTGATAATATATGGCATAGGTAGCTAGGAAAAGTATAATTGTGTATTAACTTAAAATGAATATGAGATTTTAATTCCTATCTTTGTTCTACCAGAGAAAAATAGTATATCTGGAATCGTAAGTAACTTCACAGGCTAGTTGGACTCAAAATTATTCTTGAAATGCTTGCTAGAAGCTACTGTTAGCTGTAGAGTTAAGAGCAGAATAACATAGAAACTATTACTTTTCTTTCGTAAGAGGGAAGATGATGAAGAAACACAAGCCTTAAAGGAGAAGTTGAAGTACTGGCAAAGGCTCCGTCATGATCTGGAGAGAGCACGGCTGCTGATAGAACTTATACGAAAACGAGAAAAGTTAAAAAGAGAACAGGTATATGAGTAATTTCATTTATTAGGATTTTGAAGGGAAACGTTGCCGAGTCAGGAATGATTCAAAGGATACACACTCTGGGACTCACAAATCTTGGAAGGCCTTGGTAGCCGCCAGAATTTATGGTTACCAGAAACCTGCTCTTCTCATAATGAGGGAGGGGTGGGATCCCCTTATATCTGACATTACACTATGTGGAGGACATCTCCGAAGCACAGTGTACTGTCAGGAAGAACCCCTTTCTATAATCTCCAGGGGGTTCTTAAGCGTGTGTCATGCTCCATTTCTGAAACACTTAGGGTGCCCACAAAGTGAATGTGCATGAATCCTACCTTCTTCCCAATCTTAGAGCTTTGGGGATCAGAGATTTTGTGCAGTTGTACTGTGCTTGGTCATAGAATTGGAAGGTACCCCAAAGATTGCCTAGTTCCAGCAAACCTAGCGCTGCATCCCAGATGGCTGGCCATCCAGCATGAAAACACTTTAATGAATGAGAGTCCACCTGCCAAGACTCTTTGTTCTACTGTCAAGCAGCTTGCATTGTCAGAAAGTTGTTTCCTAATGTTTAGTTTAATTCTGTCTCTCTCCCCCCCACCCCCGTCATTTGAACCCATTGTTTTTCGGTCCTGTTTTCTGGAGCAACAAAACACAAATTTGCTGTTACTTATGTGATGGCCATCTTCAATTATTTGACTATGGCTATCATGTCGTTTTTTAAAAGTCTCTTCTCCAAGTTAAACATACACAACTCCTTCAACCTTTCCTAATAGGACTTAGTCTTAAGATCCCTTACTTTCTCTGTAGGTGTTCTTTGTGCATGTTTCAGTGCAACTTGGAACAGCCTTAGAGCACCTTGGAAGCGTGGCGTAACTGGGAAAGCTGCAAGCTTTGAAAGAGCGCCATGATTATGTGTCATGTTTTCATTGGTATTCTCTCCTCTTGAACGTTACCTATGGCTCTATGTTAGTTGTATTGCCAAAAGCACACACGGTTTTGTAATTAAGCTGTAAACATTGCCAGAAACATTGCCAAATCAATTTGCTTCCTGTGTTACTGCACATTGAAGGTACATCACATGTAACATTTAAGTTGCAGTCCTGTGTACACTTACCTGGGAGTAAGCACCATTAAACTTGTTGGAATTTATTTCTGAGTAAAGTTGCTTAGGATTGATAAATTCAATTTTTCATAATTACAGTCTGCAATCATATCCATGAATGAAATGGACTCTGTTTCTCTTCCATTGCATAGATCAAAGTGGAACAGGTTGCCATGGAACTTCAGCTAACTCCATTTGCTGTACTACTGCGGTCAGTTCTAGACCAACTACAGGAAAAGGATTCTGCTCGCATATTTGCTCAACCAGTGAATCTTAAAGAGGTGAAACTTTAATATTTCTGATACAGTTGGTCAGTTTTGTATTGAGGCGCTAGCTTGGTAGCCATAGGTGTCATGGAATTTCATGCAGGTGAGTGAGTAATCTGGCCGAGGATGGACAGATGACTAGCATAGAAATCGAGGGAGTTGCCAGAGGAGGAAATTCCCCCTCTGCCATCAGCATGGAAATGCACTGCAGGATGTGGAACCTGGTAGAAAAAGAATTATCTGGTATCGCCAGACTTGCACATGAAGGATAAAATACTTTAATTTGCAAACAATAAAATGTTACTACCTTCATTTTCTAGATTTTGTGAAAGCATACAATATAAAATAATTATTTTGTTAAAATTAAACATTAAAGGAGGAATCCAATATTTGTTAGTGCAAGGATTTCTGCTCCTGCTAGTGCAACTGTTTAGTTCAATCCAGCCCTAATGTTTGATTCTTCAACCAGATGATAGCATTTAATCATACAAATCTCAGAAGAGTACTTTAGATTATTTTCTAGCTGAAATATTAAAATTAATTTGTCTGTGCCCAGGTCACTTTAAAATAAAGGTTGCCTTTAAAAGTAGATTAAGGGAACAGAGGTTTGGAAAGTGCAAAGCTTCAAATTATCAAGGTCACAAACATACACATTTATACATTTCTATTGATTCAATATTTTTAGGAAGAAACTACCGGTAAGTAATTTTTGCCTTCTGTTAATATGGTATAGTATATAGTATATTTCTGCATCAATCAAAGAGCAAAGAATAAAAAATAATTTTTTTAAAAAATGTACTTGCAGGTTCCAGATTATTTGGATCATATTAAACATCCCATGGATTTTTCTACTATGAGAAAACGGTTGGATGCCCAAGCTTATAAAAATCTCAACGAGTTTGAAGAAGATTTTAACCTTATCATTGAAAACTGTATGAAATACAATGCAAAAGATACAATATTCTATAGAGCTGCTGTGCGGTTAAGAGATCAAGGAGGTATTGTTCTGCGACAAGCTAGAAGAGATGCGGAGGCAATTGGGTATAATAACGAAACTGGAATGCACTTACCTGAACGGCCTAAACTTGAATCTCCTCCACCTTTTACCTGGGAAGATGGTAAGGATGCATCAGAATGAACACTGATATAATATTTTCAGGTTATTGAGTGGGTCAGTTCTTGTTCAGAATTCTTGAAGCCTTTTAAACAAGGTGTGTTTCTCACACAAAGGTCATCTTTGCCTACAGCACTAAGCCCTGAAACGTGGTTTATTAAAACGTACTGTGCTTGAGCTGCGTGCAACCCAAGCATTCCTATGTCACTCCTCTCCTTTCACAAGTGGAAAGAAACTATGAAGTGGAAAGTGTAATGTTATGTCCAAATCCAGCATGTAACGTTAAGTACAAGCCACAATTTGTAGCCAGCTTTAAATGATGGTTCGTTGTTGGTTTAGCCATTATAGGTTTTTTTTAAACAAACCATGATGTCAGGCTCGAAACACAAAAGCTAGGACCTTTGTGATTTGGTTTCCCGCTTCCTCCCCAGGAACAAAGGAGTGAAGTTAGGCAGCTTATGCAGTGTGGTTTGATAAATGAAGCTTCATGGCTTAGCAGTACAGTGGTACCTCTGGTTAAGTACTTAATTCGTTCCAGAGGTCCGTTCTTAACCTGAAACTGTTCTTAACCTGAAGCACCACTTTAGCTAATGGGGCCTCCTGCTGCCGCTGCGCCACCAGAGCACAATTTCTGTTCTTATCCTGAAGCAAAGTTCTTAACCTGAAGCATTATTTCTGGGTTAGCGGAGTTCTTAACCTGAAGCGTATGTAACCTGAGGTACCACTATATATGTAATTGCTACCAAGGTGAGGCGCTTTAGGGATATGGCAAGGATTGCCTGCACTTGCGGCATTGTGGGGACTGCTGTAATGTAGAAAGCACTATCACAAATTGTTTTTATCTCGTGAGATAAGATAATTTTGTGATTTGAAGCAGGAGGACTGCTCTTAGGAAAGTAAATACTGAAATTCTGTTGTTTATTTGCTTGTTTTGTGGACTGTGCTTCTGGAATGTAGGTGTTGCAATAGGGAAAAAGTGTTGGACAGTAAAAAAAAAACCTTATAAGAGCATAATAAAGTGAAATAAAAAATAATTTAGAGTAGAAAGAAGGCAAAATATTTTAACATGGAAGGTTAAACTAGGGGTGAATGGACTTTCCTCATTTCATTCTGGATTCCTTCCACAGATTGACTGACAGTGCCTGTTATGTTCGTCTTCCTGTTTATAGTGAATTTCTAGAACATGTACTATTTGCTTTTGCCACAGCTTCCTGTTTCTACCATTAATTTGCATAATTTCCCCATCCACTCACTCCTTCCCCGATATGATTTATATTCCTGCCTGTATCATAATTATCATTCTGACCTCCTAGGAAAAGAAAGGAATCTTGATTTCAGCTTCTGCACATACAGAAGCAATTTTTAATGTACGGTATATATTGAGAGAGTTAATTAAATTTGTGGTAGGCTTTCTTCCTTGCTTCAAAACCATGTATGTAAACTAGCAGGAGTGCAATAGTAATCCATTTGTTATTATGCCGTGAGATTTGAGAAAAAAGCACTTCTAATACATTCATATGAGATTTCGGGGATGGTAAAGGAGTTTTTATAGCAATCCAAAAACACATACTCCTAGTGCAGCAGTCTTTACAAATCTTTGGAATGCGGAGTGGAAGAATAGCAGAAAGCAAATGTATCAGTTCTGTTTCATGACCTGTGCAAGGTAAATTTGCGTCGCTAAATCTGTGGAGAAATTCACAGGGAGGGAAATTCTGCATACAGGCTTACACGTATAATTTGTTTCAGATTGGATGGCCAAATACATTGGTAGATTTGATAGAATAACTCATAAAGGCATTTTTGTGCCCTTCAGAACATAAAATTCATGTTCAGTTCATGTTGCAGAGGGGCTGGATGTGGAAAGTGAATGAGATCATCAATAGAGCTTGTAGAGCTGCCAGGACAGTCTTAGCATTGAATATTTGACACTACCATCTTGAATCATACCATTGGCTCATTTTGCTCAGTATTGTTCATTGTGATTAGATGTAGCTCTCGAGTTTCAGGCATTGGTTTTGCCCAGACCTGCTATAAAGGGCCCTTTCAAGTGGAGATGCCAGTGATTAAACCTGGGTCCTTTCATATGCAAAGTTAGTACAGTCGCACCTTGGTTGTCCAACGCCTTGGTGCTTGTACGTTTTGGCGCCCAAACGCCGCAAACCCGGAAGTGAGTGTCCCGGTTTGGGGATGTTCTTTGGAACCCGAACATCCGACTGCTGCTTCCAATTGAGTGCAGGAAGCTTCTGTAGCCAGTCGGAAGCCGCCCCTTGGTTTTCGAAGTCGAACGGACTTCCAGAACGGATTCAGTTCGAGAACCAAAATACGACTGTACTTTAGAACATCTGCTTTGCATGAGGAATGTCCATTGCGCAAGAGATCGCTGTCTGAAATCCTAGAGATTTCCTAGGGACGTTTTAATGATTTTAGTGAAAGCTGCTGTTGGGACAATACCAGCTGCAGTGGAAGAACAGAATCCTACAATTTATCTAGTGTTTCTGTTGCACCAGTATTGCACTGTTTTAGCTGTGCTGTTAATGCTATAGGGGGGAAAAACATTGTTCAAATGTCTATGTTTTTAACTTCAGTGGATAGGTTACTGAATCCTGCTAACCGAGTGCACATGTCTTTGGAAGAGCAGCTGAAAGAGTTACTAGAAAAACTTGATCTCACCTGTGCAATGAAATCCAGTGGTTCTAGGAGTAAGCGAGCAAAGCTTTTAAAGAAAGAAATTAACATGATTCGCATCAAGATAAGCCAGCAACATCATCAGCCCTCTCAGATTGAATCAGGTATTGGAAGTTTTGAAGAAGAAAATGCAGTATTAGAACAAGAAGGCGAAGAAGGTAAGATCTATTAATTTAAGCCAGTATTAATAAAAAGTTGATAGAAATTGCCACAATCTTTGAGTGAAAGGGGATAAGAAATTATTTAGTGTTATCAAAAGCCCTGCACTTCTGTATACTTTTGTAGGTTCTAAATACAAATTTAGGAATCTAAACTTAATTTGGTTAGTATATAATCAGGTGGGTTTTTAAAAAAGGTTTTATTCTGTTATGTTCCCTGCCCAGATTCCAAGAGTACCTTAATCCTACAATGAATGAATTACAAATAATTGCTTTTGAGTAAACATGCATAAGATCAGAGTGATGCTGGCAGGATTGCATAAGGATTAAGAGATTTCAGAAAATCCATATTTGTGCACCCTTGCTCAGTTTCTTGCAGCAGTAAAATAACTTGTTTTCCAGATAAGCTAGAAATCACTATAATCCAGTTTAAAAGGGAGCATATAGGAATGGAAAAAATAAGAGTAGATTGAAGAGGTAAGAATAATCTAATGTGCCTAAAGAAGCTTACTGTTGCACCTATCTGTTTCCAAGTGATTATCCAGTTTTTACATTACATAGAAAGTTGTATTTGTTGCAGTGGGCCTTCATATTTTCATTAATGGCTAGTTTCTTTCCCTGCTGTCGCATTGGAAATTGCTCCCGATACACCCTTAAGGTGGTTGTTTATAGCTCAGGTGCACATGTTTGCTGTGTCTACTGTCTTCACAGTCATGGCCATGCAAGTTTTATAGGTGAACTGCAAAAAAGAAGAAGGGGGAAAATGGAAAAATTAAAAGGTTGAGATGTGAATAAAGAATGTATGCTGAATCCTTTTTAAAGTCAAAAATATGGAAAAGGTTAAAACCCAAAGCAAGTTTAAACGGGGAGCTGCTTAGTATTTTCATTTGTGTAGAAGCAAATTGCACGAGAGGAAAAACCTGCGGGAAGCGTTAAGTACCGGTATCCCCAAGGTCACAAAAGTATCCACTCAGTACTGTTGGTGTAAGATACTGACAAAATATTTCGGTGGAAATAGTTGTCTTTCTATGTCCTCTTTCATTCTGCATGGAGTTTGTAGATAATGTGTATGGAAACAAAGGTGGTAGACTTTATTGACCCAAATAGCAGGCATTCTCCCAGGTAAATAATTCCTGTAAAGAATGTCAGAGTCATGCTAAACTAAATAGTGGGGGGAAAGATGAATTGGTAGAATGAATGTGTGTGTGTGTTTTTTTTTTTAATTAATCCTCCAAATAGTCAGTGGGTGAAATTCAATGTCATGTAAGCAGTCCACTGATCTGTCAGGTACACTGCCGAATGTCATCCTTAGGGTTGGGTTTATTGTAAGCATGACTTAAGTCTGGAGCCAACCTATGATGTTTCCTGTCTGGTTTTTGCCATTAAGATAGAAGTGCAAGTTTTACTGAATTGAAACTGGTAACCGTAACTCTAAGCTGTTTTGCAATTCTTAATAATATATTAATTTAGCAAAGCTTTCAAAGCCCCCTATTAATTCTCAACTACAAAAGTAAAAAAAAAAAAAAAAACCTAACTGAAAAAGTTTAAACAGGTAACGTGGATATATTATTCAGCTTACTGTATTTTAAGTACTTTTATAAACAGTTTACGTCATGAAACGCTATGCAATTTGAAAGGTAATAGTATTTTAGAGGATTAAAACTTTGGCACAAATTGGAACTCTTAAGATTCAATCCACAATGCAAGAGTGAGTCCTTTGGTTCCAGTGGGACTTGCTATGAAATAAATACATTGAAGATTAGAGCCAATCTTTTCCACACTTACCATATTCCCCTAAATCCAGGCACTAACTAGGACATTTGGTTTAAAGTTTATGTGTTATACTTTGTATCAAACAACAATAATTATTGCGGGCTACATATTTGATACTAAGTTTTATGTAGTAGCTCTTATAACTTATCAGTTTTCAAAAACCCAACTTTATTAATTTTTTCAGGAGATAAATCTCCCCCTAAACTTGAACCATCAGATGCATTACCTCTTCCTTCAAACTCGGAGACTAATTCAGAGCCACCAACCCTCAAACCTGTAGAACTCAATCCAGAGCAGAATAAACTTTACAAAAGAGTAAAATTTGACAATGAATTGTATAGTACTTCCATTCAGAAAGAAATAAATGGACACACTCCAGAACACTTACTTGACAGTAATCTCAGTGAGTCGACCGTTTCTGCTGTAGCTGAGTCATCAACTGATGTAAACAGACGTACTTCTGTTCTCTTCTGCAAATCGAAAAGTGTAAGCCCCCCAAAGTCTGCAAAGAACACTGAAACCCAGCCAACTTCTCCACAGCTAGGGACCAAAACCTTTTTGTCTGTAGTCCTTCCAAGGTTGGAGACACTACTGCAGCCCAGGAAAAGATCAAGGAGTGCTTGTGGAGATTCTGAGGTGGATGATGAGTCCCCTGTAAAGCGTTTGGATACAGGTAAACATTTGTTTCCATATTCTTTTTAAAGATAACATGGATAAATAATTATTGAATCCTTTAAAAAAGAACACACATTAACTTGACAACTTTATATTTGTAGACACCTGTTATCTTCTGACATCTGAATAATTTGTTTTATCCATGTTGTCTAATTTCATATTCAGGGATGGTTGTTTTTCTTTTTCTTTACTGCTGTGATCTGCTCTTCTTTTAAATTAAATTGAATGTTAGATCTTCCTTCAAACCTTCTCCACTAATGAATTTTAATGCTTGCAGCCTAGTTAGCTATCTTTTATATGGCTACCTTTGTGTCTAATCATGAGAATAATGTAGATAGATTCTGTTAAAGGTCAACTTTAGGATTTACATTCAAACCCAAGAAGGTTTGGACCAGTTCTATTGTGCCATTCCCAGAAGCAGCCCTCTATTGAGTATAAAATGTAGTGTGTCCCCCCCCCCCAAGGTTTTATGTGTTGGATCCAAGCAGCTGTGTACGTTGCTTGCCAGGATTAAGTGCCATGGTTTTCTTTTAGTGCTCTAGCACCGGGAGTGCCCCTTTGGATCCAGTCCTATATTACAGTTTGTGTTTCAAAAAAGACACATCAAAGAAAATCCATGAGATTAATCTGGAAAAAAAGTTTTATTAGTGTTATGAATTATTATTTTTTGAGTGATAGGTTCCTACAAAGCTAACCAAATCCCTACTCTGCCACTCTGGCCAGGGTTTGGATGAAGAAGTGGTATCCCCCCTACTCAACTGTGCCTGGGCTTTGCTGGCGGGAAGCGGAGCCCCCGTGGAACTCTCCTTTATACACCTGCCTGAACGGTGGTTATATGGAAGCTGTCGCTGGTGGTATCTAGTATAAAGCCCCCCCCCCCCAATGGGGTGTCTGGGAAGGCAGGGAGGAAGTGGGGCTGAACCAGCAAAGGATTCACTGAATGAAAAAGGTGGCCTTGCTGATGGTAAGTTGCGATCTGGACCTGTTTGCTGTGCCAGCCTGGCGTGGCAAACCACAAGGTTTTCCCGTCCCTCTCCTTTCTTCCTGTGACAAAGATTGTGTGGGAGCAGGAAAGGAGATTTTGAGTCCATAACACACGGTCAATCTCTTAACCCTGGTCAGATAAGAGGGAATGTTATATCTGAATTGTGTCATTGAAAATGTGTATCATTTTAAAAGGATCAGTTTGGCTATACAAAATACACAAGCACACTTGATTATGGCGTGCTGCTGTTAATGTCAACTTTTCAAGCATTTGAGCAGCTTGTTTTAAGCATGATTGTCTGACATTCATATTTCATGTACTTGTGTTAAACAGGTTTATTTGTTTGTAATGTAGAAAATAGTGGTGATTTACACTTTTACTTTTTGCGTGAAACAGCAAAAGCAGAAAGTAGCTTGGTGAACGGTGTTCATTTTAGTGGTTCAAGCCATCAGACCTGATTCACAGCAAAGAGCTGTTCTGTTGAGCGCTGTGTTTCTAATAGTAGCAAACCAGATTTTCAGGATAAGTCACCCATTCAGTAAACTTGTTGACTTCAGCTAATTATCTCTTTAAATTAGCTAACAAGATTGCTTTCCTCTCTGCTGTTCTGCTTCCATGTTTTTCTTTTCTGTGGCCAGGAGTTCAGTTGAAGAGGCTGCGGTTGGCATACGTTTTCAAGTATTACCGGTAATTGTTCAGAGAATACTGCAGGTATAAAATATGGGTTTAAATCCAGAGCAAGTTAGTCTTACTTGGGTCCAGTTGAAGGAAATGGAACTTAGATCCCATTGAACTCGGTGCAACTTAGGTGCAGCTAACTAGTTCTGGATGCATACAGTTGTGCTCTGCCTCTCGATGGGGAATGTGTCACAGGACCAACTGTTTTATGGGCTGCCCCAACTATCACATGTACTGTTTTTACCCACAAAGTCTATATTTGAGTTTCCACCCCCACCATTTCTCATTGCAGTTTCTAGAAGTGTCAAATCAAACTGTGTTGATTAGCATTTGGTGCAGAGAGAGAAATGTCATTTGTAGTTGGTGCCTCTGTACGTTTCCATGTGTGTTTATTTACTTATTTCATTTACACACATACATACAAACCCCATTTACCTGAATATCCACCGGAAGCATGTTCTTGGCCTGACTTGTTTTAGCAAATAGTAGCATCTAGTACAGGCTTCCTCAACCTCGGCCCTCCATATATTTTGAGACTACAATTCCCAGCATCCCTGACCACTGGTCCTGCTAGCTAGGGATCATGGGAGTTGTAGTCCAATAACATCTGGAGTGCCGAGGTTGAGGAAGCCTGATCTAGTAGCTGCTTGATTTAGCTTTAAAGTCAATATTTTACAAGTGGAACTCATTTTTCCTTGTGTCTAGATTCATGCCATCTGAACAAAGTTTACCTGTGTCTGTCTGTTCTCATTATGTCTCATTATGTCTCAACACGCCTAAGGAACCTCAAAAACAAGAGTATGCCACTTGCTAGTTTGTTTCTTGCAGCTCATTATGAATTAATAGCGGAGGGCCCCCCCTCCACTTTCTCCATATTTGTCCAGAATCTTCCTACTGAACACGTTTTCTCTTTTTTACTGAGGTTATAGCAAAGGTCCAGAAGGGCACACGACCGTCAGCCAGTAGTTCACAAACGTTCCTTGGCTTACTTGCCGGCTATCATATGTAATTGCTACCAATCCCCTCTCCTGCATCGTCTGGCATCCACAGAAGGCCTGGGAGGGTAGGCATTTGTGTGGAGGTAAGGGGGCTGGCAGTTAGAAATAGTGGAAGTGTCACCATTGGCTTGGTAGGAACTTCTGCTATTTCTTACCTGCTCAAAAATGGCAATGGAAATTAGACTTGAGGGTAACGATCGGTGTCCTGTTCCCGAGAGGCTCTTGCCACTTGCTGGTGAGTGGCCTTGTTGATCCCTGGACTCAGTTGCCTGGAACGTGGGTTGCGAGGACAACATCCGAGGAATCATGTCCTTTCCTTCCTCCCATTGGAACAGTGCGTTTCTCTCTTCCTTCCTCTTCCCTGCCCAGCCTCCTCACTCTTTCCTGAGAAGTTCCAATTGTGCCGTTCCAATTTCACAATGAACACGTGAAAACACATAGTGCTGTTTCTTTTCTCTCCTTCCCCCCCCCCAAACCCGCCTCACTACTACACATGAAAGAGCAAAAGTGCCCCTAAAGTTGAGCAGCGGCAGGGGGAGAGAAGTGTTGGTGTCCCCCTTTTTTCAGAACTCCCATGTTTTTTCTGTTGATTTTTTATTATTATTAAAAAAATGTATAGGTAAATAATTAATATATGTTTCCTGGCAAATGTTTTATAGCACCTGTTTTAAATACATGCAAAATCTAGAAAGCAGGGTGAGTTTATAATCCTAACGCAGAAATAGGTTTTTCCCTGATGGTATCAATTGAATTGAGGGAAAGAAGAAAATGCTGTAAAGTTTTTTTTATTTGTGTGTGTTTCTGTCCCGTCTCTCTTATATAGAACTTCTTTTTAAACCAGCTTCATAAACCCATAAAATAATCAGGCAGTATTAGTTAATTGGCAAGTCTTTCTTCTTTGTACTTTATAATAGACCTTTTGTAAATACTGTTGTGCTTTGAGTAGAAGGATGGCACAGTGCAGTATTTTTTTGTCGAATAAAGCTGTTTCAGAGTGTCAACACTATTTCAAATAATCATCTTACAAGACTCTTCTAATGTATATTGTGGATGCAAATGACTTGCTGCTGGCCTTATTAAGAAAACTTCCATAAAGCTGTCTTTCTAGATCCCTAGTGTTCATGCAACCTTTGATATCTGTTAGCAGAAAAAAAGCTCTTTCTAAGTGTTCTCATAACTGTTGATCAAAACCTGAGTTTAACTTAAGTATAAAATTGGCAGGAAAAAACTAATAGACTATCAACTATACTAGAATATCTTACCCTGTTTTTATTAGAAATATTGAATATGATAATGTTTCCAGTACTTCACTGAAAATGTAAGCAAGACAATTCTATAGCTATATCTCTAATGTGGAAAAGTAAGATCCTTTCTTTAATTGTGTGTGGTTTGTAATTATTAAGGAAATATTGTGAGAGTGTTTTGGAAAGAATAAGCTCAGTTTACTTCTGAAATTGTGGAACTTGATGCCCTCTAGTCTGTTTTCTTATTTATGGAGCAATTGACAGTAGCTGGAAACATTTCTAAAACGCTGCATAGAAATCTTAGGATCCAGCAATTAACTGCAGCGTATATTGTTTTCTTTCAACTACTTAACTATTGTACATGGTAAAAGCAAAATTTGGAATAAACAATTTAGTAGTTACTTCACCCTAAGCCTACAATTCCCTTTTTTAAAAAATTCTGTGTGCTGAAAACCAGTTCAGTAGCATCTTGTGACCCTTAGTACATGCTCCTGCTAACTCACAATACACCTTCTAAATTCACATGTGCAAGATACTTCCTTCGGCTTTGTCTGCTAATGTCTTACTGTACTGTTGAAGCATCTTTAGAGGTACTAATGCTCCAAATATAGAAATAGATGGATAAATTAATCTGTCATCTTCTTTCATTGGAATGAATTTCTGCAAAAATGCAGCCCCTGTTCATGGTATCTCTTATTAAAAACGCCCATAAGCTCTCTGCTGCTACTGCTTTCAGTAACGAGCAGTTGATTCAAAGTGGAGAATATTTCAGTCTTCCACTTTCAGATATTACATTAAATATGACTAGTAGAAGACATTGATAGTTTGCATAGTTTTTGCTAATCTTGCTCTGGATACTGCTGGGAGGAGGGCTTATTTAATTAAAGCTCTTTTCCCTTTCAGTGAGACTAAATGGCTTTTTCACTGTCTTCCAGGTTCTCATATTAACTAATATGCTGAGTATTTATCTATTTGGATCCTAATTATTTTCTATTATCCTGAACACGGACTGGAATTCAATGTAATGATCATTTTGGAACGCAGAAAGACAATTACATTTCAAGTAATTATTTTGGATCATGTTGGAGACACCAGCCATCCTTAAAACAAAATCAATATCTTGAACCCTGTTGGAGGAAGTCTTTGATATATATGAACCTATGCTCTTCATTCAGTATATTTCCCCATCTCCGTAAGTTATGAAGTTGTATGTTGCAATCTTATGTGACATAAATTGGTCGCAGTTTTACCAATCCCCAGAAGTCTTACCTCAAACATGCTCCTTGTGGGTTGATTGGTTAAGAATGTTCCTTTCCATCGCCATTCCTCTGCAAGCCAATCTAATCTTCCCTTGGCCAGGATATAGACTTCATAATACATTCACCAAATATAATAACTACATTTCTCTCCATCTTTATTTTGTTGCAGAAAATACAGGGCTCTATGAACATGATTTTGCACTAGCACTGGGCAGCAAAAAGGGTCTATATAGTGGTGCCATTCATTGATTATTGAAAATACTCGCCAGCCGACACCCTCAATTACTGCCTAGATCAGCAAGCCCAATGCTGCATTATACAGAGAGGGAATTAGGCAAGGGTTTTGTAACTTCCTAAACCAAAGGGATTTTGAATTCCTAAAGGCAGTATCTTATGTTTACTTTCCAAACTTTTAGTATTCCTCATTTTAAAAAAAAAATTCCTGCCCTTTTTCTTCTATTTCTTCATAACTGATTGCTTTCTACTGCATTGACTTTTTTTCAGAGACCAGTTGAGAATTCTTATCTGGTAGACACGGGTCTGCTTCTTTTTTACATAAATTTTAAATACTCTTGACACAATAAGTTTGACTCCATTTTTACAGATTGGGTATAACTTCAGTTTCAAAATAATGAAATAGATTTTTTAAATTGTTTTGTGTATCCTGTGTTTCCATGAAATGGTTAGTTGTGTTACAGCAAGGAGTAGTTGTAGTTGTAGCTTCTACTGTGAGAGTTGCATATCTGCTTCAACTTACACTCAAGTAGTAATTCATATATTCTCTCTCTCTCTCCACCTATTTAAAAATAATATTTTTTTGCAAGGAAGGTTTTCCTTCCACCATATGAAAATCTTAAGTACATGTTGTTATATAGAACATCTTCATCAATAGTAGTCAAAGAGTTCTTTACTACTTAGAAAGTGTTCTGTTGTCCCTTAACTAGCTTCTTGCAGCATGAGCTTGTGTAGGCAAGAGCTTGTTCATCAGAAGTGCAAAGGATCTGAAATGGACTATGAACAATGAAATATCATAGGCGGCTAACATCTAGAATGCCACACTCTTCCTTGTTGAAACAGACTAACATGGCTTTTCTTCTGAATGTACTCAAAATAGCTGTAGCAAAGAATGATGTGTTCTTAGGAAAATGTTGCTTGGACAACCAATGAAAACTTAGAAACACAGAAAGATCATTGTAAAGGTTTGTTAACTTCCCGTGGAGTACTAATGGTTCCAGAAAACTTCAGTGTGGATCTGACAGAGCATCTCAAATGCAGAAGAAAATGAAAACAGATTCAGCTATTTTACCATTGCTCCAACAGAGTCTCTGAAATTGCTTGAGATATTGATAGTATCAATACCAAGTATCAAGTGCTTCTTCCTCGTTACTCTCTATTTTTGGTAAATGGTTTGTGTTAGGCCAGCCCAAAACGTTTTATGCAACTGTTTCTGGCAACACCCGGGACTCATCTATACTGCTGCAAATAAAACGTTTTGTGTGTGTTGTAAAGTGAAATATACAAATGTGACACTAGATGACAATGCTATGGCAAATTCAGTATATTTTTCAAAAAAGTTTTTTTTTTTAGAAAAAGCATTTCCACAGCATTTTTATATATGGATTCCACCCTGTTCTTGCTAAATTATCATTTACGCTTTTGTATACTTCTATGGCTGTGTTTGGATTTAATGGTGGATTGTGGTTTAGCATTACACAAATAAACCTTGGAGTGCTTCCCCCTTGACTTTCTCTAGAGTGGCTAAGAGAAGTCTGGAAGCTTTTTAAAATAATAATAATAATAATAATAATAATAATAATATTAACTATAGTTTGGCTTACAGCTGCAAGACATGTTGCAGGTCATTTTTGTAATGCTAGACTACATTTTTGTGTCATGCTTGAACCAGCCCTGTATGTTTTACACATATTTCTGCAATTTATTAGCACTTTAGTTGCGGAATAGTGTGGGGATGTAAGGAATGGACTTCAGTTGGATATGGTATTTGAACTGTGCTTGAACTGCTCATATAGAAGTGTGTGTACAAAAGTTTTCAATTGTCTTTCCAGTTTGCATGAAATATTTTGCTATTTTGCTCACAAAACAGATCAGCACACAGTATTACACGGGTTTCAATTCTAAGCATTTGATCCTCTGTTCTCCTAGAAATAATGATGCTGGCCCTTTCAAGCCCTGCTGTGTGTACATATTACTTGAAAATATTCACTTTGCAAATATTTTTGCATTTACATGTAGCCTATATTTAGCATTCCTCCCCCCAATTCATGTTGTCCTGTTTTGGAGGAGGATGAAGATCTTACTTGCATGGGGCTTCAGCCCTATAACTGCTCTTCCTAACAGTAGTTTTTCAGTAAGATTTGTGTACAATGTCAGTAACGCTGTAATCTTTTGCCTATGCACCACCACCTTGTAAAATGAGTATATAAAACAATTATGGAACAAGGAAGCTTCATGAAACCTTCAAAGCTGACACGACACAAGCTATTGTTGACTGCTTCTCATTTTGATTTCTCTGTAACCGGTATATTCTGGTGTAAAAATGCAGAGTGACTAACTGAACCACAAGAAGGAGCGTATATGGGTATAGGGAAATTGTAACGTCAATTTGCCTGCATTCTGTGTTGCAGTTGGTTGTCTTCAGGTTGTTTTGCCACAGGTTCATGTCTTGTTGGATCGACTAGTGTCTGACTTGTTCATCACATGGTACCAGTTTTGGGAAAAGTTATTTCTTGGAGCAGGTTTCGTTTTTTGAAAAATGAAAGATTGGAAACGTGTTATTTAAAACACTCCAAGGAAACATAATTTTAGCATTGCTGTGTTCACCACAGGTGTTTGTATACTGGCTGAACCATGCCTCCATACATGCCATCTTACCTTCTGCAGCTGGTGTGCCAAGCAGATCTTATCCCCCCCCCCAAGCAAGGCAGAGAGCTTTTAAGCTCTCAAACTTGCTTACTGGGCTCACAGGGGTCTTCTGAGATCTCGCAAGAGGCTCCCAGAGCCAGGCAGAGAGCTTAAAAGCTCTTTTTGCCCCCGGGAAAACCCTGCTCAAAAAGCTCTCTGCCTTCCATTCTCTTAATTAATGGGATTTCAACCAGTCAGTCTTCAGCAGTGTAAAAATGTACGTAAGTTGTGAGTTACCTGCGTGTCCTCAACGTATTTTATGCATCTGTTGAATCTCACGTACAATTTTCATTTATGGTCAATTGAAGCATCTTTCAGTTTTATTTATTACTATATGAGACACTACCATTCCAGTTTCTAAAATAAGAGATCAAATTTTAAAGTTGGCAGATAAGCTGTTTGGGTTGTGGACTTTTAGACTAGTTTAGTGCTGTATTAGGCTTCTGTACATAGGTTCTGAATCCTAAACTGAATATGTGCAGACAGTGTCAGTATTTTCTAGAGCTCTATTGAAAGTAAGCAGTCGCCTATTTGATACCAGACTGGTCCTCGCGATGCTGGGAGGTTGGAAACAGCCATTCTCCATTTTCTTCTGACCATTTGAGGAATAGAATGAGTTTGCTGTCACTTGCAACTCAGATGCTTTAAGTACTGTATTAACTCACATTCTTTTAATTTTTAGATATTTAATGAAAATGTAGACCTGTCTTTTGTATGTTTGCGTAGACTTCGTTCTGCCTGCATTGCTTTAGGAGCGGCACTGTTTGATACAGGGTGGATAAAAATCAATGATTTTTTTAAAAAAATCAAAAAAATCGGATTTTTTTGATTTAAATCGGATTTTTTTGATTTAAATTGGATTTTTAAAATAAAATGCTTTTGGAGGAAAAATCTTTCTAAATATAGTCTTCTATTTAAGTTACATTGTAGTCCAAAGGCTATTCATCAGGAAATAAGGATTTGTTTTAAGTTTATCAAGTGTGCTAAAACTCAGTCTAAGTTTTTTTTTTAATGTTTAACTACATCAGTTAACAAACATGGATACATATGCTATCATGTTATTGTTTTAGTTAAATAAATTGTTTAAATTGTATTAAGGAAATGATTATTTTTCTCCTTCCAATAAAGTACAGCAGAAAAGTTGTCCAAATATAAACAGTTAACTTATTAAACCTCACCATAATTTCATAATTATCTGTCTATGTATTTCTAGTAGTATAACCAAATCAGTAATTTTTGATAAAACTTTAAAAACTACTCTGAAAATTTATTATTCCAAAAATGAAACCTTCATATGGTTGTAAATATTAAGATTATACCAGCAAGAATGAGTCTTTCTGTAAAAAAAAGATTTAAATCAAGTCTTACTGACTAGTGATTTAAATCAAGCCTTACTGACTAGTGATTTAAATCGTGATTTAAATCGTGATTTAAATCAATTTGATTTAAATCAAATCCACCCTGGTTTGATATATCTTGCAACAAGTATCAGTCCCTTGATTTTACCTCCTCTATCTTCACTGATGTCTACACATTCTGCATGTTTCTCTTAACTATTTAACGTTTAATCTCGTTCCTCTTGCACATGTTACAGCTCTATTAACAGAGGTACTAAAACATGCACATACGTATATATTGAAACATGTATGAAAATACAATCCACTCCCAAATTATGTGTATTTTTCTCTTGTTAACCTGCCAGGTCTTTCGAATGGTTTTGGAGATGGCAGTAAAGAGTCGGAGTTAAATGATACTCCAGGGAGAAAAGTTGAACCTCGTCGCCGTTGTGCATCAGAGTCTAGTATATCCTCAAGTAACAGCCTGTTGTGTAATTCAAGGTAAAAAATGTGGTGTTATTAGCCCAAAGTTAAAGTATGTTCAAAATATAATTATTTGGATCTAGACTTCCCATAAGCAGAGGTACTCCAGTTTGTCATTTCCCCTGTGCCTATTGAAAATATTCTCTGGAAGGTTGCAGGACCCTCTGGAACAGTGAGGGAAGTGGCAAAAATCCCCATTTCCCTTAAGCAAGAATCTTCACTGGATTTCAGAAGTGGGCAGCCCAACAGTAATATTAACTACTGGGGTGAGAGGCTTCTGGCATATAAATGGCCATGTTCATGAAACCTTGTAAAGAAGTATAACGATTCATGTGTTTCTGCAAGCTGTTGTTGTTGTTGTTGTTGTTGTTAAGTTTTCTGACACTTCAAATGTTTCTAGTTTTAGCCTGCCAAAATGTGGGAAAGGCAAACCAGCGCTTATACGAAGACACACGTTAGAAGACCGAAGTGAGTTGATATCATGCATTGAAAATGGAAACTACGCAAAAGCAGCAAGAATTGCGGCTGGTAACTGATATATTTACGCTATGTATTTATAAAAAATATCTGGCGTTTCTTCCTGCCTGCTCTCTAGTAATGAAGGGTGATGCCTTCCCAGGACATCTAATTCTGTGGCCAGATGAATGTGAGACTTTACCTATTAGGTTTTCCAACTTGCCCCCGATGTGTCTCCTTCTAATCGATCTCTGATTTCCTCTGCCTCAGACATTTTGAGGTTGAACATAACAAACACAAACCTCCTCCCATCCATATTTCCCTCCTATGCACCCTTTTCTAAATTCATTGTTAAAATTGATCTGCTTTGAACACCCATTACACCTTTAAACTCCTCTTTCTTTATCTTGTGTTCTGCTCTTTGTGATTATAGCAGTTGGTCCCTTATGACTGTTGATAACCATTCCCTTTAGCACATCTCCACCTCAAGGCTTTGTTAGCATTGCCTTTCCTGCACCAGCCTTGCTTCACCTCATCTGCTTTCCCTCAGCTGTTGTCTCTTGTTCACACCCTCATTAGTTCTTTCGTCCATCTAATATAAACTGTAAGCCCTTCGTGCACTATATTTTCCCTGTTCAATATATTGCCTTAACACACTGGTGTCACTAAACAAATAAATTCAATTAACAAAGAACTCTTAGTTTGCATGTTGTGTTCAGGGCTTTCCATGTTGACTCTGCTCCAAAATGCCAGGAAATCGCAGCTGAGAACAAGACACATTATTGAGGCAGTATGGTACGGGGATCCATGCTGTGGTTAGTTCAAGCTTCGCCACCACCTTGGAGCAGAATGGCTTGCAGTTCAGAATCAGAAGAACCTTTATTTGCATCAGCCACTAGCCGTAGCAATAAAATAAAATACAGTGTACTGAATATAGAGGTAAAAACTTAACTATACAAAATACATTCTGGAGGTTTACATCAATGATCAAATAATAGATCTTATTCTAATTGCCCCTGCTAATTTTTTTGCAGTTTTTGCTGTTGCCCGATTATCTTGATCTGCTAGAAAAAAGGACACAGTAGCAAAGGTTGAGCAACCTGGTATGGATAGCAATAGAGGGGTAATAACCTCTCTCCTCAAAGGCTTTCCATTGCAGAGGGATCATCCTAACTCCCAGATTTGTCTGTTCAGTGGAATAGACATGTGGGGTCTATGCAGCTGAAGCTAACATGCAACCGAAGTTACCCTTCCATGTTACAACTACACAACTGGCACAAATGATAAGAGTTGGAAGGGACTGTTTAAGAGGGGAGGAGGAGGAGTTGACACGCACACAGACACACACAACCAGGGTTTGCCTTCCGCCACAAAATGGCCATTGTCCGTTTTAAACTTCTGTTTATAGGTATAGTGCTGTATTTGAGTGCTGGGGCCTCTTAATAAATTGCCTGCTCAGAAACTGTGTGTATAATTCACAACACTGTATGGAACAAGATCCTGGGCATAAACTTATACCATCATTATACCTGAACCATATTTCAGCTTTTCTGGAGTTCAGTCTGTAAGTGCCTCAAGTCTGTTAGACTAGGCTGAGATGCTCCTGAAGAGCCTGTGTGGAACTGAGTTGTCGAGAAGTCTAGTCATTTGATACGATTAAAACACAACACATACCTGCCTCCATTTCTAGTTATAACGGTGGAAAGCAGAACTGTGTATTGGTTATTTAATATTACAATGGTACCTTGGTTCTCGAACATAATCCATTCCGGAAGTCCGTTCGACTTCCGAAACATTCGAAAGCCAAGGTGCGGCTTCTGATTGGCGCAGGCGCCCCCGGAAACAATAGCTGAAAACTGCATCGGACGTTCGGCTTCCAAAAAACATTTTAAAACCGGAACACTTACTTCTGGGTTTTTGGTGTTCGGGGGCCGAAATGTTCGAGTACCAAGGTGTTTGAGAACCATGGTTCCACTGTATAAACTTGAAATAATTTTCTATGCTTCCTTTTCTCCAAGGAGCTCGAGGAAGTGTACATTGTTCTGCCTCTTTCATTTCATACTCGCAAAAACCCTGTGGTACCTTAGCCTTCATGGCTGATGAGGATTCCTTATCCATCAAACTAACCCTTACCTTACATTGGTTCACTTTATAAACTATTCTTTTGGAAAATTAAAACCATGTGTTGTGTCGGTGTGAAATCTGGCATATAGAATGTAACTGAGGTACGGTATAATTTGACCAAATTTCACCCACACTTCGTATTGATCTTCTTTTGAATGCTGGGTTTGCTATGTGCACTGAATGGCAGGGTGGTGGGAGAACCTTCCTTACTTGCAAACTTCTCTGACTCGTAAAATGGGCTGCCTTTCAAACTGTTGCTGGGCAACGGTGGTTCATACTGAGCATGTGCATAAATTTCCTCATTCGTGGGAGCTTAGGCAAACTGTGGACCAGAAAATACATTTTTAAAAAAACAAAAACCAACAACTACTCCTGGGTAATGGCACGAGTTAGACATTCCCCTTGATCTATTGCAATAAAAAGTTTTGCAAAAGATACAGTACAAACAAAAATCTTTCCAAAAACTCCACCTGCTTCCATTCTCCTTTTTCTTCATTGCAAGTCTGAGGGCAAGGACCATCTAATTATAATTTTTTTGTAAGCTGCTTTAAGAGTCTTTTTGGCAAAAGGGTTGGGGAATAAATGCTTTAGATAAAGAAAACCAAACCCCAGCAATGTCTATGGGTAGAAAAAAAAGGCTTTAAAAGTGCTAGTCGCTCATCAAACATTTTTTTTCATTCAAAACAAGCCATTTTATAGCATTTCTACCTCAACTCCATTATGGACCTAACCTTTCTACCCTGTCAAGTTCCAAATCAAGCCATAGAACTTGAATCCCCATTTCCAGATTCCTTATAATACCGGTAGTTCCAAAATGTGATTCAACCGACTTAACATGGGACCATGACTTTGGCCTTACAACTGATGTGATCAGTTATTTCAGTCCTACTCGTTTCCATGCCATGTAAAACTAATTACTGTCCTTTGCAGGAATGCTGATTTTTGTGAACAGGCTATAGGAGTTTCCTAGTCAAAAGCTTCATTATTATTCAACTAACCTTTACTCCTCCTGCCCACCTAGCAGTTCGAAAGCACGTCAAAGTGCAAGTAGATAAATAGGTACCACTCTGACGGGAAGGTAAACGGCATTTCCGTGCACTGCTCTGGTTCGCCAGAAGCGGCTTAGTCATGCTGACCACATGACCCGGAAGCTGTCTGCGGACAAATGCCGGCTCCCTTGGCCTATAGAGCGAGATGAGCGCCGCAACCCCAGAGTCCGCGACTGGACCTAATGGTCAGGAGTACCTTTACCTTTAACCTTTACTCAGAATTGACCCATTGAAGTTCATGGCTTAAACTTAATTTCAGTGGGTCTACTGTGACTAAAAGTTAGTTGACTTACCGTTCGATTTTTCTTCTTCAAATCTACACTAAAGGAACAGGAGAACAGAATCACAGAACTGCCAGTTTTAATTTGTGGAAATGATCACTCGAGAGTCTTAAAAGGCCACAGCCAACAAATTCTCTTAGCTCAACGTATCTGTGGTTTTTGCATGCGTAATATTAACTGGTTAAACTGGTCAATATGTTACTCTGTTCTCCCCGTCAGCCTATGAACAATGTGTAACAATATATTGAGCCACCTCCGACAACATAGCCGCTTTTCTGCATGGAATGTTTTGTTCTGAAACCTATGTGGTATGGACTGGTTTTCACCACACCAAAGACTTGAGCAGGTAGAAGAGCAAAGATTAACATCTGGTTAAAATTGCCCAAACAATATAGGAGCTGCTTCATGCTAATGCCCTACTCAAAGGGCACACACAAAGTTTACCTTTTCAGTGTGTCAACCATTGCATCAACTGTAGCTGTTACTGATTTACACACACACTCTCTCTCTTTTCCCCTTTAGAAGTTGGGCACAGCAGCATGTGGATTTCCACGGATGCTTCCAATTCTGTCCTTGAGCCTCTAAAAGTTGTGTGGGCCAAATGCAGTGGGTATCCTTCCTATCCAGCACTGGTGAGTTATTTGTCATTTATATTAGAGGTGACTAGAAGTAACATACCTTTTTTTATTCCAGTTGCACAATTTATTATGGGTGCATCTGAGTTCATGAAATGGCAAGTGGTAGTTGTCATATTCGGACGCTTTTTATTTATTTAATAAATAATCATAATGTCTAACAAATTAAAGTCTTAAGCATTGTATACCAAAGTGTACTTAATGGGTAAATATTGCACACAGTTGGTTATTTCAAAGAGGTTACTGTAGCACAGGGCTGGCTCGCCTGTGGCCCTTCAGAGATAGCTGGATTCAAACTCGCACCATCCCTGATTGTTGAGTAGGCTGGCTGGAATTGACAGGAGTTGTAATTCAGCAACCTCTGGAGGACAACAAGTTAGTTATCCTTGCTGTAGCAGCCTGGGGCTTGATCATGTGGGAACCGTATGGGAAGTTACCACATTAAGGGCATGGCTCCCTAATTTTGTGTACATTGGTTCGAGATTTACGTTAGTAAATAGCTGTCTAATACACAATAAAATATTTAAGAACAGTTACTAAATTATTATCCTTTCCCCTCCATTTTATAGATAATTGACCCTAAAATGCCTCGTGTTGCTGGTCATCACAATGGTGTTACAATACCAGTGCCACCCCTTGATGTGTTGAAAATTGGAGAACAAATGCAGACCAAATCGGATGAGAAGCTTTTCTTGGTTTTATTTTTTGACAATAAAAGGAGCTGGTACGTAACTTCTTTCTCAAATGAAAAAGTCCTGTATATTTTAACTGCAGCTGAAAATGTGAAAAAATGGGTTCCACGGCTCCTTATTTGCTCAGAAATGGAATTTTGCAGGAGAGAAAAATGTTACTTGTGTGATCCAAATAATTTTAGGAAGCATAAAAGCTCCAGCTTCTGAAAAACCTGATTCCTCCTATAGTAACCGTGTTTAGACATCATGATAAACCATAGTTTATTTTGAAAGGAATTAGGCTGAGCTAGCCTTGGGCTTAAAGGCTTCCCCTTTCCCTCTTCCAGCACAAAAGCTAAGCTTAACTTGAACTTTATTTGAAACAAGCCACCTTCATGATTCATGGTTTGAAGTTGACTTGCTTTAAACCATACTTGAGAGTAACCATGGTTTTTTCAGGTTTAGATGTAATGATCAGTGCAGTGATCCAGAAACTGAATTGAAAGCTTCAGAACTTCTCAATAGCAGCACCAGAGGATAATAGGGAGGAGTGTGCAAGCACAAGATTTGTGCAGGCATGTTCCTGCCATGATTAACTATGATTTATTGTGACGTCCAGTCATAAACAAAGGCCTTCTTTGCACATACCACAAAGCCAAGACATGTTTGAACAAGTACGCACTAAGTGCATGGAGTGAAAATTGCAACCGTTTTGCTCCTCTGGCCCTGCTGTGAGTTAAAGCCATGGTTTGACTTAGCGTTATCTGGGCTTTCGTCCCTCCAAGCAAAGCATGTGCTGTTGCCAAGGTTCATTTCATCGCTTTACCAGTCACGACATATCTGGGGCAGATAAACCACAAGCTCGGGTTCAGATGTAACACTACATCTGGTACGCAGGCTGAGACCCTACCTGCCCATGGACTGTCTCGCCAGAGTGTGGCATGCTCTAGTTATCTCCCGCTTGGACTACTGCAATGCGCTCTACGTGGGGCTACCCTTCAAGATGACCCAGAAACTACAATTAATCCAGAATGCGGCAGCTAGACTGGTGACTGGGAGTGGCCGCCAAGACCATATAACACTGGTCTTGAAAGATCTATATTGGCTCCCAGTACATTTCTGAGCACAATTCAAAGTGTTGGTGCTGACCTTTAAAGCCCAAAACAGCCTTGGCCCAGTATACCTGAAGGAGCGTCTCCACCCCTATCATTTAGCCCGGACACTGAGGTCCAGCTCCGAGGGTCTTCTGGCAGTTTTCTCCCTGCGAGAAGTGAGGTTACAGGGAACCAGGCAGAGGGCCTTCTTGGTAGTGGCGCCTGCCCTGTGGAACGCCCTCCCATCAGATGTCAAGGAAATAAACAACTATCTGACTTTAGAAGACATCTGAAGGCAGCCCTGTTTAGGGAAGCTTTAAATGTTTGATGTTTTATCATGTTTTTAATATCCTGTTGGGAGCCGCCCAGAGTGGCTGGGGAAACCCAGCCAGATGGGCAGAGTATTAATAATAATAAAATAATAATAATAATCATCCATGTGGCAGGAGGAGGAGAAGCAAAGCTGCCTCTATCATGTAGCCCTAACTTGGCTTAGCGTTGCATATGAATTTATCCTTTGCAGACTCTGGTGTAATGTTTGTCATTGTTAGCTTCTGATCCTGTTCAATATCCATCCTGATGGTGTATTTTGACCTTAGGATGAGAAATGATGAAAGTGCCATCTCATAACAGTACCATGTTTGTAAAAAGTAATCTTCTTAGCCTTCTTGATAATATGGTCCTCATTGAAATGGCCTTGGTTGTCTGAAAAATAAAGTGCAGGCCTAATACAAATGTTCTTGACTGCTGCACATTCTTTTTTTACATGGACCACAGTTTTAAAATCACTTCTTTAGAGAATTTGTCCATTATGAGATTTGTATGAAATTTTGGTTTACTTCCCTGCTTGAAGACCACTTGGGGCTGGTGGTAATGTATGGTTTTAAACATTGAACTCGAACGTTTTTGTTCCACCATGTCTTTTTAGCTTTTTAATATTCCGATTAATCTGAAAGTGTAGGTTTCTTCTATTTCCAACAGTTATCCTTGTAATGTTTAATAGAAGTTGGTTTTAATTGTCTGTTGTAAACTGCTGTGAGCATTGTTTTGAGTGGAAAGGAGGACTTAAAACAAAACAAAAATTGCACGAGAACCAGGGTATTTTTGATTTTCCAAAATGGTGATAAGTACCTGAGATGTTGACTTACCCTCTTCCAGGCAATGGCTTCCAAAATCCAAAATGATTCCGCTTGGGATTGATGAAACAATAGACAAGTTAAAAATGATGGAAGGTCGGAACTCAAGTATTCGCAAAGCCGTAAGGGTTGCTTTTGATCGTGCTATGAACCATCTCAGTAGAGTCCACGGAGAACCAGTCAGTGACTTCAGTGATATTGACTAACATAGGTGCAGCCAAGGCACACAAAAAACCACCCTGTATAGAAATCTACAAATTAACTTCTTCGTCTACAAGAATGTATTGAAGATACAACTTCGTAATCATTGATCCAGTGGCAGAGTTCTGCAGCAGATCCTCTGAATCACCATTGCCATATTGATTTAAAGTTTTTATTTTTTATCATTGTGTTGCTGTTTGGAGGATTTTTCCACTAAAATATCTTGTTCATAGTGTTCATAAAGTGTACATATATGTATATTCAACTCTTAACTTATTCTGATTTTAGATGTACCTTTTTATTTCTTTTATTTTGGCTGGGAAAGGGATAGATTGTCATTTCCATTTCTTTCCGCATTTTTTTTTTAATTAAAAAGAAAAAACTTCAGCGCCACCTTCCAGCTTAAGGTGCTAGGTGTTTCTTGAAGTAAATAACATCAGATAGATTTGGCTAAATCATATATTATGATATGGTGCTGCTTATGAAACTTGTATGTGATCTGTAGCTTTTTAACAAGACCTCTGAATGTTTGATTTTGCATAAATCAATTAATCTTTGCACAAAGTACCACATAGTTAAGATGTAAATTTACAACAGCAAATGTGTATTTTAAGAGAAGAAATTACATTATTTTGGAGGGTACTTTGTGAGAAAGACAACAGAAGTAAAAAAAATTATGCTATGTACATCACTTGAAAAATCACCAAAAACACTCCATTGTTGCCCAGAATATCACTTTAGAAATTATTTGTGTTTTACACACAACCGGCTTAAAGCCTGTGAGTACATTATTTCTTGCAAACCATATCTCATCTATCTCCCCTGGATTTTATGTGCCTCCCTGTGTTATATTTATTGTAGAAAATGTATTACTTTGCTTTATAAAGAGAAATAAATGAGAAAGTATATTGATATACATTTTTATATAGGCACATAAGACAATTTGCTTTGGGAGAAAAAGCTGTATTGGAAATGGTTGTACAAAATAACTTGATGGGTTGTGTGTAATTTGACCTTTTTTTGTAACTTGTAATCTTTCTTTCAATGAGGGGATTTATGTAACTTTTAATTTTAGAACACTTTGGTAGCAATAGAAACTTTGGATACATTTTTGTATGGTACATGTGATGTATATAGAATTAGTACTTTATTTTTATTTCGAAGAATTAAAGCATTACATTTAGGGAAGGAAAATGATAGGGTGGGTTTCGAGTAATAACTTTTATATTAAAAAATAAAGTAAAACTATTGATTGTTGTAGCTACTTTATTTCTATGTTCACTGGAATACTGAATTTGTAACAATGGAAATGGCAAGTATGTTTTCAATGTGATTTATAATGACTACACTATTTATAAGTGCACTGCGGTGGACTCTTCAGTGATAACTTAAATGCTGTACCGAGATATATAATATGCAACACCAAATAATGCATATGAATGCACGAAATATTTATGCCCAGCTTCTTTTTTTTAAAATGGGTTAGCAAAGATGGCAAAGCCAATACTTTTAAAGTCTTTTTAAACAATTTCATTGAATAGCGTTCTTCATTGTAAAACCTGCTTGGATTTTTATTTTAAAGCTACAACCAATTTTGGAATAGTTTCTAATGTTTTTTATTATCTATGGTTTGTAATACCCCCTTAGAAGCTTGAAATAAACTTCCTTTCTCAAGTGATACTTTTGTCATGCATTTGGCCCTTTAGAATGTCTATATGAGAGCCAGAACCGCCTAACCACTTTCTCACAATGGAGATCACTGCAAATGCCATACAAAGGATCCAGTTTTGCACCGAGCTGCATTTTGAGCCACCTTAACCGCTCACAGATCTCAGATGCAGCAATATTTGTGATCGCTAAGGAGCACTTCTAGGATCTCGAAAGTTTAACTTCTCTGTGTTTGTGTTACAATAGGCATGTCCAACAGGTAGATCATGATCTACCGGTAGATTACTGGACGTCTGCGGTAGATCACTGGTAGATCATTGGCTCCCTCCAAAGAAGCTGAACAACTGTGGGTCCCCTAAAAAAAGCTCAACATTTTACCTCCTCCCTGAAAAAACAACTTTGAGCCCCCAAAAAGGGGGTAGATCACTGCCAGTTTTTAACTCTGAGTAGATCGCAGTCTTGGGAGTTGGCCACCCCTGTGTTACAAGAACAGTTGCCAGGAGAACTCTGCAGGGACACTTAACGTAATGTCTGAGCAGCCCAAAGGAAATTGAAGTTGCAGTAGCTTAAATGTGAGGAATGCAAAACTACATAAACTCAGATGTCACCGCTGGACAAAAAGATGTGCATTTGGGACTCATTGAAAAAATAGCTCCTGTGCACAGTTGATTTTTCACTAGTCATGCTATAAACGGCAGTATACATAGGGCAGGTCTCGTATCCAAAAGAGGTCTTCATTAGAAATTTATCTTAACATCAATAGTTCCACATTCAGGTAGGTAGCCATGTTGGTCTGACGCAGTCGAAATAAATAATTTTCTTTTGTCCAATAGCACCTTAGAGACCAACTAGGTTTGCTCTGGGTATAAGCTTTCGTGTGCATGCACACTTCTTCAGAACAAACTTACGTTACTGGACATTTTTTTTTAATCAATAGTTCCTTCTTTGTGCATCTTCTAGATCTGTAGGTATCTTGTGTAATTTTTTGGTTGCCATTTGCAACCATGGAAAGAGAAGAAAGGAAGTCATGGATATTTTAAGGTTGTATAAATGAATACTCTAAATGGTAAAACACTAAATTTAATAAAAACTATTTTTAAAAAAGCAAACAGGCTACCCAATCATTGCTTGTTGCTTAGTTTGATAGGGGTGAGAATACTGTGCTTGAAGAAACATCCTACTTGCTGAGATCTAGCAGCTTGAAAATTTTAACACTATGTTTTGTTCATGTGCGTGCACACCAAGACACACACAATCTGCTTTACGACATAAGGCCAAAAGATCAGAGATGCGCTCGGACAATGGATTTGAAAGTTAAATGGGGATGCAGACAATCCAATACAATTATCAGTCCCTAGCTATTATCTTGTAGCCAGGACTTGCCCTCCTTTCTCCCCACCGAAAGGAAGGCTAGCACTACAGAACTGGGGTCTCCCATGAATTCTGCTTTCTAAAGCAAAATATTCACCTACTGTAATGCTTCCTAAGTAAATCTAAGCCTTTTAACTTCAAGGTTTTACATCCATTTAATGGCATTCTGCCACAGTAAAAGGTAGTTCTTGCATTGGATATCCTTTAAAAAAAAACAAAACAGCAACGCGCTTTGCACTGGACAGCTGAGCTCTTGCTAAAAAGGGAAAGTTTTTCCCCCCTGCAAGAAAATAAACCTGTCATAATTCTCCTTAGGCATCTGGGTATTTGCACTAAATGAACACGTAATCCATCAATGTGAAGTGCTAAAATCCCTTAAAGACCATTATGCTAATTTAATGCTGTCGCTTGATTAATCCCTTGGTCTAAAACAGCAGAAGCTCAAAAATGAAAAAGAAAAAAATGGTTGGGGGGGGAAATAAGAGCGTCACTACTTTTTAACATGATGAAACAAGGGGTTTGGCAGTGGATCGTTTTTACATTCTGCTTAGTGGTCTTTTAGCAGAATAAACGTACACATTCTGTGCACAGGAAAAGACCAATCTGGATGCTAAGACAATGAATTTTATATAGATGGTATAGATATAGATATAGATATAGATATAGATATAGATATAGATATAAAACCTACAGGAGAGAGTCGGATTTTCCATTTACAATAGCAGCTTTCCCATAAGTTTTTACTTAAATTTAACCCCTTTCCACTTTTGTGCTTAGCAGAGTACCATGGTTCAGCTGCCTCTCGAGGGCTGGGGCACGGAAGTTTAAAATCATTTCCCCACTTATCAATGATGGCTTTTTCATGTAATTTTTCTATTAATGTGCATATTTTTTTTAAAAAAATCAACACGTTGAAAATATTACTTATAAATGGTTCATAGACATTCGACAATACCTGGATAGGATAGTAAAACTCATTATTTCTGTCAGTTGTGCCGGCAATGTGATTTTGCCATCCGCTTTTCAAACTGGTTTTCTTTAAAATATGCAGTTCATTTAACCGTCGTGAGTAGATCTGTTATGTTCTGCCTGCCTACCGTGAATAATAGCATTTTAAAAAAGTGTTTTCCTCTTCCTGCTGCCCAAGTAGCATGTTAAGAGAGCAATCCAAGCCTGTGATGGGCTGCCGGTCGAATTGGGCAGACCTCTCTCCAGCAGCGTGAGAGATCATTCAACTGGTGTGAAGCTCTTCTTTATAGCCACTCAATTGGGGGCAGGGAGAAGGAGAAGTGGTTCTGTCCAGGGGTGGGATTGAGCTTGTCCCAAGATCCATTGGCTCTTCAGCTGGCCCAATTGCTGTCATTCGACAGCATCGGGCTTGATCACGCCAGCTCTAGGCTGGTACAGTTATCTGCGTCCCCAGCCACTGTGCAGGGCAGGGCTGGGGGCTCAGGGGTGCCGCTGTGGTCTAAACCGCTTAGCCTCTTGGGCTTGCCGATCAGAAGGTCGGCGGTTCAAATCCCCGCAACGGGGTGAGCTCCTGTTGCTCTGTCCCAGCTCCTGCCAAGCTACCAGTTCAAAAGCATGCCAGTGCAAGTAGATAAATAGGGAGTGCTGCGGTGGGAACATAAACGGCGTTTCCGTGCACTCTGGTTTTCGTCACAGTGTTCATTTGCACCAGAAGCGGTTTAGTCATGCTGGCCACAAGACCCGGAAAGGTGTCTGTGGACAAACGCCAGCTCCCTCGTCCTGAAAAGCGAGATGAGCGCTGCAACCCCATAGTGGCCTTTGACTGGACTTAAATGTCCAGGGGTCTTTTACCTTTACCTTTTGCAGAGGTGGCTCTGACTGGCTTGGGATCAGGGAGCTACATAGTTGTCAACTTTCCCCTTTTTTTCTGGGAAATTCCCTTATTCCGAATAGAATTCCTCGCAAGAAAAGGGAAAGGTTGACAGATATGGGGAGCTAGGATTGCTTTCAAGTTTGAGCTGAGCTACTCATTGCACTTACGATGGTGAAAGCACCCTATTTTTTATACTTTTCAGCTATATACATTTCACTGATTTTACAATCATTTTGACATTTTAAAACTTGTCTTCCTTCCCCCTCTTTCTGTACAATTTAGATAGTTCTGTCCCTATAATTCCTAGGAGAAAGGCTTCAGGTTTATTTTATTTTTACAAACGTTATTTTGAACATCTTTTTCATTTCATTGTATAACATTTCCCAGAAAGCCTTAACCTTCCTGCAAGACCACCACATATGATAAAAGGAACCTTCTTTCTCTTTATGTTTCCAACACTTATTTGATTTAGATTTATACATTTTTGCCAGTTTACTCAGTGTTAGATACCATCGATATATCATTTCCATACAATTTTCTCTTAAACCATAGCTTGCTGTAAATTTTATATCCATATTCCACAATCGTTCCCGTGCTTCCATGTCTATTTTATGACCGATATCTATTGACCAATGTATCATTGAAGATTTTACTTGCTCATCCTTGGTCTCCCATTCCAACAATATTTAGACAGCACTTTTACATTACATTGGACTGAGGCCGTTTAGGGCTTTAAAGGTCAGCACCAACACTGAATTGTGCCCGGAAACGTACTGGCAGCCAATGTAGGTCTTTCAAGACCGTGTTATGTGGTCTCGGCGGCCGCTCCCAGTCACCAGTCTAGCTGCCGCATTCTGGATTAGTTGTAGTTTCTGCGTCACCTTCAAAGGTAGCTCCACATACAGCACATTGCAGTAGTCCAAGCGAGAGATAACTAGAGCATGCACCACTCTGGCGAGACAGTCCGCTGGCAAATAGGGTCTCAGCCTGCATACCAGATGGAGCTGGTAAACAGCTGCCCTGGACACAGAATTGACCTGCGCCTCCATGGACAGCTGTGAGTCCAAAATGACTCCCAGGCTGCACACCTGATATTTCAGGGGCACAGTTATCCCATTCAGGGTCAGAGAGTCCTCCACACCTGCCCGCCTCCTGTCCCCCCCAAAACAGTACTTCTGTCTTGTCAGGATTCAACCTCAATCTGTTAGCTGCCATCCATCCTCCAACCGCCTCCAGACACTCACACAGGACCTTCACCGCCTTCACTAGTTCTGATTTGAAAGAGAGGTAGAGCTGGGTATCATCTGCATACTGATGAACACCCAGCCCAAACCCCCTGATGTTCTCTCCCAGCGGCTGCATGTAGATGTTTAAAAGCATGCGGGAGAGGACAGAACCCTGAGGCACCCCACAAGTGAGAGCCCAGGGGTCTGAACATGGCCCAGGAGGAAGGAGCGGAACCATTGTATAACAGTGCCCCCAGCTCCCAGGCCCTCTAGATGGTCCAGAAGGATGTTATGGTCAATGGTATCAAAAGCCTCTGAGAGATCCAGCAGAACTAGGAAACAGCTCTCACCTTTGTCCCTAGCCTGCCGGTGATCATCAACCAGTGCGACCAAGGCAGTTTCAGTCCCATGGTGAGGCCTGAATCCCGACTGGAAATTGTCAGTGTTTATATTACATTTTTGAAAGATTTGCCTTGAGAGAGTCTTTAAACCTCTTTTGTTGATCACCAGCATTACGCTTTCCATTTTTAAGTTCGGTATAGAGTAGTTGCTTGGAAGATGATAATCAGGCATCCACACAACATGACCAGTCCAACAAAGCTGATGTTGAAGAATCATTGCTTTGACACTGGTGATCTTTGCTTCTTTCAGTACACTGGCATTAGTCTTCCCAAGTGATGTGTAAAAATTTTCGGAGACACCGTTGATGGAATCTTTCAAGGAGTTGGAGATGGCATTTATAAGTGGTCCATGTTTCACAAGCATACAGTAAGATTGGTAGTACAATAGCTTTGTAAACAAGCATTTGGTAATGCACATCACAGTGGTACACACATCACTGTGGTGAAAGAATACTGGGAACTCAGTTATACAGCTGCAAATAAAACTTTTTAAATGCGTTGTAAAGTGCAATGTACACACGGGACACTAGATGGCGAGAGTGAGCAACGCCAAATCCAATGTGTTTTTCAAAACTTTTTTTAGAAAAGCATTTTCGCAGCGTTTTTCTATACGTGCGTAGCTCCCACCAGAATTTCTTGTGGGGAAAATTAAGGAACAGAATGTGTTTTTTTTTAGTCTTCAGGACCTTCCATCCAGATTCTTATTACATGTGCCTTCATTTTTTAAAACGCAAACGAGACTGCCTTCAGTCCGAGACTGGTTACCTTGCATGCCAAAAAGCCCATCATTTCATCTGAAATGCATGTCAGTATTTTTGGTAAACAGACACTATGGATCTCAACAATGAGCAGGGCCACCTGTCTGGAGTTAAAGAGAAAATCCTTGAGGTCTTGTTTTTGGCCAGGAGGCAACATTAACCACCTGGCTATGCATATGTCTAAGCGCACTTGCGGGACTAGGTCTGTGTGATCTTCATGTCTTTTTAGATTTATTTTAACAAACAGCATGCAGTGCCAAAACAAAAACTGCCCATTTAGCTTTGCCCGTAGAAATGACTATGGACTTGGCAGGTACTGTGGCATTTATTGTGTGTGCACCTTCGGCAGGTGAGGGGGGAGGCTAGGACAGGAGTGAATGAACAAGCTGAGTTTTAACTGTTTTTGAAGTTCAGCGGTGTAAAAACAACAACGGGGAGACATTTTAAATGTGGCACCTCACAAAAAAAACCAGGGCACAGGCAGCACTGCAGATCTTCCAAGTGTCCCTATTTTCCAGGGACGTCCCTGATTTAAAGAAGCCATCCCAGTTTCTGATTTGATTCCAGAATGTCCCACTTTTCCTTTGTTGTTGTTTAGTCGTTTAGTCGTGTCCGACTCTTCGTGACCCCATGGACCAGAGCACAACAGGCACTCCTGTCTTCCACTGCCTCACGCAGTTTGGTCAGACTCATGTTGGTAGCTTCGAGAACACTGTCCAACCATCTCATCCTCTGTCGTCCCCTTCTCCTTGTGCCCTCCATCTTTCCCAACATCAGAGTCTTTTCCAGGGAGTCTTCTCTTCTCATGAGGTGGCCAAAGTATTGGAGCCTCAGCTTTAGGATCTGTCCTTCCAGTGAGCACTCAGGGCTGATTTCCTTTAGAACTTTTCCTTAGGATGTCTCTATTTTCATTGGAGAAATGTTGGAGGGTAGGGAGTTATCCGATCCCCAAGCCGTCTAAAGGCAATCCTGTATAGGGAATTTTTTTTAAAAAAAATGTGTAATATTTTATTATGTTTTTATGTATGTTGGAAGCTGCACAGAGTGGCTGGGTCAACCCAGTAAGATGTGTGGGGTATAAATAGTAAAATTATCATTATGGAACGGAACGTCTCTATTTTCATCGGAGAAATGTTGGAGGGTATGGTAATCTGCTCCTGTGTACACTTTGCCCAGCCTAGGTGCAGGTTTCAAACTACCATACTCAGCTTAAAAGGTAAAGGTAAAGGGACCCTTGACCGTTAGGTCCAGTCGTGACTGACTCTGGGGTTGCAGTGCTCATCTCGCATTATTGGCCGAGGGAGCCAGCGTACAGCTTCCAGGTCATGTGGCCAGCATAACTAAGCCACTTCTGGCGAACCAGAGCAGCGCACGGAAACAACGTTTACCTTCCCGCTGCAGTGGTACCTATTGATCTACTTGCACTTTGACGTGCTTTTGAACTGCTAGGTTGGCAGGAGCAGGGACAAAGCAACGGGAGCTCACCCCGTCGCGGGGATTCGAACCGCCGACCTTCTGATCGGCAAGCCCTAGGCTCTGTGGTTCTAAACTGGAATTCAGGACACAGACAACAAATAAGCAAATGATATGACCTCTTTGGTGACAAACTACTTGGAGCATTCTGCCAGTCAGTCAAGAATGACTTTCTCCAGGAATTTTCAAGATAGGACCAGTAGATACCAAGTAATGTATGAACAAGGCCAAATCTAAATGATAAAGTTTTCCATCTCGCATTTTTATGGGCTTTGCATCTTTCTAGTGATGCTCTCTCTAAATTATTTCAATACCTTAGCAATGGATTCGGGTCGCTCTGATTTTTCTTGGTAAAGGGCGTGAAACCTATAGCCCCAAATATTTGTTGGCTGGAGGAGGGCAAATGAGGACGAGTCATCTCATCCAACCATCTCCAAGTCTTTCCGGAGAAATTACCTGTCATTTCGCTAACACATTCCTGAAGACAGGAACCTGACATTTTTTCTTCTTCTTCTTTCGCTTAGGTTGTTATCTAAAGTTCCCTGTACGCCGATGGCTCTCTATAATGAATGCATGACTGAATGAGCAAATGAAAGATGGCGGCAGAAAGTTGTCAATTGGCAATGACAACTGTGAGAAGCAAGCAAGCAAGCAAGCAAGCAAACAAACAAACAAACAAACAAACAAACAGCATTCTAGGAAAGAAACGAGGATTGATACGAACTCATGAATGTTGCCTTAGGAATGTTGCAGGCAGCAAACAGCCCGTTTCCGTGAAAAATAATAAATGGACACAAATCTGACATTGGAAATGGCTATATCTAAAGATGAGTGGGAAAACTCTTCAACTCCCCAGGATACTCTGTGACCTTAAAATAGCCATACCTGAAGAAAGGAAATGTAGTGTGAAACTGCTGACTTGCATTTCAATATGTTCCATGCTATTGTTTGCAGATTAAGACGAGGCAAATTATTTTTGTCATGCTAGATGTGTGAATTGAGTCACCAGTGCCATACCCTCCAACATTTCTCCAATGAAAATAGGGACGTTCTTAATAATAATAATAATAATAATAATAATAATAATACCCTGCCTGTCTGACTGGATTGCGCCATAATAAAACACTAAACATTAAAAAACTTCCCTATAGAGGGCTGAGCTTCAGATGTCTTCTAAAGGTTCTCTAGTTACTTATCTCTTTGGCTTGGGGGTCAGATAACTCCAGCCTTTCTCCGATGAAAATAGGGATGTTCTAATGAAAAGCAGGACATTCTGGGATCAAATCAGAAACCAGGGTGGCGTCTGTAAATCTGGGACTGTCCCTGGAAAATAGGGACACTTGGAGTGTCTGCAGCAAGCTACCTCAGGGCATTATGGCACCCTGAGGGAGGACAAAATGTGCTTTAAATGTATGATGCAACAGTGCCTAAGTCTGTGTAGGCAGAGGGTTCACCCTTAAAATTCTCCATTCAGTTCTGTTGAACAAAGAGGAAATAAAACCCTGCCTCCCTTCTCTTTGCATTCTGGTGCCTTATTCTTCCAGGTTACCACATGCTGTTTGCCTCAGAAGATGCTCTTTTGTTCTGTGGGGCGGTTGTTGTTTCGCTCCACAGATCTGGCGCCTTTCAGGGTGGAAGAGCTTTCAAAACCGTGACGTTGTGTCCCCTTTCCTGTAACCCGCGCTAATAATGTCAATAATGATTAAGGGTCCCTTTCTTTGAGGGCTTCACGATCCTCAAGGTCTCCTTCGAAAGCTGTGCTCTTAATTGTACAAGGAAGGAGATGCCCAGGCGGCCAAGGCCGAGGAAACATGAAACAATACTCCTGGCTTTTTATCTTGCAGATAAAATAGACTTCTTGATAGCTGATGACAGAGCGGGGAGTACGGCTCAGGCAGCTGTCTGCATAATGAACCTGCGTCCTCTAGTTGTGCCCTTCTCTGGCGAAGATCTGATTGCCTGAGAAGGGAGCCAAGCCCCAGAGATCAGACCAAAGGAAGGAGAAGCTTTCAGAGCAGTTTTTGAAATGCCGTGGCAAAGGGAGGAAGGCGAGGTTGCATAGGTACCCATGCTAATGAAGGCCTTTGCCAGCCTATTACCCTACAGATGCTATGGCTCCCATTTGCCCCAGCAAGCATGGCCGATGGGAGATGACGTCCAAAACATCTGGCCAGCAAAGGGATTCCCACAGTGTTAGAAACTAAGATATATGAGCAGGGCCGGATTTAGGTTTGATGAGGCCCTTAGCTACTGAAGGTAATGGGTCCCTTTATATGTCCAGCCGTCCTTTGTCAACAACAAATCTGAAATATACTCGGAGTCAAGTGTGAATTTCATGCTCTTTATTCAGCTCATAGTAGCAAGGAATGGATCTGTCCCCAAAACGTCTGCTATATATACATTATTTACACAATGGGCCCCACGTGATTGGCTAATTCCAGGCTACTCCTGTAGGCCAATCAGGTTGCGGATTCACTTCACCCAGGAGTCTGATTGGCTGCTCTTGCAGGCCAATCAGGTCACTGATTCACTTCCACCTGGAGCTGGATTGGGTGGCTACTGCGGACCAATCAGACTGCTGCATTCTGGATCCTATTGTTCTAGGATTCAGCTCAGTACATAACAAAATCATTGCTGTTTTTTGTGTTGAATATATGCTATATGGTAATTTATGGACCTAATAGGACCTAAAAGCCATTTGCACATAACAAAATATGTACTTTATCAAAGTAATTGTTGAACTGAAATACAATTAAGAAGAAGTATATTAATAGTGAAATATTAAGCTCTAACTTAAAATGATTGGGGGCCCATTACTTACATCATAGGAGCCTACACAACACAAAACACTGTTGCTGTATGTAGGTTTTATTTTATTTGTTGTTTTATCTTCTACTAGCTGGCCCTGCCACGCGTTGCTGTGGGTTATTTTGTGAAATTGGATAAGTTAGAGTAAGTGCATGGATACTCACAGGTGGAGTAAGTTCATGTTGCATGGGTTGTATGTTGTTGCGTTTCTTCTTTGTTGTTGTAGATGGATTAGTAGGAGGGTGGTAGTGTTGGAGGTGGATTTGTTTGGCGGTTGCAGTTTGAATGAGGTAGTTTTTTCATTCAAGTTCAGCTTATCCCGATGAACTTCCGCCTGGCTCCTCTCAGTCTTTCCCCCTCCGTTTTCGCCTGGCTTCCCACAGCTTATCCCGATGAACTTATCCCGATGAACTTTCACCTGCCTGCTCTCAGTCTTCCCCCCCCTTTTCGCCTGGCTTCCCACAGCTTATCCCGATGAACTTCCGCCTGCCTCCTCTCAGTCTCCCCCCCCCGTTTTTGCCTGGCTTCCCACAGCTTATCCCGATGAACTTCCGCCTGCCTCCTCTCAGTCTCCCCCCCCGTTTTTGCCTGGCTTCCCACAGCTTATCCTGATGAACTTCCGCCTGTCTCATTTCAGTCTCCCCCCCCTCCGTTTTCACCTGGCTGATTTTATGCTTATTACCATCAGTAGCAGCCGCAGCAAAAATAACCCCCCCTCCCCCAAGTCATCCTTGTGACTTCCCCCACCCTGGGTCAGCCCACGACCTATTCGGGCCCCTCCTCCCCCCACCCCACCCCCCACTCGGCTCCACCCGGGATTGTAAAGTAGAGCCGAGGCCTAGTGAGGTCTAGTCCTGTTTAGGGAGGCTTTTAATGTTTAATAGATTATTGTATTTTAATGTTCTGTTGAAAGCCGCCCAGAGTGGCTGGGGAAACCCAGCCAGATGGACGGGGTATAAATAATAAATTATTATTATTATTATTATTATTATTATTATTATTATTATTATTATTATTGTCTGTAGGCTGTAAAGTAGAGGTGAGGCCTGGGAGGGGGGGAGTGTTTTTGGGTTGCGGCCTGTGGCTGTGGCTCTGTGGGTTGGGGTTGTCTGGTAATGGCCGCCTTGGTGGTTTCAGTTGCTCGGTTGATGACGTCATTATTTGGCGCCACCCTTCAGAGCTTTTGCAGGTGACAGAGCGCGATCTGCTTTTCTATTGGATGCTGCTGGTGTATTCAGAGTTTCTGGTGGTGATGTATAATGTCTGTGACAGAATTATTTTGTGGTTTTTCTTTATTTTAGGTATGACAGGTGTGGTTTTTCTGAATTTTTATTACGCCAGATTAGAATGCCATGGTAATGGAAACTCTGTGTCCAAATTTGATGTGATTTGGTCCAGCGGTTACGGAGCAAGGGTGTTTCGGACAAACACGCAATGGGAACATTTTTATATATATAGATTTTGGAAATGTACATCCAGTTGTTGTTTTTCCTTTATTTTTTGGGGGCCCCCCCAAGAAAGTGGGGCCCTAAGCTATAGCTTGTTTAGCTTATACATACCGGTAAATCTGGCAGTTCAAAGTTTAGGTATGCTGGAATTTCAAAGGATGGCTGCGTTTTGGTTCTCATAGTGAGAATTTGATAGATTTGCCTCCAAATATAAACTGAATCAAAAATTTTCCTAAATCCGTAAGAAAGATAGGATAGATAGATAAGACAGACAGGCAGATCTTCTAATGGCCTATGCCAGCAGGGGAAGGGATGTTCTTACACTCGTATCCTGCATAAATAAAGGTTCTTCTTGTTCCTTAAAAAAATAAAATAAAATAAACTCAGATATATAATCTAATTGCCAAATGGCAGCTTAAACCATTCAAGTTATGGTCATGAATATGGAATGTCTAGGTGTCGTTTTTTTGTTTTGTGGTGGAGTTGCTGATGCTGATTTTCATTTCTATACCGCTTTATCATAGCTGTCAACTTTTGGATTTGAAAATAAGGGATTTTTTCAAACTTTCGGATTTGAAAATAAGGGATGCCGCGAGGGCGGTGCAATGGCACCAAGTAGCCACTGTAAGCAGATGGAAACATTAGCAGGATTTTAATCTACTTGTAACGTAACAAACACTATGGATAATATAGGTAAAGGGACCCCTGACCATTAGGTCCAGTCGCAGACAACTCTGGGGTTGTGGCGCTCATCTCGCTTTAGTGGCCGAGGCAGCCGGCGTACAGCTTCCGGGTCATGTGGCCAGCATGACTAAGCTGCTTCTGGCAAACCAGAGCAGCGCATGGAAACGCTGTTTACCTTCCCGCCGGAGCGGTACCTATTTATTTACTTGCACTTTGACGTGCTTTCTAACTGCTAGGTTGGCAGGAGCAGGGACTGAACAACGGGAGCTCACCCCATCGCGGGGATTCGAACAGCGCCACCCGCGTCCCATGGATAATATGGATAGATGCAAAACATAGATTATGAAACAATATCCAGTTGAAAATGTTGACAATGGGACCCATGGAGGGGTTGGGGGGAAATCTCGAGATTTAGAGAAAGCTCTATATATAGATATGTATTTGGTATTGTTATAAACCTTTATTTGTAAAATCAAATAAAAATGATTTTAAAAACCCACAAGTGACACTTTGCTTTCCTCAGATAACCATCTTAAATGCTGTAACCAGATAATATGACCTTAGAGAGCTGTGATGGGTGTATGTGTGTGTGTGTGTGCATGTGTGGCTTTTTTTTTGGTGTGTGTGTGTTTTGTGCTTTTTCTTTTTCTTTCTGGTTTTTATGGGATGGCATGCAATTTCGTTGCACTTGTATAGCGTTGTGCTTGTACTTGTGCAATGACAATAAATAAATTATCTTATCTTAGCTGCCAACTTGGCATCCAGAGATCTGGTCGCAACTTTTGCCAGTCACAAAACAGAATACAGACGTATCTTGGATCCCAAACGCCTTGCGAGTTGAACGTTTCGGCTCCCGAATGCTGCAAACCCAGAAGTGAGTGTTCCGGTTTGTGAATGTTCTTTGGAACCCAAACATCCAACGGGGCTTCCATGGCTTCTGATTGGCTGCAGGAGCTTCCTGCAGCCAGTTGAAAGCCACACCATGGTTTCCGAATGTTTTGGAAGTCAAACGGACTTCCGGAACAGATTCCGTTCGACTTCCAAGGTACCACTGTATGCAGAAATGGCGAAACTTACTGGAAAAATAAGAAATCGAGATAACAATTTTTTTAATAAAAAGAATAGAAATGGTTTATTGAGTATTTACAAACAAATTGTAAGCAGTTAAGAAGATTGGCAGGATTATTGTAATAACCTGCAGTTTCATAAGAGTATATATTTAAAGTCGATGAATAAATGAACAAATTAAGTTAATTTGGATATGCAGAAAATATTGAAAATAAATTTAAGGAACCGCAGAAAGAGGGGGAAGGAAGTCAAGTTTTGAAAAAATGACTGAAAAATTATTGAAATGTATAAACCTGAAAATCATAAATTCTATCTATCTATCTATCTATCTATCTATCTATCTATCTATCTATCTCATCTGTCTGTCTATTTATCTATCATCTACAGTGCTTTTTTTCTGGGGGGAACGCAGGGGTACACATATTACTAAACATTTTGTGAATCTTTGTACTTTTGTCCATTTACTGTATTTATTTTTCCCTATTTGAACTATAAAATGGTGGTTTTCTTGAGTCAAAATGGGAGTACCCCTAAACATTTTTTAAAGGAAAAAAGCTCTCTCTCTCTCTCTCTCTCTCTCTCTCTCTCTCTCTCTCTCTCTGTGTGTGTGTGTGTGTGTGTGTATAACCAGTTACCCCAAGGAGTGATGGGCTTTCTCTCTGATTATCTTCAAGGAGAGGCTGGGCGACTAGGAACGGTCCAGCTCTGGGTTTTCAGCATCAAGATGGGAGCTAGACTAAATCCTGGGCCACATAGGTAGACCCACCTGATGCAACTGTGATGTCAGGTGACCCATTTTTCCTTTGCAGTGTAAGAAAAGCCAAACCTAGCCAAATAGGGCATGAAGCTACCACCAGTCAGGCCTGCTATATGATCCACTAGACCAGGGGTAGGCAACCTAAGGCCCGGGGCCCGGATGCGGCCCAATCGCCTTCTCAATCCGGCCCGCGGACGGTCCGGGAATCAGCGTGTTTTTACATGAATAGAATGTGTCCTTTTATTTAAAATGCATCTCTGGGTTATTTGTGGGGCATAGGAAATCGTCCATATTCCCCCCCCCCAAAATATAGTCCGGCCCCCCACAAGGTCTGAAGGATGGTGGACCGGCCCACGGCTGAAAAAGGTTGCTGCCCCCTGCACTAGACCCTCTCTAACTTTCAGACCCTCTTCTTCCATCTCAAGCCCTTGCCACTAGTAACATGCCTTCCAAGTGCCTTGGGGTGAAAAGGGACACCCCGCTTTTTCGTGTGGGACTTTGGCGGCCATTTTGGGTGCTGTGATCTCTAGTGCTGTTGCCCCCCTCCCCAAAAAGTGCTTTTTCCAGAGCGAAAGCAAGGCTCAGGTCACGTGACTCATCTGAGAATGCTTCCCAGAAGACACACACCTCCGATTCTGGGCTGGAAAAAGTTAATAAAGTTAATAAAGATGTAAATGTTGCTTCTCAGCATATGCTGAATGCCACAAACTGCCAGTGTGGTGTAGTGGTTAAGAGCGGTAGACTCGTAATCTGGTGAACCGGGTTCGCGTCTCCGCTCTTCCACATGCAGCTGCTGGGTGACCTTGGGCTAGTCACACTTCTTTGAAGTCTCTCAGCCCCACTCACCTCACAGAGTGTTTGTTGTGGGGGAGGAAGGGAAAGGAGAATGTGAGCCGCTTTGAGACTCCTTCGGGTAGTGATAAAGCGGGATATCAAATCCAAACTCTTCTTCTTCTTCTATAGAACAACCACAGTGCATTGGGAGAGACTGTCCCAGCTACTTCTTGGAAATCAACCTCCAATTTTCAAGAATGGGAACATCATTGGCTGAAAAAGGGCTGCTAGATGCGCTTCCTGGGAAAATAGGAGCTGTGGGTTTCAATGGGGGCTTGCAGAGGAGAACTTCCTAGTGGGCGATACCCATTAACTTGATTTTCAAATAAACTTCTCCATAAAATAAAACACATTACAGCCTTTCAAATAACTGTACATTACTACCGGGGGGGGGGGAGGAGAAGCACCCCAGAATTATTGCTCTGAATTAGTGGGTTGTGTCTATCGCGAAAGCACCCCCTTTCTCCAATCAAGTCCCTACCGAAAAGATTTAATTAAATTTTTATGTGTAAATTTACAAACCATTAAATTAAATTAAACTATAAAAATGCTCCTTGTGACTGGGAATGATCGCAGCTGTAAAATATTTATTAGAAACTTTATTAATGTTTTTTTTTTGGGTGGTATTTATTTGGTGGTATTATAAAGTATTATGATTTCTCTGGTGTTTGGGGAGTTCCTAGCATCCTTACACCTTTCTTAAGGCTTCATTAAGGAAGTGAGTCTGCCTCCCGCATTCCTAAATTGAATCAAGCGCAACACATGAAGTGTAGTATAGGACCTGTCTCTTTACTCCTATCTGCCATAGGAGTAAAATCATTTCACGAATTGCATGAAGAATTGCCACTAGATGGCAGCATCAGATTGACAGACCACAGCAGTCCATTTATTTGAGACATCTGAGGGCTGTGTATGTGGAGACTGAAATTTGTCGGATATTTGAGTTTAGATTGTAGCAAGCACAATCTCAGTTTGGGATAGAATCTCTTTCAGTGTACTTTCCCCCCAATATCAGAGTCCTTTCTGTTGGGGATAATTCAGAGTGAAATTCCCAGGTGTCAAAAAAAGGTTATTTATGTATGCCACTACGGCAGCCCGTGTTTTGTTAGCCCCAGAATGGAAAACGAGCGAGGTCCCAACCAAAGAAGAATAGCAACTTAAGTTGACAGAATATGCACAACTCGCAGACTTAACATATAAAAAAAGAGAACAAGAAGAACATACGTTTTTTGGAAAACATTTATTGAATAGATGGGAAATAATTTTATACAGCTGAAAATGCTGGCAGCATTAAGATAAATTCAACAGTGTAAACAAATTTTGATGGATGTGATAACGGAATACTGAATGGTATAGTTTTTGTAAAACACGCAGGGATTTATATGTAAAATGAACCATGGAAAGAGAAAAAGGGAAGTCATTGATATCTTAAGGATGTAAAATGAATATTTTAAATTGTGAAACAGAAAATTTACTAGGATTTATATATAAGTAGAATCTCTCTACAAAGGTCCGTATAGTTAAAGCTATGGTTTTCCCAGTAGTGATGTATAGAAGTGAGAGCTGGACCATAAAGAAGGCCGATCGCCGAAGAATTGATGCTTTTGAATTATGGTGCTGGAGGAGATTCTGGAGAGTCCCATGGACTGCAAGGGGATCAAACCTATCCATTCTGAAGGAAATCAGCCCTGAGTGCTCACTGGAAGGACAGATCCTGAAGCTGAGGCTCCAATACTTTGGCCACCTCATGAGAAGAGAAGACTCCCTGGAAAAGACCCTGATGTTGGGAAAGATGGAGGGCACAAGGAGAAGGGGACGACAGGGGACGCGATGGTTGGGCAGTGTTCTTGAAGCTACCAACATGAGTCTGACCAAACTGCGGGAGGCAGTGGAAGACAGGAGTTCCTGGCGTGCTCTGGTCGATGGGGTCACGAAGAGTCGGAAACGACTATTTGACTAAACAACAACAACAACAACAACAACAACAACAACAACAACAACGAATCTCTCTCAGCTTGGACCTTCTTTCCATTCCTCTAAGGACATCTTTATTAATTTTATTATTACTCTTCTTGCATTTATAGCCCACTTTCCTTCCATCATGGAACTCAAGATGGCATACGTGAGGAGGGTCTCCCATCCAGGCACCTACGTACCAGATCTGGACCTTCTTAACTGCAGCAAAGTGCTGGTCTTCTGTGCTTTCAAGCCATGCACTGAGCATCACCTCCTGCGAGGATGGTGAATAAATATGAGGTTATCACTAGTTTCAGGCATGATGGAAACATACAATGCGAATCCTTTAAGTGTCCCTTTTTCACCAGGGACAGTCCCTGATTTTCTGAAACCTTCCCGGTTTCTGATTTGATCCTGGAATGTCCCACTTTTCCTTAGGATGTCCCTATTTTCACTGGAGAAACCTCAGAGGATATGGAGCTATCCTACCCCCGAGCTGTCTAAAGGCAATCTTGTATAGGGAAGTTTATTTTAAAAAAATAAAATAATGTGTAATGTTTTACAGTGGAACCTCGGTTTGCGAACGCAATCCGTTTTGGAACATCGTTTGAGTACCGAAACGTTCAAATACCAAAAACTCAGTATGGAAGCTTCAAAACGGAAAAATTAATATGAAAACTAAAAAAAAAAAAAAAAAAAAAAAAAAAAGGGAATTTTTTTTCCGAAAGAGGTAGGAAGAGCTGTGAACTTGAAGCATCCTTGAGTCAATCTCCTGGTGCGTGGTGCAGGATTAGCGACGGTGCTACCTATTCAAAGAGTGTGGCTGCCTCCAGTATGCAAATATTATGAAGACAATTTAAATCTCAAGTGCTTTCTCGTTAAAAGAAATGAAATCTTGGAGCTCACACTCAGACACCTATTCATACATCGCTTTTGCTGTCAACTCATGCCATCATTCATTTGTGATCTGTTAAGGTGCCACAAAACTCTGTCTTGATTTTGCTGTAAAATACCAACACAGACATCCTTTTGGAAATGATCCCCAGCTTTATCTAGGGAATCCTCATCTTCGTAAGGGTGAATTATATGTTACTTAACTTCTAGACTTAAGGGACGCAGGTGGCACTGTGGTGTATACCACTGAGACTAGGGCTTGCTGATCAGAAGGTCGGCAGTTCGAATCCCTGCAACGGGGTGAACTTCCATTGTTCGGTCCCTGCTCCTGCCAACCTAGCAGTTCAAAAGCACATCAAAGTGCAAGTAGATAAATAGGTACCGCTCTGGCGGGAAGGTAAACGGCGTTTCTGTGCGCTTCTCTGGTTTTGTCAGAAGTGGATTAGTCATGCTGTCCACATGACCTGGAAGCTGTCTGCGGACAAACGTCAGCTCTCTCGGCCAGTAAAGCAAGATGAGCGCCGCAACCCCAGAGTTGTCTGCGACTGGACTTAATGGTCAGGGGTACCTTTACCTTTTAACTTCTAGCCTTAGAGTCACAGTGTTTTTATCAGAGCACAGAGTGTTCCCTGTTTGGATCAAAAGACTGAGGTGTCTATATGGACGCTGCTTAAGCGATTCAGCTTCATGTAGACCACTTACAGCCGTGGTTCCCAACGTGGGGCACACGCCCCACAGAAGGGCAATTTGATTTTTAAGAGGGGCAAATCGAGAATGTATGAATTATTAACAGTTAATGGCCTTTTAGGCTTCCTCAGCATGAATAGGAGTTCACTTTTTGAATGATAAGAATTCTATTTCACCGGGTGGGGGGGCACCAGGATTTTAGAGATGCTTAGGTGGGGCATGGCCAAAAAAGGTTGGGAAACACTGGCTTCAGAATTCAGATTCTGAATGAGATCAGCTGTCTCGGTCCAAAGTTGACCGACCTCCCAAAATCATCAGAGAACTCAAACTAATGGATGCCAAAGGAGGCATATGAAACCAAAATAGTTAGGACTACTGGGACATCAGAACAAAGGTTGTGAAAGAGGGCCTACCTACATAGAATCATAGAGTTGGAAAGGACCCTGAGGATCATCTAGTCCAATCCCCTGCAATGCAGGATTACATAGGTCTTCTATATGGGGATCGAACCTGCAACCTTGGTGTTATCTTCTTCTTCTTCTTCTTCTTCTTCTTCTTCTTCTTCTTCTTCTTCTTCTTCTTCTTCTTCTTCATCATCTTCTTTGTTTGGCAATCTTAGCCGAGTAAGATTGTCTTCCATGAACACAGTCTTAACAGTGAGTCCATAAGTGACTGTGGATGCCAATTCTGGATCCACACGTCCTTCCACAGTGGGGACATTGGTTTCCAGGTGGGAGTTGATCATGGTGAGGGTTTGCCAAGTGTGTCGTCCTCTTAGCACGTTTCCCCCTTTTGTCCTGAGTTTGAGTGAAAGATTCCATCAACGGTGTCTCCGAAAATTTTTACACATCACTGGGGAAGACAGGCGAACTAATGCAAGTGTACTGGAAGAAGCAAAGATCACCAGTGTCAAAGCAATGATTCTTCAACATCAACTTCGTTGGACTGGTCATGTTGTGTGGATGCCTGATTATCGTCTTCCAAAACAACTACTCTATTCCGAATTTTAAAATGGAAAGCGTAATGCTGGTGTTCAACAAAGAGGTTTAAAGACTCTCTCAAGGCAAATCTTAAAAAATGTAGTATAGACACCAACAATTGGGAAACACTGGCCTGCAAGCACTCCAACTGGAGAACAGCCTTCACCAAAGGCGTTGTCAGCACCATGCCCTAACCAACTGAGCTATCTACTTGGATGGCACATGTTCTTTTTATCAGGTATTTATGATGATTTGTGCCCACGATAACATCAGGGTGGTTGAGCACAATCCCGCTATCAATACTGTTTGTGCCTGCAGAGGTTCTGCAGAGGTTCGGCTTCCTGCAGAGATCCTGCAACTTTTCATGCAGCAAATGTCCTGGGTTTCTTGTTGCCTTTGCTCCACTGTTGCTTTGCTATGGTGAACAAGTGCACCTCTAGATGGCAGTAATGCTTCAGTATTCAGGAAAGCATCGCAGAACAACTAGTAACGTGGGATACTGTGTCGACAGTCCTGTATAAATCTACCACGGACACAGGTAGCACTGTGGTCTAAACCACTGAGCCTCTTGGGCTTGCCGATCAGAAGGGTCGGTGGTTTGAATCCCCGCGACGGGGTGAGCTCCCGTTGCTCTGTCCCAGCTCCCTGCAACTACTTTGCAGTTTGAAAGCACACCAGATAAATAGGTATTGCGGCGCTGGGAAGGTAAACAGTGTTTCCGTGCGCTCTGGTTTCCGTCACGGTGTTCTGTTGTGCCAGAAGCGGTTTAGTCATGCTGGCCATATGACCCAGAAAGCTTTCTGTGGACAAACGCTGGCTCCCTCGGCCTGAAAGCAATATAAGCCCCGCAACCCAATAGTTGCCTTTGACTGGACTTAACTGTCCAGGGGCCCTTTTCCTTTACCTTTACCTTTACCTTTACCTTTACTTTTACCTTTACCTTTACCTTTACCTTAATGGGAGTTGTATTTCATTGAGTGGGGTTAGAATCATAGAGTTGGAAGGGACCCCATGGATCATCTATTCCCAAACGGAATATGCCGTACTCCATCAGAGCATTTACTACTTAACACTTCTATCAGCAGTAGCCAAACTGACCAACAGACCAAACTGACTGACACATAGAGGCAATTAGTCCTCTCTTAGAATGTTGGATTTGACTGACATATCCCACACTTATGACATCAGAAAGCACATGGAACCGTCAGATTTCCCTGGGCAGGAAGGCAAGGGCAGCAGTACTGTGATCGGTGATCTGAATTTTGGGATATCCTTTCCTTTGCTCTGCTTTTCCATTTCAGTTATGTTTTCTACCCAGCCAGAAATAAAGAAGCCTGTTTGTTTGACTGCAGTTAAGAGTTAAGTTTGTTTATTCTGCAGTTGTTATGATGAGCAGAGCAGAACTGGTTGCTTTTTGCTGAAAAGCTATATTGTGAGGCTCCCTTTCAGGATGTTTTCTTGCCTGTTTATCAAGCATTACTAAAGGAAGTCTATTATCCAGTAAATATTGTACGACATTAAGGACTCAATCTCACCGACTTCAACAAAGAAGCTATGCATATTGTTCTCAGCATCATTCTCCGTAAATTGAAATGTTGCATTGTAATATGCTCTTACCCTGTTTCTAAATCTTTTTTTTTTTTGTATTGGTGTTGTGATAAATGCTTTTTTATTTTTATTTTTTTTTTGAAAACAGGATCCGCACTAGCTTTTAATGTCATAGTCATAACATAGCATAACATAACAGGTTGTTTTGCACCTTGTTCAATGTTTCCTTAACACCCGTTTTTCTAATGAAACAAACCACAACAAATATGCCATGTAATTAATTCCTGCTAACTTGACCTGTACATAAAACACTCGCAGGCAAGTGTTTCCCAATTTTTGGTGTTTATATGACATTTTTAAAAAATTGCCTTGAGAGCATCTTTAAGTAAACCTTTGTAGTTGTCCACTGGCATTATGCTTTCCATTTTTAAGTTGGGAATAGAGTAGTTGCTTTACTACAGGTATCCATACAACATGACCAGTCCAACAAAGTTGATGTTGAAGAATCATTTCTTCCACACTGGTGATCTTTGCTTCTTCCAGTACACTGGCATTAGTTCGCCTGTCTTCCCAAGTGATATGTAAAAAAAATTTTGAGGCACCGTTGATGGAATCTTTCAAGGAGTTGGCGATGGCATTTATAAGTGCTTCATGTTTCACAAGTGTACAGTAAAGTCTGTATGGAAGAGGTATGTCCCACCTACAAATGTGGCAGCCAAACCAAACAAAGTTGTCTACAGGGCTGCTCCTGTGACCCCCCCCCAATCTTCTCTGGAAAGCTCCCTCAACACTCTGGAGCAGATTTAGAGGGTGCACGGGCGGTGGGGGGGGGGAGGGGAGGGAAAATCTTACGTAATAAGTGTGAATCTGTTCCATTCATAAAATTGCTGTGTAAGATTCAACAGTGTGTGTACTGGGATGCAGTTTTAGGATCATGAAGCACATGCATTATACCGGTAAGGTAAAGGTAAAGGGACCCCTGACCATTAGGTCCAGTCGTGTCCGACTCTGGGGTTGCCGTGCTCATCTCGCTTTATTGGCCAAGAGCCGGCATACAGCTTCCGGGTCATGTGGCCAGCATGACAAAGCCGCTTCTGGCGAACCAGAGCAGCACACAGAAACGCCGTTTACCTTCCCACCAGAGCAGTTCCTATTTATCTACTAGCACTTTGATGTGCTTTCGAACTGCTAGGTTGGCAGGAGTTGGGACCGAGCAATGGGAGCTCACCCCGTAGCAAGGATTCGAACTGCTGACCTTCTGATCAGCAAGCCCTAGGCTCTGTGGTTTAACCCACAGCGCCACCTGGGTCCCTTCAATATACCGGTATGTAGAATTAAAAATTCACATAAGAAACAGCCAACAAACTGTTTTCTCAAAACTTGGAATATAACTATTGCCCGCAGTTGTCAAATTTGCAGACTGTCATGTGGATAGTTAGTCAAAGTTGGTGGGATTTAACAGCTGCCAAATGCAAAATCTTGTACACTTTGCACAACCTCTTTGTTTCCTGTTCATCAGTGAATATTCCAACTTTCCCACAGTATAGCGTCAAATGCACATGCTCCCCTGGAAGTCATGAATTCTATGGATTCTGCATGACTGTAAAGCCTATCGCTGAAACAATTTCAGTGTGTCCTGAGAGGAGTTAGTAACATCCTTTTGGTAACAAATTGCATATCTCGAAAAGGCTGGGGGCTTGATGTATGGGTTCTCCAACAAAAGGTAAAGGTAAAAGGGACATGGGTGGCACTGTGGTCTAAACCACTGAGCCTCTTGGGCTTGCTGATCAGAAGGTCAGCGGTTCTAATCCATGCAACGGGGTGAGCTCCTGTTGCTCTGTCCCAGCTCCTGCCAACCTAGCATTTCAAAAGCACACCAGTGCAAGTAGATAAATAGGTACTGCTGCAGAGGGGAGGTAAATGGTGTTTCCATGAGCTCTGGTTTCTGTCATGGTGTTCTGTTTGTGCCAGTAGCGGTTTAGTCATGACCCAGAAAGCTGTCTGTAGACAAACACCAGCTCCCTCAGCCTGAGAGCGGAGATGAGCTCCACAACTCCATAGTCGCCTTTGACTGGACTTAACCGTCCAGGGGCCCTTTACCTTTACCTTTTATCTTTCTCAAACACATTTGATCTACAGGAGGGATGGAAGGAAAGATTTCTTCACACAGACCTAGTTCATCTATGGAATTCGCTACCACATGCTGGGTTGACAGCCGCCATTTTGGACATATTTGAAAGGGGTTCAGACAAATCCATGGCCGATCATAAGGCTATCCATGTCTGTTAGTCATGTTGGCTATATTCCCTTGAGAATGCTGCCTCTGAATACCAAATATTGGGGAACAACACCAGGAGAGGGTTACTGCCTTCACAATCTGCTTGTGGGCCTCACAGAGGCATCTGGTTGGCCACCGAATGGAAGCGAGGTGTTGGGATAGATAGGCTTTTAAAACAATCCAGCAGGGCTCTTCCTACATTGCATGGGTTGGGTTCATGGTAGGACAGAAAGCTGCACTCCATTAATTTGCTCAGCGGGATTTATTAAGTGATTTGTGCAGGTAGACAAGCCCTGCTGTGCTAAAGTATTAAGGATCTATTTTGTGTTAACAGATATACCTACAGGGATTGCATCTGCTAAAGTGTAATGCTTCAGGGCATCACAGGCTGGGATATATAAAGAGAATTTTTTAAGCATGCGAAAGCAGGCAAACGGTAAATTTGCAGTAATCAAAAAGGTCTCTGAAAGTGACGTAATTCTACCAGCTTTGGTCGGAACTAATGCCGTATGACGATTGAGCTGAAGCTCATCTCAGTCCAATTTGCTTCACCAGACACAACTTTCCTATACCTTTACGTTCCCACAAGAAGTCAGCCCAATGGAAAACATGATGTGATTCCTAACATCCGTCCTAGAACCGGATATCTGTTTCAGAAATGCAGTGTAGATCAAATGAAGGCCTTGAAGACAGTGCTGAATTCTAATAACTGGAAATGCAATAAAATATTTCCATATTGTATACAAAGGACAGAGATAGACTTAGGAAAGCTGAAGATTGAGGAAAAGATATGAAAACCAGAGTAGGGAGGGAGGGAAGTCACAAGTTTGGCTGAGTATTTGTATTGATTTGTTGAATGTAATGATTCTTTATTAAGTGTGTGGTTCCCCCCCCCATATCATTTTGAAAATAAAAACATATTGGAATTAAAGAAAAGAAAATAGAATCAAAAGGACCCATGAAGGGGATGGGGGGAAGTCAAGAGATTCAGGGTAATCTCGAAATGTGCATATTGTATGGTTTATTGATGTATGTTTACTTTCTTTCTTTTTCTATTTTTGAAAATCAAATAAAAAGATTATAAAAAAAGGAAACGCAGAGGAGTTAGTGTGAACATTTGGGGGCGAACACTGTGCCGCATAAGTCTCGTTGTGGTTGCCCCTTTTCTCCTAGTACCAATGTGTCTCTCTCAACCACAACTCCAGAGCAAAGCAAAGTGGAGGAAGACTTTCAACCTTTCTCTTGGGCGAAATGTTGTTCTGCGTCAACAAGCAAATCAGCATCTGAGTCCTGCTGGATCAGGAGTAAGACCCACTTAATGCTGTGTCTCAGTTCTCTAAAGGACCACAGACCTGGTGCCCTACAGGCTTTTGCCACTGACAAGACAGAAGTACTGTTCTTGGCGGACAGGGGGAGGGCTGGTGTGGAGGACTCCCTGGTCCTGAATGGGGTAACTGTGCCCCTGAAGGACCAGGTGCGCAGCCTGGGAGTCATTCTGGACTCACAACTGTCCATGGAGGCACAGGTTAATTCTGTGTCCAGGGCAGCTCTCTACAAGCTCCATCTGGTATGCAGGCTGAGACCCTACCTGCCCACAGACTGTCTTGCTAGAGTGCTGCATGCTCTTGCTAGAGTGCTACTGCAATGCGCTCTACGTGGGGCTACCTTTAAAGGTGACTCGGAAACTGCAATTAATCCAGAATGCGGCCAGAATGCGGCAACTAGACCAGTGACTGGGAATGACCGCTGAGACCATATAACACCGGTCTTGAAAGACCTACATTGGCTCCCAGTGCGTTTCTGAGCACAATTCAAAGTGTTGGTGCTGACCTTTAAAGCCCTAAACGGCCTCGGCCCAGTATACCTGAAGGAGCGTCGCCATCCCCATCGTTCAGCCAGGACTCTGAGGTCCAGCGCTGAGGGCCTTCTGGCGGTTCCCTCGCTGTGAGAAGTGAGGTTACAGGGAACCAGGCAGAGGACCTTTTCGATTGTGGCACCCGCCCTGTGGAACGCCCTCCCAGCAGATGTCAAGGCAATAAGCAACTACCTTACTTTTAGAAGACATCTGAAGGCGGCCCTGTTTAGGGAAGTTTTTAATGTTTGATGCTGTATTGTGTTTTTAATATTTGGTTGGAAGCCGCCCAGAGTGGCTGGGGAAACCCAGCCAGATGGGCAGGGTATAAATAAATTATTATTATTATTATTATTATTATTATTATTATTATTATTACAACTACTCAGCAGAGAGCGGAGGAAGCAACCAATGCTTGTAACAGTACTCTTTCACTGAGCTTGGGATCGTCCCCATATCATATCAGCCAGGTGGAGAGCGAGCAGCCAGCAGAGAGCATTGCTGGCTGCTCGCTCTCCACCTTAGAGCAGATTTATGCCACGAGGTGCCATAGAAAGGCACTGGACATAGTAAAAGATCCATCACATCCTGGTCACCATCTCTTCGAGCTCTTGCCGTCGGGACGGAGATACAGGACGATGAGGACAAGAACAAGCCGTCTTAGGAACAGCTTCTTCTCCAGAGCGATCTCAGCCTTGAATGGGAAGCCTGGACTTTGAAAGTCATCCAATCTTACCTGTTATGCTGTATCATACGGTATGGTTTTAATCAGTGTTTTTGTAGTTGTTTTGTTTTTGCGTGGAGTGCCCTATCTGGGTGGATGGAGCAGCCGAGTAATTTCGTTGTCCCCAAAGGGGACAATGACAATAAAATATATTCTATTCTATTCTATTCTATTCTATTCTATTCTATTCAAGGGGATTGCAATGACTGGAGAATAATCTTGAGTTTGGAAACATGGAAACAAGTCGTCCAAGGAAAACAGGGAAAGTCCCCGGGATAGACTTCAAGAAATAAAGGAGAAATAAAGGTGTTTATGATCTCAAGATGGAGAGATAAAGATGTTTGTCTTTTTCTCTCCTCTACCCAGAATCTTCTCGTATTCAAATAAAAATGCAGCGGCACTCTTAATCATTGTTAAGTGATTATGGAAATCACTGTGAAAATTGGCATCCAGAGGTGTCTTGTGTCTTAATTAAATATGTTAAGAAGCTTGTTTGAGCAGCCTTCATGGAAGGCTGCTGGTCTGTTGGCGTCAAGCACTTAAAAGTGGATTGCATTCACTAGAGGTGTTTCTTAGGACAGAGTTTCCTATTTAAAAAAATGAAGCTGAGTGTTGTTGGAAATAAATAATGCATCCTTGTGAAATTTGCAACATGGATTTTGGAGGTCGTTGTGAGAAAGTCATAGCAAAGCAGTGGTATTTCATTTTAAAAATAATAATATGTAAGTGTATGTTAATTGCACTGGCTTTGTTCTGATATATTTGAAAATGTAAAGCTCCCAAGGCTGATTTAAGGGAGTCCCTGACACTGTAATTGTTTATCCTTTTAATAATGAGTCCGTTAACCTGAGATTCTAGCCCTATTTAGATGTTTACTTGCCCCCAAGATAGCAGCAGTGAATATTCCTGTGCAACGGCACCATCATTAGTACCCAATTAAAGCGAGACTCTATGCTAATAAAGCCAGGAGTCACTTTACAAAAGAAGGAAAAGAAAAGTGCTTAATGAATAGATTCCTGCACACTGTTTGATGTTTGCGATAATTGGTTTAGTCTAGCTCTTAAATTAAGGACAGCTTAAAAACTGCGCAGACATTTGAAGGTTGCTGTATTTCAGAAAGACATCTCAAAATTCATCAGGCGACGGTCAGCATCTCATGGAAAATCTCCATCTTGTCCAAGATTTGCCTGCAAAAAACATAGGTGTAAAAAAAAAAATCCATTTCATGGGCAGTCTTATTCTGTGCTGTATTTTAGATGCTGATCAGCTCTGCTCAGTTGTCAGAGCATAAGACTCTTAATCTCAGGGTCATTGGTTTGAGCCCCATATTGGACCAAAAGATTCCTGTATTGTAGGGTGTTGAACTAGATGATTCTCATGCTCCCTTCCAACTCTATGATTCTATGACTTTCTATGACTACCTGTCAGGAGTTCAGGTTTCCAGCTTGATAACACAGTAAGCGTAGGTAATTAAAAAGGAGGATTTATTGCAAAAACAAACAGATAGCTCCGGACGGCTCTGACAAAGCCTCTGGCACCATTACTCAAGATGACCCTTCTGAAGACTCCTTCCGGCGTCAACAGAAGATATTGAACATACAACCCTTACGTTTCTTGTTTTGCTTCCTATCTAGCAGCCCTCCCATTTGCCGACTCTTCGGACTTAGTGAATCAGCTCGAACCTCTTCCTGTGCTGAGAGGCTGAGTCTATTCATGCCTATTTGTGCTTCCTGTGAGCTTTGGCTGTGTTCCTGCCTGCTCTCAGCTACTGCCTTATCAGCCGGTTCGTCAAGGTCAGGAAGAGGCAAAGTCTGCAGCTGCCGGCTCTCCCCTGCCTGACTAACATCTAAGCCTCTCTGTTCCTGGCTGCTTTCTGCAGTTGGCTGTAAATCTTCGCTTGGAGCTGGCTCATTCCTTACACTACCTGCCACGGTTTGCTCCATGTTTCCATGCAGACAATATTGTGCCAGCCCCAGGCACTTTGGACAACTCTGATGGTGGTCCTTAAGGTATGGTCCAGAAACCAAGCCTTAAGCGGACCAGTTGAAGGAGCTGGGTATGTTTAGCCTGGAAAAGAGGAGACCGAGAGGAGATATGATAGCTGTCTTCAAATATCTTAAGGGCTGTGACATGGAAGATAGAGCAAGCTTGTTTTCTCCTGCTCTAGGTAGTAGTGTCAGTTTGCATTTCTTAGTGCAGAAAGTATTGATCTGATGAGTAGAGATCTTTCCTATTCTAATTAATTCAAGAGGGTTCTGGAAGCTTCTCTGTGTGAACGAAACAAGCAGAAGGTTCATAATATTTGGGTTATTCCATCAGAAAAGCTGAGTACAGCTGGCTTAAACTGGTTCTCTTATATTTTTCTGTCAAGGTCATGCTGACTATAAAAGTAGGCCAGAAGGAGCCTGGGTTTCACTTTTTCTTTCTATCTCTCTCCCTTCTGGTTTGGTGTTCAGTACACAGTATGCTTAATGTTAAGGTTTAGACTTTTAGTATTATAAGTTATTGTAAGTTTAACTCTGCTGCAACTGGATTTCTTATGGACAGTGCCAATCCTGAATGTATTGTATTTGTGACCATTATGCTCATTTGCCTTCAGTAGCAGTAAAGCTCTGCTGGATGAAATATTAATTGCCTCTATCTATTTTTTCGGAATCTAGCAACGTGTTTAAGTTGTTACTCTGCTAACTATACACTGGAATATACTCTGGATCAATATTTGAGCCAGTGTGGTGTAGTGGTTAAGAGCGGTAGACTCGTAATCTGGGGAACTGGGTTCGCATCTCCGCTCCTCCACATGCAGCTGCTGGGTGACCTTGGGCTAGTCACACTTCTCTGAAGTCTCTCAGCCCCACTCACCTCACAGAGTGTTTGTTGTGGGGGAGGAAGGGAAGGAGAATGTTAGCCGCTTTGAGACTCCTTCGGGTAGTGATAAAGCGGGATATCAAAAATAATAATAATAATAATAATAATAAAATATTGAGTACAATTTCAATGACGAGTAGGACTCGAACCAATGGCTTCAAGTTACAAGAAAGGAGCTTCCGACTAAACACCAGGAAAAACTTTTGGACAGTAAGAGTAGTTCAGCAGTGGAACAGACTCCCAGGAGAAGTGGTGGACTCTCCTTCCTTGGAAGTTTTAAAGCAGAGGTTGGATGGCCATTTGTCATGGATGCTTTTGTTGAGATTCCTGCATTGCAGGGGGTTGGACTAGATGACCCTTGGGGTCCCTCCCAACTCTAAAATTCTATGATTCTGTGATTCTCTTCACTTATTTGGCACTTTAAGTCAGGGAAGCCAACATGGTTTTCTCCTGAAGTTGGACTTCAACTCCCATCAGCTCCAGCCAGCATGGTCAATGATCGGGGATGATGGCAGGTGTAGTTCAATGATATCTGGAGGGTGTCATGTTGGCTGTCGCTGCATCATCATCATCATCATCATCATCATTTATATACTGTCCTATATAACGAGGTCTCAGGGCAGTTCACAGAGCCTAGGGCTTGCCAATCAGAAGGTTGGTGGTTTGAATTAACGGGGTGAGCTCCCGTTGCTCGGTCCCAGCCATAGCTGTCAACTTTCCCCTTTTTTTGGCGGGAAATTCCCTTATTCCGAATAGGATTCCTCACAAGAAAAGGGAAAGGTTGACAACTATGGTCCCAGCTCCTGCCCACCTAGCAGTTCGAAAGCACATCAAGTGCAAGTAGATAAATAGGTACCGCTCCAGTGGGAAGGTAAATGGCGTTTCTGTGCGCTGCTCTGGTTCGCCAAAAGCAGCTTAGTCATGCTGGGCACATGACCCGGAAGCTGTCTGTGGACAAACGCCAGCTCCCTCAGCCTATAGAGCAAGATGAGCACCACAACCCTAGAGTCGTCTGCGACTGGACCTAACGGTCAGGGGTAGCTTTACCTTTACCTTACCCCGAGGTGTCAGGGCAGTTCACGGAAAAAAATCAAAATATAAAACCACAAAATATATAATCAAAATAAAATCAACAACCCAATGAGAGATGGGAGCAAAGAACAGCAACCTGACTGTTTTGTGTTCAGACTCTCCACGTTTTTGCTTCATTATGCAGGTTGGCTGGCCCACGTTTAATATGTTGCTGATACAGAGCCACACATCCAGTGTTTGTCCGTGCTAAAGACATTACTATAAAAAGCATGGGAAACATATTTTTTTAAATAAAAAGTGGGGGGGGGGAACCCACAAGGAAATGGTTGACAACTGAACAGCGAGAGGTTAATGCGTATTGGAATTAAAAATTAGCAAGCAGAACAATGGAGCGTATTCATGGTTGGTTGCAATTGAAAAGGAAAGTCAAAAATAAATACTTGAAATGCATGTTTAGAATAGAAGATTAGGCTAGGCAGACAATGCACTGAAGCGAACTTGAGTATGTCAGCTTATAGAGGAAATGATGAAGAGGGAAAACCTTAAGATCTCTCTCTTTCTCTCTCTTTTTTAAAGTCTTAATGCCACCAGAGAAGAAAACAGAAGCATTGTAATAAAAGGAGAGTATATGGTTAGAAAACACAAAATAGTGTGATAAAATGAAATGAAGGACTATCACTGTGCGATCAATATGTAGAATATTGAAATAATAATACAGTGTAGGAAATTGTATTTTTAGTGAAGCTGAATGTAGGCAAACATTTATGTAAGATTGCTTCTGAGTTGTTACCAGCTGCCTTTCGTAGCTGAAAGGGAGATTTTATTGCCAGAACTGGTTCTCGTGAATTAGAGTTATACCTCTCATTAGGATGATATAATGAAGATTCTAAATTTGTAACAATGAAATCTCCAAAGGACAAAAAAGATTAATACTCTGATATAAAACTTACCCTACCTTTGAGATATATCAATGGAAGTCTTTTAATTTTATTTTTGTGTGCTTGCCGCGTGGTTCAGTTCATCAACTGTTAGTGACGATGTTGTATATTAAAAAACAGTTGTACCTTGGTTTTCGAATACCTTAGTTCCCGAACATTTTGGCTCCCAAATGTCACAAACCCGGAAGTGACTGTTCCAGTTTGCGAACTATTTTTGGAAGCCGAACACCCGACGGGGCTTCTGTGGCTTCCGATTGGCTGCAGGAGCTTCCTGCAGCCAATCAGAAGCTGCGCCTTGGTTTCTGAACATTTTGGAAGTTGAACCGACTTCCAGAATGGATTGTTTTTGACTTCCAAGGTACCACTGTACCTACAACTCGATGGATGCAATCCTATGATCGCTGAGAGGACATTGGGTTGTATTCACCTAAGTTTGACACAGATGGTACCCATGGAAATAAATGAAGCTAAGGTAAAGGTAAAGGTACCCCTGACTGTTAGGTCCAGTCGCGGACGACTCTGGGGTTGCGGCGCTCATCTTGCTTTATTGGCCGAGGGAGCCGGCGTGCAGCTTCCGGGTCATGTGACTAAGCCGCTTCTGGTGAACCAGAGTGGTACTTATTTATCTACTTGCACTTTGACGTGCTTTCGAACTGCTAGGTGGGCAGGAGCAGGGACCGAGCAACGGGAGCTCACCCCGTCGCAGGGATTCGAACCCCTGAACTTCTGATCGGCAAGCCCTAGGCTCTGTGGTTTAGACCACAGCACCACCCGCGACCTAAGGTAGTCATGATCATAACCTTCAGGAGACTCACTCTGAATAAAGTTGGGCAAATACAACTCCTTGGATCTCTGTCTCTGAGGTTAGAGGGAGAGATATTGGAGAGGGAGACTTGATATGAGATTCTCCCTACCTTCTGCCCCAATGACTTCAGTTTCCCTAGCTCTGTTGGTGTCAGTTGAGTGAAATGTTTATGTTGGGGGTGGTTTGGGGTGTGCTGGGGTGCACCATATAAAGACTTGGACCCAATACACATCCTCAAACGCAAGTAAAATTTACGTCAGTTAAATCATTTTAGTATTTGTACTGGCAACATATTGGTTAGGAAATGTATTTTACAAAGAATAAATTGTACGGGGGACACACACACCTATGCGATGCAAAATCTTGTGACTCCAATTAAGGTCACACAAATGTTGAATCATTGCCTTGTTAATTTGTTATCGTTCTTTAAAAATGAGCATATGTGTGTCTTACGTAGTGATAGGAGGGTTGGGAGTTGGAGGTTGGGTGGTTGCTTCGCTGTTGTTTTGCTGAGTGTGGAGACTCCAAGAACACGCTGCCTGGAGGATAACAACAACAACAACAACAACAACAACAACAACAACAAATTTATTTATACTCCACCCATCTGGCTGGGTTTCCCCAGCCACTCTGGGTAGCTCCCAAGAGAATATTAAAAGCACGATAAAGCGAGTTCTCAAAGAGAGCTGGGGTTGCGGTGGGGCAAAAAGCCACCTCCCTGTGGGTTTGGCTAGCTGGCCACAGCCAGCTTGACCAGAACATGTTGCTGGGCAGAAGCACGTGTATCCATTTTGATTGACAGCCCAGCGTCCCTTAAAAAGAGTCTGCACGTGGTGCGACTCCCCTCTTTCTGAGAACTTCGGATCCCCGCCCTCCCTCCCTGGTATAGGCGTGTGTTGACCTTGCTATGCCTGTTGGGGTCGTCTGCCGTTGAGGTGGGGGCCTAGTAGGAATTTTGTCCATTTGGTTGATTGGCCGTGCCATCTGGTTTTTGCCTACTATATAGCAATTAGTCACAACTTGTAAGGTTGGCGGTTAGGCATTGGTTGTGTTGGTTAATGGAGCGCAGTGGCCCTCCATAAGTGAACATGGTGCGTGGGGAATTCCGTTAGAGGAATCCAGCGGCTCAAAATATGCTTGTCCGAACCCGGTCGGGTTGCAGGGCCGTGCATGAGCCCCTGGGACCTCTGGGGAAAGGGAAGGCGACTGCAGCCCAGCCTCCATTCAACTCTCCCCGGAGCGGGTTTCCCCCCCGCTGACGTGGAAGTCAGCTCTGTCCGGCTGGACAGCTAGTCTTTCGCTGACTAGAGTCAGCTCTGTCTTGTGGACAGATGAACCAATGCCTACGCAACCACTCACGTGTTTTGTATTTGAATAAAAGTTGTGGCCAAAAACATGCCAAAAACCCAAACAAAAATTATGTCTCATGTGTGAATTTATTAGGGGGGTGGCTTGGTGACCTCCACACGCAAAACATCAAACATTAAAAACTTCCCTAAACCGAGTTCCCTGAACAGGGTTGGAGGAGTTGGTGAGGACAAAAAGATAAGAAAAATCTCTTTATGTATGTGACAACAGTGGCCAGAATTTTACTAGCTCAAAGATGGAAAAGCGACAAAATACCAACGAAAGAACAATGGCAAGAAAAGTTGATGGAATACGATGAAATGGCGAAGCTATCTGAGAGACTCAAAGATAAGGAGAATAACGACTTTAAAAAAGATTGGGAATCTTTTATGATGTATATACAGAAACAATGCATTGAAATGAACTCACTGGCAGGATTCGAGTAATACACTTACAATGGACAAATACAAACAGAAAGTACAATTATGAGGTAAAAATGAGAAGAAGAGACAAATGATACAATCTTAATTTTAATATACAAGGAATATAAAATTATAAGCAGAAGAAACAGATAAGCTATAAACCAGGAAGGGAAGTTGGGGGAAGTCGAGGGGGGAGGATGTTTAACTGAAATTGTAAAATGCAATTTGAATGTTTGATTATGTTAAAATTTCTTCAATAAAATTAAAATGTTTTTTTTTTTTTTAAAAAAAGGAGGAGTTGGTGAGGACAGACAAGCTATAATTTATAGACTGATTCAAAGGAGTTTGGGAAGCAAGAAGCAAGAAGCAAGAAGACACTCTCTTGGACTCAAGGGAGAGAAACACATTGTATTGGATTGGATATACATAAGTAATGCTACTTGTTAAGGCCAAGCAAAAAGTCATCTCCAAAATCTTGTGTGTTGGAGTCTAGGCTTCAAGGGTGAAACCACTGTATGACTCAGAAAAATAGTGAACAAATCAACCCACTATATTCCTGCCATTGTTCCAAAGAGGAGCGAGATCATGATTTATTTCTTATTTCTTCAGAAACCAACCAGAGAAGGACAGAGGAACAGAATAACACTCTCTACGCTGACTTCCATCCTGCCAACAAGAGCCTGTTAGGGTGTTAGATAAGGCAGAAGAATCACCTTTGGATTTCTACCACCATCACAGGACTGACAGTAAATATGGACAATGTAATAGAGGAAGCAAATAAACCGGAGACTATAGATCAGGCATGGCCAAACTTGGCCCTCCAGATGTTTTGGAACTACAACTCCCATCACCCCTAGCTAACAGGACCAGTGGTCAGGGATGATGGGAATTGTAGTCCCAAAACATCTGGAGGGTCAGGTTTGGCCATGCCGGCTATAGATGCTAAGGAAAGATAAGATGTGCCCCTTCCTACAACAGTTACTCAAGTTATAGGAAAGTTATACTAAGTTAAACTCATGAAAGTTTTAAAAAAATCTATTTCTTATCAGGAGAGCAAAGGATATGTGTTTATTTTTTTCAGGAGAAATTAGTCAAGCAATTCATTATCTGGTAGTTGGACCCAGTTGCTCATTTGTACAATTTAAGACTAAGTTTACCTGATTTCATGGAGAACCGAAGACAAATTCCACAAACCTGTCTGCTAAGGTAGGTGAGGAATCTTTGGATAAGCTCCAGAAGTGAGCTAGGAGGAGGAGGATAAGACACACACAGAGATAATTAATGGCTGTTAAATTGTAGAAAGAAGCAGCTATTAAAAGTCATCGGGGACAACTACATTTGACTGTACTAGAAAGCAGTCTTCCCCCTTTTGGCAAATGGTTATAAAAGGATGGGGTAAGTTAAACTAATAAGTCGCTAATAAAAAACAACAACTGGAAGCATTTTTTTTAAAAAATAATAATGTTGCAACATGTTCTCTGAGGTCAACAATGATTGAGAATGGCCATCTGTGAGAATATCCAAGGAGAACATTGAACAAATAGCCCGGTTTCAAAAACAGGAACTGTGAATAGGGGAGCATTACTTGCCCAAGAACTGCTCAAAACAAAATGTGCATTGGTGAGTCTCAGTTTTTGCAATTTAGATTAACTGAAATGGAAGTTTTCATTCAGGGTGGAATGCTAGTATAATTGTATCCCTCTTCAGGCATTAAGAGAAATAGGCGGTTAATATGTTACATTGCATAAGTGTACAATCTGTGTACATCTGTATGCAAATATCACCAGCTAAACATTGCAATATACCGATATAACATGATGTCTGAAATAAGGATGGAGCTACCTGGAAGCATTGGATGGCTTCATGGTTTTTCCCACATTGTGATTTTTGCAAAGCACACAAACACACACATCATTGTGTATCTGAAGAAGTGTGCATGCACACGAAAGCTCATACCAAGAACAAACTTAGTTGGTCTCTAAGGTGCTACTGGAAGGAATTTTTTTATTTTTTATTTTGTTTTGACTATGGCAGACCAACACGCTACCTACCTGTAACTGGAACACACATCATAATTTGCAATATATTGCCAGGTCAAAAATTATGAAACCAATATCACGATAAGGACTTCAAATCAGTTTTGGATGATATATCGATAATATCGCCCAGCCCTTATGGCTGTTGCCCATTGAGACAATGTAGCTGTGACTCATGTGATGTGATGTAAAAATGCCTGGTTTTCATAGAATCATAGAATCATAGAGTTGGAAGAGACCACAAGGGCCATCCAGTCCAACCCCCTGCCAAGCAGGAAACACCATCAAAGCATTCCTGACAGGTGGCTGTCAAGCCTCTGCTTAAAGACCTCCAAAGAAGGAGACTCCACCACACTCCTTGGCAGCAAATTCCACTGTCGAACAGCTCTTACTGTCAGGAAGTTCTTTCTAATGTTTAGGTGGAATCTTCTTTCTTGTAGTTTGAATCCATTGCTCCGTGTCCTCTTCTCAGGAGCAGCAGAAAACAACTTTTCTCCTTCCTCTATATGACATCCTTTTATATATTTGAACATGGCTATCATATCACCCCTTAACCTTCTCTTCTCCAGGCTAAACATACCCAGCTCCCTAAGCCGTTCCTCATAAGGCATCGTTTCCAGGCCTTTGACCATTTTGGTTGCCCTCCTCTGGACACGTTCCAGCTTGTCAGTATCCTTCTTGAACTGTGGTGCCCAGAACTGGACACAGTATTCCAGGTGAGGTCTGACCAGAGCGGAATACAGTGGTACTATTACTTCCCTTGATCTAGATGCTATACTCCTATTGATGCAGCCCAGAATTGCATTGGCTTTTTGAGCTGCTGCATCACACTGTTGACTCATGTCAAGTTTGTGGTCTACCAAGACTTCTAGATCCTTTTCACATGTACTGCTCTCAAGCCAGGTGTCACCCACCCTGTATTTGTGCCTTTCATTTTTTTTTGCCCAAGTGTAGTACCGGTACTTTACATTTCTCCCTGTTAAAATTCATCTTGTTTGCTTTGGCCCAATTCTCTAATCTGTTTTCTGTAGATCAGGACCACCGAACGTAGACAAAGGACAGATGATGGTGATGATGATTACTATTACTGCTATCATTATCTGCAGAGAATCGGTGAACGTTTCCTTAAGGGAAGGAAGGAAACGAGATTCCATTTTGTCTGTTTCCTGGGCAGGAGCCCAGCTCTGTGGATGTGCTAGCTGAAGCTGTAAGGCAAGTGAAGCTTGAAATACAAAGGTTGCCGTCTTGCTCCTCATTAAACAGTTATTTCCTGATCCCTTTAGAAATCACGGCAGCCCATTATGCATTCAGAGGCTCTAAGGTAGAAAGCGATGGCACGCCACAGAGAGGCTTTGAGTCGAAAACGTTTAACCCCCAACGCATCCTGCCAGAGATAGGACTTCGCTGCCTACCTTCCTAACATCCCTCGACTAACAAAATTGCTGGCCTTGGTATTTTCCACCTGGGCCTTGCTACACAATGATGGCAATTTCAATTGCCTGTTCGGCTTTGTTTGAACTTGTGAGGCTTTAAAGTAAAAAAAACAAAAAGGGAAGAAATTTTGATTTTTTTATTTTTATTTTTACAAAGAAAGAACTGAAATGTTTTGCTTTCCTGTTTGGGTCTATGGAAAGCTTTGACAGATGACAGGTGAACCTTTAAGCAGGGCCAAAATAAGCCCCTCGGTTTCCTTTTAAATACTCTTCCGTTTATTAGAGGCAGCGTCTCGTAAGAGGCAGAGCTCTGATTGTTAGTCTGTGATTAGCAGGAGCTTCTGACTTTCATGCTTCAATAGTTCAGATAAGCCTATTATTGAAATTCTATTTATCAGAAAGACAAATTTCAATAGGGAAAATTTAAATGCAGGCCCACTTTTTTAAAAGAAGAAGAAGCCAGAGTCACACTATCAAAAGGTGTTTGCTTTAGACACAATGCCCGCAACACAACACATTAAAATCCTATGCACGCTCGGTACCAGTTAATGCACAGCTATTTGAATCCAGAGCTGGAAAACAGCTATAGTTCTGCTAGGGTACTCAATGAGCCCTCCTCAAATATGTTATATGTTTAATAGTTCCTCCAGCTGACCTGTTTATTGAGCATGTATTTTGATTTACTTGTACAAATCTTACATGGCAGTTAGACTATGTCCAGTCTTTATCAAACGGTTGTTCTGATTTTGTTTATGGTTTTTTTACTTGCATTCCTGTTAATATTTCACCTATCCAATGTTTTTCGGTTCACTTCCCTGTTACTCTCAAAACCACAAAAAGTAATAAAATAAAATAAAATAAAATAAAATAAAATATTAAAGTGGATTCATTGAACTAGGGCGAAAGAGTGCTTTGATCCACATTAATTGCGTAAACCTAACATTCTGTTAGTAGGGACCCAGGTGGCGCTGTGGGTTAAACCACAGAGCCTAGGGCTTGCCGATCAGAAGGTCGGAGATTTGAATCCCTGCGACGGGGTGAGCTCCTGTTGCTTGGTCCCTGCTCCTGCCCACCTAGCAGTTCGAAAGCACGTCAAAGTGCAAGTAGATAAATAGGTACCGCTCTAGCGGGAAGGTAAACGGCGTTTCCGAGCGCTGCTCTGGTTCGCCAGAAGTGGCTTTGTCATGCTGGCCACATGACCTGGAAGCTGTATGCCAGCTCTTGGCCAATAAAGCGAGATGAGCTCTGCAACCGCAGAGTCGGACACGACTGGGCCTAATGGTTAGGGGTCCCTTTACCTTTAACATTCTGTTTTATGTGTCTGCAGGCATTGCGGAGTCCCATTGTCCTTACAAATGATAGATCAGCCACATCTGTTAATCTACATCAGCATTCACCAATCTGGCACCTCCAGAATTTTTGGACTACAACCCCCTTCAACTGCAGCTAATGACCAGGGATGATGGGAATTGTAGTTCTAAACATCTGGAGGGCACCAAGCTGGGGAAAGTTGGTCTTCAGAAAATGCTCAGATAGGAGTGGAGAGTTGGGAAACCAAAGTGCATCACATCAATGGCAGAAGATGTCAGGAAGGATGATCAACCTGTCTGATGTTCAATGGCCCAGGTGGCTATCAATGGCCCTTAACTTGTTCTCAAGTCTCACTCCTAGCTTTCTTTCTTTGGTGTAGAGAGGAGGAACCTGTTGGTCATCAGACAGTGGTGGTTGGTGGACCCTGGACCTGGCAGGACCAGGGAGAACATATAGGAGTGGCCAAGTTGTTTAGGTTTTCTCCTCAACCTCCTCTACTACAAAGGCACTGATTGCAGTTGTACCAATACTTAACACCTATCGGTAGCTAAACCAAAACGTATCTCATTGGTTTAGAAGTGTCCCTGCCTGTCACAGTTGCTACCCTGGTGGGAGAAACATTTTGTGGCCTCCACCTGTTCTGCTTCTGTCCCTTTCTTATGTAAAGAAAGAGTGAACACTTAAATGTTGCGGATTTCTAGTGTGGGGTTCAATAACACCCAGAAGGAAGCCCCAATGAATTCTAAGGGAACTGCTTACTTTTAAGTAAGTCTAGGACTGTAGACTGAATGGGTTAGTCTTGAAGGTGCCACACAGGTGTGTTAAGGAGGGCCCCCATAAATTTCCAGAGCTATGGAAAAAGATTGTTCCCTTCCCGCATTACATTCACTTTTTCTGCTCAGAATAAGGAAAAAGGTGGAAAGATGTTTAGTGGACTAGAAACCAGAAAATCAGGGTTAAAATCAGCACTCAGCCACTGGGCCAGTCACTGTCTCTCAGCCGAACCTATCTTTCAGGGTCGTTGTGTGGATGAAATGGGGAGGAGGTGGAATGGATATAAATCTCATACTGTGAAACAAAAAATGATAATAAAAAAGTCCTTAAAAGTCTTATCTCCAGTCCTTAAAACTCCTATCTCAGTTGCTAAAGCAAGAGACCCTTAATCTCGGGGTCATGGGTTCTAGCTCCACGTTGGGCAAAAGATTCCTGTATTTCAGGAATGAGATGACAACTCTATGATTCTATGGTTCTATAACTGTCCCCGATTTTGAATTGGGGTAGGTGTGTTTGTCTGGGTTTGGAATGATGAAAAGAACAAACAACTTATTTATTATTATTTTTAAAATAAATTTATTTATTTGGTTTTTCAGATTAAAATTTTACAGTCACATATCACACCTATAGCATAAAATAAGATTCCAAGGAATCTCATGGACTTCCCTTCTCCCCTTTGTGGGTCCTCTTGTTAATCATGTCCTCCGGCATCTTTTATAATAATCCAAATCTTTTACATCTCCATTGTGTCCAAAATTCACCATTAAGCTACAAGTGATATTCCAAGCCTACTAACGATTTTAACTGTTTACAATGGTCTTTAAGATAAGTTATACATTTTCCCCATTCCTTATTAAAATGTTGGTCTTTCTTCCTGATTTCTGACTCTTCCAGTCGTTTTAGCCATTTCGGCATAATCCATCATCTTGATCTGTCATTCTTCTCTGGTAGGGACTTTATTATCTTTCCAAGAACAAACAACTTAAAAATCAAAGAAAAATGGAATCTGGGATATGATCAGGATATTCAGGCCTGCAAAAATTAGGTTTTACATGTCCTGTCACAAATCCAAAATGTCACTGTCTGCTAGAAGATGCTTGGCTCGATGTGCAGACAAGATGCAATCTCTGACCCCCTACTATATTATAAACTCTACATACTGAGTTCTCATTTGAACCCTCCCCTGCACCTCCCTGCTTTTTGTAATAATAGCGTTTTAAATTTGCCAGAGTGTTTTTATCACAGTGTAATTTTAACAAAAGGAACAAAAACAACCGCACTAGCACCGTAAATACTAACAAATTTATTACGGCATAAACGTTCTTCCTCATTTCAGTGGAGAACCTCTCAGGGGTCCAAACTGTCTATTTTCTACTGTCTATTGCCACCTATGCAGATCTGACATTGGATGGATGTGTTGACTAATTTATATTAAAAAGGTAAGGTAAAGGACCCCTGACAGTTACAGTAAGTCCAGTTGCGAACGACTCTGGGGTTGCGGCGCTCATCTCACTTTACTGCCCGAGGGAGCTGGCGTTTGTCCGCAGACAGTTTTTCCAGGTCATGTGGCCAGCATGACTAAGCCACTTCTGGCAAAACCAGAGCAGTGCATGGAAATGCCGTTTACCTTCCCACCGGAGCGGTACCTATTTATCTACTTGCACTTTGACGTGCTTTCGAACTGCTAGGTTGGCAGGAGCTAGGACCGAGCAACAGGAGCTCACCTGGTCGCAGGGATTTGAACCGCCGACCTTCCGATCGACAAGCCCAAGGCTCACTGGTTTAGACCACAGCATTTATATCATCCCTGCCTAATATTGTGCATATTCTGAAAAACGGCCTGGGAAGGTGGATGTAGAATTTGTCTCTATCTCAACCAGTAATGCAGGTTTATGTTGTTCCCGATGGATTGTGCAGAGAATATTATAAAGTGAAGTTGCCTAGCCTATGAAAGTTTGGACAGATTTTTCAGAAGCAGGCAAGAATCCCCATAATGTTAATCAGGTTGTTTATTAGTCCTGGATGAACAGTTCTGCAACCCTCTTGACAAATACCCGCGCTCAAAGCATCACAGGGGAGGATCTCTCCGTGCCCATAGCAACTCTCTGATCTGTGGAATTAAATAATCACTGAAGGAAAACAATCCATTTTCCATCTATTGAGCTTTTTTCAGTGTATGAAAGTTGTCTTTATCCAAATTAATAATCTAGGTTTGCATTTGCCTGGGATCAGACGCTTTGATTACAAAATGAGCTGAAAGGAGGCACTTGAAATATGTGCCATGATGCTAAGGCAGACATAGAATCTCATGTACCTACATATGACAGGCTATGTCAGCTCTCTTCACGTGGAGGAATCCCCTGGTCCTGCAACAGCATCGGACAGCACAGCTGATGTTGCACCCATTAGTGTTCTCAGTTGCTTGTATGTAGGCTTCTTCACTACAGGTGATTGTACCTGATGCCATAAGCAGAGCCTTGCTTGTTAAAGAAATAAGTTTACTATACATAAATGTAATGTTTGCATGCATTGCGTTTGCACAGGAGGTTTCACTCTGGCAAATGCGGTGAGAAAGGTTGGCTGTTGGGTTTTTGGAGACCTCATTCATTTCTACTCTGCACAAGGTCCAGATCAGGGATTCAACTGCAGGAACTCTTAACATCGCTCCATTGTGTGAGGTCTCCTTTACGAGAGCAACACACAAAGGGCACTATATTATTAATGATTCAATTATATACCAACCAATACAAAAATATACTTCTATGTGGTTGACAAGTATAAAACGTGTCTTTTAAATATTAACAATCATAATTAAAATACTCAATAAAACAACCCCAGTTGAAATTAAAGACTGAATCTGATGCAAAGGTTCCTCATCAAGTCAAGGCCATGACCCACATGCAACATAAGCAATATGTTCTGCCCGGACACTGAGGTCCACTGCCGAGGGCTTTCTGGTGGTTCCCTCACTGCTAGAAGCGAAGTTACAGGGAACCGACAGAGGGCCTTGTCGGTAGTGGCTCCCACCTTGTGGAACACCCTCCCACCAGATGTCAAAGGAAAAAACAATTTTTAGGAGACATCTGAAGGCAGCCCTGTTTAGGGAAGCTTTTAATATCTGAAGGACTATTGTATTTTAATATTTTGTTGGAAGCTGCCCAGAGTGGCTGGGGAAACCAATTATTATTATTATTATTATTATTATTATTATTATTATTATTACAACCCTTGATAGAGTCATAGAATTCTAGAGTTGGAAGGGACCATCAGGGTCATCTAGTCCAACCCCCTGCAATGCAGGAACTTTTTTTTGCCCAACGTGGGTTCAAACTCATGACCCTGAGATTAGGAGTGTCACGCTCACGCTCTCTCTCTCTCTCTCTCTCTGTGTGTGTGTGTGTAATGCCCCAGAGCTTTCCTGTACAAACTCATATAAGATCCAGTACATTGCTCAAAATATGATACAAATTTCTAGCAAGATGTTTGATTTTGCTTTTTCTAAAAAAACCCCAAAACATTGCAAATGGTTACTTAGCAATTGACATTTTCATACAAAATTAAGCAATGGAAGCCCAGGGCATAACAAATTGTATTTCAGGTACCATGCAGTTTCATTTACTTGGCGGTATGCGGGTGGCCTATGAGGAAGAATGCTAAGAATAGCAATTTACCTATGAGGTTTAATATCACAAAATCCACCCCACTGCCTCTGTTTGATTTTCTACTTATGTTTAACATTGCATAAGAGAATTTGATGGCAAAAGGGAAAGGGAAAGGGAAAAAGACGCTTTCATAAAATGTTCAGAAGGCTTGATGCAAGCTTAAAACGTTTGGCTCCTGAGCCAGCTCACCTCTTGCTGATGTGGCACTGAAGTCATGGCCTTGGCTGGAGAGGAACATCCTCATCTGCATCAGACACATTCGTTCGTTCGTCCGTTCATTCATTCATTCATTCATTCCCTGCATTCTTTTCAACAGGGACCTAATGAGCACTTTAATATATACCTGTAAAGGTAAAGGTAAAGGGACCGCTGACCATCAGGACCAGTCGTGTCCGACTCTGGGGTTGTGGTGCTCATCTCGCTTTATTGGCCGAGAGCCGGCGTACAGCTTCCGGGTCATGTGGCCAGCATGCCTAAGCCGCTTCTGGCGAACCAGAGCAGAACACGGAAACGTCGTTTACCTTCCCGCCAGAGCGGTTCCTACTTATCTACTTGCACTTTGATGTGCTTTTGAACTGCTAGGTGGGCAGGAGCTGGGACCGAGCAATGGGAGCTTACCCCGTCACAGGGATTCGAACCACCGACCTTCTGATCAGCAAGCCCTAGGCTCTATGGTTTAACCCACAGCGCCACCTGGGTCCCTTTTAATATATACCTGTATCCAGATGCAAATCTTTGGGGTGACTGCACTTGGAATACTGCATCCTGTTCTGGTCATCACACCTCGAAAAGAAGAAGAAGAAGAAGAGTTTGGACTTGATATCCCACTTTATCACTACCCGAAGGAGTCTCAAAGCGGCTAACATTCTCCTTTCCCTTCCTCCCCAACAACAAACACTCTGTGAGGTGAGTGGGGCTGAGAGACTTCAAGGAAGTGTGACTAGCCCAAGGTCACCCAGCAGCTGCATGTGGAGGAGCGGGGACGCGAACCCGGTTCCCCAGATTACGAGTCTACCGCTCTTAACCACTACACCACATTGGCTCTCTGAGACTTGCCAGGGGCTGGTGGACTGGCTGGCTGGGCTCCCTCACCTGCTTGCTTGATTACCCCAAGACCGCCTCAGCTCCTGGCAACCAGCACCCCCTGGCAAGTCTCAGAGGCACCATTCTCTTGGAGAGCTTGACACCAGGGCTGTTGCAACAAACAGCCACGTAAGCCTTTGGGAGGTAGAGACATGAGAGGGCATCAGAGGAGGGAGGGAAGGAAAGAGGGATGGAGGCCAGTGTTGCCCTTGGCACCCCTGACCATCATTCAAGGCACCCCAGGGTGCCACTGCGCACCTGTTGAAAGCCACTGGCTTAGGAAAATGGTCAGAAAGGGATTGTTGTTGTTCAGTCGTTCAGTCATGTCCAACTCTTCATGACCCCATGGACCAGAGCACGCCAGGCACACCTATCCTTCACTGCCTCTCGCAGTTTGGCCAAACTCATGTTAGTAGCTTCGAGAACACTGTCCAACCATCTCATCCTCTGCCGTCCCCTTCTCCTTGTGCCCTCAACCTTTCCCAACATCAGGGTCTTTTCTAGGGAGTCTTCTCTTCTCATGAGGTGGCCAAAGTACTGGAGCCTCAACTTCAGGATCTGTCCTTCTAGTGAGCACGCAGGGCTGATTTCTTTAAGAATGGATAGGTTTGATCTTCTTGCAGTCCATGGGACTCTCAAGAGTCTCCTCCAGCACCATAATTCAAAAGCGTCAATTCTTCGGCGATCAGCCTTCTTTATGGTCCAGCTCTCACTTCCGTACTACTGGGAAAATCATAGCTTTGACTATACGGACCTTTGTCGGCAAGGTGATGTCTTTGCTTTTTAAGATGCTGTCTAGGTTTGTCATTGCTTTTCTCCCAAGAAGCAGGCGTCTTTTAATTTCATGACTGCTGTCACCATCTGAAGTGATCATGGAACCCAAGAAAGTGAAATCTCTCACTAACTCAATTTCTTCCCCTTCTATTTGCCAGGAGGTGATGGGACCAGTGGCCATGATCTTAGTTTTTTTGATGTTGAGCTTCAGACCATATTTTGCGCTCTCCTCTTTCACCCTCAGTAAAGGGATAGCGAACTATAAAAATAGGCATGCAGTAGAGAAAGTAGATTCTCCATCTCTCATGCAGCTGTAATGCAGGGTCATTCAATGAAGAATGGCGGGAGATCCACAACAGACCCGAAGTAGTGGGGCTGGCCTGACTTTCATTCAATGATGCTTTGCCCTGGCATGAAAATGTGTTCATGATTCAGGTCTTCTTCCTTCTGTCTTCCCCAAGGGTTTTGGGAAAGCCAGCAGCCTTTCACCGATCCTTAGAGCTCAGTCCTTCCTTTTGTCCCAGAAGACATCCCTTGAGGTATATTTGGCCCAAAGAGACGAAGCAATAGCATTTCCCCCTGTTGCCTGAGATTACTTCAAGATTTTAAACTGCGATGGGGAAATGTTAGTGTTCTTATCTCGCCATAATGGGTAATGGTTCTTAGCACCTTTCATCTTCAAAGTGGCTGACAACCCCCCCCCCAGCTAATTAATCTTCTCGTTTCTTCCCGAGCTGCAAACTGTGCTCTTGCAGACCACCTCGGTAATGATAATTCCCTTTATAATTAAGATCACTCTGAAGATGACAGTTGGCTATTTTAGGTAGGGTGTCACAAATGCTAATTTGATCTGATAAGAGGCGGAGCGCAAGAGATTGTAATCAATGCAACGGTAGAGTTTTCCCTCTTTTTCCCCTCGACACTTCAAGATAGACACCCTGGCAGATTTCAGCAAAAAAGAAAAAAGAAAAGAAAACGGAATGTTCTTTCATCCAACACTTATCTGCTGTATCTAGACATCACTGAACTGATAAGAGTTTGTGCAAGTAGAAAAGGAAAATTAAAGTAGAACTGCAGGTTATGAGTAGGGACTGCTCAAGATGTTTTGATGTTGGAAGCTAAGGACAAGACGGTGCCCTCATTTCCCACCCATTCTGTGTTTTTTTGTTTTGCTTTTTCGTTTTTTATATATTTTATTTATGATGTTCAGTTTTATACATTTGAATAATTTTACAATCATTTCAAAACTTGACTTCCTTCCCTCTCTTTTGTGGTTCCTTAAATTAATTTTTAATATTTTCTGCCTATCCAAATAATTTTCTCATTTATTCATCTACTTTAAGTATATACTCTTATAAAATGGCAGGTTATTACAATAATCCTGCCAATGTTCTTATCTGTTTAAAGTTTGTTTGCAAATAGTCCATAAACTATTTCCATTTGTTTATTAAAAAGTTGATTTCTTATCTTTCCGGAAATCTTTGCCATTTCTGCATATTCCCTAAGTTTTTGTATCCATTCTTCTTTTGCTGGGACTTCTTCTTTCCATTTTTGGGCAAGTAACATTTCTGTTGCTGTAGTCACATACATGAATAAATTTCTATACAGTTTGGGACAGAACTACCTAAATTGGTGGGTTTTTTTAAAATGTATTTTTTATTAAAGAGTTCTTGGTTTACAAAAGTATGTGCAATGTCTCTTTTTTCAAGTTACATTTTCCACAGATCAGTTTCATCTGTTGAGACATTAGTGTTACATTATGAAGAAAAGGGGGGAAGAGGTGGAGGGGGCCATGGTGAGTGGGGGTGGGGTCTGGTGGTGATGTTTCTATTTTACTTAATGTATGTGTGGGGTTTTGTGTCAGTGTCGCTTGTGCAGGTTCTTTTTGCTATTCACTTGTGTTCTTTTGGTGGTGAGAGAGGTTGGGGTTGGCCTAGGGTGTGGTTGTTCATTTGTGATTGGCTGTGGTGAACTTTGTTTTCATGTGTGAGTGGGGTGGGTGGGTGTTTTTGGATCAGGTTAGCCATATTGTTTCGTATGCTGTTGGTGGATTCTTGTCGTCGTCTTGTTGGGCTGTGTATGTGATAAAGGGGAGCCATACCGGGGTGAAGGCATCTTCTTCTGTTTGTCCCCGTGTCAGTTTCAGTTTATTGGTTAATTTTTCTAGTAAGGCTGTTTCCCATACTATTTGGTACCATTGGTCCATGCTTACTCCTGACAGGTCTCTCCAGTGTCTGGTTATGATGTTTCTGGCTGCTGAGAGTAGATGGGTTATGAGTTCTTATACTACATTTTTAAAGATTTGCCTTGAGACAGTCCTTAAACCTCTTTTGTTGACCACCAGCATTACGCTTTCCATTTTTAAGTTCGTAATAGAGTAGTTGCTTTGGAAGACGATCATCAGGCATCCACACAACATGACCAGTCCAACAAAGTTGATGTTGAAGAATCATTGCTTTTTCCAGAACATTGGCATTAGCTCGCCTGTCTTCCCAAGTGATGTGTAAAAATTTTCAGAGACACCGTTGATGGAATCTTTCGAAGAGCTGGAGATGGTGTTTATAAGTGGTCCATGTTTCACAAGCGTACAGTAAGGTTGGCAGTACAATAGCTTTTGTAAACAAGCATTTTGGTTTCCCTGCAAATGTACTGGTCTGACTTACGACTTACTATTTGGTACCATTGGTCCATGCTTACTCCTGACAGGTCTCTCCAGTGTCTGGTTATGATGTTTCTGGCTGCTGAGAGTAGGGGTACTACCTAAACTGTATAGAAATTTATTCACGTATGCAAGAATAGGTTGGTAGCTGTGTTGGTCTGCCGTAGTCGAAACAAAATAAAATATTCCTTCCAGTAGCACCTTAGAGACCAGCTAAGTTTTTTAAAAAAATACTTTATTTATTTCAAATGTTACAACAATACACTATCCACCTACAAATAAAAAGAAAAGGTAAACAAAAATGCGTACATATTTCCTATTCCGTATATTACATAAATTCAAAGATCGTATTCCTCTACCCCCTCCCTGTTCCCTCCCCCCTTCAGACTTCCCCTCCCCCCTGCATGACCTTATCACATAGCTTCTGTTTCTTATTTCATTTTCAGTTGCATTACATTTTAATAGTTCTTTTTATATTTCCAAGCATTTATTTTCTTCTTCCCTGCCTGTGCGCTTTTCACCTTCCAATTTCTTATAATACTGATTCGACACCGAACTTTCCCTTGTATTCATTAATTCCTTCCCATTCTTTCGTTAATTCCTGATTTGTTCGTCCTCTAATGTTAGCAGTTATTTTAGCCATTTCTACAAATTCCAAAAATTTCCCTCTCCACTCCGCTATTGTTGGTATTTTTTCACCCTACCAGTTTTCTGCTATCAACAGTCTTGCTGCTGCTGACGCATATAACAATATGTTTTTCTTATTTTCTGGGATATTTTTTGGGATTATACCCAGCAGAAATAGCTCTGGTTTTTTGTTTACAGATATTTTGAGTATTTTCTTTAATTGTTCATATACTTCATTCCAGAATGGTTTTATTAATTTACAATCCCACCATACATGCACGAAAGTACCGAGAACAGCTAAGTTTGTTATTGGTATGAGCTTTCATGTGCATGCAACACTTCTGGTATCTGAAGAAGTGTGCATGCACACGAAATCTCATACCAATAACAAACTTATTTGGTCTCTAAGGTGCTACTGGAAGGAATTTTTTTATTTTGTAGCAGCAAGAATGTTACTTGCCCCAAAGTTGAAAGAAGCAGAAATCCCAGTAAAGGAAGAATGGATATAAAAACTTATGGAATATGCAGAAATGGCAAAACTTGCCGGAAGAATAAGAAATCAAGATAACAAACTTTTAATAAAAGAATGGAAATGGTTATTGAATATTTACAGATAAATTGTAAACAGATAAAAACACTGGCAGGCTTATTGTAATAACCTGCAGTTTTATAAGAGTATATATTTACAGTAGATAATTAAATGAGCAAGTTAAATGAAGATATTAAAAAATAAATTTAAGGAACCACAGAAAGAGGGGGAAGGAAGTTAAATTTTGAAATGTTAAATTGATTGTAAAACTAAGGAAATGCATAAATTTGAAAAGTATAAATAAATTTGAGGATGGGAACACTAACAGAAGGGAAGTGGAAGACAAAAGGGGGCAGCAGCTTGCAAACCACATCAATCCCTCTTCTCAGGAAACTTGGAGAACTTCAGCTCTGAGGGGGGCAGGGGTTTCCTAATGACTCTCAGTACCATTAATATACTATAGTTCTCCGAATTTTTTTTGGGGAAAGCCATAACTAAAGTGGTATGTGCCAGAACTGAGTTCCGGCGAGTTCCGGCTGAAAAAAAGCCCTGGGTATAATGGTATTTTAAATGTACAGTGCAAATAGGGCCTGAACCTTAACCAAGGCTGTAGCTCAGTCTGGAAAAGTACTAGCTAGGGTTGCCATATGTCCAGAATTTCCCAGACATAGTCGGGATTCGACTCTCGTATACAGCGTCTGGGCAGAAACTGCTTAAATGTCTGGGGAAATCTGGACGTATGGCAGCCCATGTTGGAAGTGTAGATTTTGGTGAATTTCCTTAAAAATAGCTCAAAACTTCATTCTTTTCCCCGTGTCTGAGGTTTCACTGTTTGAAATATGGCTGGAGCTTATGAAGCAGTGGAGACCATTGCGAATGGCTTCGCAAGTTCCCTCTTCTCCTCTGATTCTTCCTCTAAGAGGGGAAAGTGGATCCTGAGGTCCTAACAGAATACTGAACGGGAGCACTGTAATATTTCGTTGCAGTTCCCACTTGTTACAGCAGGGTTGGAGAACCTCAGGCTCAGGGTTGCTTCAACCGTGGCCCTCCAGTCCTTGGGATTCTCCTTGACTCTTCGAACCAAGCCCCCTCACTGAATCTGCTCCACAATCTCCATGAGCGTTTTTGCCCCATTGGAATATATCCTTGGACTGTGATTTACAGCAGGCACCCCCAAACACGGCCCTCCAGATGTTTTCGGACTACAATTCCCATCCTCCCTGACCACTGGTCCTGTTAGCTAGGGATGATGGGAGTTGTAGTCCCAAAACATCTGGAGGGCCGAGTTTGGGGATGCCTGATTTACGGTGCCTTTTGCTTGTGTGGATAAGAGGATGGAAAGATGCATGTGTCAGAAAGTGGGGCAGGATAGGAACCACCAACTTCTGGCAGGTAGCCTTCTGTACAAAGGTAAGAACTGCATGCCTTGCTCGGTCACATCTGCCTCTAGTCCCACTCACCTATGTGACCCTTGGGCAGTTGTCCATCAGAGAATGTGTCCCTCAAGTTCTCCATCCTCCTTGTTATGACATAAAGGGGAACCAGTCATTTATGCTTAATCCAAACCTAAAGGTAAAGGACCCCTGACCATTAGGTCCAGTCGCGGACAACTCTGGGGTTGCAGCGCTCATCTCGCTTTATTGGCCGAGGGAGCTGGCATACAGCTTCCAGGTCATGTGGCCAGCATGACTAAGCGAACCAGAGCAGCACACGGAAATGCCGTTTACCTTCCCGCCGGAGCGGTACCTATTTATCTACTTGCACTTTGACGTGCTTTCGAACTGCTAGGTTGGCAGGAGCTGGGACCGAGCAACAGGAGCTCACCCCGTTGCGGGGATTCGAACCGCTGACCTTCTGATCAGCAAGCCCTAGGCTCTGTGGTTTAACCCACAGTGCCACCCGCGTCCCAAATCCAAACCTACATGTTTATAATATAATAATATCTGGATGCTCAATGCACAAGCTGTGGCCCTAGCTCCTCGGTTAGCATATAATTTCTGTTCTTTAAGTAATTTCATGTTACTTAAAGGGCAGGCGGTACTTTAAAAAAGATGAGCAGTTGCCTCAGAATTTGAAGGTGGAGACAGCAAATGCCTTCATTCCAAAGCAATAGTGCAAGTCCCTCAAACAAAAAACCCTCTTTTCTCTCCAGAGACACAAGCCGAATGAGGTGAAGCTCATCATTATTCATCTTTTCAAGGGCAAAGGCATGATCGACAGGGCTTAATGTGTATCTTGGTAGAATTGGATTTGATCCTCAGGGCTGGGCCAGAGGGATGCTTTGTTAGATTTCTTAGATTCCCTTTCTCTCTCGTACTCTCCCTCCCCACAAACAAAATTACCTCTCGGAGGCCGGCGTCAACCCCCAGCATCCCGAGACGATCTGCTGCTCTTGATTTCAGTCACATCTAAATCTGTTTAAATTGTCGACATGATGATTTGTGGAGAGACGGGGATTAAGCAGGAGGGAGATTAACACAGTTGTCTGTCTTCTTCGAAATAATATACCTGCTGACAGTAAGGGCATTCTTCAATTTACATAACTTAGTTCACAAGCCGGGCTCGGCAGTTGTTATTGGGTTGCTTTCAGCTATCAGCAGCATAGCTCCTTGTGCAATTGAAACTATGACATTCCATCTCTTCCAAGTGATAGGCACCCCGCTCTTCCCTCTTTGGTGGAAAGTTTTTCCTTGAGATTGGACATGTGTGCACATGCACTTAGATGTGTTGTAAGTACTCATGATTATGGGATGCTTTTTCTTAGTTTAACCCCACCCCCTCAAAAAAATAAAATAAAATGCTCTCAAATTTTTCATTGAAGAGTGAGTAAGGTAAAGGTAAAGGGACCCCTAACCATTAGGTCCAGTCGTGTCCAACTCTAGGGTTGCGGCGCTCATCTCGCTTTATTGGCCGAGAGCTGGCGTACAGCTTCCAGGTCATGTGGCCAGCATGACAAAGCCGCTTCTGGCGAACCAGAGCAGAACATGGAAATGTCGTTTACCTTCCCGCCAGAGCGGTTCCTACTTATCTACTTGCACTTTGACGTGCTTTCGAACTGCTAGGTGGGCAGGAGCTGGGACCGAGCAACGGGAGCTCACCCCGTCGCAGGGATTCAAACCGCCGACCTTCTGATCGGCAAGCCCTAGGCTCTGTGGTTTAACCCACAGTGCCACCTGGGTCCCTGAAGAGTGCGTTCCGGAGGGCAATTATATTGACACGAAGTTTACAGCATGTTATTCTTTGAAGGAGAACTACCTGAAAATGATTCACAAGATGGTAAGGTAAAGGTAAAGGGACCCCTGACCATTAGGTCCAGTCGTGACTGACTCTGGGGTTGCGGCGCTCATCTCGCATTATTGGCCGAGGGAGCCGGCGTACAGCTTCCAGGTCATGTGGCTAGCATGACTAAGCGAACCAGAGCAGCACACGGAAACGCCGTTTACCTTCCCGCTGCAGCGGTACCTATTGATCTACTTGCAATTTGACATGCTTTCGAACTGCTAGGTTGGCAGGAGCAGGGACCAAGCAACGGGAGCTCACCCCGTCGCGGGGATTCGAACCGCCGACCTTCTGATTGGCAAGCCCTAGGCTCTGTGGTTTAACCCACAGCGCCACCCGCGTCCCATTTAACTCCGAGTAAAGGTAAAGGTAAAGGGACCCCTGACCATCAGGTCCAGTCGTGTCCGACTCTGGGGTTGCATGCTCATCTCGCTCTATAGGCCGAGGGAGCCGGCGTTTGTCCGAAGACAGCCTCCGGGTCATGTGGCCAGCATGACAAAGCTGCTTCTGGCGAACCAGAGCAGCGCACGGAAACGGCGTTTACCTTCCCGCTGGAGCGGTCCCTATTTATCTACTTGCACTTTAACGTGCTTTCGAACTGCTAGGTGGGCAGGAGCTGGGACCGAACAACGGGAGCTCACCCTGTCGCAGGGATTCGAACCGCTGACCTTCTGATCAGCAAGCCTGTGGTTTAACCCACAGCGCCAACTGGTCCCTCTAACTCCGAGTAGGCTTGCTAAAATGTATAAGACTGAATCAGATAAGTGCTGGAGATGCAAAGAGGCGGAAGGAACGTTCTTTCATATGTGGTGGACTTGTAAAAGGGTTAAAAGAGTATTGGGAAATGATCCATAATGGATTTAAAAAATGTTTAACAGTACTTCCCCCCCAACCCCCCCCCCCGAGTCCTTTCTGTTGGGGATAATTCAAACTGAAATTCCCAGGTGTCAAAAAAAGGTCATTTATGTATGCTACCACTGTGGTCCTTGTTTTGTTAGCCCCAACATGGAAAATGAGTGAGGTCCCGACTAAAGAAGAATGGCAACTGAAGTTGATGGAACATGCACAACTTGCGGACTTAATATGCAGGGATTTATGATATGTAAAATGAACCAGTGAGCACTCAGGACTGATTTCCTTCAGAATGGATAGGTTTGATCTTCTTGCAGCCCATGGGACTCTCAAAAGTCTCCTCCAGCACCATAATTCAAAAGCATCAGTTCTTCGGCGATCAGCCTTCTTTATGGTCCAGCTCTCACTTCCATACATCACTGCTGGGAAAACCATAGTTTTAACTATACAGACCTTTGTCGGCAAGGTGATGTCTCTGCTTTTTAAGATGCTGTCTAGGTTTGTCATTGCTTTTCTCCCAAGAAGCAGGAGTCTTTTAATTTCATGACTGCTGTCACCATCTGCAGTGATCATGGAGCCCAAGAAAGTAAAATCTCTCACTGCCTCCATTTCTTCCCCTTCTATTTGCCAGGAGGTGATGGGACCAGTGGCCATGATCTTAGTTTTTTTGATGTTGAGCTTCAGACCGCCTCCCTTGTTGTTGTTGTTCAGTCGTTCAGTCGTGTCCGACTCTTCGTGACCCCATGGACCAGAGCACGCCAGGCACGCCTATCCTTCACTGCCTCTCACAGTTTGGCCAAACTCATGTTAGTAGCTTCGAGAACACTGTCCAACCATCTCATTCTCTGAAAATGAGCCAAAGAAGAATGGCAACTTAATTTGACAGAATATGCACAACTTGCAGACTTAACATATAGAATAAGAGAACAAGAAGAACATAGGTTTAAAGAAGAATGGAAAACGTTTATTGAATATATGGAAAATTACTGCGTACAGCTGAAAACGCTGGCAGCATTAAGATAAATTCAACGGTATAAATAAGTTTTGCTGGATGCAATAATGGAAAACCGATTGGTATAGTTTTGGTAAAATATGCAGGGATTTAAGATATGTAAAATGAACCATGGAAAGAGAAGGAGAGAAGTCATTACCGGTAATATCTTAAGGATGTAAAATGAGTATTTGAAAGTGTAAAACAGAATGTGTGTGTGTGTGTGTGTGTGTGTGTGTGTGTGTGTGTGTGTGTGTACGTGTACATATACATATACATATACATATACATATACATATGTATTGCATCAGAAAAGACCATCTTTCAGTAATAGAGCACTGATAGAGCACATCCAAAAGTCTTTGGCATTTCCTTGTGGGGCTAGGAAAGACTAGGAAAGTCTGAAATCTTTCCTCTCAGTGAGCAATACTGAGAGGCAAGATACTGAGCAAGATAGACCAATAGTCTCACTTCATATAAAGTATCTCCCTATGCTTTCATATTTTCACTCTGTTATCCTTCAAGATAAAGGGCTTCTGAATTCCTTTCCGATCATTCCTTTTTTTTAATCTGTGATCCTGCCATGACATCAAAACAGGGAACATTGAGCCTCGTGCCTCCCCCCCAGAACCTGACCCCACTCGACATCTTCCCATATGCCAATCCAGTAAAACTGGGTCACTGAATCCATGTGATAAGTTACATTGAATAAGCAAGAAAGCGAGGCAGCCTCCCTCTTCTGTCTGCAACCAACAATCGCCTTGGAAAGAAAGGTTTAGATGGATGCTTCGCGTGGATTTAGATTATAAGGCTGCCTGCCATTCAGCTAACTTTGCATCCATTGCAAAGGGTTAACTCAGCTAATCTATTTTTATATATTCACATCATTCCTAGCTGCTGGGCACATCAGTTGGGTGAATAAATTTACTGTTGGATGTCTCTCTCTCTCTCTCTCTCTCTCTCTCTCTCTCTCTCTCTCTCTCTCTCTTTTGGCTCATCAGTAACCCTTGTACAAAATCGGATAGTATACCAGTAGGATTTTTATTGCTGCAATAGGGAGAGATGATTACTGATGCCGAGAAGTCTGGTCGCCTTTTTCTTTTCCCCCCCTTTAGCTGATTTGATTAGAAAGAGCAGAGTTATGGGGGGAAAGAAATCACATCTGAATATTTACAAAAGCTAGTGTCCACTGGAAATCCTAGAATTTCACTGCTGGTTGTAGTCCTTGCACCCGCCACCCCCTCCAATTTATTACAAATTCTTTAATCAACCTTTCTAATGCTCGCCTGGAAATGGGCTGTCCATATTAACCAGGGAAATGTCAACTCAAGGCTATAGGGGCTGGCACTAATAAGGTTAATGAATAGCTGGCCTGAAAAGCAACAGATGGACCTAGTGGAGCGAGCTCCTTAATGACATTTATAATGCCTAAGGTCAACTGCAGTTTATCTTCATTTTTGCCTCATTTAAAATATTCCAAAGGAATAATAAAGTAAGTCTAAATTTTCCCTACAGGGAAATGAAATTTTATGCGGTGCTGTTTATTGAATGCCAATGCGCCAGGCTATAAACAAGGGACTGCCGCATCACCGTGCTAGCGCTGTAGACACGGCATATCTTAGTTTGTTTGCGTGTGCTGAGACAACAGCATCTTTCAGATTATTATTATTTTAAAATAACTCGTTCCATTTTAGGAGTGGCGGCCACAGGCTGCTCTTTCCCCCCTTTGTCGTGATTCTGCGGAAGCAGCAATCGGGCGAAGGTTAAATCCACCCCCACCCACCCACTGAAGCAATCAAAACTTTGGTTTTCGTAAGGAAATTGGAGCTATGTGCAAATGAGATTACTGGCTTTAGACTTTGGACACAGCTAGTCTCCTGAAATGTGCATTACTGCTTACTATCTTCATCACTGGCTGTCACAGGTGGTGACGGTGTTAACTGTGTTATCGTATCACATGGTAAGGGTTTTACAAGGGTTGATATGGAGATGCTGTTTCTGACCATGGCTCTGTAAAGTGCAGATTTACCCCTGCCGTCCCCACATGCAAGCTTTTCCTGCTTACAGAATAACAACTCCCAGAAAGACAACTCCCATCAGCCCCGACAAGCATGCTCAATATTATGGGATAATGGGAGTTGTGGGGTGTGGGTGGCGCTGTGGTCTAAACCACTGAGCCTCTTGGGCTTGCCGATCAGAAGGTCGGAAGTTCGAATCCCTGCGACGGGGTGAGCTCCCATTGCTCGGTCCCAGCTCCTGCCAACCTAGCAGTTAGAAAGCACGCCAGTGCAAGTAGATAAATAGGTACCGCTGTGGCGGGAAGGTAAACGGCCTTTTTGTGCGCTCTGGTTTCCATCACGGTGTCCTGTTGTGCCAGAAGTGGTTTAGTCATGCTGGCCGCATGACCTGAAAAACTGTCTGTGGACAAACGTCAGCTCCCTCAGCCTGAAAGTGAGATGAGCGCCACCACCTCATAGTCGCCTTTGACTGGACTTAACCATACAGGGGTCCTTTACCCTACCTTAATGGGAGTTGTATTTCACCAAGTGGGGTTAGAATCATAGAGTTGCACTGTACGTGGAGCTACTCAGTCAGATGGGTGGCAAATTACTACTACTACTATTACTACTACTACTACTGCTACTACTATTAATGCACCCATATGGGGATCATACCCGTGACCTTGACATTATCAGCACCACTGTCTAACCAACTGAACTAACCAGGAAGGCTAAAGTTTAGGAACATCCAGATGACCAAAGGTTCTCCACTTTTGATATAGGCCCTGTTCACAATTACAACAATTATAATTGTTGTAATTGGGAGGGACAACATGGTCCTGCTCATTACCCCAGATCTGAAAAAATGGAGCCAGCATGAATAGCTCAGGCTCCCCAATGCAGAGCTTTACCCATTGGAAGATAAATTGGTTTGGGAAATTTCTCTTCGCAACCCAGAAGGCGGGCTGCTGCTGTATGTTCTGCAAACTAACCCACTTAAGATTAATCTTTGGGGGGAAGGAAATGTGTTCTATTCCTTTTGCTGATTTTTACTCTGCCTATGATTTCTGTATACTTTTTATTGTAATGTGGGCTTTTAAAATTTTTAAATTTCCCTAGAGTGGCTGGGGAAACTTGGCCAGATGGGCGGGGTAAAAATAATAAAATTATTATTATAAAATTATTATTATTAAATTTTCTTAGCTATGCAAAGAATAACAAAGTGCAACAAGTATAACCCACCATTGTATTCAAACATTGCAATAATGTCTTTATGTTTGCTTCACAGCTTGGGGGAGACATTTGGTCCAAATCCAGCTCTGCATACTGGTATGTTTTTTTGTTTTTCAAGCTCTGTATGTCATTTAGGGATGCGGGTGGAACTGTGGGTTAAACCACAGAGCCTAGGGCTTGCTGATAAGAAGGTTGGCGGTTTGAATCCCCGCGACGGGGTAAAAAATAAATAAAATACACAGCTGTTAGCTTAATATGAAGAGACGGGATTTATTTGAAGAAAACTAATATAGAAATAATACTGAAAGGAAGCAGCTGGTTTCTATTGTTTGTGTGGAACAACATAGTGGGTATAATTAAACTGTAATGCCTTCTGTAATGTAGTATTTCTGTGTTCCAGACACAAGGGTTCTTTAGATTAAGGCTGCCAATGGCCTTTTGATGAAATCTCCTGTATATTTCTATCTATCTGGATATGTATGCAAAATTATAACATGAAGGCAATTCAAGCACTGTAGAACAGACTTTGCATGTGAATTTTCTCCAAAATCTAATATTAATGAAAACATGTAGATGGCAGTGTTGGATTGTTGATGAAGGAGGCTGAAAAAACACCCGCTCTCCCCCAAACACCCATATCTTATCTTTACTGGGATTTTAAATGTGTTTATTATCCATTGTTTTCTGAAAAGGTGTCACAAAAGCTTTGTCAGGAATTAATATAGCAAATTGCTAAAGGTATAAAAACAAATGTTTCTTTCAGTACACCAGGAGCAGCAACCCAGCCCAGGAGGCAATAAGGTGTTATTTGGTGCAATGTTTTTTGCTGTAAGCAAGGTTGGGGTGTGTTTGTGGGAAACTCAAACCAGTATCACTCTTTTCGAGGAGGGCATCTGACGAGCGATGTCAAACAGAGGTGACCAAGGATGTCGTTTCTGAGCCAATTCACAAATTGCAAATTAAATAGTCTCCGGGTCCAGATGGCATTCACTTGAGAGTTCCTAAAGAACTCAAATGTGAAATGGCTGAGTTTTAAAGGAAATAAAAACCCAACTTATCCTTAAAATCAGCCTCCTCATCAGAATGGAGGCAAAATAACTTCTGCCCCAGGCAAATTGGTGGAAAGAATGATTGAAGCTGCAATGGTTAAACGCAAAGGCCTGGTTCATAAACCATGGTTTATTAAACCATGGCTCAAGGTTATGTGTGCACCCAGCACAGCAGTTTAACTATGGCTAAAGGTTGCTCACCAACCAAGGTTCGTAACTGGTCTATATACCTCAGTCAACATTAACTGTAGCTTTGTGTTACATGCAAACCTGACTTCTGCCTTAGCTACAGTCAAGTAGCTAATCACTGCTACAATCACTGCTGAAAAGCTACAGAATTGTGAGTGGCAAGTTGCATCAGGCATTCACGCACTCAGCATGACCTGCATATATTCTGAGGGCTGGTAACAGTCAACAGTCATCTTTGGTGATCACTCATAGCAGAGTAAGATTGTCTTCCATGAACACGGTCTTAACTGTGAGTCCGTAAGTGACTGTGGAGGCCAATTCTGGATCCACACATCCTTCCACAGTGGGGACATAGGTTTCCAGGCGGGAGTTGATCATGGTGAGGGTTTGCCAAGCGTGCCTTCCTCTTAGCACGTTTCTCCATTTCGTCCTGAGTTGGTGCTTCTTCAAAGTCCATGACGCCTTTGGTAAAGGCTGTTCTCCAATCGGAGCGTTCGCAGGACAGTGTTTCCCAATTTTCTGTGCTTATACTGCATTTTTAAGATTAGCCTTGAGAGCCTCTTTAAACCTCTTTTGTTGTCCACCAGCATTATGCTTACCATTTTAAAGTTCGGAATAGGATAGTTGCTTTGGAAGATGATCATCAGGCATCCGAACCACATGATCAGTCCAACAAAGTTGGTGTTGAAGAATCATTGCTTTGACACTGGTGATCTTTGCTTCTTCCAGTACTTGCTATCTCCATCTTATCCCCATCCTGAGTAAACATGAGGACATTTGTCTGAATGCTACTCCCTACTAACAACCAACTGATTAATAAACTTAGATTGAATTGTCTGATACAAAGGGCAGTGCAAAAGAAGATGTTACCAAAATATTTTTGTTGTTTAGTCATTTAGTCGTGTCCAACTCTTTGTGACCCCATGGACCAGAGCACGCCAGGCACTCTTGTCTTCCACTGCCTCCCACAGTTTGGTCAAACTCATGTTGGTAGCTTCGAGAACACTGTCCAACCATCTCGTCCTCTGTCGTCCCCTTCTCCTTGTGCCCTCAATCTTTCCCAACATCAGGGTCTTTTCTAGGGAGCCTTCTCTTCTCATGAGGTGGCCAAAGTATTGGAGCCTCAGCTTCAGGATCTGCCTGTTGTTTTTGTCCATGGAGTTTTCTTGGCAGGGATACTGGAGTGGCTTGCCGGTTCTTGCTCCAGGTGGATCACATTTAGTCAAAACTCTCCACTATGACCTGTCTGTCTTGGGTGGCCCTGCACGGCATAGCTCATAGCTTCTCTGAATTATTCAAGCCCCTTCGCCACGACAAGGCAGTGATCCATGAAGGAGGATGACAAATTTTTGAATTTGTGATGTTACCAATACACAAATTCAAAAACATGTCGTATGGCTTAATTTCTTAAGAAGAGGTGTGGATTTAATCTTGGCCCATCTTACATGGAAGCTCTTCTCTTGTCCTAGGATGCACAGTGGCAGCAGCAGGTTCCGGTGAGATATCGCTGAAATCTCATGAAGTCTCATGAGATTTCAGTGAGATCTCATGAAGTCTCATGAGATTTCAGTGAGATCTCATGAGATTTTGTTTAGATATCGCTAGAAATTGGCACCAATAGCAGCAGGGCCGGCAGAGCACCCGCAGTAGTGTCACCTCAGGGTTTTCTGGTGGCCCTGGCAGGTGCCTTACCGTGCCTTACCACTGAAAGAGGATCTTTCCCCTGCTGAGACAGAAATATTTTACACGCAGGTCTCTACCTTTCCCTTTCCAGTATGCCTGGCATCTTTCCTTGAAGGCAGCGTTATGTAATTGCTTAGTGGAAGTTTATGGAGGTCTTTGCCTCGAATCCATGAATATGATTGCAGAGATGAAAATCCTCCTTGCACAGGGTCTGACAATATGAGAGAATGTTCCTAAACAAATGGTGCTAAACAAGGAAATGATGCAGCAAGGAAATGAAGCATCTGTCCTTCGATACATAATGATGCTGTTGAGTAACGTGTGCAATTAAAGAGTTGTTTTTATGCACAACTGGGATTGTGTCATACATAAATCTGCATGCCGGTTGTGAATTCTTGATTGCTGCAACAAAACTGAAAGCTAGATGGAGACTTGTTGAACATCTGTTTTGCAGTATTAATTCTGTCTCCACCGTGCTATTTAATCCCCGTACCCTCCATCTCTCCAGCAAATGATATCCGTGGCAAAGACAAGAAACGGGACAGTGTGTATATATGCAGCTTTATTTCATATGATTTACCAGGTTTCTTTTTTCCTTTCTTTTTAAATTACTGCAGACAATGGTCACAATGCAGCTCACCTCAGCTCTCTCCCATTGACACTAGTGAAATACCAATTTATCTTAGTGGATAAACAAGGAGACTTCACTTATGCAAATGAGAGCTCCACCACGAATGACTGAAGTCCCATAAGTCTGTAGAAATCCATTGCCACCGCCATCAGTGGGAAGCCTGCACATGCCCTGGACTCCATGACACAGCACATGATAACAAACGTTTCACCAGGGTTGGATCTACACACAAGGGGGAAACCCCAGCTATAAATAAGTCATAAATTAAATTGTTATAGCAACAACAACAACAACAAAAAACCACCTCTATGTAAAATTGCATAGAGGAAGTTTTGTGGTGTCACATGTTTATAAAACAGTCATAGTGTTGTAACATGACTAATGTAGCTGAGCCTCAGGATTCATTGAAAATCATGTTCCATTGGGTATATACATTCCCATCAACACACATGGGACCCTGTGCTCTTTTCCCAAGGAATAAAGGGGCTGGAAGGATCACAGGAATCATGTGTACAGGCCAGTGGTGGAGCATATGCCCGCTTCCCAGGGCGCGCTCGCTTCCGAGGGGCATGGGGGCACGCTCTCGAGGGGCACGGAAGGTGCCCTCCCAGGCACAGGATAGCTGCGTGCACACCCACCGATCCCTCTTCCTTCCTCTCCCCTTCCCACTTGCCTGTCTCCTTCCCGTCCTCTCCCTTGCCTGCCTGCCTCCTCCAGCCAGGAGCACAGGGCAACGGGGCACCGCCCACCCGTGACTCCCACGCCTACAGCCAGCCGTCAGGGGAAGGGGGGAGCTGCTGCGCCGTGCTCCCGGCTGGAGGAGGCAGGTGAGCGGGAAGGGGAGAGGAAGGAACCGGCAAAGCGGCCCAGCAGCTCCCCCCTTCAGCCGATGGCTCACGGTAGGCGTGGGAGTTTGAGTCGCTGGCGGGGGGTGCACCAAATGTCACCCCCACTCAGGGATGTCACCTGGAGCGAAGCAACCCCCACACACCCACCTCCCTCCGCCAGTGGTACAGGCTGATCCATAGAGCTGATTCTTATGTGACTGTTGATGTCCCAAGGCGTTCATGCTGTCCTGTAAAGAGCAAGCACATGAGATGGGGGAAACAACATGGTTCCTTCCTATGGTTCCACCACCGCCACTGGCATGACTGGAGCATGAAGGAAACATGCTGTTTAGCTGGCCATCTTGCTGTACTTAACAAGAAAAAAAAGCATGATATAGTATGTGGCGTCAGTATCCGTACTGCATTTTTTAGAAAATGTATTTTACAAAGAATGCATTGTACTGGGAAAAGAAAACCTGGTGAAGACAGACCAGCTATAATTTACGGACTGCTTCAAAGGAGTTTTAGAAGCAAGAAGCAAGAAGACCCTCTCTTGGGCTCAAGGGAGAGAAATGCGTTGCCTTGGACTTGATATATTTATGACACTGCTTGTTCATAGTTGCCATCCTGCAAGTAAAAAGTCATCTTTCCTGCTTGGCAGGGGGTTGGACTGGATGGCCCTTGTGGTCTCTTCCAACTCTATGATTCTATGATCTTCAAAGTCTCGTGTGTGGAGTCTATGTCATCACTAGGGCTTTGAGGGTGAAACGGTTGCATCATTCTACATGACTCAGAAAAAGAACCGACGTGTGAAATGAACTAGGAACATATGAGGGGAGCCACATCAGATGGAATCCAGTTTTAAAGCATTAGATTGATTCCCAATTTTTAAAATTGATCATGGGCACCCTTAAGACCTGGCCACCACATGCTTGGTGTCAGAGAATAGAAAAACAATAAAGTGTACACCTTTCAGGTATGTCTGGCTGAATTGCTATTCGCTGACTTAATAAGCTTTGATGTTTTCAATAGGCTATTTGCCATGATCTCAGTATGTCTTTCCTAAGGGATGCGGGTGACGCTGTGGTCTAAACCACTGAGCCTCTTGGGCTTGCCGATCGGAAGATTGGCGGTTCAAATCCCTGTGATGGGGTGAGCTCCCATTGCTCTGCCCCAGCTCCTGCCAACCTAGCAGTTCGAAAGCACGTCAAAGTGCAAGTAGATAAATAGGTACTGCAGCAGTGGGAAGGTAAACAGCATTTCCATGTGCTCTGGTTCCTATCACGGTGTTCCGTTGCGCCAGAAGCGGTTTAGTCCTGCTGGCCACTTGACCCGGAAAGCTGCCTGTGGACAAACGTTGGCTCCCTTGGCCTGAAAGCGAGATGAGTGCCACACCCCATAGTCGCCTTTGACCGGACTTAACCATCCTGGGGTCCTTTATCTTTACTTTTTTTTATCTCTTTCCTATTAGGTCACTACCGGTTTAGATTGCATCAGTTTGTATGTAACGTTTTGATCCAATATGCATCACTTTTTACTTACATGTGAATGCGTTGCCAGGTTTTTTTTGTTTTTTTGTTTTTTTGTGCCATTGCAGACATTGAAATTTATGACTGTTTTCATTGAAGAGTGGAACGAATTTTTGTGTTATTTAAAAAAGAGGTGCGACTTGAACACAGTTCACACTTTGGATTAACTCTTGTAGAACAATCTCAAAAAATTAGTGATAAAATAATGAATAAGATTAAAGTGTTACAGATCAGTGTTAGATTAATAGGTGTCAGAGTTAAGGCTGATCTATAAAATTCCTTTATACTGAATCAATGGAGAGATGGATTAGGGAAGTTGACATCTATATTTAACTAAGTTCTCTTTTATGATTAATGCAAATATGAAATTGTATTAGTAACAATTGTATTTTTTCTGTATTTTTTCTTTTTCTTTTTCTTGTTTTGTTTCGGCTAAGTAGTAGAATTTAAGTATATTGTGAAGAAATGCATGAAGATGTTATGTATTTTGTTTTGTTTGAATTATGAATGAATGAATCTTGTTAATTATGAATGAAAATAAAAAAATATTATTATTATTTTTAAAAAAGGAATTTATGACTGTTCTGGGAGGTGGCTTTTCCATCCTTCGTAATGGCCTAGAAAGTGGCTGACCATGAGTCTGCTTAGTTCTGTTCCTGATGGTGCATTTGGTTTTTCTACCATGCTTCAGCGGACTTTGCTTAGCTGAACATGGATAAAATAAAAACCTTTAATGCTCAGACAGGGCACTTTAGTGTTCAGGAACCTGACAACATTTCTTGCATAATTATAAATATTAGACATTTTTCACTTGTTTTTCCCATGGCTGACCAAGTGAATCATTTCCAATGCAGGTTTGCTTCTGAGTGATTTTTGTGATCGTCTGCTTAATATTTAGAAGGGAATGAGTCAGTAAGTGCAAAGAGGGGAAAAATACAGCCTGCCCACTTACACAGAATAAAACAGAGCTTGGAAGTGATCAGGGACTACTTGAGTGCCTATAAGAATTCATCAAGGCAGACTTTCTGCCTAATGAACCAGCCGTTGCCATAAATTAAAGGAGCAATATTTTTCCAGCTAGTTTTTGTTTCAAGCAGAGGACAAAAAAGATGTTTGTTACTGTGATGAATTCATTTCACCCAGATCTGTTTTTCTCTCTTCAAAAGTATACTTTTGTTATTGCTTTATTTATTTATTATTGTCAACTTCTAAAGGCTTGTAGATTTAAGCAGCTTTATTTATACCAAGCTAGACCAATGGTTCATTTAACTCAGAACATTTTTATCTGACTAGCTGTAGACAGTGTTAGAAACTGGGATATGAAAGCTAGCAGCAAAATGGCACTTTAAATTTGGGTGGAATCTACACACATATAAAAAAAATGCTGTGAAAATGCTGTTTTAAAAAAGCATTTTGAAAAATACATGGATTTTTGCATAGCTCAATCTCGCCATCTAGCGTCACTTTACAACACATTTTAAACGTTTTATTTGCAGCTGTATAGTTTGCTTTCGAACTGCTACCGTAGGTTGGCAGGAGCTGGGGCAGAGCAACAGAAGCTCACCCCATCATGCGGATTTTAACCGCAGACCTTCCGATTGGCAAGGCCAAGAGGCCCAGTGGTTTAGACCACAGTGCCACCCATGTAAATAGGTGTAATTAGGTGTAAATATGTGTAAATGGGCCGTGGGTGGCGCTGTGGGTTAAACCACAGAGCCTAGGGCTTGTCGATCAGAAGGTCGGCGGTTTGAATCCCCACGACAGGGTGAGCTCCCATTGCTTGGTCCCTGCTCCTGCCAACCTAGCAGTTCGAAAGCACGTCAAAGTGCAAGTAGATAAATAGGTACTGCTGCAGCGGGAAGGTAAATGGTGTTTCCGTGCGTTGCTCTGGTTCGCCAGAAGCCGCTTAGTCATGCTGGCCACATGACCTGGAAGCTGTATGCCGTCTCCCTCGGCCACTAAAGCAAAATGAGCGCCGCAACCCCAGAGTCGGTCACGACTGGACCTAATGGTCAGGGGTCCCTTTACTTTTACCTTAGGTGTAAATAGGTGTAAATAGATCAGGCATCCCCAAACTTCCAGATGTTTTGGACTACAATTCCCATCATCCCTGACCACTGGTCCTGTTAGCTAGGGATCATGGGAGTTGTAGGCCAAAACATCTGGAGGGCCGCAGTTTGGGGATGCCTGAAATAGATGCATAAGCCATTATTTCTTAAACCAAGGCAGTCTCTGCCGTTTCTCAATTCTCCAAAGGAACACAGACCCTGTGTGAGTTCATGGAACTCCATGGACTCTTGCAACTGCTTGGCAGAGAGATGGGGAGGCACCCGGCTTTTGTAACAATAGTTTGTTTCCTCATCAAGGAAAGGACATCAAGGAAAGGTTAGTAGCAGAGAGTCTGCTTTGCATGCGGAAGATCTGAGTTCAATCTCCAGCATCTTCAGGCAGGGCCAAGAAAGACCTTAGCCTGTAACCCCAGAGAGTCACTGCCGCTCATTGTAGACAATCCTGCTCTAGATCTTGGACCAGTGGTCCTTACATGAGCATCCTTGTTTCTGGCTGTTTCCTGTGTTCCTAGAATGCTCATGGTGGCAGACTTTGAGAACTTCATCCTTAGAAAAAGATGCACTCCAATATGACAACTCCAGTTTATAATAGTGCTAAGACGATGCCAGTGGGAAAGCAATGCTTTCGAAATGAACCACTGTTAATATCTATGTTATTGTAATAATTAGATTAAATTGGGCAAGGGGTGTTTTGCCGAACAGTCGAGCTGTGAATGTCTGGTTGCATTTAGAGGTGTTGTAAATCAGCCTTGCGATGAGAATGGAGAGGGCACCAAAGGGAAGCCAAACTTGAGCTCTGGTTTTATGAAGACAATGAAATCACGCTTCATTAAACCCTTGGTCTGTTAGACAACCGGCATTTGGGGGCATTGACTGAAGAGTGACTTAGTTCGAACTCTGTATTGCAGTAGGAGAGTTCCAGATCCATCTTGATTCAGCAAAGAAGCACGGTGATGTGATGATGCCTTTACTTTTTGAATAGATTAATAAGTCCCCTGCATTATTCTACATGTCAGGAGTTGTGAAAAATAGAGATGTGCAGCTAAAAGGATTAAGGGTTGTAGCTAACACTGCCATTCCACCAATCTCCATCCTCTCCTTTCTTCTGTATCCTCCCCAGACCCTCTTGGTTGGGTTACCCTGTGCAGCAGTTTTTTTGGGGGGGTGCTGGAGATTAGAGGAAGGGGAAGTTCCATTGCACAAGTGGAACATCTCTTCTGCAGCATTGAATACAACACTAATTAATGCTACTGGTTTGTCATACGCCGCCTTGAGTTCTGTCAGTGATGAAAATAAATATTAACAAAAATTAATACTTTAGATTGATCAAATAATATTTAACAGATAAGGTGTGTGTGTGTGTGTGTATCTATCTATATATCTATATCTTTATCTATCTATCTATCATCTCTATCTATATATCTATCTATCTATCTATCTATCATCATCTACCGGTATCGTGATAATTAGGGATGGCAGACTCAGGGTTCTCATTTCTCCAATGGTAAAATCAGTTCTCCACATTTTGCAGCAATTTACAGTTCTTTATTTTTAAAAATACAACATTTCAGTGTGAATTTTTCTTAATAAACATTTCATATGATTTTTTTTTGGGGGGGTCTAAAGCGCACATTCTTGTAAGCAACTCCCCTAATATAAGGCATTTTAGTGTTATTTTTACAAATATATTTCATTTGTATGCATATTTCCCCCGGATGTATGCATTTTTGTAGACATTATTTGTTCGAGAATTGCACCACCAAATTGGGAGAAGTGTGACTTTTGAAAGATAGCTGTGTTTCAGTTTGTATATTGTTTTAGAAAATGCTCATTTGATAGATCAAGCTTTCAATATGGAGTGAATTGGATTTCTCTTCCATCCCTAGAGATAATAATAGATTTATCTGAAACAGAAATTTGTGTTTGGTTTATACACAGAATTTACATTGTTAAATTTCATTTGCATTCTTCGAGTTGCCATATATGGTTTCCCCCTCCCCATTTGATCCTTACAACAACCATGTGAGGTAGGTTGGAGTGAGAGAGGATGACTGGTCCAAGGCTTGGGCCTGACTCATGATGAGCTTCTGCCATGACTCTCAGTTCCCACCACTGTAGCCAGCTCCTTCCTCTGCTGCAGAATTTATTTGGCAGCAACTGCCATAATAAGAGGTCTTATTAGAAAGACAGAAGGATTTGAGCAATGTCCCTCACTTTCTTATCCAGGAGGAACGGAGATACCTGTCCCTCCCAGCTAGATATCTATTCCATCTCGAAACACCCTCGCATAGAAGAGCATTCATCCTAGCCCAAAACCGCATTATGCCATCAGCTGTTTTGCAAGGGAAGTTCAATCGGGTCCCATTGGGCGAGAGACGTTGCCCATGCGGATCCGGAGAGGTGGAGACTGTTGACCAAGTGCTCCTGCGGTGCTGTTTCTACAAGGACGCGGTCTTATCCACACAACGCTGGCCGATCTTCCAGGACGTTCGGACAGTTTTTATATAGAATGGCTTCTTTCAGATGTTAACTCTAATGTGACAGCTAAGGTAGCTAAATTCTGCGCTAGAGCCATAAAAATTTGGTCCGTTTTAATTAGCAATTTCCACATAACTTCAGGATAGAGCTAAAGAAGAATCAGTGCCACTATTAGCGGCAGCCCATCCTCTAAAGTAGTGATATCCTTTTATCTAATAATTTCATATAATGGTTAAAGTTCATATTTCTAGTATATATTTTAGATTGTATTTTGGATTGTTTTTATGTATATCTGTGTGTGCTGGTCGAGGACCGTAACAATAAATCTGAATCTGAATCTAAGAGGTCTTACCTTATTGCCAGTGCTTGGAATGAGCTAGTGTGGAATGAACTCATTCAGCTGGATAAAGTTCACTGACCTAGTTCAAAAATCTCTGAATTACACCTGAAAGTAATTTCCACAATGGCTGGGTGAAATAAAGGTGAATTGTTCCTTGAAGGATAAAAGTTTGAATAAGTTCTAATACATTTTCACAAAAAACCCACCCCCCTGTTTCTCTAGCACAGGCATAGGCAAACTCGGCCCTCCAGATGTTTTGGGACTACAACTTCCATCATCCCTAGCTAACAGGACCAGTGGTCAGGGATGATGGGAATTGCAGTCTCAAAACATCTGGAGGGTCGAGTTTGCCTATGCCTGCTCTAGCAGGAGGGTTGGACACTTAGCTTCCATTAGAAATAAAATAGAATTATGTATAATGGACCTCTATAAAGTTAGAAAGCAAAAGATGAGTCAATATTCTCAGGTTTATTAAGCAGATATGAAGATGCTGCTGTTGCTAATGTCTGGAACTAGTTCCTTTTTGAATAATATGAATTTGAACTGGAAGGAACTTTCCAAGAACTGTTTGTTATTCCCTGGCACCTGAATGCTCAAATAGTTTCCAATCTCCTCTAAGAGCTCGCTTGATAGGAAGGGCAAACACAGAACTCTGATGCATATTCGTATCATGCTAAACCACTGTTTATTGCTGCATCCAAATGCAGCCAGTATAAAGGAGCGGCAAATTGTCTCAAATCCAAAGACATGCATTATATTGATTCTTGTCCAAATTTGCTTTTCGTGTTTCAATAAAATTCACGTCTAGTTTGAAAGCCATGCTCGGGAAGGAATAAGTAGCACAACTTTTCATAAACCTTTGCAATTACATTTCGGGTTTGTTTTTGTATCTTTCTTTGACCAGAATAATCAATCATCAGACTTTGATGTCACTGAATGAGAGAGAGAGAAAATCAGAAAGAAAACTGAACACAGCTAGTGACAACATCCCATTGCTTAAATCGTCCACACAAGTCTCTTTAATTTCTACCAGGATACCATTGATCAGCACCATTTCTCAGTAATAGCTGTAAATTTGCTATAACCAATAAATTTGGAACAGCTGTTAGTAACCATCAGGTATCATACTTCTTAGACAGATCCAGTTTTCAGCTCCACTCTTTGTCATTATTTAATTTAATGACACATGTTATGGCCATAGTTCAGGAGGGGGGGGAAAGAGTGGAACTTGCTTTTTGTAACAAATATAAGCCTTCTAATCAATATTCACTCAGCCATGTGTCTGTCTAATAGAAATGAAATGGCACATTCTCTGAATCACATACATGAACCACAGTGTCCGATTTGTTTGCTATTAAATCAGAGCTGTTTCAGTGACTGATGGCTGGCATTACGGACATTGAGCTAAAGACGAATTTTGCCACTGGATATGTTGCACATCATTACAGGAAAATTCTTGAGGCATTAATAAGAGGGAGGAACTGTGTCTGTATTGCTTGATCATTTTATTGACTTTAAGAAGAAGAAGAAAACACTTTCCAAAGTAGAATCCTGGCTGCAATGAAAGTTTTAGGAGACCTTCTTCCTAGGAGGCACTGAAGCCTATTAATGATTCATCCTGCTTTAAATTATTATTGTTATTAGTATTATTATTTAGATTTCCTATGTTCACCATACAGTTCCAGGTTGGGTTGCAACAATTTAAAAGTATGGTATTAACATTCATTAAAACAAATTACATAACTGAGAAATAGGGTGAATTCTAAAATATATATCTCATGTGTCAAGGTTTGAGAGACTGCAACGTATACCCTGAGAGTAAGCCCCATTGAAATTAATGGGACTTTCTTCTTGGTAAACACACAGAATTGCACTGTCAGTGGAGGTTTTCCATTAGCAAACTAACTTCACATCTCTTTCGAGTATTGTTTATAATATATTCATTTAGGCATAGTCAATTGTATATTCATTTGTACTGGCCAGATTTTGTCTTTTTAAGCATTCACTTTCTTAAAAATGACAAAAAGCACATTAATCATCCACATGCGATGTTTATGGTAATTCAACAAATCTAACATTTCCCCCCCCCCCTCTCTCCAGAAAGGGTAATGAATCATTCAAACTTAATGTTAGGTAAAGTTTCTATAAATGCAAATGATTCAGTGTGCTGTTCTTGTCTTTGGGCTTTTATCCAGATGGATGGGGTATAAATTATTATTATTATTACTAGTGGACGTTCAGCCCGTTAAATTAACGGGCGCTAGAACATATGTGGTCAAACATTACTGGCTCTCCCCGGGGCCGATAACGGCTGCTCCTCCTCCTCCTCCTCCACCGCTCTCCGCTTCGCTCAGCATCCCCGCCGGCTGCGTCCGCCTCTCCGCCTTCTCCTCCTCCTCCACCGGTTGGCTGCCTGCCTGCTGGCTGGCAGTCCCGCCCGTTGGTGCCGCCGCGGTCACCGCCGAAGCGCCCCTCTCCTCCTCTCCACGCGCCTGCCCGCCTGCCTCTGCCTCTGCCCGCCTCGCGCCCACGGACACACCCTCGCCCCTCGCGGCCCCCAACGGCCGCCGCTCGCTCGCACGCCCACGCGCCCTCTGGCCAATCAGCACCCCGCACCGCTCCAATCCCTGTGCCTGTGGGGCACATGCGCAGTAGTGCAATCCCATGGACACAGGGACACGACGCAGAGACACTTGGACTTTATTATATAGGATTGTTATTGTTGTTATTATTATTATTATTATTATTATTATTATTATTATTATTATTATTATCCTGCAACGCCATGGTCAGACTACAGATAATTTTAAATACTTAAAATAAAAAAAGCTAATGAAACAGTGACCGTTGTCACCAATTATTCAATATGGCAACTCATTTTTGCCCTTGCAGGTTGAAACCAAACTGAGCAGGCAAAGGAGCAGTGTTTTGCAAGCTGCGGCAATCAGTTGTTTGGCAGCACTTGCAAAGTCCAGCACACGACACCTTGCAAAGGGCTCTGCAGATGCTGGAGAACCCTCTGTTGGCCAAGCCCTGTCTTTACCTGCCTCATATATGATGTCAGGTGTAGAGAAGGTGGGCATGACTTGGCCACAGTGGTTATGTTTGAGCACCACTCATGGAAGCAGTATGCCTCTGAGTGCCCCTTGTTGGGAATCAGAGGCGTAGCATGGGAGAAAAGGGGTGGTGGGCCCGGGAGCAGAATTATGACAGGGGCAGAACCAGGCACCCCAACTCCAGGCTCCCCGATGAGCTCCTGTGTTGCGTCCCTCTGCGTTGCGCAGAGTTGGCATGAGTTCAAAATAAAGACTGACACAGAGGTTTGACCTGCAAAAGCTCTGAGTCGTAACTGCCATCCCGCACCCCAGCCTCAGGCTACTTTTATTAACACAAAGCATCTCGTCACAGCATTCAAAAGAACCAATGAGAATCATCCAACGGTTCCCCCAAAACTCCACGTGGGAATAAAGTCAGAACAAAGACCCTTTGAAGTTGCAGGTCTACTTCCCCGGACCTATCTTCCCTGTTCTAGTATCTATTTGCATTCCAAAGCTCAAGTACATGAAAGGATAGATTAGGAAGCAGGAAAAGGAAATAAACATCCTTGGCAAACATCCTTGCCATTTGGCCTGCTGGTACTTACACCAGGGCTCTAAGATTCACTTCAAGGAAAAAAGATACTATGGGTATCAAAGAAACACACCTAAGGAACATATTTGCCAGTCCATTGTAAAATACAGATACACCACCTGGTACAGCAAATGCTAATTCTAAAGAGAGAGAGACGTGACTCTCCCATCCCAGCATTATGGAAGCAGAAGCCAATTTCTTGCCAATTTTGTGTCCTGTAAGATTGGTCAGGAGAACATGCTTTTCTGAACCAGCAAGGAACCTCACACTCACACAATCCAGAACTGGACATCAGAATGATATTGCTCACTCGCACATGAACAGAGAAAGACATATTTTCCTTAAACACAATCCTACATGAACCCCACACTCCTGCCACATTCTGGAGCCACAGGGAGGCAAGCTGAGCCTGGGCTGGGCCTTCACTCTTTGGGGTTGGGGCGGTGAGGCGAAGCCAAGAGATGAGGGCTTGCCTGGCCTGTGAGGCAGTGAGGATGGTGGCGGCATGGCCTGGGGGAGTGCTGGGCACTGGTGGGAACAGTGGCAGAGGCCCAGGCCAGGGAGGAGGAGGGGGCTGTGGCAAAGGCCAAGCCAGGGTTGGTGTGACTGCTGCAGGCAGAGCGTTGGCACCTCCACTTGGCACTCCTAGCCCTCACCTTGCCAGCTGTGGGAGGCCATGGCCAGTGGGCACTGGCAGGGTGTGTGAGGGCAGCCTCAAGCTGTCCCATTCCTGGTGCCCACCAGCATGCCCCCCCACATCACCTTACTACTGCCACCTGAGTGCTGCCCAGCTTGGCTGAGAAGGGTGGTGGCGTCACTGCCACCCACTGGGGAGGGAGGCAGAGGAAGGCGGGAAAGCGCCCAAGTGGAGAAGCCCTGCTGGCACACGTTTCCACCTCAGCTGTCCAGTCCACCAGGGGGATGCAACACTTGCCCTGCCCCGGGCACCTGCAACCCACGCTATGCCACTGCTGTGAATCACAAGTGGGGCGAGTCCTGATGTGTTCAGGTCCTTCTTATGGGCTTCTTGTAGGCATCAACTTAGGCATGTGGCCCCAAATATACCTGGAGATGCTGGGGACTGAAACTGCATGCAAATCAGATGCTCTACCACTGAACTGTGGCTTCCAAACTCTGTCATCATATGGGTCATGATATGATATCAAAATCCCAACAAGTGGAAGTAACATAAATGGGGCATTGAATGGCGCTATCACTGACAAGGGGGATGCTTTTCTAACGGGTAAGATGAATTCAGAGCAGAACGCTAAGGTACAGTAGGAAGAAAAATGCACAAGCATTTTCAAACGGCTGGAATTTTAAGGAGAATAATCCTTAGACAACTTCCAGATGTCTTTAGTGGAGACAACGTAGGTCAGACATGAACTACAGGTGCTTCCAATTGACACCAACATGATAAACTGCCAAGGCAGATGGGTCTTTAGCCTGCAGCTACATAGAAACCACATGGCTTTCTTATCAGAATACTGAAAACCTAAATTTGATGAAAGAAGCAATTAGAAAGCAAAGCAGGCAGATATGCATCCTTGACTCCAGAATCATCTGGCAATCTGCTCTGAGCTAGAAGCTTCATAACACAAGAAGAAATATATATCTTTCAGTCATATATGAAATTTGCTAAATCCCTGATACTGGCTTAATGTAAAATGTGCTTGAAGTAAAGACAGAAGTGCCCAACCTCCAACACTCCTCCCTGCCCCAAAGTCACATTTGTCAGTTAAGTAAAACACACTTAGGACCCCAGGGAGATAGGTAAGTTGGAGGGAGCTACGAGTTAGCAAAATCTTGAAAACACAGAAAGACGTGATCCATACAATTTGCCGTCATGCTTGATTTTCCTAGAGTAATGAGAAAATACCTGCAGGTTATTGAAAGTCTGTGATTTGCTTATAAAACAAAGAATGGCCATCTGCCCATCTCTTTGTTGCTTTAAGGTTCATGGTACCATCAGTTTCCTGCAGCCACAAAGAATCCCCCCCCCCCAGGGTGGAAATTAAGAATTGCAAAGGTACCAAGAGCAAACATATGGCTATCTGTCTCACACCTTTTAAAAACATCTGATCTCATTTAAAACTCATATTTTTAAATTCTCCAACCGCCTCTTTGAATTGACACCACCCACTTACTTTATAATTGCCCCTTAAAAAGAAAAAAGTTTAAAAGTGGAGTACCGGTAGTTTGCTGGTCCAGCACTGATGATAGCACACTGCACAGATTGAAAGCCAGTGAATTTCTTCTATCAACATGCAGAGGCCTACAAGTTCCCCATCTCTGATTCAGCTAGACAAGATCAAGGCATGAGATGTTTAGTGTCCTTTGCAGTTGATGTGCTAAGGCTTTTGATTAAAGCCATCACCTATCTGTATCTCTATTTGCAACGATGTCTTTCTGTCATGCCTAAGCGTATGGAGAATTAGCTGCTCTCCAATCCTGCCTGGGAGAAGATTCAGCAACTCCAAATCTATGTCAAGGGTGGGTCTACCATTAGACCCATCCACCATGGCCTCCACTCAGGTAGTAGTCTAGCTTGCTCCTGCCCTACAATGTAATTTAAGGCTGAAGAATGAAGCAGCTCTTCAGGAATTAAGATTTTGAAGCCCATGGAGCTGACATCTCATTGGCTTTCAGGGACGAAGCTGGCTCCTTCATCTGAACCAGATGTGTGCCTATTTCCATGCTGGTTTTTGCTTTTACTCTTTCACGAGTGAACGCTTCGAGCATACTGTTGCCAGCTACCTTGTGAACTCATGGGGAGTAAAAGTGCAGCTGAAATGCAGAGCTGGACCAAGGGATTTTGCTCCCTGAGACAAAGGACCAGATGATCCCCTCTCCATCCCACATACCTGAAGGAAGCAGGCTACCTTAGAGGAAGAAGAAGAGTTTGGATTTGATATCCCGCTTTATCACTACCCAAAGGAGTCTCAAAGCGGCTAACATTCTCCTTTCCCTTCCTCCCCCACAACAAACACTCTGTGAGGTGAGTGGGGCTGAGAGACTTCAAAGCAGTGTGACCAGCCCAAGGTCACCCAGCAGCTGCATGTGGAGGAGCGGAGACGCGAACCCGGTTCCCCAGATTATGAGTCTACCGCTCTTAACCACTACACCACACTGGCTCTCAGGACAGACCGCATGATACAACTGGGTCAATCCTCTGGCACGTTGTCACCTCTCTGTGTTCCCCAACAACTGTTGCCTGAGGTGGCCGCCTCGCAATACAGTTAATTAACTGTCACCTTGGGGATTCCATCTCAGTGGATAGAATCAAATATCTCCGCTACCTCAAGCTGTTCCCCCAAAATTCAGCCCGTTGCCATGCAACAATGTCAGATACTGTACCAAATGTGCTAGAGATCTTTCCTCTTGCTAAGAGAGCAGGCCAGCCACAATATATATTGTGGGTGGTTGATAGACATCTCAAGAGTGTAGTGTGTTAAAAGATAACAATAGTGTAATTATTCTAAACGAGACCATTTAATTGAAGTTCTTTTTATTGTCCATGGCCCCTGAGGGGTAAAGAGACTTTCCGATAACTCTTCCCCTTTACTTATTTTTGCATCATAAGCCAGAAGTAATATCTGATAATATTTGTCATGTAATCTTTCTCTTATCAAGCCTATAAGATTAAAAGTGCTCATATATCACTGCTGTCTTATCTGCTAAATTGGCAACATTGGATGGAGAACAAACATTATATAATCTTCCCTATCAGTTTTATTCATTCTTAAGCCACATTCTGTTTGAATATGAGATGTCGGCTTGGCTCAAATCGACGTGCAGAGCACGTTCCAGAATTTTGCAAGAGAGAAGCCCAGGCTCTCTCTCAGCAATCTTTTCCTCCTCATAAATGCTGCCTCATGAAATAAAATGCCTTCTAATAATTAAAAGATCCCCACCAGTGATTTTGTTGTGTGTGGGGTGTGTGTGTGTGTGTCGGTCAGGCAAGTGGGGGTGGTGGGGAGATTTCTCTTCAGGTTGAACAACGTTATGATGAAAGCCAAATGTTTTTTATCTTATGAAGATATTTAAACTTAATTGGGTAAAAAGAAATTAAACAACCCAATGTAATTATAGCATAAACATAAATGGGTTTGGATCATTGGGGAAGATTGGATTTCCCCTATGTGTGATATATTGCTGAGCACGCTTAGGAAAAAGAGGCTATCTCATGTATAGCACATTATGGTAAGGCTTCATATATATATATATATATATATATATATATATATATATATATATATATATATATATATATTAAAGATCATGTTATGTGTGGTGTTAATGCATTGCTTTCAGTATCCAGAGACTTTTCAGGCTTCGGAAGAGTGTGGTTGCATATCATACTGTTAAACAGGGTGTCCCCCCCCCCTTTTGTACTATTTTCACACAGACCTGGTTCCATCTCCTCCATCTACTCTCCATTTGAACATCATATTGCATAAGAATTAGGGACAAACATTACACCTCAGGCCTCTTCTACAATGCAAACCACCCACAAGAAAGGCAGTCTTGAAGCACAGAAGGGAGCAAATCCTTAACCCCTTTCTTGCCAGTTTCTCTCCCCCCACAAACTCCCTTCCCTGGCTGCTTTTATTCCCACCCGTGTTACGGAGCCATGCCTATCCCATGCAGTCTAGAGAAACTTCTAAGTGCCGACCAGAGAGGAATGGCAGACCAAGTTAATGGAATACGCACAAATGGCGAGACTGATGGGAAAGATCAGAAAGCAGGAAGATCAGGTATTCCTGAAAGACTGGAATATTTTTTTAATATACCTAAAAGATCACTGTAGTGTAGACAGTTAAAATCATTGGCAGGGATACAATGACAATTGTAATGTGAAATGAACTTTGGTAAGTAAAGGTATAGGGACCCCTGACTATTAGGTCCAGTTGCGTATGACTCGGGGGTTGCGGCGCTCATCTCGCTTTATTGGCCAAGAGCCGGCATACAGCTTCCGGGTCATGTGGCCAGCATCACAAAGCAGCTTCTGGCGAACCAGAGCAGTGCACGGAAACACCATTTACCTTCCCGCTGGAGTGGTACCTATTTATCTACTTGCACTTTGACGTGCTTTCGAACTGCTAGGTGGGCAGGAGCTGGGACCAAGCATCGGGAGCTCACCCCGTCGCAGGGATTCGAACTGCCGACCTTCTGATCAGCAAGCCCTAGGCTCTGTGGTTTAACCCACAGTGCCACCTGGGTCCTTTGGTAACAATGGTTATATAACAGGTGGAGAACGGTAAAAGATGCAGAAAAAAAGAAAAAGAAAATATTTTCTTTGGAAATGGAACCCATGGAGGGAGGGCAGGAGGTCCAAAGGTTTGAAAGAACCTTTTTATTTTTACGTTTTGGAATGGTTAAAGTTATTATGTATAAATTCATGTAAAACCAATAATACACACACATGCACACACACACATATGAGAAATGTCCCCAGTCTGCTGTCCTCTTGTTGTTTTGGATTACAGCTCCTGTCATCATTGCCCATTGACCATGCTGGGATAGGGAAGGAAGGCAACATGTTGTGGAAGACTGCAGGAAACAGGGCACTCCCAGACTGTCGCTATTTTCAGGTGGGATTCAATCACATACGGGCAAATTCAGGTTGCACAGTTATGTTTGATGGAGTGGTCTTGCACAACAAACCCACTTCCCCCCAAATTTGGACTTATTGAGAAAGGAAAAGTGCACTGTAAAGCGTTTTGATGGAATGTCAACCAGCCTCTCTGCAAACAGATCAGAACGAATAGTTATTAAATAGCCAGTGCTGTCAACTGTCTCTGCAAACAAATTAGGATGAGCGTTCAATAGCTAGGTTGTCTGGAAGTGCTCCGAAAGCAAGTCAAGAAGTATTTAATGGAAAAGCAGCTTTCATAGGTAGCATAGGACTAAACCAGATTGTCCCCTTCTCACAACAGTCAGCGGGGAGGTCTTGCTTAGCACTGCTTAGCACTGGAGGCTGCTTTGCAAAAGGGCTGTTTGAAACAGCTCTCTTGTCTCTTTCAAGTGAGCAGGCAGGAGTCACAGTGGGGTGGGGGGCGGGAGATTCGGATTCGGATTCAGAAACAGCTCTTTTACAAAGGGCTTAAATCCTCCTCTGTCCTTTGATTAATATGCATGTTTCTCACACAAGGACACAATCTGTGTACCTAGGTCAATAAAAGGCTTGTTCACACATTACACTGACCACAGGTACATGCTACCTCTACACATGTACAGAGGACGCGGGTGGCGCTGTGGTCTAAACCACTGAGCCTCTTAGGTGTGCCGATCAGAAGGTCGGCAGTTCAAATCTCCGTGATGGGGTGAGCTCCCGTTGCTCTGTCCCAGCTCCTGCCCAAGCAGTTTGAAAGCACGTCAGTGCAAGTAGATAAATAGGTACCACTGTGGCAGGAAGGGAAACAGTGTTTTCTTGTGCTCTGGTTTCTGTCCCGGTGTTCCGTTGCATCAGAAGCGGTTTAGTCATGACCTGGAAAGCTGTCTGCGGACAAACGCCAGCTCCCTTTGCCTGAAAGCGAGATGAGCACCGCACCCCATAGTCGCCTTTGACTGGACTTAACCATCCAGAGGTCCTTTACCTTTTAATCATGTACAAGTGTTTGTGTGGAAGTATACACTTCTTGGTTTGCATGCCTTTGCTATTGTGTCCACAGCTACACACCCTCATTGAACTTATATGTGAATAACCCTATGAGTGTACAGTTGGACTGTTTCTGTGCACTGGTCCACAGCTTGTGCACTCATGGAATGGAGCATGTGAACACTGCTAAATAGTTGAGCTATGTGCTCCTTCAGTTATTCACATGTAACATTCAATGAGTGTACAGTCTGTGTACCCGTGTGGACAATAGTTGAGCTGTACAAATCAAAGAGTGGAGACTCTTTCATGCATACCTATGTAAACACAGCTTGCACCTGTGTTTAGTGTCATGTGAGAATCAGCCTATTGTGGATTTTCATTCCTAATGTACAATCAAAGACAAAGTGCAGACAAGGTGCACTGCACCAAAGTGTTTGCAAAACTTACTCCGGAGTAAGGGAAACAAGACAAATGGGGAAGCAAGATTGATGCAGTGATGAAAGTTTGACATAGGAAGCACCCTCATCCGTCAAGTCATAAAACAGGGGTACATGCTCACCCACTTGACAGGCTGCTTAAGGTTCTTGGACATGAACTACTTTCCCCTATGATCTAGTCCTTGAACATAGGCCAATTGAGTCAGCTGACTTCAATTGGATTAAAACCATGTGCCTCCTTTTACCTTGCAGCTCTTTCCAGAATCAAGTTCCGTCGATGCCGAGCTGCTTAAATTCACATAATTTTCTTTCTCTGGATTATGTTGTGGGTATGATCAGTTTTACCTCCAACCTTGAATGACCAAAAATGGAAAGCAAAATGGAAGCTCTAGGGCTATGTCATTAAAGAAAATGTGACTTTTTTAGCCATCCTAGACTGGTTCTTATGTCCCAGGGATACCAAGCAGTATATTCCAATTTTCAACTCCAGGTAACAATCACCCACCCTTTTCTATTTTGTCTCTTCCCCAAGAGGGATAATCTCAAAAGGCAAGAGGACTTCATTTCATTTCACTACTGTCTCAGAGGCATTCTGAATCTCTTTCCGATAGCATAACTGTAATGACATTACTCCCCAAGCTCCATAAGATAATGTCCAAAATGAAGACAATTCCAAAGAGATATTTCCCCCCTCCCTGATACAAGCATGGATCGTTGCTAATCCTGTTAACCAGATGATTAAAATGACAAGAACATCTGTAAATCAAATTTGCAAGCGGCCTTGCAGTGCCGGGCAAACTTTGCTTTTTTATGGATTCAATAGCACTGTGATTATTTGGCAAATTAGTGTTCTTCAATGAATGTGTGCAGATTCTTCAATAATCATTCTTTCGCTACTTTATTCTTTTTAGTTCAACTAAGTGCAAGTTACTTCATCATTACCTGATAGGGTAATTCTGAAATGGTGCACCTTTGGTACAACTGGGTTAGGGTGATTCCAACTTCCTTGATTTCTCTTGAGAGAACGCTCTGCATATCTATCTGTCTCCCGAGGAATCTCTGAGCACCTGCTGCAAAACCCTGCATGCATGCTTAGTTGACACCGGGCATGGGTTAGATCTCTTGGGTTCGTATGATGCAGCCAATGCACTTGGCTACAGCTGTACATTACAGGGGGAGTGGTGGGGAAGTTGTCTGGAACTTCTCTTGAACCCTGGATTGCCTGACGGAGCAATGGAGAACTTCTGAAACAATCATGGGATATTAGCTCTGCCCAAGGCATGATGGAGAGCAGCAACAGCTGGGAAAAGATAGACATAACATTTTTCAAGGACAGGAAGGAACACAGCGGACAGAATAATGGTTACACACAGGAGGAATAAGGATATAGTTTGAATGCTTCACCTATAGTTTATAAATCATTTAATGTGTCAAGACGAATGGATGTCGTTAACATTGCAGTTGTTGTATAAGGGATTGTTATTTTGACTGGAATGTAATTGAGATGAATAAGATTTTGGAACGCAGAAACAAAGTAAATCATCAAACCATCAATTCTAGCACACGGGAGGCCACCTAAATTATATAGTTTGGCATCTGAATGATTGGGATTAGTAATTGTATTATAATTTGGCATTGTTATAATGAGGCTACCATTGGATTATTGTAATTGAAAACTAATATAAATTATTGCCAAACGCTGGATTACCCACAATACAGGTGGGAAATTACTGAGATGTGCGCAAGTTAGCTAACCCTTGTTTCGTGGTATATTTCTGATGCAGGCCTCATTGATGATCAAGATGTCAAGATGTCCAGCCAAACTCAGGTTCTTCAGGGACAGGGTATTTTTTCCACCACATAGATGAATCTAGAGGGGACATGCCCCACTCTGCTCACCAACAGCCCACTGTCTCAGACTGACTTCATAATTGTCCACATTTGACTTTACTTTGCCTTTGCAAAACCGTAGCTGATCACAGATATTCTGCCGAGACAGAATCATCCCTGATTATGGTGACGCTCCTGCGAATCCGAGATCAGAATATATTATTTCATCTGAAAAAGTGGACCCCTGCCATTTGGTGGAGAAAAATATACTCGGAAATGATAGGAGACATTTTTAGTTGGAAAAATAGTGAGTGGGTATAAACTGTACCACTTTTCATTACCTATAATCATGCAAATCCATCCTAGCTCTGTTGAAGCTGGGATTTTAAGGCTCAGTATCTCAGATATATCACAAGCTTTGGTAGGCTGAAAAATATATATGTGCTCTATCGAGCTAGGGATATATATTTTTTTCATCAACATAGTTTTATCTGCATCATAAATGTATACAGGCTTACTTCCACTGTCCTTCTATGCAGCATTTGCCTGAAAATGCTGGGGGTGGAATGCAAAAATACACCAAGACTCCATTTAAAAAAGCTTTATTTTAAAAGACAGAATCCTTCGTTTCATATGTGCTTATGTTTTGTGCTCTGTAGCCACATCTTTACAAATCTCCCATTCTCTGTTGTGAATACAGCCAAGACTCCTTCACGACTGAGGCTGCACTTACCCAGGATTAAACCCCAATTCAACTCAACCAGGCTTACTTCTGAGTAGACATGCTTCAATTTGCATAGCAATGCTACGGTCTTTAATCCATTAAGCTCCATTGAATCCAAAGAAACAAGGGTCCACAAAATCCGTCCGACAGCATTGCGAAAGGAAGTAACATGGACATGGCATCGAAAAAATATATCTTTAAAATTAAGTTATATTAAAATGGTCATAAAATTAATATATAAAGCACATGAGTATTTGTTTTGTCTTCTCCTTGTTTCCTTGTTTCTTTTGGGGATTGGTGAAGGAAGCATGATAGAAGCTTGTTGTATTTCTAAGAAACTGAAAGCAGGTGGCGTCACAGCCAATGATAGGCTGAGAACAATAATAGTAATAATAGTAATAATAATAATACGGTAATAATAATAATAATAATAATAATAATAATAATTTATTTATACCCCAACCATTCTGGGTGGCTCCCAACAGAATATCATCATCATCATCATCAACAACAACAACAACAAAAGACAACAACAACAAACATTAAAAATTTCCCTAAACAGGGCTGCCTTCAGATGTCTTCTAAAAGTCAGATACCGGTAGTTGTTTATTTCCTTGACATCTGATGGGAGGGCATTCCACTGGGCGGGCGCCTGTACCGAGAAGGCCCTCTGCCTGGTTCTCTAACTCTCATTTTCTTCCCATTTTCCTCCCTCCGCGGGGGTAACACTAAGGCTAAGGAAGAGGAAGCTAAGGGATCCCCCTGGGCTGGATGCAAGTAAGCAAGTGGAGGGCTGAAATTAGTGGGGCAGTGCCCCATTTGCTCTAATGGACCAGACAGGCTCCACAACCTCTCGCATTTTGCCTTAGCACTTGACATATAAAGAAAACATTTGGTGACTGAATGGATACTAGATTACATCTTAGTTTTACTCAGAGCAGACCCATTGACAGCAATGGACATAAGTGTGTTAGGTCTAAATAGGGTCATCATATTTCCAGAGGTAAAAATCCGGATAAAAAATGTGGATGGAGAGCCAGTGTGGTTTAGTGGTTAGGAGCTGTAGACTTGTAATCTGGTGAACTGGGTTCGCGTCTCCGCTCCTCCACATGCAGCTGCTGGGTGACCTTGGGCTAGTCACACTCTTTGAAGTCTCTCAGCCTCACTCACCTCACAGAGTGTTTGTTGTGGGGGAGGAAGGGAAAGGAGAATGTTAGCCGCTTTGAGACTCCTTAGGGTAGTGATAAAGCGGGATATCAAAATCAAACTCTTCTTCTTCTTCTTCTTCTTCTTCTTCTTCTTCTTCTTCTTCTTCTTCAATTGCCCACTTGCCCCCTGGCCATACACTGCCGCTGCTGCTGAACCCAAGCCATCCACACCAGAGTTTGAGATGAAGGCAGAGCCCGGGTTGCCTGAGCCCAAGACTGAGCCTGCACCTGAGCCAACCATCCACAAAAACAATTTTTTTTAACAACCCCTCCAAAAAAACCAGACTCTTGCTTAAAATTGTAAAAATCGCCCCAGATGGGCATGTAGGCCTCCCCAAAGAGGACATGTCCTGGATTTCCCAAACATATGGCAACCCTAGTTAAGTCTGTAGATTTTGATGCAACTACTCTGAGTATGACTTAGTGGGAAACAACCCAATATATCTGTGCTTTGATATCAGCGGGAGGCCACTTAATTGCTTGTATGACAAATCACCCTTCGTCATTCTTGTGCAGACTTTTTCTGTATCAAATCTGTAAAGAAGAAAATAAAGAAGATACGAAATTATGCGAAGAAGAATGAAACAGACGTCAAACGAAAGAGAGCATTCGATACGCAATCAAGTATTGAAAGGGGGGAGGGAACCCAGATTTCAGAGAAGAATATGAATGCTTGCCTGCTACCTCCACTCTGCTATGCTTGGTGTGGAAGCAATGATTCTTCAGCATCTACTTCGTTGGACTGGTCATATTGTGCAGATGCCTGATGATCATCTTCCAAAGCAACTATTCTATTCCGAACTTAGAAATGGAAAGCATAATGCTGGTGGTCAACAAAAGAGGTTCAAAGACTCGCTCAAGGCAAATCTAAAAAAATGTAGTATAAACAGTGACAACTGGAAAACACTGGCCTGTGAGCGCTCCAATTGGAGAACAGAGGCAAGAATTCCATTAGCTCAAGGTTGGAAGACTGGAGATGTACCAACGAAAGAACAATGGCAAGAAAAATGGATGAACTATGCAGAATTAGCAAAATTAACAGACAAATTACCTGAAAAGGACAATAGTGACTTTAAAAAAGAATGGGAACCTTTTACAACTTATCTAAATGTAAAATCTAAATCTAAATGTAAAATCGGATAACTGTTTTTGCAAACCATTACAAAAAAATCAATAAAATATCTTTTATTTTATTTTATTTTATATTTAAAAAGGAGAACAGCCTTTGAAGATGCTCAAACTCAGGATGAAAGGGAGAAAATTTTCGGAGACACCGTTGGTGGAATCTTTCTCTCGAACTCAGGACAAAAGGAGAAAACATGCTAAGAGGGAGACACACTTGGCAAACCCTCATCATGATCAACTCCTGCCCGGTAACCTATGTCCCCACTGTGGAAGGACGTGTGGATCCAGAATTGGCCTCCACAGTCACTTACGGACTCATTGTTAAGACCGTGTTCATGGAAGACAATCTTACTCGGCTATGAGTGATCGCTAAAGTGACCACTTTGGGATGCTTGGGAATTTTCTCTAAAATGTGCACCTTTGCAACCTTTTAGGGTGCCTCCAAGCCACTCTGCTATGGCGTTGGGGTGCTATAGCTGATTCGAGATCGATCTACCCAGACCTTTTACGTTCAAATGATAAAACCTTAAACTTGGCCTGGAGACAAGTTCAGAGTTTTGAGCACAGGAGTCGTATGCTGACAGGGTCTTACTGGGAAGTGGGTGGCGCTGTGATCTAAACCACTGAGCCTCTTGGGCTTGCCGATTGGAAGGTCGGCGGTTCGAATCCCCACGACGGGGTGAGCTCCCATTGCTCTTTCCCAGATCTTGCCAACCTAGCAGTTTGAAAGCATGCCCCAAAGTGCAAGTAGATAAGTAGATACCACTGCAGTGGGAAGGTAAACGGCATTTCCATGTTTTCTGGCTTCCATCACGGTGTCCCGAAGTGGTTAAGTCACACTGGCCAAATGACCTAGAAAGCTGTCTGTGGACAAATGCCGGCTCCCTCGGCCTGAAAGCAAGATGAGTGACGCACCCCATAGTGGCTTTTGAGTGGACTTCACCATCCAGGGGTCATTTCCTTTTTTGCCTTTTGCAAGAGCAGTACCATGTAGACTGCATTACATGAAGTCAGCCTACTGTGGCCAAGCTAACCTGCCCCAGGGATGACCACAGCTGTCACATAGACCTCTAGGGGAAAAGCTGGATCCCAAATGTGGATCTTCCCCCAGATTGCATTCCTGCTTCTTCAGAGGTAGCGCAACTGCATCCAAAGAAGGTGATGGAGCTTCATCTTGAACACAGGAACTACCCAGCCGCAGAGCCTCTGTCTTGCCAGGATTCGAGTTCAGTTTCTTTCCTATCACCCAGCTGCAACCAGGCACCAGTCCAGGACCTGCGCTGAGTCCCCTGACTCAGATGTCATGGAGAAATAAAGCTTTTAATCTTGAGATGTTTTAGTGCTTTTTTGCTCTGCTTTCTTAATAATTTGCTGCTGCTGGTTTTAGCTTAGTTTAGTTTTTATATTGTGTGGGGTTTTTTTTTTAATAAAAAAACATTTTATAGCTTTAATCTTATTGCTAACTACCCAGAGAACATTTGTTATTATTCAGCATATATTGCAAATATGTTGTTATCTGGCCCTTCCTTGAAGAATCTGTGAACGGCAGCCTGCCTTTGCTGTCCAACAACCCTGTGAAGTATGTTAGGATTTATTTTATTTATTCATAAAAATGTATGTACCATGTAATATCTGTCTGTCTGTCTGTCTGTCTGTCTATATCTATCTATCTATCTATCTATCTATTTATCTATCTATCTATCTATCTATCTATCATCTATCTGATTTACAAAAAATGCAAAAAAAGGGGGGGGAATAAAGTCTTTTTAATTGTTGTTTTTTAAATTGGTTTTCTTTTAGGAATTATAGGGACAGAACTACCTAAAATGTATAGAAACATATTCATGTATAATACAGTGGCAAGAATGTTACTCGACCCAAAATGGAAAGAAGCAGATGTCCCAGCAAAGGAAGAATGGATACAAAAACTTATGGAATATGCAGAAATGGCAAAACTTACTGGAAGATGTGTGCATGCACACAAAAGCTCATACCAAAAACAAACTTAGTTGGTCTCTAAGGTGCTATTGGAAGGAATTTTTTTAAAATTTTATTTTGTTTTGACTTACTGGAAGAATAAGGAATCAAGATAACAAACCTTTTACAAATGTATGGTGATGTTTGAATATTTACAAATAAATTATAAACAGATAAGAACATTGGCAGGATTATTGTAATAACCTGTAGTTTTATAAGAGTATATATTTAAGGTAGATGAATAAATGAGTAAATTAAGTTAATTTGCATATGCAGAAGATATTAAAAAAAATTAAGGAACTCGCAGAAAGAGGGGGAAGGAAGTCAAGTTTTGAAATGTCCAAATGATTGTAAAATAAGTGAAATGTATAAAATTAGTGAAATGTACAAACTTGAAAAGTATAAATAAATAATAAATTAAATAAAAACAGGACTTTAAAAATGATAAGACATAATAACATTATCAAAATATAGATAAAACCAACAGTTTTAAAGTAAAATAGACTTGCTTCCCTAAGTGTGATGAGACGAGAGGATGAGAGATAGTGACAAGCCATGATGGCTATGTTCTGCTTCCACAGCTGGAGGCAATAAGGCTTCTGAGAGCCAGCTTCTGAATGCCATAGGCGAGGAGAGTGCTCTTGCGTCCAGCCATCTGGTTGGCCCCTGTGAGAACAGGATGCTGGACTAGATGGGCCACTGACCTGATCTGCTGAGCTCTCTGTTTTACTACCCTCAATGTCCGTCTGGTCCTGGGAGAAGGGGGGTCAGGAATCCTTTCCAAAGACACTGAGTCTTCTCAGCTGTCTCTCCCCTGGTGCTTCTTCTTCCTCCTGGTGTTCCTCTTCCAATAATTCCCAGCTTCCCCCCTCTGCGGCCTCTGAACTATGCCCTTCTGCAAACCACTGTTCTAAATCTATACTGTACTCCTGTTCTTGGGAAGGTTCAGGAGAAGGGCAGAGGCCACCACCACTCCTCCTCAGTCCAGCCCCTGACATAGGACTACTCAAAGCTCACCCGGTAGGGTGATCTGAACTAGCTCCATGCCACAAATTTCTCCTGGTTCACCGCAACCACCATTCTCCATCTGTTAGTGAAAAATGTATTTGAAAATCATCACCAAAAAGAAGAAGGGGATTTCAGTGGGATTCTTAGGTGGGATGGGAGTTTCTTTCTTTGTTTGTTTGTTTGTTTGTGTCTGTTGCTTTTCTGATGTCTGAGAAGTGTTTGTGAGTATCCTTCCTTTTATCGAACGAATCTGCTTTCTGGCGGTTGCAACTCTGTAGCCTCCCTAGGTGCCTGCACTTATAGGAAAGCCTAGCCATGGACATCATGGGGGTTTTAAGGAAGTGTCATCTGGGGAGGCTGCCTCCAAGGGATGTTCAATAGAAGAAGATGTTCAGTTTCACACACATACCCTCCAGCCACCTCATAAGTAAGGTTACCTTACCAACTTGCAACACAGGACACCATTGCGGTTCTGTCTCCGTCATCTGCTATAGTTTCCTGTGCAGATCATAAGTGATGGACCCACTCTTTCACCATGCAAGGTGTAGTGCTGGCCCAATAAGCATTGGAACTGGGCCTCTTTCTCCTTACAAGGTATCACAACGAATTGGGAGGTAGAATTCCCCGAGAGATTGCCTGTTGCATCAAATAAAACTTCTCTGCCTTTGCCATGTGTCTCGGGACAGCAATATATGAGCAGCTATAAAGGCCTAATTACCAGTAGGTAGTCATTCTTATTAATGTCTATACCTTAGTGGGGGCAGGGAAAAAGGAAAAAAATGCATTTCAAATCTATCGTAAAATGTAAAGGTGCTTTTGCTACCTTTATATTCATTTGGGGGCTGTTTTTGTTAAGGGGCAGGATATTTGAAAAAAGGAAAGAAGGAATGAAAGAAAGAAAGAAAGAAAGAAAGAGAAAGAAAGTATTGCTCGAGCTGTTTACTTCTGTATATTTTATTCCCTATTAGTTGTGTATGAATTATGCACAGATAGATAAGTGTGGAGCATGCATGGTGAATTTTTAACATTTCAAAAGGGTTTCCTCATCATTATGGGAGGCAGGTACAGTATATCTGCTCTTCTAAATCCTTGAGAAAGGAGCTCTGTGGCTTGGAATTCAACTAGAATCTTTTAGCTTTTTATTTTTATTTTGTGAGGCAAGATACCTTTATGGTGTGCCAGGTTAAATGTTTTTAATGGATCCCTCTGAGAAATAATATAATTGGTGTGGCACAATCGTGCTCTCTTTCCGCTTCCCATGGGGTGACATTTTAACATTTTATTTCCTCCACAAACAAAGGACTTGGGCTGACAGCTGCCCCCGTCTGTGGCATGTGCTACTCCTAAGTGGTGCTATTCCAGAAAGGAGGAAAAACTATCAGTTCCAGTGTTGCATACCATTCATGAACAGCATACAGTATCACAGTGGTGATAATATGAACCGAAAACAACAACAGAAACCACCACACAATGGCTGACACTAGAATGAAGATTACATACAAAACTCTTATGAGGAACCGATAATCTTACACTAAAGCCAAATAATAAATGAAACCATGTACATATCACATGTATAATAAAATGTATAAAGTTTATATGATAGAACCATTCAGCAATAGATAGGTGTAATGACAAAATCCCAGTGCCAACGAAAAGTTCCTGTAAGGTTGATGGTGAATGGACTGTAACAGATGAACACAACAATGTCAGTAGCTGGATACGATGATAGAAGAAGATAGTCTTAATCTAATGGTGTCACCATTAATCCAAACTCAATATAAATGGCATCTGAGAAGAAGAAGCGACGAAAGAACGAAGGAGAAAACCTGTCCTCCGGATATTGCTCAGGTTTTGCACTACTGCTTCATCAGTTCTATATAGTATAAACAATACCCAAATTACAATGCAACACCTAATATACAATATACAGCATACCATTCATGGTCATAGAGATCATGGCAAGCCTTCTAGCTCCTGCTATTGCTTCTCCTGTGGTGAACAATTTGACTGTCCTCTACGTTGTACATCTTCACGGATGATAGTACCAAACCCTCCAAGTGTCCCTATTTTCCAGGGACATCCCTGATTTAGAGAAGCCATCCCAGTTTCTGATTTGATCCTGGAATGTCTCACTTTTCCTTAGGATGTCCCTATTTTCATTGGAGAAATGTTGGAGGATATGGAGTTATCCATCCCCTGAGCCATCTGAAGGCAGACCTTTATAGGGAAGTACAGTGCTTTGGTTCCCAAATGCTTTGGTTCCCAAATGCTGAAAACCCGGAAGTACATGTTCTGGTTTCCAAACATTTTTCAGAGGCCGAACATCCAATGTGGCTGTCGGCTATTGTTTCCAGGGCGCCTGCACCAATCAGAAGTTGCACCTTGGTTTCCAAACATATCGGAAGTCGAACGGACTTCCTGAATGGATTAAGTTTGGCATTTTGTTTTTGCTATTTATTTTTCATTTTTGTTTTTGAGGCTTTCTCAGTTAATTTGTTTTTGTGACTGTGTGGAACCCAGTTCAGCGACGTATTGATTGATTGTGTGACTGCGGAAATGGATAAAAGCCCCCCCCCCCCAACAATGACTATAATCAGTGCAGGTAAGAAAAAAAATTAATTTAAATTTTTATCATCTACAAAACTGTCTTATTTATTTTATAGTACAGTACATTGATTATTGCTTTCATTTTATGGATCAATGGTCTCATTAAATTGCTGTTTTAGGGGTTGTTTTTAATAGTCTGGAACGGATGAATCCATTTTGCATTACTTTCTATGGGAAAGCGTGCCTTGGTTTTGGAATGCTTTGGTTTTGAAACGGACTTCCAGAACGGATTTAGTTTGAGAACCAAGGTACCACTGTACATATTTTTCATCTGACAATTTCAGATGGAAATGGGAGATCAGGTAACCCTTCGCCACAATTGCAAGTCATGTTGCCAGGCAACTTAAGATGATATTGAAGTGCTCTGTGATAACAAATCCTTGAATAAAGAGTTAATACAGTATGTGAGATATTCAAGACTGACAGGAGACTGGTACTTAACACAGCTAATAAGTCAGTGCATAATCTAGTCACATCCTTCATTAACATATGTTGACAAAGAGATTCACTTAGCTGAACAGTTACCATAGTTAACAATCGTGCTATTAAAAATAAACCCTAATATGTTGGTTTAGCGGTGAACTGTAGGCAAAGTAATTAAGTGGAATTAAAACATTTGTGTTCCCTGTCAAGATAACTCTCTTATGATCTGAAACAAGTTTTCCTTTGACACATTTTGAAATTGTGAATGCATCAACGTTGACTACTATTAATCTTGGGGCTTTGCTTCAGTTGAATTATATTCATATGTCAGGTATATATTTAGCTGCAATTTCAAACATTCTAGGGAGAGTTTGCTTTCAAGTCGCAAAGTGAAAGATCGCGAGCAGCTGATTTCTTTATGTGTAGGAGCGTTGCATTGTGAACCATCTTCAAAGGAGCAACTGAGCTATATTTTATTTAGGGAGAATCTCAGAAGTCTTATAGCTTTAAAATGGGACATGTGTAGGCCCTGTAGCTCACATGCCATGCTTGAAGAAGGTCTCAGGTTTAATCAATTTCAAATTAAACGAATCTCAGAGATAGCATTGGGAAATGCTTCTGTTGAAGACCCACCAAGAACTTCTGTTGGTATAGACAATACTAGGCTACTAGATGGACCAATAGTCTGACTCTGCTGAACATGCAACTGTAGCCCTCTGATGTTGTTTGGCTCCAACTTGCATCAGTTCCATCCAGCATGATCAACCTACAGGTTCATCTTACATGGACTCCAGCAACATCTGGAGAAGCACAGGCTATAAACCCCATCTGTAGAAGACCAGAATGGAGACAAGTTGTGAGGTTGGTGTGGTGTACTCCAGCCCATGTGTTTCCACCATGCCAGCCTCCTCACCAAGGGTGGCAGATTGAATAAAATATTGCGGGCCCCAGGTAAGCCCTGCCCTGCAAAATTGACCACACACACTGTTTGAATGACAATGGCCATAAATATTTCCTTGGGGGAGGCGAAGGGACCTTGGACCCTAGGAGTTGGCTCCTACGCTCCCCACCATCTTGCCCTTCCCATTAAGCAGGAGGTCAGGTAAGCACCTGTGCCGTGCCAAGTTGTCTGCTAGAGATCTTCTTACCAGATTTCTGTACACATTATATCAATATATTAACAGCTTTTGCTTTTTTGATTGATTACATGTGGGCTGCAAACTTATTCTTGGGTTGCAAACCTATACCTGGGAGCAAGTCTCACTTAGCTAAGTTTGGGCTGAAAACTTATACTCACTTACCTGGGAGTAAGTCCCCCTTCAGTATGCTCAAGAGGACACATGTACAGGATTCTGCTGTTCTCTGTGATGAATTTTAAAGCAATTGCATGCATTGTGTTTGGAGTTCTGGGGAGGGAATTCCACATTCACTAAATGTTCTCGTATTATGATAGCCTAAATTCAAAGCTTGCTGTCAGTGTACTATTAAATTCCATTCCAAACAGCATCCCACAGGTATCTCCTGTCATTTTGACTAGTGTCTGTGCATAAATTTGCAGCTAAAGAGAAACAGTCTTGGGTTACCGTTGACGCACACAACACACACACACAAAACCTGGAACAGCTCTTGGGAGACCTTTCCAAGACTCTAAAAAGCAGCCGGAGGCAGAAATGTTTCATCTGAGCATTTTATTACGTTTTATTCGATGAACTCAAGTTGAGGGAAGCATTCTCAATAATGAAGCAGCAAAATTAAGCACGTACAAACAAATTGTGGTCTAGTTAACTCACCAGTTAGCTAGAGGGGGGCCCTCTTGGTAGTGCGAAGAAAAGTGGTCCAGGAAAAGACCTTTTCTTTGGTAGCCCCTAAATTGAAGAACTCCCTGCCCCCAGTGGTACATCTAGCATCTTCATTGAACAGCTTTCATCATATGCTGAGACACACCTGTTTTGTTTTGTGGAACAGACTTTCTTTCTTTCCTTCTTTCTTTCTTTCTTTCTTTCTTTTTTAAATTTTATTTATGCTTCTCAGGTTTATACATTTCACTAATTTGACAATCATTTTAACATTTCAAAACTTGACTTCCTCCCCCCTCTTTCTGCGGTTCCTTAAATTTATTTTTAATATCGTCTGCATTTCCAAATTAGCTTAATCATTTATTCATCTACTTTAAATATATTCTCATAAAACTGCAGGTTATTACAATAATCATGCCAATGTTCTTATCGGTTTACAATCTATCTGTAAATATTCAATAAACCATTTCCATTCTTTTATAAAAAGTTTGTTGTCTTGATTTCTTATTCTTCCGGTAAGTTTCGCCATTTCTGTATCCATTCTTCTTTTGCTGGGACTTCTGCTTCTTTCCATTTTGGGGCGAGTAGAATTCTTGCTGCTGTAGTAGCACACATAAATAAATTTCTATAGAATTGAGGTAGTTCTGTCCCTATAATTCCCAAAGGAAAACCTTCTGGTTTTTTTTTTTTTACAAAGGTTATTTTAAACATCATTTTCAATTCATTATATATCAGTAATCTCAACACAACATGGAACTTGAACTCACAACCCTCAGATTAGAAGTCTCCTGCTCTACCAGCCGAAGTATCTCAGGGTCTTTAGGCTCATGGTGTGCCTGTCAGATTCAAATACAAGGAGGGAGAATTTCCTTACATTCTTTGCTGCACGGCCACAGTTAGTGGCTGTAAACATGCCCCAGGATCAGGGCCTTCCTTATTAAATAACACACTTGCCTAGACTCCTATGATTTTGGCTAATCTGGTTAATTAGTTTAATAGATATAGCCATTTTACCATACCCCTCGTGCCTTCTTTATGGGTGCGCTGGCAAATGAGCATTTTCATGAAAAGGAAACGCTTCCGATAATACTAATACTAATACTAATACTAATACTAATACTAATACTAATACTAATACTAATACTAATTTATTATTTATACCCCACCCATCTGGCTGGGCTTCCCCAGCCACTCTGGGTGGCTTCCAACAAAATATTAAAATTCAATAATCCATCAAACATTAAAAGCTTCCCTAAACATGTGCACAGAAATTTCCATGTTAGAAATTCTCTCCCCAAGCATATTATTTTAATTTGCCCCACTTTTGTAGCACACTTAATTATCATTCCTAAACAGGCAGAAGGAACCAAATAGCTAAATTGGGTAATAAAAAAAGCAACGGGTTGGAATTTACGAGGCTTATTACTAAACAAGTGCAAATATATATATATATTTTAAAATCTGATTTTGCAATAAAACATGTAATTGTGGTACGGCACTCTTGTGTGTGAATGATGATGTATCATTTTGTACTTCATTGAATCAGAGGCATTCGCCCTGAACAACATACGAGGCATGAAGATGCCATCATTCATGTTCTGCAGTATCTTATTGCTTAAACTGTCCTTTTATGTTAGTGCACCTTCCTCCGTTCTCAGTGCTTTATGGATCACTGTGAATCTGCAGAATGATTCAGTGCCCGTAACCTGAATCCTTCCTTAGAAGTGTATGAATCTTTAAGATTTTAGAAATCTGGGCCTATGCGAAATTTTAAATACTATTTTTGAGAGAGTCCAATGAATGTTTCAAACACCAGAGTCATTTCCTATTTTGATTAAATGTGTAAGGAACCCTGGACTGTTAAGGCAGTGGCGGAGGAAGGGGGTGCGGGGGGTCCGGGCCACCCTGGGTGTCATCACTGAGGGGGGTGACTGTGCTGGCCTGAGGGTATCCAGGAAGCGAGGTCCAGGTCCGGTCCGGGGTTCGAAGAGTCGTCGAGGAGTCAGTCCAGAAGAGTCAAGGCAGGGAACGGAGCAGGGAACCAGGCAAGGTCAGGTACAGGAACACAGGCAGGATCAGGCAAACAGCAACATTGCTCTTGCAACCTGGGGCAGGGTCCGGCAGCCTTTTATCTCTGACGAGGTAATGGCCGGTCCTGAACCCCCGATGACTCACCACCCTGTCTCGCCCGAAGGCGAGCACTCCTCCTGCGAGTACTCAGGTCTCTCCTTCTTTCAGACCTGAGTCTCTGCAGCTCTGGAGACGCCGGTGGGTTACTAGACCCAGGGGCCGCCTCAGCCTCTCCTGACCCGGCCGGTAGTGGAGCAGCTGAGAGTGATGGCCCAGCTGACGGCAATGAGGTATTCTCCGCACCTGGAGCCAGGACAGGCTCAGGCCCCTGACTCGGCTCAGCTGGTGCTTGTTGCAGGGGAACCTGTGCAGACTGGGGCTCCTCAGGATCAGGCCCCAGACTTGGTTCAGATGATGTCTGGGGCAGAGGATACTGTACAGACTGAGACTCCTCTAGTTCTGAGTCCGAGCCCGAATCCCAGACCATCACAGTGACAAAATGACAAAAATATGAGTTGTTGTTGTTGTTTTTAAAAAATGGGCTCACAATAATAATTTTATAATAATAATAATTTATTATTTGTACCCCGCCCATCTGGCTGGGTCCCCCCAGCCACTCGGCAGCCTCCAACAGGTATTAAAATACATCAAAATCACAGGTTAAAAACTTCCCTAAACAGGGCTGCCTTCAGGTATTTTCTGAATGTAGGATAGTTGTTTATCACTTTAACCTCTGATGGGAGGGCGTTCCACAGGGCGGGCGCCACTACCGAGAAGGCCCTCTGCCTGGTTCCCTGTAGCTTTGCTTCTCGCAGTGAGGGAACTGCCAGAAGGCCCTCAGAGCTGCACCTCAGTGTCCGGGCTGAACGGTGGGGGTGGAGACGCTCCTTCAGGTATACAGGACCGAGGCCGTTTAGGGCTTTAAAGGTCAGCACCAACACGTTGAATTGTGCTCGGAAACGCAGTGGGCGCCAATGTAGATCTCTCAGGACCAGTGTTATGTGGTCCCGGCGGCCACTCCCAGTCACCAGTCTAGCTGCCGCATTCTGGATTAATTGCAGTTTACGGGTCACCTTCAAAGGTAGCCCCGCGTAGAGTGCATTGCAGTAGTCCAAGCGGGAGATAACCAGAGCATGCACCACTCTGGCGAGACAGTCTGTGGGCAGGTAGGGTCTCAGCCTGCGTACCAGATGGAGCTGGTAGACAGCCGCCCTGGACACAGAATTAATCTGTGCCTCCATGGACAGCTGTGAGTCCAAAATGACTCCCAGGTTGCGCACCTGGTCCTTCAGGGGCACAGTTACCCCATTCAGGACCAAGGAGTCCCCCACACCCGCTCGCACACTGTCCCCCAAAAACAGTACTTCTGTCTGAACTTTTTAGTTCAGTCAACAAATGTAATGAAATGCGGCTGGCACTGGGTGCCACACCGTGGGGCCCGGCACTTACCACGGGGCCTGCAGCGTTCCCAAGCCACACGTCTCCCCTGTAGCCTCCGCGCTGCCTGAAACGGCAACGTGGGACTTGTGTCTGCCCTCCGCCTCTCCCTCATCCGCCCTACAGCTCAGGGACAGGTGGCGGAAAGGCTCCACACAGCGTGCCCCACCCCCATGGGAGGCTCGCCCTGCCCCTGGCTGCAGGACGTGTGTGCCGCACTGGGGACCTGAGCGACTAGCTACACCGCTGGTCAAAGGCGACTGTGGGATGCGGCACTCATCTCGCTTTTTAATTTTAATTTTTTTAAGTTACGCATTAAATGTGTAGAAGACAATAGCCCTTTATGGGCCCCTTCAGAATGGTGGGTCTCTCCCTCCCTCCCACTGTAAGGTATATTCTGCAACATGACATTGACACAATAATAATATGCTTCCAAGTGTGGTAGTGGCCCAAAGGGCCATAATGAATGTGATAATGTGAACCCCTATAAATCCTATAATATGCTTCTAATAGAGAAGTTATGGTAACCTGTTGCTTTAAGAAACTGATGATTTGGCAAGATGCCGTCCCCCACTGGGAAAGAAGGCCAGCTAATACGTCAATCACAAAGATACAACTCATAAGCTAGAACATAAGTTGATACATGGTACAAATGGCTACATGTAACACAGGTTCCCAACATGCATACTAACACAATGTAACAGATCACGGTGAGAATCAAAGTTTAGTTAGCAATGCTTATTGCGCATGTGTATTAAACATGAAATGAGGTAATGATGTATATGATTGGTGGAAATTAAAATCCTTTGTTTGAAATGGTATAAATCCCCCTGCCCGGACCCTTGGGCGGGGTTGCAGTTTTGCGAAAAGATTTGACTGTAACCTATTGCTTTGCAATAAACAACAATGGACTCCTAACTCCTATTGTCTGAGTTTTATTGGCGTAATTCAGAAGATAAGCCATTTTTGGCTTACAACACAAGGGAGGATCTGCATTGAGATGTAACTCTTCTGAGTATGGATACTGGCACACACGGATGATGCCGGACCCAATCCTTCTAAATCATCCATCAAAGGTTGATGGATTGATCCAACAGAAACAAACCCCAGAAGAGTGGTGGCTGGTGCTCACTTGAACTGGTAAGTAAGGAAGCAGAGCCTAGGTGGCACCAGAGCTGATGACAGGCAGAGCTAGAACCAATGACAGACAGGACCAATGCATTCTGCTTCCCTCCTGAGTTTTACAAGGGCAATGCTGAGATGAAGGAGGATGGCTGGTTGGAAGTAAGAGAGCAGGCAGCTAGGGGCTGGCAGAGGGCAAACTGAAGTTGGTAGGGCATTGTCCCATTTCCCCTAATGAACCGTCTTCCACTGCCGCAGAACCTTCTGGACAAATTGTCAACGGGCCTTTGTCCAGGAGAACACATGGCTCATAATATCCATCTGCAGAAGCAGTTACTGAATACTTTTTACTCTTCTGTTGATAATACCACTGAGCTCTACGCATGCATAGGGTCAGATGGAATTCTTGAATTAAAAAGAAAACATAAAATGATAGCAATGTGTCTGTGCATCTATTTGGCAGCATGCAATTCCAGCTCTTAAAAAGTAAGATAAATGTGCAGTTAATGTTTTGGAAGAGCAAAGAACAAGCCAGAACATCCATTGTGCCACAACCTGCCTTTGTGGTTCAAGGGTCTGTTAAAATTTACATTGCTATGCTTCACCCTCGGAATAAATCCGATTCCTTTCAGAAAGGTCTGATTTGTTTGAGTAAATGTTGCGCAGTGCTAATATACTACAAAGACATGTAGGCATCTGGGAACCATTTCTCAGCCCTAAAAATAACCGAAAGGCCACTATGATCTCAAAGTTGTAAAAGCAAAATAAATCTAAAAGCTGTGAGCTGACTTTCTAATGCACAGGAACACACAACACAGTTCCTCCTTGAACTTACGTTTATTTTCTCATTTTTGTAGGATGAGAAATAACCCCATGATTAGAACAAAGAAAACAAAATTTTGTCCATGTTTTTGTAGCTGAGATAAGGGATTCTTTTTAAGGTGTACAGGTCCACAAAGTGGAAAAAAGGACAGCCTTAGGAATTTAAGGAAGTTTTCACCAGGTCTTCTTGAAGAAACTAAACATATTTGCATCACTATTTCAGAAGCACTTAAGCCAATAACCAGGCACGTATTATAGACAACCTCTGACCACCTCAATTCTAGACACATTTTGGGAAAGTGTGTCCCATTGGCTTCAATGGAACATGATTTCAAGTAAGTGCGCTTAGGACTGAAGCCAAATCTGTTTGGGAATGCGGCCAAGATATTCAACAGTTCCATATTTAAGTCAGCACTGTTGCTCAGGTGAGTATCACAGGAATAATCTGTCCCTTGCCATTGGGGTGGAAGCTCGAGACATCCACCAAGGGCAATAAACAGGCAAGCAGGATGGAGAAAGCACACAGTAGTGGAAGAGGAACTTCTATTAGCCCTTATTAGAATAATAGAATCAAAGAATTGGAAGGGACCATGGGGGTCATCTAGTCATAGCTGTCAACCCTCCCTTTTTTGGCGGGAAACTCCCTTATTCCAATGCCGTTTCCCGCAGCTATTCCGGATTGTTGATATCCCTTAAATTTCTCGGATTTCAAAGGAAGCAGCTCCTCTCCCTCCCTGCCGGCCAGGGAGGCTCCTCAGCTGCGCTGCTCGGCTGCCAATAAGGAGTCTGAGACCGACTGGGGGCGGAGCTTGCATGCCTTGTGCAGCCAGACCCTCACGCCCAACCAGACAGCCAGCCTGCCTGCCATCTACGTGCTTGCTCTTTCGCTCACCCGTTCGCGCGCAGCCTCTGGAGCGCAGGGTGGTGAGGCTACTTGGTGCCATTGCACCGCCCTGGCGGCATCCCTTATTTTCAAATCCGAAAGTTTGGAAAAATCCCTTATTTTCAAATCCGAAAGTTGACAGCTATGCATCTAGTCCAATGAGGGCCAACTCGTCCAAGCCTCAGCAATGCAGGAATCTTTTTGCCAAGGGACCTCAACACATACACATACACATACACATACACATACACATACACATACACATACACATACACATACTATGAAACTAAGGAAGGTTTTGCTGACTGTACCTGAGGGCAACAGGTTGGTTCAGCTGATACTGTAGCCACCCCTTGTCAACATCTTGCTCTGCTCCTTGGTCCCTTGTGTCTGCCACCTGAGGTTACCACCTCACTTTGCCTAAAGGTAGGGGTGGCCTTCTTGTCTGTTCAAGAAAACCCTTTGAACTTCTCTTTCATTTTCCCAATCAAAAGATGATGATGATGATGCCAATCTTTGTCTCTGATTTTTTAGCTAGGTGTTTGATCCTATGCTCATAAATCCTTTCAAAGAACTGGAGGGCCTATGTTAGCTTAAATATTCCTGAAATATTCTGAATGAGCATTTTACTAATCAATCTGGCTTATTCAGTTTGTTCTTGTTTTTATTTTTTGCTGCTCTGGGTGACTACCTTTTAAGCATTTAAATATACATAGATAATTATCTGATGCTGTAAGGATTAATTTGATACAACCCCCAATTGCATGTAATTGGGTAGGTTTATATGCGGGACGGGTGCCTCTTATATATTAATCCCATTTTTTATTTTATTTTTTTTTGCTGTGTAATTGGTCCACCAAATATATGCATCAAATTACACTTTAATTACCTTCCTCAATATAATCCTATCAGGGCATAATGTACCATTTCCCATTCACCTTGCAATAACCTTCTAATAGTTCAGATGAAGAAGTAGCATTAGACTGAACTTAATTTCAAACTTTGGTGCACAGTGTGTCCTTTCAGATCTTTCGTCCATGTCATTCACATGGATGAGGAACAGAATTCTGCTGGCTACCCTTAATGGCGCCCACCAACATCTCCTGAACATGGGGAAGGGCCGTGGCTCAGTGGCACAGCAAATGCTTTGCATGCAGAAGGTCCCAGGTTTCAATCCCCACCTTCTCCAGGTAGTGGTTGGAATGCTTCCTGTTCGAAATCCTGGAGAGCTGTTGGCGGTCAGATGGTTAATCCTGATTTAGATGGACCAGTGTCTTGATTGGTCAGTGCCTGACAAAGCCTTATAGGGGAATCAGGTATGTTTAGCCTGGGAAAGAGGAGACTGAGCAGAGATATGATAACCATCTTCAAATATCTCGAGGGCTGTCACATGGAAGATGAAGCAAGCTTGCGTTCTCCTGCCCCGGACGGTGGGACCTGTACCAATGGATTCAAGTTACAAGAAAGGAGATTCCAACTAAACACAAGGAAGACCTTTTTGATGGGAAGAGCTGTTCAACAGTGGTACAGAGGCCCTTAGGAGGTGGTGGACTCTCCTTCCTTGAAGGTTTCAGAGCAGAGATTGGATGACCATCTGTCTTGAATGCTTTAGTTGCGATTCCTGCATGAAAAAACATGTTCCCCTCTTTATTTTCAACTTTCTTGGGCACATGAAATTAACCACAATTACCTTGAATTTCTGCTTAACCCTCCAGAAAGAAGGGCATTTTCGTTGGCCAGGTTTAATGCAAATCCATCAAACCTCCTTTGGGGAAGGTTCTCAGGCAGGGTGGAGGGAGAAAGAACTTGCCCATGTGAAGACCACCTGGTGAAATGCCTTACACATATGGTTCTTAATTGCAAACTATATGATGATCTCCGTCAGCAATTTCTAGATCAACTCTGCATCCCCAAATGGAAACCAGAGTTGGAGGTCATACATTTCCTATTACTGGGGAAAGATCAGGAGCTCACCAAGTTAGTGGCCAAATATTTCCATTTGGTTTTTTGTCGTCGAAATACACTGCAGACGTCTGATCTCCCTGGAGACCTAGAGATGTGACAATAGACTGCTCTGCCTCCTTTCTTTTATCAAAGTTTTGTGCCACTGGGGAAGTGGTAATTCTGTATTGATTTGTTTTTGATGTTCATTTGATTTGATTCCTGCATTGCAGGTGTTTGGATGACCCTTGGGGTTCCTTCCAACTCTACAATTCTATGATTCTATGTCGGAGCTGGCTCAGATGCAGGTCGGCACTCAAGACGCAGAGGCAAGCCCTTCATTCAAGAAAACAGAATACAAGGCAGCAATGCCTACCAATAGGAAAGGATGCTATGCAACAGTTGCCAGGAAAGGTCTCCGCTTTCCAGTCACCCTCGCCAAGTCTCCTTCTCAGCCGGACGTTTCCAAAGCAACCTTAAACTACGCCAGGGGGAATCTGTGCTCTTTGTTCTGCTACATGCGCAGCCCTCCGTGTCCTTGGTTGGGGCCCCGATCCAGAACTTGGGAAAACGGATTATGGAACATGGTGATGGGGTGGGGTGGGGCCCTGAGGGGCGCAACTCCTCTTGTGCAGCCAGATCTGACTGCTTCTCAGGCTTTGGTGGGTGGCTCTTACTAGCCTCTATTTATTATCTTTGTAGTGGTAGAGCCGATTATTATTATTATTTTTAATTTTAAAATTTATATACTGCAGGCCTCAGGGTGATTCACAATATACAGTAATAAAACACAAAATGCGCAATCAAAATAAAAACAAAAGCAACCCTATAACCCTCTCCCAACACATTTTAAAAGGGCATTGGCTGTTAATCAGCCAAAGGCCTGGTTAAAGAGGAACGTTTTCACCTGGCACCTAAAGATGTATAATCATGGTGCCAGGCGAACCTCCATGGGAAGAGTATTCCACAAGTGGGGAGCCACTGCAGAAAACGCCTGTTTTCATGTTGCCACCCTCCAGACCTCTCATAGAGGAGGCACACGAAGGACCTCAGCTGATGATCTCAGAGACCAGGATGATTCATATGGAGAGAGGCGGTCCTTGAGGTATAGCCATGAAAGAGGAGGGGAGATGATAATGATGATGATGATGATGATGATGATGATGATGATGATTTATACCCCACCACTCTGGGCAGCTCCCAACAGAATATTAAAAATAGAATCAAACATTAAAAACTTCCCTAAACAGGGCTGCCTTCATGTGTCTTCTAAAAGCCAGGTAGTTGTTTATTTCCTTGACACCCAATGGGAGGACCTTCCACAGGGTGGGCGTCACTACTGAGAAGGCCCTCTGCCTGGTTCCCTGTAACTTGGCTTCTCGCAGTGAGGGAACCGCCAGAAGGCCCTCAGAGCTGGACCTCAGTGTCCAGGCTGATTGATGGGGGTGGAGATGCTCCTTCAGTTATACTGGGCTGAGGCCGTTTAGGGCTTTAAAGGTCAGCAGCAACACTTTGAATTGTGCTCGGAAACGTACTGGGAACCAATGTAGGTCTTTCAGGACTGGTGTTATATGGTCTCGGCAGCCACTCCAAGTCACCAGTCACCAGTGATGATGAAGAGAAAGCAAGCTCTGAGTCATTCATTTGGGTGCAGTGGCTGCTCTCCATTCTTCCTGTTATTGTTTTGTTTTGTTTTGTTTTAAAAAAATAAAATAAAAAGAATGATCATTCATCTGCTCTGACAGACATTTTGGCTGAAGAGCTGGGTAACGCTTATGATAAATGAGTAAATACTTCATGAAACGGTTTCTCTGATACTGTGTTCCCCCTAAATTAGACACAGTCTTATATTCCCCCCCTCAAAAAAAACACAGTATGGTTTCTTTTCGGGGGATGTCTTATTTTAACCGCTCCGCGTTGGTACGCTGCATAGCCACGCCTATCCAGACCGTCTTAAGGGAGAGGCGCCGCATCACTATGTCTTATTTACGGGATATGTCTTATTTTCGGGGTATGGCCTATATTTCGCAAATGCGTAGAAATCCTGCTACATCTTATTTTATGGCCACGTCTTATTTTAGGGGAAACAGGGTATATCAAGATCGGCAATATGCTCAAAATGACTTAACTCATGTGCCGGAAAGGAAAGCAGCGCGGAGACACCCTTTGTGACACCCCTTCTTCTTCCTTTTGCATTCTGAAGAGGGAACACATTGTCGACACAAACTCACACTGCTTACTATTGTATAACGGGAGAAGATAGCTAGTTTGGAGCGCCCCGAGGACCTACAGCGAAATGACTGCTTTTCATTAGCTTCTTGTTAAAGGCAAACCCTAATTAATCAAGTCGGCAAAGCATATTTCTCGGGGAAGATTTGCTGGGCAGGAGCCTGGGGCGTGGCAAAGCTCAGCGCATCCCTCTGGTGCCCTAGACGGTAGCCTACAAAACTGTCAAGCCGGATGGGCCACGGTAGGTCTGCATTGTTAAACCCAAGTACTCCTTTCTCCTCGGGAAGGAGGGCAGCCGCCGCCAAGTTTGCTGCAGTAATATTTCAGCAAGGACTAGTAGCTATCGTTTAATGGGAGAGCACCATCTGCGTGTAGGCTAATTTATATTAGAGAGACTGCCGCAAGTTTAACTATGGCAGTGAGGAAAGCTCTGCTTTAATGAAATATGGAGGAAATGGCTAGAATAAAGGAGCGCAGAGATAGGAGCTTAATGACCTCATTTTTAAAAATTTCAGCACGGGGAGGGGTTGGGCTGTCTTCTGGTAGAAATAGTAAATGAAAGTCTGGGGTCGTTAGAAGCATCACATTAAAACCACATTATTTTATGGGTACTCTTTATATGATTTTGTGGGCAGAAATTTGACTCCCCCTCTCCCTGTTGACATGGAGCTTCCTCTTCTTTTATGAAACAAGAATCACAGTGAATAATGTTTCTGCTTGCTAGAAGACTCACACAGAACTTAGCATTGATATATAGCAGGTTTTTTTCCTTAATGATCAAAATGCATTTTTATGCACACCCTACACTAGCATATGCATTTTTGTACATATTACTTGGATAAGAGCTGCAGTGCAAAAGCCACAGAAGTATGAATTTCTTTTTTAAAAAAGTTTTTCATTTGATTTTACAAATATAAATTTATAACAAAACCAAATAAATATCCATATAAAGCGATTTCTCTGAATCTCGAGACTTCTCCCCCCAATCCCCTCCATCGGTCCTAATGCCAAAAATTTCAACTGCATAATATAACTTAGTTTATATTTTATATCTATCCATATTGTCCATAGTATTTGCAGCATTACAAGTGAGATTAAAATTGTGCTAATGTTTTCATCTGTTTACAGTGGACTCCCCACACCCCACCCCCATTCTTTGGAAGCATGGCTTTCAAAGTATAGCTCTGTTTTGGATCGTATTGCTTTGGAAAGTACAACTCGGGTAGATTCACCGATAAAATGTGAACGTTACAGAATTTCCTCCCATCCTTCTCTATAAAGGTAAAGATAAAGGGACCCCTGACCGTTAGGTCCAGTCGCTGACGGCTCTGGGGTTCATCTTGCTTTATTGGCCAAGGGAGCGGGCGTACAGCTTCCGGGTCATGTGGCTAGCATGACTAAGCCACTTCTGGTGAACCAGAGCAGTGCACGGAAACACCGTTTACCTTCCCACCACAGCGGTACCTATTCATCTACTTGCACTTTGACGTGCTTTCGAACTGCTAGGTTGGCAGGAGCTGGGACCGAACCATGGGAGCTCACTCCATCGCAGGGATTCGAACTGCCGACCTTCCGATCGGCAAGCCCTAGGCTCTGTGGTTTAGACCACAGCGCCACCCGCGTCCCCCATCCTTCTCTATAATCACAGGCTAACAACACTGCTTTGCCATGCTCTTGTGGCAAGTTCTGCACAAATCTCTGGAAAGCATGATGTGCTCCCCATTTATTAACAGTGTTGGAAACTGGAGGGAAGGACAGTTGCATGACACTCTAGGGTGTGTGTGCTTGGAGGAACTCCAAAACAAAGCGCAGCTGTAGGGACTATCCTTGACCACTCTCTGGCCCCAGAGCGGGAGGACAGTCCTTGTCATTTTGTCTCTGCTCCACCAAAGTGCTCCACCAAAGCGCTCAGGGAACCCGATAAAGGACAAATGGTTCTGTTGGAGAATGGTCTGAAGACGAGGACTGGGGACTGCATTCTATGGCAGACCAGCTTCTCTCCGATGGAGAGCTGGAGGGGGAAGAGTCACACCCCTTGTCCCCAGAGAGACAGAAGTTGAACAGTTTAGGGAGGAGTTACCCAGTTACGAGATAATGACAAGAGAACCAGAAGGGAGGGGGCAGCTAGTTGAGATGTTACTTGAGAGAGTAGGGGACCCCCACTCACCACGGACTTGGAGGTCCAAACGTATCAGAGAGCAAAGGAGTCAGAGGGAGGGAGGAACTTCCCGTTGGCACCTAAAATGCTGCGGAAGTCGGAAGGGGAATTTAGAGTAGCCAACTGCCCTCCTTGCGGAGAGCTTTGTATTCATGCTTGCAACATGATGCTGTAATAAAAGGACTATAAATATATCAACTGCTCGTTAATTCTTATCTGTAAAGTTACCGAAGGAAGAGAATGACTCTCTACGCCTGTCAGGTTCAAGAGATCTGTCAGACTGCTTTGTACTCTTCAAACTTAGGCAAATTCAGTGGATCGATGGCACCAACTTTATCCCAGAGCCTGGCCAATATGTGGAAGTCACTGGTATGCGTATGTGGACAACAGAACAGTCTATTAGAATACATAAATTGGTCGTCATTCTCTTAAATGCTCAAATATTACGTTAGCACAGACTTGTGCTGGCTTTCTTCACAGTTATCTCATTCCACCCATTGTGAGGATTGCCCTGTTTTCTGCAAGTCACTTTTAGAGTTTATAAATCACAGACTAGGGCATGAGCTATGATAAAAAGAACACAGGACCCCATTTGTCAAAGAAGACTGTAAAACAATGTTATAGTCCTTCGGAATTATTAATTCCATAGTGGTAAAGACATCATTCATAGCTGCTGTATAGATTTTCTTAGAGATAGAAATTTTATGTACCAGCCATGTCCCTTAAGAGCTTATAGATCAGCTCAGGAACCAACTAAAACTAATTACAATATGCATTATTGGTATTATATTAACCTGTATAAATTATATCTCTAAAGCAAAGCAAGCATATCTCACAGAGTATGGGAATAAACACTTAAATGTTGATAGTGGCCATTGCCATTAGTAGTGGTGGGAAAGGAACTGTGTGACTGATATTTGTGTTTCTTTCTGCGGTTTTTCTTCAATGAGATCAGGATGGAACATATGGTCTTCTCCATTTTATCCTCACGGCAACCTGATAAGGTAGGCTCAGTGGAGAAGTAATTGGTCCAAGACCATCCTTCTAGCTTCATAACTGAGTCTTCCTAGTTCATGTATCATGCACTGTTCAGTATACTACTATCAGGCTTCGTGGAATCAGATCCGGTGGCAGCAAAGAAGCAAAGAAAAACAAGGAAGAGTTCTTACCAATTAGTTCATTCAATAATCACAGCAAGAGACTAAGGAATGAGGTCTCTTTCTCTATAATGGCGTTGCTCTAAGAAAAGTCCCACCCCCCTATGCCTCCCCTATTTGCCGCCACTCCTGTGTCAGCTAACCTGAGCTTTCTGCCGCTGAGCTCTCTGTTCTACTACCCTCAATGCCCATCTGGTCCTGGGAGAAGGGGGGTCAGGAATGCTTTCCAAAGACACTGAGTCTGTCAGCTGTTTCTCTCCTGGTGCTTCTGCTTCTTCTTCCTGATCCTCTCCCAGTATTTCCCAGCTTCTCCCCTCTGCAGCCTCTGAACTGTGACCTTCTGCAAACCACTGTTCTAAATCTATACTGTCCTCCTGTTCTCGGAAAGGTTCAGGAGAAGAGGGGTGGCGCCCCCCACCATTCCTCCTCAATCCAGCCCCTGACATCTACATTTTATCTCCATTGTGAATCCATGTGTTGAAAAGTTCATCCTGCAGTGGTTATTAAAACCTGTAGGCAACTGAGCACATGCCAGGCTCACGTTCAGCATCCTGCTTAGCCATTAAGCTCTCAGAGTGGCTTCAGAGAAGTTGGTGTATCTCAGCTCTTAACCTATGTTGGAATCCAGTACTCACTAAGGATGACTTTTGATATATAATCTGTGATGTTTGAATGTTTGCTAGAGAATACTTACATTGCATGTGTCAGTGTTCAACAATAGACTTAGGCTGAATCTAGACATACAGTTGCACCTTGGATCCTGATCGCCTTGTGAGGCGAACGTTTTGGCTCCCGAACGCCGCAGACCCGGAAGTGAGTGTTCCGGTTTGCGAACATTCTTTGGAAACCGAACGTCCGATGCAACTTCTGCGGCTTCCGACTGGAGCTTCGTGCAGCCAATCAGAATCCGCGCTTCTGACTTCCAGACTTGGAACAGATTCTTTTCGACTTCCGGGGTACGACTGTACTTCCAATGGCATTGAAATGTGCTTGGGGGCTAAAGCCTTGGGTCCAATAATAATAATAATAATAATAATAATAATTCTTTTATTTGTACCCCGCCCATCTGGCCGGGTCTCCCCAGCCACTCTGGGCGGCCTCCAACAGGTATAAAAATACATTAAAATATCACAGATTAAAAGCTTCCCTAAACAGGGCTGCCTTGAGGTATCTTCTAAATGTCAGATGGTTGTTCATCTCCTTAACCTCTGCTGGGAGGGCATTCCACAGGGCGGGCGCCACTACCGAGAAGGCCCTCTGCCTGGTTCCCTGTAGCTTTGCTTCTCGCAGTGAGGGAACCGCCAGAAGGCCCTCGGCGCTGGATCTCAGTGTCCGGGCTGAACGGTGGGGGTGGAGACGCTCCTTCAGGTATACAGGACCGAAGGTATTCATTAGCCTTATTTAGGTATTCATTAGCCTTATTTAGGTGGAAAGAGTCATCTTGTTGCAGCTAATGTTAAATGATTAGGAGTCAGAAACTCTTGCAGATTTACTGCAGAACATCCCGAGATCTACCAGTAAATTCTGATCTGCCTTCGGCACACCTCTGCCTTAAAAGACCGAATTAATTCTAAAGATCAGCAAGAGATAGCACATATTTGTTTAACTCGATGCAGATTTCACTTTACTGATGTTTTTTACAAAATAAGAAAAACACCTTGTACAGTTTGTTGGTGAAGCAACAGCGGATTTATTTTATTTTATTTTTAGACCAATATTCTATTTACAAATATGTTTGAAAGCAGCTAAAGAGTAATCTGTTTTGAGGTCAAGTCCACAAACACATTTATGGCTGCAATCCTATCCCCATTTACCCGTGAGTAAGCCTCACTTGAATCAGTGAAATTTTTGTCTGAGTAGACATGTATAGAGTTGTACCAGGAAGGCCATCAAACTACATAGGCTCTTCACTTTGTCTACCAGTTAGTTAATTTTCTCTTATTCTGGACTTGTTCCCTGGGAGAACATTTTATCCAACAAAAGCTGAGGACATCTAACGTCAGCAAGATGGCTCTCCTCAGTCTTTCCCCTATAGTTCTCCCCAATAATAATAAAAAAGGACAATATGCTAATCAGTATCACTTGAGAATAAAAACCGAAGCTATCACTTATGAATTTGCCCATAGTTGACAGCTTTATTAATCTCTGTACTGGCTGTCATCTGATAAAGAATAACACATAATAAAACCTCTGCAAATTACCTAATTAGACATTCTGGAACTGCTACTTTGCTACCCTAACAGCAAGAAATCAAGTAAAATAAGGGGGGGGGGGGGAATAACACCATTATTTTGTATGTATAGTGGAAAAGGAAGCTCATTGAGAGTGACCCTCATTGGTGATGATCTATCACAGTGAGATAAGAATAAATGAATAGTTAACTGAAATATTCTCTGCTTGGAACCATTATCACTTAGAGCTTCTTCAAATGTGGCATGATTCGCTCCAGGGGATTCATTCTGGCTCCTCCAAGTTCTCGTACTGATCACAGTTATTGCCTGGTAGGTGAAAATATTAGCCCATTGTTCTCATCCCCAACTAAAATGCATCCGACTGGGCAAACGGAAAGAACTCCAAATAATGTTTTGCAGTTAGGAAAGTGACAGGGAAACGCACTGAAACGTATGGGATGAATTTATGATTCCTGGGGAGGCTTGTAAAAAACACACATGCAAGTGAATCAGGAGGAATGCCTAATGAACTCTCATTGTTGCACAACTTCCCCATGAGCAAATCAGAACAAACGGTCAATCAAGATTGAGCATTTCTGAATCTTTGTGTGAACTTTCTGCACAAGCAAATCCGGATGGAGGCTCAAGAAACAGGCAATCTCCCATGACTCTCCCATCCAAGGAGTGTCATGCAAGCATCTGCTTAGCCCCAAAGAATAGCTCAGGTCACTGGGAAGGGTTACAAGAAATAAAGGTAAAGGTAAAGGGACCCCTGACCATTAGGTCCAGTCGCGAATGACTCTGGGGTTATGGCACTCATCTCGCTTTACTGGCCGAGGGAGCCGGCATACAGCTTCCGGGTCATGGACAGGGGGCGGGTGGGTGTGGGGGACTCCCTGGTCCTGAACAGGGTAACTGTGCCCCTGAAGGACCAGGTGAGCAGCGTGGGAGTCATTTTGGACTCACAGCTGTCCATGGAGGCGCAGGTTAACTCTGTGTCCAGGGCAGCTGTCTACCAGCTCCATCTGGTACACAGGCTGAGACCCTATCTGCCCGCAGACTGTCTTGCAAGAGTGGTGCATGCTCTAGTTATCTCCCGCTTGGACTACTGCAATGCGCTCTACGTGGGGCTACCTTAGAAGGTGACCCGGAAACTGCAATTAATCCAGAATGCGGCAGCTAGACTGGTGACTGGGAGTGGCCGCTGGGACCACAGAACACCGGTCCTGAGAGAGCTACATTGGCTCCCAGTACGTTTCCGAGCACAATTCAAAGTGTTGGTGCTGACCTTTAAAGCCCTGAACGGCCTCGGTCCTGTATACTTGAAGGAGCGTCTCCACCCCCACCGTTCAGCCCGGACACTGAGATCCAGCGCCGAGGGCCTTCTGGCAGTTCCCTCACTGCGAGAAGCAAAGCTACAGGGAACCAGGCAGAGGGCCTTCTTGGTGGGCGGGGTACAAATAATAAATTATTATAATTATTATAATTATTATAATTATTATAATTATTATAATTATTATAATTATTATAATTATTATAATTATTATGTGGCCAGCATGACTAAGCCGCTTCTGGCGAACCAGAGCAGTGCATGGAAACGCCGTTTACCTTCCCACCGGAGTGGTACCTACAGTATTTATCTACTTGCACTTTGATGTGCTTTCGAACTGCTAGGTTGGCAGGAGCAGGGACCGAACAACGGGAGCTCACCCCGTCGTGGGGATTTGAACCGCCGACCTTCTGATCGGCAAGCCCTAGGCTCAGTGGTTTAGACCACAGCGCCACCCACGTCCCTAATAAGGAAATAAGGAAACATTAAAGGAGCAATTGCATCAAAGGAAATGTGAAAAAAACAAACCAGGTGCTCTCCAAAAGCAAAGTAATCGAATATGCCCTCCTCAGTTCTTTTGTCTGCAGCCCTCAGCCCTAATTTAAACAGCCTGTCTTTGTGTCTGCCTTTCAAGGAGTCATTAATGAACATATTATCTCCTTGGAGTAAGTGTTGCTACTCTTTCTAATCTTAAATCTCACTCGAGCAAACCATATTAGAGTAAATCAAATTGTCTTTTCCTAGGAGACCGTCTCTAGCGATTCCTCGCAACGTGGCAAGGATTTTATGTGACACAGTACATCATCAGCACTTGCAGTCCACAAGGGCATTTATGAAGGAATCATTTGTATTATTTAGTGCGACTTTTCTTTTTTTAAAATCACGCACTGAATAATGTGTCCCTGTTTTTCTGGGAGAAAAAATGGCCAAACGAACAAAATTTGAACTGAATGCTGTCATACAATCAAAGGGGAACAATAATTTGCTTTGTCTGGCTGATTTCTTTGCAGGTTTCAAAGCAAAAAAAAATCAGAGAGAGGAGCAATGGGATGTGATGTTTGTACACAAGTTATGGATCTGATCTCCACCAATTTCATCCTCTGTGTGTCTTTCATGCAGAGTCAGAACTTGTTTCTTATTCTCTCCTCTTGTTTTTCTTTTAGCCTAGCATTTGCTAAAATACTTGGTCAACATCTCATTTTTTTTGGGGGGGGGCAGCGGTCAAATTCAGAATCACAGTTGACAATAGTTAAATACAAAGAGAACACATAATTAACAGGAATGAATGGCCACAAGATGTAGCACAAGCATCTGGGTGAGGCGAAGTAAACGTTCAGAAAGCTAAATAAAAAAATTCCTTCCAGTAGCACCTTAGAGACCAACTAAGCTTGTTCTTAGTATGAGCTTTCGTGTGCATGCACGAAAGATACACATGTGTATCTGTGTATCTGAAGAAGTGTGCATGCACACGAAAGCTCATACCAAGAACAAACATAGTTGGTCTCTAAGGTGCTACTGGAAGGAGTTTTTTTATTTTGTTTTGACTACAGCAGACCAACACGGCTACCTACCTGTAACTGGAATTCAGAAAGCTGTGGTACTGCATTCTTTCTGCGGCACCCCTCAAAAATGGTGCCAAACTGTTGCAAATTCTCCCCTGCAAGGTTTGGCAGTGCACAAAGCACGTTTTATCATAGAGTAAAAAAATAAGGCCTTGGTGCCTTAACCCGTGGAAAAACATTTTTTCGAAAAAAATCCCTAACCCGCGGGGTCACAATTTCACCAAAAATCTGACGTTATTCAATTCACTCCAAAATGGTTCCAAACTGTTGCACCCCCCCCCTGCAGTGGAAACAGAAGGCTTTGGCAGTGGAAACAGAAGGCTTTTAATCATAAAAATCAGCTCTTGGCGCCCTATCCCACAGGGTCACAATTTTGTGAAAAAAATCCTATTTCCCCCTACTTTGAAGGCATGTAAGGTTGTATGTTTGAAGATTTCTCACTGTGCAATTTCTATGACCATTCTCCGAACTTTCCGGTCACACCTTGTACATACTTTGAATGGCAGTTCACATTTTTATCGACTCAGGAGATGATAATGCATAGTCTCCAATCACTATCTTAAGGCAGTACATTCAATCATAGGCATCACTATATCAGGATCGGGGCTATTGGTTTATATTTTCCTTTCCCATCTGTTAACTGCATATAAGATTGACAAAATAAATTAAGACCAATTTTAATTTACTTGTAAGAAATAATACGCCAAACTAAATGAACGCTGATGTTTGCATTTTGCAACATTTTGTTTGTTTGTATGGGTTTTTTTGTTTTGTTTTTGTTTTGTTTTGGGTAATAGGTGAAAACTATTCAAACAGTGTAAATCTGAAATCTAACCTCAGGCCAGGATCATCCTCATGGATTGATGTTAAAAAGGATGATGTGTATCTTGGTGACATTTGGATGCTGGTTCTTTGCATTTGTTTGTAGAACTTAGATGTCAATCCAAAGGTTGTGGTTACATTTATGGGAAGCAAAATGTCAGTTCGACAACTGTGCCATTTCTTGCTGCAAAATGGGCAAGAAGAATGATAGTGCTGGGTGCCAGAATAACATAATTCACTTACAGTATTTAATGAAGATACATTTCCCAGTTTTGTTTGTCTGCAATTAAAGGGAGGGGAGGGCGGAGAGAGATTAGATTGTACTTTGACATCTACAGAAAGCCGAGGTATTTTCTAGATGTACTGTGGGAAGACTGGGAAGTACTCCCCCCCCCCCTTGTATGACTGCTTATAAACTGCAATGTTACGGAACGGCTTTGAAAACACAAGTCTTTTGAGATAACTGAGCATTTGAATATCAATACTATTTTTCCCTCCCAGAAACTATTCCCAATGGAGTAAGGGAAAGGTAAATCTGTTATCCTTATGTTATCCTTTCCTATAAAGTTTCCCTTGTGCAGTTGGAAGTACTGGGAGATTTGGCTATTTATTGATGACTCAATTTCCGAGAGCACTTCAATTCTCCTTTCTTTAATGCTGCATATTATTATTATTCATTGAATTTATATGCCATCCTATACCCGGAGGTCTCAGGGTGGTTCACGGAACAAAATCAAAATGCAAAACCACAAAATATATGATCAAAATAAAAACAACAACCCAATAACCCAGTATGAGTGACATTGATCATTGGAGAATGAACAGAAAGTAACCAAGCAGACTCCTGATATCGCTTGTACAACCACACCCTAAAAGGCACACGTTGATGGTGGGGGTGCAGCCAGTGTGGTGTAGTGGTTAAGAGCAGTAGACTTGTAATCTGGTGAACTGGGTTCACGTCTCCGCTCCTTCACATGCAGCTGCTATGTGACCTTGGGCTAGTCACACTTCTTTGAAGTCTCTCAGCCCCACTCACCTCACAGAGTGTTTGTTGTGGGGGAGGAAGGGAAAGGAGAATGTTAGCCGCTTTGAGACTCCTTCAGGTAATGATAAAGCGGGATATCAAATCCAAACTCTTCTTCTTATATTCAATGGCGAAATATTGGGATCCTGCATTGGTTCGAATAAGGACCAAAGGACACAAACCAGCCAAAGATTGTGTTGGGTTGGGTTGTGGCGCTCATCTCTCTTTCAGGCCGAGGGAGCCGACGTTTGTCCACAGACAGTTTTCTGGGTCATTTGGCCAGCATGACTAAACCGCTTCTGGCGCAATGGGACACTGTGACAGAAACCAGAGCGGATGGAAATGCCATTTACCTTCTCGCCACAGCAGTACCTACTTATCTACTTGCACTGGCATGCTTTCGAACTGCTAGGTTGGCAGGAGCTGGGACAGAGCAATGGGAGCTCACCCCGTCACGGGGATTCGAACCGCCGACCTTCTGATCTGCAAGCACACTTGGGGTGGGGGACTAATCCTGAGGTGTTGGGATACTCCAGTTGAAGATGGTGATGATCCTGCTCTGTTATATGTTGGAATAGGCATCTTGCGGACTGCAACCTCTGGAGTTGTTTACTGCATATAATCTTGCTAATGAAAATGATCTTTACATTCCAATGGCGTTTTGTTGCCGTGACATATTTTACCAGCCGAGTTCTCTGCAACAACAACTACACTTTGGAGAAGTGCATTTACGCGGCCGTTTCTTTCCAGCATGCTCAGTTTGCAAGGTGTCTAATATCTGCAATTTTAACAGACTGAGCAAGTGTGGGCTTTTATGCAAAAGTGATGCTAATATTTTACGAACCAGATTAATGTTGGGAGCCATTCTTAATATTTTTTTATTTTATGGAAACAGACACTGAGGGGCTTGTTAACTGCAGAACAATTTGGGAGTTAATAAGGTAACAAAGCACAATACTGTTATTCATAGCTTGATTTTAATTGTATTTTAGGCATAAACCTGTCTGAAGATCTTAGTGCAAGAATGCATCATGTCAAAGAACGGAGCTTGCCTCTGCTAAGCAGCCTCAATCATTATTTGTTATGAGTGGCTGAATTGATGTTCTATATTTCTAAGATGGTTAAAAAGCTGAATAGATTTTAAGTGAAAAATAAAAAAGGAAATTAAAGTTGCCAGATGTTTACGAATGCTACTTCACAGTTGATGTTACCCGGGTAAATGATATTAAAGAGAGGCTTGCTATGAAAAAAGTTAATATTGCCAAAGTATCAGGGTTGAATGGAACCTGAGACAGACCAGGGCTCAGGTCCTGAACCTGTTTACGGTGTTGGGGATTAGTCCTGGATCAAATGAAATAATAATAGGGTGTCTGTAGGCCAGAGCTTTCCAAACTGTGTGTTGCGACACGTTAGTGTGTTGGCTGCCGTGTGTAGATGTGTCTTGAGAACGCTCCCTGCACTCCTTCCAGGTTTGCTAGTGAAACTGAATTACTGTGTCGCAAAATGATGCAAGTCCAAAAAGTGTGTCACCAGCATGAAAAGTTTGGAAAGCTCTGCTGTAGGCAAATAGAGCATGTCTTTCTTTTTTAAAAAACAACAACAACAAAGCAATGTTTTAAGCCTGTAATTTTTAAGCCATGGAAAGGATTTCAGTGGCATTCGGTAGGATTTTCTTATGAGTAGACAAATATAGGATTGCTCTGTAAGGCCCACAAAGACAGCTACTTTGTTGTCATAATAATAATAATAATAATAATAATAATAATAATAATAATAATAATTTATTATTTATACCCCGCCCATCTGGCTGGGTCTCCCCAGCCACTCTGGGCGGCTTCCAAAAGAACATTAAAATACAATAATCTATTAAACATTAAAAGCCTCCCTAAACAGGGCTGCCTTCAGATGTCTTCTAAAGGTCTGGTAGTTGTTGTTCTCTTTGACATCTGAAGGGAGGGCGTTCCACAGGGCGGGTGCCACTACCGAGAAGGCCCTCTGGCTGGTTCCCTGTAACTTGACTTCTCGTAGTGAGGGAACCGCCAGAAGGCCCTCGGCACTGGACCTCATTGTCCGGGCAGAATGATGGGGGTGGAGACGCTCCTTCAGGTATACTGGACCGAAGCCATTTAGGGCTTTAAAGGTCAGCACCAACACTTTGAATTGCGCTCGGAAACGTACTGGGAGCCAATGTAGGTCTTTCAAGACCGGTGTTATGTGGTCTCGGCAGCCGCTCCCAGTCACCAGTCTAGCTGCCGCATTCTGGATTAGTTGTAGTTTCGGGTCACCTTCAAAGGTAGCCCCACGTAGAGCGCATTGCAGTAATCCAAGCGAGAGATAATGTACAATAAATGTATACATCTAACAACCTTCATAGATATGAACCTGATGAAGAATCCCCATCTCACTATGATACGATGAAGTCCGTTGCTTCTCGAGATGGACTTGTAGGTTAGAGTAACACAGGAAGTTTGTCAAGAAGTCAAAGACTTCCATGAAGAAGAAGAAGAGTTTGGATTTGATATCCCGCTTTATCACTACCCGAAGGAGTCTGAAAGCTGCTAACACTCTCCTTTCCCTTCCTCCCCCACAACAAAAACTCTGTGAGGTGAGTGGGGCTGAGAGACTTCAAAGAAGTGTGACTAGCCCAAGGTCACCCAGCAGCTGCATGCGGAGGAGCGGAGACGCAAACCCGGTTCCCCAGATTACGAGTCTACCACTCTTAACCACTACACCACGCTGAAGATTCAACACACTCAGATGAGTTATTATTAATTACTCGCCATTTCCCCCTAATGTTTAGCTGTATGACCAGGTGTGTGTGTGTGTGCCTGCTATAATCGTTTCCGTTGTCATGCCTAGGCAGACTGCCATTGCAGCTAGGTAAGAGGTCCTCCTAGCATAATTCAGCTTCTTTGTGAAAAGAGGCAGGGATGAGGCAGTCCTTTCTGCATCCCGTTCCCCTCCAAACAACTGGCAGGTGACATTTTTTCATCTCCACATGCGCAACTGCTCCATATACTCACCCTCCTTTGTACTGAAGCAGCGATGTTGTTTGTAATCCCTACACTGAGATTGGAGCATGGTATATAACCTGGCTTTCTTATGTATAATCTGTCACACATGTGGGGTGGGGATGGCTTGAGCAACGGGCCCCTTTGTAGGCATGAAATGTGCCCCATCGTCTTGCAGCTTTGTTGCATGGCAAGCACAGAGCAAATTAAGAAAATGTAACTTATTAAGAACCGGTTTGCGTCTGCCTTTCAAGTTGCAGATCAATACAAACATGAATTCTACAACTTCAGCAACTCTTCTCGGGGACAAAGGCTATGACAATGGATGATCTATGGTATAACAATGCTGAAATTCCTGACTCCTTTGCGGAACATTCCACCATGATAAACCCATCAGAACAAAGCCTTCAAGCTAAGAAAACGCAAATCTGCTTAGTGGAAGAAGACATGGCTTTTATGTTAAGATTAGTATTATCTTTAAGAGGCAAGCAGCATTACAGCGGATCTGTGATCCATCATACATTTTAAACTGCCTTTCTTCATTATTTAGGATTTTTATTCTGCTGATGAGAGCTATAATTATTCACAGACGTTCCATAATTTGTAGCAACTGTCTCCTGCCGTTAGGCTCAGTGTAATTGTGAGAGACACATATTTGTTGTAGAAAAGAAGGGTGGTTTAAATACTCTGGGGGGAAAATAGCGCTATGCAAACTTAGAAAACTAAGTGACACCATCAACTTAAAAAAGGCAAAGCACCTATTAGCTTTCTAAAACAAACAAACAAAACCCCAAATCCTATGACTTTTCAAATACCGGGGAGAGATGGGGTAATAGAATCAGGCACACACAAGTCATACTAGTATAAATTGCTGCTCCTGATCCGTATAAAATGTGAAAATTAACAGGTAAGGGAACATTGGGAAGATGGAATAATGCGTTCATAGGGAGCCCTGTTTACTTGGAACTGAAAGAGGATTCACACATCACTGAATCTGCATCACGACCTCTCCACTTTCTTTCAGTGACTGTAAAGGCTCAGAGCCAAGCCTGGAAAGAAAAGATAGGATCTCTATTTGCAGATAATATTGTCCCCCCCCTACGATGCTGTTAATCTAAAAGCTATGCTGTTAAGAGCAATCAAAGGGAAAGAGTGGACCCTGTGCATTTTAAACTTATCTGTGCAACTCATAAACAACATTGAGATGTATTAATGTTCACTTTATGACAGATTTGAAATATCAGTCTGTAATCCAAACGCCCACTGCAGAGAGTTTAAGATTCATTTCCCCTAAACTATTTTTTTTTTTTTTAGCTCAGTACGGTAAAAATGACTTGCTGTCCATTAACATTGGTGGGAGTTGCATTTTCTTCTTTGTAGAACAGACTGAAGATGCATCCCCAGAAGTTAAGGGATTTCAGAAGTTAAGAGGAACTACCAAATATTCTAGGGACCCAGATGGCGCTGTGGGTTAAACCACAGAGCCTAGGGCTTGCTGATCAGAAGGTCGGCGGTTCGAATCCCTGCGATGGGGTGAGCTCCTGTGCTCGGTCCCAGCTCCTGCCCACCTAGCAGTTCGAAAGCACGTCAAAGTGCAAGTAGATAAATAGGAACCGCTCTGGCGGGAAGGTAAACGGCGTTTCCGTGCACTGCTCTGGTTCGCCAGAAGCGGCTTTGTCATGCTGGCCACATGACCCGGAAGCTGTACGCCGGCTCTCGGCCCATAAAAGGAGATGAGTGCCACAACCCCAGAGTCGGACACGACTGGACCTAATGGTCAGGGGTCCCTTTACCTTTACCAAATATTCTGGCAATTAACATTGCAGTCCTAGAGATATCTAGGAATACAATAGGACTTACTTCTGAGTAGACATGAATAGAATAGCAGCCTAAGGCACTGTAGGGGAAAAAGAAGTGGATTCCTATTTCTCAGGCAGTATGAATATTAAAAAGGCAGCTGCTGAAATCAGTTCACCCAGCATAACAATACATATAACAAATGGCGACTTTTAATGAATGTTAAGAAATGAATCTGGCATTGTCATGTGAGTAGATACTGCAGTATTACATATGATGAGAAAATTCTGAAACAAATGCACAGCAAAGTAATGAAAAGGGGAATTTTTGTGTCCTGGAAGTGTATGGGCAGTTGGCTTTTCCTTATGATGGTTAATATATTGCAGGTACTAGGTATGGCTAAGTACCCACACTGGAACTTAATTTTCTGAACTGATGGTTAATGTGGTCATAGCTGGCCAGTTTTATGAAACGATGAGATCTTTGGGTTGTCAGACTCCCAATTTAATTTCCCAGGACCTTGAGGGGGAATAGTAGGGATGCCCATGAAACAAAATGGCTTTGCTCATAAGCGAAGGAAGTTTAAAGGAGGTTAGATATTTTTCTTGAAACATTTGTCAGCATTTTCCTGTTTGGGTAATAGATGCGTTGTGACATTTATGCGAACAGATTTGTGCAATTTGTGGGTCTGTAGATTATGTTTCAGGTTTAGTCCCATCAATATCTGCCGGCCAAAATTGTAGTTACCCCCTCCATCTCCCCCCCCCTCACGCTGTTCTCTGTCTGAGCCTCAGCAAGCGCCACTGGATTCTTCTCAGTGAATTTTCTCTAGGTTTTCAGCCTTAGACTGAAAAGTAAATAAGGCTGCACAGGCTAAAACAGACTGGAGAGTCGTCACCATTCACAACTTTGTCAGATAGCAGCGGAGGATTAAACTTTACTTCTGACACCGAGATGAGAAGTCATTACAGGAGAAACGTTGGCTAAAGGAGAGAATTGAGCCATCATATCGGGACGCAGGTGGCGCTGTGGTCTAAACCACAGAGCCTAGGGCTTGCTGATCAGAAGGTCGGCAGTTCGAATCCCTGTGACGGTGTGAGCTCCTGTTGTTCGGTCCCAGCTCCTGCCCACCTAGCAGTTTGAAAGCACGTCAAAGTGCAAGTAGATAAATAGGTACCACTCCGGCAGGAAGGTAAATGGCATTTCCGTGCGCTGCTCTGGTTCGCCAGAAGCGGCTTAGTCATGCTGGCCACATGACCCGGAAGCTGTCTGTGGACAAACGCCGGCTCCCTCGGCCTATAGAGTGAGATGAGCACCGCAACCCCAGAGTCGTCCACGACTGGACCTAACGGTAAGGGGTCCCTTTACCTTTACCTATCGTTCTTAAGCAGATCTCACTGCAAGACAGCCAAGGATGGAACATACAATATTTCTTTAAGCATTCGTTATCTATTTAAAGTAAAGACGCAAGGCAGTGCAGCATTGCGATTGCATGGCAGAAACATTTGAGGCTTCCCGCTTCAGGTCACTATCCAACTCATGGAGGGCAACCAAAATTTGTTTGTGTGGTGGAGCTAACACCTTTTTCCCTGTAGCAACCCTCAGGCACTCACTTAATTTGGAGAGTGAAGGCTCGAATGGGAGACACCAAAGGGCATTTTCTCTGGACATTATCCCTTCAGGAAGTCACTGTGAAACCTCTTGAGACCTTGCTTATGGCTGGCAGGATCAGTGTATGTTTGTTAGGATGCTGTCAGCGGCTCCTGGCTAGTTGCCCAGGAAAGTATAAAGACAAGGAAAAGTTTCTTACAGTCCTTTTTTGTTTCCAAACTTTACAGAGAGAGTCCATAGAACCCAGTCTCTAGGATAATAGCATTGTCCTGTGTGAATCGCCACCCCTCCCCGTCTCTCTCACTTCCTCTTTGCTCTCCTACTTTTAAGGCTCACCGGGTTCTGGGAGATAGTTTTCTAGTGACAATATGTTTGCCGGTTGCTGCTCCGGCTCTGCCTGCTCCTCCTCTCCCATTATTTCCCAACTTTCCCCCTCCTCTGCCTCTGAGCTGCAACCTCTCGCAAACCCCTGTTGCAAATCTATACTGTTTTCCTCTTCCTCCTCCCTGGAAGGGTCAGGATGGGGAAGCGGTCCTCCTCTACCCAGTCCCTGATAGCATGCCATAGCAAGAAGAGGTTTTGTAGCATTTGACCTGGCATACAAAATGGAAATCTGGACCTGTTGAAGTGAAGGACTTTGAAAAACTTTCACTACTTCCACATTTAATCCAGGATGATATTAAAAAACCATGGAAGGAAGACAAATGCCTAAAGCAGCCATGTGAATCAATTCGATGTGTTAGTGCTATAGTTAACAGGGACTATTAGAATTGGGGCCATTTCTCCCAGATTTCCTCAGATCCACACACTAACAGCTGCCTTTGTTTCCTTTGTCATAAAACAGGCACTTCATTTTCTTTGTCATGTGGATTGTACTAAAACTCACACCGAACCATGCCAGATTTTATATGGGCATTAAAACATTATGCAAAATGGAGTCCTTTAAAAAAGAAATGGATTGCATTCCCGAAGTAAGTGGAGGATTATTTCCAAATGCCATGTGAGAGACATAATCCATGCAAAAATGGCTTAAGGAACTCAGCCAGACATGCTAGCAGATATTTCATTGAAACTCAACAATTCGAAACTATTCTTAGCAGTGAGAAATGGGCCATAGACCAGATTATACAGCAAGAAGGAAGCCCACTTTGCCAGTCTGAAAGATGGGGGAAGAAGTTGCTCTATTGTTTTGCTTCCCCCCCCCCATTCCCAGTTGCCTCGATCCTGAGAGACTGGTAGCTTTTCCACTTCCAACCAAACAAAGACAAGGGATTCCGTAAATAACACACAAGTGTTCTGAAACATCTGTAATATATTTGAGCCTGTCATCAATTGACATATGTTTTAAATACAAAATCCATTTTTTTAAAAAAGAAAAAGAAATCAGACATCAGTTGTACTCTAATGCTTTAGAAACTTTGTTCCCATTCATGTGTACACACAGAGGCACACAGAGTTTGGGTTCTAACCATAAGGCTGGCTTTTCAGATGCTTCCTTATGTTGCGCTATTAAATTCAGCACCATGGTCAGAGACATTAGAGAATACTACCGGTAGGTACAACCCATAGCTCTGAAGGTTTCTCTTTCCTCTCGCTGTGATATAGAGCAGGTTATCTGCCCTGTCAGGGACCCAGGTGGCGCTGTGGGTTAAACCACAGAGCCTAGGGCTTGCTGATCAGAAGGTCGGCAGTTCGAATCCCTGCGACGGGGTGAGCTCCCATTGCTCGGTCCCAGCTCCTGCCCACCTAGCAGTTCGAAAGCATGTCAAAGTGCAAGTAGATAAATAGGAACCGCTCCGGCGGGAAGGTAAACGGTAAGCTGTACGCCGGCTCTCGGCCCATAAAGCGAGAGGAGCGCCGCAACCCCAGAGTCGGACACGACTGGACCAAATGGTCAGGGGTCCCTTTACCTTTACCTTATCTGCCCTGTCCCACCCCACAACATCTAAAGGGGTGTGTGTGTGAAAAATAGCTCTCTGGTCCTCTGCTGACCCGTGTAGGAATGTGTCAGCCTGACTTTGTGTGTCTGTTCCTCTTTGTGTGCTGTGATATGTGAGCTTTGATGCATATGTGCATGTTCTGGTGTGTGTGTGTGTGTGTTTGTGTGGTGAGTGTGTTTGCATGTGCAAGAGTCTTATGTGGCCATGCCTCTCTTTTGAGCAGACCCACTGTTGGCAAGCAGCTGATTTTTTTTTTTTTTTACCCACCTCTGAAACAGATGCATGCCATCTGATTTTACCATAATGGATTAGACAAAGATGAAGTTCACAGCACCAAGTCCAATCATCACCTTGTGTATTCAACAGTTAAGATTGCAATCCTGTGTGTGCTTACCTGAGTGCAAATCCCACCAAACAATACTGGGACTTAATTCTGCAGAAATGCGAAGTATCAGGCAACATAAAGTGAAGGAACAGTAGAAATATAGATGGACATTTGACCTGACATATAGATCTCACTGAATATGGGGCCATTTTAACAGGATCTAAAACATAGTTTGGGCCTCAAAAAATATTCACTCAAATTGTGCAACTTTGATTGCTTGAGGCAAAATGGCAGTGCATTATACGGCACTGTTTTCACACAGATCTCCTTATTTCATAGATAACTTTTTTTTGTGTGTATTATCAATATTGAGTGTTTTATATGCTCTAACAACCCAGCAGGCAGCCTTTGTTAATTTTGTGCAATATGGTTGATTGGACCACCAGCGGTTCTTTCATAAGTAACCACCTGGATAATTATTTGCAGTATCCCATCTTTTCCTTTGTCTCCACTGATACTACATTATTACCCCTCTCACTTGTACACTATGATTGCCAGACCAAAACCCAGCATTAAAGACATTAAGGAACATTTTGGGGTGGAGACAGTTATGCTCAGGGTATAAAATGTGCTGGGAAATGTGGGGGCGGGGCGGGCGAGAGACATCTATTCTGCGAAGTGCTGGAATACAGGGCGACTCCTTAAGTTAGGGACATCTGGCAAGTTGGCAGGGCTGGCCTTGTTACTAAAACATGAAGCCACCCTGCCTAGCCCAAAGTGAGGCCATATGTTCTGCTTTCCCCAACATAGTAGATGTCAGATACGTGCCAAGCCTTGGCTGCCTCAGTCACCGCTCTTGATGGACATAACTTGTAATGGAATTTGAACATTTAGCTCTTTCTCATCTGTGCTGCTCTGAAGATCAAGCTCGTATTCTGAACTTTCTCTGCTTTGCCTTTTTTTCTGATTGATTGATCAATCAGCGGTTGCCCACACATCTGTGTGAGGAAATAAGCAAACACGTATCGTCCTTATTGCAGTGCACCTGGCCAAGTTTAGACCAGAAATGGGGTCTCCATCCCCAAGAATGTTTTCATTTCCTGGCCAGTGCAAAGGGCAAAATTAAATTCTGTTTCAATAGCCAAGATGCCTCGACGGTAGGATAAGTCTATGCTTGGGAAGACTAAACTTAACAAACCAACAGGCAGGCAAACTGTTGTGTTTCCCAGAGCTGCTTAGGCAGATACACATGGCATGTCACCAAATCTCAGCCGTTCACACAGACATGAATCTGTCTTTTTGACTTCGTTTCAAAAGTTTCATGCATTACCTAGGGCCACTGCCAGCTCTCTGCATGTAAGAAAGGGGGATGGGGTACCCCAATTTTCAAAGTCCTCCGCTATAATATATATATATACATTTTAGAATATTCATTTAAACAACCTTAAAATATCAGTGACTTCCCTTCTTCTCTTTCCATGGTTTATTTTGCATAACATAAATCCCTGCATATTTTACATACACTAAACCATTCAGTATTCCATTATTCCATCCATCAAAACTTATTTTCACTGTTGAATTTATTTTAACGTTGCCAATGTTTTCAAGTGTACATCATTCCCCCCATATAATCAATAAACATTTTCCAATCCTTCTTTAAATGTATGTTCTTCTTGTTCTCTTATTCTATAGTACATGCTACTGTAGGTCCGCAAACTGCGCATATTCCATCAGTTTAAGTTGCCATTCTTCTTTAGTTGGGACCTTACTCGTTTTCCAGCAAATTTTCAAAGTTTATCTATGGGACACATAGAGGTATAATATGGTATAATATGGTAGAAACAGGTATCCTTCCTGAGTCAAACACTGAACAGCTCTGCTTGTTCCATCAAAACTGACATAGGTTTTATCCATCTCTCACTTGTCTCCAATGAGGTGTAGCAGACATTTGAAATTATGTCACCCCCCCCACAAGCTCCCTCACAAGTTGGTACCTCTGTTGATAAGTGTGGGTGCCTTGTGGTGAGAATATTCCTCAACTGGAAGAATAAAGGACTCACAAGAACGCGAGTGGCGCTGTGGTTTAAACCATTGTGCCGCTTAGACTTGCCGATCGGAAGGTCAGCGGTTTGAGGCCCCATGATGGGGTGAGCTCCCATTGTTTGGTCCCAGCTCCTGCCAAGCTAGCAGTTCGAAAGCATGCAGTGCAAGTAGATAAATAGGTACTGCTCCGGTGGGAAGGTAAACGCCGTTTCCGTGTGCTGCTCTGGCTTTGCCAGAAGCGGCTTAGTAATGCTGACCACATGACCCGGAAAAACTGTCTGCGGAAGCAGACAAACGCTGGCTCCCTCGGCCTGTAAAGTGAGAAGAGCGATGCAACCCCAGAGCTTAACTTACCTTTAGAACCCTCCCAGTGAATGATAGAGGGTTGGGGGACACCAAGGGACTGATAGAAAAGCAATGGGCAATCTGACACCTGGGTTTGTTTCTGAATAATGCAGAAGCGCCTTTACACCTGCAAAGTAGGGGGAGCAGGTTTTGTGTCGGCTTTGCATCTGGTACCCTATGCCAAAATCCATGACCGTGAAGGGAAAGAAATCCCAGGGAAGTTGTCGTTGTCTTTGTATGCCTCATTTTCAGATTCCAGACAGACATCAGGGGCAAAGACAAACTGAGACGGGTATTGTGGAGTGGAAAGCTGAGGCCTGAGAGAACTTGGAAATGTGCTGTGTCAGAGAATGTTTTTGCTTATCTTTCCCGAGCCAATTCAGGCACTGCCACTCGTGAGGCATCCTTATCAATAGTAGTTTTCCTATTCTTGGTGCTGGCTTATTACTTTCCCTGACAGTACAGTACATGCTATCAGACAGAAGCAAGTTTACTAGAGGCCTGACTTTGAGATTAACTCTAATGTGCAGCTCATTGAACACATTTAATCTTCTAAATTCCCCGGTATTGATTTGCAGAATGGAAGCTTATGTCTGCTGATAGAAATGTATTGCTCTTGTTCAAACAGACGATAACTCTCATCCTTGCATATTGTATAGGCTTGCCCTGTTCCAGAAAGGTTACAGCATCTTTTAAAACTTTTGAAATGGCCGCTTTTGTGCCCGGTGTGACTCAATAGCCCTTGACACAGATCACCTTTCCCCATTCTGGTGCCTTCCAGATATTTTCAACTTTGCTGCCACATACACCCAGACAACACCATTTCTGGCCCCAACAACATCAAACATACCATCTCAGGACTATTTAATTGCTCATCTTCTAACATTGTGTATGCCATCAAATGCCAACAGTGCCCTTCAGCTCTCTATATTGGACAAACAGGCCAAACCCTACGCCAAAGGATAAATGGACATAAATCTGACATCAGGAATCACAAGAAAGAGAAACCATTAGGAGAACACTTCAGTCTCCCAGGACATTCTATACAAGATCTCAAAGTAGCTGTCCTATTACAAAAGAATTTCAGAAATAGACTGGAAAGAGAAGTTGCTGAATTGCAACTTATTACCAAACTTAAAACCATGGAGAGACCTGGTCTGAATAGAGACATTGGATTCTTATCTCATTATACATTATATAGCTATTTTTAGCCATCTCACCCCTTGCTTTTTCCTGTAAGACCAATTGCAGTCGTGAACAGTCGTCAACAGGTTTACCACACCTATCAGCCAATCACCCATCTGAGTAATACCCCTCCCCACCCTCTGGTGACTTCTGTTTCAGTGTACCTGAAGAAGTGTGCATGCACATGAAAGCTCATACCAAGAACAAACTTAGTTGGTCTCTAAGGTGCTACTGGAAAGAATTTTTTTATTTAGATATTTTCATGTACAAGTCCCATGAGTCAAGACCAATGCTGGCTGGAGCTCCTGGGAGTTTCATTCCAAAAAATCCAAAGAGCTCCAAGTTGGTTGAAGGCTGACCGACCACTGTAAAGGAATCCTTCTAGCTAATGATACCACTTCTAGTTTGCTGTAATGCAAGCTGTTTCAGTTAAGAGAGCCATAACGTCCTTTCTCTTTACCCTCCAAAACCTTGCCAATAGGTGTTTTGATAAATATTTACCTGCATTGAGCCTCTGTGTGCTGCAAGATTGCTTTGCTTCCATTTCGTGAGAACAAGGGGGCCCTTGGGATAAGAAACAGGAATGGTTTTCAACCTCAAAACCTTTAATGAGGAATCTCTACATGTCTGCTATGGCAACCCTGTACATTGTAGAGTATTACAGGAGTCATACTTGGTTCATGTGAAGTGCTGCCCCACTGGGTCTCCTCCTCACTCTCCGTGACCTGAATGGGCTGCCTAGAACACACCCAAAGGTCTCTTGCAGCTGTGCATTGCAAGGGGAGGTGGACAGAGGCGGGCAAGTTGTTTTTCAAAGAAGGGGATTCCATTTTTCATTGGGGAACCAATTCATTAATCAAGATACTCATTCATTGATCAATTCATCCATATTTCTATTGGAGGACCCCTGATAAACTTTGGAGGAATGCCTTTGTCCCCCACCAGGGCATTAAACACACCCACCCACACCCACACCCACACCCACCTTGGACTTCTGAACCCCTGGTTTTGTAAGACTGCTCACCTTCCAGGGTGGGCAGCATTGTGACCGGGCATCCGGGTCCTTGTAGCATCCCGGCTAGGGGGCTGGGGGTTGACACCCCCTCTGCGCCAGCCCTGGCCATGTCACCACTGCCCAGCCAATCCATGCTGGTGGGGTGTGTGTGTGTGTGTGACTGCAGGTAATTTAAACCGTGGTGTGGCTGGGGGCTTCCCTCTCTTGCCTCCCTACCAGATCTGATGTGATGTTACAATTGCTTTGCAAACATGTAGGCGGAGGGCCTTCTCGGCAGTGGCGCCCTCCCTGTAGAATGCCCTCCCATCAATTGTCAAGGAAATAAACAACTATCTGACTTTTAGAAGACAGCCCTGTATTGGGAAGTTTTTAATGTTTGACATTGTATTATGTTTTTATAGGTGCGGGAAGCCACCCAGAGTGGCTGGGGAAGATGGTTGGGGTATAATTAATATAATAATAATTATTATCATCACAAAGACATCTTTGGGGAAGTCTTTCTGGGCTTGGGTGCATGCAATTGTGTCTGTGTAGCTGGTTCTGTTGTGGCCAAAATGCCCATGGAGTGACCTTAATTCCCCCATGCACCATTCCAGATACATTTCTATCTTACACACATCGAAAACAAGCATAAGCTACATTGAAGGGATGGCTATGCCACATTGATACTAAGAAGGAGGAAGCAGACAGCTTTAATGGACCAGTCTCTGCTGCCTCCTGATGTTGTTGGACGATAGGTCCCATTATCCATGACCATTGATCATGCTGGACTGATGGCAAGTAGGCAGACAGACAGAGAGACAAACAGACAGGGGCTGGTTGAATGCAGATTGCTGTTGGCAGGGGCAGTGTCCCATTTCCCTTAATGGACCAGCTTCCACTGACTACGGAACACGAGCTTTGAATATTTCAGCCTCGATTCCTCATTTATTTTAGATGGAGCACCTCGAGTTGGCAAGCTGTGAAAGAAGCTGCTGGCTGAACTCGTTATTGATACAGAAGTACTTTCATCTGAGACTGCGAACTGAAGATAACACTTCATCCATCTGATGAAGTGGACTGAAGTCCATGAAAGGTTATGCTATAATAAATTTGTTAGTCTAATAAGGGTTTCTTCTGTCATTTTTTTGAACATGAGGCTGTAATCTGAACCAAGCATATTAATTAGGAAGTTCAATGGAAATCAATGGGGTTTATCTTCGTATAAAGTGTCCTTTATCATGTCGGACTTGGATTTGGGAGACCAGAGCTCAAATCCCGACTCAGCCATGAAGTCCATTGGGTGACCTTGGGCAGGTCATGATCTCTCAGAGGATTGTTGTTAGGATAAAATGGAGAGCAGGATAAATATTAATGCCAGCTTAAACTCCTGAGACCTAAATAAATAAAATAAAATCTAAATAAAATAAAATAAAATAAAATCTAAATAAATAAAATAAAATCTAAATAAATAAAATAAAATCTAAATAAATAAAATAAAATCTAAATAAATAAAATAAAATAAAATCTAAATAAAATAAAATAAAATAAAATCTTTAGGCTCATCCTAAATATCAGATGCATCCATGAAATTCAGTGGTGCCAGGCGAGCATTGTGGTAATGTAGGGATACGGGTGGCGCTGTGGTCTAAACCACTTAGCCTCTTGGGCTTGCCAATCAGAAGGTTGGCAGTTCAAATCCGCACAATGGGGTGAGCTCCCATTGCTCTGTCCCAGCTCCTGCCAACCTAGCAGTTTGAAAGCACGCCAGTGCAAGTAGATAGATAGGTACCGCTGCGGTGGGAAGGTAAACGGCATTTCCATGCACTCTGGTTTCCATCATGGTGTCCTGTTACACCCGAAGCAGTTTAGTCATGCTTGCCACATGACCCGAAAAGCTGTCTGTGGACAAACGCCGTCTTCCTCGGCCTGAAAGGAAGATGAGCACCACAACCCCACAGTTGCCTTTGACTGGACTTACCCATCCAGGGGTCCTTTACCTTTACTTTTGTGGTAATGTGTGCATCTAATTCAGCTGTGCATCTGCACCTGATGGACATATGGATTTTGCTTGTCGAATAGGGGCAAATGTTTTTCGGCTCATACTGCCTCCTGTCCACTGCGGCTCATATTATACTTTTTTTTTTTATAGACCTATAAAGATTTCTCTCTGAGTATTTAGTAGCGGTGGAAGAGCACCATTCAAGAATATATTGTCAGCAAGCTATATGGGGATGTACTTGTGGCAAAATCCCCATAAAACAGCACTAAAATGAAATTACATTTCAATGGTTACAGGTTCACCATTGCCTGCGATTAATTTCCTTTGGCTGTCTGCAGGGAAGTTAGTCTTAAAGCAGATTTTCTTCTTTGAAACGCGTGTGCATCTAAGCTCGGTCCCAGAAACTTGCAGCACAAGAGAAATGTTTCAAAGGATGACTAAGTGAAACAAAAGGGGAAATGTTCAGAGCAGCCAAGAGCCGCTGGCAATTGTTGTCCCTGACAGGGTATTCTCCATGCACTTGGATTATTTCATTTTATCCCTTGGATGAGGAGGAATATTAAAGAGGTTCAATTTGGCAGTTTCCACACTCCTGCCAAAGCATAATGTCCTTTTCAGATTTCCCACCGCCTACTCATGGTTTATTCTCCATCTGACACTTGAGTAATTGTTATGCACCATTTCCATCTGTGATTTACTTTGTATTTCCTCTTGCAGGTGACAGTTAATGCATCTTGTCTGCTGTGTGAAATAAACAATGGCCCGGAAAACGCTAAGAGCAAACATCGACAGTGATTAGGGCGCAAGAACTGCTTTGACTTTTTCCTAGCACATTGTTTTTAAAGTGATGAGATATTCTAGCGCAGCTTTCTCCAACCCGGTGCTCTGCAAATGCTTTGGACTGCCCCGGCTATGTTATTTTGACATAGATTTGTCCTCCTCTCAAATTATCATCTCCAAACTCAGGGTCCTGAGGTGGGGGTGGGGGTCTCCATCACCAGGTTCTGCACTTCATCGGGTTCTGGACTTAGGCAGGAAGAACCAGATGCACAAATATATGATGGGAGATACCTGGCTTACTAGCAGTTCATGTGAAAAGGATCTAGGGGTCTTGGTGGACCACAAGCTTAACATGAGTCAACAGTGTGTTGCAGCAGCAGCAGCAAAAAAAGCTAATGCTAGTTTAGGCTGCATCAACAAAAGTATAGCGTCCAGATTGAGAGAAGTCATAGCACAACACTATTCTGCCTTGGTCTGACCACACTTGGAATACTGTGTCCAATTCTGGGCACCACAGTTTAAGAAGGATCAGAGGCGTAGCAAGCCCCGGTGGTACCCGGGGCGGAATTTTTTTTGTCACCCCCCCCCACCACTTTATTTTTTTAAAAAAATTAAAAATTAAAAAGTGTTACCCCCCTCTGATGGTGCCACTTTGCGAGGTGTGGGGGTTTTGTGTGTGTGTGTCTATTATCTCTTTTTTTTCAATAAAGTTAAAATAAATAAAAAATTAAAAATTAAAATTAAAATTAAAAAAAATAAAAATAAATAAAAAGTGTCACCCCCCCTCTGATGGTGCTACTTTGTGAGGTGTGGGTGTTTTGTGTGTGTGTGTCTATTATCTCTTTTTTTCCAATAAAGTTAAAATAAATAAAAAATAAATAAAATAAAAAAAATTAAAAAGTGTCACCCCCCTCTGATGACGCCACTTTGTGAGGTGTGGGGGTTGTGTGTGTGTGTGTCTGTGTGTATTATCTCTTTTTTTCCAATAAAGTTAAATTTTTAAAAAAAAAAATTAAATTTTTTTATATATATATATATATAAAGTGTCACCCCCCTCTGGGGTGGAACCCGGGGCGGCCCGCCCCCCGCCCCCCCATTGCTACGCCCCTGAGAAGGATGTTGACAAGCTGGAATGTGTGCAGAGGAGGGCAACCAAGATGATCAAGGGTCTGGAAACCAAGTCTTATTAGGAGCGCTTGAAGGAGCTGGGTATGTTTAGCTTGGTAAAGAGGAGACTGAGAGGAGATATGATAGCTATCTTCAAATATCTCAAGGGCTGTCACGTGGAAGAGGGAGCAAGTGTATTTTCTCCTCCTCTGGAGGGTAGGACTTGAACCAATTGCTTCAATTTACAATAAAGGAAAATGCGACTAAACATCAGGAAGAACTTTCTGACAGGAAGAGCTGTGGAATGGTATTCCTCGGGAGTATGTGGACTCTCCTTCCTTGGAAATTTTTAACCAGAGGTTGGATGGCCTTCTTTCATGGATGCTTTTTAGCTGAGATTCCTATATTGCAGCGGTTGGACTACTTGACTTGGGTTCCCTTCCAACTCTACAATTCTGATTCTATGAAAAGTCCCACTTGACATCATTGTGACATCAGGTGATTGACAGGTGGGGTTGCCCCTGATCACCAGCCACTGACCTGCTATATTGGTGTAGGGATCCAGTTCTCCAACCCTGTTCTAATTCCATGCTCCATTTGAATTCAGCGAGACTTACTACCAGTAAACTGGCATAGGATTGGGCTGCATGTATCAAAGGCTTATCCTGATTCTAACATTTCCATTGTTCAGGAAACACATCTCCATTTTTTGTGCTGGATTAATAACATATGAAGCATTTGCAATATGCAAATATTTTATTAAAAAAAACTTTTTTGGGGGGTGGGGTGGGGGTATGAATTGGTGAGCCTTTGCAACCCCATCGCCCTGCAGCGATGTACTTGCCTTCCAAAGCCATTATTTAAAATGGAGAAAGGGAAGCAATGCACCATAGAGATATCCTGTGGAAGTAGCTGCTCAATCAACAGAATGACAAAATGATGGTGCTCGAGTTGAGAGGCTCTCCAGCCTGCAGTAAAAAGAGCCATAAAACACTGTAAAAACAGTTTCAAGCACTGCCTTCTCTATGCAGTAGTGGCAAGGATATATAAAAAACTGCACAACCGCCACACTAACAAAACTTCTGCAATATTGGCTTAGAAACAAGCGCACATACAAAAATACAGTGCCCCATTTCTTGCTTCTGCGGAAATTCTAGTTACTCTCATCTACACCTAAGTCCCAAGGGATGTGGGTGGCGCTGTGGGTTAAACCACAGAGCCTAGGGCTTGCCGATCAGAAGGTCAGCGGTTCGAATCTCCACGACGGGGTGGGCTCCTGTTGCTCTGTCCCAGCTCCTACCAACCTAGCAGTTCGAAAGCACATAAAAGTGCAAGTAGATAAATAGGTACCATTCCAGCGGGAAGGTAAACGGTGTTTCCGTGCACTGCTCTGGTTCACCAGAAGTGGCTTAGTCATGCTGGCCACATGACCCGGAAGCTGTACACCGGCTCCCTCGGCCAATAATGCGAGATGAGCACCACAACCCCAGAGTCGTCCGTGACTGGACCTAACAGTCAGGGGTCCCTTTATTTTACCTTTACACCTAAGCCCCATCATGCCTGTTAAGGGAGAAGAGGCGCTTTTTCAAAGGGATGAGAGGGGTTGTTGTCTTCTTGAGCCTTGTAACGAAGGGGAACATTGCCCAGCTTTCAATGAGACTTTAACAGGAACAGAGGCGGAAGGAATTCAGGTGCAACATCTCCTCCTAATGCACCTTTCTATCAAAAGCTGGCAAACACGCAGGGAAATGTGGTGAAGGCTCTGAATGGGTACAATCCAGACAAAGTGCAGGGCTGTAGCCCAGGAATAGAGCATCTGCTGTACAAGCAGAAGGTGCCAGGATTATTCCCTGGCATCTCCAAGGTAGGGCTGTATGAAATGCTAGAGAGACATTGCAAGTCAATGTAGACAATACTGAGCTATATGTGTGGCGATCACACAGGGTCCCCAGACGTTTCACCGTCGATTGATCCCTGTGCCACCACGCTCCCTTCTCCCGCTGCCACCAACCAGGGCCTACTTGGTAAATCTATTGAGTCCAGTCAGGTTTAAATTGTAACCTCAAAGTTATGTTTATTTAGTACAGAAAAAAACGCATGTGGTTTCATAACGTTTACAAGATTACTTATTTGTCTTATTTGTTCCACACCTAACTGAACTAATACCTCTTGCCTCACTGACCAACTGACTCTCAACTGCCAACCAACCACCCACTTCAAACCTCCTCCCTCAGAACCTCCACCCAACAACCAACCTCAACTCCCCCCAACTTCCCCAGAGTGGGCTTTTATATTCCTTCTGACTCCACCTTCCCCCTCCTTCTGGGTTCTGATTGGGTAAGCTATTTAACCATTCCCCTTCCAGCACTCCCATATTCTAGCTTCACCTACCTGTACCGTCACAATATGGACTGATGGTTTGACTCAATCAGTATAAGGCACTTTCCTCTGTTGGCTGGCTATTTTTTTATTTTATTTTTTAAGTTCCACTGATTTCAATGGCACTCACTGAAACATGATTTACTCTCCCTCTGAAATCAGTGGGACTACTTGGCTAACGACTCTACTGGGTTCCTGGAAGTTTTCCATTTGGGAAACCTAAAATCGTGACCATCTTTCTCTTTGTGCCAGACACTTAAGATTGCCCACCCCAACTGGTAGGAAATACATTCACTAAATATCCATGCCAATGAAATCTTCCTTTGTTGCATTCCACCTGCCTCCCCCCAAATCCAGTTTTTAAAAGCCAAAGGAACCTTTAAGGGTGGGGAAAAGGTGCTTCCTAATACAAGCAAACATAGCTTAATAAGGTTCTTTTGAAAATCCAAAGATCCATCGTTTAACAGTTCAAACTGCCTTCCATTGTAGGACTGGGGTGTGTGTGGTAATTTGATTCAGTTCACATTTAAAGGAGAACATACATTATTCACACTTTTTGGAGCAGTATGTTAACCGAAAACAGTCGTCCTTTGAAATTTGCACTTCTCTGAATTTTGCAATACATTTCTCCAACCGAGCAATATAGTTGAAAATGCATGTACAAGAATCAAGGGTGCATCGGAAGGCTTATATTAGGGGAAATTGTTTTACCAAAATGCATTCTTTTAGGGTGAATTGCTTTGCAAAAAAAGTGTATATTAGGGACGAATTGCCTACAGCAATATTTATATTAGAACTAAAATGCTGGTGATTTTTTTCATGAGGATAAAGAAAATAATTGCAAACGGATGTGGAGAACTAAACTTAAGATGGGATAGATGAGAAACTGAGAAAAACCAACGATTTCAGATTTTCCCAACCCTGCGCTGCAGTACTCTGAGAAAAGCAGGGAACAATGTTAGCTTAATTCAAATGGGTATGAGCAGAGTTGTTACATCGCTGCAGTCAAAGGCATCTAAATGCTGGTTTCTGGGAATTACAGGTGGGTAGACTGCTGTAGCATTCAGACCCAGCTCACAGGCTTCCCACAGGTTTCCCACAGGCTTCCCACAGGCTAGTCACTGTAAGAACAGGATGCAGCCATAGCATTGATGAAATAGGCCCACCTTACCTTCATATTTTTATTTTGTCCATAGTCCTGTGGCTTTAGCAACAGCTGTTTAGCAACAGTTCAGTCTTCAGAAGTTAGTTGTGAAAAGCTTCACCGGCAGATTTCTGCAGATTAATGTACATTTAAGGTGGTTGTTGCTGCTGCTGCTATATATTTATTTATACCCCATCTTTTTCTCTGACAGGGACTCAAGGCGGCTTACAGATAAAATGAGAGCAACTAAAAACAGAAGAAGCCCAATACTTAAAAATAATAATAATTAAAGATTAATAGAAATATATAGATCGCTATATATATGAAAATGTTGTTGTTTAGTCGTGTCCGACACTTCGTGACCCCATGGACCAGAGCATGCCAGGCACTCCTGTCTTCCACTGCCTCCCGCAGTTTGGTCAGACTCATGTTGGTAGCTTCGAGAACACTGTCCAACCATCTCGTCCTCTGCCGTCCCCTTCTCCTTGTGCCTTCAATCTTTCCCAACATCCAGGTCTTTTCCAGGGAGTCTTCCCTTCTTATGAGGTGGCCAAAGTCTTGGAGCCTCAGCTTCAGGATCTGTCCTTCCAGTGAGCACTCAGGGCTGATTTCCTTCAGAATGGATAGGTTTGATCTTCTTGCAGTCCATGGGACTCTCAAGAGTCTCCTCCAGCACCATAATTCAAAAGCATCCATTCTTCGGCGATCAGCCTTCTTTATGGTCCAGCTCTCACTTCCATACATCACTACTGGGAAAACCATAGCTTTAACTATACGGACCTTTGTTGGCAAGGTGATGTCTCTGCTTTTTAAGATGCTGTCTAGGTTTGTCATTGCTTTTCTCCCAAGAAGCAGGCGTCTTTTAATTTCGTGACTGCTGTCACCGTCTGCAGTGATCAATGAAAATAGGAACATCCTATTCCATACCCTCCAACATATCTCCAAGGAAAATAGGGACTTCTTAAGGAAAAGCAGGACATTCCTGGATCAAATCAGAAACTGGGACAGCTTCTGTAAATCTGGGTCTGTCCCTGGAAAATACAGACACTTGGAGGTTCCGGAGATAGATTAAAAGCATACATTATCCTAAGTGTTAGGGGAATGAGCAGCTTTCTGAGGCTCTTCCACACGCTATAACAAAGAGATTCAAGCACAAGTTATTTGACACATTTAGGTAGGTGGCGCTGTGGGTTAAACCACAGAGCCTAGGGCTTGCCGATCAGAAGTTCGAATCCTCGCGATGGGGTGAGCTCCCGTTTCTCGGTCCCAGCTCCTGCCAACCTAGCAGTTCGAAAGCACGTCAAAGTGCAAGTAGATAAAAAGGTACCGCTCCGGCGGGAAGGTAAACAGCGTTTCCGTGCGCTGCTCTGGTTTGCCAGAAGCGGCTTAGTCATGCTGGCCACATGACCAGGAAACTGTACGCCGGCTCCCTCGGCCAATAAAGCGAGATGAGCGCCACAACCCCAGAGTCGGTCACGACTGGGCCTAATGATCAGGGGTCCCTTTACATTTTTAGGTAGGTCTAGGAGACTGCGGGATGCTATATTCGAGGTCTCTTCATTGTCCACTTCCAGGATTAAATGTTTCCTTTTCCTCTTAGCACCTGCATAAGCAACGTCAGTTTAAATTGGCACACCCACTCTGAGGTCCTTATACCTGAACCTACACATTTCTAAAAGCCACAGCACAATTATGAAGCTGGCATCATTAGCCTTTAATAGTGCTGGGCCTGACCTTCAGTTTCTGAAATGTTCTCTTCACTTGCAAAGGAGGCTGCTGTTTTCTTCTCTTCCATTAGAATTCTTTTATACTTTCGGGGGTGGAGGTACAAGATAGAGCTTATTAATCACCGTGACGTGGCTGTGGGTGGTTTGTTTTCTTCCCCCTTCCCATGAAGCGTTTCTCCAGCACTCTCCAGCCTCCTCAGATGCCTGTGCTTCCCCATCACAAAAAAAGCCCCATGAGAGGGGTTACTTTAGGACATTCCCCCCCCCCGGATGTCTAATTGAAGTGTGGGAAGCAGTGAAGATTGGCTACCAAACACCTGAGATCGGTGCACTAACTGATTCTGTTCTTAAAGGATGACCTTTATCTTTCCTTTCCCTTTTAAATAATCCTTCAGCTCTGATTTCTGTAAAAGTAAACAGACTTCACTTTTCTAAAAAAAATCAACATAGTAGGCAATTCTTCTCTGTCCACAAGGAAATCCCTGTGAGGACGTTTTGGGGTTTTCACGGAGCATAGGCTGAAGATGAAGGACCTCGAGAGAGGCGGTTTGTGGAATAAGCAAAAGCACTAACACCCTTCGGCTACTTCGAAAATAAGCCAAGTATAGCCAAATCCCTGCGCCCCACTCATGAGAATTTCTCTCTCCTTTGATAATTTTTGCACACAATTTCTTTTCTGCTTAATTGGTGGAGAATGGGTGAAAGAGAAGCAAGGGGAATTTTCGGCACAGCGCTAGCTTGCAAACACTTACTGCAGATTAGATGCAATAAATGTAGCACGCTTGACAACCTGACCCCAACGCCCACATTTTTTTTGCTCCAATAATTTTTATTAATTTTTCCAAGTATCTTAAACACAGTACAACTTAACAATATTATTCCCCTATAAATCTATATCTTATCCAAGTTAACTTCCCTCCACTCCTCTTCTGGTTTCTCTACATTACTCTTACTTAAGCGTGTTTTTTATTTATACATTCTATAAATGTCTATAATTCCTTAATAAATATTTGTATTATACTTTAAACATGCATTCCTTATTATATTACAGCATTACATCTTATGATCTAACCAAATGTTTACAATAAACGTTATGAGTTTTATTTCAGTCCTGTGAGTGTCTTTATTTATGTACAGTTTGCTCTAAGTATACCATAAATTTGGAACCATTCTTTTGAGAATTTCTCATCGTCCTGCTGTCGGATTCTTCCAGTTAGCCTTGCTATTTCTGCATACTCCAATACTTTCTGTTGCCATTCTGCAATTGTCGGAATAGCCTGCTGTTTCCATCTCTGTGCGAGGAGAGCACATACAGGAAGAATTTCTTTTCTTTTTATAATCATTTTTTATTAGTTTTCTAAAAATACAATAATAAATTCACACATTTATCTTCACATCTTATACCGTTTTGGCTTTTTATGGCCGTGACTTCCGTCAAACCTTCCTTATGATATTCTAATATCTATTCCTTATATCTATATTTCCAAAGTCAATCATTGTTTTATATCATTATTTCCTAAAATTAATCACTATATCTTCGTACTAACAACAATATTTCTTCCTTACTCTACAAAGCCTCTTGCAATCCTACCAACGTATTCAATTGAATACAATTTTCCTTTAAATAGTCTGTAAATTTAGTCCAGTCTTTGATGAAATTCTGGTCCCGCTGTTCGCGGATTCTCCCCGTCATCTTGTCGATTCTGCATAGTCCATTAGTTTCACAATCCATTCTTCTTTTGTCGGTGTTTGTTCTTGTGGCATACAGGAAGAATTTCTGATCTTCCTTTTCAATGTCCTCTCCAACCATTCCTAGCAAAAATGCCTCTTTTTTAAATAAATAAATAAAAGGTGTACCTAAATATCTTTTTTAACTCATTATACACACCATCCCAAAAAGTCTTCACCTTGTCACACAACCACCCACGCCCACATTTTAGATTTCATCACATGGGGACCACAGTAGATCCCAAGAGCACTGGTTTGGAGAACCCTGGATTCCCACCAGGTTCTTATTTTGATGGACCAAGTTCAGAAACAGCCGCAAGTTCACATGGCAATGTTTGGTACTATAAATCGGCATTCTCTGGGCTTCTTAACTGGTGTTTTCACTGGGAAAGGGGGGGGCGAATTCAAAAAAGCACCTGGGCATCCCACGGAACGGCATTTGTTCATTTTAAATCATCAAAAATGCATGCATTTAAACAAATACCGAGGAACATGTATTTTAATATTAAATGACTGCAACTTAAAGCCACTTGGAATTTAATATTTAAATAAAAATGCCCAGAACTGGGTGGAGCAATGGATGTAAGGTAAAGGTAAAGGTAAAGGTAAAGGTAAAGGTAAAGGACCCCTGGGAGGTTAAGTCCAGTCAAAGGTGATTATGGGGTTTCAGTGCTCATCTCGCTTTCAGGCCGAGGGAGTCGGTGTTTGTCCACAGACAGCTTTCTGGATCATGTGGCCAGCATGACTAAACTGCTTCTGGCGCAACGGGACACCATGACGGAAACCAGCGCAAACAGAAATGCTGTTTACTTTCCCACCGCAGCACTACCTATTTAGCCACTTGCACTGGCATGCTTTCAAACTACTAGGTTGGCAGGAGCTGGGACAGAGCAACGGGAGCTCACCCCGTCATGGGGATTCGAACCGCTGACCATCTGATTGGCAAGCCCAAGAGGCTTAGTGGTTTAGACCACATTTTACTTTGGTACAATAGCCTAGTTCCCACACAGACCTGCACACCCTACACATCCTTCACCCAGGCCAGCAAGGGGAGATGCGAGAGTGCAGGGGGACATTCCAGCCAGCTGGAAGCACTCAAGGAACATATGAAGGAAGGGGAGTGGGCTAGGAGGAGAGGGCTTGGGGAGAATCCCAAAGTCTAGATAGAAAAGACTGAGAGGCCACATTCAGCCCCTGGGTCTGAGGTCCTTCATCGCTTGTTTATTCTAACTGAGGAGGCCACAGCTAGGTTGCTTGAGCAAAATAAACATTTTATGTTGTCCCTTCATCTTCCTCACAAACCGCCACCTACAGTGCCAAGTTAAACCCACTTCCAAAAGACATTTGTCAGTAATCTCTCTGCCCCGCAGGTCTGTCTTCTAATCTGCTATTTTAAAAGCCACCAAGAAGTGATTGGCTGTGCTAGGACCTCTCATTAGAATGTCCTCATGAATTACATTTGTGCGTGTTGCTTTTTTTCAGGTCAGAGCCTATTTAGGAGAACAATTGATTTTGCAGTACGTGGTGGCATCAAACTTTTAAGTCGATTACAGTCTCCATGCTTCATAAATTACATCAGTCACACCTTCTTTTTCGGAAAGCCCAAATGCTCCGCTTTTCTTTCTCTTAATAAGAATTAATGCTCTCCTCCACCTAAATGTGCACAGGAGCTACTGAACATAAGCATAAACATAAATCCATATTTAAAGCAGCTTTATCAAAAAGGCGTTTTTACATAAAGCGTGACAACATCATCATTCCTTATTGAAGACCGACAGAAAAAATGTGTGAGATTGTGAAGGGTTGGCACAACAGAGGGCTTCAAGAGGGCCTTTGCATTGCGAGGACTGGTGGGAAAGATTGCAGCACCATGGGTTGCTTTGCACTCTGCACACATGGGAATGTTATACCCTGCTGGGGCACAGGCAAGGGCTATAGCTCAGTGGTAGAGCATCTGTTCATATGCAGAAGGCTGCAGTTTCAATTCCCAGCCTCTCCAGGCAGGGCAGGGAGAGGATCTTGTCTGAAAACCCTGGAGATATAGTCAATACTCTGAAGCCCTCGTTGAGGGTGAGTAAAGGTAAAGGTAAAGGGACCCCTGACCGTTAGGTGCAGTCGCAGACGGCTCTGGGGTTGCGGCGCTCATCTCGCTTTACTGGCCGAGGGAGCCGGCGTACAGCTTCCGGGTCATGTGGACAGCATGACTAAGCTGCTTCTGGTGAACTAGAGCAGTGCACGGAAACGCCGTTTACCTTCCTGCCGGAGCAGTACCTATTTATCTACTTGCACTGTGAGCTTTCGAACTGCTAGGTTGGCAGGAGCAGGGACCAAGCAACGGGAGCTCACCCCGTCGTGGGGATTCGAACCGCCAATCTTCCGATCAGCAAGCCCTAGGCTCTGTGGTTTAACCCACAGTGCCACCTGCGTGAGGGTGAGTATCAATATATAAACTCTCACACTTGTATGCTTTGCTAATTTAACTGTCATGCGTGGAGAGTTCTGCCCCTCCCCTTCAGTAACTTCACAGATGAGAATTAACATGCAATTGATATATTTATAGTCCTTTTGTTACAGCATTGTGTTGCAAGCACAAACATACAGCTGTCCGCAAGGAGGGAAGTTTCCTACTCTAAACCCTCCTTCCGACTTCTGCAGCAAGAAGGGAGCCAACAGGAAGTTCTCACCCCCACCTCCTTTGTTCTCTGATACGTTTGGACCTCCGAGTCCATGGTGAGGGGTGGTCCGCCCCACACTCGATAGGGAACTGCATGGTCACTAGGTCTTTGTACACAACTTATTGCGAGCATTGTTGCTTTACTCCCAACAAGACTTAGGGAATGTGTGCTTGCCAGATGTTATTATGCCCCAAGCCCTATCACTCCCCAGCTAGAATGAAAAATAATCAGGGTAGGTGGGTGCTATAATCTTGCAACATCTGGAGGACCACAACGTTTCTGAGGCCAGCCATGCCCTGAGTTCCTTGCTGAAGTCATGCTGGAGTTTGACAGATAACAGGCTATAACATAGAAGAGTTTGGATTTGATATCCCGCTTTATCACTACCCGAAGGAGTCTCAAAGTGGCTAACATTCTCCTTTCCCTTCCTCCCCCACAACAAACACTCTGTGAGGTGAGTGGGGCTGAGAGACTTCAGAGAAGTGTGATGCCCAAGGTCACTCAGCAGCTGCATATGGAGGAGGGGAGATGCAAACCCGGTTCCCCAGATTACGAGTCTACCGCTCTTAGACACTACACCACATATCCCCGCTCCTCAATAAGTTCTCATTTTAAAGTAGCTTGAAACAACAACACAAGTCGCTTGGTATCCCAGCTCTGACAGCTGCAGTGAAAATGTCTGCACTTCCAGCTGAACACAAACAGAACAAACGGAAGGTTTTAAAGTTATGTATATATTTATTCACATTTCATTTTGGGGTGCTGATCCAGCAGAAGCTTCTTCCCTGTACAATTCTTCGCCAATTACCTTGGCTCTGGCCTGCGTGAACCTTATTTCCTGTAGTAATGAAAACTGACTCTGTTCCCTATGAGAAAACTTGAATTAAAATAAATAAACAAAAAGAAACGAGAATTCTCTCAACTGTGACAGATCATTGGAGCTAAACAATTTGCCTTGCTTGAGGAAGTTAGTGCTATGGGCAGCGGGCAACAGACAAGTGCAGAAAGTAGAGGACAGCTGAAGTGTCCAATGCTTATTTAGATAAGTACTTGTTTGCAAGCTGATGAACAGTGCAAAACAGGGATGGGGAGCCATTTTTTTCAGACTGAAGGGCACACTCCTATCTGGGCAGACTTCCAAGGGTCACATGTCAGTGGTAGGCGGGTCTTGAAGCCAACATGGGTAGACCAAGACAAGTTGTTTTTTTCTTTGTTTGCACTGTAGGTGAATTTCAGACTCTCCAAGTGCCCCTATTTTCCAGGGACAGTCCTGGATTTACAGAAGCCATCTTGGTTTCTGATTTGATCCCGGAATGTCCCTATTTTCATTGGAGAAATTTTGGAGGGGAAGGAGTTATGAGACCTCCGAGCCAAGGAGACAAGTAACTTCACAGCCTTTAGAAGACATCGGAAGGCAGACCTGTATAGGGAAGTTGTTTCTTTTAATGGATAATGTTTTATTATGTTTTTATAAATGATGGAAGCCACTCAGAGTGGCTGGGGCAACTCAATCAGGTATATACATATACATATACATATACATATACATATACATATACATATACATATACATATACATATACATATACATAATTGAAAAGTCTTTTCTGTTGCTTTGGGATGTTGGTACCTACAATTCCTAATAAAAAAGGCTTCTGGTTTCTTTTTTACAAAAGTTGTTTTAAACATTTTTTATTTTTTTTTACATATGCGACAATAGAAGCACAGATGCTATTAGCTCGGAGATGGAAAGATGAAAGAATCCCTACCAGAGGAATGGCAAATTAAGCTGCTAGATTACACCGAAATGGCAAAACTGACTGAAAAGCTCAGGCATCAAGGAGACCAAAATTTCAAGGAAGAATAGAGAAAAATTATAATTTACTTAGGAGACCACTGTAAGCAGATGAAAACATTAGCAGGATTTTAATCACAATTGTAATGTAACAAATACTATGGATAATATGGACAGATCTAAAATATAGATTATGATATAATATGCAGTTGAAAACGTTGACATTAGGACCCATGGAGGGGATGGGGGGAGGTCACGAGCAGGGCCGGCGCGTCCATTTAGGTGAACTAGGCAATTGCCTAGGGCGCCAAAATGGAGGGGGCGCTGGCCAGCCTGCCCCCCGCCCCCTGCCACCGCCCGGTGCCGCCCCAACCAGCGGCGGAGCAAGCAGGTTGGGGCGAAAACCGCGGCGGCGAGGGCGCCAAAATTGAGGGGGCGTTGGCCAGCCTGCCCCCCGCCGCCGCCCCAACCAGCGGCGGAGCAAGCAAACCGCGGCGGTGGGGGGCGCCCAGCTGGGCAGGGGCCGGGGCACCGCTCCGCAACGTGCATCATATGCAATGACGTCACGTGGCCCGTCCCCTCGCCTAGGGCGCCAAAATTGCCAGCACCGGTCCTGGTCACGAGATTCAGAGAAATCTCTTTATATGGATATGTATTCAGTTTTGTTATAAATTTATATTTGTAAAATTAAATAAAAACAATTAAAAAACAAAAACAAAAACATAAAAATATTATTATTATTATGGAATAGGATGTCCCTATTTTTATCAGAGAAACTTTGTAGGGTATGGGTTTTCTACAAACACACACATACCCACCTTTATCATCCATCCAGACAAGCATTCAAGGGCAACTTGTGGAGAATCTTAAGGGATAGATAAAGAGACCCCAGGCCCGAGGTTACCTAACCCTGTTTTAAAAGTTTGGATGTCATACTGGAAGTTATATTTAGCAAAGCTGTGCTTTCTATCTGATTTCAGATAGATGGGTTGACAGGACTGGTGTGGTGTATGGCACAGAGAGTGGCAAAAAGAAAAATACCTTTGCAAAATCAGTCACAATTTGTGGTGCTCCTTTGTCTGTCTCCTTATCTCACCCGCCTCTCTGTAGGCAAAAGATTCTGACAGGTTCACAGTTTAAAACAAAGAAATGACACCGCTGTTAACACAATCAATAGAGTTGCCTAACAACCGTCTAAAAGGAGGCAAAGATTACAACAGTTTAACATCCACTCTGTTGAAAGTGTTCTGAAATTATCATTTTTTAAGTTGGCTCCTCAATGCCAAAAAGGAAGATGCCAAGTGAACATGGAGTTTAAGCTTGCATGGCTATGTCCCTCCCTTCCCTTGAAGTAAAGACACAGACACGTTATATAAATTTTAATGGGCGTGAAGGCCACAACTTTATTGGTTACGGATGTAGAGCGGTATTGGCTTAGGCATTGGACCCTAACAGGCTATATCCGACCCCAACCCGTGTGTTGGAAGTCTGGGAAGGGTTAATCCCCAGTAAGGAGCCCCATTGATGTACATCGAATGGAACACCCCCCCCCTGTGATCACCGTTGGGGCGTGCCTTGGGCCCGAACCTCCCTAGGCTTCGGACATGGCCACGCCCCTGGAATGCATTTACCGGAATACCCTTCAAGATAGGGGCAGGTGATGGTGCTACCTCCCCTCCTCAGTTCTATGATGTATTCTTCCAATGCCTAACTGCCACACGAGCCCCCCGGAGAGGACGGAAGAGGGGCTTGCCATACGTCAGGAAAAGTCATGACATGTCCTGGTTTTCGGGTGTAAACATGGGGAGAGAATTCTGCCAAACTGGCAAAATGTAAGAGAAAACCCAGATGTATGACAATGCGATGGGAAAAGCAGCGCTTAAAATCACTATTTTGGGGGGAGGTTTTCCCAAGAAAGGTCAGTAATTTGGGTTTGTTCCCCAAAGAAGCTCAACAAATGGTTTCCTAAGAAGCTCAAGAACTTTGTGAGTGCCAGGAATTTTACTTTTTGAAATATGGCAACCCTAAGGGAGTTCCATATCTGGATTGTCTGCAGTGAGGGATTTATAGATTCCTGATGAACCTCCAGATGCTGAAAGCTATAACTTCCATCATCCCCGATGAGAGTTTTAGTGCAAAAATCTGTTGGCTACCCCATGTTATAGATCTTATGGTCACTGCTATGCCTCAAGCAGGAGGGGAATTCACCAAAGGGAAAGATTCAACGTAACTTAGTTTCTGTTACTCTTGTCAGCAGGGGTGCCAACTTGAATAAAATATTGTGGCCCCACACGGCATAATCGATCACATGATGCAGTACGCACACACCATTTGAATGGGAATGCCCATTAACTTTGTGGGGGCCTGGCCTCCTCAAATATTTTATTGTGAGGGCCAAAGCCCACATGGCCCCTAGGAGTTGGCTCCCATGCTTGTCAGATGGCTATATACACACCATAGGGGACGCGGGTGGTGCAGTGGTGTAAACCACTGAGCCTCTTGGGCTTGCCGATCAGAAGGTCGGCGGTTCGAATCCCTGCAACAGAGTGAGCTCCCGTTGCTCTGTCCCAACTCTCCTGCCAACCTAGCAGTTTGAAAGCACGCCAGTGCCAGTAGATAAATAGGTACCGCTGTGGTGGGAAGGTAAACGGCATTTCCGTGTGCTCTGGTTTCTGTCACGATGTTCCGTTGCACCAGAAGTGATTTATTCATGCTTGCCACATGACCCAGAAAGCTGTTTGTGGACATACGCTGGCTCCCTCGGCCTGAAAGTGAGATGAGCACCTCAACCCCATAGTCGCCTTTGACTGGACTTAACCGTCCAGGGGTCCTTTACCTTTTACCTATACACACCATCCATATAAAGCACATGACATCCCCCAGAGAATCCTGGGAAATGTAAGAGTGCTGTGAATTGTAGCTCTGTGAGGGGTGAACAATACTTCCCAGGATTCTTTGGGGAAAGCCATATCCTGTGAATGGATGGTATATCTGCCAGCTAAGCTTTGATTCTGTACTCGGTTGTCCGTAGGTGACACTTGGGTAAAATCCCTTCGACAAATGTATAATCTTCCATTTCAGCGGTAATAATATTTATGCATATAATTCTTTCCCCGACGTTTTTCATAAAATTCACGCCGCCGTGTGATGTAGATCAGCATTATCTCCTCCATATTATCCATCAAAATACCCAACTCACTGCTTGTCCGCAGTAAATCAATTGGGAGTTAGTACAGATTAGAGGCAGAGCTATTTCCTCTTTGCATGATAAATGTCAACATTTCAGGAAGAATTTATTTTCTTTAACCTGTTTCACCTAATTTTTAAACCTCTGCATGTCCACATAATATTGTGCATAATCAAAATGGTTGCCACGGACAATTGCTACTGCTGCTGTAATTGATTTTGCAAAGGGATGGTCACATTCACATTTATTATTCTATTTCATTCCTGCATATATTTTTCTTCCCTTATACTTATTTCTGGGTGGTTTTTTTTTGGGGGGGGGGAGCAGTTCAGCAATGGGGTGGGGAATATATATATATATAAGCCTAGATACAAAAAATAATTTCATGCTACAGAGATTAATGTGTGAAGTCTGAATTTTCTCTGTGGGGAATCTGGTTTGTGTTCAAGACAATATTGCTTCCTTTCTGGTTCACTGAGGGCCAATTCAAACATTATGCCACAATGCACAGGCTGCAAGAACAAACCTTCATGTGGTAGCTCTCTACCCAGGCAGTTGTTTACATGCTCAGTACCATATGTTTTGGGCCAATTGCACAGAATTCCCATGTCAAAGCTACACACTTCTGTTAATGGTTGGAACCAGTCTGGAGAGTCTCCACAGAATTAGACCAAACTACACGGGAAGGTTGTCTTTGGAAGGATCCAACCCCCCAAGTTATTGTCTGCATTTTTCTCTTACATTAAGAAGATGCTATAGCTGCTCTGAAGCAGTGCTTGGATGCTGAGTTGGGCTGGATGAGGTCCAACTATCTGAGACTGAGATAAGTGCTGGAAGTGTACAGAGGCAGAGGGAACTTTCTTTCACATGTGGTGGACATGTAAAAGGGTAAAAGAGTATTGGGAAATGATTTATAATGAATTGAAAAAAAAGAAGTTTAAAATTACTTTCCCTCCCAAACCAGAGTCCTTTCTGTTGGGGATAATTCAGACTCAAATTCCTAGGTGTCAGAAAAGGTTATTTATGTATGCAACAACTGTGGCCCGTGTTTTGTTAGCCCCAAAATGGAAAATGAGTGAGGTCCCAACCAAAGAAGATTGGCAATTTAAGCTAACAGAATATGCACAACTTGTAGACTTAACATATACAATAAGAGAACAAGAAGAACATACATTTAAAGAAGATTGGAAAACGTTTATTGAATATATGGGAAATAATTGTGTACAGCTGAAAAGGCTGGAAGCATTAAGAAAAATTCAACAGTGTAAATAAGTTTTGATGGATGTGATAATGGAATACTGATTGGTATAGTTTTTATAAAATATAAGATATGTAAAATGAACCATGGAAAGAGAAGTCATTGATATCTTAAGTATGTAAAATGTTTATCTGAAATCGTAAAACAGAAAATTTAATAAAAATCATATTAAAACAAACAAACAAACAAACTCAGACTGAATCCCAGTAAAATGCACCCACTCTGGGTGAACAGTTCCTAGGTCTGTGGGTTAGGGAGTTCACCAGTTCTGGATGGAAGAAACAGGTAATAATAATAATAATAATAATAATAATACCCTGCTCACCTGACTGGGTTTCCCCCTCCACTTTGGGTGGCTTACAGCATATCTAAATCATAATAAAGACATCAAGCTTTAAAAACCTCCCAAAACAGGGCTGCCTTCAGATGTCTTCTAAAAGTTGCATATTTCTTTATCTCCTTGACATCTGAAGAGAGGGCATTCCACAGGGTGGGCACCACTACAAAGAATGCCCTTTGCCTGGTTCCCTGTAACTTCACTTCCTGCAGTGAGGGAACCAGCAGAAGACCCTCGGAGGAGGACCTCCGTGTCTGGGCTGAGAAATGGTGGTGAAGACTCTCCTTCAGGTATACTGGGCCATTTAGGGCTTTAAAGGTCAGCACCAACACTTTGAATTGTGCTCAGAAACGTACTGGGAGCCAGCCTTTAGGACCGGTATTATATGGTCCCGGCGGCTGCTCCCAGTCACCAGTCTAGCAACTGCATTCTGGATTAGTTGTAGTTTCTGAGTCACCTTCAAAGGTGCATCATTTGGGGTGCTCCAGATATACCTGTATCTTTGTTACCAGAGACTCAGGTATCTCCTCTGTTAGGACTTTTATTATGAACTTAGACTGGTGCACCAAATACACCCTTTCCTGGACAGGGAAAGCATGGCCACTGTGATTCATGAATTGGCAAGCTCACAGTACGAATACTGTAATGTGGTGAACATGGAGCTTCTCTTAAAACTGGTCCAGGAGTCACAGCTAGTGCAGAACATGGCAGCCAAGTGGCTGAATGGAATACTTGGATGCACACATACTGCATCTTTACTTTGGGAAGAACATTCAGCTATTGACCATCATTAATGTCTTGTTATACCATCTAAAGCCCTGAACAGCTCATGACCATGTTACTTGAAGAGCAGCTTGCACCAGCATAGACTTGTAAGATCACGAACATAATATGGGGAGATTTTATTCATAGCACTGCATCCTACAGAGCATCACAGGGTGGTAACATGGTTGACTGATCCAAAATGCGCCTGATCCATTGGTTTTTTACCTCTTCCTCATGAAGGATATTTGATGTTGTTACCTGATTTTCATCACAACTTCATGGGGAAATGCATTGCATAAGAACCTTCTCTTCAGAGGGATCCCCATAAGGGGCATGGGACTCCAGCTCTAGCTCAAGGGGTAGGGTGGAGGAACCCTGGTCCAGGTTTTTGCAGAATCTGCCCACCACCAGCTTCTCAGATTGCCCAAGCAAGCAGGCTGGGTGATCAGTCCAGTCCAAGTGGAAAGATCCATTTCCCCCATGTCATGCCAAACCACAGTTTTTTGTTTGTAACTAACAGAGCCTAGGGCTTGTCGATCAGAAGGTCAGCGGTTTGAATCCCCGTGACGGGGTGAGCTCCCGTTGCTTGGTCCCTGCTCCTGCCAACCTAGCAGTTCGAAAGCACGTCAAAGTGCAAGTAGATAAATAGGTACCAGTCTGGCGGGAAGGTAAACGGCGTTTCCGTGCTCTGCTCTGGTTCACCAGAAGCAGCTTAGTCATGCTGGCCACATGACCTGGAAGCTGTATGCCGGCTCCCTCGGCCAATAATGCGAGATGAGCGCCGCAACCCGAGAGTCGGTCACGACTGGACCTAATGTTCAGGGGTCCCTTTACCTTTACCTTTAACGGATGCTCACTGCTTCCCTATTGGACGTCGTTTGCAGAGCCTCGCTTTCTGCTTCCTTCCTGAACAGCTGGACCTCCATGGTCACTGACTGATGGGGAATTCCCCTTGGCTATAACAGTCATGGGGGCATTACTTCCCGGCCAGTAAGCCATATTCAAATGGGCCAATCTGGGCCAATGTGATGGGGAATTCCTTTGCTGGCTGGCTGGGCATTGGCCACAGCCAGACGGCAACATATAAAATGCTGGCTGCACATGTTTATCTGCAACTATTAAAGTTGTGGCCTTGTTTTCACCCATACATAGCCTCTGTCTATTTCTTGCTCCCCCCAACCTTTCTCCTTTCTGCCTGGTATGTAATAGGGGATTTGATGTTTCGAACAGTTCTCTTGTCCAAATTATGCTTTAAATGTGGCTATTATCACACTAATGTCACGAACAATGTAAAATGCTTCTAAGGCTGCTGTTGACTTTGGTTTTAATTTTTTTTTGTGGGGGTGGTGTTTCCATTTAATTTCTGAGTCACCTTGATTTGGACATAGTTATTTAAGGGAGCTGAAGTAACAGGCAGATGGCTTTTCGTCTTTTGTTTAAGCTTAAAGGGCTTACTAGCACTAATCATTTTGAAATTGAATCCTGTGATTATTATGCATTATTTCAATGAATAATGTAGGACTGTCAATTCCTTGGCAGAAATTGCAAAGGAGTACTGTAAATCCAAAAATGAAATAAAGGCTCTTAAATTTTTTAAGAGTATAGACTGGGGACATCGCAGTGTCAATCTACATGTCAGTATTTTTCTGAAAGTGAACATATTTAAAAGAGGATCAAATTGAGAAGTATGTTTAGAAGGGAATAATACTTAAGCCCTTTTCTAAAATATGATTAAGCACATTAAGATGCAGGGAAAAGCTTGCATGTATTATTCTCTGACGTGGAAAAAATGGAGTTAGGGAAAATAGACAACTTGTGTGTTAAGTCTCATGGGATTTTTTATCTTGCAAACCGCCTTGAAATCTTATTGATGAAGGGGGGTAAAAAGCACACACACACACACACACACACACACACACACACACACACACGTTCCCAGGTAAGAGAGTCAGAATTGCAGCCCAAAACCCACTAAATTCAGTGGGACTTACTCCAATGCAAAAGTGAATCTCTGCTTTATATTTCAAAGAAATCTCTGAATGGTTTACAAATAAAAATCAACAATAAAGGTCAAATAATAAATATTAAAAAGGGACATGGGTGGCACTGTGGTCTAAACCACTGAACCTCTTGGGCTTGCTGATTGGAACGTCGGTGGTGAGCTCCTGTTGCTCTGTCCCAGCTCCTGCCAACCTAGGAGTTCGAAAGCATGCCAGTGCAAGTAGACAAATAGGTACCACTGCAGTGGGAATGTAAATGGCGTTTCCATGCACTCTGGTTTCCATCACGGTGTTCCATTGTGCCAGTAGCGATTTAGTCATGCTGGCACATGAACCGGAAAGCTAGCTGTGGACAAATGGCAGCTCCCTTGGCTTGAAGCGAGAAGAGCGCCACACTCCATAGTCACCTTTGACTGGACTTAGCTATCCAGGGGTCTTTACCTTTACCTTTTACCTTACATAAATAAAATGTTGCATTTTAGTGCAGCACAGAACAATTAGATAAGATATTCTCTTAAACATCAATATAAACTAAGAAAAAAAAGGGGGGCATAATAACTGCTAGCAGTTGGAGACAATCATCCCCACCTAAGGATGTTGGAGAATTATGCCCAAAATGGAAATAGGAGTGGTAATTCCTGCAATTTTCATGAATGGAAACAAAGCAAGCAAATATGAGTACTATTTGCTTTTTCTTTTAGTCCACAATCATTACATAAACATTTACATTATTTTCTGCATAGCTTTTGGCCTCCTCCCATTGAGATGCCTTGGAATTAATAATGTAATTAATGACTTAAGATTTGGTCATAGTAGATGATGTAGGTTTCAGCAGAAGCTGAACTGTAGTGGAACAGAATCATCACCGCTTGTGATAAACCCAGGCTGGGATGGAAATCGCTGCCTCTTAACATCCCTAGCCACCAAATATACAGCCATGTATTAATAGGTAACGAATAAAAAACAGACAACATGGTACAGTAGAATAATATATCAAAATGACACAAACCGTGAAGAATATTCAATCATATATATATGCATATGCAACCGGAGGAAATCTACTCCATACAACGTACAAACGTCTCAAAAAGTGCAAAGAGATTCAAAAGTGCAATGTCCGATGTGCAACAAGTCCAATATCATAAAGTGCTAAAGTCTCACAGGAGTCCACGTCTGCTTCTCCCGACGGGCGGCTAGCTTGTATTATCCCCGTTTCACTATTATCGTTTCTTCAGGGACGGACATCATCAAATTGTTCATACATAAACACTTAACTAGGCTGAAACACTCACAACCTCAACGGTTCCTGGTTGGCAAAGCTGATGTATTAATAGGTAGCGGAAACACTCTTATTCTGTTATCTCTGTTGAACAGGATTGCAAGCAGTGAAGTTTCGTGTGGAATTGGTGAGGGGGAGGGTGCTGTCAGGTAAGTCAGACAGTCTTGCTAATGTGATGGGACATCCAACATGCAGGTTCTGATGTTTTGGGGTTTATTTGTTGTTGCCTGGATGCACAAAGGTATGTTTTCCTTCTGCCTAGCAAGGAGGAAGGGGAACGTCTTTGCAAGTACACATGTTGGAGTTGCTTCCATGAACTAAACAGTGTGTTAAAGTATGCCTAGCTGCATTTGCGTGCTATATTGTAGAGTGCCAGGCTCCTATTTGATTGGGAGTTGCCTTTCTCCCTGCCAGACCCCCTCCCCTCTTGGAGCCAGACATCAAAATGACTAGGCTTTGAACATGCTTTTGCCTCCGCCTTTGTTCACCTCAGGGATCTCTACGAAAAGCATCCTGGACCGAAGGCACAAGTTCCTGAGATATTTTTCTGGCAAGTTATTAAATCTTCATTACAATACTATACTGGTCTAGAATCAGACTGATTTTTATGCAACCTTCTGTTTTCTCTGAAGACTTAGTGATAAAATATTTTAATTCAGAAGCCCAAAGTTGATTAACATGGTGCACTCGTTCGGACATGTCGTGTGTGTTGTGCCTAACCTGCTTGGAGCCATGCTACAGACTTGTAAGGAGAGGAACATGCAAATAACAGGGTTGAATTTAACTGGTGGTGACCAGTGCTGCTGAGGAATGCTACTTCCCTACACACAAGAAATCCCATACTTGTGGGAAGGGTCTGCAAATTTAAAGCCAGGAAGATTTTGAGGAAGTTGTTGCTCTCTCTCTCTCTCTCTCTCTCTCTCTCTCTCTCTCTCTCTCTCTCTCTCTCTCTGTGTGTGTGTGTGTGTGTGTGTTCAACTTCCCATCTTCAGAGGACAAGGGTATGGACATGGCAAAAGTATCAGAGCATGAGGGAGAGTTAGCCACAATGCTGAACGCAGTGGTCCCCATTACCCCAGAAGCTCCATACCCCGAGTCTATTCTGCCAACAACTCTATGGTCTGAGGATGTTGCATTGTCACACTCTAAAGCGTGTTCTCCCTTTATGGAGAGCACGCGTTGCGGTGGGGGCCAGCAAGTCACCCCTCTGTTGCTGGGCGGGATCGTATGGATGGCCACTGTGGTGATTGGGCTCTGGGTGTCGTTGGGGAGATTTACATGTTGCAATTTGTTGATGGACAGCCCAGAGCCTATATATTGCAAAGCACGTGGTTTAGGAGCCCTCTTGGCTGCGTGCATCGGATCTCCCTCCCTCCCTGTTTTTAGGCCTCTGTGTTGACCTTGCTATGCCTGTCATGGGGTTGTCTGCTTTTGGAGCAAGGGCCTGGTAGGAATTTTTCCATTTGGCTGATTGGCTGGTGCCATCTGGCTTTTGCCTACTGCGTAGCAATTAGTCACAACTTGTAAGGTTGGCGGTTAGGCATTGGTTTTAAATTGGTTGTTGGAGGGGCAGTGTTGGCTGTGGTTGCCCCTCCAAGGCTAGAAGGGGCGGAGTTGGCTGTGGCTGCCCCTTCTATGCTGCTGCTGCGCGGGGAATTCCGTTAAAGGAATCCAGGGGCTCGCCATGCTTGTCCATATCCCCCGGTAGGGGGCCAGGGCCCACGCAAGAGCCCCTGGGAGCATTAGGGGAGAAGGGCGCACATTCTCTCCCCAAAATGTTTTCCCCCTTTACTGACTCCATAGGCGGATGGATGTCAGTTCTGTCCCCAGCGGGACAGATAGTCTTAACCAATGCCTAAGCAACCACTCACATATTTTGTATTTTAATAAAGTTGTGGCCAAAATCATGCCAAAAACCTTAAACAAAAATTCTTGTGTGAAATGTGTATCATTTGAGGGGTGGTCTGGGGACCTCGACACGCAACGCTAAGGACTCAAGTACAGAAGCTCCAGCAGAACCAGTGCTTCCTCTTGAGAAGTCTATGGCTGCTAAAACAGACAATGAGTCTTTAGCTAGAAGAGCACCACCCACAGGTGAAGAAGAAGACGAAGACGAAGACGAAGAAGAAGATTTTGGACTTGATATCCCGCCTTTCACTCCCCTTAAGGAGTCTCAAAGCGGCTAGCAATCTCATTTCCCTTCCTCCCCCACAACAAACACTAGCCCAAAGTCACCAAGCAGCTGCATGTGGAGGAGCAGGGAAGTGAACCTGGTTCACCAGATTATGAGTCCACCGCTCTTAACCACTACACCACGCTGGGTGGAGTTCACTGCTCAGACAGAGTTGCAACCACCCTTGAGGCTTACCTGAGGAGTCATCTGCTGAGGTAGCAGCATTCTGAACTTCTTGCAATTCCATGTGAAGCTGCACCACCTGCTCTACCTACCAGAGCAGAACACACCCAAACCCAACTACATACTGCCACATTTCATGCCCTCCAACATTTCTCTGATGAAAATAGGGACAGTCTATTCTACATCGGGTAGCTTCTCCCATGTTCTGCTGCAGTGGAACTTATTTCTGAGTAGACAGCATTGGGCTCTATTTATGATAAAGAAATAAACATGCCTAAGAAATGGCTGGCCGTTGAAGCATTGCAATTAAATAAATTAAAGCGGATTGGCGACCTTTTCCTTCAAAACACAGGAAGGGCTTTGTATGTAAGCTTCGCCATTTCCTTCATTTTATTTTCATTATAAACAGGACTCCACTTTTGCACCTGCATACACAGGCACCACTTTCAATTGTTCTTCAAGATGTGGAGGGGAGGAAAAAAGGGAAACTGGGACATTCTGGGATCAAAAAAGAAACCAGGACGGCTTCTGCAATTCCGGAACTGTCTCTGGAAAATCGGGACAATTGGGAGGGTATGGGATTTTCTAGTACTGAAATATTGCTGTTTGAGCAGTGGGGGGATGCAATATCGATGCAAGAAAAGCACCATTCTAAGGAAAGCCATGCAGCTTCTCCACAACAAATGAATAACTATGCATTCATTCTGTGACAGAACCATCATATGGAGAATGTTTTTTCTCCGCCTCTTTGTGGCACTTACTAAATTCAGTACAGTGCTCATGACAATTCCCAGCACTTGGATTTACAACACATATACTGTCCTCTAAGAACTAATGCACTGCAGCAGCTCAATAAGCTTAACAACCCAGAGACTACCAAGTCTATATGTTTCAGTCGACATAATGGACTAGAGCAGATCCTCTGAAGCCAATTTACTTTGGTTAGTAAACAAGGATTTTTTTTAAGAAAAGAAAAGAAAAGTAAAAAAGCAAATGGATCTTGCAGTTGAGCTTTGCTTCCTAGCCTTTTGCTTCTGTGCACTTGACAGCGAGTGCATGTTAAAGGCTGCAGAACGTTGCTGTCAGGGTTGCACCAGACGAGCAGGAGTGGTGGCAAGCCCCCCTAGGTGAAGCGGCAACCACGGAAGAGTCCGGAGAAATGGAGGGATTCTTACCTGAAGAAGACTGGTGGAGACACTCCTCAGAAGAGGAAGAAGCAGTTAGGGAAGAGGGAAGGCCAGAACAGGAGGAGGAAGAAGTTGAGCCACAATCAGGCTCTTGTGAGGAGAGGAGCCAGCGGGCCCCCTCTCCTCCTCCCATTTCAGCTATAGAGTGTAGAGCTGAGAAACGGAGGGAGCAATTGGAGGCAGTTACAGCTCGTAAAAGGCGTGGTGACGAGCTGGCTACTTAAGGAAGGCCGGCTGCTTCCCTCACCAGCACCTGCAACTGCTGTGCTGAAGCGTTTGGTTGTGCCTGCTCATCCTGCTCCTGATCCCGTGTATCTGACTTCGGCTGGTTCCTGACGTGGACTGCTCCTGACTTCGGCTTCTCTTGACCCTGGTACTGATACCTGACTTTGGCTGTTTCTGACTCGGTCCGTTAAACCTAGGCTCCGGCTGCATCCGTTGGCTGGCTTCGGCACGCCATCCTGTTAGCGCCATAACACTTGCCTGAAAAATGATTGTTTAACACAAGGGTCCCCAACCTTTATGAGGCCCATGGACGTATTTCGAAATTGGACAAATGATTCTTTTCATCACAAGAAATGGCTGCCACAGGGGCCTGATTAGTCGTAAAAAGCAAGTATGTTGCCCAATAAACTGAGTACAAGGCATAGGCTGGGGGTCTGCCTCAAATGTCAAATTTGACTCCACATAGCACCAGAAAATACCAATTTTACAGAAGGAAATTGAGAAAACAGATGTCAAACTGTTAGAAGGCACCAGTGGAGCTGGAAAAGACAGCAGAAGGAAAACAATAATATATTAATAATAATGCTGCTGTATTTTACAAGAGAGTTGTACAAAGTCAAACTGTTAAGCACAGGAAAATACCCATTTCTCAGAAGGAAGTCTGGTGTATCATTCTTAACCTTACCCAAGCACACCCAGCCAGGCAATCTGCACCCGAAATACCTACCCCAAACCCCACAAAATCACACATTCAACAATTAAACCAGGAAATGGACCCATCTCTCCTTCAAACATTCCTTGAAAGTTCTTCAATCAAATGATTTATCTGTTTTAGTACCTCTCAACTCAAAGCAAAGGAGCTTCTTTTTTATTTGGACACTGCCATAGATAGTTTGTTTCTCACCGATAGTGCTGACGTTCTAACATAAACCTGCGTTGCAACTGACATTAGCCAAACAACTCAGAAAGCTGGACAGCATTTCCCAGAGGACCACACATTCTGAGTTGACTTTACCCAGCCAGGCATGAAACATCTCAGGATTCCTCCCCTACTTTGACTTTGTACAGCTCTCTTGTGAAAGACAGCAGCAGAACTCAAATGTGATTTTCTTGAAGAGCATCCCACCCCCTTTTTTGTAACGTAGGAAGTGTTTAGATTTCCTAAACTATGAAGTGCATAGGATTGTTGAAGGAATGGGCTTGCCCAAATCTGCTGGTAAGGTCTTTGGGAACTCCAGTCTTATTTGTTTATTGAGAAACATAGTTAGCTGCCTTAAAATGAGTCAGATCAATGATGTATCTAGCTTAGTACTGTCTACTCTGACTGGCAGAAGACCTCCAGGGCTTCAGATGGGAGCTTTTCCAAAGCCTACCTGGGGATGCCAGGGGTTGAACCAAATACCTTCTTCATGCAGTTTAGAAGATTTACAAATGCTCGATCTAAAAAGCTCTCCAAGTGGTGTGCAAATACAATTAGAGTCAAAACACAGGTAAATTAAATTAGAAATGAAACATAGCTTAAAATCTTAAATAGGGCAAAACCAAGATATGCAAGATATTAATGTCTTTTGATCTCAGGGGAAAATTGGAAGCCTTTTTGTCACTTGAATTTCCTCATGCAGTGTGGACAGCCTGCAACAACTATGATCGTCGCCTCTGGCCCATTGGTATCTTGTGGGGTTTGAAGGCACCAGTTGAGTTGGAAAGGTCAGCAGAAGGAAAATAATAATAATAAGTGAAAATCTGTGAGAGAGAGAAAGAGAAAGAGAAAGAGAAAGAGAAAGAGAAAGAGAAAGAGAAAGAGAAAGAGCGAGATGACAGAGAGTAGATGACGGAACAGTGTTAGTGAGACAATTAAAACCCTGTAATTCCTGTGCTCACTGAAGTCAACGCACATTAATAGTCTTGAAGCTAACAAACCTCTGTAGGCCTTCATAATGACCTCGTTCTGCTTCAGTGATGACCTTCTCAATAGAGGAAGTGAAACATCATAATAAAAAAAGATTGATCATATGTTATAGAAAAGTATAATGTTAAGTGGTTTATGATGGCTTGGTAAGCTGTTACTGTCAGGGTGCTGCCAACGGCTCCCGGCTGGTTGCCCAAGAAAGTATACAGACAAGAAAAGGTTTCTTACCATCCCTTTTTATTTCAATATTTACAGAGAGAGGCTATAGAACCCAGCCTCTTGGATAATGGCATTGTCCCAAGTGAATCTCCACCCCCGTCTCTCCCACTTCCTCGTCCATCACTTCTATGGGTGCTGCTACGTGCCCTCTGAGCTCTTTGCTCTCCTACTTTTAAGGCTCGCCGGATTCTGGGAGATAGAGGGTCTGGGATGCTTTCTAATGACATCGTGTCAGCCAGTTGCTACTCCGGCTCTGCCTGCCCCTCCTCTCCCATGATTTCCCAACTTTCCCCCTCATCTGCTTCTCAGCTGTAACTTCCCACAAACCCCTGTTGTAAATCTAGACTGTCTTCCTCCTCCCCCTCCCTGGAAGGGTCAGGATGGGGAGGCGGTCTCCACCACTCCTCCTCCTCTGTCCAGTCCCTGACAGTTATCTAATCATTCTAGCACAACTGCATTTGAGTATATAAGCCATAAGTCATAATGTGTGCGCATGTATGAGCCTAAATTAGTAAAATGCAGCATAGTCAGAAAATATTGTGCAATGTTATTGATACTACAGTTCCTCAATATATATTTTGTTGGCAACCATCTGTCTCGGGAGACAATGGGAGTGTGTGTGCCTTTGAGGGTAAGGTTAAATTGCTGGAGAGTTGCAGCGCCTACTCTGGCCTTAGAGACAGATACAAGAGAGACATGTTTTGTTGCAGCTGGGGCAGATGAAGGAGGCCAATTTTGCTGCTGCAGATGCACCATGGCGTTTCTTTTCTGTGCTCCTTCTGGCTATCATTCCTCCTCTGCTCACTGCTGTGGATGCACAAACTGACTGTCTATCTCCAGGCACTGCGGTCGTCTGCAAGGGATTCCCATACAGTGGGGCTGATGTTGCCAGCCTTCGTGCCACGTTTGCAGACATCATTATAACCCAGAGGTGGCCTGCCAACATGCCTGATGGCTGAAACAAGATCCAGGTCAATTGAATGCCCCTAACTGCACCATAAAGAAGGCTGATCGCTGAAGAATTGATGCTTTTGGATTATGATTGCCTTCTGAAGGAAATCAGCCCTGAGTGCTCACTGGAAGGACAGATCCTGAAGCTGAGGCTCCAATACTTTGGCCACCTCATGAGAAGAAAAGACTCCCTGGAAAAGACCCTGATGTTGGGAAAGATTGAGGGCACAAGGAGAAGGGGACGACAGAAGATGAGATGGTTGGACAGTGTTCTTGAAACTACTAACATGAGTTTGACCAAACTCTGGAAGGCAGTGGAAGACAGGAGTGCCTGACGTGCTCTCGTCCATGGGGTCACGAAGAGTCGGACACGACTAAATGACTAAACAAGAACAAAGTTTTTCACCATTTCTCCGCTCCTCAGTTGGTCAGTCACTGCATCTGTATCCTTGCCTCAGAGGAGAAGGCATGGGGCAAGTGAAGTGAAAGCTGAAAGATAGCCAAAGTACAGGGACCACCAGGTGCCGAAGTTGTGAACCTGTGGGAGAAAATGGCTCTGTGGAGGTGGGTGACCGCCGGAGAAGAAGCTGCACCTCAAAGTCCAGGCCAGCATCCCTATTTTCATCTGAGGAATGCCGGTGTTACGCTCATGGGTCATGATGACTAAGGATGCAAGAAGGCATTGATTTCTATTCTGGTCTGTATTTGTTGCATGGAGTGCTCTTTCTGTACTGCTGCAGCCAGACTTCCGACAAAAACTACATTAATTTCTCACTGTCCACTGCAGTGGAAATTTACCTGATTAATTTTGAAATTAACTTCATTATTGTTACATTATTCCACACAATTGGTTCAGCGCAAGGAAAACACAATGCAAATCGGGAGGGAGGAGTTATTAATTACATATCAGTTGCAAATGGAAAAGACCAACTGTGAATGCCAATCACATTCCCTGAATTGATCTTCATTCTAGAACTGGGATGAATAAGCATTTATCAAAAAGTTCTGGTCCTGTTTACATATCCACCAGCATTCTCCATCATCCCTAGTCCGAACCCACCAGTTGAAGGCTGACCCACCTCCTTCTTCCATACTTGATATTTTGAATCAGGTGAATATTGCATTATATACTCGGGCTGCAAAGACAGGAATAAAATAGTAATGGAGGAGGACGTCAATATTTGCTTTTGAATATTAAAAATAGGATCAAAGATCTGGTGCATCACTTCAGTCGATTAAAATTTTAATAGTGAGCTAACCTTGTTACTTAGATGTGATAGATATTTCCCATTAATTCAGGCCTCTGATTATGGTAAACATATAAGATAAATGGGAAGAGCTTCTCTTAATAAAACTGTGAGGAGTTTGATGCAGTCTTTCATTTTAATATACAGACAAATGGAGAGTGGGAGTTCTCCTTCCTGAAGAATGCTATCTTTCTCATTAAAAAAAAAAAAGAATGGAGATGAATTATATTAACACAGAGCATTAATATTATGTTAATGTAAATCCTACCAGTCTTGCCTCCTGGAGTGATCAAACGAAAGACCCTAATTTTGTAAAAGTTAATTGGTTTGCCAATTATATGCCTCCAAAAATGTAAACTAATATAAATGCACTAGTATCTTTACAAGATGATATAAATCAAGGAGATGTGGAAAGAAATTCCATAAAGGTCAAGATAATTCATAGATACAATCCTGTGTTTCAGAAGCATTCGGGAGTTCTGAATGTGTTTGTTATCTCTCATGAACTAAGGTGCTCATCCGTGAAGCCACCCTCAAATAATGAGCCCAGGATAATTGATTCAAGCCACGAAGAAACAAAAGAGGAAAAACTAAAGCACCCTCGACATCCATCAGCAATACATTTTCAAAGCAAATGCTGCACAAAGATTATTTCAAAGCGGACCAAGTTGAAAAGCCTGCGGAAAATCTATTTAGATAACTACTTGTTATTTTTTAATAACTTGCACTTCGGCAAACACCTTTTGTCTTGTTAAGAGTTTTGTGACCAACGTGAACTTCTTACCGGTTAGATTTTAAAAGACCCATCACTTTAGAACTGACTAAAGACGCTCTTTGTCGCCCACCTTTACACACACACATACACACAAACACACTTTGGCATTGGTGATTCACAATGAATCTTAACCCCTCCCACCCCTAAATTGTCATTCAATAGAAATAGTTGAGCCAATCTTCTCAGAACTAAGGAAACACAGCGGGAGTCGTTTTAATTAGACACCATTCATGGATTCAAAGCATTTGGGGATTTTATGTAATGGACTCAAGGTGGGTCATGACAATATTGGGCTGACTTCACCTGATAGAAAGTTTGCTCAGTTACTGAGCCAAACCACCAACTTTCCGATTTCACACAGCCCCAACCATCATATAAAATCCCAGGACAGCTGTTTCACTTTACAAGAGAGAGCACTGTTCCAAATGCTACCCTCCAGAGAAACTAAGGGTACAATTCTATAGTTCTTGAGAGAGTGTCCATGGGGTCATAACAGAGATTGGATCTGCCTGTCAACAATGTGCACGGAGCTCTATTGCTAAAGAGGGAAATCTATTGTCAAAAAGAGAAAGCTCTCTCAACTATGATGTTGGTTGGGCGGAGGGGAAAAAGAAGCATGTTGGGAGCATTGTGGGAAGTGGTTTTAGGAAAAGATCTTGGTCCTCCTCTGTACCTGCAAACGGTGGGTTGATTTAGACACTTAGTGGATTTGATCCAAAGGATCTTGATCTCATTCCATGCCTCCAAACTGGACTGGGTGGGATTCTGAGTCATTTCTGAGCACACATAAATATTTCTTCCTTTTCCCTCTTAATGTTTCAAATGTAAGGGAAATCAGATTTTTTTAAAAAAGAGAGAGAGAGCAGAAATTAGAGAGGGACACCAGAGCATTCATCCACTCTCACAGCCAGTCTGTTTGCTTGAGCCCTGTAAGGTGTTGCATAAAATGTTAGAAAAATGTTAGAACCATATTCGAATGTCCTCCTGGTCTAAGATTTTCTGGGTGCCTCTTCTGATATCCTCTCCTCACCCAGCTAAATGGGTCTCGCTGATCACCCAACAACAACTGAATAATGCAGTCGATGGAATGCAAATGTCCTAGCTTTCTAATATATGGACATGGCAGATTCCTTTCAAAGCATGGGAAAATTTCCAGAAAATCCTATATGTCAGTATAGCGACACAGTATAGTGATGCAGTCAAACATTTACACAACTGTCGCCAGATGGACCATCTCCCACAGAAAGGCAATTTAAATGCAAAGGCTGCTGAACTTTGGAAATATTTGTTATTGTATACCAGTGTCTTTGTACAGCCAGGGAAATTTGGCGGCTTTGTATATTGCCCATATGGCTTTCTATCTACAGTTGGAATGCTTATTTTTAGAAAAGAAATAACATTTCCCCTCTCTCAGCAGCCCCACAGCTGTTAGTGTAGATGTCAGCATTCTAGGCCATTTGGCTAAGATCGAGTGTAGCATGGCAATCAGATATTGCTAATAATAATAATAATAATAATAATAATAGTTAAGGGTCAAAATACCTACAACTAGCTCTAAGAGGGCCACATGTCCGCCATCCATGGCTTAGAAAGTCACAAGAACAGAAGCAAAGGAGAAAAATTGGAGGCTCCTCTATATCAATTGGTCAGTCAGTCAACTGGTCTATCAAGCTCGGTATTATTTACCCCAGCCTTTCTCAAGTTTGGGTCCCCAGATGTTGTGGGACTACAACTCCCATCATCTATAGCTATCAGGGGCAGCAGTCAGGGATGATGGGAGTGGCAGTACAACGACATCTGGGAACCCAAGATTGAGAAAGTGTCCAGGGTTTTAGACAGAGGGTGTACTGTCATGGAATTCTACTCAATATTGATCCAGAGCAGAACTCTGACGTATAGTTAGCAGAGTAAAAACTTAAACATGTTGCAGGATTCCCCAAAAATAGACCAGAGGCAATTATATTTCATCCAGCAGAGCTTTACTGCTACTGAAGGCAAATGAGCAGAATGGTCACAAATCCAATGCATTCAGGATTGGCATGGTCCATAAGAAATCCAGTTGCAGCAGACTTAACTTAAACTTATAATAACTTATAATAAGACTAAACATTAACACTATATACAGAACACCACACCAGAAGAGAGATAGAAAGAGAAATCCAGGCTCCTTCTGGCCTTACTTTTATAGTCAGCATGGCAGAACCAGTTTACCAGCTCTACTCAGCTTCTCTGAAGGTATAACCCAAACATCATGAACCACCTGCTTGCTTCTTTAACACAGAGAAGCTTCCAGAACCCTCTTGAATTAATTAGAATAGGAAAGATCTCTACACACCAGATCAATACTTTCTGCACTAAGAAATACAAACTGACATGTTCCTACCTGCAACCTGAAGATGCCAAGGACCGAACCATTGGCCTTTTGCATGAAAAGCGGATGCTCCAACATAGGAACCTGGGAAGCAGCCTTCTATTGATTCCATCCAGTTCAGTGTTGTCTACAGTGACTTGCAGCAAGTCTCTAGGATTTCGGACATGGTTCTTTCCCAGCCTCTCCTATGCTATTTCCCCAAATGATTTTTAAAATAATGTTGTCTATTTGGGAGGTCTGTCTGTTCTTGTGTTTTCCTGGAATCCCAAATGGGGAAATATGTCTCTTTTTGTTACATTTGTAGCAGCTCTTCACCTCCATTTCTATGTGACATCCCGAAAGTAACATTGATCATGAATGGGTTTAAATCAAGAACATCTTAGCATATTCTGCTTACAAAACCGTGTAAATACACGTTCCTTTATGTGCAAACATTGCCCTGTGAATGAATCTGAGGAAGGCAAACAACAGCTCAGGGGTGAGGAACCTTATCTTAATCCTTCTTTGGCTAAGAATAGCCTCCCCCCCAACTGCTGTGATCAATATCAGATTATATAGTGCACATATTGCAATACGGTGCTGGTCTTGAGGGTCATTTAAAAAGTCACTCTTCCCTTCCTTATTCTGTTGCAAGATGAATCTGAAGGCCAATTTGAATACATCCTATAAATATGTGACTTCCTTGAATGTTTGCAAGCGATTAAGGCCCTGGTATTATTTGAAATCATTGTAGTGTCTTTGTGAGAGGGATGTGTGTCCTCCTCAAGAGCAAGCATCCACAGACACCATCTACTAAACTAATTGCTTTATTTACAGCATCAAGCATGACAGGTGTTACAGTTCAGCATCCAACCCTTCTGAGTCAGATCCTCGAAGTACCGGTTTGCGGCTCCGCCCCCAGCATAAAAGCGTCGGGAAACCCAGCCGCCGCCTTCCCTCTTTCCGCTTCCGTCCTCTGGACCTAAGGGGGGCGGCGCTCGCCCCTTCCCTTTCACTTTCATCCTCCATGCTGGTGGTGTCCGAGGCTCTGGCAGGATCTTCTAGCCTCACCTCCTCTCTGCTCTCCATTTCCTGATCCCCTCCCATTGGCTGCACTGGAGCCCCGGTTGGGAGTTCCTCCCATTGCTTCATTACCGCTTCTGGTGTTAACAGGGGCTGTGCCTGTTCCTGGTCCCACACCCTCAATAACTCTTCGGGCGTCAGCTGTGCCCTGTCTTGGCCAGCTGTGTCCTCAGACACCGCTTCGGAACCCGGCCAGCCCCTGACAGTCTTTCCTTTGACTTTGATGGACTCTGTTTTAGCCTTACAGACTTCTACGTTCTAAATGTAGCATAAACATGTACAATGAAACAGGGTATATAGAGAATCTTCTACTAGTTAACCTGTCAATATATCTAGATCAGTGTTTCCCAACCTAATCTAGGCAACGGCACACTTGAATCAATGAAAAAATCTCGCGGCACACCACTCCTCCCCCACCCAGACCAGCTCCCTGATGCAGGAGGCAAGGGGTGGGGGGTTCCAGGCTGAGTGTGCAGAAATACATAAGGATGGGTTAAGAGGCTGGGTCTAAGATCGGGGTGGGGGCATCACGTGGTGACTTTCAGTGCATAGGTGCCAACTCCCTGGGTCCCTAAGCACCCACCCAATTCCCCATGAAGAGACCGGGCACCCACAAATTTCAGTGCCAGGGCAATGATCCCTGCATGGCACCCACAGCCCCGGGGACCCATGGTCATGGGGTGAAACTGGCACACCTTGTTCAGTTCCATGGTCAGGTTGCAAGGGGGGGGGGGAGCTCTTCTCTGGTTCACCTGAGGCAGGAGGCTGGTTTATGTCTGCGCTTCAAAAAGGATCTTGCAATGCAAAATCTGTTGGGGGAGGTGGGCCCCACTTTGCAGCAGGGCGGCCTTTATCATGCCTCCCCCACTGATTCCCACAGGGAAAGGGCGAGGCCCCTCCTTGCTTTCCTTTCACCCCCCCAATCCTCCCGCCTCCTTTCCCAGCTGCCCTGTTTGTAGATTCAGGGAGAGGGAAAGCAAATCCTTCTCCCACCCCCCCATCCCCAAATAACCTCCAAATATGCGGCACCTCTTTCTCCTCTTCTCCCAGTCCGCTTATCTTCCGGGAATGAGGATGGAGGTCGCTCCCCTCCAACATCGCCTGCCTCCGCTCTCCTCCGTCACTTCCTGCCTCTCTAGGAAGCGAGTTTATGACCCAGGGACAGGGGGAGGGGCAGGAGATCTTCCCCCGAAGAAAAGTCATAAGAATGTAGTGGGAAGGAACCCCCCCCCCCCACGTCACGGAGTCCAGTGTCCCTCAGCCTTTTCCCGACCATGACCCCTCCTGACCCTGCAGGTCCCTTTTTCCGCGGCACATCAGCCGGTGTCTCGCGGCACACTAGTGTGCCGCGGCACACCGGTTGGGAAACGCTGATCTAGATCTCTCTCTCTCTCTCTCTCTCTCTCTGTGTGTGTGTGTGTCAAAAAGTTGCTTCTTTTATCCTGCAGTGTTTCCTCGGATTCCGCTTGCGGTATTTCGGAGAACTCTGTTCTCCAAATGTTCTGGCAGACAGAGAAGCTAATGTCTCATACAACATTAATAAGGCAAAGTGTTGACATAATAAATTGTAATTCTTTTAGATCCACAGCATGAGGACATCAGTGAGCAGATGTTTGGGATAATGCATCATGATTGTCCTGAAAGAGCTATTGCTCCATATCGGGCCAATCCATAATAAGGAGTTATTAAAAAGTTTGCCTGGCTTCCGTCTGTCGTCTGAGATCTGTGTCGCAAAGCTCGCAGAGGCAGAGCAGCACATCATTTCTGAAGGTGCACATGGGAAACATGATGGCAAAGTACTTCTTCTATTCTTTTTCTTTCTGTTCCTCATCCCTGTCCTATAGGAACCTTCTTGTGTGGACAACCCTTATGTGGACAACAGCAGATGCCCCCTCTTCATAGTTGCCTTCAAATGGAGATGTTCACTTCTCTGGCGGCACTTGCTGTAGTCCTGACCTGTACAGTGCATGACACTTCTGTTTTCTGTTTGTTCTAATTGTGGGAACTGAACTCTAGTTCCCATTTGCTAACTATGTGGAAGACAGTCCTGGGTTGCTGGACCCTTGAATTAGTTCTCTTTCCCCATCCTATAAAAACTATACTTACTTAATTCGTTCCAGAGGTCCGTTCTTAACCTGAAACTGTTCTTAACCTGAAGCACCACTTTAGCTAATGGGGCCTCCCGCTGCCGCTGCGCCGCCAGAGCACAATTTCTGTCTTATCCTGAAGCAAAGTTCTTAACCTGAAGTATTATTTCTGGGTTAGCGGAGTTCTTAACCTGAAGCGTATGTAACCTGAGGTACCACTGTATAACCCTACATTACACAATAAGATACACATCGGAGGATGCAATTAACACATTGCATGGCCTTCAAGTTCTTTATTTAGTAAAAGGCAGACACCCAGAGCCACTTACAAAAAAATACACTCCCTTCCCTCAGACTTACTATTTTAAAAGACACGACACAAAAGGTAAATTTATTGGGAGGGAGGAGGAAGTAAGCAATCGCAGGAACAGGTTCTTAGTTCTTCTGATAAGTGGCTGGGAGTGGAATAGTTGGAAGATAGGAGGAGCAAAAAAATAAAATAAAAAAAATGGCTGCTCTTTCAATTTTGATGGTGGTCCTGCAGCCTTCCTTCCTCCTCCTCTGCTGCAGCCTGGTGGAATGGCAGATGACAATGATGACTGATGGAGGGAGGAACGTGGCTTCTCAGCACAGATCATTGTTAGCCTACATCTCTTCTCTGCTGGCCTAAAACTTTCATTGGCTATGCTGACGAGATTGAGGGGAGATGCATTTTCAGCATGGCTTCCTACCTCTCTTTCCAGCCACATTTGGGGAGCCAGAGATCCTTCATCCTTCTACTACCGGTAGTAGTCTCCCAGGGTCTTAATACACCTCCTGTTTTTGCAACTTCCCTAGAATCATAAGTGCAGAGACTGCCAACATGAGCCTGTCAGACAGCGATACATTGGAGGCAACCAGGTGTAACTTGGTGGGTAGCATATTCTGCAGGCAACCATAATTGGGGAATTGCTAATGGCTCTCTTTAAATATGTTTGCTTTTGCATGCTTGTGTTTCATGCCCTTTTGTGGACCTCTTTATCTAAAGAACTATTAACTTCTGAAAAGTTGGAGGTTATTTACAGTTCCATACATTAAAAGCACAGTGCTGGAAGTTATCGCCGCAAGAGCGGCTGGTACATCCTATAAAGGGGCACTTTTATAGCTGGTTCAAGGCGCATGAGATGCATATAGCAGAATTTGCTTCCCTCGACAAAAGTGTACTGTGCCAAAATGGTGTAAGGAACTGGCAACACTTCAGCGACTGCTGGAGGTCTTCTCCAAACCCCAAATTACTTCTGAAAGGCTGACCTACAACTTTGGCAGTGGTGGTGAAGAGTCAGAAATTCAATTATAATCCTTTTGTTGTTGTTCTGCATTCAGCGAAAATCTTTTGATGTGAATGTGGTATACTGAACTGCGCGTCTCCTCAGCACAGAAACAATTCCATTTAAACAATCTGTACATAAGGAAAAAATGGTACAATGTATTCCTATACATTAAGGTAGCAAGGGGATAAAGGTGTGTGTGGTTTTTTTTAAAGTTTCCAGTTGGATTGCAACCCAGCCAGATGGGTGGGGTATAAATAGTAGTAGTAGTAGTAGTAGTAATCAGATGACTCAACTAAGAGTGCATGTCTACCCTGAAGTAAATTCCATTTGATTCAAGGGGACTTAGAGCCAAGTAAATATGTATAGGGTGGCAGCATAATGCAAAATTTGTGTCATTAAACATTCATTATGGGGTGGCAAGAAATGAACATGATACATTTTCTGTGTAAAAATCATTCTAAGTCCTCTCCTTACTCTAGAATTTGCTATGCCTTCGCCAAGAATCCCACCCTAGGATTATGGTGAACCTACAGACACAGGTGGCGCTGTGGGTTAACACAGAGTCTAGGGCTTGCCGATCAGAAGGTCGGCAGTTCCATTGCTCCCATTGCTCGGTCCCTGCTACCTGCCCACCTAGCAGTTCAAAAGCACGTCAAAGTGCAAGTAGATAAATAGGTATCGCTGCTGCAGGAAGGTAAACAGTGTTTCCGTGCACTGCTCTAGTTCGCCAGAAGCGGCTTAGTCATGCTGGCCACATGACCTGGAAGCTGTAAGTCGGCTCCCTCGGCCAATAAAGCGAGACGAGCGCCGCAACCCCAGAGTCGGACACGACTGGACCTAATGGTCAGGCGTCCCTTTACCTACATTAGTTTTACTTTCAGCAGACACTTGTCTGTAGACCTATTCTGATATCTGGGTCACCGAGATGCCACAAAGCACTTCAGGGCACCTTGATTCGACCTGTGCTGCCTTATAGCTAGCCCGCTTTCCCTCCAAGGCATCCCACTTGAGATGCACACTGTGCTGGTCCTTGGCCAAGCCAAATAGCTGAAAAGGACTGGTGCAGGCTGTGTAATTTTCCTTGCTGTTTTCCCACTCTAGGCTACATGCCACAGTGTTGAACTGGGAATGCAGGGCAGCTCCTGTGTGGCTGTTGCCCTTAGTTTTTCTTTCGAAAAGAGAGCAAGGGGAAGAGAAGATAAGGGCCAAGACTGAGCATGACACCTCCATTCAGATATACTTGTAAACATGGGAAATTGTAGGTCTTAGTTCGTTCGCAGAATGAGACAAATTGCCCTGAAATAACAGGGATTTACCTTCCCAGCAGGTCTCTTGTTTGTAGGATGTCTTCCTTAATGCAAACCACTGCGGCCTTTGTGGTTCTGGTGTCTGCCTTGCGTTATTGATTTGCATGTAATTGGCAAACCCTGTTGCACTATTGACAGTTCATCCACTTTATCTTGCTGGAGAGAACTAGTGGGATTGTCTCAGCCTGTAAGGTTGACAAATCTTCTCTTGCCAGAACTATCATGCTTTGTATCTGCTGTGTATTTTAGTTTTTGGGGGGTTTTTTTTTAAAGCCACACTCATGCCTGGAACAGTCAAGCACCATCCATCTCTTGCAAGCAATACTTTCCAAGTGGGAAAAAAATCCCAAACCCATAAGGCACCCCTACAATTTTACAGGGAAGGACATAGCGGTTTATGAAGAGCCTGCTGGGAAGTTTGCCTGCTGTCCACAGACGGGTTCAACTGGCACAATTGCACATGCTAACAGACAAAAATGAAGCTTTTAAGCCATTAAATCTCAATCAGGCACCTTAGAACCAGTCCTTCTATTATAGGAATTAGGAAGAACAGCACTGTTTTCTTTTTGGCCATCTGAAATTGATTTGAAAATGGCAAGTAATTGCTCTCAAGTGACATGATTGCCCTGGTAAATTCTAAAGCATTTTACCTGAACAGAGTTTCGTTTAGCAATAACCACTTTGCCCCCAAAGTGTCTAATGGATATATTCTGGGCAAGTGAATATGCTTTTATCAGGGAAGTCAGCAGAAATGCTTCTGCCTAATGATGGAGGAGGACAGCGCTCATGATCAAGCAAAGGCACCGGTCTAACTTCAGCACTGTTAGGACCAAAATGCACACGGTGCCCAATCACTTGTAGTTTTCCCTCTCCAATGATCTCCCCCCACCCCTTATTCCTTTTACAGAATGAAGCTAGGAAATCTATCCTCTTGCTGTGGAAGATCACTGTGTGGGATAGGGGTTGTGAAAGTATAGGGTTTCCCAACCCTTTCCCTTCCAGTGTCTCCCCCCTCCTAAAAATCATATCTATGCTGCTCTCTGCAGCTACCCACACCCTCCGCCTCCTTTTCTTATTATTATTAAATGATTTTTAAAAAACCCATTTCCATTGGGCTTCTGTGAGAAGATCACAGCACTTGTGCTTGCCCATTATAAAACTAGCCATGAAAAATGCCAGGGGTGTCATTTGCCCTCCACATCTGTGTGCCCTGCTCTAGACAGGATCCTAAACGATTAGAGAGCTACATCCTGGCCTCAACTGACTCCTATCAGCTGTCTTTGTTGTAGATGGACATTAAAGACTTCCCTATACAGGACTGCCTTCAGATGTCTTCTAAAAGTCACATAGTTATTTATTTCCTTGACATCTGACTGGACGGTGTTCCACAGGGCAGGCACGACTATTGAGAAGGTCCTCTGTCTGGTTCCCTCTTCTTGCAATGAGGGAACCTCTAGAAGACCCTCAGAGATGGATCTCAGTGTCTGGGTTGAATGATGGGAGTGGAGATTCTCCTTCAGGTGTATAGGGCTGAAGTTGACCTATAGGAGGAATGCTGAATTTCCGGAGTGCTTGGAGCTGATTTCCATGCCATAAATTTTAATTTCTCTAAGGGCATTTGGTGGAGATATTTGTCGGTCTTCCAGCATCAAAACAACATCGTCTGTTAAGAGTGCTGAGAGTTGTTAGGAACCCCTATTCCCCTCAGGGAGCTAAAATTCACAGAGTTCTCTGGTAAGAAGGATTGGCTGCTCAACCACTTGGAGAACTGCAGCTCTGTGAGGTGAAGAGGGGTCTCCTAACAACTATCTAAACCCTTAACAAACTACAACTCCCATGATTCTTTTTTGGGGGGAAGCCATGTAGTTGTGATGTAGTTGCTGCCCCAGAGCCCATGTCTTCCTAGCACTGACAAAACAGCTCAATGAACAAAAGACCTTTGCTCCTGCCTCATGCATATTGCATGGAGCAATCGGCATTATTGGTGATTTGTTTCCAAGAACATATGTTTTGTAAGAAAACAGCAGGTCCTAATTATATAAGCCACAGAGATGAAGATGTATACATTTGACAAAACAACCCATTAAAGTAAATAATATTACCTCACGCTGAATGAACATAGGTAAGCATGATGCATTGCTATGCTATTGTACATTTGTTCTGAAATTTTTCGTCTGGGTGAGCTTTACAAGAGAGAGAGAGAGAGAGAGAGAGAGAGAGAGAGAGAGAGAGAGAAAGAAAGAAATCTAATGAATATAGAATAGGGTACCTTATCAAAATTCTATAAATTATAGCACTCTGGAGCTCGTGTGTCTGTCCTACGGGAGGGCTATGAAGGCTGTGGGGACATTCATTATTTCCCACGGAACTGTCATGTTATTATTTATCGCATTCTATCCCAGTGTTATATATATTTTTGGTCAGTGGTGGGGGAGGATCGAATCTTTTCCTGGCAGGAAATGAAATTTCAAAATGCAGCCCACCTTCCTACTAATGGTAGGTGTTAGGATGGAAGAGGAGGCAAGGCGAGGCAGGGAAGGATGACAGGAAGGGTGACAAGGACAGGATGGGGAGAGTGGCGCTCTGGAAGGCATTGACAGAACGATCATTTGGGCTTCCATTGCTTACCTGCATTTTGAGTGGGTTTTTGTTGCTAAACTAGGCGGCTCCCCTGATTAAGAAGTCTTAGCTGACTAATAATTGTATGTAAAGGACCCCTGGATGGTTATGTCCAGTCAAAGGCGACTATGGAGTGCAGTGCTCATCTCGCTTTTCAGGCTGAGAGAGATGGCATTTGTCCTCAGACAGCTTTCTGGGTCACGTGGCTAGAGTGACTAAACCGCTTCTGGCACAACGGGACACCGTGACGGAAGCCAGAGTGCACGGAAATGCCGTTTATCTTCCCGCCGCAGCGGTACCTATTTATCTACTTGCACTGGTGTGCTTTCGAACTGCTAGGATGGCAGAAAATGAGACAGAGCAATGGGAGCTCGCCCCATTGTGCTGATTCGAACCGCCCACCTTCTGATCAGCAAGCCCAAGAGGCTCAGTGGTTAAGACCACGGCGCCATCCAAGTACTTCAAGGGGTGTCTTTCTAAGCATCTTCTGACCTGAACGTTGTGATCAGTGGGAGATGCCCTGCACACTATTTCGATACAAAATAGACAACACGGTACAGAGGAATATAACAAATTGACAAAAAGACAAACCGTGAAACAATCCAATCTTATATATACGTATACGCAACCGGAGGAAATTTGTACAAATGAAGTGCCATTGTATGAATAATTGGTGAGTAATTTTAAAAAAAATCTTAAATCTTAAATGTTATATGTATTACCTCTAAGAATGTTAAAGCTAACTCTATATATATTGTAAACGATTATTCATTTAAGATGTCCGACCCTGAAGAAACTGTAGTGAAACCCGTTGGAGCAGCAGTCGCGGACTCCTCAAAGACCTTACGCACTTTATAATTTTGAACTTTTTGCACTTCAGACTTTGCACTTTGAAAGCTTTCTGCACACTATTTCATCAGTTGGAGAGAAGGACATTTACATGAGACAGGACATTCTCTGTGGTGCACCCCTCAACCAAATTATGGAACTGTCTTCAGAGTGAGTTTTTCTCACACTCTGGCTATGTTTGGGTGGAACTTCTATAGTCATCTCTTTGTCTTTGGGGAGATATGGGTTGTTAGATTCCCCAGAAGAACTTTTATCTGCTGCCATTTTATGATCTTGATTGACTATGCTTTTCCATATTGTCATGCAATTCTATCTTGTTAGCTGCCCTGTGCTCCCTTCTGAGAGGAATGGTAGGATATAAGACTGATCAATAATAAAGAAAGAAATAATTCCCATTCCCATCTGAAGCAAAGATGATGTATAACTGATTTTTTTTGCCTTTTCCCTCCATGCTACCCATTTACAGTGAGGTATCACACACATCAACTGGTGTGTGGACATTGACAACCTTCTTCAACACAATGCACCCACGACATTTGAGAGTACCAGGCCTAAGAAAATAATATCTGGAGGTGTGACATCAAAGCAGATCTGGCAGAGACCTCAAAGGCTGAGGCGAGAACTGTAAACCCAAATAGACTCAAAGGTATGTACGGCCTCTTGGGAAATGTTCCAAAGGTGATTTCACTTTCTACAATGTTTCCTTGTCAGATACTGTGTGCATTGTCACTTGGGTGGCCAGTTTAGATATAGGCAGCTTGGGATGCTAGTAATTCTGTGATTTCATATATAAATATATATATATACAAACAGTACTTTTTTCCTGAGGCGCACCAGGGTACGCATACCCCTAAACATTTTGTGAATCTTTGTACTTTTGTCCATTTACTGTATTTATTTCCCCCAATTTGAACTATAAAATGGTGATTTACTTGAGTCAAAATGAGAGTATCCCTAAACATTTTTTTTAGAAAAAAGCAGTGTGTGTGTGTGTGTGTAATTTTATCAAATTTTCTGTTTTACAATATAACATATTCATTTAAACAACCTTAAAACATCAATGACTTCCCTTCTTCTCTTTCCATGGTTCATTTTGCATAACACAAATCCCTGCATATTTTATATAAACTGAACCATTCAGTATTCCATTATTATATCCATTGAAACTTATTTACACTGTTGAATTTATCTAATTCTGTGATTTCTTAAATGGATTTCATCCCAGAGTCTGTGTTGTTGTTCTTAGAACTTTGATTAATCATAGGTCATGAAATCAATTTGCCCATGCAATAATGTATGTGACCTTCTGTTTCACCGAATCTCACTCTTCTGGAAGTGAAATATGGATCAACGTGACACTTGTTTTCTTAGAAGCAGTTTCACGGTTGCTTTGAAATTCAGAGCAGCCTCATAAAAACTTGAGATGTTCTTAAAGACATCGTCCTAATCCTGAAGGTACTTCCCTCTGATTTCTTTGCAACATGCATGGTGGCTTTTCTTAAATTGTACTGAAAGATGCTCTCAACATCTATTATACCAACCATCACAGTTTTACTGCAGGCAAAGGAATTTGTAAGGTTTGGGAGTTTCCGAAAGCTTGCTAAATAGAAATATTCCTGGCTGGCTTCTCAGTAAAATCTGCAATTTGAAGATGAGAAACGTAAAATTTAGAGGGCTCAAAATGTAGCCCTCGCAGCCTTTTAAGAGACTGCACCATCTCAGTGGTGAAATTAGAAGACGCCTGCTTCTTGGGAGAAAAGCAATGACAAACCTAGACAGCATCTTAAAAAGCAAAGACATCACCTTGCCAACAAAGGTCCGTATAGTTAAAGCTATGGTTTTCCCAGTAGAGATGTATGGAAGTGAGAGCTGGACCATCAAGAAGGCTGATCGCCGAAGAATTGATGCTTTTGAATTATGGTGCTGGAGGAGACTCTTGAGAGTCCCATGGACTGCAAGACGATCAAACCTATCCATTCTTAAAGAAATCAGCCCTGAGTCCTCACTAGAAGGACAGATCCTGAAGTTGAGGCTCCAGTACTTTGGCCACCTCATGAGAAGAGAAGACTCCCTAGAAAAGACCCTGATGTTGGGAAAGATTGAGGGCACAAGGAGAAGGGGACGACAGAGGATGAGATGGCTGGACAGTGTTCTCGAAGCTACTAACATGAGTTTGGCCAAACTGCGAGAGGCAGTGAAGGATAGGCGTGCCTGGCGTGCTCTGGTCCATGGGGTCACGAAGAGTCGGACACGACTGAACGACTGAACAACAACAACCATCTCAGTTCTGCTGTTCTTTTCTGTCAAGGTACAGGATTCACTTTGGGTACAGTCTAGGTTAGGAACTGTTGTCATATTTTTACATCCTGGCATTTTCCCCTAACCAACATAGTCAATATGCTTGTTCATTAAAAGTTGTTTATAGTCCATGCCAACCACATTTTCACACAACTAATCCAAGCAATAAAATCACCCTCTACCTTTTATGGCAAATCGATGCCTGTAAATAGTAAATAAAACCAAATCACCTCTCAGAAGAATGCAAGCTCATCCAGCAAATTTAGTTTATCACCCTGGCATGAACTCCTAAAATTAAGCGTCTCTTTTATTTCTCAAAAGGCATCTTTAAATTCATCTTCCACATGCTTCTCTTTTATGGCATCATTTTCTAATTGCAGTATCATTGTTTGTATATTTCCTTTCCTTTTTAAAAAAATACACACCATCTAAATGTTTCCGACGATAAGCCAGACTTTTGCTTGAGCTCAAAGTGATCATCTATTAAAGCAAAACAACCACAATAAATTTGTTTCTGGCAGTCCAGGTATATTTATTATATCGGTATGCTCAGAGGAGTCTCTGTACTTCAGGCTGTGCAATCATTTCCATTATAAACACATTGTTTTTCAAAGGTTTACAGCTCAACTATAAAACTTTTGCTCAGGGCTAAATTTTGGTATACATTCTCAGGCTGGCTACAAAGTTTGTATTATTTTTATTTTTAAAAATCTTTTCGAAAAGCTTTAAAGCTTTCTTCTTAAAGTTAGATGTTTACAAAGAAAGCTGTATCAGAACTTGATGGTTCTCTTTAAAGCCATGGCTGAATATAATTTTGGGGCAGGATGCAGTCTTGATGGAAGATTAGAAGGAGAACCTTACTTTCCAGAAGTCACATTGAAATTTACAAGTATAATAACGCTACTTCAACTAAGTACGGTACGGCTGTTAACATCTTATCCTGGGAAATGGAATCAGAGCAGCGTGATCGTGGGCCAACAATTAAATGCTTAAGGTTGGGTATTTCAGTGCAGGGTGACATTGCTGTCACATTGCACTCAAATATTATCATTGAAATTCTACTCAGTATTGATCCAGAGCAGATTCCAATGTATAGTTAGCGGAGTAAAACATTGCAGGATTCCCACAAAATAGACCAGAGGCAATTAATATTTCATCCTGCAGAGCTTTACTGCTACTGAAGGCAAATGAGCATAATAGTCACAAATCCAATACATTCAGGATTTGTATTGTCCATAAGAAATCCAGTTGCAGCAGACTTAACTTAAACTTACAGTAAAGCATGTTCTCCTTCATGGAGAGCACGTGTTGCGGTGGGGGCCAGCAAGTCACCCTTCTGGTGCTGGGCGGGAACATATAGATGGCCACTGCTGTGATTGGACCCAGGGTGTTGTTGGGGAGATTCGTATGTGGCAATTTGTTGATGGACAGCCCAGCGTATATATATTGGTGGGTTTGCAACGTGATCCCCCTCTTGGCTGTGTGCTTCGGGTCACCCTCCCTCCCTCCCTATATTTTAGGCCTTTGCGTTGACCTTGCTATGCCTGTCATGGGGTCATCTGCTGTTGGGGCAGGGGCCTGGTAGGAATTTTTCCATGTGGCTGATTGGCTGGTGCCATCTGGTTTTCGCCTACTGCATAGCAAATAGTCACAACTTGTAAGGTGACCCGGAAACTGCAACTAATCCAGAATGCGGCAGCTAGACTGGTGACTGGGAGTGGCCGCCGGGACCACATAACACCGGTCCTGAGAGACCTACATTGGCTCCCAATACGTTTCTGAGCACAATTCAAAGTGTTGGTGCTGACCTTCAAAGCCCTAAACGGCCGAGGTCCTGTATACCTGAAGGAGCGTCTCCACCCCCACCGGTCAGCCCGGACACTGAGATCCAGCGCCGAGGGCCTTCTGGCGGTTCCCTCACTACGAGAAGCAAAGCTACAGGGAACCAGGCAGAGGGCCTTCTCGGTGGTGGCGCCTGCCCTGTGGAGCGCCCTCCCATCAGAGGTCAAAGGGATCAACAACTATATGACCTTTAGAAAACACCTGAAGGCAGCCCTCTTTAGGGAAGCTTTTAATCTGTGATGTGTTGATGTATTTTAATGCTTACTGGAAGCCGCCCAGAGTGGCTGGGGAGACCCGGCCAGATGGGCGGGGTAGAAATAATAAATTATTATTATTATTATTATTAGGCATTGGTTATTATGTTGGTTGGAGGAGGGGTTATGATTGACTGTGTCTGCCCCTCCAATTGATACTGGTGTACGGGGAATTCCATTAAAGGAATCCAGGGGCTTGATATGCTTTTGTCCGAACCCCTGATCGGGGGCCTGGGCCTTGCAAGAGCCCTGGGAGCCTGTGGGGAGAGGGGAGGGTCAGACCACCCGGCTCCCTTTATCTCTCCAGAGGGTTTTCCCCTTACTGACGGTCATCAGTTCTGTCCTCTGTGGGACAGATAGTCTTATCCAATGCCTAAGCACCCACTCACATTATTTGTAATTTTAAAAACCATGCCAAAAACCTAAACTAAAATTCTGTCTGATGTGTGAATTATTTGAGGGGTGGTTTGGGGACCTCGACACGCAACTTATAAGAAGTCTAAACCTAATACTAAGCATACTATGTACAGAACACCACACCAGAAGGAAAAGAGATAGAAAGTAAAAGTGAAACCAAGGCTCTTTCTAGCCTATATTTATAGTCAGACCTTAACAGAAGAGATAAGAGAACCAGTTTAAACCAGCTGTACTAAGCGTATCTGAAGGTATAACCCAGGCATCCCAAACCTGCGGCCCTCCATATGTTTGGGTCTACAACTCCCATGACCCCTAGCTAACAGGACCAGTGGTCAGGGATGATGGGAATTGTAGTCTAAAACATCTAGAGGGCTGAAGGTTGGGGATTCCATGGTATAACCCAATCATCATGAAGCTTCTTTCACACAGAGAAGCTTCCAGAAACTTGCAGAACCCTCTGGAATGAATTTGAATAGAAAAGATCTCTACACATCAGATCAATACTTTCTGCACCAGCGGCTGATGTTTCTCAGCCAAATTAGGATGGCCCATTAGGGCATATGGGGTCCTGCCCCACTAAACTCAGCCAGCCTCCAGTTGCCTGCCTTCTTACTTACATCCAGTCCAGACAGGGACACCGGCTGTCAAATTCCCCCTCCTTAGTTCCAGGGTTGGCCTTGCAGAACTCAGCAGGATGGGGTCAAAATCTAGAATGAGATGCCTGCCATTGGCTCTGGCTCCATTCCCTTACCCAAGCTAAGCCATGGTATTGTTGTGAGGATAAAATATCAGGGTAGAATAATGTACACTGCCTTGAAGAAAGGTGTTGTGTAAATGCAATAAATAAAATGAATACTGGCAAGCTGCTGCTTTCACTTCGCTCTCATCGAGCTATCTGAAGGACATCACTGATAGAGGGAAATTCAATATTTTGACATTGGGAAATGTAATTTAAGTGACCATTACTGCCATATAGTAGATGCTGAGGAAGTGTGGAACTGAAAGATTGCATTCAGTTTTCTCTACACACACACACACACACACACACACACACACACACGTACATTCTTTAATATATAACTGCAGGCTAAAGCAACTAAAGAGCTCTGCATAAACGGTACTGACTGGAGTGAAGATAATGCCAGGAAACCTTTAAGTCAACATCACATTTAAAATGCTAGTGTTTACTTTAAGGCGCTCGGTGCTCATGGACTAAGATATTTTTGTGCCCTTCCATCAGAGAAAGGAAAACATGCATGCACACATACACACCCTCCAGGGCAGCCGGAACGTCTTTCCTCCCTCAGATTTCACTCTGGAAGAAAGCAATTCCTTAAAGGGTGACCTTAATCACATGACAGTGATGTACTGTATCATGTTCGCTTGTTTACTTATCTGTTGGAGGGACTGATGGATCAGATAGATGAGCTTGTTTATCATGTTCAGCTCCTTGTCTCGTTGAGTCAGTTAAAGTTTTATCAGATTTAGTGTGGGATGTGTTTATCAGGTGATATGGCGTGTTTAATGCAGCCCGCAATAGATAACAAGGGGGTGCTGCTCCTGTAAAAATCTGCCAGCATTTCCATTACAATACCCATTTGCCAGGAGTTTATCACTCAGCAACAGCTCCCTGGTTGTCAACCCAACCTGTTGTTGTCATCCCCCCCCCCCCCATTCTCTGCGTACAAAATTGCTTTTATGTAGGTCTGGCTGTTTTGGATGCGAAGAGGTTTGGCTTAGATCGTAGTGCTTAGATCTGGGAAGCAAACATGTTGGCTCTGAACACCTAAGCCTGAAAGAGAGGTCTGAGTGATTCAAAAGACTGGACAGTATGCCGAAGATTAGTTAGAACAACAGTATGACTTATCTCACTTCCCTCTGAGGACAAAACGATGCTATAAACCATGAGTGGAATATCTATATCTATATCTTCCTATATACATAAAAATGTAAGGCTATCATCACGCTGCAGTATGTGTGGCTTCTATGCTATGTACCAGGAGTGCTTTGTAGTTAGTTAAAGGTGCTGAGACGTGTTAGGTAAAGGTAAAGGGACCCCTGACCATAAGGTCCAGTCGTGGATGACTCTGGGGTTGCGGTGGTGCTCATCTCACTTTATTGGCCGAGGGAGCTGGCGTACAGCTTCCGGGTCATGTGGCCAGCATGACTTAGCCTCTTCTGGCGAACCAGAGCAGCGCACGGAAATGCCATTTACCTTCCTGCCAGAGTGGTACCTATTGATCTACTTGCACTTTGACAAGCTTTTGAACTGCTAGGTTGGCAGGAACAGGGACCGAGCAATGGGAGCTGACCCTGTTGCGGGGATTCGAAGCGCCAACCTTCTGATCAGCAAGCCCTAGGCTCTGTGGTTTAATCCACAGTGCCACCCACATTAGACGGGTGACGTGTTAGGAGACCCCTAACCCCTATTCCCATCACAGGGCTACAATTTCCAGAGAGGTTTAAGAGGCAACTCCTCCCAGGGAACTATGGGAATTGTAGCCCTGAGAGAGAGAGAAATAGGGATCTTCTAACAATTCTCAGCCCCCTTAACAAACTACACTTCCATGGATTATTTGGTAGGACACTGCTTTAAATGTATAGTGCGGATGGACCAATGTATCAACACAGGGTATGTAGGGTGTGTGATGTCATCCTACATATTATGGGGAAGAGGGGGCAGAACCTATGTTTCAGGAGCAGAACCTATGTTTCAGGAGCACCATTGTGCTGTTCTGAGTGGATAAAAGGTAAAAGGTAAAGGACTGCTGGATGGTTAAGTCCGGTCAAAGGCGACTATGGGGTGTGGCGCTCATCTCGCTTTAGGCCAAGGGAGCCAGTGTTTGTCCGCAGACAGCTTTCCGGCTCATGTGGCCAGCATGACTAAACCACTTCTGGTGCAACGGGACACCGTGACGGAAACCAGAGCGCATAGAAACACTGTTTACCTTCCCGCCACAGCGGGGCCTATTTATCTACTCACGCTGGCATGTTTCCAAACTGCTAGGTTGGCAGAAGCTGGGACAGAGCCACGGGAGCTCACCACGTCGCGGGGATTTGAACCGCCGACCTTCCGATACACAAGCCCAAGAGACTCAGTGGTTTAGACCACAGTGCTACCAATGTCCCCTGCTGTTCTGTGCATGCTATTCCCCTCTAAACAACCAGCAGGTGCTTATACATTTTTTAAAAATATGTAAATTTACATATGTAAATATGTAAATATACATATTTAAAAAATAAAATAAAAGTAAATCTAGCGTGCATTAATTCATACTCTCACACACAAACACATCCCCATAACTCCACAGGGTCTAGCCCTCTGCTTGCTCCTATTTGCACTTGTTCACACATAGCATGTACAGGCATGGAGGTCTCGTGCAGAAATATTAATTGTCATTTGAAAACTGAAAAAAACCCACATATATTTTAGAAGTATCTGGCTTTTTCTGCCTCCTGTGTTTGCTGTTCATCGCCCATGTACTGAGTCAAGAGTATCAGTCCCACAACTTATTCATTAATATCAGGACTCATATCCAGTTGCATTATTGGTTATAGGTTGCTTAGGGTGAGCAAATCTCACAGAGTGCACATGCATGCACCATTTCCCTGACATGTTCAGTGTGATAATTTTTAACTGCATCTAACTACAGTTTAATTTGTCATACTGCCTGGGTCCCTAATGAAATTATTGGATTTTAGCCTCACTACCGAAGTAGATAGCTGTATGCATTTCATAAAAGTTTATGAATTTCAAGAGAAAGATGGAAGATCATAAGTTAGATTTGCAACTGAAAATATTTCTCATTCCTGATTATATTATATTGTCACTCCACCCGTTCCTCAGTATTTTCAACTCAGATTTATGTTTTTACTTGGCATGATCCTTTATCGTGCCTGGGCTGGGTAATATATTGTTTTAATACAGGATTAACTATTATGCTAAAAAAATGCTATAGAGTAGTGCTCACCCCCCCTCCCCGATTTATTACAAATAGCTCAAATATATGGTATGTGTTCATCACAAGGACAGCAGTAGCTGTGGTCCATGAAGTTGGGGGATGCAGCTGGAACAGTTTCAACTTCTGGTGTGAGGATGAACAGAATGACCTTGCGAGGCCAAGTATATTGGGATGACACAGGTGTTGAATTTAACATTGAGGGATAACTGTTATTGATCATGCTCAGTGGCACACAGCCACCTCACAAGGTGGAACCGAACAAGTCATTTGCTCCCATTCTCACATCAGAGAGCAAATTGAAGATCTATCAGTACAGTTCTCCATTGCTGTCTAGTACACTATGCCAGTGTTTCTCAACCCTGTGCCTCCAGATGTTTTTGGCCTACAACTCCCATCATCCCTGACCACTGGTCTTGCTAGCGAGGGATGATGGGAGTTGTAGGCCAAAAACATCTGGAGGCACAGGGTTGAGAAACACTGCGTGACTATGCAATTAACAACTTCCATCCCCAGCTCACTTTCCTAGGAGGCAAGACCGGTTCCCTTATCTGCCACAGGGATGGGGAGGTTTACTGGAATTTCTCACATACAAAAGTTCCTCCCTTTTAATTTTTTGGAAATAACATTATTTTCATAATGTTGAGCTTTAAGGAAACTTTCATTCATAGTTCATTATTTTGCATTTAGCTCAGGGGTGGGGATTCTGTGGCCTCCCAGATGTTGCTGTTGCTGTTGTTGTTAGTTAGTTAGTTAGTTAGTTAGTTAGTTAGTTAATTATAGTTGGACTACAACTCCCATCATCCTGACCACTGGGCTTGCTAGCTGGAGGGCCACAGGTTTCCATCCCTGTTGCAGAAGTTTGGACCTGCTTAGCTTCAGCAAGATGGTGGCCTCAGGTGTCTGGCCTCAGAGGATCCAACCCTCCACGGTAGGTTGTCAGGAATGGATAAGACAGGGAAAAGTTCTTACCCAGGGCTGTCTTAAGCATATGCAGCACTGGGGTGCAAAGATCTGCCCGGCGCCCCCCCCGGTTGCCCAGTCCCAGGTGCGCAGGAGGGCGGGGCCGGCCAGCCGCCTCAGTGTCTTGCTGGCTCGGTCACCCCCAAACTCATGGCGCAGAGCAGCTCGCAGAAGAGCCCACCGCGGCGCTCCAACCGATGGGCAGTCTCTTCCCCGGACTCAACTCTCGGGCCCCAAACTCTCGGCCTGGCGCCCCTGAGAGCCCAGCGCCCGGGTGCCCCGCACCCCTAGCGCCTATGGGTAAGACGGCCCTGTTCTTACCAACTGCTTTTTATTCAATATTCACAGAGAGTGGCTTAGAAATGCCACCTCTTGGAATAATGGCATTGCTCTGAGTGAGTCACCACCCCCTCCCTCTCTCCCTTCATGCGTCATTACTATGGGTGCTGAGAAATGCCCTCTGCCTCTGAGCTCTCTGCTCTCCTACTTTCAATGCTCGCCAGGTTCTGGGAGTGGGGGTTCTGGAATGCTTTCTAAAGACACTGTGTCCATCAACTATCACCCCTCTCGTGCTTCTTCTTCCTCCTCTCCCTTTATTTCCCAGCTTCCCCCCTCAGCCGCCTCTGATCTGTGATCTCCCTCAAACCCCTGTTGTAATTCTGAACTGTCTTCTCTGGAAGGGTCAGGCTGGGAAGGTGGTCTCCACCATTCCTCCTCTGTCCGGTCCCTGACACCAGGTGCCTTCAGACCACCCAGTGATTCTTCCATGGAGGAGCAATTCCATCATATACAGTCACTCACCTGTCACATGTAGCCGGCCGTGGCACAAACCAGAGGCAGATTGATCATCACCATGAGAAGAACTGGATCTACATTTCAAGGTCAGTTGTTTCCTTTGGAAAGTAAACCCCAAAGTCATCTGCTAAGCAAAGCCCTGGGCTTGTTAAAAGTCTTCAACGTTTTGAGAAAAGTTCTGTTTTTCACAGTTAATCTCCATGCTATTTCATACAAAGTTATAAATATTTATTGTGCGAAAAGCACATTAAAAATAATAATAATCTCAGCAAGCATTCACAAATGGTATCCATATGGTATTTCCAATATTTTATGGTAATATTGGAGTTAGTGTGATAATATCGGCAGGAACTCCAAGGATAGTAGAAGAGGAATTAAAAAAAAAAAATTGTTATCAAGATTAAGACTTCATTCCTGCTGTCCTCCCTCAGCCCTTCCACATAGCTCATGACAAATGTCAATGCTAATCTTACCCTGCTGAGGCAGAAAACACTCCCCTAGACAAACTATAATACAGAAGCTTTTTGCCAGCAAGTGATAAAATGGCTGCCATAGCACATTTTTAAATAAGAGAAGGGAGGGGGTTGATTTCATAATTGATTTTAATGGAATGAAGAGTACCTCTTATATGCCTAGTTACTGAGTGCAGGGAAAGGGTTAACAATTAGAGAAATTTGTCTCTCGTGCCATCAAGCTGTTATTCATTTAGGCTCATGTGGAAATACCCGTCATCGCACGGCAAATGCAATGGGAAAAATGTAAATTGGGTTCCTTGGTTATGAAAAGGGGGGGGGGACACCTTTCCTTCTGAAAAATTAAACTGATGCTGCAACATTATACCTCTCGTAATAGGAACGGTTTCTCCTGAAGGAAGGTCTGTGCAAACAGACATGATTCATTACCCATTACTACAATTTTATTGTCCCCTTTGGGGTGAGTGCTCATAAAACAACTACCTCAAGGAAACATTTTTACTGTATTTAATTTAGAGCAGGGCACTGTTTCTAACCAGAGGGCTACGTTTGTGGGCAACCTTCCAAAGGCCACGTGCCCAAGGTGGAGAAAGAGGCCTAGGTGGGTACGCCAACTGATGTGACATTTACTTTTCTTCCCTTGGCTATATTCCAGACACACAAAAGCCAGAGATTTCTGGCTTGGAGGGTCTCCTGATTTGCATGGCAGGCCACCGATATGTGCTTGAATAACTTAGGAACTAGGAAAGAAAGGGCATGGAGAACTCTGTGAGGGGGAAATGGCAGTGGCAAAGAATTCTTTGAAGGAAAGAATATGTTTTAAAGTGTGGATACAGCCTAAGCTGCTTGGATGGAGGATAAGGAAGAGAGTGTGTTTGTTTGTTTGTTTGTTTTTTCAATTTTTTTTATTGGTTTTAACAAAATAATACAATATTAAACAAACAAAAAGAAAACAGCAACAATAATACACATAAAAACATACATAATTCCTTTCCTAATAATCCTTCTTATCATTGTGGGTTGACTTCCTCCTATCCTCTTGTCCTGCGTTCATTGTATGTCATCTTTAGTAATTTCTTGACATCATTAAAAACATTTTTAATTAATTAACCTCAAATATCTCTTCTATCCTAATGTCAATATCATTTATTCCAACAATTATAAACCTTAAATCTATCCTCTAAGTCTACAGCCTCCTTTATCTTCCAGCTTACTTCTACTCTTTAATCTTACACTACTTTTTAAAATATACTTTAAACTTCTTCCAGTCTTCCTCCACCGCTTCCTCCCTCTGGTCACGAAGTTTTCCGGTCAGCTCAGCAAGTTCCATATAGTCCATCATTTTCATCTGCCATTCTTCTATCGCTGGTAATTCCTCTGATTTCCAGTTTTTAGCTAACAAAATTCTAGCTGCTGTTGTGGCATACATAAAGAAAGTCCTATCAACTTTTGAGATTTCCTGTTTTACAATTCCAAGTAAAAAGGCTTCTGGTTTTTTACTAAACGTGTTTCTCAACACCTTTTTCAATTCATAATAAATCCTTTCCCAGAAGTCTTTCACCTTTGGGCACATCCACAACATATGGAAAAAGGTTCCTTCTACTTCCTTACATTTCCAGCATTTATTACTCTGTGGAAAGAGAGTGTGTTTGAATGCAGACACTAACATATTGGATATAGGTAGAATTTACATTTGTTGCTTGGCTCGTTTCTGTCTCTGGCTCCACTCACCACCGGCATGTAGTAAACCAGAAGGCTACTCAGAAGGCAACTTAAAAATGGAAAGTGTAATGCTGGTGGTCAACAAAAGAGCTTCAAAGACTCTTTCAAGGCAAATCTTAAAAAAAATGTAGTATAAACACCGACAACTGGGAAACACTGGCCTGCAAGCTCTCCAATTGGAGAACAGCCTTACCCAAAGGTGTCATGGGCTTTGAAGACGCTCAAACTCAGGATGAAAGGGAGAAATGTGCTAAGAGAAAGGCAGGCTTGGCAAACCCTCACCGTGATCAACTCCTGCCAGAAAACCTATGACCCTACTGTGGAAGAACATGTGGGTCCAGAATTGGCCTCCACAGTCACTTACAGACTCACTGTTAAGACGTGTTCATGGAAGACAATCTTACTTGGCTATGAGTGATCACCAAAGAGGAAGATGGGCTGAAAAGGAGGTTCTTCATTAGGCAGAGTTAGGTAGCCACCAAAGGCAACAAAAGCTACTCCTGAAGAGTTGGAGAATGGCCTGCCCTGTGCTTCTGAAGGTCTTCAGGTGTCATGGAGGAGGCAATGTGATCCCATTGGGTTGCAGAGGTACATACAGCATGTCTGCTTCTCTGTTCATAAGAGTTCTTTCTACAGATCATTCATATTCAATGAGAGACACTGATGTTGTAAGTATAAAGTTGAGGAAGGAAAGAGGTGGGGGGGGAGAGAGAGAAGGGCAGTAGTAAACTTTCATTCTTCTACATAGTGTATGTGTAAGGTTTTTGTGTCAGTGTCTCCCCCTCATTCTGTGTGTGGGATTTGTGTGTATGCTTGTATGTGAGGGGGTTTACTTGCCAAGTAGGGTCAGCCGCCAATCTGGACCCGTCGACACGACAATATAGATTTCATTTAGCCTATTCAACGTGCCGAGTTGAACGAAACAAGGTCAAGCTTCATAAAAAGAGGCAAAGGTAGCAAGTGCTGTTGTGAAGATCAGGATGCCGAAGAATAATGAATTATTCCATCAGAATATCATTTGTTTGCAAGATATCCATTGAAAGTTCATATTTCTCCTGGAGGCTGAAAATGAAAAGTAATGCATTTCCTGACATTTCGCTGTGGAGAGTCACAGCCTATTTTGCTCCAGCTAAATGGAAATATCACAGGAGACATGAATTCACACAGCACAGTGTATTTCATTTACACCAAACTGAAATATTTTTATTATGGCTAGTTGCGTATGCCAGATAAGACACTTGCCATCAGTAACAGGGTGATACAAGAAAGAGCATTAATCACTAACTCATATCCCAGACAATGCAAAGTTTGTTAACATTTTTGCCACTGGGACCCATATAAGCCCTTAGCTGACCAATATCCTGTGGCAATGTACACTGCTGAGATGGGTCCCAAAGCAATAACATAATAACCTGCCCTGTACTATATCAAACTATTGGTCCATCTAGCTAACTATTGTCTACATTGGCCGGCAACCGCTCTCCAGGGTTTCAGACTGGCATCTCTCCCACTGCTAGCTGGAGATGCCGGGAACTGAACATGGCATCTTCAGTGCGCAGATCAGATGCTCTACCACTGAGTTACTGTTTTTGGGGGACAGGGTGCGAGCAGGTGTGGGGGACTCCCTGGTCCTGAATGGGGTAACTGTGCCCCTGAAGGACCAGGTGCGCAGCCTGGGAGTCATTTTGGAGTCCATGGAGGCACAGTCCAGGGAGGCACAGGTAAATTCTGTGTCCAGGGCAGCTGTCTACCAGCTCCATCTGGTACGCAGGCTGAGACCCTACCTGCCCGCAGACTGTCTCGCCAGAGTGGTGCATGCTCTAGTTATCTCCCGCTTGGACTACTGCAATGCGCTCTACGTGGGGCTACCTTTGAAGGTGACCCGGAAACTGCAATTAATCCAGAATGCGGCAGCTAGACTAGTGACTGAGAGTGGCCGCCGGGACCACATAACACCGGTCCTGAGAGATCTACATTGGCTCCCAGTACGTTTCCGAGCACAATTCAAAGTGTTGGTGCTGACCTTTAAAGCCCTAAACGGCCTCGGTCCTGTATACCTGGAGGAGCGTCTCCACTCCCATTATTCAGCCCGGACACTGAGTTCCAGCCACTGAGGGAACCAGGCAGAGGGCCTTTTTGGTAGTGGCGCCCACACTGTGAAACGCCCTCCCAGCAGAGGTCAAAGAGATAAACAACTATCTGACATTCAGAAAATACCTGAAGGCAGCCCTGTTTAGGGAAGTTTTTAACCTGTGATATTTTAATGTATTTTAATATCTGTTGGAGGCCGCCCAGAGTGGCTGGGGGGACCCAGCCAGATGGGCGGTGTACAAATAATAAATTATTATTATTATTATTATTATTATTATTATTATTATTACTACGCCTAAACACCCATTGCTGCCAAACAGCAACCCAAATGTAGAAACATAATTTTAGCAGCAATGGTGGTGTGAAAGGCAGGGGAGCTTGTGCAGAATCAGGCAGGCACCTTGCTGGTGAATAGCAACAAGTGCCCAGTAATGCAGGACGCTGCCGGACATTCACTAGCAATGCACCTGTGTGGTGCTGTGCAAAGCCATGTCTTCATCTGTAGCACCCATGTTTTAGGATACACAATTGAAGTTCTATGTGAGGATCTATTTAATCCAGTGGCATAGTGTGGGTTGCCTGAGCCTGGGGCTGCATGGAGGCTGTGGGAGGAAAGCCGATAGTGTATGCATGCACATTCAACTGCTTAATTGTGTCTAGATCACACAGGAGATCACAGCTGCAGAGATAAGATAAGGAAACTTGTTCCATTGTCTGGAAAGGTCACTTCCTGGTTCACATGGAGAAGCCGTTTTCAACAGAGCCTGGCAATGGAAGTTGAAATTTTGCAACCCCTAACAATTTTGCGCCTGGGGCAACTGCCCCTGTGTCCCCTCCCACACCATAGGAACCAACTCCTAGGGACAGAGGTCCCTTTGGCCAGCCAATAAAACATTTGAGGGGGCTGCCCCCTGAAGGTTTGTGAATATTGCCCTTGAAATGATGCATACACACCGCGTCATGTGATCAATTATTATATTTTATTCCAGTTGGTACCCCTGTCCCATGCTATGCCACTGATTTAATCACATGAAATGAAGCCAATTTGGGTCATATTCTCCCATTCTTTATCCCAGCAGCCTCTTTGCCCAAATCTATTTTTCATGAACCTGAACAGAATTATGGAATTAGTGTTGCGTGTGTAGGTCACCCAGCCATTCCCACCAATAACTCACACATGAAGCATAAATTTTGGTTTGGGTTTTTGGCATAATTTTGGCCACAACTTTTATTGAATTACAAATAACGTGAGTGGTTGCGTAGGCATTGGTTCGCACTGTCCACTAGACAGGGCTGACTCCTCATCAGCAAGACTATCTGTCCTCTTGACAGAGCTGGCCACTGGTCAGCGATTGGGGAAACCATTAGCTGGGGAGAGTAATGGGGCTGGTAATCGGAGCCACCCCCTCCCCAGGGGTTCCAGGGGCTCTTGCGTAGGCCCTGCAACCCCGGGTTCGGACAAGCATGTTGAGCCCCCGGGCTTCCTTTAACGGAATTCCCATCACCATCATCCTTCTTGGATGGCACCAACCACTGAACCAATGCCTAACCGCCAACCTTACAAGTTGTGACTAATTGCTGTATAGTTGGCAAAAACCAAGTGGCACGGCCAATCAGCCAAATGGACAAAATTCCTACTAGGCCCCTCAAGCGGAGGCGACCCCACGACAGGCACAGCAAGGTCAAAGCACAATCCTATACCAGGGAGGGGGGGACGGGAGATCCGAAGCTCCAGACAAGAGTGCTCAATGGATCACGTGCTGATCCATATAAAGGACGCTTAGCTGTCAATCACCTGCATGTAAATTGGGCCAGCCCGAGCTGGTCAGTAATTGCTGTGGCCTTAAGCCCTTCCCCCAAACCAAGAGGAATGGCTTCATGCCCACCCCGCAACTAAGGCTCTCTCTTTGAGAACCACCTTTTGTTTTGCAGAAAATATAATAGTATATCTAGTCCTTGTTTTAGAAGAGCTCATGGTTCCCATAGCCTCCAAACTCAGACCCCAAAGGGGTGGAGAACCTATGGTCTTCCAGATGCTGTTGGACTCCAGCTCTCATTGGTCCCAAGGGGTCAGGGATTATGGGAATTGTAGTTCAACAGTACAGTCGTACCTTGGAAGTCGAACGGAATCCGTTCTGCAAGTCCATTCGACTTCCAAAACATTCGGAAACCAAAACACAGCTTCCGATTGGCTGCAGGAAGCTCCTGCAGCCAATCGGAAGCCGCAGAAGTCATTTCGGACATTTGGCTTCCAAAAATTGTTCGTAAACTAGAACAGTCACTTCCGGGTTTGAGGCGTTCGAGAGCCAAAACATTCGAGAACTAAGCTGTTTGAAAACCAAGGTACGACTGTAGTCTACATGTACTGAAAGTTGGAGCAACGTTGATGAAACTGTTGACGTAGTCTCAAGTTGCCCGTGCTCCAATGGTCTCTATCTTTAAAGCTTCCTGCACATTCTGAGACAAAGTCTTTGTTGTTGGGAAGATGCATTAGCCTCTAATTCCCTACTGGTAATTCCATAAATAAATAGCCATAAATGTTTCAGCGGCACTATTGAATAAGATGAAGGTGATAGGAAAACTGCAAACTAACAAAATGATTCATTCAGGAGAGTCATTTTGTAAAAGGCAGAATTATAAGCATTTCTGAAGAAGCTGACGTTGTTTATATAAAAGCAAATGTAGAGCGAATAAATTACTGCTACCAGCCTCTGCTGAGCTTCCTTGAATAAGTATGCTGTTTTATAAGTCAATAAGGAAGTACCATCTGCTCTGTTTGAACACCTGCAATCTTGCATTTTAGTCTACAGGTATCTGTGAACTCCTGTCACAATATTTTGTTGTGCTTCCTTGAGTTTTGTCCTGTACCACTTTAAACCAATGAAAGAGAACTTGACACCGTTTGGCATATAATTCTGGTGCCCCTTCCATTTCAAATGCTATTCCATTTTCATATAAGGCTTTCCACAACATTCAGCTGTCGGTTGCTGATATTCAGCAGAAATAAAACTCTGTTCAGTACACAGAGCTGGGTTCAACTCACCTGGTCTACTAGAGGAAGCCACTGCAAGGATTCCCACAAGCATAATGGGATTTTTCATCCCTGTACCTTTCCAAATCCACTCTGGAGGGACAGGAGAACTCCCAAAGCAGCATGTGGAAGAAAGGAATAATTGTTCCACCTGGCAAGCAGAAATGCTTACCCTGATGAAAAGACAGTATTAGTGTGATGTTGAATTATACCCATAGAGTCTAAGTATAATTAAGGACAACATGCAGTGAAATCCTATATGTGACTTCTCAGAAATAACCCCAATGATTTCAGTGTGGATTACTCAAAGGACTCAGCTATACAGCTGCAAATAAAACGTTTTAAGTATGTTTTAACTGCAATATACAATGTGACACTAGATGGCGATGGTGAGCCTTATGGAAAATTCAATGTATTTTTAAAAATGCTTTAAAAAACATTTTCAGAATGTATTTTATATGTGTGTAGATTCCACCAAAGTTAAATTTGTGTAAGCTAAATTTACAGAGGCTGAAGCTCTTTAGTATTTGATTGGGGCCTGCAGCAACCACAATATTAATCTTGTACCTGCCTCTATAGTGTCTGGAAGCAACCTGATCAATTGTGGACCCATTCTGTGTTGTTATGATCCAACACAGGTGGTGGCAAACCCTCCAAGTGTCCCTATTTTCCAGGGACAGTCCCAGATTTAGGATGTCTCTATTTTCATCGGAGAAATGTTGGAGTGTATGGAGTTAGGCTCCGCCCCGCTCCGAGCCAAGGAGATAAGTAGCTATACAACCTTTAGAAGACATGTGAAGGCAACCCTGTATAAAAAGTTTTTTTATGTTGGAAGCTGCCCAGAGTGGCTGGGGTGACCCAGTGAGATGGGTGGAGTATAAAAAATAAAATTGCTATTGTTGTTATATGTTGTTGTTTAGTCATTTAGTCATGATGTCTGACTCTCCGTGACCCCATGGACCAGAGCACACCAGGCACTCCTGTCTTCCACTGCCTCCCGCAGTTTGGTCAAACTCATGTTAGTAGCTTCAAGAACACTGTCCAACCATCTCGTCCTCTGTCGTCTCCTTCTCCTTGTGCCCTCAATCCTTCCCAACATCAGGGTCTTTTCCAGGGAGTCTTCTCTTCTCGTGAGGTGGCCAAAGTATTGGAGCCTCAGCTTCAGGCTCTGTCCTTCCAGTGAGCACTCAGGGCTGATTTCCTTCAGAATGGATAGGTTTGATCTTCTTGCAGTCCATGGGACTCTCAAGAGTCTCCTCCAGCACCATAATTCAATGATGCTTTTGTTGTTATATAGGGCGTCCCTATTTTCATCGGAGAAAATGGGAATTTGGTGGTGGAGGAACTGAAAGTAATCCTGGGTGAAGCTGATTATCTGGATCCACTTCAGCTTCAGAGCCATACGTCATTTCCACCTTTTTCTACAGCAAGGACAGGGAACTCTTTTCAGCTGGAGGGCCACATTCCTTTTCTGGGCAATGTTCCAAGGGCCATATCCCAGTAGAGACGTAAAGCAGATTCAATGGATGGCATGGCTGGAGAGAGGATGGAGCCATAGCTGTCAACTTTCGGATTTGAAAATAAGGGATTTTCCCCCAAACTTTCAGATTTGAAAATAAGGGATGCCGCAGGGGCGGTGCAATGGCACCAAGTAGCCTCTACACCCTGCACTCCAGATGCTGCATGCAAACGGGTGAGTGAAAGAGTGAGCACGTAGACGGCAGGCAGGCTGTCTGTCTGGTTGGGTGTGAGGGTTTGGCTGCACAAGGCATGCAAGCTCCACCCCCAGTCGGTCTCAGACTCCTTATTGGCAGCCGAGCAACGCAGCTGAGAGGCCTCCTTGGCCAGCAGGGAGGGAGAGGAGCTGCTTCCTTTGAAATCCGGGAAATTTAAGGGATATCAACAATCCGGGATAGCAGCGGGAAACGACATTGGAATAAGGGAGTTTCCCGCAAAAAAAGGGAGGGTTGACAGCTATGGATGGAGCTTGGGAAGAATCCTGAAGACCAGATAAAAATACTTGGAAGGCTGCATTTTACTCCCAGGTCTGAGGTTCCCCATCCTATTTTACTGCATGTGTATAACAAGCACTTGTCATTTCTCTACAGAAAGGTGAACACACAGAAACATTCTCTTCCTTATCCATACCCAGAGTAGCTACTGTCATCTTCTTTAGTTCAAGACTATCACACATAATCTTCATGAAACCTAGCAGTGCTATTTCTTACCATAGTGTTGTGACATCCCCGTTACATTGGCAGAACAAATTGTATTTTCTGTGCTTACGAGTATTTTTAATACCAACACAATGCATTTCGCTAAAGCGCCTTGCATAATCTTCTTAACCATCCCAACTGAAGCCTGTCCCAGCTGGCTGTTAGTAGATTAAATAATAATCGAGTAAGGCTACGTGCATAATTTGTTTAATTTGCATGTCAAAATCAAAGGGGAAAAAATGTTGTTAACAGCATAACACTGGATTTATTGAACGGTAGGATTGTGTCTCTGAACATTTACCTATTGGGCAATGTGGGCAACTTCCCACCCTACATTTATCTATAATTCCGTTTTGTCTACCCTGATCCCCTATTGCCCTCACAGAGTTCCCTGAATTAGTAACAAGGAATGGGTTGGTTCTCATGACATGATAAACCAAACTATGGTTTATTGAGAGTACAATAATCTGTGGGCTCACAGAGAATAGCTCGCCTCTTCTCTTCTCCTCCTCCTGGTCCTTTTTACTGTTGCTCTGAGCTAAGCCAGGGTTCAGCTTAGTATGTTATAATATGAACAAGGACTTAATGGCTTTAAACTCTCTTCACACAAGATGTAGCCTAGAATAAACCTTGGTTAAAGCTCATAGCCAGTGAGAAGAGAACTTAACTACAGCTTCTGGTTCAGACAACATGCTAAGCCAATCATTGTGGTGGCCTATGGCTTTAAACAATAATGTTACATTCATTCATTCATTCATTCATTCATTCACACCTTGGCTTAGCTCAGAGTACCAAAGCAGAGTGGTTGGGTGGAAACTGGGGAAGATCTATGAGCTATGAGCAGCTAAAAGGCAGCTATAAGTTTCTCTCCAGGATCCCACAGTTTTACACAGTCTTGATCAGAGCTTTGTTTTCAGCCAGAGCTCACTTCTGGCACCACTTAGGTGGGCGCCATTATAAGAGGAACAAGGAAGGCGTTCATGGTGAGTCCTGGCACCACTTTTTCTAGAAAAATAGCCCTGGTCTTGATAAGCCTTAGTGCAGCTTACCAAGTTGTGTAAACCAAGTCAATATGTAATGTAGGCCAAGGTTTGCAAAAGTACTAAATGAAATATTTAGTGGAGGAGGGGGAACCAAACAGGCCAATGATCTTGAATAGTTATCACTTCATACTGCAACATTTTGTTGTATACCCCCCCTATTCTGTATATGCATATAAAGTGGTACCTTGGGTTACAAACAACTTGGGTTACAAACACTTCGGGTTACAGACTCCGCTAACCCAAAAGTAGTACCTCGGGTTAAGAACTTTACCTCAGGATGAGAACAGAAATCGTGCAGTGACGGCGCAGTGGCAGTGGGAGGCCCCATTAGCTAAAGTGGTACCTCAGGTTAAGAATGGTTTCAGGTTAAGAACAGACCTCCGGAATGAATTAAGTTCATAACCAGAGGTACCACTGTATTTAAAAACCTCCTCTGCTACTTATCTTTGTGTGTCTGTCTTCCTTCCTGAAAATTATAGTGCCAATTACTGAGAAATTACTGAGAAAATTACCATTACTGAGAAAAAGGAAAAAATATGAATGAATTAATTTAATTATTTCCCCACCCGTGAATGTAAATTTGAGGTGAGCCAAAAGAAAACCAGATATGTATGTTGGACCAGATATTGTATGAGGAAAAGAATATGTATGCAGTTTAGCCAGAACTCCAGTGTAGTTTTTTGTTTCTTGACCATGCGGCAGCTGTCCTAGATTCAGAGTTTAAACATGTTCCATATTCCATGTGGCTTATAAATAAAACAATAAAATATAAAGCAAAATACATATTGAAGAACAATAGAATGAGGATGGTGAGAACATAAATCAGCTCGGTTACAAATTGAAAGTTAAAAGATATGTGAATAAGAATGTTCCTTCTCTTTCAGCCTCTGTTCCTTTACTTTTTTTCTGTAACTGACCTGAGGGATCTGTACTAGGGCTGGACAAATATATCAATTTTAGTATCTCCCAGTTACTTATTTCTCCATTCTTAAGTTCAGTTCCCCATATTTCCACATCAGTCTGTATTTTTTAAAACAACAACAGCAGCATATTTTCATGAAAATTGACAATTTTCATGAAAATTCCCCTGATATACACATTTTTGTATGCCATTTCCCCCTATGAGCTACTGAGAGCTATAAGGAAGAGACTTGGATCAGTGGTCATCATCATGTGTTTCGATGTCCTCTTTGGGCATTCAAGTCTCCCATGTGATTAAAACTATGTGAATAGTAATAATAATAATAATAATAATAATAATAATAATAATAATAAATACCCCACCCATCTGGTTGGGTTTCCCCAGCCACTCTGAACGGCTCCAACAGACTATTAAAAACACGATCAAATATCAAACGTTAAAAACTCCCCTAAACAGGGCGGCCTTCAGATGTCTTCTAAAAGAGTGGGGACAAACTGTCCCTCTCAGTTGTCTTCAAGGAAGACATTGACTCTGCTTGTTTAGAGCTCTGGAAGATCAGGGCACAGGAAGCATTCAGGGAGAAAGAAAGTCTCAGGTTATCACCCCCAACTCATGGAGGCTGATGGGAACAGCACACAGTGGGTGTTGGGAACCTAGTCATGCCATTCGTATTTTAGCTCATTGCACGAGGGATTAGAATACCTGGATTGGACTCAGCATAGAAACATGTCAGATGGGAGAAGGAAGGTGATGTCCACATTGCTGGCTCTCAGTGCCTATTCTTCACTTTGAAGCAATATATAGGTGGCTACAGATAAGACAACACCTGACAGTTCCCCAAACGGGATTTTTGTTTTCAACTCAGCACTGTCCTTTTTTTTATTTTTGAGATTACTACAGTATTCCAGGATACCAATTGTGTAGTATGACTAATATATTTGGAGGCTTCACCATCCCTGTTCTGAAACGAAATCCAATCATTCTCTCAGAATCAAACTCAGATATTAAAGATATTATGTATATTAAAGGAACTTTAATAAGCATTTATATCAGGAGAGTCTCAGACATGCCTGAATTCAAAGCTGTAATTCTTATAGAACTTGTTATTTTTAAAATTTTATGAGCCATTGGTTTCCCTTCAAGAGTTGCTAAAGATCAATAGGTTTCTAGTAGAGCATTTATTTTATTACTCTTAACGACATTTCCTCTTTGTACTGTGCTGCTTTGTTTCCAGGGCTTGCGTATATGAAGTATATAAAAATTTAAAGTAGCACTCTGTCTTCTGGTGCCTTTCCATCCTTATTTAAAAAATGGGACATAAGCTAAAATGAAATCAAATGTATCATTAAACAGTAACATTAAAATGTCATCTACTGTTTGGAGCAGATGGGTCATAACTTATTTCATCATAACTTTCTTCAAGAAAACTTTTTTTTTTGTCTATACAACTTGGATAGTTTTTCTTGGCTTTTATTACTAAGTTGCTTTCCATAATGTTAACATAGGGGACATCAGGCATGGAGATGAATGTGTGCACGGTCAATTCACACACTGTATGTGAACTAGCACAACTCAGTCACATTCAGAATTTCCATGTTTACCAGTGTCAAAATCAACCCCTACAATCAGCATTTAAAAGAACTGGAAATGTGAAGAATCTCCTATTCCACAAATTGTTATCCCGTGCTTTGTTCTGTGTATATAATGGAATGAAAAATTGCACACAAATGGGTAGAATGTAGGCAAATGGGATCCTCTTTAATGAGGGTCCTGGTTGTGCACGGACCCCCATGATGCCCCGCCTGGTGAGTTAAGTTATAGGCGTGGCCCAAGCCTAACAGTCAGGTCCCGGGATCGCACCAGGCTGTTTGGGCCAATCGCGAGGGTCGGCGGACTCCAGGGGCCTATAAAAGCGGCAGCGCAACGTAATTGGGGGCACTTGCTTCGCACTGCCGAACACCCACCCCCTCCCTAATTTTAGGTGTTGCTGCTTTGGCCTTGCTTTGGTTTGGGTTGCCTGTTTTGAAACAGGGGCTGGGTAGATTGGCAGATTGGCTGTAGCCTCTTGGTTTTGGGCTACCCCCTTAGCAATCGTCACAACTTTGTAAGGTTTGGTGGTTAGGCATTGGCTTATTGAGGTGTGTGTGGGGTGTGTGTGTGTGGCCATCACCTTCCCCTCCAGAAATAGGGTATTCTGGTAAAGGAATCTGGCGGTCCTGGATTTCGTCCAAAGTCTGCTTGAGCGGCTAGGGCCATGCCAGGACCACAGGAACACCTGGTGAGCTTTGGTTGGTCTTCATTGATGTTGCTCCCTCGTTCGGTGTTTACCCTTTTAGACTACCAGCCAGAGAAGCAGGAGTCGGTTATAGTCTGTTGCCAATGCCTAAGCCAATACCGCTCACTTTGATGTAATCAATAAAGTTGTGGCCTAAATTTTGCCCCAAAACTTAAACTAAAATTATGTTTCTGTGTCAAGTTATTTACAGGGGAAGGGCTTAGGGGCCTCATAGCGCAAACAAAATTTGGCTAAATATGTAATTGACTTAGCATTTACATGCTTTTTTTTTTTGCAGGTATTGGGGAAAAGCTGACACGTTCCTAAGAACTCTTTTGAGCTTTGAAAGTTAGCAGATGTGTTCAGGTGATGCAATGCACCTCGATCATATCATATTGTTCCCTGCGAATTGTAGTTCCTGGTACCAGTCATGATGGATAGCTGTTAAAATAACAGGGAGCAAAAGAGCGTTTTTAGATCTGGATGGTGGATAGGAACCACATAAATATTTGGAAGTAATAAAGAAGAATGACTCAGAGAGAAGATACATACCAATGTTACAAAGACAGATTATATGGTCTGGTCATGATGTTCACAGCAAACAATGAGAGCAACGGAATTTGTATCCATCGCCCATGTGCCTGTGCGCCCATGTGACTAGGGGCTTCTAGATTTCACGGTCCTGCCCCCGTTACCATTTGCCGATCGCCATGGGACTTTTGGGGTTTGGGATGGGTTTTGGGAAGACGCCTGTGCGTGAACTTGTGTTATATGTGTACAATAGATCAGTGCACGCTGACCAACGCACAGTCTTCGCAGTAAGGCTCTATTCCGATGGCATGAGTATCACGACGAACGGTAGATTCTTATCTGCTGCAGCCTTCATCCGTCTTCACAGCCATTGTAGCATACCACTTTGTTATCTTCCGACTGTTCTGCCGTTGAGGACTTCTTGGATCATTATTGTCTAGCTCCTCCCCTTTGACCTTACCACCTTGGGTGACCCTGCTGGGAGTACGAGACTCTCGGCGGCTTTGCTCACAAGGGTCATAGGAACGTGCAAGCCCACTCACCACGACAAGGTGATGATCCAGCAAGTGAGAATGAGATTAAGAAGTATACTTCAACAACAACAACCCCTTCTACACATGAGTCTACAAGCAGCCTGGCTGGTTTGAATGTGGACAAAACACACGTATGACCAAACTTCTTTAACTTTCTGAAATGTAGAACAGCTCTTGGTGGAAATGACTCACAATTCAGTCAATCTTTACAAACTGGATAAATTTGTATTCTATACTGTCAAAATCTCCAGCATGCACATTTTCTATTAATGGGCCAGGAACCAGTTATCAGTTTGCTAGCTTAGACAGCAGCTGAATTTTCACTGAAGTGGTAAAGCTATATCTGGGCTTTACCATTTCAGACTACAGCTGGGGACTCACATGACTGAATAAACCCCCATTAAAAACAAAAAAACAAAAATCCTTGCAAACTTGGTGTTGGGGATAAGACTAGGCTAGAAACTTCCCCCTTTATTAGGAGTGGATGAATCAATTTCAGTTTCTCTTGGTTTCTCAGTTTTCCACTCTTACGTTCCATTTGTCACATTTCCACATTGGTTTGTATTTATTTATTTTTTTAAAAAAGAGAGAGTAAGAGAGACCTCATAAAAAGACATTTTATCATTTCACTGCACATTTCTCCTTAAATACCTGTATACATTTTTGCACACATTTTTGCCAAATATGCACTTTTTTCAAGCAATTTTCTTTAAGATGATGCAAGCTTTCATTTGAAACATGCATATTTGTAAACTTCTGCTTCTTATTTTTGGTGCTGGAGAACCACATCGCAAAATTCAGAGAAAACGAAAACTGTTTTGGTTAATGTACAGTTTCAGGAAGCACTAATTGGGTAGGTTTCATTAAAATGTGAATGGAACCTAATTCCTTCCGTATCTCAACCCTTGACATCTAGTGTGTGAGATCCTTCAGACATGTGAACCCCTACCTGCAATCTAATGCAGTGGTGCCTGGTGCCCATTGGGAATGGTAGGGCTGGAGGCAGGGAAGCCAACCCTACAAGGTGAGGGTAACCAATGGGTCTCAAACCCTTGGTGAGTTAGAGATTTCCCCACAGGCTCCAGTGGGTTGAGTAGGCAAGACCAAAAGTGGGTCCAACCATCCAGAAGGCAGTTTCTGCTGCTTTGCGGGCTATCTTCAGAAGAAGAAAAGGCTAAGGAGTTAACTCTACACAAATCCAGAGTGGAGTCCCTAAGACAGTTAGATGGCACCTTATGTTGGAGATTCATTCCCCGTGTCTGCAGTCATGGATTGTTGTCTATCACATGACGGTGTATGTTTTCATTCCACAGAGTGGGAAGTGACAGAGACAGGATGTTTGTGTTACTGTGTTCCGTGAAGTGGGACTATTGTCCTTTGTTCTTTCTCTTTGCTTTCTGATGCTAGAGAGAGAGAGAGGGAGCCATGTTGCAGTGCTCCGTGTGTGTTTATATGTAAATAAAGTAGATTAGCCACAATGCTGAGTTGCTGAGGTCTGTTATGTGTGCTGCAAAGACTCTGTGGATCCCTAAGTGTGCTGATGCTTTTTGGCATTAGTCACTGTGATGTTTGGGCAGAAGAAAGCTCTTGAAGCTCCAAAACGATCGACCAGGAGGGAGAGAACATGCCAGTCGGGCATGTGTCTCTGCCAGGGTCTTACACGAGAGTAGGACACTCCTGCGAACACCTTGTATGCCTCCTTCTGGCAACTTCGGCAGCCAAGCTGGTGCTAAACATATTGCTCTGCTTTCCTTTGGACCACATCAGCCAGCCTGAGAGGCTGTTCTTGTCTGGGCAGCCCAGGTCCTCCAAACACACTGCCCAGCCTTGCATCCCAGGAAGGTCACTTTGGTGCTGCTAATGGAGTGGTTTGACTTTTACCCCAGAGGCACACTCCAATGTCTCTTGAGACAGATGGATGCCAACAATCTGTATTGTGAAGTGGTTTTTAAAAACAATTACAGGTAGGTAGCTGTGTTGGTCTGCCATAGTCAAAACAAAATAAAAAATAAAAAAAATTCCTTCCAGTAGCACCTTAGAGACCAACTAAGTTTATTCTTGGTATGAGCTTTCGTATCTGAAGAAGTGTGCATGCACACGAAAGCTCATACCAAGAACAAACTTAGTTGGTCTCTAAGGTGCTACTGGAAAGATTTATTATTATTATTATTATTTTGTTTTAAAAACAATGTAAGCATCTTACATTATATCCATGCTTGGAAGAAGAGGAAAACTTTTTGCCTCCAGTTTGAGAAATGCTACAGTCACATTGTTAATGCCCTTGTGTGATCCAAATGGATTTATTTCTGTTTATGTGTTACAGAGCAATATAGGATGAACTTTTGTTTGAACTTGAGCAGATCAAAGAACCAACTAATCGATAAGGGTCTGATTAGTAAGAGTGACAAACTAAACAGTGATAATCCACCCAAATCCTTTTAGTCTTTTAAGATGTATGCAAACACCTCTCCAAGCAAAATCCTAATCTTAACTTTTTCATTTCCTTTGCCTTTGTAGTGGTTGCTGTTTCTTGCTATTTTATTTATCACTACCTGGTGAGTGACAATTCAAAGTTGCTTTCCCTCTATTGCAGTTATATCTGTTATAATACTACTAATGCTACTTATAATAACACACACACACACACACACACACACAGAGAGAGAGAGAGAGAGAGAGAGAGAGAGAGAGAGAGAGAGAGAGAGAGAGAGAGAGCTATATGGATATACATCCAGTTTGCCATTGGGTGCTTGATATTTTCAAACAAGTTGGTAGGGAGAAGGCATAGGATTAGTCTACTAGCTGATGATGCCAACCTCTTTCTGCAGTGATGCATTTTGAGGAAGATATTCTGTGTGAAAAGTCACAGATTGCCTCCCTGTCTTTTTACTTCCTGTTGTTGTTAACTAAATTTCTATACCACCCTTCATCCAAGCATGAAAGTGCAGTTTATAATATAAACACACAAAAATACATCCTAGGGTAACAAACAAAAACAATAACCCTCTCATGCAGTTTAAAAAGCCATAGATTGGTTAAGTAGCCAAAGGCCTGGGAGAAGACAAATGCTTTTGCCTGGTGCCTAAAGATATGTAATGAAGGCAGCAGGCGGACCTCTTTGGGGAGAGCATTCTACAAATGGGGAGCCACCACAGAAAAGGCCTGTTCTCATGTTGCCACCCTCCGGACCTCTCGTGGAGGAGACACACGAAGAAGGGCCTCAGAGGATGATCGCAGGGTCTGGGCCAGTTCATATGAGGAGAGGTGGTTCTTGAGGTATTGTGGTCCTGAGCCATTTAAGGCTTTATAGGCTGGAACCAGCACTTTGAATTGGGTCTGGAAACTAATTGGAAGCCAGTGCAGTCAGGTCAGGATTGTAATATGCTCAACCCGTCCTGCTTCGGTGAGCAACCTGGCTGCTGAATTCTGCACCAGCTGAATTTTTTGAACCGTCCTTAGAGGCAGCCCCATGTATAAGTGTGGTATGTCTGCTGCCCACACTTGCTGCTATAGCTCATGTTGAGGAAATTGACAGATTTACAGACACCTGGGACGTTATTATAGAATATTATTTCTTCCTTTATATCAATGTTTATATCCCACCTTTCCTTCAAGGATCTCGAGGTGACATACTTGGTTCTTGTGACTTAAATATCACCATTTAATAACCAGCCCAGGTCATTTTGCCATGACTCCTCCCCTGTTGTGACTCCCCACCCCCACCCCCACCAATGACTCTGCTGACACCACCAATGGCAATGAGGGCAAAAAGGAGGCCAGGGAGGGGAGGAGTTGGCGGTGGTGGAAGTGGAGAGCTGTGAGTGACACACTCATGTGCCTGGATCTGCTGCCCCTTCCCAACTGTCTCAAACCTGCCACCCTGAGTCAACTGCCTCACTGAGCTTCCTGGGCGAGTCAGCCCTGTTGTGTGAAGAGAGGGGGAAAGAGGGGGAAAGGAAGATGGCAGTGCTGCCTTTGCAAAGAGGATGATGGAGAGGGTCCTCCATGGTGGTGGGCCATTGGCTAGACTTTGTCGAAAGCCCTCTCAAATATGGCAGCTGACCTGATTTGAATGATGGATTTGAGTGGAAATGGTACCAATCTTTTTATGCGTTCATGTGTAAGGTAAAAGGTAAAGGACCCCTGGACGGTTAAAAGCGACTATGGGGTTGCGGCGCTCATCTCGCTTTCAGGCCGAGGGAGCCGGTGTTTGTCCACAGACAAGTTTCTGTGTCATGTGGCCAGCAGGACTAAACCACTTCTGGCACAACGGAATACCGTGACAGAAACCAGAGTGCATGGAAACACTGTTTACCTTCCTGCCATAGCAGTACCTATTTATCTACTTGTCCTGGTATGCTTTTGAACTGCTAGGTTGGCAGGAGCTGGGACAGAGCAACAGGAACTCACTCCATTGTGGGGATTCGAACCACCGACCTTCCGATCAGCAAGTCCAAGAGGCTCAGTGGTTTAGACCACAGCGCCACCTGCGTCCCTATACATGTGTAACAGAAACTGTTAAACCAGGCTTCCTCAAACTCGGCTCTCCAGATGTTTTGAAACTACAATTTCCATCATCCCTGGCCACTGGTCCTGCTAGCTAGGGATCATGGGAGTTGTAGGCCAAAAACATCTGGAGGGCTGAGTTTGAGGAAGCCTGTAAACTATATGCTTAGGGCATTTTCTGTTCAATGGAAGAGACACCTTAGGGATTTGTAAGTCAAAAGTAGGCGGCACTTAGGGTTGTAACCAGAAGACAATCTGGACCCCTATGCTGGATGCCACCACATCTCAACCATTGCCAAGAACTGTGATGACACTAAAAATAAAAAATAAAAATCAAGCATATTTATACTGAACAAACAATACTTCCATCCTAAAAGGCTTTCCAGAGCAGCTAACAATTAAAGCCGTTAGTTTTAAACAACAAATAATCAAACGTGATTTACAAGCATGAACACAGCAGAGCCTTAGCAGGAGTGACAGCTGATAAAACCACTTAAAAACCAAACCAATTATGTCCATAATACATTAGGATGCCAGTGCATGTGCTAGAACAGTGGTGTAAGATCAATGCAGTGTCACCTCATCTCAAATATATTTGTCCCTTTGTCATCCTAAAAATAGATGCTGAACTTGTTCATCAACATTAATGTTAACAGGTATTTTAAAGCTACCTTCAGCTGTCACAAATTAAGAAAACACACACACACACACACACACACACACACACACACACACACACACACACAAACATACAAACATAAGAAGAGCTTGTTGGATGAAGCCAATGACCCATCTAGTCTATTATCCTGTTCTCAAGGCATAGTCTCCAACACTCCTCAGGTGAAAATAGGGACATTGCTCCCTCCCTCCAACTGACCCTTCTTGACCCCCCCATTTTTTGGCATCCCCCTGCATAGCATTTCCTATCAGAAGAAGGGCAATATACCAATGGGACACAGCATACACTTACAAAAAGCAAAACACACGCCAATGAATAAATTTTAGAAAGGGGCAAAGATTAGACACAGATGCACAAAGCATTAAAAATAAATAAACCCATCTCTGGCCCAGAGATGGAAAGAAGGGAATAATGGCAGATGAAGGTGATGGACTATGCTGAAATGGCTGAAATGACCAGAAGAATCAGAGATCAGGAAGACCAACATTTTAATAAGGAACGGAGAAAATTTATAACTTATCTTAAAGACCATTGTACACATTGTACACATCATTGGTAGGATTGGAATATCACTTGTAGCTTAATGGTGAATTCTGGACACAATGGAGATGTAAAAGATTTGGATTATCATAAAAGATGCAGGAGGAAATGATTAATAATAATAATAATAATAATAATAATAATAATAATAGAAGAGGAGGAGGAGGAGGAGTTTGGACTTGGCTTTTCACTCCCCTTAAGGAGTCTCAAAGCAGCTAACAATCTTTCCCTTCCTCCCCCACAACAAACACTCTGTGAGGTGAGTGGGGCTGAGAGACTTCAAAGAAGTGTGACTAGCCCAAGGTCACCCAACAGCTGCATGTGGAGGAGTGGGGAAGCGAACCCGGTTCACCAGATTACGAATCCACCGCTCTTAACCACTACACCACACTGACTCCCAACAAAGGGGGGGGGAGTGGAAGTCCAGGAGATTCCTTGGAATCTTGTCTTTATTTATGTTTGATATATCTCTGTAAAACTTTAATTTGAAAAACTCATCATCATCATCATCATCATCATCAAGACTCCTTGTGCTCTGCTCTGCTCCCCCTTTCTTCCCACCCAAGGAGGCCCTGCCCTCTGCCTGCCCTTCAGAGCTGGTGCATCACACAAGGCAGATCCTTGGCGGTGGCAGCCTCTCCTCCTCCCTGTCCGCTCTCCAGCAGCAGTTATGAGCTACCGAAGGGAGGAGGAAGGCAGCATTGCCCATGGAGAGGCAACGGGATGCTCCTTCACAGTTGTAGCTGCCAGCTTCATCCTCCCCTGCCCCGAGCTCAGTGGCAGCAGCATCGGCAGGGGGAATAGGGACATTCTGGGATGAAATCAGAAGCTGGGGTGGCTTTTGTAGTTCCAGGACTGTCCCTGGAAAATCTTGGAGGGTATGCCACAGTGGCCAACCAGACTCCTGTGGGAAACCTGCAATTGTGTTGCCTGACATAAAGAGTTTAGAGAAACTCTTATGTGCTAAAACGTAGCCTGAATGGTATAAAACAGAATGGGGATTTTCTTCCCCGCTCCTGCAAATGCCCCCAAGCCTCGCCTATCAAGTTTCAAACAATTTGCCGTGCAACAAACATTTTGATTACTGTTTCAGAGGAATGAAAGTGTGCCGTTAATGTGTGACCTTCCAGAAACAAACCACCAGTGGAAGTCAACACCTTTCTGTTTACGAGAGCTGTTGCTTTATTGGTATTCTGCAAGACAGAGGACAAGAACTATCAAATTTATCTGCTTGGTTCCCGGTGATAATTACATAGATTAATCAGCATTTTTAAGCCAACGTGTTTCTTCTGCCCCCACCAAAACATAAGTCTGTTTTGGGCAGTGTATAGCAGGCTATATCTTAATTATGCACCTAGGGGAAGGGGGCGATTCCCCCACCGTCAAAGAATTTATTTTCCAGTTTTAAAGAAAGGTCATTTCCCTCCTTCTTTGAGCTTGAGCATGAAAAGGTGTTTTGTTGAAGTTTGCATTATTTACTGGAGCTGCAGGGAAGTATCAGTAATTTTGCACCAACAAATTATTCACATTTTTATCATTTATTTTCGTGAGCCTAGCTTTAAAAACAACAACAACCACCACCTGCTTTGTGCTTTATAATAGTAAGAAAAGGCCACCACCCTTGAAGGCAACAGAATCTGTTGTTCTGCTGTCTGGGGTGGCGAACACTTCTTATAAATGACATGTCACTTCAGGGGGCCTTGGTGATTGTAGCATCCTTGACATCTGGTGAATGGGGACTGTCCCCTCTCATCAATGGGAAAGATATGAGGACAAAGTGCGCTGGCTCCACCCAATATCTCTTGGGGTGGAGAGAATTCATTACTACACACAAGGTCCAGATCAGGGATTCCACTGAACAACTCCAACAGGGTGAGAAAGGGATATGAACAGCCTGTTCTCATGCATACTCTCAGTGGTGAGCTGCACTGAGCACAACTGGACTTATTTCCAAGTAATGTTTTTAAAAAGTGTGACCAGACCAGATGAGCAAACTACCTTGCTGATCAGAACTGGTTAGAATAACCAGATTTGTTGGGTACACCCACTGTCTAGAATGGGGAGCCCTGAATTAGGTTATCTTTTCCAATTTCCCTCAAGTTTAGCATTTTAATGAAAAACTCGGCATGGGCAAATTTCACAGAACTATGTCTGATTGGACTAATATATCTCAGAAAAGGAACTCAGGTCAGCTAAAAAGGAAGGCTATGGGATTGGCTGCAGGCTTCCCCTGAGACATACATATTATATCTATTTCTTTGGTTCACCCATTAAAAGGCCAATGACTTTAGAGTCATTTTGGTGTAGATATACTATTTACCTTTACATTTATTCATTTGTTTTACTTTAAAACATCATGGCCTTACAGAACCCTCAAAAGCTTCAGAAGTATGGGATGATTTTCTTTTATGCATTAATATATTATTACCTGAGTGCTCACTGGAAGGACAGATCCTGAAGCTTAGGCTCCAATACTTTGGCCACCTCATGAGAAGAGAAGACTCCCTGGAAAAGACCCTGATGTTGGGAAAGATGGAGGGCACAAGGAGAAGGGGACGACAGAGGACGAGATGGTTGGACAGTGTTCTCGAAGCTGCCAACATGAGTCTGACCAAACTGCGGGAAGCAGTGGAAGACAGGAGTGCCTGGCGTGCTCTGGTCCATGGGGTCACGAAGAGTTGGACATGACTAAACTACAAATTATTACTATGCAGAGATTTCTTGGCACAGTTGACATTTTTCAACCATGTTATGGATGCTATGAATCTTGCTGGATCAAGTACAAGTTCCATCTAAGGCCAGTTTTCTTTTTCCCATACTGGTCAAGCAGATACTGCTATGAATAATGGCCCCCTTTTGGTGGTCCTTAGCATGTGGTATTTGGAGATCTACTGCTTCAAAAAACAGAAGTCCCATCTTGCCACCATGGCCCGCCACACCTGTACAGCTATCCAACATACAAAATATATCTCATTCTTTTCAAAAAATCAAATTGGTTTTGTGACATAAAATCCTTAAACAAATATTGAGAACTATTATTGCTGTTACAATTATGACCATTTACAATCACGACCAATTCTACTGCCACCAAGAACATAATTGCTTCTACCATCACTAAATGGAAATCCATTTGATAGTACATCCTTCCTCCATTTGGTGCCCTTCAGAGTTTTGGACCACAGTCCCCGTTTTTCCCTGAGCATCAGCTCTGCTGGTTGGGACTGATGAGAGTTGTAGTTCAAAACACCTGGAGGGCACTAGGTTGGGGAAAGCTGTCATTGAAGCCAGGTGCACACTTCTGAATTTCTTTCTTTTACTGCCCCTCATCTTTCACCTTGTCCATTGTCATTCCTTTTTCTATGGCCAAATAAACCTGTATCCTTGTGAGTTAATCCCCAACTGGATCGACCAGCTGGTTTTTAAGATCTGGTTAATTTCTTGTACAGAGACTTGCTGTTTTTATATATTTTTTTGTATTTAATTAAACTAATTTTATGACATGAGCGCTTTAATGTTCCTCATGTTGTAGGACACACATTGATTTGCCTTCTGAGCCTTGTACAGTTCCGGTTCCTAGGGGTTTTGCAGTTTATTAATCTTCATATTTTACGACACAAGGTTGTCTGTAGGGCTCTGATTACACTTTACTATTTTACTTATTTCATGACTCCCATGACATCGTCATCAATATGACCTTGGGGTTGTCAGAATGCTTCCCCAAAACAACTTGCAGTAAGGAAGAAAAAAAGGGAAAGTATTTTCATTTTGAATAATTTCTTAATTTAATCAGTACAGTCACACTCTGCTCTGTCTAAACCTATTTGAGTTATGAGTCTAGGTGAAGATATATGCCTGCCTGTGGTATTTCTGGCAATCTACCCTTTGGGGAAGCATTTACATCTTCAGAATAATAAACATGCAAACCCAACAAATTCTGCTTTAAACTCAGTTTCCTTTTCCATATTTTTCTCCCTTTGTAGGATTCATGACTCAACCACACTACACATCAATGGAAAGACAACACACCTATGGAAACACATGGAGATCTCTTCTGTTATTTATGATACAAGCTGCCTAACATCCCTATAAAAACTTTGTGGCTTGTAGCTCACTTAAAAGGGCAGACATTGCTCAGTATCAATGTTGGGAATAAGTATAACAGAATGCTGTTTTTCCTTCTTCTCTTTAAACAAGGGGGGGGAACCTGTGGTTTTCCAGATGTGGCTGGACCCTAAATCCCATCTTCTCTGCCCATTAGCCCTGCTGGCCAATGGCTGGAATTGAGGTCCAGCAATATCCAAAGGTTCCACGTCGCATCTTAAATTAATAAGACATGCTCGAGATGGAAAGAAGATAAAGTCCCTACCAGAGAAAAATAGCAAATTAAACTGTTGGACTATGCCAAAATGGCAAAACTGGCCAGAAAGTTCAGGAACCAAGAAGACCAAAAACTTCAATAAAGAATGGGGAAAATTTATAATTTATCTTGGAGACCACTGTAAGCAGATGGAAACATTAGCAGGATTGCAATAACAATTGTAATGTGGCAAGTACTATGGAGACAATGATGTTACTAAAAAATATAGACTATTGGAAAAGATGCAGTAGGAAAGGTTTAATAAAAAGGACCCATGAAGGGGAAGGTGGGAATCTAGGGATTCGGAGAATCTGTAAATGTGGATGTGAATGGTAGTATTGTTATAATTGTTGTTGTTCAGTCGTTCAGTCGTGTCCGACTCTTCGTGACCCCATGGACCAGAGCAAGCCAGGCACGCCTATCCTTCACTGCCTCTCGCAGTTTGGCCAAAATCATGTTAGTAGCTTCGAGAACACTGTCCAACCATCTCATCCTCTGTCGTCCCCTTCTCCTTGTGCCCTCAATCTTTCCCAACATCAGGGTCTTTTCTAGGGAGTCTTCTCTTCTCATGAGGTGGCCAAAGTACTGGAGCCTTAACCTCAGGATCTGTCCTTCTAGTGAGCACTCAGGGCTGATTTCTTTAAGAATGGATAGGTTTGATCTTCTTGCAGTCCATGGGACTCTCAAGAGTCTCCTCCAGCACCATAATTCAAAATTCCTCCAGCACCATAATTCAGCACCATAATTGTTATAATTATGTACTTGTAAAATTAAATAAATTAATAATAATAATAATAATAAGACATGCTCTTACACTTTGCATTATATAAACTCTTACAGTAACAAAACAGCTGATTGTTATTTTATGCATGCTGGAGTTCCATTTCACAAGTATCTGCCATTTACAAAGTTTGTTCCTTTAAATTTGAAAGAGGGATCACCAATTGAACGTGGACCCCTTTGTCTGCACAGATTCACTGCCATCTGCATTGAAACTAACGGCACGCAGCTCACAGCAATGGTTCTGAAGACCACTTGCTGGAAAACGCAAGAGGAGAAAGTGCTCTTGTGCTCAGATTCTGATTGAGGGTTTCCAACACTGTGCGAACAGAAGGCTGGAATAGCTGGGCCAGCGACACACCTAGCAGGTTCTTCTCAGGTTTTTCTGCACAAAAGCTCTCTACACTCATTTGTGTGGACATGCTGGTATTGGACAGGCTCTAAGTCACTTCCTCGTCCAGTTCCACTACTTTCCATTTTGACAGAAGTGACGCATGATAGGAGGTATCCACACTTTGTAAAATTAGCAAAGTTCCAGCAAGCTGCTCAATATAATTGTTACAAAGGACTGCTGTTTTATCATCCATCTCCTATATACCTTTTCCTCTGCTAAGTATTATCAAATCAAAAAGTCCTGGGCTAATTCCATCATACTTCCAACTCTGTAATCTGCAGTATTTCATTACCACCCTCATTCTTCCTCATTATTTTCACAACATGGTTCCTGCAACTGCTGCTCGAATAATCTAGGTGTTTCCATACTAATTCAGTTCACGTTTTCCCTGACCCCCCCTTTTCTGCTACAGACTGATTCATAGTTCTAATGAGTCACAAGGAATTGGCTTGTCCTTTGTCTCTCATCCCTTCCTGGATGTTTTTGGCCACTTCCAAAAAGGAAGGAGAAGATTATTAATGTTGATGCTAATCATTAAATTATTGAACCATTAGCCATTATTATTGTCAATCATTCAAATAACATTTTCCCCAATTTCACCAGCATGATGATTTATTACATTTTATATACCACCTTTATTTTATAAGGATCTCAAGGTGTTGTACATGGTTCTCCTTAATCAAGTGATGGTGATATGTCCTTACAGCATCCTGCACATATTAAAAGGGATACAGACCTGCTCTGTTAGAATCATTTGGGCAGCCTCTGCACACAAGATACCATATATTGGTGTCTATATTAGGGCTGTGTAGAGACTCCCTGATCTGCCCTGGGGTCTGGGATTGGAGAGACCCACCCTGTACTGTTCCATGGGCTACCCATCCCATATCTGGCTCCATTTCAATTTGTGCGATGTAATCCATTGGACCAGTCAAATACAACATTCCTTGTTTCCCTAGAGTGGGCAGGGGGATGTTACTCCAGCCAGTATAACTTCCTGTTCCACTGGTCTGGAGCATCCTCCCCCTGCATGTGACCAGGCAGATGTGTGTGACCCTGGCTGACTCCATAAAAGAGCCGAGTCACACAGCCATCTCTCTCTCTTGATGCCATGCTGCTCTCCTGCAGCCATTTTGTTCTCCTGATACTGTTCTCTTAATGTATTTTGCTGTCTGCTGGCTCTCAGCCAGCAGCACATGGGTTCAATCCCCATATGGGATGAACTCGCACTATGTTTTGTAACTACATGCTAAAGTCTGCCTTCAGGGATCATACCGTGAACTGAATGTGAGTAAACTTATTGTTACTTTTAAGGAAAGACACTCGTGTCTTTATTCCTTTAAGAGGGATCAAAGGGGACACCAGGAATAATCCAGTCTGGGCAAGCCAGACTGGACTGTTTAACTAAAGAGATTCAAACGAATCTGCAAACTAGCTTCCTGCTGTATTGAGGGGAATCTGCTCTGCTACATGACTCACTAGTGTGAGTGAAGGAAGGATAATATTTTATCAATATATCCTCTCCTACTATCCTTAACATTCCCACACAATTTAGGAGGTAATGTTTAATTAGAGTTTTTAAAATTCTAATTAAACATACAGTAGGGAAGGGGGAAGGAGGGGGTGCTATGCCTATGAGAGCCAGTGTGGTGTAGTGGTTAAGAGCGGTAGACTCGTAATCTGGTGAACCGGGTTCGATTCCCTCTCCTCCACATGCAGCTGCTGGGTGACCTTGGGTTAGTCGGACTTCTCTGAAGTCTCTCACCTCACAGAGTGTTTGTTGTGGGGGGAGGAAGGGAAAGGAGATTGTTAGCCGCTTTGAGACTCCTTAGGGTAGTGATAAAGCAGGATATCAAATCCAAACTCCTCCTCCTCCTCCTCCTCCTCCTCCTCTCCTCCTCCTCCCTACTGAGAGCAGGAGGATTCCATCCTGTGGGGTACTGCTCATTTGCGAGTACCTTCCCTGCAGAGAAATCATTCCCAAATGAGCAGCAGCCAGCACTGTGCTGGATGGATTACCAGCTGGGATGGAAGATTCAAACGTGTACAGTGCTGCACAGGCAGGAAGAAGAAGAGACCTGTTGGGATGTAGGTCAGGTGAGAACTCCTACCTTGTCCTGGGGAGATGTAGCAGGTCAGGTAGGTCCCTCGCTCGCAGCCTTTTCATGGTTTCAAAGCCAATACCTGTCTCTCCTTCTTGCTAGATGCCCTGCCCACACAAAGTCCAAGATAATACTGGGTCACCTAACTTGCAAAAATCAGGGGCTGTCTCAGCCTGACCTGAATGATGCCAGGATCTCTCTGAATTGGCCTGATTGGAGAATAGCTGAATCTTGTGTACAACCCTAGTCTTTATGTTTTGTTGGACATCCATAAGCAGTGTGTATGTGTACCAGGAACATGGCATGGGGAAAGACAATCTTGCCCTGCTCGCTACTGCAGCCACTATCCCAATCTGTTCTTCCATTTACTAATTCAAAACACCATGACATATTTGACTACATATCTCCTGATGTCATGTCTAGCATGGCCCTCATAGTTTTCAGGTGAGCTCAGACAGGTATGAGCACACTGCTGATTCTCTCTACCAAAATTATATATATATAATATAAAAATATATTAAAATTATATATAATTATATATAATATATCCAAAATAATAGGTGTATTAATAGATATTCAGCTGCAGCTTGAGCATTCTGTAGGACTCTTTCACAAACCTATTTTGTCTGTTGGCATCGCTACCCCCTCCCAACCTATGCTTTGCTCTCAAGGAGAGTTTTTCTTTTTTAAATGCCTTTTCATTTTCTGCATTATAGGGAAGAAATGAATGATTGCTATGATTTGGCTTTGGCTTTGTTTTTGTTTTTTGCTGCACTTAAAATGCAGAACTGAGTCAAAAGACTCAGACATCATGCAAGGCCCTTATTGGGCTCCCAACACCTTCATTCATCACCTTCATCTATCTGTGATACAGAACTGCATGTAGCAATGTAAATTTTATACAGATGTATTTGCTCCTGAAATGTATTGTGAGCATTTTAAGTTGAGTAAGCAAGCGATTTATAGATACACTGGCATTACTCTTGCAAACAGTGCAATTTTTTTTAAAGTTAATGCTATGGTGACAATTTAATGATGGATCTTGCTGCAGTCACATTTAACTGTGAGACTCAGCGCTTTGCATCTGAGTCACTTTGTTCAGTATTACTGATGAGCTTCATCATTTATATGAGCACCGCTCATCCGCAGAATGCTTTAGTACCACCATCGTGTTTTGCTTCTACAGAAACCTCGCGAGAAAGGTCAGTATAATTCCCATTTGGCAGATCCCAGGAAAATAAGACTGAGCAATAATGGCTTGCCCTAGTCTTTATGTTGGACAGAACTCATGGGTGTGTCTTCAGTGCACTGAGTTCCTGGCTCTCCAGAAACAAATTTATTCCCTTGAGGCCAAGATGGCTGACCTTGAAAAGCTGACAGAGACAGAGAGGTTGGTGAGGGTGTTATAGTTGTGCCCCCCTCCCAGGATTATTGCTCGCCTGCTGTCATGGAGAAGGAGGGTCTATGAGAAGAAAGGTGTCATTCTGAGGAAGAGGGAAATGATCCTTAGAAGGCACCCATTCTTTGGGGAATTATCAGCTATCCTCTTGTGCCAAGGATTCTTTTCCAGGGGATGGAAGGATCCTGGTAGCGGGTGACTCATTCATTAGGACCATCCATAGTTTTGTGTGTTTGTGTGTGTGTGTGTGTGTGTGTGTGTGTGAAGACTACAGGGTGAATTCCTTGCTAGGCATGAAGTTTGTGGATGTCACCAGTAGATAGTATTGGGAATGAGCCCGTTGTTGTAACACTGAAATGTGAATGCCTAAATGTGTATTGGTTTATCATCCACGAGGTTTATCATCCACGAGGCTATATTGAAAGCAAGAAGAGCTCTCTCTGAGCTGTAACTAGTTAATGATTACCTGTTGATTGTTTCTCTGCTCTGTGCTGAGAGTGAACCTTTTATCATGTGATGAAGGTATCGAGTTGCAAATTCGCCATCATGAAAGGTGTGGGGTTTTTTCAGTCTCTCTGAATGCTACAGAGAGAACAATGCATGCAAATGGGTCTCCAAAAGCTGCATAGCCTAAGGCAGGCATCCCCAAACTGCGGCCCTCCAGATGTTTTGGCCTACAACTCCCATGATCCCTAGCTAACAGGACCAGTGGTCAGGGATGATGGGAATTGTAGTCCAAAACATCTGGAGGGCCGAAGTTTGGGGTTGCCTGGCCTAAGGCCAATGGAAGCTGGAATGGGGGAGAGAGACACTGTTTTTTTATATTATTATTTTTGGACTTTTTCTTTCTTTCTAAGATGCTGAGCCTGTGCTGGATAGCACAAGACATTGTATGGACATTTTGGTTGTATCATTGATGCTTATGTTCTGTTTTTGACGAGTTCTGCCAGTAAAACATTGAATAGTATTTTTATGGGCCTGGGCAATTATTTCTTCCAAGAGGAGTCTGTTCTTATGCTTCCAGTCGCTTCAAACTGTGCAATATTGATATCTGCAACAGCGATGAATTCCTGGAAGCAAAATTTAGTTTGCTGGGGAGGATGCTGTAAACCAGGGCCTCCAAGGCAGCTTGCTCTGAAATGTTTTAGTTTCATGTTCAGTGCCATGAAGACAGCCACAGCTGCACAAACTCTGTCTGCAATGGTGCCCGGAGTGAGGAGGTGCCCACATCAGTGAGGCAGCTAGGTTGCAATATAGCTTAGCTTTTGGTTGAACTTTCCACCCATCAGCCGGCCATGATATGGCTTCAAGTACACATGGTTTCAGAAAAGGTCAAAATTATCTGAATAAGGTCAGGTTTAAGAGAAGTGTGGCTCTTTCCTGAAAATAAAGCCTTCCCAGGGAGTCCAGTCCTCACTAGGTTACCATAATCACATCTGTTATTTCCTCCAGTGCACCACTCTTTAAAAATAATAAGCAAAGAATGTCTTTCATGCTTGTGATATTAGGTAGCTGTCTAACTTTCCAGACTCAGAAGAACAAGGAGAAGCTGCATACCTAAGATCAGCACATCCCCAACTGCTGCTTCAAAAAGTGAATGGCATGAGGAGCAACCATGAGGAATGGCGTTAATTTAGGAAGTGTGACAAATGCCGACAGGCGCTAATTTAAAGGAATATGGCACTGCAGATGGTGTACATTTTAGGTTTCTAGTTTTTGATATGCTCTGAGCAAAGTTGACAGCTGAAAAGGAAACGTATAAAGGAATGGCACAATTGATCTCTCCGCTTAACAGTGAATCGACACTAAATCTTAAAAAAGGGGGATGTAGATATAAAAAGGCAGTGTAAAAGGGACTAATAGGATGTATAAGCTAACCATATCTTGGATTATTTGCCATGTCTGTTAAATGCTTTCCGATTTAGGTATCCCTAGATTTCTCAAGCGGGACGCGGGTGGCGCTGTGGTCTAAACCAAAGAGCCTAGGGCTTGCCGATCAGAAGGTCGACGGTTCAAATCCCTGCAACGGGGTGAGCTCCCATTGCTCGGTCCCTGCTCCTGCCAACCTAGCAGTTTGAAAGCACGTCAAAGTGCAAGTAGATAAATAGGTACCGCTCCAGCGGGAAGGGACATGGTGTTTCCGTGCGCTGCTCTGGTTCGCCAGAAGCGGCTTAGTCATGCTGGCCACATGACCCGGAAGCTGTCTGCGGTCAAACGCCGGCTCCCTCGGCCTATAGAGCGAGATGAGCGCGCAACCCCAGAGTCGTCCGCGACTCGACCTAACAGTCAGGGGTACCTTTACCTTTACCTTTTAGATTTCTCAAAATAGAAACAGAAGATCGCAAAGGCTTCCTTCCCAAAGCATTTGTGTCCAATGTTACATGATCCTATAGAGACTGCTTAGTTGATGCCCAGCATGGCTGCAGGAGAGCCGGAGTGGGGGAATAGTCCTGTACACATGGCCGGCTGACATCACAGGAGTGGGTGGGATTGCCTGCGGAAATTGAAATTCAGACAGGCCAATCATAGCCCTTGGGTGGGGTTGCTCTGGCAGCAGATCTGTTGGAGCCAGTCTTCAGTCAGGTCCACCACCATAGCATAAAAGCCACCTGTGCTGTAAGCAGGCGGTGCAGTTCGAACTGGATTCCCCACCGGCCCTCCCTGTATAACGTTGGCTCTGCCTGGAGGTAAGTGGGCAGCACACATGTATGACCTTGCTGTGGAATTAATTGGTCACTAAATTGGGGGCCAGGAAGGAATTGGCCTGCTGGTGAATTGGGCCTATCTTGGGCTTTTGCCTTCCTCATAGAAACTGCCACAACTTTCAGCGGAAAAAGGCATTGGGTTGGATCCTTAGTCTAAGCTAGGGGGTAGGCCAGAATCTGGCAAGCATCTATTTTATGTTACCTCAAATTCAGTTTTGGACTCTCCAAGCTAGCAAAGCCAAATGTGGGAAGCCAGTCAGCCAGTCAGTATACTGAAAATGTACTCTCTCTTTTTGTGTGAATGCCATGTTATTTTGATTTCCCAACAATAAACTTTCCCTCCGTCCTAATTCATTACTGTGCATATGGATTTTGATCTTCTGAGCTTACCTGCTCACTTAAACAACTCCTTTGCTCCCCTTGTTAGTGTCAAATGCATAGTCTGGGATTTTATATATCCAAATCCCCAAAGAACTGCTATAAAGGTATTAATTGTTAAATATGAGCAACATTACCCCTGATTGGAGTGGTGAAAGAGAATTTTTTCAGATTCTTGTTATTTTATGGCTGGAATTCAATCACCTACCAGGAAATTCAGGTCATGCAATTATGGTGGATTGGGAGGTCTTCTGTAACAAACCCAGTTCCCCCAAACGCTAGATTTTTTTTGTGATAAGGAGAGTGATGGAGATATTCACTGGAAAGTGCAAGACTTGCTTTGGCACAATCTCCTTTAACCTCCCTGCAAACAAATCAGAACAAATGCTCATTAAATAGCCATCTCCCTGCAAGCAAATCAGGATGAATGCTCAATAAACAACCCATCTTGAAGTGCCTGGTGAATATTACCATTTGGGGAATTATTTGCTTTTTAACTGAGCAGCAGATAGCAGTGCAAGGAGAGAATGAATAATGAAAATCCAGCTTGGTTCAATAAATTTCCCATATTTATATATTTGAATCCTCATGTTGCTTTGGGACGTGGTAAAGCTGCAGTGAGATATCATCAGTGTCATGTAGTGAAAGGCTTGTTTCAATATATCTTCATATGGCAATTGCTGGTATTTGCTGTTTCAAGACAAACATTCTCTCTGACTTATACTATGTATCGTCTCTCACCACATTAAAGCACATTAGCATGTATACCAAGCAAATTTGATGTGCAAGTTTGGGGCCTGTGCGTGTGGAAGGCAAATGTTCTCATGCCATACTATGAATTTTAGATACATTCACCCTTTTCCTCTCAAATATACTTATTTACGCAGTCTCTGGGAACAGCACTTTGACACTTTAAAAACAAACTGGGGACAGATATTGACTCTTAGAATGAATATCTCCCCAGTTAACAAGATGTTTAGTCATGCTTTCCATTTGGAAATAGAAAGGGAAAACCTTTTCCAGATGTCTAAGAAATTAGCACTGGGAAGAGAAGAAAATATATTGATTTCTCTTGCTAGCCATCTCCAGGGGGAGCACAAATAAAGATCTGTTGAAACTTTGTTGACTAGTGATAAGAAAAGGCAGGTTCAGATACATTTCTCTTTTATTTTGATATCTGCCTTTGATAAGCTTCAATTTGGGTCCAACATTTGCATTCTCCTAGAGTTTTGATATTGTTTTGAATATCCCTTGAGAATAACGGAAGTCAGTTTAAGAAAAGCTTTCCCAATTAGCTTCAAAATTTGCTGCTAGAGCAGCTGTGTGTCTTGGGTGGTGTGGCAGTGGTGATGCTAGAGATGTCATTAACATTTAGTGTAGTTGATAAAAAGAATGGCATTTGTATCAGGCCATTAAACCCATGCTTTTTTCCACATATTAACTTTTCTATACACAAGACAGAGAGAGAGAGAACAAATTACGGTGTCATAGAGTTAATAATCTGTGGCTTCCATATTTCCAACATGACTCCTTTGCTAACTTTTGAATATTCTATTCGAGCGAAGGGGTTTTTCACAGCAGAATCCCAAGGGTGTTTTGGGGGGACCACTACCTCCCACCCTGTTTGCTTAACACTTCTTTGGGATTGTTTCCTATGATCATGGCCAGGTTATAATGGTACTGTTTGGAGAAATTGCACAAGGACCCATGCCACCAGGCAGCTCAGATCCTGAGCTTTCATTAAAAACAGATTCTAACTCTCCCCCACAAAAGTTAAGAAGCAAACTGTGCAGGCAACCTACATGATTTCTGTAAGATGACCCAGCCTGGCTGCTCTCACCTTTCAGTGAAGTCAGAGCTGTGATTGACAAGATAGTTTTTGGGACACCACAATATAGAATCCCTAAATATTTGGGACACCACAATATAGAATCCCTTATTTCTGTGTTAGCGGAGTTCTTAACCTGAAGCGTATGTAACCTGAAGCATATGTAACCTGAGTTACCACTGTACTTGGTTTCATGCGTTTCCTTGAAGGGGAAGGGGGTCCTATTTGGGGACTGCACAAGCACCCCCCCCAACCACCTTAATCTGGCTGTGCCAATAACAAGATCCCCTCAACTACAGCCACCTCAATCCTGTGTGTCTGACATTCCTGGCTAATTGAACTAGTATGGAATCATTTCAGCACCACAGACAGCGCTGATTAGGGGTCTTTTCGCACTTCCCATTTACAGCTGAATAGTTGCTATTTGATCCAACATTTTAAAGGGTGAATATGGAGCTCATTGTCTGCTGATTGTTCACACATTGCTGTTACTAGAGAATGAGTGCGGTTTTCCTTTCTGTGCTAACAGCAGGTTGTTCTTCTGGTTGAGAAAAGTTCTATGACTTTAGTAGAAACACCACTTATGTACCCCTGCGTTCCTCCAGCCAGTAAAAGTTGGGAGTTATGAGTATGTGGGCAGGGATAGCTCACACTGGTCAAAGGGAAGTGGCACAAAACCGATGTCTCCTGAACCACCCATACCGAATTCTACCCCCTCCACAAAGAAACCAGAGGGGTGTTTGTGCAGATGCCATGCAAATGAAAATATTGAGGGTCCATTTTGGATCTTTTGAAAACGTTTGGGTGGGGGTTGCAGTGGAAGAAAAAAGTTTTTGGTTTTCCTAAGTACTGTATATTATTCCAGAATACTAGCTGAATAATGGCAGCATCGTGTGGCGGACTTCCAAAGAATGGGAAAAACCCACCAACGTTTCTTCTGCAAATGGTGTGTGTACCATTTGGACAACTTGGGGCTAGTTCATACAACTTTTTAGCCTGGTGGGTTTGGTGTGACAAGACTTGTGCTCCAGAGCAATGAAGCTCAAATGATCCCAACGTGAAAATGTCATATTACTGGTGCTGAAAGAATCCAGATGGATAAACATTCCATAAACTCTACATGAGATCAATACCCTTTAATTGCATGGTGGGAGTGGTGAACTCAAGGTGGTAGAAATGCTTTTCCCGTTTCCCCATTTTATCCTCAAAATGACCCTGCAAGATAAGTTAGGCTGAGAGAATGTTTCTAGCCCAAGGTGTGTTTCATGACTGAGAGAGGATTTGAACCCAGGTCTCCCGGGCTCCAGTCCAACACTCCAATAATAATAATAATAATAATAATAATAATAATAATAATAATAATTTATTATTTGTACCCCTCCCATCTGGCCGGGTCCCCCCAGCCACTCTGGGCGGCCTCCAACAGATATTAAAATACATTAAAATATCACAGGTTAAAAACTTCCCTAAACAGGGCTGCCTTCAGGTATTTTCTGAATGTCAGATAGTTGTTTATCTCTTTGACCTCTGCTGGGAGGGCGTTCCACAGGGTGGGCGCCACTACCGAGAAGGCCCTCTGCCTGGTTCCCTGTAGCTTTGCTTCTCGCAGTGAGGGAACCACCAGAAGTCCCTCGGCGCTGGACCTCAGTGTCTGGGCTGAATAATGGGAGTGGAGACACTCCTTCAGGTATACAGGACCAAGGCCATTTAGGGCTTTAATCCCTAAACTCCAATCCCTAAACACAGTGCTGGTATAATGCACGGACACAGTAAACTATGGTTCAGCTGTATTACCTTTAGAAATTACCAGGATAGTAAATATCTAACCAGAGAGGAGTTTCCTATATTTCAATTCCAGGACTAAGTTGAGGATTAAGAAACCACGCTAGAAATCAAATTTCTAGGATAACTTTGACAATTTTCACCTTGACAATTGCTTAATTAATGCAACCAGAGCTGCAACTGGAAATAATAGTTGTCCTTGCAGACTGATGGCTGACCAGAGGGTAAGATTTGTATGGCCTAATGATGTGGCTTGTGAATACTGACACTGCCAATTATATTTCCCCGAGTTAATGTGGTTTCACATTGGAGTATGTAGTTCACAGACCTCCAAGTCACTGGCCATAGCTCAATTATCAGCAATCAGCAATCTAATCAATGGCCTGTTACTCTCATATCTCAGCAGTCAACAGTGTGATTCCTAATTAAAGATAGCCATTTGGTTGAAGTGATTACTGGGTTCATTATCTTGACAATTTCATTACTATACCAGGTAGAATAAAACATTTATAGGAAAGGAAGGGAAAAGATGAGCTATCGCAAGGTTCATGGAGGATTATTATAGCTTTCAGTGAAGGCTGTTGTCACCGAGATCAATTGCAACAGAGTACAAATCCTGAACCTAAATACCAGTTATCACATCTTCTCAATGAATGGTGCATTTATCATTATCTTCCAGTGCCACCAGGATGTGAACATGCAGAGCACTCCACAGAGCTGATATTGCTGGATCGTAACTAGGCATCCTTGAATGGAAGGTCTTCTGTTCATGGACAGGACTGAGATCTAGTGGAGGGTCCTACTGGCACAAGTAAGCCTGGAATTTCCTTCAATCCCCTCTCCCTCCTGTGTTGATTCTTATATTGCTCTGGAGTCTCCCCCAACTGTCCAGAGCAGATTTTCAGGAAGGGGCATAAGGGGACTGAAAGAGAAATTGGTGAAAGTAACCTTCTCCCACTTCCAATGTCAGCTGAGTCCCATGAATGGAACTTCTTAGGGTATGCACCTAAGAAGGATCCCAAGCTATATAATAGCAGGCTGTCATTTTTTGCAATCCTGTATGGCAGGGGTGGCCAACTCCCAAGAGACTGCGATCTACTCACAGAGTTAAAAACTTGGCAGTGATCTACCCCCTTTTGGGGGATTCAGGTCAAAGTTGTTGAGCTTTTTTTTAAGGGAGAAAAGCCCATTTTTTTTAGGGGTTCAGGTCAAAGATGTTGAGCTTGTTTGACAGAGGAGGAAAGCCCCGCTTTTGGGGGGTGCAAGGCAAAAATGTTGAGCTTTTTTTAGGGGAGCCAAAGTTGTTGAGCTTCTTTGGGGGGAGCCAGTGATCTACCAGTGATCTACCACAGACGTCCAGTGATCTACTGGTAGATCACGATCTACCTGTTGGCCGTGCCTGCTGTATGGTAAGGTGGGCAGGTTTGCCATCCAATCCTTTACTACGTTGGTCTTCATGTGGTGAGTTTAGTATTTACATATTGGTTGCATTTCAATCCTACCTTCTTCTCAAGGAGCTCATGGAGGAACATGTGGTTCTCCTGCTCCTCAACTAGCCCCCCACAACAAACCTGTGGGGTAGGTTAGGTAGTGACTGACCCAGGGTTATCCAGTGAGCTTCATGGGTCATTACCTGATCTGTAGGGAGTCTCAACAGAAGCACTACGTCAGTGCTTTGTGTGGCTGAAGGAGGTGAGGAGCAGGCAAAGGTAGGGAAGAGTACATGCGTGCCTTGCTCCCCATTAATGAGTGAAGGTGCTGGGGGGACAGTCTGAATCTCCATATAAGATGGTGTAGCCCAACCAGCAGTGTAGCATCGGTTGCCGGTGCCTGGGGCCCCTTTGATGAACCAGGCAGCCTGGTGGTGTTGGGTTATTACATGAGGAATTTTCTCACATGCTGGAGTACAGCAGAGGAGAGGCACAGAGATGCTGCTGTTGCCTCTTCTCTCCTCTCCCTTTGCAGGTCAAATGTCTGTCTGTGGTCTGAAATTGTTGAAAAGTAGAAATAGAAATAGAAATAGAAATAATAGATAGAAATAGAAATAGAAATAATAGAAATAGAAATAGAAATATTGTCACTGTACCACTTGTTTACAGTGAGATTAAACAAGCCCTCCCCCATCTCTCAGTCCCTGTTACACTCTATGTGCTATCATACGACCACCAACCCTGAACGTCGGCTGCAATGTTGCTGTCTTCCATTCAGCAGCCTCACGGCCCATGGGTAGAAACTGTTCTTTAACCTGTTGGTTCGGCTTATCATGCTACTATATCTCCTGCCCGAGAGTAGGAGATTAAAAAGGTGCTGGCCAGGGTGTGAGTCATCCCTGGGAATGTTCCTCGCTCTTCTGAGACAACGGTCTTCTGCGATAACATCTAGCGGACTCAGGGGACAGCCCATGATATCGTGTGCTGTCTTCACCACCCTCTGTAGGGACTTTCTGTCCATGGCTGTCAAACCAGCGTACCACACCGTAATACAGTAAGAGAGAACACTTTCTATCGTGGACCGATAGAAGGAAATCATCAGTTGTTGTCTAACATTGTTCTTTCGCAAGACTCTAAGGAAATGAAGTCTCTGTTGGGCCTTCCTAACCACCTGGGCTGTATTGACCTTCCAAGTAAGGTCTTCACTAAGATGGACTCCCATGAATTTAAAGGAAGAGACTCTCTCCACACAGCCCCCCCGATATACAACGGGGCTAACTCCCCTCTCTTCCTCTGAAAGTCCAACACCATCTCCTTTGTCTTGGCAATGTTTAGATGCAGATTGTTCTCTGAGCATCATGTGGATACCTTTTGAACCTCCCCCCTGTACACAGATTCGTCTCCGTATGTAATTAAACCCATTATGGTGGTGTCATCAGCAAACTTAATAACTGCAGTAAATGGGTCAGATGAAATGCAATCATATGTGTACAACGAATACAGTTATGGACTTAGCATGCATCTCTGTGGAGTGCCAGTTTTGAGCTTCAGGGAGGTAGATGTAACAGGCCCGATCCTCACTGTTTGTGTCTTAGAAAGTACAGTGGTACCTCAGGTTACATACGCTTCAGGTTGCATATGCTTCAGGTTAAGAACTCCGCTAACCCAGAAATAATGCTTCAGGTTAAGAACTTTGCTTCAGGATAAGAACAGAAATTGTGCTCTGGCGATGCAGCGGCAGCGGGATGCCCCATTAGCTAAAGTGGTGCTTCAGGTTAAGAACCGTTTCAGGTTAAGAACGGACCTCTGGAATGAATTACCGGTAAGTACTTAACCAGAGGTACCACTGTATTGGCTTAACGTCCATTACCAGGATGTGTGGTGAAAGCTACTAGCTTAGATTGTTTGAAACAACAACTTGGACCACTTGGGGGATAGTTGGTGGACATTAGCTGTGTGAAAACTCAAAGGGAACACACACCCATGTTCTGTGCTCCTTTGTCACTGTTCTTTCTTTGAGCGGCTGACTGTGGCTGCTGCTTTCTAACCCAAGGGGATATCCCACTTCACTTTCAGCACTCTCCTTTCTTGCCCATCAGAATTATGTTGTGCAGAGGGGATGGCTTTGACTCCGACGAGATTGTTATGCCTCTTGCTCATCCTCTGGCAAAATAAATAAATAATCTGAGCCACGAAATCACCCAATATAATCCATCAAGATGGCACTATTTACATTCCTAAATGAGGCAGAGGAGTGAATAGGCATCAAGTCTGCCTAGCACTTGGTGACCTTCATTTTTATCCCTCTTCTAACATCCGGAAGAGATCTGTGACTCTGATGATTTATGCGCCAGCTCTGCAAGCACGTGTATCTCGCAAGGTAAAACACACAATTAATATCCTTTCTTTGATATCTTAGTGTGATTCTGTAAGATGCAGACAATTATGGAGCATCATAAACTATCTTGTCACATTAATCAGTCAGGCAAGGTTGTGTGTTGTTGATGAGGCACCTCCAGATGAAAAGTGTTTTCTTATTGCATGCGCTGACGCTTCAAAACGTCGTAAATTGATTTTATATTTGGGCTGGATATATGCACACCAAATAAATTAGTTGTGCCCTGGAAGCAGGAGGTTCCTCCATATCATGTGGCATTTGCCAGACATTTTAATTAACATGCAAGGTGACAACTGGAAATGGCTGCCTTAAGGTGCAGGCTAGACCTTGTGGCAAATGTGCGGCTGACTCAGAAAATAGCTGACACCTGTTTAGTTCCCCCTTTCCCCTCCATAATGTCTCAGTGAACTTTCCTTATGCTCTGGATTTTGATGCTCCAGCTCCACATCCCTGTCAGTCAAGAACAGGAGTGCATAACTCCAACATTTCTCAGATTAAAATAGGGACTTCCTTTGTTGTTGCTGTTTTATACCCCAGCCACGCTAGGCAATTTCCAGCATATATAAAAACATAATAAAACATTAAACATTAGAAATTCCAAACCCATCAACATTTCTATGATTAAAAATAGGGACATTCTAATCAACAACAACAACAACAACAACAACAACAACAACAACAACTTTATTATTTATACCCCACTCACTTGACTGGGTTGCCCCAGCCACTCTGGGCAGATTCCAACATATATAAAAACCTGATAAAACACTAAACATTAAAAAAAAACATTCCCTGTACAGGGCTGCCTTCAGATGTTTTCTAAAGGTTGTATAGTTACTCATCTCCTTGGCTCGGGGGGCGCATAACTCCATACCCTGTAACATTTCTCCAATGAAAACAGGGACGTCCTAAGAAAAAGCAGGACATTCCTGGATCAAATTAGAAACTGGGATCGTTTCTGTAAATCCAGGACTGTCCCTGGAAAATAGGGGCACTTGGAGCATCTGTGAATCCGTCAGTTTCGGTTTCTCTTTTTTCTAATCTTAAATTCTGTTCTCCACATTTTCACACAAGTTTGTGATTTTTTTTTTAAGAAAGTGTCCTCGTGATAATCTATCAGCATTTTAAGGTGTGAATTTCTCCTAATAGATACATTTTACATGCAATTTTGCCTAATGGGCACAGTTTTTCTATATTAAAAAAGAAGTTTTCCTTAATATAATTCACTTTTGTATGTTAGTTCATGAGAATATGCCTTTTTATGCATACTTCACCTGAGTGTATGCATTTCTGTAAACATCACAAAGGAAATGCACTAACCAATCCAGAGAGTTTCAAATTTCTAAGAATGGCTGTGTTTTGGTTTGGATATTGTTTCAAAAAGTGCAGATTATGTAGGTTTGCCTTTAAAGGCAAACTGAATCAAATTTACTACCCGTCGCCCAGCTTTAATCGAGACAATGAAAAACGTGACGAGAAAGTTCTTCAAGCTTCAATTTCTGCTGCAGTAGTCAAAGATGATTTGAGTTCTATCTCTTTGGGGGCAGGTTTGTTGAGCTCAGGTGGGAAATCCTGCTGTCCAAGCCTTGAAGGCTTATAGAAGTTGTTTGATTGAACTTTGCGTTGGATTTTTGAGAGCCAGTGTGGTGTAGAGGTTAAGAGCGGTAGACTCGTAATCTGGGGAACCGGGTTCGCATCCCCCCTCCTCCACATGCAGCTGCTGGGTGACCTTGGGCTAGTCACACCTCTTTGAAGTCTCTCAGCCCCACTCACCTCACAGAGTGTTTGTTGTGGGGGAGGAAGGGAAAGGGGAATGTTAGCCGCTTTGAGACTCCTTAGGGTAGTGATAAAGCGGGATATCAAATCCAAACTCTTCTTCTTCTCCATTGTTTAGTGCAAAGTTTCTTCTAACCTATATGCTGTTAAGCATTTTCATGTGGGATTTGGAAGTATCATGAAAGGCAAAAAGAGTGTTTGGAAATAGGCCTAAGCCTTCTAACTGCCTCGTAGAAAAAGATTATTTTTTTGTTCCTCATTTGCTGATAATTCTCACAACCTAAATCTGCTCTTGCTTGAACTGGGAGTTTCATGCAGCCTGTTCTTCCCCGGTAGCTTTGATGTGAGGTTGCAATAAGAGTTCCTTAAAATGTATATTCAGCCTAACAGTGTTAAAGCATCTTCAAAGGAGAGACTGACTGCGCTCTTTCCTCTGCTAGCAAGAGCATGGACGTTCTTGAAATCTGTAATTGAAAAATTCAACAAATATGGTATTGGATGTAGGTCGGGTGAGTTCTTTCTTGTCATCCATCACTTAGGAATATCTTATTTCTTTCTCCAGTGAGTGATGAAGGTGCTAAGAGAACTGTTGATACATATATTGCTTAGCCAATGACCTTTCCCAACCATGTGTTTAATAAAACAGGGTGATGTGAAAAATTCAAAATGGTTAGGTTTTTTTTAAAAAAATCAAATCAAATCAAAGGCAACCTACCTGTTTTCAGAACAAGGGAATAAAAGTCATCCAAACCACATTTCCATCAAGTGCAACACAGTGCTTGAAGCAGGGGTGGGGGAAAATGGGATAGTTTCATTATGTCCATTTATAAGAAGATGGGTGGCAAAGCTGCCTCTCACTTCAAGCATGAGCCTGATAGGGGCACTCAATGCAGATCCACCACAATAACCTGCAGATCCAATCTTACCTGGGTCATCATATCCAGACAATGTCAGGGATGGCTTCAGGATTCAGTTGACTTCCTTAACATAGAAGAGATAGGGCATTCAGTTTAAGAATTCTGTCATTCTGAGCCTTATGAGGAACAGTTGAGGGAGTTGAGTATGTTTAGCCTGGAAATGAGGAGACTGAGAGGAGATAGGATAGCCACCTTCAAATATCTCAAGGGCTGTCACATTGAAGATGGAGAAAGCTTGCTCTGGAGAAACCCAGCCAGATGGGTGGGTTATAAATAATAAACCAGTAGGTTTGAGTTACAAGAAAGGAGATTCTTACTAAACACCAGGAAGCACTTTCCCACAATAAGTTGTTTGAAAATGGAAGAAACTCCCTTAGAAGGTCATGAGCTCTCCTTCATTGGAGTTTTTTTAAACAGAGGTGGGATGGTCGTCTGTCATGTGTGGAGAGCCAGTGTGGTGTAGTGGTTAAGAGCGGTAGACTCGTAATCTGGGGAACCGGGTTCGCTTCCCCTCTCCTCCACATGCAGCTGCTGGGTGACCTTGGGCTAGTCACACTTCTTTGAAGTCTCTCAGCCCCACTCACCTCACAGAGTGTTTTGTTGTGGGGGAGGAAGGGAAAGGAGAATGTTAGCCACTTTGAGACTCCTTTGGGTAGTGATAAAGCGGGATATCAAATCCAAACTCCTCCTCCTCTTCTTCTTCTTCTTCTTCTTCTTCTTCTTCTTCTTCTTCTTCTTCATGGATACTTTAGTTGAGTTTCCTGCATTGCAGGGTGGGTGGATTGGATGACACTTCTAAAATTCTATGGCTCTATGAGTCCTGCTGCAGTTGATCTTCTTAGGCCCTTGGGAATGGTGGTGTAGTCAAATATTACCAGCTCCTTCTTTTTCTAGATCTTGCATTATTTAAATGACTCTACTAATAGAAGGAGGGACGCTGGTGGTGCTGTGGTCTAAACCACTGAGCCTAGGCTTTGCTGATCAGAAGGTCGGCGGTTCGAATCCCCGCGACGGAGTGAGCTCCTCTTGTTCGGTCCCAGCTCCTGCCAACCTAGCAGTTCGAAAGCACATCAAAGTGCAAGTAGATAATTAGGTACCGCCCCGGTGGGAAGGTAAACGGCATTTCCATGCGCTGCTCTGGTTTGCCAGAAGCGGCTTAGTCATACTGGCCACATGACCCGGAAGCTGTCTGCGAACAAACGCCGGCTCCCTCAGCCTATAGAGCAAGATGAGTGTGCAACCCCTAGTTGTCCGCGACTGGACCTAACGGTCAGGGGTCCCTTTACCTTTACCTTTAATAATAGAAGGTGCAATTCAGCTGATGTCAAAGGCAGATATGAGAATACCAGGTGAAAGCCTAGTTCTTGAAAGTTATGTTTTGAAAATAATACACACTAAAAAAAATAATTTGTGCATGGAGAAAAGGGCACAGTATCAAGGAAGCATCAGGTATTCATTTCTCTCCTTGCCAAAGAGACATCTGCCAAAATATTTAAAAAATGTTCTCTTTCCAGAGGACATATGTTGTGTACATATGGGTCGTGGAAATCGGCAAGACTCCATTAAGGAGTGCAGTTTGTTAGTATATTTTTTAGGCATGAAATACACAAAGGGGAAAAATTACTCCGGGTAGATTTTTAACCTCAAAGTCGCAAGCAAAGTTACAGCATAACTGCAATGTCAAGATCCTTAAATGTAATAGCTGGAGATTTTTTTATTTTTTGGGGCCATCTCTACCTTCTTCCATCTCGACACTTAATCATTGCCGTTTCCAAATCTTTACTTAATTTACTCGCCTTAATTGCACATGGCATTATAAAATTGCACTTTCCCCATTCTGTTTACACCTGCCATCCCTAATGCATTACCATGTGTGAGATTTACGAGAGCAGCACATGAGGCCTGTCATGGTTAATCACATTTGTAACCTTTCAGGTGTGTGACAGTCCAGGTTCCTGCTGGGAAACATGTTAGGCATTTGTTGATTGCCAAGCATATTTCTAAAATACTGCATTAATTTGTGGGCAAATCTCTGGTATCGGGTAGGAAGCACAATGGTAATTAGATTTTCATTTTTCGTATATTTAACAAAGAACTATTTGTATGTCGAGATCATATTCCAGTAGTTGGAAAAACCAGATAAGTGTGCATCAGTTATCTTTCCAGAGCGAAGATTAACATAAAAAACACTGCAAAAATGCTGCATTTAGATTAGCTATTTATTCACAATTTTATTGTATCGAGAGTGGATTTAATGCACAGTGATTTTCTTTCAAGGCAGCACTCTTTCCTGAAGTTCAAACAAGAGTTAAATGTTTGAGGTGTGAGATCTGAAATGAAAGAACAAATTAATCTTCTAATTCAGTCAAACAGGTAGATGTACGGTTTGTATGGCCGTTCACAACACTAAGGAATTTTGCCCTTCCATAGCAATATTAAGGATTAAAAATAATGAGGTATTTAAGAAGAGATTTTTGGTTGCAGATTCAGAGATATTTAAAATTGTTAGAAATGTATTAAAGAACATTGCATGTCTAATTTGCAAATCTAAGTCACCAAAGCACATTTGAGAAAGGACAGGGTAATAGCTTTAATTTGTCAATTGAAATTAATTCCACATTTATCCAGTGGAAGAAAGTAAACAGAATTTGGACAAATCCCAGGCTATTGTAAAGTGATCTATTTCATGTGGATTCTGAAAATGAGGGTTGGAAAAAAAATGTTGCAATCCTTTGACTCTTCGGACAGTTTTCAGTTCTGAAAATGTTCTTTCAATATCTCCACTTTTAATCCCCCTTATGCTAGTTTAAATATATGTAATGATAAAGAACTGGTTGCAAATGTGTTCCGTTACTATTCTTTTAAATTGGTTACTGGTAGGTCTTAGGATTGATCCTGATTTGATCGTCAGATCTTCAGAAGCCCACCTTGGCTCATGGTGCAAAATAGATAGATAGATAGATAGATAGATAGATAGATAGATAGATAGATAGATAGATAGATAGATATTTTATTTACAGCCATAGGCCCATACGAATAAAACACATAGATAACAACTTGTACAAGGTGGGCACATCAGCCGCTATAACATAACACACACCCCAGTCATCCACAATGGTATTAAAAGAATAAAACTAGATGAGAGTAGATGTGTATTTAGAATAAAATGGGATAACATACTAAACTTTAACTAGTTTGTAGTGATCCTTGGCGTCGCTTGTGGGAAAGAACAGCGACCAGGTACCTTGCCACTTGCAGGGTCATATGAGTATCCTTATCTTGCAAGATTTGGGCAAGGTGGAATTCTGTTGGGGTACCATCTAATTTCTGTATTATCGATCCCAGCAGATTTGCCCGTGGCACACTGAACAAGGGGCAAGCAAACATAATATGTTGGAGAGATTCCACTGACTCCTTGTCACATTCACATATAGCAGAGGCTTGGCCCTTTGAAAATCTATGTCTCAGGACATTGGAGGGAAAAGCGTTAAACCTCGCTTTGGTAAAGGCCATTCTATGGGCAGCAGTAGAAAGGGAGGAGAGGTATGATGGGACGCGATGGGTTAAGGTAATACCGATGTTCTGAGGAGAGCAAAAACCCCCCAACATGTAATTTCGCTGTAGATCGATGTTATCCAGTCTTTGTCGGATCAGTCTTTGAGCAGTATTTAGATCTAATTTTAGGGAATCTGAAGGGGAGATTCCATAGCACAAGAGTTTAGCATGAATTCTACTAGTCCAGAGGCTAGAGAATTCATCTCGCCATAAGCATTGGACAAGATAGTGGCTTGGTAATCTGTGAATGGTGCAAAATAGCAGGTAGAAAAGGGCACCTGAGGTCAGGTGATGGGCAGGTGAGCAGTTCCACACACTTGTCAGACTTGGCCCATGGCAGATGCGGGAGGTAACAATCTGGTTCACCAGATTAGAAAGGTTCCTTAAATTGCTATACATGAAACATGAATGTGAGTACAGTGGTACCTCGGGTTACAGATGCTTCAGGTTACAGACTCCGCTAACCCAGAAATACTACCTCGGGTTAAGAACTTTGCTTCAGGATGAGAACAGAAATCGTGCTCTGGCGGCACAGTGGCAGTGGGAGGCCCCATTACCTAAAGTGGTACCTCAGGTTAAAAACAGTTTCAGGTTAAGAACGGAGCTTGGCAGTTTTTCATTTCGTTTCAGATTAACGACAGATAATGCTGTGTCATCTGCACCCAGATAAATTGTGGTTTATCTTAATGATGGCTAGTGAAAATAAGTCAACTTCCAACCCTACTTTATGAGGCAAGGCTTTTTCATTGACCGTAGTTAAGTCTGGCCATGGTTTAGGGTTCGAATGACATACTAAACTGTGGTTTATTTTAAAAAAGCAGTACTTCCAATACTCCTTGCAGTTGTGCCAGAGGAGGAGGAGGGAGGGATACTGTGTAAGTCCCAACCTAACTGTGGCTTTTCCTAATCACCCTTAACCATTGTTTAGTGTTGTGTGTTAACTGGGCCACAAAGATATCGGCAAAGTAAGAGCAAGAAACAAAACAAATCAGAAAGCAATGCATTTAAATAGGCAGAATTTCAGCACAAACTATTAGATGTACACCCTGTGGTAACAGTCTTTCCCATGTTTCTTTTTAACAAGTTCTTAAAAACCCAACCCTTCCTCCTGTTCTTTAACAGTTGGAACCTATGAACTGAAATAAAGTATTCTCCTGGAACAGCCAGGCATGCGGGGTTTTTTATTATTCCATTTTAAACCAAATAATATGCTTTTATCATTATTCTGTTCAGCCAGCACTCTGCGGATAAGTGCTACCCATCTTTCTCATCGGCGCACTTTTTCCAGCGTAGAGAAAGAATGAAGACTTCGCTGAAGAAAATCAGGGTGAGAAAGATTCAGAATGCCCCAAGGAAAAAAAGAACCAATTTTCTTTCAGAATGTCGCAGACTCCTCGTCTCTTTCCTTTCAAGCTGTCTGCTAGCTTTCTCTTAAACCACTGTCAAAAGTGCTACAGTTTTGACCTTAATTGTACTGTGTAAAGATATCACTTAACCCCAGAGGAAAAAAAATATGGGTTGATTTCCCCCCACCCCATTTTGTACTGGTGGCAGGGAAATTTGATATTGCACATCACAGGGAAGGTCAAACCTTCCTCAAAACCTTAGCATGAGGTCAAACATGAAAGTCATTGGGCCATTTTAGACCTTCTGTTCTTCCTTTGATATATGGAAGTCTTGCCTGAAATAACACAGTAAGATAGACTACTGGTTACCTGGAAGAGAAGTTTCAACAAAGAGTCTGGGAGCATCACAAGCAGTCACCTCTGCTAGATGTTCAGTTCAGAAGATGACAAGGTCTACAACTCAGAACAGTCATTGTCTGCTTAACCAAAGGAACATACAGCTCACTGCTAATATTTACCACCTATTTAGATGATGCCCAGTATACCGGCTTGAAGGTGACGGGTGATCGTTTATTACCAACCTTGCAAATCAAAGGGATACCACAAACTCACAAACTGAACCTGTGACTTTGCAGTCTTGCAACCAAGTCTCAGGAATATTTAGGAAAACAAGGTCTGGGAACAAAAATCTGGCTGTGCTTAGACTAACCCTGCAGGATTTAAAATGAGAGGGAAAAATATAAGAAACTATAGATGAGAAATCAGGCTAGGATGGTTACTGAATAACAGAAGATTTGCATGTAAAATAGATGAGTGCTGGGAGGGAAAGCGGTGGAAGCCTTTTATTGTTTAATGCTATATTCTGCTATGTTTTCTATTATCTTCTTTTTTCTTTTTCTTTCTTCTTTTTTCCCCCTTTTCCTTTTTATATATTTATACTAGGTGGTAATATATGAGTGAATTTGTTTGTGTGTTTTTTTTCTTTTTGTATTTGTATTTTATGATGAATGCTAATAAAATTTAAAAATTTTTTTAAGGGATATAAGTCCCCCAGACAATGAAATGATTTGTGATTGTCTTTTGTCTCTGGCAAAATACCTTTACACAAGTTGCGGCTACGCTGCTCAAACTAAACCGATTGAAATCTGGGAAATCATATGGGACCCCTATATATACGATGGAAGAAAATCAGGATCTAGCTGTACTTCTGGGGGGGGGGATTTCAGCTGGGGTGCATCAATGTCACATTCATGCTGCCCTATGTAATAGTCTGTGATGTGCCTGTCCGAGTTCTGCATCTCCTCTTTTAAGCATTGGATAGCATTGCACCATTTAATTGCCACAGTTATCTTACAATCATAGAATTGCAGAGTTGGAAGGGGTCCTGGGGGTCATCTAGTCCAGCCCGCTGCAATGCAGGAATATCCAGCTGTCCCATGTGGGAATTGAACCTGCAATCTTGGGATTATCAGCACCACTGAGCTACCCAGGACTGTTTTATGTGGTGAAATGGGGGCTATGCCTTCTCCATGTGTATGTAGTGGTAGGTGATGCAGATGCTTCGCAAGTGCCTAGTCCACATTGAGGAAAGGGAAACGTGAGACAGTTCAAGCTTGCATATGCATGCCTAAATATGGAGTGCTGTCACTTTATATGAATGTTAAAAGCAGAATATGTACCTGTCCATCATATACAGAGCATCCTTTGCTGGGTGAGCATGCAAACAGACTCTAAGAATTTGAAATACTGGTGCCTACTAATTTCATGACATATCCGTGTTTGCCTATTGTAGAAATGAAAATGCCTCCAGGCACTTTCTGTGGTATTGAGCAGCTAAAACAGGCAGAGAAAGGCGTTGAGACGTGGCCCAGTTCATGTTGATTTTGTTCATCTCCTTTTTCTGGAACATCCATCCTGGGCCAATATATTTCCTCGACTATTAAAAGCTTTCAGGACAGCACTCAATTCTATCAGATCCAAACGACAAGCTATTTTGTTATGGAAAGATGCTGCCCTTTTATGTTTGAAATATAGCTTTCAGCTTTCAGATGCGGAAGTCAAGGAAACACTTAAAATCAAGGGCAAATGATAAGATCAGCATAGTTACTGGAGAGAGGTAAGCTGTAAACAGAAAGACAGCTGTAAAGCAAGTTTGGTCACGGGCAGAATGTATAAACAGAGCCCAATCTTAACATCACAAAGGACAGACCCCCCCCCCCCACTCCCCAGCCCGGTCTTACAAGGGGAATACAGGAGAGACAACCCCGTGATTCCTTTGTAAGGCACATTCAGGGAAACCAGGTGGAGGGAATCAGTAGATGTGATGGCCTGGGATTCAGACTCAGATGCTGAACCTGAGGGATCCCAGCCTGCACAGGATTCCCCGCCTCCAGAACCAGCAGAGCCAAGGCTGGCGCTTGAGTCTGAAGGGTCCTCACCTGTGCTGGATCCTCAGGTGCAGGCATCAGCTGAGTCTGCTCTGGCTCCTGATGGGATGGAGGACCCATTGCCTGCAGGCGCTCCATTCCCAGCCCCGTCAGGGGAAGCTGAGGTTGCCTCTGGGTCCGGTAACCCTTCAGCCTCTCCTGAGCTGCAGAGGCTCAGGGCAGAGAGGTGAAGGGAACTGAGTTCCGGCAGGAGGAGTGTTTGCCTCTAGGCCAGGAGAGGCGAGTCACCAGAGGATCGGGGCCGCCCTATGCCTCGGGGCAGATAAAAGCTGGCCAGCCCTAGCCCCAAGTTGCGGGAGCAACATTGTTGGTTGCTAGATCCTGCTAGTGTTCCTGCCTTAGACCTGCCCTGGTTTCCTGCCTGTGTTCCTGACCTGCCCTGGTTTCCTGCCTGCGTTCCTGACCTCACCTGATGACCTGCCCTGCTCCCAGCTTTGGCTACATTGGACTGTCTCTACCCTGAACCTATGAACCACGGACCGGTCTAGGACTTCATCTCTTGGGTAACCCCTCAGGACCAGTACAGTAGATAGGAGGGTTGTTGTTCTTGCTGTTTTTTTAAGTCAAGGCTGTGTGGTACACGATTGTCTCCACTGGTGCACCAGCACAACGGCTGCCCTCACTGCAACCTTGCCCTATTCCTGTCTTATCTACGTGTCACAATGCTGGTGAGATGAAAGCTCTATGGCCTCACCCCTTGGCACCACTGGGAGTGACAGACCCGCTGGACCCGCAGACCATCTGGAAAAAAAGAGATTCCTCCAGCCAGGTTCAAATGACTCACACAATCCCTTCACACAAATGGCTTTCCATGTGGTCCTCATGACTGGGAGTAGCCATGCTACTTCCGTAACATCTGAACTGAGCTTTGCTTCTGCTCACCTCTGCCATCCTGGCGTGTTCAAGAAACCCGTTGGCCTTATGTTAGGATTGGTATTCCTCTTTTTTTTTTAATGTTGGCTCCAGCACCGTGTTCATCTAAGCCCTTTTTGAAGGCTTCCTCATCCCTGACATGTCATAGCCAATTGCAAAGATCTGTCATGTTGCATTAAGGACGCTGGATTTGACTTGGCATGATTCACCATCCCAAGGAAATGTCAAGCTGATAAAAGTCAAAGAGTTGCAGGTTTTATAGTTATTTTGGCACTGTTGAGATACGGAGAGATGCAGATTAAGCTGGGGGTTATTGTTGTGTGGTTTGTTTGTTTGTTTTTAAGCACCTCTAATAACCTCAAAACACCATGAACCATAATGAAATGATTTATGGACATTCCTATAGTTTCCTGAATGTATGTTTTAGATTACCTTTACTCAAGGAGGTCATGGAGCAGGGTCAGTGAAGGGTGTAGTCTGAGGAACATCTAGAAGTTCACATACAGAAGTCTGGAGGTTGCCCACCCCTCCTTTTAGCCCCACGAATGGACTCTAACTTGCGAGAAGTTTTAAATGAAATCTTCCATGCTCTAAAAAGCATTACCATGATATGAGGTGAGACTCCTTGGACTGAAGTTGGGTCAGAAAGGATTATTATTATTATTATTATTAGTATTATTATTAATTATACCCTACCCATCTGACTGAGTTGCCTCAGTCACTCTGGATGGCTTCCAGCACATACAAAAACATAATTAAAAGCTTTCCTATACAGGGCTGCCTTCAGACGTCTTCTAAAGGTTGTATAGTTACTTCCTCCTGATTCCTCAGCATGAGGGACTAGATCACAGGATCCTGCATTTTGAAAGGTGGAAATTTAAACTGGATTGCAAATAGATATACAAAGTGAATGTTTCGGCTCCAGTACATCCAATGTGACTGACTTGCAGAGAGAGACAACTTCAGAACTGCGCTTTTATAGCAAATACATGAAACTAGTCAGATTAAAATCAATGCCTGCAGCAGCCTCCTGTCTCTCTTTTGCTAGTGTTCTTGCCTACTGGAGCTCGCAGGATAATTTCTTCTTCTTCCTTGCGGAAAGCAAAGGCTGTCTTCTGAGAGGAAAAAGGAAATGGGCCCAGCATGCTTTACGTTCCTTACCCTGAGCTCTTCCTCCTCCACAGCTGCTGCTCAAGCACAACAGACCTCTGGCAAGTACAGCAAAGCACTATGTTAATGTAAGATTAAAAAAAAAAAGAGCGAGTGAGATTTAAGTTGGGCCAACAGATAAGAAACCCAGCCTGATTGTTCGCACCTAGTAACTTTCACTCTGCCCTCTGGCCACACTTTTTGCAATGTGGAGCTTAATTGCATAATCACACACTTCTGGATATATGAAATAGTTCAGCATCTGAACGAAGGCAGTTGTCACTGACCCAGGTGTCAAAATGTATACCTGTCAGGGGCTGGGCAGAGGAGGAGGAGTGGTGGAAAACACCACCCCATCCTGACCCTTCCAGGGAGGAGGAAGAGGAAGACACTATAGATTTACAACAGGGGTTTGAGGGAGGTCACAGCCCAGAGGTAGAGGAGGGGGAAAGTTGGGAAATAATGGGAGAGGAGGAGCAGGCAGAGCTGGAGCAGCAGCTGGCAAACACATTGTTACTAGAAAGCGTTCCAGATCCACCATCTCCCAGAACCCGGAGAGCCTTAAAAGTAGGAGAGCAAAGAGCTCAAAGACAGAGGGCACTTAGCGGCACCTGTAGAGAAGGTGATGGTGACGATGAATGAGGAAGTGGGAGAGACGGGGGTGGAGATTCACTCAGGACAATGCCATTATCCAAGAGGCTGGGTACTATAGCCTCTCTCTGTAAAGTTTGAAATAAAAAAGGACTGTAAGTAACTTTTCCTTGTCTTTATACTTTCCTGGGCAACCAGCCGGGAGCCGCTGACTGCACGCTGACAATACCTTTCTGTTGCACGTGTAGCAGGAAAAAAATCCCTGAGATGATTGTACATCGGTCCTACGTTTTGGCAGAGCGAGGCGGCCATGCCACGAAGCTGATTTGGGGTGCCATGTCAGCAAATGGTTCCTTTTATCGTGTTGTTTTATTGTATTGTTACTCGCAAGAGATGCCATTGTAGGATTCTGCAGATGATGGTGGTGGTGCCATTTATTCATTTATAAACTGTTAGTGCCGCTTAAGGGGATGCGGGTGGTGTTGTAGGTTAAACCACAGAGCCTAGGGCTTGCCGATCAGAAGGTCGGCAGTTTGAATCCCCACGACGGGGTGAGCTCCCGTTGTTCGGTCCCTGCTCCTGCCAACCTACCAGTTTGAAAGCACGTCAAAGTGCAAGTAGATAAATAGGTACCACTGCAGCGGGAAGGTAAACGGTGTTTCCGTGCTCTGGTTCGCCAGAAGCGGCTTAGTCATGCTGGCCACATGACCTGGAAGCTGTATGCCGGCTCTCTCAGCCAATAATGCGAGATGAGCGCCGCAACCCCAGAGTCTGGGGACCTAATGGTCAGGGGTCCCTTTACCTTTACCTTTTTAGTGCCACTTAGGCTTTTCGGGTTGCCATACACCTGGAATTTCCTGGACATATCCAGAATACTGTAGTTGGTAGCCGTGTCAATTTTGTTTTGCGATTTTGCAAAGAAAGCTCAACCACTTTTCTGTCCAGATTTTCACTGTTCGAAATATGGCAACCCTATCTAAGTGGCTTACGAGTCTAAAAACCAATTAGGTGCACTAAAAAAACCAATCACATTGACATTATCCATTGATAATCATTTGCTACAGGCAGAAAAATCGGGTATCAGTAGAAATGGAAAAAAGTTGATACAGTTTGCATTTTATGGTGAACTTAACTAAATTGCACTTTACCAAACAATATGGGAAATTAATTGTAGCCATCCTTCAAAATTCACACTTCTCCAAATCTTGCAATGCAGCTCTCTAGCGAAGTAGTATTTACGACAATGCATACACTTCAGTAAAGTGTGCAGAAAAATGCATACATTAAAGAACATAATATATGCAAAATGTGCAAAAGGTAAAGGGACCCCTGACCATTAGGTCCAGTCGTGACCGACTCTGGGGTTGCGGCGCTCATCTTGCATTATTGGCCGAGGGAGCTGGCGTACATCTTCCGGGTCATGTGGCCAGCATGACTAAGCCGCTTCTGGCGAACCAGAGCAGCGCACGGAAACGCTGTTTACCTTCCCGCTGCAGTGGTACCTATTTATCTACTTGCACTTTGATGTGCTTTTGAACTGCTAGGTTGGCAGGAGCAGGGACCGAGCAACGGGAGCTCACCCCGTCGCAGGGATTCGAACCACCGACCTTCTGATCGACAAGCCCTAGGCTCTGTGGTTTAACCCACAGCGCCACCCGTGTCCCCTATGCAAAATGTGTATATTAGGATAAATTCTCACTAAAATGCTGATGGGGACTCCCCCTTCCTTTTTGGGAAAAAGCAAACTGACGTGGAAAAGTGGGGAACTGATTTTAAGGTTGGAAAAACGAGAAACCGACAGAAACTGAAATGGACAGATTTTTCCATCCTCAGGTATCAGAAGTGGTTCAGGTATTGGGCAGCTTACCTTGTAAAAACCTGGGAGAGGGGTTTGACTCTGGTATTTCCTTGAATAATGAGTCCAGTCTTAGTGTTGGCTTTCTCCTTCCCCCTCTCCCACAGCCCAGCGTGGCTTGATTATATTTACAGTATCATCTTCTGATGTCAGAAAATATGCAGTAGAATGGGTGGGGAAATGGTGTTCTGTAAGAAGAACTCTAAATATGGAATGTTTAGAAGAATTCTTGTTCTTCCTGGATTACATAGGACGGGGAATTGGCAGGAAGAGTTAAATCAAGAAGGACTTGATAGGAGAGAGAGAGAGAAGCAGAGAGACAGAGACAGAGATGGGAATTTATCAGGATTGATTGAGTGATCATTTACTAAAACCATAATACCAAATCCTACTTAGATTAAACAATAGGAAGAAACCCCATTAATTATGCTAAATATACAAATCTTCTGAAGTCTGAATCCTAAAAGATCTCACTTTGCAGCAATCTGGAAATAGCGTAAACAACCCAGAGTAGCTTTTCCTCAAAGCAAGTCACCTTTTGGAGAAGTGAAAATCATTGGCTATATGTAATATGGCTTATTGATTTGAATACTTGTATTGTTTTTGCTGAATACCTTTGACTAACTCAACTGAAAGAAATAAGAGTGAATCTGTACATCTACAGAGTTGAAGAATAGAATCTTCTGGCTTTCCATGAGCACATGTTTCCCATGATGCAACAGCATGGTCCACATATATTGCATTTTCATTCCCTGCCCTGACTCATGTGGCGAGTTGTTCTTCATGTGACACCTCAGATTGGAAAGCTCACTAAAGTGATTGTCGTTTCAATGTCAAGTCAGTCTCTGCTGGGTTCAGCGGCTTGTATATTTGACAAATCAAAGCCCATTATATCCAGTCTAATGCCTTCCCTTTGCGTCGCATGCCATAATTGCTATAATAGTTTCCTTGTGAGGATCTTTAGCATTTATCAGAAGCCACAACAACAACAAATAATAATAATATCTGGGATATTTATGAAATGTTAGATTTGCTTATATGCATCGCAACCGACTTCGAGTGTTGCAATATTGATTATCTAAATATCTGTTGGCTGCTCTCTTCTGAGTATTCTCTTGCTGACTGACAGATCCCATTACTTTATCTGCCGAGGAATTCAGATTTGTGAAAGTTAAAAAAAAAAAAAAGGAGCGCCGTACGTGAATCATCAATCTTGCTCCGTTGTTAACGTAGAAATGTAATGGAGACAGCTGGCATTTCCTTGACATGTTGTACGATGTCCCCCAAAATCTCTCATCTTCCCAGCCTTGACAGAGAGAAAATTAATCGCACAGACAGCGATTTGTCATTTTGAGGATTATCCGGGCAGCCCAGGAACACCGAAAGCTCCTCGACGTAGCAATTTGTGCAAAGATTCCATGGTGACATAACGACTGAAGTGGCATTTGGTGGGTTACACAGGGATGTGAATTGGTCCATTTAAGTTCTGGGCAATTTTGGAAGCAGCTTGCAAAACCTGGCCAATGTTGCTTCTTCTCCTTAAGATGGCAGCAGTGTTCTTTGCCTGTGTGCAACGAAATTGTGGAGGAAGGGGAAAGATTACCATATGTATTAAGCAGAGAGTTATTTGTATATATTAAAAACATTTCGTGTGTAGGATAGAAAATTAAACAGGAAAAGGAACTTCCAAATTTGAGTCAGATCCTTTAAAAAAAAAAAAAAATTCTTAAGATTTGTAGGGTTTTTAAAAAGTTATTAGGAAGGGGTGGCATAACTTGTGGAGCAGCAAGTGAGACTGCAGAAAAATGGTGATAAATCACAGCCAGAGAATCTGCCCTGTGTTCCTTGTCTTGAAAACTGGCTGCTTATTTCCCCCCCTGTTTCGTTTAATTTATCGGTGCTCAGGGCTTTGCAGAAACTTTAAACATATTGGGCATTTGGTTTTAAATTAATATTGCCAAATTTAGGACTAATCAACCCAGGAAGCTTAAAAAGGCATTTATAAAAGAAGAGCAGATAATGTGGTTTTAAACTATCAAACAAATTTTTAAAAAATCAGGAAAGTATCAATTTCCCAAAGTTAAACTTTATATATTAGAGGTATAATGAGCGTTCACTTGCAAACATTTTTGGCATGGAAATAGCGTTTTGGGACATATGAAATTACTTTCCCAATCTCCCAATGGTACCTTGTTTTTATACTGCATGTACAGTTGATAGTCACTAGATTCACAATCTCCCATGCTCCTTTAGCACATTTCCCCAACCCTTTTACTGCATGATCCTAACTAATCTGGAATCATCCAATGAGCATAATGACACCAGTGAATTGAAAAGCCAAGCCACAAAGCCAATTCAGAGTATGGCAGGAAGCACTGCCCTCACTCAGAATGGCCTTAGGGAGAGAATTGTTCTGCAGGCATGTTTCCACCTGGTCAAAGAGCCAGTGTGATGTAGTGGTTAAGAGCGGTAGACTCTAATCTGGGAGACCGGGTTCGAGTCTCCACTCCTCCACATGCAGCTGCTGGGTGACCTTGGGCTAGTCACACTTCTCTGAAGTCTCTCAGCCCCACTCACCTCACAGAGTGTTTGTTGTGGGGGAGGAAGGGAAAGGAGAATGTGAGCCGCTTTGAGACTCCTTCGGGTAGTGATAAAGCGGGATATCAAATCCAAACTCTTCTTCTTCAAAGCTCAACCCCCTCAAACACAAATCGAGGGATAACAAAACACACACATATTTGAAATCTTATTTTTTGTGATGTTTCTTGTTTTGATCCAATATTTCTCAGCCTTCTATTTGTTGCGGTTTGTTACAAAGGCAATCTTCTGTTTATTTATGAGGCTACAATATATATTTTCTCAGTGAATTCACTCTTGCATATTAATATAGTCTCTTTGCACCACTGCCTTCGGGTAGAAGATATAGAACAATTAGATCAAGAACAAATAGATTGAAGCACAGTTTCTACCCAAGAGCTATAACCATCTTGACCTTCGAGAGCTGTGATGTGTGTGTGTGTGTGTGTGTGTGTGTGTGTGTGTGTGTGTGTGTGTGCGCGCGCGCGTGTGCATGCATGTGTGGCTTTTTTGGGGTGTGTGTGTGTTTTGTGCTGTTTTTTTCTTTTCCTTTCTGGTTTTTACGGGATGGCATGCAATTTCGTTGCACTTGTATAGCGTTGTGCTTGTACTTGTGCAATGACAATAAATAAATAAATTATCTTATCTTATTATCTTACCTTAATTGTGAGCAGAGAAAACTGTGTGCCTTTCTGCAGTAGCTGGAATTAATTGTTTGGTTCCAAATAGTGCCACCTTAGGTGCTTGACTAAGGCGGCAGAAGAACATTTGACCTGTCAGGGAAATGGGCAAGAGAACAGACCTCAACAGCAGATGTTGTCTAATTCATGTGACCTTTCTGAACGAAGGTCCAGGAATCATTGTGAAGTTTGTTCTGAAAAAGTGGGTTCTGAAAAAGTGGGTTCTCCTTCATGGAGAGCAAGTGTTGCGGTGGGGGCTAAAAAGTCACCCCACTGTTGCTGGGTGGGTTAGGATAGATGACCATGGCAGGTGATTGGGCCCTGCGGGTTGCTGGGGAGAATGCTATGTAGCAATTTTTGATGGACAGCTCAGAGGTTATATATTCCCAGTGCAGGCAGCACGCGGCCCTTTTTGCTGTGTGCATCGGATCACCCTCCCTCCCTCCCTTTATTTAGGCTTGTGCGTTGATCTTGCTATGCCTGTCATGGGGTCGTCTGCTTTTGGGGCAGGGGCCTGGTAGGAATTTTTCCATCTGGCTGATTGGCTGTTGCCATTTGGTTTTCGCCTACTGCGTAGCAATTAGTCACAACTTGTAAGGTTGCGGTTAGGCATTGGTTATGAATTTGGTTGGTGGAGGGGATGTGGTTGGCTGTGCCTGCCCCTCCAATGCTGCTGCGTGGGGAATTCCGTTAAAGGAATCCAGGGGCTCATCATGCTTTTGTCCGTTCCCCTGGTCGGGGGTTAGGGCCACGCAAGAGCCCCTGGGAACATTTGGGGAGAGGCGAGGGCCCGGGCCCCTGACCCCTATTCTCTCCCCAAAGTGTTTTCCCTTTACTGACTTCCGCTAACCGGGCGGATGTCAGTCTGCCCCCAGGAGGAGGCAGCTAGTTGGAACCAATGCCTAAGCAACCACTCACATTTTGTATTTTAATAAAAGTTGTGACCAAAATCATGCCAAAAACCTTAAACTTAAATTACTGTGTGTAGTGTGAGTTATTTAGGGGGGGTGGCTTGGGGACCTCGACACTCAAGATAATTTGCCTGCCCACCTTTAGGTAAATAAAATCCATTGTTTCGTCAATTTGTGAGCGCAACCCTTCACTACATTTAATTTGTGCTTATTTTTCCTTCCTGCTTGTCCCCCCCCCCCAAAAAAACAGGGCTCAGAGCTTTTCAAACTGTTTAGAGGGGGAACATTGGAATTCGTGTAAAATTCTACTCATGTAAAAACACGCTGATACCTGGACCATCCGTGGGCCAGATTTAGAAGGCGATTGGGCCAGATCTGGCCGCTGGGGCTTAGTTTGCCCAACCATGGTCTAAATCTTTGTTTGGAAAGTAATCTAAGCTAGTAGCTTTCACCACACATTCTGCTGATTCAAGGCCTGTGTGTTAACTCAAGTTTCTTGTGTTAATTCACAAAACCCTAAACTACTTGAACCCAAAGTTCCTTAAGGACCAACTAATTCCTTGTCCTCCACCTCAATCACTGGTGTCTTCTAATGGAACTCTTCTTGAGGCCCACAATGCCCTGAGGTTTGGTCAGGGATTTTTAGTGTGTCAGGTTCTGCCCTGTGGAAGACTTTGCCGGTAGAGGTCTGGCAGGAAGAATCCCTACCTTCTTTTAGATGTTTTTCGAAAACTACATTGATCCAACGGGCCATTGAAACTTTTTTTTTTTAAATGAACTAGTGATTACTGACGCTTTTAATGATCTTCTTGTAATATTATATTTAAATGTTGGTCACCGCTTTCCCATATTTTTATGAAAGTGTGGTCTATAAATATTTTTTTATAAATAGACAAATTCCGGTTTGCTGTCTAGGGTTTGCTGGTCACTCAAATTCTTCCTAAGAATACTGGACTGATACATCAAGATACTTCATTAGATTTTAAGCAAGTGCTTAATTAGGACAGGGCAGTGCTGATTAGTTCTGGCTTAAGCAAGATGCTCATGCACACTTGCTTTGCCAATTTAAAAGATTCCTCAGGACCACAGGTATTATTATTATAAAAAAGACCAATAAATACTATAATAATAATAATAATAATAACAATAATAATAATAATAATTAATAATAATAATTTATTATTTGTACCCCGCCCATCTGGCTGGGTCTCCCCAGCCACTCTGGGCAGCTTCCAGCAAACATTAAAATACATTAACACATCACAGATTAAAAACTTCCCTAAACAGGGCTGCCTTCAGGTGTTTTCTAAATGTCATGTTGATCCCTTTAACCTCTGATGGGAGGGCGTTCCACAGGGCGGGTGCCACTACCAAGAAGGCCCTCTGCCTGGTTCCCTGTAGCTTTGCTTCTTGCAGTGAGGGAACCGCCAGAAGGCCCTCGGCGCTGGATCTCAGGGTCCGGGCTGAACGGTGGGGGTGGAGATGCTCCTTCAGGTATACAGGACCGAGGCCGTTTATTATTTTTATTTTATTATTATTATTATTTATTTATTTTATTAAAATAATAAGCCTGCCCCTGTTGCACAAGGCCATTTGCTGGCCAATGGGTGTGCACCTAGAAAATCATCTACAGGTTTTAAAGATTCCGTGGCAGAAAGCCTGAGATTTTGTTACATGGAAATGTAGCCTAGATTTCCTGTGTGGAAGATCTGAAAGCTATTCCTTTGCTCAGCATATCAGTTTCCCCCAGCCTTATGCTGCTGTGTTTTATAGAAAAGTGATTCTGCCAGTCCTTCTCTATTCTGTAGCACAATGCCTATTCCTTTATTCAACCCTGTTGAATATTTAGTGCAACATGTTATTTTCTTCACCCCAACTAACGTAGCTGGCTGCCTTGCGCCACCTTCTCCACAACAATCTTGATCCTGCAGAAGGTGACAGAAGAAAGTACACAACTTATCTATTGTAGGACAAAACTGCATATCTAAGATTTAGAGTCATAGCTGCCGCAGAGATGGGAACAATGATTGCTATTTGCCGGACCCGCGACACAAATAGATGAGGACAGCATGTTGACTTTAGCAGAGCAAAGCTGGTTTTATACCATCAAAGAGCTTGGTCCTAATTCTCACCGGTTTTTAGCAGTTTGAAGAAATCAATGCTGTTCATTTGCAGCCATTATTTCTAGCAATGGGTGTGCATCAGTGGTCACCTGCAGAGGCAAGCTAGGAGTGTGAAAATACTCCCGGCTTGCAGCCTTCTGTACTAAAGTAAGCAGAACTGTGGCATTTACAGAATAAAATAGGCCTGCAGAAACTAGAGCGAACAGAGAAAATTTGAGCTATATTTCAGCAGATATTAATATTGTGTAGTTTGAAGTGACTGGAAGCATAAGAACTGACTCCTCTTGGAAGAAATTCATTGTTCAGGCCCATAAAAATATTATTCAAAGTTTTACTGGCAGAACTCTTCAAGAAAAAAGAACGTAAGCATCAAAGATATCCATACAATGTCTTGTGCTGTTCAGCACAGACTCAGCATCTTAGAAAATATGAAAGCAGAGATTCCCCAAATCCAAACTGTGACTCTCCCCCCATTTTAGCCTGATTTCCAGCCTCCATTGGCCTTAGGCTGTGCAGAGAGCCATTTAAATGCGTTGTTCTCTCTGTGCAGAGAAACTAACACAGGCAACTCTCTTGAAAATGGAGATTTGCAACTCAATACCTTCATCACATGATCAAAGGTTCACTCTAACCACAGAGTAGAAAACAATCAACAGTTAATCATTAACCCATTAAGGAGCTCGGAGTCCTTTAGAAAACAAGATTGGGAAAACCCCAGTGTTGGCAACTCTTCAGCAATACACATTTAGGCATTTTCAATGTAAATTAATACACATATATTTTCATTTCAAGCCCAGCCTCCAGTCTCCTTGACTGTTCTTCAGCCTCCCATCCTAGGAAGAGAGAAGGCATTTTGCTATGGGCAACTGGGGCACTGCCACTCAGAATCCCATCAGAGCCCAGAACTTGAACCCGCACTTCCTCACCTATGACAACCCACTCTCTGCTCTCTTTCATATTTCTTGGAGTCTGCATCACTGGAGTCTGCTCTCATTCATATTGTATGTGTATGTAAGAGAAGTGGATAATATCTGCAAATTCTATGCAGGTCTCCTTGGAAAGCTAGTCCCACTGAGTTTAATGGAGTTTTCGTAGGAGTAAAGCCTTATTCTCAGTCCATATTGTGTTTTGCACAGAAGGAGGATGGGGAGGAAGCCATAATTAGTTGTCTCTATCTGCTGTGGTCCATTGCTCTACCTACCATTAAACATCCTTCCCTCTGTCCCACCAGTCCCAATTTGCACCAGCCACCACTACCGCACAGAGATTTGCACAAAGACACACTTAGACAGTTGTTCTGCTTGATAAGCTAAGGTTCCCATGTGCCGGGGGAGGTTTCTAAGCATGTTCAGTTGAACACACTTAAAACCCCTCTTCAGAACTTCATGCTCATCCCAGGGGGTGAGATTTGCATGTACACTCCTGTTCCATCCCCAATTAAACATTTTATATGTTCTTATCAGTGCTTTTTTCCGGGGGGGGGGGTTTACAGGGGTACGCACACCCCTAAACATTTTGTGAATCTAACGGAAGAAGAGACTTTTTAAAAATATTTTTTTAGTTTCTTCTCTAGCACGGTGAATCGTCAGTTCCATTGAATAGCACGGTGAATTGCCAGTTTTGTTGCTACCCCTGATGGCGGCCTTTTGTCCATTTACTGCATTTATTCCCCCCGATTTTAACTATAAAATGGTGATTTTCTTGAGTCAAACTGAGAGTATCCCTAAACATTTTTTTTAGAAAAAAGGCACTGGTTCAGATGAATTCCTGAATGCAACCTAGGTGAGTAGAACACCTGTATAATTCTCTCATTCTCCCTCCCTCCCTCCCTCCCTCTCTCCCTCCCTCCCTCCTTCTCTCTCTCTCTCTCTCTCTCTCTCTCTCTCTCTCTCTCTCTCTCATATCTGTATTCCTACAATGGTTGGGCTGAGCCACTGTAGGACCCAAGAGTCTCTAGGGATCTTTTGTCAAAGAGTGTCTAGGATCTCCTGCTTTGAAAATACATTCAACTTCTGAATGCTGCAAAGTGCTAATTAAGTGTGCTTATCTACTCAGTTTTTCATTGATTGCATTTCTTCAATTACACTCTAAAATTAAGGTGCATCCTATAAAGCAAATGCTTTATTTGTATTGATGAAATGATTACTACCTCCCACTAAACTTCCCAGCAACTCAGTATGAAGGATGTTAAAGATTTCTGAGCATTAGAGATGCACATGCAAATGCCAGAGCCAATTTTTGGATACTACTAAAGGCTATTTCAACACAACCCTTGTCTGACAAAGAAATGCATCTCAGTTGCCTGCTGGTTTGTGTGCCAAAGATACTATGCAGATGTTACTTCGTATACATATCCATGTTGCGTATATGTGAATAGAAATAGTCATAAGAATGAGGGTTCGGATGTTTTCTATTATACCCAGTGTGAATATCCATGGGAGAACCTGAGTTTGCCATCACAGAGGAAGACTCGAGACCAGGGGTAGGCAACCTAAGGCCTGTGGGTCAGATGCGGCCCAATCGCCTTCTCAATCCTGCCTGCAGACGCTCTAGGAATCAACGTGTTTTTACATGAGTATAATGTGTCCTTTTATTTAAAATGCATCTCTGGGTTATTTGTTGGTCCTGCCTGGTGTTTTTACATGGGTGGAATGTGTGTTTTTATTTCAAATGCATCTCTGGGTTATTTGTGGGGCATAGGAATTTGTTCACCCCCCCACCCAAATATAGTCCAGCCCACCACTTGGTCTGAGGGACGGTGGACTGGCCCACGGCTGAAAAAGGTTGCTGACCCCTGCTCAAGACACTGTTTTAGGTTGGGGAGAAGGTTATATTTATTAAGTATATATTTAAATTTATTTAAATAACATTCATTCAAAGTATAAAGTATATAAACAAATATTTATTTATTTATTTAAAGTAATATTTATTTAAATAAATAGTTGACATTTATTTATTCCATAAATGTTATATTTATTAAATATAATAAATGTATTTAATATTTATAAAATATAACATTAAGGGAAATGTGAGGATCTGCAGGGAAAACCAGTTAACCTAACATGATCCAATTTAATGAAACAAATCATAGGTGGAATCTGCACACATATAAAAAAATGCTGTGAATATGCTTTTTTTATATATATAAAAAAACGTTTTGAAAAAGACATTGAATTTGACATAGCTCACTCTCGCCAACTAGTGTCACATTTGTACATTGCACTTTACAACACATTTAAAATGTTTTATTTGCAGCTGTATAACTGGGTCTATAGTCTGAGCAAGAAATTTCCCTACTCGTGGGTTGGGACAATATACTAGAAAAGTCACTACGGTACCTGTGGCCTGCAGAAAGGATGGAAAGAAATTCTTCCTCCTTGCTACATGAGAACTGGGTCTGTGAATCAGACAAGTATACCATGGCCCCTTTGGTTTGGCATTCACCTCAATGTGCTTGCCTGGTCCGCAGGGCACCCCTGTCACCCGCTAAGCAGTGTGGGGCAATGCCAGAGTGCCCCATCTCATAATGCCCCAGTATGAAAGGTCCCCATATCTTAAACTGGCTTTCCTGCCTGGAGTAAAGACCAGATTAACAAGAGATTGCACCACTCCAAAAATCATTCCCAGCAGTGTGGAATAGGTGAAAAAGAGGAGCACTGGGCCAATTGGGGGCTCCCCCCACAAATTTTTACTCAGCCGTTTCAACAGGCGACTGGCAAAGCCCACAATGTAGAAGTAAAGAGGAGAGACGATGATGGTTGACACCATAACAGAAAAGAGATGAGGATTTTGGGAGGAGCAGGAATAGTTCCTGGGCTCTATAATTTCTCAAAACTTAAATTGGTCAGGCAACATCAATAGTATTATTTAAAAGGTCCACCAGAGATTGTATTTCCTGCGTCAACTAAGGAAATTTAAATTGCCCCAGGAAGTGTTGATCCAATTTTACTGAGGCATCATTGAAACTGTTCTCTGTAATTATATTACTGCTTGGTACGGCACAGCCTCCAAGATAGACAAGAAAAGGCTCCAACGAGCAGTAAGAATTGCAGAAAGGGTAATTGGTGCTAGCTTGCCTTCAATAGAGACACTCTATGCTACCTGAGTTAGGAAGAGAGCAGAGGGAATTGTCGCAGATCCTTTGCATTCCGGTCATCAACTGTTTGATTTACTTCCATCTGGATGTCGCTACAGGACTTTATACACAAAAACGGCCAGGCACAGGAACAGTTTTTTCCCCTTGTGCCATTAAATTGTTAAATTTGTAGTTGTGTAGTGGAAGGGGAGGCCAGTTATGGGTGGGGTTTCTTTGCTGTGTCATTGTATTGTGAGTGGAACAGTGTTTGTATAAGGTATGTTTACATTGCAATGTAGCCAAAGCAAAATTCCAAGTATGTTGGAAAATGTACTTGGCCAATAAATTTTTCCTATTCCTAGAGTTATCTCTCTCCTTCCCCAGCTGGATTGCTCAGGTGTCCACTCATGGGTTGTGGCAAACTGGCCCCTACATAAGAGTAGGAAGAGCAAAATTTGCAGAGGCAATTTCATGTTCTTTGAGACATGTGGATAGTTATGTAAACTGTAGAACTCAGGGCAACTGTCTATGGGTACATGATGAGATTGTTTTCCAAATCATAGAGACCGACATGTAGAATAGTGCAGTTTGTCTCCCCTGCACATGTTGCTGATCATTAGTATTCTGTAGCATCTCCTGCATGTTTTTCCCCCCTGACTTCATCCCTTCTTTGATACCATCTGGGATACAATCGGAGAATCTGCTTATCAGCATGCATAATCAGAGGCACAAACAAACAAGATGAGTGTCTGTACACTGTACATTGAGAATCACCTAATGCAATTTCTTCCTTTTCTTTTTTCTTCTTGTAAGATTTCTTTGTTAGGTGACATATACTACATACCCATCAATATTTTTTTGACTGCTCCATTGTATGTGTACTATGTGTCATTGCATATGCGTTTTAGGTAAAGGTAAAGGAACCCCTGGCCATTAGGTCCAGTTGTGACCGACTCTGGGGTTGCGGCGCTCATCTCGCTTTATTGGCAGAGGGAGCCGGCGTACAGCTTCCAGGTCATGTGGCCAGCATGACAAAGCCGCTTCTGGCGAACCAGAGCAGTGCACGGAAACGCCATTTACCTTCCCGCTGCAGTGGTACCTATTTATCTACTTGCACTTTGACGTGCTTTCGAACTGCTAGGTGGGCAGGAGCTGGGACCGAGCAATGGGAGCTCACTCCGTCGTGGGGATTCGAACCGCCGACCTTCTGATCGGCAAGCCCTAGGCTCTGTTGTTTAACCCACAGCGCCACCCGTGTTCCGTATATGCGTTTTAAGTCCACTTAAATTTGAAAAAGCTGTAACCCACAATGAAAGAGTTGCTTTCCGTAGAATGGCTGATTGTTGCTGAGAATGTACACAAAGGATTTACAAATCACATAATTAGGAAAAAAAATGTATAGAATATGGGATCAACACAAAAATGTATTGGAGACAAAAACACTACTTTGGCTCTCACCGTTGGAAGTCATAGCGGTAAAGAAAAAGAATATGGACAACTTATAGAAATATATTAAAACAAGAGGGAGGAGAGAATAAATGAAAAGAATTTAAGGATTTATCAGGAAAGCTAACAACATGGATACAATATCATCATTTGAATGAAGCATTTAAGAAAGATGGGATATGAGGGTTTAGGGAACAAATATCATAATTGGAGGGAGCTCTGTTGGAATGTAATGTTAAAGCGCTGTCTGAAATGTATAAGATACTATTGGAATGGGAGACAAAGGATGAGCAAGTAGAATCTTCAATGATACATTGGGCAGTTGATATTGGTTATAATATAGACATGGAAGCACAGGAATGATTGTGGAATACCGATATAAAAATTACAGAATGCTAGGGTTTAAGAGAAAACTATATGAAAATGTTATATAGATGGTATCTAACACCAAGTTGTCCACAGTAGAGGAAAAAAAATTGTGCCAAAGTATAGGGCACACTTTCCATATCAGATGTTTATCTCTATAGATATTCCAGGGATTCTCATCACCATACATATGTAAGAGGTAAGAACTTTTGCTGTACTAACATGAGATATGGAATTATCCACACCGATGCACCGAGGCACTAGATAGATAACAGGACTTATCTGAAGAGATACAGAGTATGTGTAGCTTTTCTGCTGAGCTCCAGTCTCAGAGTCTTATCTATTAGTTTAAGCCACACTATATGGGAGCATACTTGCAACCAGGCTTTTTGTGTTGGTTTATATGTTATAATTTCCCTTTATATGCACAACAGAAAGAGTTAAAAGGAATCTTATGTCTAGATTGCAATATGATAGTCATTAGCTTTTTGTAGCACAATTATTTCAATATGAACATGAAAAAAGTTTTCATTCATCCATATATTTTTTTAAAAATTAAGGGCGGGGCAGATTATTGCACACACCATGGTATGTTATCCCATTCCTAGTTAAGGGTCTATGGAAAAAAGATTAATTGTTGTCAAATATGTGGGCCACAGTCGACACAGAATTAAGTGAGCATGATCAAGTCTCACTGAGGCTAATTTGTCCGTTACTTTTAAGGCAACTGATTTGCATCATTTCAAAAAGGAAAAGTAGAAAGATAAACATTGTGGAATCCTGGAATCAAGCGAAGAGGGAAATTGTGTTATTATTAAGCTCTCCTCACAGAAAAGGAGTAGGATGGATTCCACCACCACTTAGTCTTGAGCTACCATTCTTTTCAGCCATGGCACCCAGCTCTCAGATTCCTCACATTCTGAAATCTGTATTTGTTGTTGGCGTTTAGATGAATGGTCAGTATGTGGCTGTTTACATGAGCTACTGGAGATTAAAACTAAGGAAACACTGGCGTGCAGCTGGAAGACTTCTTTGCATTGTTGTCATTTTATTACAAAAGAAGGGGCAGATGACACTCATCAACCTGGGAAGGTAGCCCATACAGGAGAAGGAACTAAACCTCTAAACCTCTGCTGCCTTGCAACTATATTCATTCATGAGAAAGGCATGTTTACTTAGAAGTAAGTCCTACATAGTCCAGTAGGGTTTACTCCCAAGTAAATGGTTGTGGATTGCAGGCTTAGATTTGTTCAGCCTTTTTATTGTTTTGATTTTGGCAGTCTCAAATATGAATTCTTGTATGCTGTCATCTGTGAAATACTAACAAGCATTGCAAGTCACCTGTCAAGTACTAACTACCAATGTGCATACCATTCTAAAGACCTTTACTTGTCAACTCCCCACTCCCCAAAAAAACCTCCACCCCTAATATTAAATAATATTAAACAAGACCCATCAAATACAGCTGAAAACAGTAGTGGTTTTTCAAACTATGTTTCTAGAATCCTTGCTTCTTTGGAAGCATATCAAGGGTTCTTTGATAAAAAGAATAACTTAAAGACATCATTTGTGCCCTAGTTATGATTTTTCTCTTGTATGTGATGCAGTTTCTAAAAGATAATGCAGTCTTAGGCTGCATTAATAGAAGTAAAGTGTTGAGACAATGAAAAGCAATAATTCAACTCTATTCTCTACTGGTCAAGCTGCATCTGGTGTACTGTGCCCAGTTCTGGCCACCCCCTTTTAAGAAAGACATGGTGTGTCCAGAAGAGAGCATATCCACATTTCTGCATCACCTTACCAGTTTCTCTCATGAAAATTCATCCGCAATTTTTACTACTCTACACATTATTGTGTGCAGTTTTGCATGGCACACACATCTTTGCAATACACTGTAACACATATGTGCTTGTTCTTTTCACCAATGTATTCATTTTTATGCATACTCTATCCCAACAGACACGCTTATTGGTTTGTAGAATCGCATCGCAAAATTCGGAGATGTCTGAATTTTGAAAGAGAGCTATGTCCTGGTTCACGTACCGTTTTGGAAACTGCAAATTAGGTCGGTTTGCACTGAAATCCAAATGGAACCACATTCCACACACCTCCATCCTTACAGGTTTTTAACATTTAGGCTTTCATTGAAGATGCAGTCATCTGAATTTTGATACAACATTGTAAGAGAATATAAACTCTGTGGTTCTCACTAGTCCATTGTAAGAGAATATAAACTCAGTGGTTCTCACTAGTCTGTTCACATGTTTAAACGGGGTACAAACTGGGAGTGAGGGTAAGATTCAGGCTTACCACAGCATGACCTGTCCCTGATCAGCGTATGTTCCATTGCATGTGTGAACCAATCTACATGCAAAGACTATGGTATGCATGGTTGCTTATATAATAATAATATAATTTATAATAATTTATTATTTGTACCCCGCCCATCTGGCTGGGTCTCCCCAGCCATTGGCTTCCAGCAAATATTAAAATACATTAACACATCACAGATTAAAAACTTCCCTAAGCTATTATACATATGCTGGGTCTGCCACATGTTTGTTGATTTACAGAGACCAAGCATGGAACCAGGACTATGCTGACGAAACTAATGTTAATAAGCACTCCGGACTCATTATTGCTAAATAATAAACTCATCATTTTTAGAAATATACATTTATGAATGTTTTCCTTTTTCTTCCTAATCCACCAAGAATATTTTTGCAGGTCTGCAATTTATACTCCCACTCATACGAAAAGCAGAAAGTATACAAATTCTTTATGGAGATCAAAAGCTGAACATAATAAAGAAGCATTAAGAACATGGAGTTCTCTTTCCGAGCTTTGGCCGTGAGCTACTTTTTACAGCTGATTTATGATTCTCGAACGAAGAAGTTTATGGCGAAAACTTTGACAGACCTTTCAGTCCAGTTTGTGCTAATAGACTCTGATATTATAATTAATAATGCATGCAGCACTTTACGGTGTTGTCATTTTTCCTTCCCTGTTAAGAAACTGCTTTCAACTTTGCCTTCAATTACACTGATTAATTAAGCTTTCTTTGTCCCCTTATATCTATTAGCAGATTCAGTGTAACAGATGTTTCACTTTTGGGGTAATTAAGCATATTTTTAACAAGGAAAAAGATGAATTCCATTAGTTACATTCATATTTTACAGATAATTGTGTTAAGTATCTCTATAATCTCCTTAGATGCTGTACGGTCCTAAGTTTTAATGCCAGATAAATGTATTGCCATGTGGAATTTTGATGACAAATCTTCTCCCCCTTCCTCCACCAGAAAACACACCTGGGGGTGGTCAGGAGAAGAAATAAAATTGGGAAGTGAAGCCAATCACAGAGAGACTTGAAACAAGAATCTCATGGCAGAAGACCACAAATAGCCAAAATAGGCATGGCTTTTATCAGGTAGCTCAGCACTGCATAGCAGGCAATCAGTGGGGGGGTAGGTGTGGGTGTACTCACATGTAGTGGATCACAACCATGGAGGAAGGGTTGTTGTGGGGGGGGGGTTGACCTCTTTGTCCCCATCATTACCATCTTTGGAATTTTCACCCTTACCTGCTATTCAGAATGGAAAAAAAGCTCCCATGAGTGCCTAAGGGAGCTTTCTTCTCTTTGCAAATAGCAGCTGCGGGTGGGCATTTTTTCTTGGAACTGTGGCAGAGGCAAATGTTCAAAGCTTAAACTCTCCAAAATGGCACAGTCCCAACTCAGCTCCCCCCTCCCGCTTTTCATAAACAAACAAAACTCCAGTTAAACAGCCTTAAACTAAACTATATGATAAAAGGGACACCTAGTTTAGTAATAATAATAATAATAATAATAATAATAATAATAATAATTTATTATTTCTACCCCGCCCATCTGGCCGGGTCTCCCCAGCCACTCTGGGTGGCTTCCAGTAAACATTAAAATACATCAACACATCACAGATTAAAAGCTTCCCTAAAGAGGGCTGCCTTTAACCCTGTATGTTAAGGAGTGCAGCATCAGTCACTGAAACTGACATGTGGTTTGAAACCTGGCCTTGTTTAGTGAACAGAACAAATCCTTCTGCCAGCTGATTGGTCAGTAGGGGTTGGCCCAGGCATGTCACTGCATGAAGCAAACCACTGCCACCCCTTCTCTCCCCTTTCCCTTCTCTCCTCTCACCCCTCCCTTATGCTTTTGCTGCTGGTATCATGAAGGCAGCCCCACCTCACCTCTAGAGCAGGGGTGGAGAAACTTTGGCCCTCCAGATGTTGCTGAAATACAACTCCCACCATCCATAGTCATTGACCATGCTGGCTGGAATTGTGGTTCTACAACATCTGACAGGTTAAAGGTTCTGCACTCCCACTCTAAGGAATGTTGAGCTGCTCTGGAAAACCAGTGCGCAAGTGTTCCGCTCTCCCAAAATTGGGGGATGATGTAACTGAATGGGATACACAGCCAGCACACGCCACATTTTCTTTAATGGGATGTCCCAGGGTCTAGCCTTGATACAGAACCTGGTAGTGGGATGCAGGTGGCGCTGTGGTCTAAACCACTGAGCCTCTACTCAACCCCATTGTCACCTTTGACTGGACGTAACCGTCCAGGGGTCCTTTACCTTTACCTTTTACAGAACCTAAGTAAAGGTAAAGGGACCCCTGACCATTAGGTCCAGTCGTGACTGACTCAGGAGTTGTGGCGGTCATCTCGCATTATTGGCCGAGGGAGCCGGCGTACAACTTCCAGGTCATGTGGCCAGCATGACAATGCCACTTCTGGTGAACCAGAGCAGCGCATGGAAACGCCATTTACCTTCCCGCCAGAGCAGTACCTATTTATCTACTTGCACTTTGATATGCTTTTGAACTGCTAGGTTGGCAGGAGCAGGGACTGAGCAACGGGAGCTCACCCCGTCGTGGGGATTTGAACCACCAACCTTCTGATCGGCAAGCCCTAGGCTCTGTGGTTTAACCCACAGCACCACCCGTGTCCTTTTACAAAACCTAGTTGTTCGTGAATGTTGCCAACACTGTAACCTTGCCTTTGGTGTTCAGCTTACACATTGCCAGCACACAGGGAAGAAGAGTCAAGACAACCAAATGTGGACAAATAGGTTTAGGTGTTCTTCTGACACATGGGTTTATTTGTCATCATCCCATATATTTTGCTTTAGATCACTCATGCAATTCCATATGCTTACTTGCCTGTGAAGTGCATCATAGCAAGGGTAGTTAAAACTGGGACTTTTCTCATTTCCCCCGCTTCACTCCAAATTCTTTAACAGGGCTGCATAATGCAAATTGCACAAATATTACATCAAAGGGAAAGCATCAGATTGGGAGAAATGTGGTTGAACCCATCACTTAACCTGTTAGATGAATAAAACATTATAAATCCCATGTTCTCATTGGGTGACCAGGAGAAGACTACTCTTAAATTCTTAAAAATGGACTTTCTTCAGCACCACATCAAAGAGTTTGCATATTGCATGAATCATTGATTAGCCCAGGGCATCTTAGCAAATACTATTAAAAATGTATAAACTAACTTTACTATATATCAGGTCTAATTAAAACCATTCCAAAAATATCTCGGATCACCTTTGCAATAATAATTCTTAGTACCACCAAGAAGCTTTTTCCTCCCACAACTTTCAAGTGAGTTTTATTTTCAGTTTTACTTTAAGAAAGAATGGAACTGTGTTCAGAGTCTTCCAATCTAGGTTCTGTGCTGCTCTGGTTGGGCATTTGCTTGATGCTTTCACAAAAAATCCATATATTTTTTTAGGGCGGGGGGGGGGGATGTGCCAATTAATCCCACCTTCTGGTGTTACCCTCCATGCAAATGTAATTTGCACCTACTAGGCCTACCCTTAAGAGTATGAATACATTGTAGGGAAGGTCTGAATTGGAGCAGCGTGTTCATGAACATAGACATTCCTTGTGGTGTGTGGTGAATTTTTTTGTAGGGAACAGTTAGGGCCAGAGGTGCCACCTTGTGCTGGACATTTTTTTGGGGGGGGGGAAGGGCAATGTCCCAACATCATGTGCAGGAACATCGCATCTCCCTCCCTAAGACTGGCATAAGCTTCCCGGGTTTGGGAAGGAGGTGCCAGGCCTCTGACAGAATGCTGGAGCCCACCTGCCTCCTCCTCAAAGCCAGGTGGGCTTTGGAAAGGTGGTGGGGGGCTCTTGGACCCCGTCTGAGCACTGTGCCTGCCTCCCTAAGCTGGGCAGAGGGAGGAGTCAGGCTTTAATACTTTAACACTCTCATTTAACAGGAACTAGTCTAGTTCCCAGGGGCGTCTTGCCCATGGAGGCAAGTGGCGTGGGGCGCCAGGGCGCCAAGTTCTGGAGGGCACCAGAGAAGAGGCGGAGGCTGGACCCAGCGCCTCCCGGCATCAGCTCACCACCCTCGCCCACCTCACTGAAGCAGCGCCGTGCCCGGAGCCTTCTTCTTTTTTTTTTTTAAATAATTTTTATTGGTTTTTCAATTTTATAGGCATTTTACATTTTCATCACGGTCAGGTTTTCATTACCTCCCCCCTGTGGTGGGAGACCCTTATCTAACCCCCCTCTCGGAGGGGGATACCCGTTATTAATATTTCTGACCTTAATTATTATTCCCTTAACTTTGCCGGGGCCTGGCCCTCTTCCCAGGCCAGGTCACTTTCATTATACTCACATTTTCATATGACTCCCTCACATCCACCCCATTGTTTTCATATTTTTTAAAATTCCAATTCTAGACAGATTCATATTTCATCTTCAATTACTTCACCTTCAAATATTATACTTTTACACTAATTGATATCCTCCTCAGCATACTTCTTATTTTACTTCAAATACATATTTCCCGTCCGCCTCCCCTCAATCCCTGGGTATGTAGCCTTAATATTGTCTCTTAATCTTATCCTTAATAGTCTATAGTCTTAATAGTTTCTCTTAGTCATTCCTTTGCCGTGTCCATAGTTCTTATCCTGAAATCCAAAAAAGAAAATAATTATATGTCATCCTTCACCCCACACCAGTCGGCTCCGAAGTCCAAAACCATAGTCTCTCTTGTGAGGTGTTTTTCAAAGTCCAAAGCCAAACCTCCACTTGTTCAGTCAGGCCTTCTGAGTCTTCTCTCTGCTGCTTTCTGTTGGTTTTAATTTTGCTGATTTTCCTTATAATCCTTATCATGTTACGTCGCTTAACAGCTCCATTTTTCCTGCGTTTAGAAAGTTTTTTCTTGCAGCTGGTTGATATTAGTTTCTTTTCCTGTTTTTTGGCCTTGACGTGAGATTTCCCCTCCTCCTTCACCTGAGCATCTAGTTTGGCCTTCACTTTGTTTAGGCTTTGTCCTATCCTGTTTGCGAAGTCTTGGGCTTCAGCTCTGCATTCCTCCAGCACTTCCAAAATTTTCCACAAGTTTATGTCATGTTTGTCCACCATGTTCAGGGGCACAGCTTTCCACAGTCCAGAAAAAATCACTTTCAAGTTTTTAATCAATAAATCCAATGATTCAAATCAATCCACTTTATTTGTCGCTTTTCCGCTTCCCTTCAGCTACCCCCAAGACCAGGGGTGGCAAATGGGTTAAATCTCCGTTACAAGGTATAACTTATGTTGCAATTCAAATGCCTCGGTAACAAATTTCTGTTGCAATATCTCAATGGCAGGGGACGGACCTCCGTGTTGAAGTCCCAAGCCAGTCTCTAATTAAGTCCAAATTAGTCTTTTTTGTACTCACTTTTCCAAATTGGTTGCCTTGGAGGAATCGGTGCGCTCGGCAGTGGACAGTCTCGCAGCTTCTCCCGACGGGGTTGTCGGGTCCATGGAGCTCCGCCTCCCGCTCACTCTCGGGAGCCCTTGCTCGGGTCTCCCGGGGAGCAGGATCGGCGTTAAGAGCTTAGCCGGACCGCTGAGACCCTGGGACGCCCTTCCCAGGGGTTTTGGGGGCCGCGGTGCTGGCGCAGTCACCCCTTTTCCCGGTCGGGTTGGGGAATGTCAGGACCGACATGTCCCCCCGACCGTCCGCTCCGGCGTGCCGACCAGAAGTGGACCATGCCCGGAGCCTTCTTCCCCGCTGGAGTCACCCTCCAGCCGCTGCCCGTCTCCTCCAACCCCGCATAGCTGCCGGCAGCGCCGTAAAAAGGTCAGCAACTCTGGGAAATGGGGGGGGGCGCCAAAGGGATCTTTGCACCACGGCGCCGGATATACTTAAGACGGCCCTGCTAGTTCCCCTAGTCCATTGACCGCATTCCTCAGGGGCAAGCTCTCCTCTGCCTTCTTCCCTCACAGAACTACACTTCCCAGAGTTCCCTGGGAAGAAGGACTAACTGTGAAACCACTCCAATAGCTGTAACTCTGAGGGAAATAGAGGTCTTCTAATAATTCTCAGAACCCTTAACAAACTACAGCTTCCCAAATTATATGGGGGAAGACATGACTGTTTAAAGCGATATCATAGAGCTTTAAATCCATGGTGTAAATGTGACCATAGAGGCAGTTGATAACTTCCATCCATCTATCTGCATATGCTGTGATTTTATTTTGTCTGCTTCTCTTTGTATAAGGCTTATGAGTTAAACCATTGCATTAACTGTTGGTTAAACATAGCAGAGACAACTGCTAGCCGGTTCTGTGTGGAAAGTTCAATTCCCTCCAAGTGCTGCCACCCGGATCAATAATCGGAAAAGATGCATGTCTTCAACTTTCTCCTTGGTTTTCTGCTAAATTAATAAAGAAATCAAAATGTATAAATTAAGGGACAAATAAGGTGCTCTTTGCAGTGCTGTAAACAGACTGTGACCTAAAACATTTGTTCAGCATTCTCTTCTGTTAACAACATCAGATTCAGATCATTGGCTCATATTACCTGGAGACAGAAAGAAAATTGGTTGAACTAATTAGGAAATCTGCAATACAGGTAATGCATGTTTAAGGCTCCAGGAATGGGTAATAGAAACAGACCTGCATAACTGATTCAAGGGCTATCTATGCTTGTAGCCTGCCGTCGATAAAATGGGACTAAAAGGCAGATATCTAGAACAAAGGAAGCAATTCCGGCTCTTCCATTTAAGGCTGTCCTTAGATTGAATTCAGTCGGTCAGACAAAAGTCTGAGCACTTCCCCAGCAAATCACATTATGATTTTGCAAAAGACAGTTACATAGGTATTTGGATTATATTTGTGTTCAAAAGATGCATCAACAAAATAAATAAATAAAGAGAATAAACCATTTTAATCACTCGCTAAGCAGACCAGATATGTCTTAGGCATAGCTTCATTCCTCACAATGGAAATATGCTAAGGTTGAGAAAGTGTACACTGAACTTGGAGTCAGTCCTTCAAGCAGGGACTTTGTTACAACCTGTGTGCAGGGCAGGGGTCAACAATGGGGTTCCGGCGAGTGGCAGTATGCTTATCAGTACCTCCTATAGGAAACACAAAAGAGCATGGTAAATATCCCTCCAGAAATGTACAATGCATAAGAAACATCCCTCTACCTCCACAGTTCCTATTTGCACTGGCGTGGCCTTTTCTAGCTTTAGAGAACACCCCCTTAAGCCTGCCCACTTTTGATTCGTTGCCAGGATGGAATACCCACCTTCCCTTCTTTTCCGAACAAAGAGCAAACGTGGTCATGGCTGATGTAGGTAAAATATGAGACGAAAGCTCAAATCATAAAGAACATACAGAGCAGTTTGTATACAAGTTTTCCCACTCTACACACCAACTTTTTGTAGGGGGGTTCAGTCATCTGTAGGCATAGGCATTGGATGGATGCTGCTGCTCTGTAGTTTTAAAGACTGTTGCCACTGTGGTTGTTTTAAGTCAGATGCTTTCTTTGCTTTTTCTTGTCCTTGTTCTATGAAATTTGATTTTGTGTCATTGCATCACCCTGATAATTGTATGGTGTTTTACCCCGCCATGAGATCAGTTGTGATGAAGGACAGGTTAGGTCTAGTCGTGCCCGACTCTGGGGTTGTGGCGCTCATCTCGCATTATTGGCCAAGGGAGCTGGCGTACAGCTTCCAGGTCATTTGACCAGCATGACAAAGCCGCTTCTGGTGAACCAGAGCAGCGCACGGAAATGCCATTTACCTTCCCACTGGAGCAGTACCTATCTATCTACTTGCACTTTGACGTGCTTTCAAACTTCTAGGTTGGCAGGAGCAGGGACCAAGCAACGGGAGCTCACCCCGTCGTGGGGATTCGAACCACCGACCTTCTGATCAGCAAGCCCTAGGCTCTGTGGTTTAACCCACAGCGCCACCTGCACCCCCAATTTAGTTTAGCTGCCCCCAAAGTTGTTGAGCTTTTTTGGGGAGGGGAGAAGCCAAAGTTGTTGAGCCTTTTGAGCTTTTTGGGGGGGAGGAAAATCGCCCCCTGTAACAACAAGAGGGACCAGTATACAGTGGGTATACATTTGGCACCCCCCAGAATACATTTGACGCCCCACAGAATTTGGCGCCTTTCACCCCCGAGTAAAGATGGCCCTGATTGCAGGTGAAATTGCCCAGGAGAACACCCCCCCCAAATAGAACTGTACCAATGGACCGAGTTCAGTTGTAAATGCAATGTGTACACTTCCCTAGGAAGTGACTTCACTACCAATTCTTGGCTTTTCAGTTCAGCCATATAGCTTGACAAGCGCGCCAACTCTATGGGGCCAATGTTGAGGGAGTGAAGGCCGACCGTGGAGTCAAGCACGGCACAACTTCAGTGGCCGGCTCCTCCTGAGAGGAGGAACCGCTGGCCATTGAAGCCATGTCATGCTGGGCTCCGTGCTCAGCCTCCTCCCAGCGGTGCGACGTCACACGTGTTGCACATTGCATGTCATGCACATGACATCATATGCCATGCCCATGATGTCACACGTGTGTGACACATGATGCATGCATGATGTCACACTCACAGGGCACATGCCACGCCCCCTAAATTTTGGGTGCAAGTCGGCGCCTCTGTAGCTTGATCAGATTTCAGTGGCCTAGTTTTTTTTTTTTAAAAAAACCCACACACACAGTGATGCTTTGCCATAAAGTAAAATCCTTCCAGAAATCAGCATTGGCCCCTAGAATCCTGCACGTCAGGGTAATTTTATTTTATATTTTTATTTTATAAGAGAAGTTATAAACTGCCAACTCATTAAAAATCATTAAAGCATCATAAAATTATAGACTAATAAAATCCAGAAGAAATGACCAACCCTGAATCAAATTAACTCTCTTAAAACTCTGTGTGAAATGGAAACATTTTTATCAGGTGACAAAATATAAACATTGGATTTGTAATGGCTTACGGTCCATGCAAAACCATGCACTGCTAAAAATTTGCGTATGGTGGAGTAGCAGGGACATTATATAATGACTTAATGGAAATAGGTTTATGCATTCCAGTCTGGTTTGCTTGTTTTATTGGTCTCCAAACAAAAGAAAAGAAAATGGGGGGGGAGGGGAAATACAATTTCCTTGTATCACATGATGGTAGGTAAATAGCAAAGGGGAGGGAGATGGTCAGATCTCTATCACCACAAGGCTGTTGTCTGCATGGACCAGGCTTTACTTATTCAGGTTGTACCTTCTGGACAGGTAATTTCTGCCTGGTATTCCCATCACATTCTCTTCAGTTGGTCAAGAGTGACCTCTTGACAGCATCTCAACATGCTGGTGCATCAGAGGCAAGACAGATTTCATAGCAGTTCCTTAGAATTATGTTCCTAACTGTGGATTTCTTCAAAAACCAAAGTCTGATAGCCTACTGGCTACAAATGGGTGAAGAATGTCAGTGTAAAATGGTAATAATAGTGAAAACATAAAATATAACTCTTATTATCATTATTATTCTATGTGTTTCCAAATGTGTTTTAAACTTTGATTTTAATGTTTGTTTTCATTAATGTTTTAATTGTAAGCTACATTCTGTGTTCTCATCCATCAAACAATCAAAGTAATTGCTAGTTGTTGATTTGTTGGTTTAGATACATTCTGTTTTTATTTAAAGGGACTTTGTCAGAACTGGTATAATGGTGTGTGTGTGGGTGTATGCTGCTATCTTTGTTGATGTGTTCAAAAACAAAATTATTTTTATTTTATTTATTTGTCACTCCCTCCAAAAATATATATCTTGAAGTGGCTTACAGCTTATAAAGAAGAATGTGATACCAAATATAAAATACGCTAGGTGTTGTTGTTTTTTACAAAACCACTCTTGTTACACTGTCATTTAAATGTGGTAGATACTCCATACAATATGCCTCAAATGTTTTACTTTGAGGGCTAAATTATATATATGAGATGTACTTAAGCAACAGCTAGGTTAACAATATCAATTCATGTCTGTGTTACTACTAAACACGCAGTTCTTAAGGGATTTGGCAGCCTTGAAATTTTGTCTACATTTTTAGTAGTTATTATACTGTGGCGACTTTCATAAACAAATGAAAGGGAAACAACCATGCTTAGATCTGATAGAAGCATGCGGTTGAGGTACTGTAAGCAAACCTTGACAATTGGGATTCAAAGTGGATTTGCTTTTGGATCTGGATCTTTAAGCTGAGCGCAGCTTGGTTTGGAGACGGGTGCCGAAGCAGTTTCATAAAGCGAAACTGTGCTCTATTTGTGTGTGAAATTTCCCCTGGGCTTCCCTTTCAGCTTGCTCTTTTATCAAATCTCCGAACTCCTTCTTGAAGTTAGAAGAATTTAAAGGACAGCTTGTTGTGTGTGGGGTGTGTGTGTGTGTGTGTGTGTGTGTGTAGGAAGGGAGCTTCTGAAGAGGAAACTCTTCATAAGATGCTGAAGTGTCTGTGAACTGCCTACGCAATCCAAGTCCCTTTGGATTTTAGCTATAGTGTCTGTATCAAGGACTACATATGTACTCTGAGAACCCAATCAGAGCCTCGGCATTTAACTTTCAACTGACTCATTTTGGTGGGACGGCAGGAACCAGCTAATGTTGTTTTAATGCAGGATTCATTGTTTCATTAATTCTAATCTGCCGCCAGTGTGGCCATTCCCCTCCCTCCTTCCATTTTAAAGCCATAACAATGAGCATTATTTATTCCTAAACGTGTGTTAATGAATTTTACAAGCATGTTGGATGTAGCGACTGTCAGGGAGCCAGCCAGGAAGCTCGGAGCCAGAGTCAATCCCGAACTATGCCAAAGCATTACTCGAGCCATTGGAAATGATTATCCACATACAAATGGGAAAATACATAAAATGATATATAAGGTCACGGTGACAGCCAGGAAGCAGTGCCAGGATATTCTTACTGGCTTGGATTCTGCTTGGCTCCTCTACTTATATAGGCATAGAGCTGAGGAACAGCCAAACACTTTGCTCGAGCCAGGCATCTAACATCCTTGGCTTGCCCACCTCAGTAGCACAGCTGTCATGGCAAAAACAACCCATCAAGCATGCATCTATTTTGCCATCTTTTATTTTCTATGACTTTGCAAGATGTGACCACCAAGGGCAGAGTTATTTGTGCCATTAAAAGTTCTGGAAGTAGATCTCTCTAAGCGTTGGAAACACAACAACTATCAGCGATGACTAAGGTTGGGATGCTACGTTAACTGGGAGCTGGGTGGTCCTATGACATTGTGGTGAGCTGGTGGGAGACTTACCACTTGGGGGATTAAAGCATGGATGGGGGAACCAGAAGCCAAATGTGGACCCCCCCAGGCCCTCCCTCTATCTGGCTCTTGAGATGCTCCTCAGACCACTTTGCTCTGCACCCTCCTTGAGTGTTTTTGCTTGACTGGAAAGGCTCTGTGAACCATCACAATATCACTGACATTTTTTTTCCTCCACTTGGATAATTTTTGAATGCATCCCCATCTCCTTTATAGATGAAGAATGGTTGAAAACAGTGGGAGAAATCTTTGGCACAGAGATCAGACCCTCCAAGTGTTCCTATTTTCCAGGGACAGTCCCAGATTCACAGAAGCCACCCTGGTTTCTGATTTGATCCTGGAATGTCCCACTCCTTAGGAAGTGTCTATTTTCATTGGAGAAATGTTGGACGGTATAGAGTTATGTGCCCCCTGAGCCAAGGAGATACGTAACTATACAACCTTCAGAAGACATCTGGAGGGAGCCCTATATAAAAAAATTGTTAAATGTTTTATTATGATTTTATATATGTTAGAAGCTGCCCAGAGTGTCTGAGGCAACCCAGTCAGATGGGTGGGGTACAAATAATAAAATGATGATAATGATGGAATAGGATGTCCCTATCTTCATTGGAGAAAGGTCAGAGGGTATGAAAGCTCTGTTTAGGCTTTTGTGTGTGTAATGGCTCAGCCTACTTTCTTTTAGACTGTCTGCCAACACTGGATGAAGTAAGATGACCTGTAAGGCAGAGGTGGATGACCTGTTGCCTTCCAGATGTTGCTGGACTGATTGGGGCTGATGAGAAATGGAGCCCAGCAACTTCTGGAGGAGCACAGGCTCTCTACTCTTGGTGTAAGGGCTGTAATAGGGCTGTACACCACCCTCAGTGTGGTGGTAGCAATATTCCAGGGGGGTCAGGCGCTTACCCAGGGTCATTGCCAGGATGCTGTCAGCGGCTCTTGACTGGTAGCCCAGGAATGTATAAAGACAATAAAAAGTTTCTTACCATCCTTTTTTATTTCAAACTTTACAGAGAGAGGCTATGGAACCCAGCCTCTTGGATAATGGCATTGTCCCAAGTGAATCTCCACCCCCCTGTCTCTCCCACTTCCTCATTCATCATCATCATCTCCTCTATGGGTGCTGCTACGTGCCCTCTATCTTTGAGCTCTTTGCTCTCCAACTTTTAAGGCTTACCGGATACTCGCAGATAGTGGGTCTGGAATGTTTTCTAGTGACAACATGTCAGCCAGCTGCTGCTCCAGCTCTTCCTCTCCCATTATTTCCCAACTTTCCCCCTCTGCTGCCTCTGAGCTGTGACTCCCGCAAACCACTGTTGTAAATCTAGACTGTCTTCCTCCTCCCTGGAAGGGTCAGGATGGGGAGGTGGTCTCCACCACTCCTCCTCTGCCCAGTTCCTGACATTCATGTTTCCATTGGGAATTTTGACACACCAGAGACTGTAGTTTGCCACATCATCCACATAGTAGTGAGAAATCAGGTTACAGCAGGGGTGGACTTTGGTCTTTCAAAATTTGGCACCACCCCTACTTATTGCATTCTGTTCTTCTGGATTCACTACGCCATCGTTATGTGGGAGATGAGTAGGAATGTGGATGAGGGAATATTGTTTAATATTTCCTATCCCAGCTTGTGCTAACAAGCTCCAAACTAGCAGAGTTTCTCATCCCCAATAAAGCACAGCAAAACGTGGCGTTTAAGTTCCTATGAACTTCTATAACAAGGCAGATTCCTGGCAAAATATCCCCTGGTTCCCTCTTAACAGAAAATACACGACACATAAGCTTTTAAAAGTATAAAGGTTTTACTCACAGACATTCCAAACTTCTACAAGTCTCAGAAGGCAGGCTAGCTTAGATTAAAATGTATATACATGTGGAGACTCTCCTTAAGGGAGAAGGCTCCACCTGGGCCCTCTTGGCTGGAAGCCAAGAGTGCATCTTCTCTTGAGATGTTGCATCTTCGAAGTTCCGATGGAAGAGAGAGAGAATGGCAGCTCACCTGTATCTTTGAAATAACTACAGGTAAGGCCACTCCCACTTCTGGTCACACAGAGGGAGGAGTCTCAGTCCAGGAACAGGAAACTGTGGCTGGAGGACTGAGGCCCCTTGTGTACATTCTAGGAATGTTGTGATTGACTGCACCAGTGTTATACATCCCACACGTTATGATGCCCTGTGGTGTCCCCGAGGCTTGCCCCCGAGGAACTAATAACTCTGCCCTAAATCTCTGCCTCTGCCCTAAATCTGCCTCTGAGAGCCAGTGTGGTGTAGTGGTTAAGAACAGTAGACTTGTAATCTGGGGAACCGGGTTCGCGTCCCTGCTCCTCCACATGCAGCTGCTGGGTGACCTTGGGCTAGTCACACTTCTTTGACGTCTCTCAGCCCCACACCTCACAGAGTGTTTTGTTGTTGGGGAGGAAGGGAAAGGAGAATGTTATCCGCTTTGAGACTCCTTTGGGTAGTGATAAAGCGGGCTATCAAATCCAAACTCTTCTTCTGAGTTAGAAGCCCTCTCTGCCTTATAATTTTAAAGAAGTACCATATCACTTGAAACTGTCACACACCTACAATTCGTCAAGTTACCTGGGAAGAGGGATTGATTGTTTCAACCACTCTGAGAATTGTAGTTTTATAAAGGGAACTGGAGTCTCCTGACAACTCTCAGCACCTTTACAGATTATAGTAACTAAAATTCTTTGGAGACTGTTTCAAGTTGTATGATACTGCTTTAAATGTATGGTGCCGATCCAGCTCCCAGAAGTCCCCTTAAGCAATGAAGCTTGGAAATAGATTTGTTTAGAAAATTATGTATCATGATTACTTTTTTAAAAATCGGAATACGAGGAGACTAAATTATACAGATGCTTTTTGACGGATAGGTGAAAAACCAGATACTCTGGATTTGACATGGGATTGTTAGAACGATTGAGTTGAATAATGTCCAGAAAGTCTGAACTATCACTGCTTTGTTGGCATGAGATGTTCCCAATGTTATTTGCATTCCAGAAGAAGATGAATGAGATTTCAAAGCATATAATGAATGAGGGAAATATTGATAACAAACAAAAGTAAGCCTGGAGGGATCAACGGAAGCATTATGGGTAAGCAAGGAAATTATCAAGGTGACAAAATGATGCAATTAGTGGGTTTTGTAAAACTTTTGAACCTAGGGCTAAGTTTAAGAGGAGGACAGGTAAAGCCATACCAAGTGTTGCCTGACAGCTGTTTCGGAAAGATTGCTTGTATTAAAAAGATGTTCAATCTTCCCAAAGCTTTAAATAGGCTTAGGCTTAGATTTTGAGCTGAAAATCTCATTTGTCCAAGCATCCTAACTTTTTTCTCCGCTTCTTCTGAAGCGTGCCAAATGGACTTTTCCTGAAAACGTTTGGCTCGTCCTGTCGCCTGACACCATTCAGTGGGGTTGCAGTAATACAAAAATTGACATCCAGTTGACCTTTTGAACTATCCATAGTACGTTCTAGGACATGCTGGTAGAGAAGAAGAAACCAAGCTTTCCACTGTCAATATTTTCACATAGAAGGAGAGGGAATGGGTATATATATATATATATATATATATATATATATATATATATATATATATATATGCACTTACATAAACGAAGTCTACAATTGTCAGAGTTCAAAAATAAGGTATGCTTTAGAAATCTGAAATACGGAACATAATTATTATAGACAGAACAGTGAAGTCTGGCAATAAAAATCATTTTTTTAATGTTCGCTGGGGATGGTCGTCCTCGGGAATATGACAACCTTTTTTAACAAGTGGGTATTTCACAACTCCAGTGGTATTGTTCTATTAAGGAAAGATTACATGCATCATTTTAGGAAGGCTAATCAAACATTTCATTAGGCTCTTCGTGTTTTATGTTAAATGGATATCGTTTTAAGGGAAGCTACATAAAGGGGGTTGTAGCCAACTAAGTTTTATTCAGAGTACACTCACTGAAATGAATGGGCCTAAGTTAAACACATGCACCAATTTCAATAGGTTTCCTCTGAGTATGACTGGCATTGGATGCAACGCCAGGCTGCAATCTTAACCCTGTATATTCAACAGTAAGTCCTTCTGAAGTCAATGATGCTTACTTCCAGGTAAATGGGCTTAGGTTTGCAGCCTTAGGCAATGTACTGAAATTCAGAATGTGCATTAAAATGCTTTATAATTTTTTTAAAAAACATAGCAAACCCTGTAGATGTGTGGCAAAGGCTTGGCTGTTTTCAAAAGCTCTTAATGTTCTTTTGACCTTGTTATTTTAGTGATGTTAATACTTCCACAATTAATGCTTTATTTGATATTGCTGTAAGGTAAGGGTAAAGGGACCCCTGGCCATTAGGTCCAGTCACGGACGACTCTGGGGTTGCAGCGCTCATCTCACTTTATTGGCCGAGGGAGCCGGCATACAGCTTCTGGGTCATGTGGCCAGCATGACTAAGCCGCTTCTGGTGAACCAGAGCAGCACACGGAAACACCATTTACCTTCCCGCCGGAGTGGTACCTATTTACCTACTTGCACTTGACGTGCTTTCGAACTGCTAGGTTGGCAGGAGCTGGGACTGAGCAACGGGAATTCACCCCGTCACAGGGATTCGAACCGCCGACCTTCTGATTGGCAAACCCTAGCCTCTGTGGTTTAGACCACAGCGCCATCCGCGTCCCTAAACAAAGGCTTACCAAATGCCTAACCTCACAAAAGGTTGTAACGATTGCTACTACGTAGGCGAAAACCAAATGGCCTGTGCCAATTTGCCAAGTGGGAAAATTTGTACCCGGCCCCAACAATACGGTGACCGGCAATTGTCCATAGCAAGGTCATATCAGAGCAAAGCATGAAAAGAGGGTGGGTGGGGTGGGAGATCCGGCGATGGGGCGAGTGGGAGGGTGTCAGCCGGCTGTGCCGCAGTTAAATCTCCTGTGGCCACACCCACTCCTGAAGCTGATTGGCTGGGGGCCGTTCTACAGGGCGCGGATCCCCAAGCAGCGATGATGCAGCCAGCATGACATAGGAGGTAGGCGGAACTCTCCGCCCCTAAGCTGGTGTACTATTGCGACCAGTCTGCCCGGCTGCAATGCCGCCCACTGGAAACAGGTGAGCCGTATTCCAGCAACTACCACAATATTATGGATATGTTACTTTGCTCCTTTATTTAATATCCCTAACACAGAAGAAGAAGAAGAAGAAGAAGAAGAAGAAGAAGAAGAAGAAGAAGAAGAGTTTGGATTTGATATCCCGCTTTATCACTGCTCGAAGGAGTCTCAAAGCGGCTAACATTCTCCTTTCTCTTCCTCCCCCACAACAAACACTCTGTGAGGTGAGTGGGGCTGAGAGACTTCAGAGAAGTGTGACTAGCCCAAGGTCACCCAGCAGCTGCGTGTGGAGGAACGGAGACACGAACCCGGTTCCGCAGATTATGAGTCTACTACTCTTAACCACTACACCACACTGGCTCTCTATAACACAGATATAATGGAGGCATAGATTCATGGACATTGTCTTCTGAAGTTGCATTTTCCTATCATTCAAAAAACTTTCAGAAGCACTGGAGTTTACAAGATCAACCCTCTTCCTGGGGAGGTCCACCCTAACACAAATAGCTCCACAAATAGCTCCACAAATATCACACATTTGTTACCTTTGGTGTGTTCCAGTTGGTTTCTGAATACCTCCAGTAAGGGAGCAATTGAAAGATGTGTAACTCAACAGAATCCTAGGGTAAAGCAAAACAGCATGCAGCCGCAATGTTAAATCTAACATTGATATAGGCTGCCCACCTTTCCCAGTCCCAAGGGATTACAATCTATTACCTGAACCACATTGCTCTGTCTCTTGCTGCTCTTGCCATATGAAAGGAAAAATCCAAAAATCAATACTTTGTGGCAACAACAGCTCCAGCGATGCTGTGTCCATGAAAATTCAGGTTGTCTGCGCGCTGCTTTCACCCATCACATAAAATCTGTTTAAGTAACTCTTGGAACAAGGTGGCACACACGATGAATTAGTATTTATGCCTTCAAGCAACGATAAGGTCACGGGCATCATTTTTGTGTGAGGGTAAATGATTATTTACTTTGCAGCACAGGATCTTTCATTCCAATATCACTATAAAATGCTAAAAAAAGAAGCAAGTGTCTCGCTGTAGCTCTTCAGCCATGCTGTAAATGCACATCAATTCATGAGGAGAGGTGAAACAAGGATATGGCTGAATTTACAGGACTATAACAATTTCAGGAACAAAGACAAAATAATGCCAGCAAGAGTTAAATCACAGAGCTACAGATGATGTATCTGTTTGCTCCAGACCCAATTCTCTGAGATTTACTGAAGCATAAATGAGTTCCTATGCTCAACTGTATCCTTAGCTTTGTATGGGGAAGGACAAAGGCATCTTCCAATACAAATGATTCCCCTCCATCAAGAGCTGACACCATAGCCCATTCTTAGAAGTTATCTACAGCAGCTTCTACATAGCTGGAGAGGGCCTGGGTAGTGCAAATACATAGGGCTTGATCCAGCAGGGATGTTTTGAGATTGGGAAGAGTTCTTCTGTTTGTAGTAGGGCCCTCTTTTCATTTACAGAAGATGCTCTGTTGGAGGCTGCCATATATAGAATGGGAAGGCCATTTTAACCAATTATGCCTTCGGCCCCACATCACCTCCCATGCTGTTCTGGAAAAGTCCTCCGCACTCAGGAGGAATGCGGGTGGGAGACAAAGGGCTGTTGGATCAAGGGAGAAGCAGTAAAAAAATGTCTCTGCAGGATCCCAAAGCACCCTGCCCGGTAGGCAGCACTCCACTCACAGATCGCTGGATCCGCTCCATATTGACAATATCAACCCATTCTTATATACTGTATTTGTGCTTGGTTCTCCAGCTGCACAGCCAGCGAGAAGAAGATACTTCAGAAGGTCATAACCACAGCCCAAAATATGATTGGTCATCCTCTCCCATCTCTGGAAGAACTATACAGTTCCCATTGCCTTAAAAAGGTTAACAATATTTTAAAGGATCCATCTCATCCAGGATATAGTCTCTTTGCACCACTGCCTTCGGGTAGAAGATATAGAACAATTAGATCAAGAACAAATAGACTGAAGAACAGTTTCTACCCAAGAGCTATAACCATCTTAAATGCTGTAACCAGATAATATGACCTTGGAGAGCTGTGATGGGTGTATGTGTGTGTATGTGTGGCTTTTTTTTTTGGTGTGTGTGTGTTTTGTGCTGTTTTTTGTTTTGTTTTTTCTTTCTGTTTTTTACTGGGTGGCATGCAATTTCGTTGCACTTGTATAGCGTTGTGCTTGTACTTGTGCAATGACAATAAATTATCTTATCTTATATGTTATTGTGCATGTTAAAACCTCGTGGGTTGCTGTTGAAGGCATGATCATCAAAACATTAACGTGGGAGTCCAAAAACTGAATATTCCAGAATATGTGATACACAGATCACCCCCCCCCCCAGTTGCTGAGGAAAGAAGACCACTGTTGAGGGATGAAGGAGAAGGCAGACAGTTAAACTGATGGACAGTTTTCTGGTGCCAAATCGCAACGAACTTTTCATGGCTTTTTTTGTCAAAGCCTATGGATTTGAATAGGGACTATAATGAAGTACAGTGGATTGTTTTATTATTATTAAAGTGTCACTTGAATGTTGAGCAGTAAAATCTTTTACTGAAGTTCTTATATAAAAATGCAAGGGTTGTTTTTTAAAAATATATATAAAAAATCACCTTGAAATTAAACAGCAGCAGGTGTGAGACTTGAAGAAAGCAGCATCATTGCAATGCAGATCTTTTATAGCTAAATCACTTTCTTCTCACTAAGTGTTTGACTGCACTTGCTGTGACTTCCATTAACACAACTTAGAGGATCAGCATGGCACGGATCCTGTTGATGCCTGAGAATGTTTTATCATTTAAATGTGCTCTGTGAATTTTGTCTCTATATTCGTCAGTCACCCTGATCCGGTGATTTGTTTTGTAGGCAGCTCTGTAATGTTTTCTGTTAATTCAAATGTGGGGCACTGACCCACATTGAGCAAAGCTTGCTTCTGCTGAAATAAAATGGTAGGAGTTTGGTGCTCGTGTCCAGTATTCTAGCTCAGAGCACAGTCCAAGCCCAGGCTGCCCAAAACTGGCTCAGGATCCAACAGATCCCGAGCTGGCTTAGCCCCCACACCCCCAGCTGCCACCAGCAGGATCCCACCAATTGCGGCATCCAGTAGAACGCCACCTAAGTCTCTAGAGCTGGGCAGAGTGACACCCCTACCCACCCATCTGATGCTTTCTGCTAACACAAGGCCTTTGCTTCTTTTCATTCTCCGCTTAGACATATTTTACTCATCGGTGGCACTTCTTATGGGAGCAGAGATAGTTCTTAGCTCTCTTCCTTTTTTAAAAAAAATAATATTTATTAAGGTTTTTTGCAAATTATTTCAGAAACATACATTCAAGGACATGCATTGGTTAAACTTTCTTGGGCTCCCCCCTCTCACTAGGAGGAGCCTCTTTACAGTTCATTCCCCCCCTCTCACAGAGGTATACAATTCATTTTTGTTTAACCATACAGCCTTTCTATCTATCTGGTCTTGTCCCAATCCCTGGGTCAAGCTTTTAGGATTCTAATGTTGGTCTAGTTTGGACTTCCCCGATCCCTTACATTAGTTACATCAGTAAATCTTATTACTCAGGTTATTCCTCATCAATTAACACATATTTATTTATCTTATTTATCTAATATCTAAATCTAATCATTGTATTCATTTCATCTTATCTATTCACTTCTATTTCTGCTTTAGCCATTATACCCTTCTGTTCATTTTCTAATAGTTATCTTCCCCCTCTCCCCTTCCCCAGAAAAAAACACTGACTTAATATTCACCTTACATTGTTAAAATTCCACATCATATTATAAGTCACAATTATTTTCCAGATCATATTGTACGTCACATGTGCCATATCCTTAAACATGCCTAATTAATCCACCGGACTGAGAACATTAAAAGAGAAAAAGTTTTTTCTCAATCACCCCTGTCCACGTCTTTGCTCGGTCCAGACCCAGGAGCCGTCAGTTCTGAAGTGGATCATCACTTCATCTGCTTTCTCCAGCAATTTCCTGCTTGACAACCAGTCTTTTCTTCCATATGTAACTGCAGTTCCATTTCTCTTGCCATTTTTGTGTGACACTGTCCTTTGCCTTTGAGAAAATTTCCTGGGTCTTTTCCTCTTTATCCTTCTTCTTCCCACGGTCAGAGGTTTCTGCTTGTTATGTCTCTCATTCTGTTCTCTGCCCTTCACTTGACGCTTAGGAATGCACTCCTGTAAATAGCTGCCCCTCCGGAAATGCTTGATGATTAAGTCTCTAAACGCATCCAGTCTCTCATTGATTCCTCTCAGCACTTCCATACTCCAGGGTAGCTTTTTCAAAAGTCACATAAATTCCACAAAAGTTATTTTCCAACTTTCTTTAAATCTTCTTTAGCCAGGTTTCTCTCGGGGTTTTGGGAGAGGGGCTCTTTAAGAACTTGTAACAAAAGTTTCCCCCCGTTAGAATCTTGGCTTTCGCAACAATGTCTCCTGTTTATATTTCCTCCCAACTGCTGGGATCGACCTCCATATTTGTGTCAGTGGCGGGGAAGGGACCTCCGTACTTTCTTCCCACACCTGTCCAAATTAAGTCCAAATTCCCTTCCCTTTTTACTCACGGTTCTGAATCAGCAAATTTGGAGGAATCGGCGCGCTCCGCGGGGACGGTCTAGCAGCTTCGCCCGACGGGGATTAAACGGACCCTGGGGCTCCGCCGCCCGCCCGCTTCGGGAGCCTTGCTCCCTGAGGGCAGGACCGGCGTCCGAGCCCTTGCGGGTCCTTAGACCCCAGGACGCCCTTACCGGGGGTTTTGGAGGTCGCGGCGCTGTCGCGAGCTCCCCTTTTCCCGGTCGGACGAGGGAATGTCAGGAGCGACATGTCCCCCCGACCATCCTCGCCGGCACGCCGACCGGAAGTCGGTTCTTAGCTCTCTTCCATGGGAAGCCTCCATGTGAAATTCCCCAAGATGCCATGGCCACTGCTGGTGTCAGGCATTGCATCTTGAGGAATCAAGCAATGGAGCCAAGCAATGACTAAGCTCACGTAATTAGTGCTACAACCCACCAGCACTGGGTGAACACATTGGGAGAACTGGGTGAGTGGCAGCAGCAAGTAGTGGCATCATGCAAGGACTCTGGGGGCAGCGGCAAGAGCAACCAACAGCCTTACTATGCAACAGCACAGCGTAACAACACCTTTATAGTGCCAAAATGAAATGGAAAACCTTTCTAAACTGGTTTTATGTGGCATACATTGAGAGCGTGCTCACTTATCGCTTATGTGTGTGGAATGGAAGCTGTACTACCCAGGACAGGATGGGGTTGTGCAGAGTTGTTAAGGCAGCAGAGAGCATTGTTGCTCTCCACCTTAGAACAGATTTATGCCATGGGGTGCCACAGAAAGGCACTGGACATAGTAAAAGATTCATCGCATCCTGGTCACCGTCTCTTTGAGCTCTTGCCATCGGGACAGAGATACAGGACGATGACGACAAGAACAAGCCGTCTTAGGAACAGCTTCTTATCCAGAATGATCTCGGCCTTGAATGGGAAGCCTGGACTTTGAAAGTCATCTAATCTTACCTGTTATGTTGTATCATACTGTATGGTTTTAATCAGTGTTTTTTTAGTTGTTTTGTTTTTGTTTCGTTTTTGAGTGGAGTGCCCTATCTGGGTGGATGGAGCAGCCAAGTAATTTCGTTGTCCCCAAAGGGGACAATGACAATAAAATATATTCTATTCTATTCTATTCTATTCTATTCTATTCTATTCTATTCTATTCTATATTCTATACCTATCCTTTAATGCTACAATTTAATTCGTACTCGACTTTATGAAACATTCCTCCAATGATGTTCTGAAATGACACCAAGAATAATAACAGTAGTTACAGGTAGGTAGCCATGTTGGTCTGCCGTAGTCGAAACAAAATAAAAAAATTCCTTCCAGTAGCACCTTAGAGACCAACTACGTTTGTTCTTGGTATGAGCTTTCGTGTGCATGCACACTTCTTCAGATACCAGAAGTGTGCATGCACACGAAAGCTCATACCAAGAACAAACTTAGTTGGTCTCTAAGGTGCTACTGGAAGGAATTTTTTATTTTATTTTGTTAAGAATAATAACGTTATTCCTTGAAATAACAGTACAGCATTTGGAAATAAGAAAGTGATTATATTTGAATACATTAAAAATCCAGCTAGGAGTCAACCTGTGGCATTTCAACCTCTCGATGCAAAGCAAAAGGTAAATTACCTGGTAGTGGTTTCAAGATCATCCATTCCTTTTTGCTGTCAGACCTTTCAGTCACTAAATTATGATGTTTCAATATGCTATGATTAAGAATAATAATAATAGGCAGGATATTTATTTATTTATTTAAAAAGATATTTTAGATCAAAGAGCTGGATCTGTTAGCCCTTTGCGTTCACTCCCAAGTCATGATATCATCCTTATAATTGCCAAAATTAGGAGCAAGGACCTGGCCTCATCATCCAGTTAATTTAGATCTCCTGTTTCAGAGAGTGCTAGAAGGAAGAGGAATAATATGTTTTAAATGGAGCTGGAGGGTATGTGAACATGGGGCGTTTGAGAGGCTTGGCTTCAGCCCACATGAGATCAGGTGAACATCTGAAGAGGACTTGAGAAAACACTCCAGGCAAAACACTCCAGGGAAGTGCCCTGACTCAGACTAGATCTTGGCATGTGCAGAAGGTAGCTTTGTTTATGTTCAATAAATGTTGTTGCTCTTGTTAAAGAAAAATGCCCATCTTCAAACAGATTACAAGAAAGTGCTGTCACTTGTTATAAGCCACTTTATTGCGAGTTGCTATCACCACTTAGACACCAAACAGCCACTCTTCCTCTTGGTTCCATGTGTACCTGTCATCTCCGTTTAAGCATCCCTGTGTTAAATGTTTTATCAAGCACTTCCAGCCCCCGTGTGTTTCTGCGAGTAGTGCCATATCGCCTCCGTTCGGATGCAGCCCGCTGAAGATGAGCTGGAATGCGACCCTTTGGATCAGAATACGCAAAGATGACCTTGATGTGACTTTGGGATAATACGGCTGTACTATCAATGCTTGGTCTTTTCTACAGGGCTATTCTAAATTGTTTGGAGCATTTCACATGCATTATTCCAGGGCTCCTTACAACAAGCAAGTAATAAGAGTGTATATTCTCTCTCTCTCCCTCTCTCTCCCCCACCCACTGTGTGGTTAGGAGGCTTTGAAAAATGCAGAGGATAGCAGCATTTGTTCCTATAGCTCCAAGCCATGTATTCCCCGCTCCTCAAACAACAACAACAACAACAACAACAACAACAGAATAATGGTCATGGTGGGGGAATTGTGTTGCCATCCCAAAATCACTGGGAATATGCTGCCAGGTGTTAAGTGAATGAGTACCGGTAGTTAGAGCTTCAATACCAGTGTAATAGTTAAACACCGACAACTGGGAAACACTGGTCTGCGAGCGCTCCAATTGGAGAACAGCCTTTACCAAAGGTGTCATGGGCTTTGAAGATGCTCAAACTCAGGACAAAAGGGAGAAATGTGCTAAGAGGAAGGCACGCTTGGCAAACCCTCACCATGATCAACTCCCACCTGGAAACCTATATCCTGACAGTGGAAGGATGTGTGGATCCAGAATTGGCCTCCACAGTCACTTACGGACGCACTGTTAAGACCATGTTCATGGAAGACAATCTTCCTCGACTACGAGTGATCGCAAAAGAAGAAGAAGACCATGCAACATCTTGTGGCGAAGGCTTGGCCATATTCCTCTGATGTGTTTGCTTACAGGCAACAAAAATGGCCATAGCTCAGTGGGAGATGCATCAACCTTGCACGCAGAAGGTCAGAGGTTCAATCCCTGGCATTTCCAGGTAGGACATAGGAGGGATGAAACCTTGAACTGCTGCCAATAGACAATAATAAGCTAGATGGACCAGTGTTGTAAGGCAGCTCCATATATTCCGATAAATGTTCAAATAGGACCTCAGACCTTCAAGATTTTGCGCTACTGAGTTATTATGGGATCCTTTATGTGTGTCCTAGCTTAGGGTCCCATCCCCCCAGCATCAGTGGTGCAGTCTGGACTGCGTAAACACCGGAAGACCCAAATCACTACTAGAATATATATATGATGATGACACAATAGTAGCAATAATGCTTAATGTTTAATGTTTACTTACTGGCCCTAGCTGGAATAACTTGGCCAGTTAGCCCTGGTGATGTTCATTTATGTTGTATTAGATGCTGTTTTTAAGCTGTTTTTTAAAAAGCCATTTTTAATCAATGTTTTATATTTGTTGTTAGCCCTCCTGAGCCCAGATTTTAAATCGGGAAGGGCAGGGTATAAATAATTTATTATTATTATTATTATTATTATTATTATTATTATTATTATTATGAAATATACTCGGAGTCGAGTGTGGATTTCATGCTCTTTATTCAGTTCATAATAGCGAGGAATGAAAGTTTCCCCAGAACGCCTGCTTTATATATATTATTTATACAATGGGCCCCACGTGATTGGCTAATTCCGGGATACTCCTGTAGGCCAATCAGGTTGCGGATTCACTTCCACCTGGAGCTGGATTGGGTGGCTCCTGCAGACCAATCAGACTGCTGCATTCTGATCCTATTGTTCTAGGACCAATCAGACTGCTGCATTCTGAATCCTATTGTTCTAGGACCAATCAGACTGCTGCATTTTGGATCCTATTCAACTCAGTACATAACATATTATTATTATTATTATTATTATTATTATTATTTGCAACATGCAATAGCACATGAACACGAAGGTAAACGCAATAATCTGTCCAAACCCCAGTACAGCCACCACATCTATTTACCCCATTTGTTCCAAATCACAAAGAGCAATGCACTGCTCCCTGTTATGTTCACATTTTCAGAAGTCTACTGCTATAATAACTTACGAAATAAAGAAAGTCGGGAGGGAGATGGTGACACTTTGTGGAAGCTGTGGTGGAGCTGGATGTCCTTGCAGTTCATTTATCAAGCGCTGCCGTTTTCTTTATAAGAGAGGTAAAATAATAAATAGCAAGCAGAGAAAGTTAATTTACCTCCATAGAATTTGATTCAATAATAATAGTAATAATAATAATAAAAATGAGTGAGGGGGGAAAGAAGAGTGTTCTCTAGCCCCTACAGGGTTATTGTCACTTCTAATTTAAAAGAGCAGTGCATCAGGCAACATGGGATTTTGTGATCCAGCATGGTATAATTTCCAATGTATAGGAGAATGTATAGCTCTGCCATGACACAGACAAATTGCTTATTGTGTTTGCCCTGTCCCATAATTTTGTTAGCACAGTGAAAAACGCATGTTAGCAGAAATATCATACATTAAAGCTGCTAGATAGCTTGCCCGTTTTGGAGAAATTCTTCTTTATGTTTTATTTATCACTCTGTGTCGTTTTCTTCTTCCAAGACGGAGCACCTGCTTATCAGCTGACTCTGCCATCTCTGGCAACACACTGGAGAAAATGTTAACACCGTGATTTATTTTATTTTATTTTATTTTGCTCACAGGTGTTCATATCAGAACCTTTCGAGCTTTATTTACATCTATAGCATAATATTGTGAGTTGTCTACAGGCAAAGTGGTTGGGTCGTTTTTAATGCATTCAGCATCCAAATTGGGTTCCATGTTGCCTCATTTGTGAAATTTTGCTTTAAAGGCTGAGCAAGCAAGGATTTCTGAATCTAACTGATTGCATCAATAGTCCTGCATAAAGCTGGAATCTGGGGGGGACGGGGATGAGACACACACATATTAGTGGGCCTTCGTAGCATTATCCAACAACTAATTATGATGGCCAACCAGGGTTCGAGTAAACCCGTTTTTTCTGCTTTCTTAGATCTGCAAAAATCGAATGGGATGTGGAGGATTGTCAAACATTTGGTAGAGCATAATAAATGGGTTGAAGGTTACATTCAGAACAGAGGACCACAGGGCTTGAAGAATTGTCCATAACAAGGTCATATCAGAGCAAAGCACGAAAAGAGGGTGGGTGGGGTGGGAGATCTGGTGATGGGGCGAGTGGAAGGGTGTCAGCCGGCTGTGCCGCAGTTAAATCTCCTGTGGCCACACCCACTCCTGAAGCTGATTGGCTGGGGGCCGTCCTACAGGGCGTGGATCCCCAAGCAGCGATGATGCAGCCAGCATGACATAGGAGGTAGGCGGAACTCTCCGCCCCTAAGCTGGTGTACTATTGCAACCCGTCTGCCCGGCCGCAATGCCGCCCACTGGAAAAAGGTGAGCCGTATTCCAGCAACTGCCACAATATTATGGCTGTGTTACTTTGCCCGTTTATTTAATATCCCTAACACAGAAGAAGAAGAAGAAGAAGAAGAAGAAGAAGAAGAAGAAGAAGAAGAGGAGGAGGAGGAGGAGGAGAAGGAGAAGGAGGAGGAGGAGGAGGAAGAGGAGGAGAAGGAGTTTGGATTTGATATCCCGCTTTATCACTACCCAAAGGAGTCTCAAAGTGACTAACATTCTCCTTTCCCTTCCTCCCCCACAACAAACACTCTGTGAGGTGAGTGGGGCTGAGAGACTTCAAAGAAGTGTCACTAGCCCAAGGTCACCCAGCAGCTGCATGTGGAGGAGCGGAGACGTGAACCCGGTTCACCAGATTATGCGTCTACCGCTCTTAACCACTACACCACACTGGCTTGAAGTATAGCATGAAGATATATACCGTCATATATATATTTGTGCTTAATATACTGTACACAAACCCCAGCAAGAATCTGGATGTGCTTATCGTTTTGGTACACCCGTGGCGACGGCTTCAGAATTTAGCGTGACTGATGCGAGGGAACTTGATATCTGTTAAAGTTTCCATAGACACTGTGCTGCTGTATCACCATCAAAAGGCAGAGAGATGATCTCACAAATCATCTCAACTCCTTCAGCTCTGAATTCCTTGGGTTATTGTCAGTCTCCATCCTTCTGCACACCGCAGAAATATGCTGCTCGCAACAGATTCCTCTGTATGCCAAAGATAGCCCGCTTTAAAGTCGTCTTTCTATTAAATTGCAAACATGGATCATCCTCGTGAGACTAGTAACAGCAGAAATTCCAACTTCCCCAAGTTCCTATTCAGCATTTTTAGCACAATTGACAGCATTTTTAGGTTCAGTCTCAGGTCAACAGTCTCTATTAATAAAAAATAAAAATGATCACATTATGTATTCGTATCCTGTAATCAAATATTTTCTTATTATGGGTGGCATTCTGACACAAAACGCTCACAATTTCTAAAATGCATTTATCAACATCCTATCATGTTACAACAATTGGAAATATTTTATTGCTCAATGATTCTAGACCAGCTCTGAATCCCAGCATTTCTTTCGACCTTGGAGAAAAGACAAGAGAACAAGAATGGACATCATATAATTTGAAACATGACACTGTTTCCAATCTAACAATTGGCTTTATAAATCACACTGGGCTTTTTCATCCATAGTTTTGGCCTAAGTTTCTGTTTTTTCTAAAACAGGTTTGACTCTACCAAAGTGAGGCAATCAACACAGGCAGAAGATACTGGGTGACAACAGTTCTAGACAGAACGCTTTGGTTTGAAGACATAGTTGTGTGTGCCACACGACATTTCCTTCGCCCTGATGCCCTCAGCTTTGGTGGAAGACATTATCCCATTGCTAGTATGGAAATAAGGTGTCTTCTCAACAGGGAATGGTGGGGATAATGGGCACCATCCTGTCCCTCACCTCAAGCAGAAATATGTCTTGAGCCAGCATTGCTTCCACAGACTCCATTGGAGCAAAATGTCCATATGTTTGAATAAAGAAGATTCAGGAGAACTTTTGGATTACCAACCAAGGTGCAGGGGTGGAGAGAACCTCTACAGCTCTTGAACTCCAAAGCAAAGTCAGTTGTTTGGAGGCCACCAGGACTGGCTGTGTGGTGTTTTGTTTTTGAGTCAAAATTCCTCAGAGTTGTAACTTTGTAAAACAGGAGTGCAGAACTTCTTCCCAATTTAGGCATCCCATATGTTCCTGTCCTACAGTGTCAGGGAATGGTCTGGACCTGAAGATTGGCAAATGCAATCACAGGCAGATCAGCTCCTCTCAGAAGAGGAGGGGGAATATTCACCACCCCTGTCTCCAGCGTTTTCAGAAACAGAGGGAAAGAGGCAGACACAGACAGAGAAGCTGCACAGATTAGGGAAGAGTTGCCCATCTACGAGATAATGGCAAGAGATACAGAAGAGAGAGGGCAGCTGGAGGACACATCAATTGAGAGTGCAAGGGGCGGGGACTCGGAGGTCCAAACGTATCAGAGAACAAAGGAGGCAAAGAGGGGGAGGAACTTTCAGTTGTCGCACTCCTTGCTGCGGAAGTCAGCAGGAGGATTCAGAGTAGGCAACTGATTTGTGCTTGCAACATAATGCTGTAATAAAAGGACTATAAATCTTTCAAATGCTCATTAATTCTTATCTGTAAGCTACTGAAGGGAGAGGGGAACTCCCAGGCTTGACATACAGGATCATCCCTCCCTTTCCTGCCAACCAGCCTCCCTGAGATTTAGCCCCTTGCAAGCAGTGCTCTGGAAGTGTCCTTGTTTCAGCTTCAGCTGATGCTTAATAAAGTAAGTGAATAGATAGTACATACCTCACAAAGTCTAATAATAATAATAAATTTTATTTATACCCCGCCCTTCCCAGCCGAAACCGGGCTCAGGGCGGCTAACACCAATAAAAATTACAATAAAATATAAAAGAAAGAAAAACCGTTAATTAAAATACAGGTTAAAATACAATTTAAAATTTAAATGCAGCTTCATTTATCGCCCATAATCAAAACCATAAGGGGAGGAAACATCAGACTGAGTCCAACCCGAAGGCCAGGCGGAACAGCTCTGTCTTGCAGGCCCTGCGGAAAGATGTCAAATCCCGCAGGGCCCTGGTCTCTTGTGACAGAGTGTTTCACCAAGTTGAGGCCAGTACTGAAAAGGCCCTGGGCCTAGTTGAGACCAGTCTAACAACCTTGTGCCTCGGCACCTCCAAAATGTTATTTGTGGACCTTAAGGTCCTCTGCAGGGCATACCAGGAGAGGCGGTGTCAGGGGACTGCCTCTTTCTTCCAACCCGGAGTTAAGTAGCTATAGGGAGCAGCCCCCCATCTTGACGACCGATCCCTCCTCCTCAACTTCAGGCAAAAGCAGTGGAGAGGGGGAGGTGGTGGAGAGGCTCCAGCCAAGCAGGCAGAGACCTCACTACGAGAAGGGGGAAAGGAAAAAGTGAAGGACAGAGTGTTTCCGTTTTCCCCGATGGGGTTCCTGGCGGGAAAACAGAGGAAAATTACTTTCGGATTCTGATGATGACGGATGAGTCGGGTTTACGACCTGCTCCACATTGTAAAGCAATTAGCCTAGATTAAAGCTTTTTACAGCTTAATGGCTTGGACTCTTCTTTCGAACGGCCAATTAAGGGAGGCAGCCCAGGCCTCCTGACAGGCGGTCCCGTAGGTACGAGGGTCCTAGGCCGCATAGGGCTTTAAAGGTCAAAACCAGCACCTTAAACCTGATCTTGTACTCCACTGGGAGCCAGTGCAGCTGGTAAAGCACTGGATGAATGTGGTCCCACGGCAAGGACCCCGTAAGGAGCCTCGCCGCGGCATTCTGCACCTGCTGGAGTTTCTGGGTCAGCTTCAAGGGCAGCCCCGCATAGAGCGAGTTACAATAATCAAGCCTGGAGGTGACCATCACATGGATCACTGAGGCAAAAGCGTGCTTGCTTGTGACAAAAGCTATGAAAGATGCAGTATCACAAAATCACAAATGAACAGTGTTGAGGGCACTTCAGAACTGGGATCTTTTCTTCTTATTAATTATTATGATTTCATTTAGATCCCACATTTCCTCCACAGAGCTAAAGGTGGTGTACATTTTACATTCACTACAACCCTGTGGAGCAAATTTAGGCTGAGGGGTTGGGATTGGCTGCAGGTCACCCTGTGGGCTTCACAGCTGAGGTAGGATTTGAAGCCAGGTCTGCCATGACCTTGTCCATCAACATTCCAGCCAGTGCTGTTTTTCTAGAAAAAGAGGTGCTCACCATGAACACCTCTCTTGTTCTCCTAGAATGGCAATGGCACCTACCTGAGAGGGGCCAGAACTGAGATCAGGTGAGTTCCCACTGAACAAAAACAACCCTAATTGCAACAATGACTACAGCACTGACTCAACAGAGTCATCACGGATGGGAGAAGATATGCTTTGTAGTCTCCAGCACAACACAAAGGCCAGAGGACAATTAGCTGGTAGTTTGAATGCTGCCATTTTGCCTGCCTTTTTGGCAGTGGGTTAAGAAAAGAAAGAAACACATATCTAATAACTTACACTGTTTTAATTATGAATCTTACCTTGGAAGCAGAGTAGAACAGCTTAAGGTTGATTGTGAGAAATCACTGGCTCATACCCTCAGGCACTTGGAGCCTCACAGTGAGCTCCTGGGACTGTGTTGCTGCAAACATCAGAGCCTCCTTCAGGCACAGAAGGAAATAGGGCATACAGTATCATCAGCATCATGCCTCTGTCTGGCAGGCAGTTTGACACCTCAGGATTTAACCCTGACTAGAGTCTGGATTGTGTCGCTTTTGTTGTTGCATTTTTGCTCAATCCTTCCTCCCGTAGGAGCCCAGAGTGGCATGCAAATAAGGAACAAATACAGCCCATTTTTTAAAGAAAAGAATGTGTGTCAAAGAGACCTATAAAACACTATCAATAAAACAGTGTGAATATACACCACGCAGCAAGAAGGGAGTAGCATTTTGCCAGCCCCCAAATATCCTTCCCCAGAGAGACATGGACATCTTTCACCACTGGTGGAATGTTTCTAATGAGGGGGACAGACTTAGCTCTGTGGGGAAAGAGTTCCCTAATCAGCACCCATCATGGAGAAGATCTTATCTTGCCTCACCACCACACAGTGGGACAATGACCAAGGACTCCCTTACTGAGGCATGGGTTGCCGTGTATTGGTTGAAAGTTCTTGGATCCCAAACCATTCGGGGCTCAAATGCTAATACCAGGACACGGAATGGAGCCCAGAAGCTCACAGGCAGCTAGTGCCATGTTTTCAGGATTGGTGTTAGGGAGGGGTCATTGCTCAGTGGTAGAGCATCTGGTAGAGCTCCTGGTTCAATCCCTGGCACCCCCAGGCATGGGTGGGAGAGACCCCATCTGATACCCTGGAGAGTCGGTGCTACTCATTGTACACAATACTGAGCTAGATGGACCAATGGTTTGACTCAGTAATGGAACACGGGTGGCGCTGTGGGTTAAACCACAGAGCCTAGGACATGCCGATCAGAAGGTTGGCGGTTCGAATCCCCACGACGGGGTGAGCTCCCGTTGCTTCGTCCCAGCTCCTGCCAACCTAGCAGTTCGAAAGCACGTCAAAGTGCAAGTAGATAAATAGGTACCGCTGCAGCGGGAAGGTAAACGGCGTTTCCGTGCACTGCTCTGGTTCATCAGAAGCGGCTTAGTCATGCTGGCCACATGACCTGGAAACTGTACACCGGCTCCCTAGGCCAATAATGTGAGATGAGCGCCGCAACCCCAGAGTCGGTCACAACTGGACCTAATGGTCAGGGGTCCCTTTACCTTTTAAGGTAGCTTCCTGTGTTATATGCTCCCTGTTGTTTCACTTAGCAGACTGGTGGTCCTGTTCTGCAGTGCAGAAGCCACTCTAGGAGCAGCCATTGAAGGTAAACAAGATGCAGCTCAATGTAGGCACTCCTGACCATTGGGTCTGCAGTGATAGGGCCGTACCTCCAACCTATATACCTGATCCTTCAAATGAAATCCAACTCCACCCAGAACAGGCCATCTCCTTAATTCCTGGACTCAAGAACCGCCTACCCATAGCAAATCCATCTTCTCAGGATTCATTTTCATCTTATTGCCCCTCTTTCAGCCTATCGCTGCCTCCAGAAACTGGTCCAGCATCTGACCAACCTCTCAGATCAATTGGAGAGATAAGGCCGGGGTAATCGGCACGCTGATAATGTGTTGCTCCAAATCCTTGGACGACTCATTCCAGTGTCTCCATATAGGTGTTAAATAGCACGGAGGAAAGAATGGAACCCTGTGGGACCCCCACAACACAAGCACCAAGAGGTTGAGGAGAAGACCCTCATTGCCACTCTCTGGGAATGGCCCCTTGGGTAGGAGCAGAACACCTGAAACATGGCACCCCAAAAGCAACAAGTCACAGCAGCAAGATGCTGCGGTCAATGTTATCAAAAGTCACCATGAGGGTTGAGTAAAAACAACAGGGTAGGCCTTCTCCATTTGTCCCTCAATAAAGGTCACCAGTAAGGCCAACCACGGCTGTTTGGTGCCATAACCAGGCCTAAAGCAAGACTAGGACCAGGGATAGAGAAGAAATCTAATTCTGTCGCATTTAAAAGGGGATCTGCTTAAATCACACTTTCCAAAACAATCTGGGGAACAAAGCAACCATCCTTTGAAATGTGCAGTTTCCTGAATTTTGCAATGTAGTTTTCAAGCCGAGAGGCACCAAACATCTCCATCAAGGGTTATTTGGAAGACATACAGTTGTGGCGCTGAATAGTGAAGAGGATATTTATACACATTCCTGTGGTTGATGTGTTTGTAGTTGTTCCTTATCAATTTCTGCATTTTCTGCTTCTCTCTTTTTCCAGTTGTGTATGATTGGTACTTTATATATATACTGTAAATGATATCTATCATCTACCGTATCCATATCTATCTATCTATCTATCTATCTATCTATCTATCTATCTATCTATCTATCTGTCACACTTCGTGGGGTCCCTTCCCCAGCTGGGCGTTCAAAGAAAGACTCGCAGCCATTATGCTATTAAGCTTTAATCTAGGCTAATTACTTTACAACTCGGAGTACATCGTAAATACGTCAGGCTCAGTCATTATCAGATTCCTGAACTACCAGTTTGCAATTCTCCCGCCAGGAAACCCATCTTGGGAGACGGAAACACCTAGTCCGTCTTTTCTTTCCTTCCCCTGGCACGTTGCGAGGGCTCTGTGTGGCTGACGGGAGCCCTCCCACTGCTTTCCTTTCCTCGGAGCTTCCTCCAGACGTGGAGCTGGAATCTGTCTCCAAGATAGGGGGAGGTTCACGGTACTCGCTCAGAGCCAGGCTGGAAGGGGGGTGCAGCCCCCTGACTCTATCTATCTATCTATCTATCTATCTATCTATCTATCTATCTATCATCTTTTTATATCTCTCTATATACGTAAGGCTGTCATTGCACAGCCCCCACTGAAGGATTTGTCATGTTGCCTCACAATTCTAGATTTGCATGAAGTCAGGGTGGAGGAGGGGAACAAAAAAGACGGCAGGTTTTTAAAAAGTCATTTTAGGAAACAGCGGAGGTTTGAATACAGAGGAGATGGAGGGTTGCAGAGAAGTTATGGGGGGGTTACAGGATATAGGGGGCTTACAGGAGCTAAGGGGAAGGGGGTTTGAATGACGTGTAAAGGAAGGGGTTGGGGGTTGGGAAATGGACGGGGATTGGCAAGCAACAAGAAAAGAGACGGCAGCCCGCGTGCGTGTGTGTGTGTGTGTTTGTGATTGTGTGTGTGTGAATGTGTGTAATTTCAAGCTGTAGAAAAATATGAGAAAAGCATATTCTTTGCCTCGACTCATCATTAGTTCCTATAATAAAGATATTCTTCCTAGATAAGAGCTCATTTACTGCTTTTGTTGTTTCAGTTGACTCTCATTTTTTTTATATACCTAATTAGAATTCTGAAGAATGAAGCAGGCTCTAATTCATCACCGATATTTCTCTTCATTTTTCTACAGACAGATTTTACTTGGGTTCTAATTACCCTTTTTTGCTCATGTAAATTGCATTTTTAGTATGAGAGGCATCTCAGAACACTGTGGGGATTTCCCCACCCTAGCTCTGTTGTTTCCATTGGGGTTTGCACCACTTAAGGAAAATCTGTTTCTAATCTAGCTCCTCATTCGCACGCCGCGGGGTATCAACATTTACCCTGCATATGTCTATCATCCAGAAGGAAAAAGTATTCAGTGGGATAAGAACTTGCTTACTCTTTTCTTTTTTTCCTTTCCTTTTCTTCTTTGCAACTTTACTCATTACTAAAAGAAAAAGAAAAATAGATATTTTTTATTTAAAAAAATCTGAACATATCCCTTTTCTTATTTACATAGGATCAAAATAATTAAAACTTTTTTAATGAGATTACCCCTAAACATTTTTTTTTTAGAAAAAAGCACTGTGTGTGTGTGTGTGTGTGTGTGTGTGTATTGTCAGGGATCTGCCCACCCCTGCCAGTCCAGCTCTGAGTGCTTACAGGGACCCGCAGCCTGTGTTAACGACAGATTCATCTTCGAGTGAATCTGGCAGCCCCTCTTCAGGGGAGGAGCAGTTAGTGGCTGGGAGCCAGGGAGTGCCAGGTGTCCAGGGAGTTGCTTAGAGACCTGGCACCACCCAGCAGACTCGCTCAGAGGGGGAGGCGTCAGTTCTGACGCATATCTCACGTAGGAGGAGAAGGCGGCAATTCAGGATGCCAAGGCTTTGGTGTTGGCGCCAAAACAGGAGGGAGGCACTTCCGGATTCTGCTAGTGACTGAGCAGACATGATAAACTGAACTCTGCACTGTAAATAGCTTTGCACAAAATAAAGAGACTTAAAGACAAGATGGCTTGGTCTTACTATTGAACAACCAATAAGAGAATCTGACAGCTATATATTATTTTTTTTTAAATTTACATTTCGAAATATTCATTTAAACAACTTTAAATCAAGGGCTTCTCTTCTTCTCTTTCTGTGGTTCATTTTACATACCATACATCCCTGCATATTTTACATGAACTAAACCATTCAGTAATCCATTGTTACATCCATCAAAGCTCATTAACATCATGCCCTTCAAAAGTTCCCAATGAAAATAGGGACAACCTACCATACCCTCCAACATTTCTCCGATGGAAATAGGGGCATCCTAAGGAAAAGCATGACATTCTGGGATCAAATCAGAAAGTGGGACAGCTTCTGTAAATCCAGGACTGTCCCTGGAAAATAGGGACACTTGGACGGTCTGGGTTTTGGCCTATAAAGCCTTAAATGGGTCAGGACCACAATACCTCAAGGATTGCCTCTCCCCATATGAACCAACCCAGACTCTGAGATCATGATCTGAGGCTCTTCTTCATGTGCCCCTTCTGTGAGTGGCCCAGAGGGTGGCAATATAAGAGCACGCTATTCCTGTGGTGGCTCCCTGTTTGTTGTGAGATATTTTGTGTTCTCATTCTGTATTTTTATTTTGTGAACCGCCCTATGATCTTCGGATGAAAGGGGCATACTAATACTCAGGGGCATAGGAAGTGGGGAGCAGGAGGGCGGACCGCCCCAGGTTCCATCATGGAGGGGGTGACAAATTATCAAGGAACAATTACTGCCCTACTAAGGTGGTTCATAAAAAACTTTTTTTCTTTTTGAAAATGCCTGCTCCAAAGGTCTTATCTTACTACACTAGGGATTATATAGCTATACAGTGGAACCTCGACTTACAAATGACTCGACTTACGTGTTTTTTGACTTATGAAAGGGAAAAAGCGGCCGCAGGCCTACGAATTTTTCGACTTCCGAAAGGAAATCCGCTTGGATTTTAGATGCGGTTTACTCGACTTACGAAGCTTTAGATGGGGTTTACTCGACTTACAAAGGTTTACATAGGGTTTTCTTACGAATTTTTCGACTTACGCTTCCAATGCATTCCTATGGGAATGTCGTTTTTCAAAATTTTCGACTTACAAGTGTGCTTTCGGAACACATTAACTTCGTAAGTCGAGATTTCACTGTATATGAAATTTCATGCATATCAGTTAATATCTTGACCCTCCTCCACAAAAATAGCTGTTTACTTGGCTGTTTTCCTATGTTGTGAAGGCTGAAATTTCAATTCAGCAGAGCACTTACTGTTCCTAACCCTATCCCTGCGGAAAGCCATCTCATTAGACTTTAATTTGAATTTGACATGTTTTTAGTAGGTAATTTAATTATTGTTTGATTTTTTACCAATGTTATGTATCTGATGTTAGCCGCCCTGAGCCTGATTTCGGCCGGGGAGGGCGGGATATTAATAAAAGTTTATTTTTACTTATTATTATTCCTTTGTAAGAAAATATGAAATAACGTAAAACCATTTTTGCAGGCAAAAAATAATAATCAATGGGGGGGGGGGTGACAAGAAATTTTTCGCACCAGGTACCACCTGACCTTCCTACACCTCTGCTAATACTAACACTAATACCAATGCCAATACTAACAACAGCAGTTGTTTCCTCATCCAGAACCCATGATGTAGCCTGATGCCAGTCTGTAATCTCCATCTTCAGACAAAAATGCAAATTTCATTTTAGCCTAGTTTTTGAATCTCACCCTCCTCAGTTCTTGAAACCCTTGCTTTGTGTAACACCCAGCCTGATGCTAAAGGACTGAAAACCTTGAACACTGTTTTGTGAAATGTTTATGGGCTCTCCCCATTCCCCTCTACCCAACTGTGAATTTTAGAAGTATCTAGAAAATCTATCACTTCATTGTTCTTCATGGCTTGGCTTTTAACAACATTTTATGACTTCATCTTTAGAAAATAAACATTTCAATATTCAACACTCTTGAGTCTGCAAAGAGGACAGGCTACTTCTCCTGTATCTAGCAATTTCAGCACTTGCATTTAAATTGGTTAATTACACCTTCATATTGTTTGCCTAATTGTAGATCTTCAGCAAAGTGTACTACTTCTTTACTCTGGTTTGTAAAATACAATAAATACTGCCAGCTTCTGTGTCCAAAATTTTAATTACGTCTTTTTTTGTTTAATTAAAAGGAACTTGGGGGAAATGGGGACAGTTGTTTTTGTTCTCTTGCATTTCAAAAACCCCTTTCAAAACCTGGAAATTCTTCTCTTTTCCAAATAAGACCTAATTATTGGTGATGGAACAGAACGTCAGAACTGGGTGGCAATGATGGTATTTGGAAATATCCCTGATTTGGAAAAAAACTGAGACATTATAAGCGAAGCCCAAATTCCCCCTGAAGTTTGGGCTTGGGTCCTAGTGGGCTCACTCTGTTACCAGCATTCCTTGTTGCTAGTGGAAAATCTTTCCCAAAGCTTGCCATTATGAAAAGCATAGGAACATAGGAAGCTGCATTGCCCTGAGTTAGATTGTTGGTTCCTCTAGCTCTGTTTTGTGTATACTGACTAGCTATGGCTCTCCAGGGTTTCAGGCAGTATTATCTCCCAGCCCTTCTTAGAGGTGCTAGGGACCTGGGGCCTTCTTCATGCTCTACCACTGAGCTACAGCCATGCCCCAGGATTTTTGTGTATCCTCTGCTGCTTCAGCAGGACTGTTGTGAGAGTGTGTGTGGGGACGGAAATCCATCTTATCTCTTCCGTAGTAAGAGTGTTATTGTAATTTAGTTTCACTTCTGCTGTGTCACAGTTTGTATTCTTGTTCCGCCGGAGCTTGGAGAACACAGATGTAGAAATTGAGTCTCTTTATATAGACTGTAAATAAACGTAGTTCAGATCTACGGACATCTCTTTCTTCTTGCTGTGTGATGCTAGAAGACTTGTGTGCTCTTCTCATATGAGGAGGGTTGCATATTATCGGAACTCTGGACTGAAGGGGCATGCCAGCCAGAGAGGGCCACCCCGGAGTCGCTCAGGGGGCTTGGAGTTCCCTGGTCCAAGTGAGCGTCACTTCCAACAAAAAGAGGCCCAACATCTGGGGAAGTTTATAGAAGCTGCTGTGGAACAGATGCATCAACTAAGGTAGGAGTGAAGAACACTTTTTTTTCTGTTGAGGGCTTCATTCCTGTCCATGGCCCCATTCTGGCAGAACCCAAAGTAGTCAGGGAGATGGAACAAAACTGAATGGGCCACCCATTTTTCTTGCCAGCTCTTGGCTTGCCCTTTGCCAGCCATGTGAGCCCATGAGGACCCATAAGGCCCACAGGTTTCCCAGCCGCAGTCTAAGGCCTGGACACTGTGCATGCAGTGTATATTGTTACTGGGGACACTGGGAAATGGAGGTGCCAGTGCCTCCTGGCTCCATCAGTTGAGCAGAGAGGCACTAGGAAATCAATTCCTCAAGCTCCCCAGTGGCAACAGATGCTGTACACAAGTCTTCTTCCATCGCTTCAAGCCCCACACATAACCTTCACCGCCACAAACTTAATATTTGATGCTCCAACATTATAAGTTCTCAGAGCACTCAAATAAATGTGTGTGTCTGGTGGCGAGAGCGCTTTTTCTGGAAGTTCTCTGTTTTTTCGTTTTGATTTATTAAAACTTAGCTTAGTACAAAGTGAGCCCAAGGGATGCTTGTTAATCACTGATTCTTATAGGGAAAGTGTGATGGGATGATAATCTTGGTGGAGACATTGAGAAGAACAATTCAAGCATATAATCTCGCAAAATTAATTGATATTTATAGCATGACATTTTTACCAATATCAGGGCATTCGCCATTAGCCCCATTCAGTTTTAATTAAATCCAAAGTAAATTGCATTGATTTAAAATATTTAAATCCTGCCTTTTCACCACCAAGCATTTGAGGCTTCAAATGTTGCATCTCTTTTCTGTACCATAGGATTAAAATGCATAGAAGGAGATGGAACAAAATCTTTGCCTGATCTGAATATCAGCATTCTTAAAAGTGCTTTCCTAAACCCATAAATGAGGTTCTTTTCTCATAAAACAAGGTTGCTGCAGGGAAAAGTACAGTTGCAGGAACATAACTAGTTTGCTTTGTAAAAGTAGGAACTCGATATAGAATTAGAACTTGTTCCTTTCTAAAATGAACCTTCCAAGCACTGACAATGATCCTATTATGCAGAATCTAAGAAATGATTTGGTAAGCACTCAATTTCTCTAAAAAATTAAGGACGCCCATAAAGCAAATTCATTCAAAATACAATTTCCAAAGTGTAGAAAGACCTTTGTTTCAAAGACCTTAGGAAGTTAATTGGCAATAATACAAAAAAACTCTACAAAATCCAAATATCATTTTGCCATTGAAACCACAAGGACTTTATCATGACCCCGTAAAGCAGAACGTATTGATTTTCAAGTTGTGTTATTACTGAGCTTTACCTATCTATGACTTCTAGGTCAGCTCAATTTTCAGAGAGGTCTGGGGTGAACTCCAGATTTACTCTGATCACAGAATGGAAAAGAAGGTGTAGATTTGCACACATAAAGTCCAAATGTGATAAAAAAAATACACATCCAATGCAATGCTACTGTCAAGGTTGCTGAGTGTTTATTTTATTTTATTTTTCAGTTTCTAGTATATAAAACACATGGCGACAGTCCCAGCTTCTATGCTATGCAAAGAAAAACAACAACACTCTTTCACTGAAAGGAAAACATGTGACGGAGTGTAGTACTTTCTGGAAATATTCATAGCAAAGCACTCAGCATACCCCAAAGTGATGTTTCAGTCTGCCACCTTGATTTAAAATTGCACACAGTCCAAACAATCACAAAGTCCACCAACTCCAACTCAAAAACCCTTGTGCGCACTTTGTTGATGATATTTTGAGAGGCGGCTGAAGCTCTACCAAAAAAGAGGCGAAGTCACACCAAAGTCATGTTTTGTTGCGCCATTTTGACTCAAACTGGCAGCTGGCTTCCAAACAGCCACCCACAAAGGCTGCCTGCTACCCTGCTCTCAGGAACCCTCATGCCAAATGCTTTTGCAATGATATCTCATGAGGTCAAAGGTAAAGGTACCCTTGACCGTTAGGTCCAGTCGTGGACGACTCTGGGTTTGCGGCGCTCATCTCACTCTATTGGCCAAGGGAGCCGGCGTTTGTCCGCAGACAGCTTTTGGGTCATGTGGCCAGTGTGACTAAGCCGCTTCTGGCGAACCAGAGCAGCACACGGAAACGCCGTTTACTTTCGCACCGGAGCGGTACCTATTTATCTACTTGCACTTTGACGTGCTTTCGAACTGCTAGGTGGGCAGGAGCTGGGACCAAACAACGGGAGCTCACCCCGTCACAGGGATTCGAACCGCCAACCTTCTGATCGGCAAGTCCTAGGCTCAGTGGTTTAGACCACAGCGCCACCCACGTCCCTCTCATGAGGTAGTTGAACCTATAGAAAACAATTGGAGAAACGGAGAAAAGGACAAATGATTTTCCAAAGCCCAAATGTCCACAGCATCATGTAAATAGCGCTTCTGTGTTTAAATTGTGGCACAAGAATTCATTGAGCAATCTGCAGAAGACTAAGGCTTTCTTTTAACTAGCAAACTCACAATAACTTCTTATTCAGTGTCACGAGACTATGCTGTCAATGCTAATGTTCAGTGCTATTTTTCTAGGAGAAGAGGTGCTGGAACTCACCATGAACATCTCCCTCATTCTCTTAGAATTGGCAATGGCACCCACCTGAGAGGTGCTCGAGTTGAGCTCTGGTGATCTCTGGCTGGAAAAAAAAAAGCCCAGGTTATAGCGCAAGCTTGGAGGTTTTATTACAATCAATTCAGTATATACAGTGGTACCTCGGGTTACAGAAGCTTCAGGCTACAGACTCTTCAGGCTACAGACTCCGCTAACCCAGAAATAGTACCTCGGGTTAAGAACTCGGGTTAAGAACTTTGAAGTGTGTTTCATTTGAGGGGTGGTTTGGGGACCTCGACACGCAAACTCTTCAAAGGTCAGATTCATGTGCTTTTCCATGCAGCAGCAAGAAAAGACAGGAAGGAAATTCGAAATGGGTAAGTGTGTCTATTTTTTTTTTTGTATAGAAACACAAAATGGCTTGCTTAAGCCATGTGTTCTGTGATTGGAACAACCAGCCCACACATCCTAACCGGTAGGGTTCACATGGTGTCAAAAATGGTGGAACAAAGCGTTTGGTAACCTTTCCTCTTTTAAAGCCATCCAGGAAGTTGGCCATTGTCTGACTCTTGTGGGAGCGAATTTCCTAGTTTAACTATGTACTGTGAAGTACTTTCTTTTGTCTGCCCAGAATCTTCCAACATTCCGCTTCATTGGAAGACTTAATACTGGAAGACTTAATACAAAGTTCCATAAACAAATACAGAGAACGTTGTCCTCTCACATCTCTGTCAAACCATCATGCTTTTATATTGCCACTTTTTAAATAAATTCAGCATTATTTGTTCAAATGGTGACACTTTGTCTCAGGAAATATTGTGCCACCATCTACAGACTAGACACGTTTTCATTATTTCTTTTCAAGCGACAATAAACAAAGATGTTCCCATTTATTTCTTTTTACTGAAATAGGACTTTAAAGACGGGTGCTAAACTCTCTGAAAGCTGAGGAAATGAGGTGAGTGAATTCTCTTGCAAAGAGCTTTTGTTATAATTGGATTATGACTACTATTAGCATAGATTTCCATGAAAATGGGACCCGTCTACCTGGCTCTGATTTCACTTAACATATTTTTTACACTGGTGTTGTTTCCAGCGACTTTTAATGGCATGGCCTTTGAGAATGACGAAAATCAGATTTAGGCCTACTTCATGACTGCAGACAGCTTAGACATTTATCTATTTCATTTGCCACCCACCTGAGAATTGCTTATTGCTTATGCTTACTGCTATGTTTAGCGGTCGGCATAGCAGTGATAGTATTAGACCTAGCAGACGTAGCAGTACAATAGTATTAAAAATATTTGTAGACTCTCAGAACAAAGTCTGAGAGACTGATTCTGCAGTTGTGATAACCAAAGAGACCGAGACTGTGTATTACACCTGCCACACAGATCAATAATAATCATCATCATCAACATCATCAATCATCATCATCATCTCTTCATTAGGCATTTCATACCCAACTGGAGTCTTTTGCATCACCCTCCCTTTCACCTTCCCATCATACTTGCTATGATGTAGTGAATTTGCCTGTTGTAATTATTATTTTAATAGTATATGCCACTTTCCCCCAAGTCAGGATCTCCATGGTAGCCACCAATTGCACAGAGCATCAGAATTCACATGGTGTTCTGTGGTCTAAACCACTGAGCCTCTTAGGCTTGCCGATCAGAAGGTTGGTGGTTCAAATCCCCACGACGGGGTGAGCTTCCATTGCTTTGTCCCAGCTCCTGCCAACCTTGCAGCTCGAAAGCACGCCAGTGCAAGTAGATAAATAGGTACCGCTGCGGTGGGGAGCTAAATGGCGTTTCCATGCGCTCTGGTTTCCATCACGGTGTCCTGTTGAGGCAGAAGCAGTTTAGTCATGCTGGCCACATGATCCGGAAAGCTGTCTGTAGAAAAATGCTGGTTCCCTCGGCCTGAAAGCGAGATGAGCGCTGCAACCCCATAGTCGCCTTTAACTGGACATAACCGTACAGGGGTCCTTTACCTTTACTTTACAGTGGACACACCGGATACGAACTTAATTTGTCCTGAGGGTCTGTACTTACCCCGAAAAGTCTGTATCTGGAGGCGCCGCTTCTGCGCATGCATGTGGTGCGATAGAGGGCTTCTGCACATGCACACATGGCGAAACCCGGAAGTATACACTTCTGGGTTTGCCACGTTCATAACTCGAAATTACGTTACCCTAAGGAAACGTAACCCGCGGTACCACTGTATTGTGTTAAACAGTAGGGCCCTGTTGATTCCTGGATCCCAAATCAATTTGGGACTGAATTGGGTCGACTTTAAATTGGGCCAGACCAGGTTGAGGCTGCCTCAGTTTGCTTCCTTTTGTATCAGGTCCACTGAGAGATATCTGGGGCTGTCAAAAGGGGGCTGTCTGTCAGCAAGGAGAGCGGGGAGGCCAAGATGTGTAGGTGTTTCTCTCCCTCTCCTCCTGAATTTATGTTTAATTATAAACCTGATTAAATATAGGGTTGTGGGGGTGGGAAGAAAAGCACAAAGACTTTACAAAGCCTCCAGTTCGTTTGGGGCCTGAATCCAGGTTGGGTCAGCACCACATCATGTTGGGTCAGATTAGAGCCACACAAAAGCCCCAGATTAAGCCCTAAAACATATTAAGTGTGTGCGTGCACATCCCTAATAAATAGTATAGACATAGCTCAGTTGGTTAGAGGGTGGTGCTAATAACACCAAGGTTGCAAGTTCAGTCCCCGTATGGGACAGCTGCATATTCCAGCACTGCAGGGGGTTGGACCAGATGATCCTCAGTATCCCTTCCAACTCTATGATTCTATGATATCATAAGGGATGCCAATGTCATGTGCGAACCAGCTTTGACTCACACAGCCATTTTTGAGGTAGAGCAGTTATCACAAGTTTTTATGAATTGTAATCATCCTGTAAAAGTATCAATGGAATAAGTTTACAAACTTCAAACAGTGAAGACCTCATCATAAACAATAGCATCATAAACAGTAGCATCATAAACACCAGTGGATTAAAAAATAATAATAGATGCAGATCTATGTAATGCCTGAATGCATTTAACCACAGAGCCTAGGGCTTGCTGACCAGAAGGTTGGCGGTTCAAATCCCTGCGACAGGATGAGCTCCCATTGCTCGGTCCCAGCTCCTACCAACCTAGCAGTTTGAAAGCAAAGTGCAAGTAGATAAATAGTAAACATCGTTTCCGTGTGCTGCTCTGGTTCGCCAGAAGCGGCTTAGTCATGCTGACCACATGACCCGGAAGCTGTCTGCAGACAAACGCCGGCTCCCTCGGCCTATAGAGCAAGATGAGCGCGCAACCCCAGAGTTGTCCATGACTGGACTTAACAGACTTTACCTTTTCATCAAGAATTTTTTTTCTTTTCTTTTTGTTTTATTTTATTTATTTCAACAGTATCCCTTGAGGCTGCACTGAGATATGTGACCTGCAAAGATTTATCTGTCCAAGTCACCATGTCATTACGGAGTTTGTATGTATCAATGTATGTATTACTGAAAATGCTCAAGAAAAGGTATAATGAGAACAGTGATTTTTTAAAACTAGAATAACTTTTATTCTAGTTAATAATTCTAGTTTATAAAGACCAATTAATAAAAACAAACAAACATAAACAAACAAACAAACAAACAAACAAAGGAATTGCCATTTGACAGCAATACTATCTGTCACCAAAGTTTCACTTGTTTTGATTTTCAGTAGTTGTAACCTCTTGGAGAAAGGGGTGGGGGATGTTAATAATGGAAATTATGGCAGCACAGTCATTAACACAATTCACACTTAACATATGACATGTGGATGTGTGCATGCGTTCTGAAATGACTTGAGGCAATTTCCCATCTTGTGTGAAACTTTGTGCCTATGAGTCATCTTAAAGAGGAAAACAAAATCCCTCTTATCAAGATGCAGATAAAAAGAATAGGACGGAATCTTTAATAACATAAAAATAGATTTGTTTTTTTGGGGGGAAAGATAAAGAAAGCAATCCTTTTAAACTTGAAATCATAGGAAGCATTTTCTTCCTGATAAATAATGTATTTCCTACAGTCAATCCAGACAGCAGACTTCTTCAAAAACCATTAGCCACTGATCCAATCCCATTTCCTTGAAACCTTACTAATAAATCATGTCCCTTCCTTGGCTCCATCTTATCCTGCAGTCCAGTTGTTCCGTGAATAGTTGGATTCAAGAAAGAGAGACAACTTTCGGGTTCCCTCCCCCTTTCTTTTTTCTTTGGTAACCAATATGGTTCAAAAGAAATTGACCTCACACATTTTGCATTATTCATCTGAGCTTTCAAATGCATTGCTAGGCAAAGGACCCAAAATGTGCTCAGATGAGAGAGGTATTGATGGAAAGTTCCAGTATGAAGGAGAAGAGAAGCCCTTCAATAGGGAAGTAATGGTTTGTAAAATAAAAGAAAAGAAAGCCCAACTCACAAAAAAAAAAAAACAACCTAAGTGGAACATTGTCCATCTCAGCCTTCCACACAGCTGATTTTCACACTCTCAAGATTCAGTTGCTGCTGATTGCTAGGCAGAGCCTAAGAAACATTTGACAAAGCGATGGTGTGACTAAAAATACAAATTTGGTTCAAAGAGTCTCTCCCAACAAGGTGGGTTGTCTAAACTGTTTTGTTGTTTTGTGTTTGGATTCAAAGTTATCCCAGTGGTGTTCCATGAGTATTTATTAGTCCTATTCCTTAGCTTTATTTATTCTCTTTTATTTATTTTCCATCTTTGTCCAACTAGAGGTTACATTATTTTTTATGGAAAAACCTTTCATAGGTAAACCTTACTGAGGGAAAGGTGGAGAAAACCCTGACCCAGGTGCCAACTGAAATTGAGAAGGGAAAAAATGTTTCAAGGCCTGTCAACCAGTGACTTAAGTAGTTCAGTGACGATCTAGCACTAAAGTTAAGTGAGAAACTCATGGGGCAAAATGACCCCAAGTCCTCTTCCCCCTCACGATATCCCACAGGATGAACACCATCATGGGAGATCCCACAAGAGCACAACAGAAATTGGGAAATAGATATCGGTCATAATATACACATAGACACATGGGAACAATTGTGGAATATGGATATAAAATTTATAGCATGTTATGGTTTAAGAGAAAATTATATGAAAATGATATATAGATGGTATGTAACACCAAGTAGGGATGCGGGTGGGGCTGTGGGTTAAACCACAGAGCCTAGGGCTTGCCGATCAGAAGGTCGGCGGTTCGGATCCCCGCGACAGTGAGGTCCCGTTGCTCGGTCCCTGCTCCTGCCCACCTAGCAGTTTGAAAGCACGTCAAAGTGCAAGTAGATAAATAGGTACCGCTCTGGCGGGAAGGTAAACGGCGTTTCCGTGCGCTGCTCTGGTTCACCAGAAGTGGCTTAGTCATGCTGGCCACATGACCCGGAAGCTGTACGCCGGCTCCCTCGGCCAATAAAGCGAGATGAGCGCCGCAACCCCAGAGTCGTCCGCGACTGGACCTAATGGTCAGTGGTCCCTTTACCTTTACCTTTAACACTAAGTAAGCTGGTAAAAATGTATAGATCTAAATCAAATAAGTTTTGGAAATGTGAAGAGAAAGAATGTTCCTTTTATCATATGTGGTGGTCTTGTAGTAAGGTTAAAGCTTACTGAGAAATGATATATAATGAATTGAAAAGGATGTTTAAAATAACCTTTGTAAAAAAACAACAACCAGAAGCTTTTCTTTTAGGAATTATAGGGACAGAACTACCTAAATTGTATAGAAATTTATTCATGTATGCTACTACAGCAGTAAGAATGCTACTCGCCCCAAAGTGGGAAGAAGCAGAAGTTCCAGCAAAGGAAGAATGAATACCAAAACTGATGGGATATGCAGAAATGACGAAACTTACCAAGAATAAGAAATCAAGATAACAAACTTTTTATAAAAGAATGGAAATGGTTTATTGAATATTTACAGATAAATTGCACACAGATAGAAAACATTGGCAAGATTATTGTAATAACCTGCAGTTTCATATATTTAAAGAAGATGAATAAATGAGCAAATTAGGCAATTTGGATATTAAAAAATAAATAGATTTAAGGAACCGCAGAAAGAGGGGGAAGGAAGTCAAGTATCTGAAGAAGTGTGCATGCACACGAAAGCTCATACCAAGAACAAACTTAGTTGGTCTCTCAGGTGCTACTGGAAGGAATTGATTTACTAAGTTTTGAAATGTTAAAATGATTGTAAAATTAATGAAATGTATAAATCTGACCCAGGTGGAGCTATGGGTTAAACTAGAGAGCCTAGGACTTGCTGATCAGAAGGTCGGCGGTTCGAATCCCTGCGACGGGGTGAGCTCCTGTTGCTCGGTCCCAGCTCCTGCCCACCTAGCAGTTCAATAGCACATTAAAAGTGCAAGTAGATAAATAGGAACTGCTCTGGTGGGATGTTAAACTGTGTTTCCGTGCGCTGCTCTGGTTTGCCAGAAGCGGCTTTGTCATGCTGGCCACATGACCCGGAAGTTGTACGCTGGCTCTCGGCCAATAAAGCAAGATGAGCGCCGCAACCCCAGAGTCGGACACGACTGGACCTAATGGTCAGGGGTCCCTTTACCTTTACAAATCTGAAAAGTAATTTTTTTATTAAGAGCACAATAGGAAGACAACTCCATCTCCTCAATACTTCCCTGGCTACACAGTCACACCTGGAATGGTGCTTCCCAAATGACTGACATGGAAGTCTCCATTTCCCCAACAGATTTCCTCACTTTCTCCTCAGGCACCACATTATTTGCCATTTTATATTCCTTCCTACACCTCAGGCATATTTGAGCCAATATTAGTAACAAAGCAATAGTTCACTGTGTCAAGGAAATACGCATATATAAACGATGGCATTCTCCACTCCGCTTCTGAGGACTTTGCAACCATTAATAGTAATGCTGAACATGATCCAGCTATGTAGAACAAGCCTGTTTTTCTCTGGATGTTAATCAGATAAGTGGGTTTAACCCAAGGGAAGATTTAGAAAAATCAAATCTAAATTAAATATGATCCACTCATCTGTAAAATAATCATGTGAAAAATGAATTAGGAAGCCGAGAGCTGATGGTGTTCACTTTAAGAACAACTTCCCATATTAAGATTTAAGATGCCGGAGATCTGTGGCACCTCCTGAGAAACGTATGATACTTCAACCACCATGCAACAAAATATCTATGGATGTGTCATCTGAAATAAGGTTCCCTAGCACAGCACCCTCTGGATGATTTTGGACTACAACTCCCATCAGCTTCAGTCAGCATGGCCAGTGCCAAGAGATTATGGGACATGTAGTCCAATCACATCAGGCTGTTTGTTGGGAGGCTGTTCTAAGTGGAAGATCAAATAGTCCGCCAAGTATCTTTTAGGTAATATTGGGTGGTAACTTAGAGATGCATAGTTTAGCATAGAAGTTACTGTATTTCTATGCAGGTACAACCAGAAATAATTCCTATTCAATTCAGTGAAACTTACTGTCAGGATAGGGTGCATATTATTGCAGTCTAAGTGTTGGGTACTGCGTCTGGTGGGGGACCATCCATACCCTCCAACATTTCTCCAATAAAAATAGGGACATCCTATTGAATAATAATAATAATAATAATAATAATAATAATAATAATAATACCCCACTCCTATACAGAGCTGCCTTCTGTCAGGCAGCAGAGGATTCAAGCCCCCACGGCAGGTTGCCAGGAATGGATAAGACAAGGAAAAGTTCTTACCAACTGCTTTTTATTCAATATTCACAGAGTGAGGCTTGGGAATGCAGCCTCTTGGAATAATGGTGTTGCCCTGAGTGAGTCTACACCCCCTTCCTCTCTCCCTCATCATCATCACTATGGGTGCTGAGAAGTGCCCTCTGTCTCTGAGCTCTTTGCTCTCCTACTTTCAATGCTCACTGGGTTCTGGGAGAAGGGGGGGCCTGGAATGCTTTCTAAAGACACTGTGTCCATCAGCTGTTCCCTCTCTGATGCTTCTTCCTCCTCCTCTCCCATTATTTCCCAGCTTTCTCCCTCATCTGCCTCTGAGCTGTGATCTCCCTCAAACCACTGTTGTAATTCTGAACAGTCTTCTTCTTCTCTGGTAGGGTCAGGCTGGGGAGGCAGTCTCCACCATTCCTTCTCTGCCCAGTTCCTGACATCTTCAGATGTCTTCTAAAGGTTGTATAATTACTTATCTACTCCGATGAAAATAGGGACGTCCTAAGGAAAAGCAGGACATTCCGGGAACAAATCCGAAACTGGGATGGCTCCTGTAAATCCAAGACTGTCCCTGGAAAATAAGGACATTTGGAGGGTTTGCATGTTATGCTCCTTCTGGGTTAGTTTGTCCACCTTTGGTCGCCACCATATGCTCCGCTTTCACCTGTGGCTCCTAGAAGCTGTCAGCATGCGACAGGGGCCACACCTCAGGAATGGCTTCAACTGGAGGGCTAAACCAGGTAGCTGATGGGCCTCAAACATTCAGTAAGTTAGAGCATTCCCCTGCATGTGAAGACAGGCTCTGGCAGATTGAGCAGACAAGACCAATGGCGGGTCCAACGGTCAAGAAGGTGGTTTCTGCATGAGCTGTAGAGGGATGTGAGGGATTTGGTCAAATCTGGCACATAGGCCCAATAGCCCTCAAATACTTTCAGATGAATGAACACATCCCATGTTTCCCTCTCTGTTGGCCATTTCTACTTTGTACAAGTATAGCATTTGGTGGAAGAGAAATAGACTTCCATTAGCAAACTTTAATGCTCAAGATGGCTTATGTTGGTCAACTATTTCCTAGACACGAGGCTGCTACTGTTATTAGGCCTCATAAACTTGTACTTGAATGTTAGCTTGATTATCATCATACGGAGCTGGCTGCATTTATGGCACTGCCATGATGCTGCCTTATCATATCTCTCATCAGACAGAGGCCACGGGAAGGCCAGAAATAATGGCAAGGATCACAGTAAACCTGAACAACCAGTTTCCACAAATGTTGCTGCAACCCAAAGGAAATCTGAAAGGGTTGTGATTCATGTTTGATACTCCTGAATATTTTGCTGTGTGAGGGGGGAAAAGAGAGAAAGCAAGCATGATTTCATGGCAGAGGACATCATCTATTGATCTATGAATGGTCTCCTCCATCATTCGCTTGACACTGTGGTGTGTCATTTTGATGACAAACTTCATCAAAGCAGATAAAAGTTTGTGGCACTTTGTATCTTAATGGAGAGAGAAAGCATCAGAAAGTGCTTTGATCTTGAGATGCTGAAGCACTTACACAGCCTTTCTATGTGTGCTTGCGTCAACATTTATTTATATTATTATTAGTTTAAAGAATCTCTTACTAGATAAGAAGGCTCCTAGAGTAGTTTTGTTGTTGTTGTTTAGTCGTTTAGTCGTGTCCGACTCTACGTGACCCCATGGACCAGAGCACGCCAGGCACTCCTGTCTTCAAAAATAATCATAGAAAGTGTTAAAAAGAACACACACACACACACACACACACACACACACACACACACACACACACACACACACTATTCCATAGAGAGCTTTAAAAAGAATATATATATATATTCTATGGTAGATTACAAGGTCATATTTGTTCGTTCAACCGATGCACATTTGCATATTTTTTAAGCAGCACAGGTGTACACACATGGAAACTATGTATGACCTGGCTATAAACAAGCAACTGAGATCAACCCAGGATTTCTTTCCTCTCTTTTTTGTTCTCATCTCTCCTAACTTCACTGAAAGAAGTGAGGTTACAGGGAACTAGGCAGAGGGCCTTCTCAGTAGTGGCGCCCACCCTGTGGAACGCCCTCCCATCAGATGTCAAGGAAATAAAGAACTATCTGACTTTTAGAAGACATCTGAAGGCAGCCCTGTTTAGGAAAGTTTTTAATGTTTGATGTCTTATCGTGTTTTTAATATTCTGTTGGGAGCTGCCCAGAGTGACTGGGGAAACCCAGCCGGTTGGGCGGGCTACAAATGATGATGATGATGATGATGAAGATGATATTGTCCATGATCACTGTCAGGGATGTGCCCACCCCTGCCAGTCCGGCACTGAGTGGCTACCGGCAGCCTCAGCCTTTGTTGTCGACGGACTCGTCTCCCAGTGAGTCTGCCAGCTCCTCCTCGGGGGAGGAGCAGTTACCGGGAGGGAGCCAGGTGGGGAGAGGTCTCCAGGAAGAGGCAGAGAGACCTAGCACCACTCAGCAGACCCACTCGGAGGGGGAGACGCCGTTTCCGGCGCCCGCTTTACGCAGAAGGAGAAGGCGGCACTTTAGAGTGCCAAGACTCTGGTGTTGGCACCGCAACAGGAGGGGGGCACTTCCGGATTCTGCTAGCGACTTGATGGTCATGTTTAGGGTACTGTACATATTTGCACAATAAAATAGTTGAAAGTCAAGAAGGACTTGGTCTTTACTCATGGGCAACCGTTAAGCGAACCTGACAATCACTGACAGCACTAAAATTAACCGTTTTGTAAGAAAAATATTATGACATCAAACTTTTAAAACTGAGAATAAAAGGGTTGTTTGTTTTTAAGAGTCAAGGGTATTGTGTTTCCTCTTGAACCCCAAGAAGATCATCTTTGCCTCTTTTATCTGTGGGGACAGTAACCTCTGACAATTTTATATGCAGGTAAAGTTGCACAGAAAATTGTTTTTCAGCCCTGTTTTTCAGTGCTCCTTCTGCCACCTAGACTCATGCCCTCTTGCAGTCTTGGGATGAAAAGAGAAAGCGTTTAGCGCTGCCATAAATTCACAGTTTAGAAAAGCACTTTCAGAAGGTTAATGTGTACAAACAACAGTGGAAATTATTGTCTTTCGTCCCTGCTTCTGAAAACAATCCTCACTCTCAATCTCCTTGAAGATGCTCTTACCACCAAAAAAAGTGGAGGAAAATAAGAAAAGAAAAAAAGATTACGATAAAGATTTGCTATTGAAGGCCTCCATACCCTACTTTTTTCTTATTGTAAATGTTCTCCCCCTGGTTTTAAAAAAAGATCAGCTTGTTCAAAACAAACAAAAATGAGATTTAAATAATGGGGATACAGTAGAAGATTGTGCAGGTAATATAAACACTGGCGTATGTTACACATTTCACTTTTTACTCAATTAATCTCATTTTTAATTAGTTTGATTAAAGCGTCTGGCAGGAAGCTTGAGCCGCAACTCAGACTCAAATCTGTGTACTCTGGCAATGTAATTAAAAAGAGCGAGACTTGGTTAATGTGAGGCGACTTGCTTAAAAATTATGGTATCCCTTTCAAATGAGATGCAAAACTTGACCCTGGGCTCGTCAGCACAGCCGAACCAGAACACTGAACTCAGGGGTCCCAGATCTCATCCTTTTCTCTGGAATTGTGAGCTGTCACTCTTCCCACTGTTGAGACAACAGCACCCACTGGCCTGACAGTTCTGAAAGGGACCCCAAGGCTGCTTTGAGCCAGTGTGGTGTAGTGGTTAAGAGTGGTAGACTCGTAATCTGGGGAACTGGGTTCGCGTCTCCGCTCCTCCACATGCAGCTGCTGGGTGACCTTGGGCTAGTCACACTTCTCTGAAGTCTCTCAGCCCCACTCACCTCACAGAGTGTTTGTTATGGGGGAGGAAGGGAAAGGAGAATGTTAGCCGCTTTGAGACTCCTTCGGGTAGTGATGAAGCGGGATATCAAATCCAAACTCTTCTTCATATAGTCCAACCCCCTGCAATGCAGGAATCTCAGCTAAAACATCCCTGACAGATGGCCATCCAACCTCTGCTTAAAAACCTCCAAGGAAGGAGAGTCCACAACCTCAAGAAGGAATCCGTTGCACTGTCAAATAGCTCTTATTGTCAGAAGGTTTTCCTGATATTTAGTTGGAATCTCCTTTTTTGTAGCTCGAAGCCGTAGGTTCGAGTCCTACCCTCCAGAGCAGGAGAAAACAAGCTTGTTCCCTCTTCCATGTGACAGCACTTCAGATATTTGAAGATGGCTATCATATCTCCTCTCCGTCTCCCCTTTTCCAGGCTAAACATACCCATCTCCCTCAACTGTTCCTCATAAGTCTTGGTTTCGAGCTTGTCAACATCCTTCTTAAATTGTGGTGTGGTGCCATTGCCATGCTTTCTAGCTGAGAAGCACCACGACCTGTGTAAAATGAAACTTCAAGCTGTTGTGATGATGACAAAGCTGTCACTCTGCAGTTCCATCTTTATTTGTGCTGGGAAATTCACCGGCCACATCAGAAACAGCAGGTGGAAAACTCTTGCACCTCTTTTAACTGGGAATGCGTAGGATCTTGCGGGCTCCAAGAATAAGAATTGGGGAGGCTGGGTGCAGCACAGAACACTAGCTGGCTGCTCTTTAACTAGGAAAAAGATGATCAGGGGTTACCTGTGTTTACTCATTGACAGATAAGCTACCGGTACCAACTTTCCAGGTTCATGAAACTGCCTACAGCACATATGTTTCTTTTCAATGGGGGAGTTGATAGCTCAGTGATAGATCATTAATCTTACATATGCAGAAGTTCCTAGATTCAATACCTAGCACCTCTAGGTGAGAATGGGATAAGCTGTCAGTTTTGGTTTCTCATCTTTGCGTGTTTAGACCTTTAAACCAACCCCTAGAAATAAATTCACACATAACTTGGATATTTGGTTTGGTTTCTGGCAGAATTTAGGCCACAACTTTATTGATTACAATCAAGTGAGTGGTTGCATAGGCTCTGGTTCGACTAGCTCCCTGCACCCTTGCAGGCAGCGTTGACCCAGAGCTCTATCATAGGTCAGCCAAGGGTGAACGCCAGGGACAGCGGAAGGTGGGAACCCCACCAGTCAGCCACCCTGATGTCCCTCTGACTCGGGCATGGGCACAACCCCTCACAGGGTTGACCAAACCATTGAGTCCCTGGATTCCTTTACCAGAATACCCTTCGCATAGGGGTGGCGAGACCCTTCTACCACCCCTATCACTTGAACCAGAGCCTACCCACAACCTTACAAGTTGTGATGATTTGCTATTCGTCAGGTGAAACCCAAGTGGCAACAGCCAATCAGCCAAGCGGGGAAAATTCCTGCTGTGCCCCTGTCCCAACGACAGGAAACACATGATGGCATAGCAAGGTCAAGTGCAAGCCCTAAATATAGGGAGAGGTGGGTGGGTGTTCAGATGCACTGGCCCAAAGAGGAAGCTCAGGGACACATACATGGGCCTTAATTAGGTCCCTTGATGTCCTTTACTTGCGTCCCATTGGCCGGATTGTTCCCAGTATCGAGGGACCTACCAATAAGGTGTTGTGGCCATCCAAACGATCCCACCCACAACACAGGGCTTGGTCGCCAGGTCGCACCACAACACATGGCCTCTTTGAGGGAGGACCCAATTTCCAATCATAAACTCAGTTCTCTGCATGCCCGCATCAGTTTGTGATATTTTTTTCTTGTTCAAAGTCCTCGTGAAAATTCATTCTAGCATGCATTTCTCTCAATGCACGTGCATTTGCATTTGCATGCGTTATTTTCAGCAGTATGTACATTTATATGCATACTTTACCTCAGCACGTGCCATTTTTGTACACGTTACCAGGCTGGCGAATGGCGCTGCAAAATTTGGAGAGATGTTTTTGTTTGTGTCCTGTTTCAGAAAGTACAGATCAGGTTGGTTTGCCTTTAAATGTAAACTGAATCGAACTACTCCTCCATCCCTGCCTCCAGTTGAAAGGATTAGAAAGCAGGAGATGCAGAAGACCCTGGGGAGTCACGGATGGTCAGAGTAGACAATACAGACTCCTTGAATCCAACCTAGCCTAGCAGCTTGCAGTATTGGTGGTCCAGGTTGACTGTAGATTGTTCAGCAGCAGATAAGTGAATGCCAGGCATGGAGAAATGATTAGTCTTTGAGTACTGAAATGTCATGTGAAGCACAGAATACAGGGGAACAGCTAGTAATTTTGAGGCAGGAGACCTCATGAGAGGACAAAGTGGCATGTAATTACTAATGCAGTCTTCAAATTAAGTGGCTGTGCAGGAGTGGAGACTGCACGGGAGGGCAAATTGTTATTTCCTTTCTTGTTCCTTTTATTCTCCTCTTTCTACATGCTCAGTTCACTATCTGAACTGAATATTTAATGGTCAGGCAGTACATTTCCACTGCAGCCATTTCTCTGAGGTTAATAAGACATGGTGTTTCAGTAAAAGTAATGAGATGTGATGTTTTAGTTTTTTAAATCCCTCTTCCGCCCACTACTACAATTTGCAACATGCATGTGTGTACAAGCGAGGTATAACTGTTGTGTATGGTCTGTGTGTTTCTCCATGTTGCCAAAATAGGCCAGTTTTATGTGAGGCTGTCTGTGCGTCGTCCTTGTTAAGTAATATATTTAATTGACACATGTGTGGTTCAGTTCACCTTCAGACTAACGGCTGTGTGATTCTAATGGTCCAAAATGTGATTTATAAGCTTCACTCGCATAGACAAAGCCTTCTAGTTCCGAAGCCAGGAAAGGGGGGGGGGGAAGAGTTTCAGTGGAGAGGGATAGAGCAGAGAGGAAATGATTGGAATGGAAAATGGGCTTTGTGGAATGCTATTCGCGAGCTGCACTGAGACATCTGTATTTGTTGCATTTTATGGAGCTAGAGAGAGAAAGAGAAAGAGAGAGAAGGGCAGGCTGGTATTGATAATTCTCATGGTGGAATAGTGTGACATCCATAGAGAAGTGATTGGAACACATCCCAGCCCATGAAATCGTCTGCCCATGTTCTGCAGCAGGAGTAAGCAATGTTGTGACCTCCAGATGTTGTTCACCACAGCTCCCATCAGCCCCATCAAGCATCGTCATAATGTAAGACACAGATGGCTCTGTGGGTTAAACCACTGAGCCTAGGGCTTGCCGATCAGAAGGTCGGTGGTTCGAATCCTCGCGATGGGGTGAGCTCTCGTTGCTCGGTCCCTGCTCCTGCCAACCAGCAGTTCGGAAGCATGTCAAAGTGCAAGTAGATAAATAGGTACCGCTACAGTGGGAAGGTAAACGGCGTTTCCGTGCGCTGCTCTGGTTCGCCAGAAGCGGCTTAGTCATGCTGGCCACATGACCTGGAAGCTGTACACCGGCTCCTTTGGCCAATAACGCGAGATGAGCAGCGCAACCCCAGAGTCAGTCACGACTGGACCTAATGGTCATGGTTCTCTTTACCTTTAATGTAAGACAAGACTAATGGATCGCACCAATAGCCTGTCTAATCCAGCATCCCGTTCTCACAGTGGCCAACAAGACGCCTGCGGGAAGCCCACAAGGAGTACCAAAGTGCGACAGCACTCTCCCTGCCTGTGATTCTCAGCAAATAATAATAATAATAATAATAATAATAATAATAATAATAATAATTTATTTTTATACTCCACCCATCTGGCTGGTTTTCCCCAGCCACTCTAGGCGGCTCCCAACAGAATATTAATAAAAAAGTGATAAAACATCAAACATTAAAAACTTCCCTAAACAGGGCTGCCTTCAGATGTCTTCTAAAAGTCAGATAGTTGTTTATTTCCTTGACATCTGCTGGGAGGGCCATCCACTGGGGAGGCAGGGTTTGCCACTACTGAGAAGGCCCTCTGCCTGGTTCCCTGTAACTTCACTTCTTGCAGTGAAGGAACTGCCAGAAGGCCCTCAGTGCTGAACCGGTCTGAAGAATGAGGGTGGTGACACTCCTTCAGGTATACTGGGCTGAGGTCATTTAGGGCTTTAAAGGTCAGCACCAACACTTTGAATTGTGTTCAGAAATGTACTGGGAGTCAATGTAGGTCTTTCAGGACCCGTGTTATGTGGTCTTGGTAGCCACTCCCAGTAACCTGTCTAGCTGCCGCATTCTGGTATTCAGAGGCATGCTGACCCTGACAGTGGAGAACATAGAACATAAAACCCTGACAGTGGAGAATTGTAGGACATAGCCATTGTGACAAGTAACCACCAATATTCCTGCCCTCCATGATTTTGTCTAATCCTCTTTGTCTAATCTGTGAATTGGCCCGTATTTCTATGTCTATTTGTAAGATAATACAACTTACACTATCACATTTTTTACAAATTGCTTTCTGGTCTTGGACCGTAATAAAGATATTTGATTTGTCTAATCCTATTTGACAGCCATCAATGTTTGCTGCCATGGATGATGGGCACTGGAGTCCAACACATACACACCAACTTTTTCTGCCCCCAATCCAGGACACACACACACACTGCACCCCCTTGCCACCACTGTTGTTCTGCCACCATCCAGCCACCATTGCCACAACATTTGGTCTTCCTTCCCCAAAATAGCTCAACAACTTTGGGTCTCCCTTCTCTAAAAAAGCTCAGCAACTCTTGGTCTTCCTACCCAAAAAAGCTCAACAATTTTGGGTCTTCCTTCCTGTCAGGGGGGTGCCCCTCCTTCCAGCCCGGCTTTGAGTGAGTACCGGGAACAGCCCGCGATCTTGGAGACAGACTCTTCCTCCCCCTCTAGGGAGAGCTCTGGAGAGGGGGAAGCGGTGGGAGGGCTCCTGCCAGCCAGGCAGAGCCCTCGCAACGTAGCAGGGGAAGGAAAGAAGAGACGGACAAGGTGCTTTCGTTTTCCTAGATGGGGTTCCTGGCGGGAGAATTGCAAAACGCCTCTTCCGGAATCTGAGAGTGACTGACGAGATGTGTTTATGATGTACTCCACATTGTAAAGTAATTAGCCTAGATTAAAGCTTAATAACTTAATGGCTCAGAGTCTTTCTTTGAACGGCCAGCTGGGGAAGAGACCCCACGCAGCCTGACACTCCCCCCCCCACAAATTCAACAACTCTTGGTCTTCCTACCCAAAAAAGCTCAACAATTTTGGGTTTTCCTTCCCCCAAAAAGCTTTACAACTTTGGTCAATACAATGGGTAGATCACTGCCAATATTTTTTTTTTTAGTGGGAGTAGATCGCAGTCTCTTGGAAATTGGACAACCCTGCTATAGCGGTTAAACAACTGAATAGAGTTTCTAAGTATGACTAATCCGTACCTGACATCCCTGTATTGTCAGAGGTCTGACATCTTGCCAAGGCATGCTCAGGCTAGGTCGTAATTCTTATTTTGAGACTGGAGAAATGCCACCTCGTCTCTTGTTTTCCCCAAGCAAATATGAGTGCTTTGAGGTATTTATTCAGTAGAGTTTAGCCAGTGGCACCAACAGTTCATTACAAATATGGAAATAACATTTTAATTAGTTCCTATGGCTATATGAGGTGTTTTCCACTGCCGTTGTAATAATTACTTCCAGCAAAATTTACAGAGTAATGGCCATATGTGTATTTTTCTGTAATTGCCGTTATTATTTAATCAGCATCTAAAAATAGCAACCTGGTTCCTCAGACACCTTGTTCATTAAGCAATCTTGCTCTCCTGTTTTCAAGAGACAGTTTTCTCCCAAAACACTTGAATTATCCTTTGGAAAATCTTAAGAGGGAAGGACCGTGACTCAGAGAACACTAAGTAACAGCTGAAGCACCTTGCCTCGTATTTGTGCCCAAAAGTGTCTCCTGTGTTTTGGCCATTTTTGTTTAATTCATTCATTTATATTTATTTACATACTGAATTTCTGTCCTGCCCTTGTTCCCATCGGAAGACATTCATAGAATCATAGAATCATAGAGTTGGAAGAGACCACAAGGGCCATCCAGTCCAACCCCCTGCCAAGCAGGAAACACAATCAAAGCATTCCTGACAGGTGGCTGTCAAGCCTCTGCTTAAAGACCTCCAAAGAAGGAGACTCCACCACACACCTTGGCAGCAAATTCCACTGTCGAACAGCTCTTACTGTCAGGAAGTTCTTCCTAATGTTTAGGTGGAATCTTCTTTCTTGTAGTTTGAATCCATTGCTCCGTGTCCGCTTCTCTGGAGCAGCAGAAAACAACCTTTCTCCCTCCTCTATATGACATCCTTTTATATATTTGAACATGGCTATCATATCACCCCTTAACCTTCTCTTCTCCAGGCTAAACATACCCAGCTCCCTAAGCCGTTCCTCATAAGGCATCGTTTCCAGGCCTTTGACCATTTTGGTTGCCCTCCTCTGGACATGTTCCAGCTTGTCAGTATCCTTCTTGAACTGTGGTGCCCAGAACTGGAGACAGTATTCCAGGTGAGGTCTGACCAAAGCGGAATACAGTGGTACTATTACTTCCCTTGAGCTAGATGCTATACTCTTATTGATGCAGCCCATAATTGTATTGACTTTTTTAGCTGCTGCATCACACTGTTGACTCATTGCACTGCAACTGATCACCTGCAACACCATAGGGGTGTGTTGGAGTACATTTTCCGTTAGCATTTGGGACATCTGTCCTAAGGCAGGAGAAAACCTTGAAACGAATCTGAAATAGCACAGTGTGCCTTTGAAAAAGCCCTTTTTGCTGTATTTTCTCCAGCTATGTGATCGGAAGCAATTAGCAAGTGATGGTGTTTATCTTCACCCTGGGAGAAGCGTCACCTGCTGATTTCTGCATATCAAGTAGTTTTTCAAATGGAACACACAGAGGTGGAGCTGGTTTGTTTCCTGGCTAGTTGGCTACCCAACCCTGGACATATGTGCAAAAAACCTTTTTAAAAAGAAAACATATAAGGAACTGTAATTGACAACAGGTGCCTCTCTCCCGCCAGGTGTAATTACTTGCATAATAATAATAAAAAATCTCCTTTGTGTCCCTTCATTGCAACATCCACAACAATGGAAACACTCCTGATTTATGGAGAAGCATTTGTTGAGTTTGGGTTTGACTTAAGAATTTCCGTGCAGACATTTGAAACAATTAACACTTTCAGGAAACACTTTGACACAATAGCATATTGCAAAAGCAACGGGAGGCCCAAGGTGTGAAACAGATTTGCTGTATTTCTGTATCCTTGTTACATGGCCTTTTGATTGCAAGTAGGAGAGAAGTGTACAAATCTATAATAAAAGCAGGATTGCACTTTTTTATTTTCATGTATTACCCACTAGAATGATATAGCTGGTAAATATCTTATCTGTATCTTTGCCAATATCTTGTTTTATTTCCTGGTTCTTGTTGGAATCTGGGGAGTGGATACAATTGTTTAGGCTGAGGAAAGGTTACCATGTGCAATGTGCTAAAATTAAATGGGGTGACTCATTGTAAACTTAAGCAGAGTCTCTTAAAACAGATTCACTGCAAACCTACCCAAACAGAAAACTAATCCGAGTGGTTAATTGCTGTTGCTAGGGGGAAAATATATATCTTGAAGGAGGCAACAATTTCCTGCATAAATAAAGGGATCTATATTTATAGAACTGCCCTGAGACCTGTGGGTATAGGGCAGTAAAGGTAAAGGGACCCCTGGCCATTAGGTCCAGTCACGGACGACTCTGGGGTTGTGGCGCTCACCTCACTTTACTGGCCGAGGGAGCCGGTGTACAGCTTCCGGGTCATGTGGTTAGCATGACTAAGCCACTTCTGGTGAACCAGAACAGCACATGGAAATGCCGTTTACCTTCCTGCTGGAGCAGAACCTATTGATCTACTGACCAGTGGTCAGGGATTATGGGAATTGTAGTTCCAAATATCTGGAGGGCTGGAGTTTATCTATGCCTATTTTAAAGGGTCTTGTGGAAGAAGGAAAACATTGTGGGTATCAAAGAGGATTTTTCAACCGCAACAGCCTTAAGCTTGGGGTTCCCACTCTACACTGAGCTATTTCCATTTGTTTATGTGTACGGCGCTTTCACATTCTGTCCCATTTAAACAAATTACATACTGTGTGACTGTGACTTCATTCCAGGCTGAGTAAGCTTGCTATTATATATAATCTAATAACTGATATTGAGAAAATTAGCCCTGAATGAGAGTGATGACATTAAGAGCTGCTGTCGCCTGGAGCGAGTGGAAAATGGTATTATGAGAGCTATGCAAATAGCATTGCATCACAGGTTGTAATCCCAGACTTTTATTTTATTTTATTTTTTTGCAAGGGGAAAGGAATGAGACATAAATAAAACCTCAATTATAATGCAAAGAAAAGCAGGCAAGGCTTGAACTGAGAGGAAATGGCAGCAGTGGATTCTATGTTAAAATTGAAAAGGGTGCACAGACTGAACGCTGATGGTTTGCCAATGGAAGATGGTGATCTGCATGGATTATGCCATTATGTGTTACTTACATGACAGTGTCATGCAATTTTCACGGGGCGACACAACTTGAAGTCTTTGCAGCTGAATGCAGCAAACCATCTACGGTATATATGGTGCCTGAACAAGGATGTCAGATATATTTTTGCTGCCTAAAGCCTTTCCTCTTCCCAGAGGGGAGGTGCTGTGAGCGGGAATCGCTTTCCGCGCTCGCAGGGTGTGTGTGGCTGGGCCCCTAGCAAGCTAATCCGGCTGGCTGGGTGTGTTTGTGTGCTTTAGCTGTTTAAAAACGGCCGCGGGCACACGAGCACTGCCTTGTTGTTCCGGCTTCCTTGGATCACCCGCCCTCCCTCCCTCTAGGTTTTGCTTCTGCACCTGACCTTGCTATGGACCTCTGTTGTTTGCCTTGGTTGTCCAAGGGGCCTGGTAGGAATTTTTTCCACTTGGCAGATTGGCACCAGCCACTTGGTTTTTCACCTACCTCGTAGCAAATCGTCACAACTTTGTAAGGTTTGGCGGTTAGGCATTGGAAAATGTGTTGTGTGTTGGAGGGAAGGTTGTTGCCATCACCTACACCTCCCCTTGAAGGGTATTCCGTTAAAGGAATCCGGCGGTCGTGGTTCCTGTCTGATGCCCAGGTGGTGGCTAGGGCCATGGCACGACCATTTGGTGACTCTAGGGGAAAGCTTACAGTTGATTTGCATCAACCCCTACAGGTTGTTAACCCTTGTGTGACTCCCCGAATGGCGGGCAGGAGTCAGATATAGTCAGTTCAGTTCCAGTTCCAGTGCCTAAGCCAATACCACTCACATTTTGTAACCAATAAAGTTGTGGCTTTTTTTAGCCCATTAACCTAAAATGCTTGTGTCCATGTGTCTTATTTCATCACAAAGCGGGGAGCGGGGCCTCGACTCACAACTGAGACGGCAACAATTGCATCAAGCACTTAGTAGACCAAACTAAGCTGGCAATGTATCCTAGTTTGTAGAGGATAGTATGTCAGGCTAGCCAATGTCCTGGCTTCCAGATAGCACTGGGGCAGATGAGAGACGTCCATACAGCTTGGCCTGGTGTAAAGAAAGTGCCAATATTTGGTATCATTGTTTCTTACACGTTTATTATAAAGGTAAAGGTAAAGGGACCCCTGACCATTAGGTCCAGTCGTGACCGACTCTGGGGTTGCGGTGCTCATCTCGCATTATTGGCCGAGGGAGCCGGCGTACAGCTTCCAGGTCATGTGGCCAGCATGACTAAGCCGCTTCTGGCAAACCAGAGCAGCGCACGGAAATGCCGTTTACCTTCCCGCTGCAGCGGTACCTATGTATCTACTTGCACTTTGATGTGCTTTCGAACTGCTAGGTTGGCAGGAGCAGGGACCAAGCAATGGGAGCTCACCCCGTTGCAGGGATTCGAACCGCCGACCTTCTGATCAGCAAGCCCTAGGCTCTGTGGTTTAACCCACAGTGTCACCCGCGTACCTACACATTTATTATACTTTCTTCTTATTCTGGATATCCAGCCACCTACATCTAACCAAGCATTAAAAACGTTGTGAAATATTGCCGTAGCTATCAACAAAGTCCAGAACACAACAAAGCCATTGTGGCGTTTGTGCATATGGCAAGCAGTGGCATCTGGTTAACAAAATGTGTTAGCATATGCAATGGAAGCATTTTGAGACAATATATGGAAGGCTAGCTTATGCGGCGGCAAGAAATATGGGAAAATTTCAAACAGAAGGCCCTAAGTATTCATTTTTGTCACATCTCCATTTCAGAAGATGGATGATTCGATCTACCCTTGCATTTGTCTTTTGGCTGAGAAAAATAGATTTTAGTTTAGCTCGATGCTCTTGCCTCAATGGTTTCCAGATAAGCATTGCACTGGTTTGTCATCTGTAGAACTGAGGTTCAAAAGGAAGACCTGCTATGTACCTAACAAGGGTGTGTAGACACCATTATTATGTGCAGCTTGTTCCCCCTAAAAAGATGATGCAGTTGGTTCCCATTGGAATCAGTTAGATTTTAGGCACTAGCTTATTCCACACCCTCTTTTCAATGTGGACTAAGTTCAGCTAACTCTGTCTGGATCCAACCCCCTGCTTGCAAATGTCTGCAGCATGGAGAATAAGTCTCATTCTGCATATGTGGTGGGAGAGGCCAGAGGCAAAAAGTGGGTGAAGCAACAGATGCGATGCTTACCTCTATCCAGCAGGTTCATCCCAACCACACACAAACCAAACGTCTTACCATTCTCCATTCAGGTAAGCAAGCAAAAGGCATGGGCACAGGTCAAGGAATGTGAGGAGACTGCATAGTAGGGCCACTGAAAGGTGTGCCCTAAGGTAGGGGTTGCCCAAAATCTACCCCCTTTAGAACTGTGGGCACATTTGGAATTTTAAGGAAGAGCCACGGTGACCTTCTCTGGTCACTTCTCTCCTAGATCATCCCCACCACACCCCTAAGAGACAGAAAGAGAAACAATACACATACCCAGAAGTCCCTTTCCTGAGGGATCTGGCTAGAAGTCGAATCTGGTAGAATTAAGCTGGTGGTTGAAATACACATAAGATAAAAGAGGAAATGGGAAAGTACAGTGGTCCCTCTGGTTACGAACTTAACCTGAAACTGTTCTTAACCTGAGGTACCACTTTAGCTAATGGGGCCTCCTGCTGCCACCGCGCCACCACCGCACGATTTCTGTTCTCATCCTGAAGTAAAGTTCTTAACCCGAGGTACTACTTCTGGGTTAGCGGAGTCTGTAACCCAAAGTGTTTGTAACCCGAGGTGTTTGTAACCTGAGGTACCACTGTGTGTCACTCTTCTAATGCCCTTCTTTAGCTCTATGTACTTTTCAAGGTAGAAAAAGATAACCACCCTCATCACCTCGTGTCTAAGGAGGGCAGTGAGAGAGAGGCTCAGAAGCGTTGTGGGAACCAGGAGAAAATCTCAGTGGAATGAGGTGTGGACTGGAGAAATTTCCGAGGAACAGATAGAAACGGTATAAGGGTCATATCTGGCCCTCTGGCCTGAGGTTCCAACCCTCTGAAGTGATGGATTTCACCAACATCCCCCACCCCCAATTGCCTCAGGTCTGCATTCAGGAAGAACATAGGTGTATAAGCAGACTCTTTGATTAATGAAACCCTTTTGCTTCTCCAAATATTTTTTGTACTATAACCAAAGCGCTACTTTAAAAATAAATAAATAAATCAGAATGTGTATTTCCATCAACAGATTTCACACAGACAACAGAAACCCAGATGGCAATGAAGAAACAATAAACCATCAAGCTTTTAGACTGTAATATTCATCACATTATCGGATGTAGCAAATTTCCCCAACACCTGGTAATCAACAAATTATTCCTGCAGTAGCGCCATTAAACAGACAAATAGAAACTTGTTAACAAGGCCATCAGCTGGAAACAAAACTAGGCAGTTGGGAGGACGGCTGAGGTGTGTTATTTCCCCCCCCATTGGAGGGCGGCATTGTTGTTTTTCCATCTCCCGCTATAGTTAGGGCAAAAATGATTGGTGAAATAATCAGTTACATTATTTCCTCAAGAAACTACCACTAGATTTATTTTTAAATGGCCTTGATTATTCAGGTAGCAGATTTCATATTTTTTAATTGCAAAATTGTCAGAACATAAGCAACAGTATCCTGATCATAACATTGCTTCAAAAAATTGTCAAATAAATTCACATTTAATGAAAAAAACACAAAACCTTATACTAGTAACTATTTCGCTACCTTCTTTCAGCACATACCAACTCAAACTGTATCCCTTTGACTTCTATGTGACATGCTATCATGTAAATGGGTATAGGATTGTAGCTTAAATGTGTACACTTTGTCATGTGCAGCTTATTATTACATTATTTTTTCAACTCATCATTTACCTGTGAACTTTCTGCATTTCCCCATTAATCTGCTGCCTGAATTCAAGGGTGATGATGATGAAGTTACCCTCCAATTCGCCACCAAATTGTTGTTATTGTTAAGGTGAGCACCTCTCAAATATACAGGAGGCAGGGTTCGGCTTAGAAGAAGCACGTGTCGTTCTTTCCCACACAGGAGAGAATGTGTCTTTAAAAACCAACAAACCAACAAAACCCATTAAACTTGTTATTACAGGCTTTCATTGTTCCCCCATTCAAGGGAGTGATCAGGTCTATCCTGCAGTTGTGCAGCACATTCAACTGAGACATATTTGGAAGGACTCGGGTGTCAGTTGAGTTGGGTTCAGACAACCACAGATCCCAGCAGGTTGGGTTGCATGGCCTAGAACAACCCATGGCTGTCAGGGGGCAGAGTATTATGTAGGAAGAAGAGGCAGGCATTGGGCGAGAAAAGCCCACAAAAAGGCCCAGACCTAAACGAGAATGTAGGACTTTGCTTCTTGGTTGTCCAAGAAGAGCCAGCGTGGTGTAGTGGATAAGAGCAGTGGACTCATAATCTGGTGAACTAGGTTCGTGTCCCTGCTCCTCCACATGCAGCTGCTGGGTGACCTTGGGCTAGTCACACTTCTTTGAAGTCTCTCAGCCCCACTCACCTCACAGAGTGTTTGTTGTGGGGGAGGAAGGGAAAGGAGAATGTTAGTCGCTTTGAGACTCCTTCAGGTAGTGATAAAGAGGGATATCAAATCCAAACTCTTCCTTCCTGAGAGAAGCCACTTGCAAAGGAGCAGGAACAGTACCTCCACTATGCAACACAATGTTATGCTGGGCGGGGGGACATGCTCACCGAGATCCCTGGGCATTGTACCCCCACTTCAAGTACCAGGCTATCTATCAACTCTTTCTATTGCTAGTCATCGTTTCGCTTTTATTAAAGCACGGTTTAATGTATTCCCCTCAAACGTCCTTTTTCATCGATTTTCTAGGGGCCAAGTTTCGGTCTTATGTGCCTGTGATAACCATTCGATTGAATCTCTTCATCACATAGTGTTTGTCTGCCCCTTGTATTCTGCCGCCCAAAAGACTCTATTACTTCCATTAACTCAAAAATTACCGGGGTATTTGGAAGAGTCTTACCTTGCTCTTCTGTTGCAAGATTCAGACCCGATTATAACCTTACACGTGGCAAAATTTCTGACATCAGTTCTGACACTTAAGAAACACAATGGATTGTTATATACAGCTTGAAATTTTAATTTATTTTTTATCATATTTTATTCAACTTAGTATCCCTTTTAATCTATTTTACTGTTAGCAATTGTAAACCAGACTGTGCTGTTTCTGTTTTTGGTTGTTATGTCTATGGGCTTAAAGCCGAAATAAAATGAGTTGAGTTGAGTACCTCCACTGTGTGCAGTTCTAATTTTTATTCCCCCCCTCTCTCTGAAGAATACCGGGGATGTACTGTAGATTGTGCCCCAATATTTCATGTGCCAAGGATCTGGAACAGAGGTGGCATGAGGGGATAACTCTCTGTCCCATGGCAACCACAGGAGTTAGCCCTGAGTTTAATGCTTCTAAGCACCTCAGTACTTCTGATGCTTCTGAATGACTCAGAAAGAGGGATTAAGATATGGTTCAGGTTGGCTCATCTTCTCAGCAAGATCGATAGGATGTTTTTCCATTGCATAGAAGGGGGCGGGGAATAGAAAGAGGTTAGAGAATTCATGGGACTGATCCACTGAAAACAAAGAAAAATTAGATGCTAATGATTAACAACAGATGAGATAAAAACACCTGCATCCTGTTCTTCTTGAACACTTTCTAGGAAAGAGGTAGATAGCTTTTTTTCAGACAAAGGGCTGCTTTGCTTTATGGGAACCACTCGTCACTCTCTCTCTGCCTGTATTCAGATGTGGGCTTTATTGTGTTCATTTTCCTGGGTATAATTCTAATGCTTATGTCCTAGTTTTTAATGTTCCTTTTACACTACAGTACCTGTTGTGTTTTGGAATAGTGGCTTTTTGATTGATATACTGCTGCGTCATGCTAAATTTTAAACAGTGGGAAATAACTGTGTGCCAAGATACCGCCCCAGTTTTCATCATGTGAGTGAGGGCAGCATGATCATGAAAATCATGGGGAAATTGCAGTGCAAAACTCTCATGATTTTCTGTGTTAAAGAGGTTCGATTTTCCCCCCTTTTCTTTCTGGAAACAACTCTGAAATGAGCACCAAATGTCCACAAGATTCTTCTCGATTTCCAGAAGTGGTTTTTACATCACGTGGGGATCACACACAATGTGAAAATTACCAGGTAAGAAAACATTGGGAAGAATGTGTCATCTGAATGCAGCGTCTCTCTCTCTCACACAAACAAACACACCTGAGAATAAAAACACACCAATGTCTAGGCAGTCTGGCTGGTGCTAGACTAGAGGGCTCTTTGGTGCAGACCCAAAACAATTCTCATGTTTTTAGGAATCCACCATATTTGTTTGATTGCACAGAGATGCCGCATGCAATCATGTGCCAATGCCAATTGCAGTTTGGATTGTCGGGAACCATTATTTATGTTGTATAAAGCTGCCACTGAATTTATGATGTTTCATCTCAACAAGACATCTCAAGGAACAGAGATATAAAGTGCCATTTGGGGCCTCTTTGAATTAAGAAGCTATCAGCAAATTCCACAAACGCAACAAATTTTTATAATAATTCTCAATTCAGGACAAAAATGACTAAAGGAGAAATGTAGATTTCACTTACTGATTCCAGCTAACCAGCCAACTATTAACAAGCGGTTCCAAAGAGTTTTATCTCTCTCATTTTTTGACCAAACATTTTCTGCTCTTGTTATTACTTTTTCCTTCAGCTCCATCCAAATATTATAAAGCTATCAATTTCTTGTCAATTCAAAATGACTTCTGAAAGTGATGTGTAAGCCTTTCGGTGATATCTTTCTGACAACTTCCTCATCTCTGTAAGTTGCTTGTAGGAGCTAGATTAAACTACCTGCCATAATTTGGGAGCCCATGGCTGTAAAAGCAAAAGGAAATGAATTTCCCTGTCACCATGTGGATAAAGCTACTCATTTCAAGCATCATCTCTTTGCTTCCCTTTACAGGCATGTATCATATGACAGGCTCCCCCATTTTTTTAAAAAAACCAACAACACTTTTTTGGGGGTCTTCAGCTCCTATCAGCATTCTGACATAAAGAATACAATGAGAGAAACCTGAAATCCACTGGATGGATTTCAGAAACAGAAAGCTTTCATTTCTTTCTAAGGGCCAAACTAAAGTTGATGCTTAATAGTGTAATGTACAAATACATATATTGTGTTTTTTCAGTCTTTCTTAAATTAACTATGGTCAGAATGGATTGCTGTTGGGATTGCAGAGCATAGTGAGGAAATGTTAATTCCAACACCTACAGTGACACCTATCCCCAGATTTTGCCCCCTGCCCATGTAGCTATGAAACTTACTGGGGGGGAAACACAACTGTCATTGACTCCCAAAGAAAACCTTTTATATAGTCTTGTAAATATACAGGGTGATGGTGATAATTTGTTGGGGGGTGGGGAATCACAGCTGGGGATGGATGGAAACTTCTTTTGTCTGCATAATGTGATGTGATAACAATCCTTCTGCCTTATGATGATGATGTTCAATCACTTTATTTCAGCTTTAAGCTCATAAGAACAACCGAACTAGAACAAATACACAGTACAATTTGATTTAAAAAAAAAATTAGAACTAGTAAAACTTAAAAGAGTACAAATTAGAAATAGATACTATAAGGAATTTTCAGCTTCCAAACAGCAGTCCATTACGACGTTTATATGTCAAAACGGAAGTTAAAAATTTCGCCATTTGTAAAGTTACATGCTTTGAGGGGGATCCAAGATGGCGACGAGAAGGGCAGCCTTGGCTTGTGCTCAGTAAAGCTTCTTCTCCTTTCATCTTTTTAAAGCTTTTTTAAAGCTTTTTTTAAAAAGCTCCTTTTTAACGTTTTTAAGAGTCTTAATGACGTTTTAGGATTGTTTTATGGTTTTATGATGATGATGTTGCATGCTAACCATTCAATGCAGTGCTTTTTTCTAAAAAAATGTTTTGAGGTACTCGCATTTTGACTCAAGAAAATCACCATTTTATAGTTCAAAAGGGGGAAAACGCCACACATTCACATTCCACACTGTTTCACACATTAAATGTTCGCTTCCGCCTGAGACTCAGGAAACACCATGACAGGAAATGAAGCAGCCATCGGAAGTGGTAACAACGAAACTGACCAATCACCATGCTAGATTCCAACTCCTACTTCACACATTAAATGCTCGCTTCTGTCTGAGACTCAGGAAACACTGTGACAGGAAATTAGGCTGTCATCGGGGGTAGCAACGGAACTGACAATTCACCATACTAGAGAAGAAACTAATTTGTTTATTTATTTTTTTAAAAAATAGTTTCTCCTTCCGTTTGATTCACAAAATGTTTAGGGGTTTGCGTCCCCCTGCGTTCCCCTGGAAAAAAAAGCACTGATAAGTGTAATGTGTAGTTTAATCGTAAGACATCCGGTCTGGTGTTGAGTCAACTGCACATGCAGCTCTACCCATCCAAATTGTGCCCAAACACATTGTGTGTGGTGTAGTGGTTAAGAGCAGTAGACTCTAATCTGGGAGACCGGGTTCGAGTCTCCACTCCTCCACATGCAGCTGCTGGGTGACCTTGGGCCAGTCACCCTTCTTTGAAGTCTCTCAGCCCCACTCACCTCACAGAGTGTTTGTTGTGGGGGAGGAAGGGAAAGGAGAATGTGAGCCGCTTTGAGACTCCTTCGGGTAGTGATAAAGCGGGATATCAAATCCAAACTCTTCTTCTTCTTCTTCTTCTATCTTTTTTAAATGGTAGTCTATAGAATGTACACATTTCAATTTTGAGTGGCCGGACAAGACCTCAAAGTCTCCCCCACACCTGTGTATGCTCAGTACTGGAGAAAGAAAGAAAGTTGAATAGCCACAATTGGCTTCAGACACCAAGTGGCATTGGGAGCTTGCTTGGTTGCACCACCACTCACCCTGTCAAAAGTTGCAGGAACGAAGATGGGCAGTGAAGGTGGAGACATACAGCCCATGACTGCCCACCCATTGCTGCATATGGCTCTCAGGGCCAAAAAGACTCTGTGTTAGAGTGCTGAACTGGAGTTAGACCATAATTCTAGCTTGACATTCTAACCTTAAACCACACTAACTGCTAGAGCAGAGACCATGGAACCGGTGGCTCTTCAGATGTGGTTAGATTTCAGGTCCCATTAACCCCAGTCTGCCAGCATGACTAATGGGCTAATATGATAGAAGTTATTTCCCAGCAACATTTGGAATGTCAGTTTCCCAGACTCTGGGTTAGAAGGTTTAATTAGGGTCAGGGAGACCCAGGTTCAATGAATGAGCTTTGGACAAGCAATAGTCTCAACTCACAGGGTTGTTGTGAAATAAAATGGGTTTAAGGGGAGAGGGGCTAATACTTCTTGGAAGAAGGGCAGGATAAAATAATAATAATAATAATAATAATAATAATAATAATAATAATAATAATTCAATAATATTTCAAAGGACAAAATTTTCTTTCCTTGGTCATGGGAACATGGATGATAGCTGAAGCAGGGGTTTTTTTTTGGGGGGGGGTGATATATTTACCTGCAAATTTGAATGCATACATTTGGATGGTGGAATACAAAAACATTAGAAAAGCTGTATTCAGTAAGTTTCTTCAAGACATGACTTCATCATCAACAATATGCATGGCATTCATTTGGAGACCTATAGCAGAAGATGAGAGTCAGGAGGAGTACAATAATACTCTTCCATGAAGCTATTCACATTGATTCGAGAGTGCATAATCAAAAGCCAGCTTTCAAAATTTCCAAGATTTGGCCTATTAACATACAATCAGATGAGTCATGTATAAGATGAGTTCCCTTGGATTACACCGTTGAGATCAGTGGAAGAGAATGTTCATTGTGTTCGATGAATTTTTCCTTTGTGATATAATTCTGCTTAGTTATGATGTATAAATCAGGGTTTACCCACACCTCCATTTGCCCTGCTGCTTTCCCTCGGATAAACCTGAGCATTAGCACTGAATTGGAACAAACGGTCGTCACGTTTTCTGCGGATTGCTGTTTATGCCAATTAATATCGAAAGAGTGAGCAGTAAATAATCAGATCAAACAAAAGGAACATTCTTACCGGTTAGTTTCTTTAATAATCACAGCGAGAGACAAAGGAAATGCATATCTCTCTAGAAATGGTGTTGCTCCCAGTAAAGGTTCACCCCCTCCATCCCCATTAATCTACGTCACTCCTACGTTGGGTAATCTGAGCTTGTTGCCTCCGCACTCTCAGTTCTATCATTCTCAAAGCCCGTCTAGTCTTAGGCGAAGGGATGGGTGGGTCAGGAATGCTGTCCAAGGACACTAAATCTGCCAGCTGTTTCTCTCCTGGTGTTTTCTCTTCTAGCTGTTCCTCACCCAGTATTTCCCAGCTTTCCCCCTCTGGACTATGTCCCTCTGCAAACCACTGTTCTAAATCAATACTGTCCTCTTGCCCTTGGGAAGGTTCAGGCCGTGGCACATGAACGCCCATTTGAGTGGCAATGTCTATCAACTTTGGGGTGGTGGACCTCTCAAATATATATATATATATATATATATATATATATATATATATATATATGGGGGGCGAAGGGACCTTGCCCCCTATGAGTTGTCTCCTATGTGACACACAGGGCCAGAGGAGGAGCTCACCCCCGCGATGCAGCCTTTGTCTGTTTGGGACGGATCCAGAGTAAGAGGTTAGAGGGGGAAGAGCATGCCTAGAGCTTAGTTTTAGCAATGCCTTCATTGAGTTAAGATGAACCAGGGACATTGCTGTGTTGTTGTTTTTCTGCTAATAAAAAGCTAATTACATTCTGTGCCTTCTCTGTGTGTCTGCGCCTGCCCTGTGAATGACCTGGCTCCTTGACAGCTCCTTGACACTAGGCACGGTAGAAACAGAAGTGTGTATGAGCCCTCAGTTTATTACTTTTAAAAGATGCCATTCCATTAATACATTAAACATATTAATGAAATGCTGACATTGACTTGGGGTTCCTACTATTAGAGGAGTTCAGTTTATATTACACACCCTCTTCACCCCTCTTCAAGAGCTCAATCCTCACCATAGCTATATCATTTCTTTTCTTTTCTTTTTACGCAGTCAATCATTATTCAATATGTGTAATTATGCAACGTCCACAGATAGCATAATGCTGTGCACACAAATCCAGTCCCTAGCTGGCATTTCTGTATGGCCACCTAGTAAGCACATAGTATTCCAATATCTGAAACATCTACAGCAACTCCAACAAATATATCACAAACTATTTGAGGGCAAAATTCAGTGCAATCATGACCAAATGGGATTGTTAGAGCATCCGCAACTATGTGAAAACTGATAAGTGGGATTTAAACTTGAGAATGTAATGAGAGTTGACACCTATTTGTGACATGACTGTATCATAGATTGCCTGCAGCAAGATAGCATCACCATTCCTACCAGGCAAAGATGTATTTGCTGAAGGTGAAAATGTCATTTAAACAGTCAAAACCTTTCAAATAGTCTGAGCTAGATGCCATGTACAGTTCCTGTCTTCTTGGAATAAATATATACAATTTAATGCACCGGCGAAAGGAATAAGGCTTTATGGTTTGTTAAATGATGGAGGATTTTGCATCTTCATTTATATCCAATGGCAGGGGAATTTGATTTGTGCTGGCAATGGTTCATAATCAAATATTGTGGCAAGGCTGTGTGTACCACATATATCCTATTAGACGTGGTATTATAGATCTGTCCATCTGTCCATCTCTCTCTGTCTGTCTATCCATCAGACAGGATAAAAAATAAAAGTGCAATGAAATCAAGCACTTCTTCATTTAAAAAAAGCTCAACTTCCAATTCGTATCATCTAGCACTACTGAACAAACTGTCCCTTTTCATGAACCCAAGAATGCTTTGTTGACATCTGTCAGCAGCAGAACATTCTTAACGTGGGTTAAAAAAGTAATAGATTAGTTCAAGGCTAATGGTTTTTTTAATTTTGCTGGACACTGTCCAGAATGAGTAGGGAAACCCAGTCAGATGGGCGGGGTATAAATGATGATGATGATGATGATGATGATAAATGACATTGCAAGACAGATGGAATCTTGGCATCCTTGCACCATCCAATTTATTGTACAACAGAGAAGGGAAACCTCAAGTCTGGGAACTGAATGTGGCCCTCCAGGCTTATCTTTCTGGCCCTCAGGACTCTCTCAGATCATGTCAGGATGCTGTCAGCTGCTCCCGGCTGGTTGCCCAGGGAAGTATAAAGACAAGGAAAAGTTTCTTACCATCCCTTTATATTTCAATATTTACAGAGAGAGGCTATAGAACCCAGCCTCTTGGATAATGGCAATGTCCTGAGTGTATCTCCACTCCCCGTTTCTCCCACTTCCTCATTCGTCATTCTCATTGTCTCCTCTATGGGTGCTGCTACATGTCCTCTGTCTTTGAGCTCTTTGCTCTCCTACTTTTAAGGCTCGCCAGGTTCTGGGAGATGGAGAGTCAGGAATGCTTTCTAATGACAATGTGTCAGCCAGGTGTTGTTCTGGCTCTCCCATGATTTCCCAACTTTCCCCCGCATCTGCCTCTGAGCTGCGACCTCCCGCAAACCCCTGTTGTAAATCTGTACTGTCTTCCTCTTCCTCCTCCCTGGAAGGGCCAGATGGGGAGGCAGTCTCCACCATTCCTCCTCTGCCCAGTTCCTGACAGATCAAAGTATAAGAACATAAGACGAAAGGCCCATCTAGACCAGCATCCTGTTCTCAGAGTAGTCAACCAGGTGCCTATAAGAAACCAGCAAGCAAAACATGAGCACAAGAACACTCTCAGCTCCAGCTGGTATTCAGAAGCATTGGCACAGCAGTCACTGATAGCCCTTCCCTCTGTGAATTTTCCAATCATCTCACAAGTTCCAAAAAGTAAAGGACCTCTGGACAGTTAAGTCCAGTCAAAGGCGACTATGGGGTTGCGGCTCTCATCTCACTTTCAGGCCAAGGTGCCGGCGTGTGTCCACAGACAACTTTCCAGGTCATGTGGCCAGCATGATTAACCACTTCTGGCACAACGGGACACCATGACGAGTGCCAGAGCACACGGAAACGCTGTTTACCTTCCCGCCTCAGCATTACCTATTTATCTACTTGCACTGGCGTGCTTTCAAACTGCTAGGTTGGCAGGAGCTGGGACTGTGATGGCCTGGGATTCAGACTCAGATGCTGAACCTGGGGGATCCCAGCCTGCACAGGATTCCCCGCCTCCAGAATCAGCAGAGCCGGGGCTAGGGCTTGAGTCTGAAGGGTCATCACCTGTGCTGGATCCTCAGGTGCAGGCATCTGCTGAGTCTGCTCTGGCTCCTGATGGGATAGAGGACTCATTGCCTGCAGGTGCTCCACTCCCAGCCCTGTCAGGGGAAGCTGAGGTTGCCTCTGGGTCCGGTAACCCTCCAGCCTCTCCTGAGCTGCAGAGGCTCAGGGCAGAGAGGCTCAGGGTACTGAGTTCCCACAGGAGGAGTGCTCGCCTCCAGGCCAGGAGAGGCAAGTCACCAGAGGATCAGGGCCGCTCTATGCCTCGGGGCAGATAAAAGCCGGCCAGCCCCAGTCCCAAGTTGCAGGAGCAACATTGTTGGTGACTAGTTCCTGCCAGTGTTCCTACTTGAAATCTGTCCTGCTTTCCTGCCTGAGCTCCTGACCCGCCCTGGTTCCCTGCTTGCCTACCTGTTCCTGACTTTGCCTGACTCCCTGCCCTGCACCCAGCTTCAATTATTACGGACTGCCTTTACGTTGTACCTCTGACCACGGACCAGACTTGGACCTCGCCTTTCGGGTAACCCACGGGACCAGCACAGGGACAGAACAACGGGAGCTCACCCCGTCATGGGGATTCAAACCGCCAACCTTCCGATTGCCAATCCCAAGAGTGGTTTAGACCACAGAGCCACCTGTGTCCCTCCACAATTTCTATTGCAATGGGAAAGTGAAAAAAAAACTTTATTCACTTTCCCCATGGCATGCATCATTTTATAAACTTCTATCATGCCACCTCTTACTTGTCTTTTCTCTAAAATAAAAATTCCCCAAATGCTGCAACCTTTCTTCACAGAGGGATGAGGTCGCACCATAAATTTGTTTAATGATATTTGTAGTTTGATTTTCAATTCCTTATCTAATGATCCCTAGCATGGAATTTGCCCTCTTCACAGCTGCCGCACGCTGGATCAACATCCACAAAATCATGAAGAGATTGAAAGTTACAGGTATCCAATATGGATAACAAATGTTGCTGGGGGGGGGGGTGTCACAGACTTATATTTCAAGGAATCCCAGTTTTAAAATGCCCACCTGCTGTATGTGTGTAAATATGTGTCTGTCTATGAGAGAGAGAGGAAACAGACAGAAAAGGATTTTATCTGGAAATGGGAAAGAAAGATATTGGGAAATGTTTTTAATGTTTTGTTTCCAATTGGTTGAACTCTTAAGGCTTATATTATGAGAATATAAATGATTGTTCCACACTGAATACACAAGCAATTTAATTATGCACATTCCAGCTATTCTAGAGAAAACAAAGAGTCTCACCTTTAAGACTAAGAAATGTATTACTGCATAAACTTTCCTAAGCCACTCTGATGAAATGGATCTGAGCTCACAAAAGCTGATGTCATAATAAATGTGGTTAGTCTTTAAGCTGCAACTAGACTCTTCCTGGTTCTTTATATATGTCAATGATCTGGATTAATCAGATTTAAGTCTCCCTGTCTCTCTCTCCTCCAGTTTAAGCTTACAGCAAATTTCTTATTTCCATTCTTTTTTCAGGAGTTGTGATACTCAGACAGCTGAAACTGTCTTTAGGGCAAGACTGGATCGAATGAAATAAGCCGTTGTTATAAAAGTGTGTTTGATTGCCATATTTCCAGTTCATCTGTTCCCTGCTTAAAATTTCTGCCAGGAGCCAAACTTACTGAAAAGTTTTACAGAAAAGGGAAAGAAAGTGGAGCTCATCTAAAACTAGTCCACCATTTATTATTTGACGAGATGTAGGAAATTGCAGGTTGGTAGGTCGGTAGCACTGTGTTGCAAATGCGTTACGATTTTCAAAGCCTTCCTGCTATGAAAATGCGTCATTCTCGAGTGTAGCAGGTGGCCGTGTAGAGTTCTACAAGAAACTTGATTGCACAGAGATATTCACTGCAGCTCTATCTACACTAAACTAAGCACATGTCTTTCTTTGGGAGTCAGGAGGCAGTGTGCTACTTCATCCACTCCAGCTTAGAGAAAATAGATGGCTGGTACCACTGTATTGCCCGCATGACTTTTCTGCGTCTGTCTAGTGCAAAAAGGCATAAAATGGAAAGCTCAGGTCTCTCATTGATTTGTTGCCAGGGTAATCTGCTTTATTCAAGTCACAGTCCAGCTGTTTCTCCACAATCGCGTTATTTCACAATTTCTCTTTCCCCAAAGCTGACCATGCATTATGAACAAGTCAAATGTGTTCGTTCAGTTTTGATTTTTATACCTCTTTTAAATCAATACCTCAGCAATTGATCCTTGGAAATTTAAGAAGCGGTGGACTGTATAACTGAAATGGATAAAGGGGCAAGTCAAGGTTTTAGATAGAAATGAGCAGGCATCATACTGGGATTTTGATGATGATTAGTGGAAAATAATATTGTGGTGATTTGTTCCCACATCCAATCTACTTCTCTGAATAATACATCATTGCATTCCTTTGTCTTAGCTCGACAAGAGACATTTCACAACACATGTACATATCGTCTCTTGATGAGCAGTATGCAGTTAATTTTTATTCTTTCAGTAAGCCTTGTTCCTTTCTTAAAATAATTGCTAAGATATTGGTATTTCAAGATAGAGGCAGCAATCCTGCATAGAGCTTAAACCTAGAGACGAGGAAGAATTTTGATTCAGTTCGCATTTAAAGGTAAACATACCTAATGCTCACTTTCTGAAGGGGAAAAAAACCTCTGAGAACCAAAGCACAGTCACCCTTATGAAAGACCTACATCGGTTCCCAGTATGTTTCTGAGCACAATTCAAAGTGTTGGTGATGACCTTTAAAGCCCTAAATGGCCTTGGTCCTGTATAACTGAAGGAGCATCTCCACCCCCATCGTTCAGCCCGGACACTGAGGTCTAGCTCCTAGAGCTACCACAAACATACCACCTTGTTTTGGACAGCTTTTTGCTGCCTTTATTGACCATGGTGCAGATTTTTATTGTCTAAATTGACAAGGATTTTGGGATAAAATGTTAACTGCACATAAATATCAGAGACTTTTGTTTCTAATAAAAGTTCTTTATTCAGAAACTAGTTTGAAGTTTCTGTTTTAGCTCTTTCAGATTTGACTTTAACATATAAATGTGCCTGTATTTTAGACCCCCTTTTTATTGATTAGATAAACTCAGCACAATCATAATTATTATATGCCCAGAGTCTTAAACAGACCAGTAAATATAATAATTTATGCAGATGACTTGGTTCAACTTTCATCCTCTGAAAATGGCCCGAGAAGATTGTTAAGACAGTTCAGTACCTATTGCTCAGAAAATGATCTAGTCAGTAATAATGCCCCATCTAAAGTAGTGGTTTTTGGCAGAAGGGGGAAAAATCGCACAGATAGCTTATTAATTCAAAAGAGCTAGAGCAGGTAAAATCTCGCTGTTATCTTGGCGTAACCTTCCTGGCCTCAGGATCTTGGGCTTTGCAAACAAAAATAGATTGAAATCAGTTGCCTGTTTACAATCTGTAAACAGACTCCTGAAGTTTAAATATTCAAATATTTTTTAACACAAAGACTATACCAATGCTAATCTTTGGTGCAGAAATCTGGGACTTTGCAGATCTTTTTAAAATGTAAAGCATTCAAAGCTTTTTTGTTTGGGTATAATTTTAGGGATTTCAAAATTTACCCCAGTTTATATAATTAAATTAGATCAAATCATGGAAATGAGTTATGGTCTAATTTATATCAGGATGGTAAATTGTTGTTGTTGTTGTTTAGTCGTTTAGTCGTGTCCGACTCTTCGTGACCCCATGGACCAGAGCACAACAGGTACTCCTGTCTTCCACTGCCTCACGCAGTTTGGTCAGACTCATGTTGGTAGCTTCGAGAACACTGTCCAACCATCTCATCCTCTGTCGTCCCCTTCTCCTTGTGCCCTCCATCTTTCCCAACATCAGAGTCTTTTCCAGGGAGTCTTCTCTTCTCATGAGGTGGCCAAAGTATTGGAGCCTCAGCTTCAGGATCTGTCCTTCCAGTGAGCACTCAGGGCTAATTTCCTTCAGAATGGATAGGTTTGGTCTTCTTGCAGTCCATGGGACTCTCAAGAGTCTCCTCCAGCACCATAATTCAAAAGCTTCCATTCTTCGGCGATCAGCCTTCTTTATGGTCCAGCTCTCACTTCCATACACCACTACTGGGAAAACCATAACTTTAACTATACAGATCTTTGTCGGCAAGGTGATGTCTCTGCTTTTTAAGATGCTGTCTAGGTTTGTCATTGCTTTTCTCCCAAGAAGCAGGTGTCTTTTAATTTCATGACTGCTGTCACCATCTGCAGTGATCATTGAACCCAAGAAAGTAAAATCTCTCACTGCCTCCATTTGCCAGGAGGTGATGGGACCAGTGGCCATGATCTTAGTTTTTTTGATGTTGAGCTTCAAACCATATTTTGCACTCTCCTCTTTCACCCTCATTAAAAGGTTCTTTAATTCCTCCTCACTTTCTGCTATCGCGGTTGTGTCATCAGCATACAGGTATATGGTAAATTACTGTAGAATAAATCGAGTGATGGAAGACATGCTCCCTATATTTTAAATCTCCTTGAGACATATGTAAAAGGCCATTTATAATGCAATTTTTATAATTCGACATCATCACAACAGCAACAACTTCCAACAGTCCCAAACAAATAAGGCTTATAGTCATGGATAATAACTGCTTTAGTTACTATGAGATATAAAAAAAATTACTAGTTCAAATGGAAACACTTTTTTTTTATAATAAGTTAAGGTAGATTTTGGAAATGTCACTGGTATCCTTGTATAACAAGAATCGGAAGATTAATTGTGCAATTAAAAGCAAGCCACATTCTATCCAATGGGACATACTGCTCAGGGTGTTTTGTTTTATTTATTTGTTTATTTGTTTATTTATGAATTTATATACCGCCCTATACCCGGGGTGTCAGGACGGTTCACAGAATAAAATCAAGATATAAAACCATAAAAAATACCTAATAAAAATTAAAACAACCCAGTAGCCCCCCACCAACCCCCCCCCCATTTTTTTTAAAAGGGTATAGGATGTAAATCAGATCAACCAAAAGCCTGGTTAAAATAATGAAGACGCTGGTCAAACTTCCATTAGTTTTCAACTATGGTTGCAATTCTGTGAATACTTACCTGCATGCAAGTCTCACTGAATACATACTATGAGTAAACAGTCATAGTATTGTGCTTATGTGTTATGATTTTTGTTCAAGCCGAGCGGCATGCAGCTGCAGCGAGAATGGTTTCACTTTTGCCTGTCTCACCAAGCCGTGAGAAAGCTGGCTTATCTTTTCCTACATGGAATGTTTATATTTTACTGTACTGTTGTAATTCAAGCTTTTGGGCTAAACTCTTCTAGCTAGCCCTCGAGCTGGAAAGATGTCTTTATGGCAGCTCTGTCTTATAAGCTGGCAGCAGAGATTCTCTCTGCACTATTCCTACAATAAATAGTTTTAGCCTTAATTATGGCTTGTGTGTGTTGTTCTTCATTCTGGGAACATTCACATATTACTGCGCCACCGGACTCTCTGTAGCCGGGGATGTGCGCACACGGCTGTGCTCTGGTTTGGGGCAGTCTCACTAACTGCCCCAGGCGGGGTATATGCTGACAATATTCTTTTTTTTTTCCAAATAATTTTTATTAGGTTTTGTAAAAAAAACCAACAATCAAACAAACATCTTCAAACAACAAACATACAAAAAAATCTTCTTTTCTAACATATTATCTATTATATGATCACACAATATAAACACAACAAAAATCTCATTTTCCCTTCTATTTTCTTTAAACATCTGTAGTGCGACTTCCTCACGTCCCTCCCTCTGCGTTTCATTTTATATCATCTTAGTAATCTCTTAACATCTTTAAGCATTGTTTATACTATTCCTTTAAGTTCTTTTCTTTATCAGCAGTCATACCTAAATCATCAGTCATTATTATTTCTAACTATATTTTTAATCTGCAGTCTCTCATTTATTCCAACTTTTTTTTTCAGTCTTCAAATCTTACAATGATTTTTTAAATACAGTTTAATTTTTTTCCAGTCTTTTTCCACCGTCTCCTCCCTCTGGTCATGGAGTCTTCCGGTCAGCTCGGCAAGTTCCATATAGTCCATCACTTTCATTTGCTATGCTGACAATATTCAGTGCTATTTTTCTAGAAAAAGAGGTGCTGAATTCACCATGAACACTTCCCATGTTCTCTTATAATGGCAATAGTGCCCACCTGAGAGGTGCCAGAACTGAGTTCCGGTGAGCTCAGACTGAAGAAAGCCTTTGCTTGTATTAGCCAGGATGAGAGAAACCCAGGACGCAATACCGGATGAACAAAGGAGATAGAGAGAAACAAAGAACAGGTTTTAGAAATCCATCTCACATCTTGAGTCCGCTTATATTCCTGCGTGTTTTATACTAGCAGAGCACTCGTCAATAAGAACACATGATAAAAGTGGGAACTGGGGGAGCATTCAACACTGCACGGGTCTCCTCTGAATCATAATTGCAGCAACACCTGCCACGGAGTTACTTTGTGCTGATGCACTGTGAAAATGGGATGCTAATAGGCTTGCACGCTTCTTATTTCTCACAACGTGGCAGAAGTCGTTAATACCCGCTGAATGACAGCAAAAAATTCTGTGAGGTAGAAACCGGTTAAGAATTTCATATGTGAGCCTAGACACCTATACTTTCTGTTAATGTAGAATGCATGATACTGGCATTAAGCTAATTTGGATGAAGCCAAGCTCACTGTTGCTCATGCACATAAAGGTAAAGGGACCCCTAACCGTTAGGTCCAGTCGCGGATGACTCTGGACTTGCACGCTCATCTTGCTCTATAGGCCGAGGGAGCCGGCATTTGTCCGCAGACAGCTTCTGGGTCATGTAGCCAGCATGACTAAGCCGCTTCTGGCGAACCAGAGCAGCGCACGGAAATGCCGTTTACCTTCCCGCCAGAGCGGTACCTATTTATCTACTTGCACTTGACGTGCTTTTGAACTGCTAGGTTGGCAGGAGCTGGGACCGAGCAACGCGAGCTCACCCCATCATGGGAATTTGAACCGCCGACCTTCCGATCGGCAAGCCCTAGGCTCTGTGGTTTAGACCACAGCACCACCCGTGTCCCTGCTCGTGTACATAGCTGATGTCAAGAGTACCAGCCCATACCATAGGTTATGTCCATACATCAGCATTATTTTCTCTGAAGCTCAGATTGCCTTGGGCCAGATTCACTTTCCTCCTTTGCATTCAGCTGTTACACAGGCAGAAATGTCACCAGGCTTCTTACAAAATAAGGCTGGATTTTCAAATTTTACAACTTCAGCCTGAATGGGTATGTGTGTGAAATTGTCCCCCCTCCTCCACGTGTCAAGAGGGGGTCTTTTGCAAATTCCAGAGAGGGCCTGAAACACACACACACACACACACAATATCTCTCTCTCTCTCTCTCTCTCTCTCTCTCTCTCTCTCTCTCTCTCTCACACACACACACACACACACACACACACACACACAAAATACCCCCCTTCTACCAGTGGCAGCCAGTGTTTTCTCCAGAATATCTTTTACTCTCAGAATGAGGCATTTTGGCAAGAAAAATAGGGAACTGTCAGGCCAAGAGAGCTGTGAGGAAGCAGGGCTATGTTTAATCCCCTGGATGCTGTGTACTCACTCCTGAAAATAACCGAAATGTTTCCTTCTGGGACCTGTATGTGGAGGCATTTTTGCTAGGCTGCATCTTTGAAATACCCAGAGCAATCCACTACTTCCAAGTATTGCTAAGTAATAGGCAGAAATTTGGCACGTGTACGCTCTTCAGCATCTCTAAGAGGCACGTGAATTTTATGCTTAGTTATTCTGGCTTCAGTATGAAAGGCTGCGAGACTCAATCCATACCCTCCAACATTTCTCTGGTGAAACTAGGGGTGTCCCATTCCATAATAATAATGATTTTATTATTTATACCCCACCCATCTGATTGGGTTGCCCCAGGCACTCTGCATGGCTTCCAACATATAACAAAACATAATAAAACATCAAGCATTAAAAACTTCCCTATACAGGGCTGCTGCTTCTCCTTGGCTATGGGGACATATACCCTCCAACATTTCTGTTGAAAACAGGGACGTCCTAATGAAAAATGGGAATTTCTGGGATCAAATCAGAAACCAGGATGACTTCTGTAAATCTAAGACTGGCCCTGGAAAATAGGGACACTTGGAGAGTCTGAACTACTAATTCAACAGTGTCTTGATGTGAGTCTTTTTTCAGACTGAGGGCCAGATTTTGGTGGGCCAGAAGCAAAAATTAGCAGAGCAATACAGTGGTACCTCTGGTTAAGAACTTAATTCGTTCTGGAGGTCCGTTCTTAACCGGAAACTGTTCTTAATCTGAGGTACCACTTTAGCTAATGGGGCCTCCCGCTGCCACCGTGCCATTTCTGTTCTCATCCTGAAGCAAAGTTCTTAACCCGAGGTACTATTTCTGGGTTAGCGGAGTGTGTAACCTGAAGTGTCTGTAACCTGAAGTGTCTGTAACTTGAAGTGTCTGTAACCTGAGGTACCACTGTAAATGCAATTTTTACTTTTGTACAATAGGCTATTTCCTGCACACTTTCACACCCCCTTGTGTGTCCTCCATCCAGACAGGCAGGAGGTATTATGCAAGTCCAAGGACACCATCCAGACAGAGCAAAAGGAGGGTGCCAAGTAGGACCCTAGAGCTGCACGTTGAAGGGCATAAATGGTTTAGGGAGAGTGGGCATAGCTGAGAATGTGGTCTAGCCTGGTGACAGTCCTGAGAGCCAAGACAGTGGCATGGAATGCGATATTTGCCCCTGGGGCCCAAGTTCCCCCATCCCTTATCTAAGGGAACATAAAAGTACAGAAGGCAAATTGAACCACAACAGTTTACTGTTATTATGCAGGAAAAATAACTTAACCCAATATACGTATCACCACAAATATATCAAGTCTCTGAGACCTGCATGTGGCTGCCAGGAAGGCTCTTGGTGCATGGGAACTCTCGATCTAATAACTAGCCACAAGGTAAAGGTAAAGGGACCCCTGACCATTAGGTCCAGTCGTGACCGACTCTGGGGTTGCGGCGCTCATCTCGCATTACTGGCCGAGGGAGCCGGCATACAGCTTCCAGGTCATGTGGCCAGCATGACTAAGCCGCTTCTGGCGGACCAGAGCAGCGCACGGAAATCTACTTGCACTTTGACATGCTTTCGAACTGCTAGGTTGGCAGGAGCAGGGACCAAGCAACGGGAACTCACCCCGTCATGGGGATTTGAACTGCCGACCTTCTGATCAGCAAGCCCTAGGCTCTGTGGTTTAACCCACAGCGCCACCCGCGTCCCTAACCACAAGGTAAGCGTTGGCAAATGTTGAATGCAGTAGAAATGCCATTCCACATGGAGGCTGTTTTCAAAAATGTGTTGTGGGGAGGGTATCATTTTTCTTAGCTGCTGTGCTGAGATGACTATGCTTACAGTGCTGGACAATGCCTCCCTAAGAAATTTCCCAGCAAAGCATGAGCTATAGTCCACCTTACATCATGCCCAGTCTCCTTGCATTCATAGACTGTCTTCTCTCCCATCCCACCTCTAGATTTGTGCTTCCCAGCTTGTGCTCTGAGCTGGGTGGTCTATCCAGCTGCATCCTTGGGATGTTTCTGAGCACAATTCAAAGAGTTGGTGCTGACCATAAATGACCTCGGTCTTTTATACTTGAACGAACATCTCCACCCCCATCATCCAGCCCAGACAAGGGTCTTCTTTATTTTGTATTACCGGTAATTGCTTTATTAATTGTAAAAAAGAAAAAAACCGTCAACAAAGAAAACAAAAACAAAGGATAATACAAATTACAAAAACTAAAATAATTTCTTACACTACAACTTCCATTATGACTTCCAGTCACACCATCAAGAGTCCCAGGTTTCTTTTGTGTAGTGCACTTTTCATTATCACTCCAAACTTCTCCCAGATTTTTATTTTAATAATGTTTTCTATGTTTCTACAGGGGTCATTCTAAGCCTGCCAGACAATTCACATTTTTACAATGCTCGTTAAGATATTTCCTGTAAATGTCCCACTCTCTAATAAACGTTTGTTCTGTATTATCTCTAATTCTTCCTGTCATCCTTGCTAATTCTGTGTATACTAATAATTTTGTCAGCCAATCCACTTTGGTTGGGGTGGAATCTCCTTTCCAGTTTTTGGCTATTAAGATTCTTGCTGCCACTGTAGCATATAAGAAGATCTTCCTCACATTTTTTGGAAAGTCCATACCTATTATGCCCAATAGAAAGGCTTCGGTGTTTTTTTTTTTTTTTTTTTTTGCAAAAGAGATTTTAAACATCTTTTTGAGCTCATTGTATATTATATCCCCAAATTCCCTTATTTTCCTGCAATTCCACCACATGTGTATCATTGTACCCTCTTTATATCTCCAACAAATGCTTGACCTGGTTCTATACATTTTTGCCAATTTTGATGGTGTTAGATACCAACGGTAAAGCATTTTCATGAAGTTCTCTTTCAAGGTGTAACATGCAGTGAACTTCAAGTCTTCTCTCCATAATCTTTCCCAAGCATTCATTGGAATATTATAACCAAAGTCTCTGGCCCATTGGACCATTACCACTTTAACTTCCTCCTCTTTGACTTCCCACAGACAAGGGCCTTCTGGTGGTTCCCTCACAGCGAGAAGTGAAGTCACAGGGGACCAGGCACAAGGCCTTCTCGGTAGTGGCACCCGCCCTGTGGAACACCCTCCCGTCAGCTGTCAAAGAGATGAGTAACTATATAACCATTAGAAGACATCTGAAAGCAGCCTTTTAATGTGTGATGTTTTATTATGTTTTTATATATGTTGAAAACCGCCCCAGAGTGGCTGAAGCAACCCAGTCCTATGAGCAGGGTATTATTATTATTATTATTATTATTATTATTATTATTATTTATTATTATTACTACTACTACCCTCCAAGTTACAGGATGCTTGTTTCAATGGGCGGTGAACATGAAGGCTCTACAGTTAGAACTAACAGAAGTTGCATATGTCAAAAATTTGGGAGGTTAGAGGTGGGAAAAATAGCTAAAGGTTTTGAGACCGGAGGGAGGAAAGGGTGTAAAAAGAAGAAATTTAGGAGTTTAAAATTAGGTTGGAGTAAGGGAAATTGATAAGGGTTTAGGAAAGTATCAGAAGTAGTTAGGAGCCGAGGTAGAGAAAAAAAGGAGTTAGTGTAAGTAAAAATATAATATTGGGTTAAAAATTAGATATGTTTTGGATTTGGGAAACTGATAAAGAGGATGGATAATAAATTCAACAGGGGGGGACTTGAGGAAGTCAATCGAAAAATGAAAGTGGGGACAGGAAGAACATCTGGCCTACAGAAATGGGCCAGACTCAAGCAATGACTTGGACTATGTTAATTACGTTAAATGTGAAATGTTTATTGTCTTTCCCGGTGAGAGAGGGGAATGGAAATTTGCTTCCCCCAGTGAGGGGGGGGGAGGATGAAAGTTTAATGGTAATGTAAAGTGCTTAAAGTTGTTAAAATCAATAAAAGAAATTGAAAAAAAGAAAAGAAGTTGCACTCTCCTCCAAAAACACTTGGAACAAATAATAAAGGATGGAAGCTGCTACCTACTCAAGAGGACTGCTTTGTGGAGAGATCTTGCATGTTTAAAGAGACAGGCCTAAATCACACATGAGGCTCTTTTTGGCTTGCCGATGCTTCACCTTTGTGCTGTTCCATGTCTTCTCCCCGTGATTTATGCTGATGAGTTGCAAGTTGAAGGCATAAATGTCAGACATTATCTATAACTGAATTCTTTAAAAATTAAAACAGAACCCTCGAGGAGCATTTTTTAAGGCATGTTTACTAATGAACCATCTTTATGGCTTGACCAGAAGAGCGGCATAGTTTATTAGTGTTGGATGGGGATTTCTTCCCTGGGAATTAGAGAGCAAACTATCGGAAGTTAAATTAGTATAGCAGGGTAGCTTAGCATGATGATGTGCTTAGTCATCTCTATGCTGAGTTGCTGGCGGAAATGCAATATGTATAGAATGAAATAGCATTGTTCAGAGGGTACTAATAACTTCAGTTTAGCAAGGAAGGACACAGACGGCTAAAAGGCCATCTTCTCTGTCTATGGCCTTGTAAGTGACTGGCTCAGCACTCTGCAACAGCTGCCTCCCTTTTTTCCAGGGACAATCGCAGATTTACAGAAGCCGTTCGAGTTTCTGATTTGATCCTGGAATGTCCTGCTTTTCCTTGGAACGTCCCTACTTCCCTTGGATAAATGTTGGCGGGTATGGTAAGGTGTACCTGTTTTCATCGGAGAAACGTTGGAGGGTATGGGGCTCAGAGCCATAGCTAGGTGATCTTGTGCCCTTGGCAGAAATGTCCAGATTGTGCCCCCTAGCCAAGGACAAAGTAGCTCTTCTTTCCGCCTCTCCTCCAACACCCCTTCCACCCATTCAGTTCCTCACGCACTTCACCTTGCAATGAATTCTTTCACAGAAAATCCAATATTTAATTTATTCTTTCTTAATAAAAGCTTTCAGCAAAGAAAATGACATTTTGATGCAGTAGGACAGGCGGGCAAGCGCAGCGCTTTCTCTCCATTCCCGGGAGGGAAAGCACCCGTCAGCCCTGCTGCCAGTATGGTTAAGAGCGGTAGACTCGTAATCTGGTGAACTGGGTTCGCGTCTCTACTCCTCCACATGCAGCTGCTGGGTGACCTTGGTCTAGTCACACTTCTCTGAAGTCTCTCAGCCCCACTCACCTCACAGAGTGTTTGTTGTGGGAGAGGAAGGGAAAGGAGAATGTTAGACGCTTTGAGACTCCTTCGGGTAGTGATAAAGCGGGATATCAAATCCAAACTACATTACTACGTACATTACTACTGGGAAAACCATAGCTTTAACTATACGGACCTTTGTCAGCAAGGTGATGTCTTTGCTTTTTAAGATGCTTTCTAGGTTTGTCATTAGTAGCAGTAGTAGTAGTAGTTATTGAATAAAGGTAAAGGTAAAGGGACCCCTGACCATTAGGTCCAGTCACGGACGACTCTGGGGTTGCGGCGCTCATCTCGATTTACTGGCTGAGGGAGCCGGCGTACAGCTTCCGGGTCATGTGGGCAACATGGCAAACCAGAGCAGAGCACGGAAACGCCGTTTACCTTCCCGCTGGAACAGTACCTATTTATCTACTTGCACTTTGACGTGCTTTCGAACTGCTAGGTTGGCAGGAGCTGGGACCGAGCAATGGGAGCTCACCCCGTTGTGGGGATTCGAACCGCCAACCTTCTGATTGGCAAGCCCTAGGCTCTGTGGTTTAACCCACAGAGCCACCCTAGTTATTGAATAGGACATCCCTATTATCATTGAAGAAATGTTGGAGGGTATGGCATATAATACTTTTGTCCAGTTTAAGATGGTGTCATAGCATTGGAGCTCAGACATGCAGATTGTTCTCACATTTGTGGCTTGAAAATAAGATGAAGAGTAAGAGAAGAAAGAGGATGTGCCCAAGCAGGTAAGAACAATATGCCCTCCCAATGTCATGCCACAGTGGAAGTGTCTCTCACACGGTTCTCTCTAGGAAACTTACAGGAAAACTCTGTGAGCTTCAGCTCCTATCATATGCCTACCTAGCAAACATGGATTGTTGCTTTGACTGCATTGTAAATCTCCCACATTTTCCATGTTGCCCTCTATATATTTTGACAGAATATGTAATAGGCTTGCTTTAATGGGTGAGGCACACATATTTTTGCTTATGGGGTTTTGGACAGTAGAAATAACACTACAAGCTTATTATAATTTCATGGAGCTGAGTCAGTGAATATTTATTCAGATGCATACTAAGAGCAAGCTCTCGGAGGCTTCTTGACCATTAAATAAATGTAGTGCTTAACCTGTGAGCATGGATATATCTTGGAGGAAATGTTAGTTTTCACAAGGGATGTGGGATTCACAGGGATGAGAGGATTTTTGCAGTATATGCCACACTCTGCGTTCTGTCACACAATGTTGCAGAGTCCTATAGGGGATAAAATAATAATAATGCAAACGGCATGGATGGATCTCCCCCCCCCCCCGCCTTGTCCAGATGTTTGGAATTCTTGATTGGTGAAACCAGCTGCTGATGTTAGATAAGATTGCTGAAGAGGGCTGCCCTTCCTACATAACTGCTAGCAGCTGCTTTTTATCTCTGCATAATGGGATGTGTTGGAGCTTTAAGGCAAAATGCCTGAAGCACATGATAAATGCAAGTAGCACATTTTTCAGGATCTCTGTGTGCATGTGTATGTGCATAGTCATAGGCAGACAGGCAAATCCTTTCTTTAATGAGGCCTAATTTTTCACATTTCACCATTTCAGAAAAAAGGTGCCAGCACTCACCATGAAGTTGTTGCAGAAAGTGCCACACTTTTAACATTGGAGGGGGGGGGAGGTGCCAGTACTCTGTACTCTTGAGCCAGCAAGCCCAAGAGGCTCAGTGGTTTAGACCACAGCACCACTTGGGTCGGTGGTTCGAATGCCAGCGACAGGGTGAGCTCCCATTGCTCTGTCCCAGCTCTTGCCAACCTAGCAGTTCGAAAGCACGTCAAAGTGCAAGTAGATAAATAGGTACCGCTGTGGCAGGATGGTAAACGGCATTTCCATGCGCTCTGGTTTCCATCACAGTGTTCCGTTGCGCCAGAAGCGGTTTAGTCATGCTGGCCACATGACCCGGAAAGCTGTCTGTGGACAAACGCCAGCTCCCTTGGCCTGAAAGTGAGATGAGCGCCACACCTCATATTCACCTTTGACTGGACTTAACTGTCCAGGAGTCCTTTACCTTTACCCTTGCTCTTGAGTACCCCCAGAAATAAGCACTGCATATCACCATGTTTGGTTAAGAACTAGAATCTCATATGCTCCAACATTTCTCTAATGAAAATAAGGACATCCTATTCAACAACAACAACAATTTTTACCCCACCCATCTGATTGGGATGCCCCAGCTACTTTCAGCAGCTTCCAACATATATAAAAACATAGTTAAACATTGTGGTGTAGTGGTTAAGAACGGTAGAGTCGTATTCTGGGGAACCGGGTTCGCGTCTCCGCTCCTCCACATGCAGCTGCTGGGTGACCTTGGGCTAGTCACACTTCTTTGAAGTCTCTCAGCCCCACTCACCTCACAGTGTTTGTTGTTGGGTTGGAAGGGGAAGTAGAATGTTAGCCGCTTTGAGACTCCTTTGGGTAGTGATAAAGTGGGATATCAAATCCAAACTCTTCTTCTTCTTCTAAACATTAAAAAACTTCCGTATACAGGGTTGCCTTCAGATGACTTCTATAGGTTGCATAGTTATTTATCTCCTTGGCTCAGGGGTCACATAATTCCATACCCTCCAATATTTCTCTGATGAAAACAAGAACGTCCTAAGGAACATTGCAGGACCAAATCAGAAACTGGGACAGCTTCTGTAAATCTGGGACTGTCCCTGGAAAATAGGGACACTTGGCGGAGCTGGGATCTCCCTGGCTGAAATAGAGTGTCCGTTTTGAACTGTAAGAATATAAGGAATATCTTGCTAGAGCAGAAGAAAAGCCCACATTCATTATACCATATAATGACCACTACCAGCAATTACTGCTAAGGTTTTGTGGAAGGTGTTGGGTGAATCCGGTGCACAGCCCTAGGAGCTATATGCAACATCAAAATGCTTGTCAGGACTGATTCCCAAAGAAACCTACACTGAGCGAAACTTATCTGAAAGCCTGAAAAATGAGAAGGGGGAAAACGGTCTCTTTCCATTCTTGATTACAATGTGAATATGAAGCTCATAATTCATATTCTAGGACTTCGTAACAATGGCTCAGAAGTTGTGTATCAAGGGAAGAGACACCGAGAACAGACTAGGACAGGTTTTGATTATAAAACCAAGTAGAAACATTACAAAACACAAAGTTGCAACAATTATGAGCCATAAGGTAGCTACTGCAACTTTTGGGGGGTCTTGTTTATGGATTCCTTGGTAGATACTAATTACACACTGGTTTTCATTCGAAATTGAAATAAAAGGTCAAATTCCAGCATATACCCAAATACAAAAGAATTTCAAAAGGTTTCTGTCTGGAATACAACACAGCTTTTTCATTTCCAAAAGGTGATGCTTTTGTTTGGTGAGATAGATTCATGATTTTGCCAAAAGTAGTTGTTATGGCTCCATCTTTGGCCATGGGTGGATTATCTTCTCATTTGGATTTTGTCTTATACTGGCCTGATTACTGCAACAATGTGATCACAATCAAAAGGTCTTTTTCTAAAAGGGAATGGATAGACAAAATTTGTGAATACCTGGAAATGGCTAAATTAACGGATTTAATTCGGAAAAAACCCAAGGAAAAGATTAAAAAACAATGGGAATGTTTGAATGACTATCTGGGAAAAACAGGTCCAGGAGTAAGCACATGGCTGTGTCTTGACTAAACTGACAGGGGAAGTACAACAGTATACTGTCAAGGAAAGGAAATGCGGCAGTGTTAAAATGGAGGATTGGGAAAAGATTCGATGAGGCAGAATATAGATAAAATATTTTTATTTAATACTGTGTGGAAGGCGGTGGAAACGCCTTTTTCTCATTTTTCGACCATTCTGGTAACTTTTGTTCTTTCCTTTTCCTTCGTCTTTTTTCTTAGTCTTTTCCTTTCTTTCCTCCCCCCCTTTTTTTTCTTTTTCTTTTTCTTTTTCTTCTTTCTCTTTAACTTTTATTATTTACTTTGTTTAATGTTTCCCTGTATGGATGAGAAGAACAACGTTCTATATTTGTTTTGCATTTTTAACGTTTGTAACAATGGTATAAATGTGATGCAATGTATGAATTGTATATTGTTAATAATAATAATAAAAAGGTAGGTCTTTTTCTTTTTTTTTGTAGTCAAAGCTCCACCACTCATCTGTGGAAATTATCGAGTTAGCTTTTGCCATGGGTCAGCTAGCACCTATGCCACTCTCTGTAAGAAGCTAGGTCAAACACACAACATAACTAATATTAGGAATTATAAGTACCGACATCCCAAAGGATCAGAAAAGACTTTTTATGTATGGGACAACAGCCATTCGGATGCTACTAGCCCAGAGATGGAAAGAAGACAAAGCCCCTTCCAGAGAGGAATGGCAAGTAAAGTTGTTGGACTATGCCGAAATGGGAAAGCTGACTGGAAAACTCAGGAACCGAGAAGACAAAAACTTTTTTTAAAAAGGGAAAAAAATTATAAGTTATTTAGGAGCCCACTGCAAGCAGATGGAAACATTAGCAGGATTTTGATCTCACTTGTAATGTTACAAATACTATGGATAATATGGATTGATATAAAACATAGATTATGGAATAATATGCAGTTATAAATGTTGGGAATAAGACCTACGGAGGGGATGGGGGGGGGGAGTCGTGCGATTCAGAGTAATCTCTATACATGTGTATGTATTTTAATGTATGTTGGAAGCCGCCTAGAGTGGCCAGGGAGACCCGGCCAGATGGGCGGGATATAAATAATAAATTATTATTATTATTATGGATATACATTTGGTTTGTTATATTTTGCATTCGTAAAACCAAATAAAAATGATTTCAACAAATAATAACACACAACATAACCAATATACAGGTATGTGTAACTCAGGGACCCCGGCAGCATTTTTCAACGTGTGTTTGTGTGCGAGGGAACTGAAGGACATCCACTATTAAATTCAAAATTAAATTTAAAAGATGCCAACAGTACTGAAAAGACACACCAATATTGTGGTCCCAGTCACAGTGCCTCCCTCTCCCACCCCCACTCTAATTCTCTTTTTAAAAAATAAGATTTTATTAAATTTCCATTTTATAATTTATAAATACATCCTTATTTATCACTTTAGTTTTTGCTCCATGTGAGCTGGCCAACTCCCCCCCCCCCACTTTGTGGTTACCATAATTCCTTTCAATTTCATCACGTTTGTATCTCTTCCTTTTTACATTTCATCCATTCCAATTGTTACCATTTGAGATAAATATAAAAAGGTATGAATCATAGACATTACAAGACTTCTTAAGTCAATCCTGCTAGTGTTGTTAATTGTTTGCAATTGTCCTTCAGATATTATTTAAATTTGCCCCAATCTTTTTGGAAAGCTTGATCACATTGGTTTCAGATTTTCCTGGTTAGCTTCTCTAGTTATGCATATTCCATCATCTTCATCTGCCACTCCTCAACCGTTGGAACAAAGTCCTTGCAGCTGTAGTTGCATACATAAACAATTTTTGGCCTCCCTTTGGAATTTCTTCCTCTCCCCCACTCTAATTCTAAGGTGAAGTGGGAAAGCACAAACTCAGGCAGAAAACAACCTGAAATTAAAAATGGCCACAAATTTGGGGGGACCTTGGCTCAGGCATTGGATGTACAGTATATCCATTCCAGCCTCATATGGGAGAGCTGGAACCACATTGGTGTCATGCCAAGGATTATGGCCTCCCCAAGATGTCCTAAGGGACCAGGTGGCGCTGTGGGTTAAACCACAGGCTTGCTGATCAGAAGGTCAGCGGTTTGAATCCCTGCAACGGGGTGAGCTCCCATTGCTTGGTCCCAGCTCCTGCCCACCTAGCAGTTCGAAAGCATGTTAAAGTACAAGTAGATAAATAGGGACCGCTCCAGCGGGAAGGTAAATGGCGTTTCCGTGCGCTGCTCTGGTTCACCAGAAGCAGCTTTGTCATGCTGGCCACATGACCCAGAGGCTGTCTTCGGACAAACGCCGGCTCCCTCGGTCTATAGAGCGAGATGAGCACGCAACCCCAGAGTCGGACACGACTGGACCTGATGGTCAGGGGTCCCTAAGATGTCCTAAGGTTGCCACTGGAGGCTCCATGGCACATCTGCCCCAGTGAGGAGAAAGATATTCTATTTTTCCTAATCATTCTAACAAACAAACATATCGTTTACCAATTTTTAACTGTTGAGCTTATTGCAAACCAACTAGAATTTTAATATTCTAAAAATAATTTTAAAATAATTTGCAAATAGTTTCCAATCCTCTTTGAAACATGTCTCTTCTTGCTCTCTAACCTTACTTGGTTAAGCTTGCTAATTCTACATATTCCATCAAGTTTGTTTGCCTCTCCTCCCTTTGTAGGTACTGTTTCCTCTCACCATTTTTGCAGGGGTATCTAACCTCTGACCATGCTAACTTGGGCTGGTGGGCATTGTTGTCCATCAACAGATGGAGGACACCACACATGTTAACTCTTGATTCTAATGTAAATCAGGGGTTGATTATCTATTGTGTGGCAGTTATAACAGAAAGAGAAAGAGAAAATACTCTTAGATGGTGTGAATTGGGGGCATTACGAATTATTCCAGTAGATCTGTTTACGTTCACATCAGATGAAGATGTGGTACACATATATTTTTTTCCTTTTTTCCTTTGGCAAGCTTTGCATGTCGAGGTTCCTAGACAGCTCCCCCCTAATAATTCACACTTCACACAGTCATTTAAGTTTAAGGTTTTGGGCATTAATTTGCCACAATTTTATTTAAATACAACCATTGTGAGTGGTTGCTTAGGCATTGGTTCCGACTATCTGTCCCCTGCCCTGGGACAGAACTGACATCTGCTAGCCAGCAAAGTCAGCAAGGGTAAACACCTATAGGGCGGGAGAGATCAGGAGCTGGGTGTCAGGCCCTCAGCTCTCCCCCAAATGCTCCCAGGAGCTCTTGCACGGCCCTAGCCCCTTGTCGGGGGGTACGGACAAAAGCATGATGAGCCCCTGGATTCCTTTAACGGAATACCCTAGCAGCATTTTCTAGGGGCAGGCCCAGCCAATTACTTACCCCTAGACCAACCAATTTTAACCAATGCCTAACCGCAACCTTACAAGTTGTGACGATTTGCTACGCAGTAGGCAAAAACCAAATGGCACCAGCCAATCAGCCAAATGGATGAAATTCCTAGCAGGCCCCCGCTCCAAAACAGGCAACCCCATGACAGGCATAGCAATGTCAATCGCAAAAGAGAAAAGGCCTTGAAAACAGGGAGGGCGGGCGGGAGATCCGTTGCACGCGGCAAAAGTGAAACCTAAAAGCTGCGTGCAGGAATTTAACAAGCTATGCCTGTCAATCATTAACTTGCAACAAGCTCATCTCCCCAGCAACATGGTGAGCCCAATCCCAATTGTGGCCATCCAAACTAACCCGCCCAGCAACAAGGGAGTTGTCCTGTTAACCCTTCCGTAATCCATGCTCTCCATGATTGGAGAACCCGCTTTGTGAAGTTGTTGTTGACCCATGTAAAGGAGCTAAAATACAAGACTGAATCTAATGTTTTTTTTTCTTTTCTGTTCCTGGAGCCTATGTACCTGCTGGGTTATATAGAAAGAGGAAAGTTGAACAGAAATGCTAAAGGATATATATATAAAATAAAAAATCTGTCCAAGACATCCAACCTTATCGGGGATCTCCAACAGGCAAGCATATTCAACAAGAGAAGGAAGAGCACAGCATTAATCTGAAGCGTGACTGAGTATCTCAAAGATCAGGATGTAACAAAATTTATTATCGTTTGCTCAGGAAATTCATGATCAATCTGTACAACATTTGGAAGAGGTTAAAATGTAGATTTTAATGTTCTTGAGATAAATACAAGCTTGCAGACTCTCACAAGAGAAATTTATGGTAGCTGAAAATCAGATTAACAATTGCAAATGTATGAAATCTGTGAGTATTTTTATCTTGCTATAAATGGAAATGGAAATTGGATTTGACACTAAGGAGTTGTAGACTGTTGAATGCTTTAGATGACATTCTAAAACACTGGTCAAGCTTCCTGCCACCAAAATATAACTTCCTTATAAAAAGCTGTTTGAATGTGGAAGCGTGATGGAACACATGAGAAAGTGACACAAATTTGAAAAAGACTTATTTGTCCAGTCCTAGTCAAATACTACGCATGCTTACTCAGAAATAAGTTTACAACATAAAGACACAAAAATGTGAAACCTAGTAACAAATAAAAGCAATAAACTCCCACAGTTTAGAAGGTCATAGATTTTTTAATTAGCCCATGGGTAGGCAAACGAAGACCCGGGGCCGGATCTGGCCCAATCGTCTTCTAAATCCAGCCCGCGGATGGTCAAGGAATCAGTGTGTTTTTACATGAGTAGAATGTGTGCTTTTATTTAAAATGCATATCTGGGTTATTTGTGGGGCATCGGAATTGGTTCATTTCGCCCCCCCTTCAGAATATAGTCCGGGCCCCCACAAGGTCTGAGGGACAGTGGACCGGCCCCCTGCTGAAAAAGTCTGCTGACCCCTGAATTAGCCTAAGTCCTGGGAGAAGAGGAATGTCATTGCCTAGACTTTAAGCTTTTCCAATATGCAGTGACTGCGGCGAGTATATTAATAGCACAAAAACGGAAACAAGAACAAACACCGACAAAGGAAGAATGGATTGTGAAACTGACGGAGTATGCAGAATTGGACAAGATGACGAGGAGAATCAGAGAACAGCGGGACCAGAAGTTCATCAAAGACTGGACTAAATTTGCAGACTATTTAAAGGATAATTGTATTCAATTGAATACGTTGGTAGGACTGCAAGAAGCTTTGTAGAGTAAGAAGAAATATTGTTGTTAATACGAAGATATAGTGATTAATTTTTAGAAAGTAATAATATAAAACAATGATTGATTAAGGAAATATAGATATAAGGAATAGATATTAGAATATCATGAGGAAGGTTTGACGGAAGTCACGGCTATAAAAAGCCAAAACGGTATAAGATGTAAAGATAAATGTGTGAATTTTATTATTGTATTCTTATAAAACTAATAAAAAATGATTATAAAAAAAGGAATGTCATTGCCTAGTGCCTAAAGATATATAATGAAGGTGCGAGGCGAGCCACCTTGGGAAGAGCATTCCACAAACGGGAAGCCACCATAGAAAAGGCCCATTTTCATGTTGCCTTTCTACAGATATCTTGTGGAGAGAGCACACCAAGAAGGGCCTCAGGAGATGATTGCAGGGTCCATGTTGGCTCCCCACACAGCTGCTCTGGCAGGTGAGAAAATAAATATTATGAAGAAAGGGGGGAATGGGGTGATACTGCCACTTCTAATAGTGAGTCCTATGCGCTATGAGAACCCAGGTGGCGCTGTGGGTTAAACCACAGAGCCTAGGGCTTGCTGATCAGAAGGTCGGCGGTTCGAATCCCTGCGACGGGGTGAGCTCCCGTTGCTCGGTCCCAGCTCCTGCCCACTTAGCAGTTCGAAAGCACGTCAAAGTGCAAGTAGATAAATAGGAACCGCTCCGGCGGGAAGGTACCGTAAACGGCGTTTCCGTGCGCTGTTCTGGTTCGCCAGAAGCGGCTTAATCATGCTGGCCACATGACCCGGAAGCTGTACGCCGGCTCTCGGCCAATAAAGCGAGATGAGCGCCGCAACCCCAGGGTCGGACACGACTGGACCTAATGGTCAGGGGTTCTTTTACCTTTACCTTTACCTATGCCCAAGAAATTGTTGGGTTTCTCCTCCCCCTGGAGAAATTTGATGAAATAGGCTTCCCAGTTTCTCTGTTCGCAAATAGAACGGACAATTTCAAGAGGCTATTTCTGCACAACTCTTAACTTGTGTATGATTTTTCAGTCATGCATAGAAAAAGGAGACAGCGTCGTAATGCAATCTCTTGGTGAGCATCTCTTGCATCAAATAAGAGAAATGATATTTCTTTACCATCTGAAGAGCAATCTTGTTTTCGAATCTCATCCGTATTAAATATGAAGAGGAAAAAATGTAAATGTGCCTTTAAAAATAAAATAAAAAGAGCTTGTAACCAAAGGGAAAATAAGATGTCTTCACACAATTTCAATTGTTGATGTGAATGTGAAATAGATGGACTTATTCACACTCGACAAGAATGAATTCCTAAAGGAAATCAATAAGTTTCGACTGTAAGCAGTAAACACATGTTTCAGTACTTTGGGAGTAAAACCTGAGTGGGAACCATAAATTAATTTAACGTTTAGTTTGTTACATAATTAAATTGAAACTTTGGTACCAAAAGAAAATGTTGCAATAGGCCCCTGTAATGCAGACAGCCTCTTGACAATTTGTGTGTGAGAGAGTATTGAGTATAATATTCCTGGTTTCCTATCACCACTTTGTGGTCTAAACCTAGCAACTGGTATTACAATATTTATATACTGTGTACTCAGCTCAATTGTCCCAATTTCAGGTCACCAAGAGTTTCCCCCTTAACCAGTGTTCGAAACTCCTTTGTTCTAGGTGCATTTTGTGATGGGGAATTTCATTAGCGTGAGCAGTTTCTGAGCTCTGGGTGCAGTACTGAGCCTAAGATTTCAGATTAAAACTACAGAGTGGGAGGAAAGGAATGCCTTTTGCTAACTCCCCACTTCCAGAGGGGGAAGAGAACCTCTTAAGAATATTAGGGGGGTGGGCAGGGGAAGGACTAGACCATGTGAAAAATGAGGATAATATTTTAGCTGCTGTCAGGATGCTATCACCGGTCCCTGGCTGGTTGCCCAGGAAAGTATAAAGACGAGGAAAAGTTTCCTACAGTCCTTTTTTATTTCAAACTTTACACAGAGAGGCTATAGAGCCCAGCCTCTAGGATAATGGCGTTGTCCCGAGTGAATCTCCACCCTCCCGTCTCTCCCACTTCCTCATTCATCTACAGGTGCCACTAAGTGCCCTCTGTCTTTGAGCTCTTTGCTCTCCTACTTTTAAGGCTTGCCAGGTTATGGGAGATGGTGGGTCTGGACTGCTTTCTAGTGAAAACGCGTCAGGCAGCTGCTGCTCCGGCTCTGCCTCCTCCTCCTCCTCTCCCATGATTTCCCAACTTTCCCCCTCCTCTGCCTCTGAGCTGTGACCTCCTGCAAACCCCTGTTGCAAATCTATACTGTCTTCCTCTTCCTCCTCCCTGGAAGGGTCAGGATGGGGAGGTGGTCTCCACCCCTCCTCCTCCTCTGCCCAGCCCCTGACAGCTGCAGTTCATGCATTTTCAACTTTGTATTCTTGTTATTTAAAAAGTGTGCCCAGACATTCCATTGTTGCACCCATAACCTAGGTTTAAGGTGCCATTTAGCTCCTTTCATATCTCCATTTCTAACACTGCCCTTAACTACTGTGTCAGGGATGTGCCCACCCCTGCCAGTCCGGCACTGAGTGGCTACCTGCAGCCTCAGCCTTTGTTGTCGACGGACTCGTCTCCCAGTGAGTCTACCAGCTCCTCCTCGGGGGAGGAGCAGTTACCGGGAGGGAGCCAGGTGGGGAGAGGTCTCCAGGAAGAGGCAGAGAGACCTAGCACCACTCAGCAGACCCACTCGGAGGGGGAGATGCCGTTTCCGGCGCCCGCTTTACGCAGAAGGAGAAGGCGGCACTTTAGAGTGCCGAGACTCTGGTGTTGGCGCTGCAACAGGAGGGGGGCACTTCCGGATTCCGCTAGCAACTAGACGGTCATGTTTAGGGTTAGCTCCGCACTGTACATACTTTGCACAATAAAATAGTTGAAAGACAAGAAGGACTTGCTCTTTACTCATGAGCAACCGTTAAGCGAACCTGACATACTGTTTATGTTGGTTCATCTCAGCTGCTCTCCTGGGGTAGCAAAGATTTTGGGGTGTTCCCACTATTCTGTTAGCTGAAGAGATATAGTTGCTGTATTCTTCATGCTGATTGGATGATACTCCACCAAGACCTGATTGGTTTCTGGATCACCAGGAGGCCGACCCAAGGTCTGTCCATCACATCTTCCAATGTGCTATCCCTTCTGTCCTCTCAGCACTTCCCTGGCCTCCAGTGCCTTTTATCCAGAAGTGGCTCACTGAGTGGGGGCAGAACCCCTACAGTAGCTTCCTGGCAGGTTGGTCACTGGAGGGATGGGGGAGGTTGGGGTGGTGGAAACCAAAAGAACAGCACAAAATGAAACAGCTACAATGTAGGCATTCATGGGGATGCTTCAAGAAGTGGGGGAAAAGCTGTATGGAGTCAAGCACTGGACCAGATAAGCAGGAGGAGGGGTGGAATGAACAGAGATAGGTAAAGGTAAAAAGGTAAAGGACCCCTGTACGGTTAAAGGTAAAGGGGCCCCTGACCATTAGGTCCAGTCGCGGACGACTCTGGGGTTGCGGCGCTCATCTCGCTTTATTGGCCAAGGGAGCCGGCGTACAACTTCTGGGTCATGTGGCCAGCATGACTAAGCGGCTTCTGGCAAACCAGAGCAGCACACGGAAACGCCATTTACCTTCCCACTGGAGTGGTACCTATTTATCTACTTGCACTTTGACGTGCTTTCGAACTGCTAGGTGGGCAGGAGGAGGGACCGAGCAACGGGAGCTCACCCCGTCGCGGGGATTTGAACCGCCGACCTTCTGATTGGCAAGCCCTAGGCTCTGTGGTTTAACAGACAAAGCAGATGCTCTACCACTGAGCTATGGTCCTTCTGGATGTAAAAGGTAAAGTAAAGGATACCTGGACGGTTAACTCCAGTCAAAGGTGACTATGCGGTTGTGGCACTCATCTCGCTTTCAGGCCAAGGGAGCCGGCATTTGTCCACAGACAGCTTTCCAGGTCATGTGGCCAGCATGCCTAGACCGCTTCTGGAGCACAGAGGTCCGTGATGGAAACCAGAGAACACGGAAATGCTTTTTACCTTGATAGGCTGCAGATGGTCAGGGCATTGGTCTGAATGAGTGAATGACAAATCAGTGTCGGTGGGAGCTGAGAAGATACTCATTCCGATGGTCTGGTTTTCAGCTGTCCAGACAGTTGTACCCTCTCTCAGAAATACACTGGAGATGGTATACTTGCACATAAATACAATATTTGACACCCAACATTCGCAGAGGGGATTTTTCAGGAAAAGATCCACCTGAGTGTTAAATGGATTTAAACCAGGGTTGGGAAGCCTGTGGAGCTCCAAATGTTGTTGGAATCCAACGCCTAACAGCCGTGGCTTGGCATGAAAGTCAGGAATCATCCTGTCATCCTCTACACACACAAAAAAAACACATCACTGGGCTGTTTTCTCTTGCACATTTTTACCTGATTTCCAATACTCAACTCTGAATGCTGTAGGCTATGGAAAAAAAGGAATGTCATAAGTCATTTTCATCAGATATCTAGTACAATGAGGATAAATGCATGTGTAGACACTTTGTGGAAGATTATCAATAAAATCTAAAAAAGAGCTCTGTAACATTTATCTTATTTAAATCTTTTAATCAAATCTCTGTCTCAAGATACCCATTGCTAATTAAAATAAATTCATTATATTGCAGCATTGGGGCAAAAGCAGGAATGTCTTCTGTAGAAGCATCACACAGCGTTCTTTGTGCAAACAGGTAAACTGTGCTTAATATACTATTATATATTCATGAAGAAATGGAATCTGTCTTGCAAACCTAATTTCCTGAATCACACAAGAGCAATTCATGGGGAAGGTGTATTATAGGTATCTTAACAGCTGTTGCACAGTGTGGTATTCCGTAGGGACCTTTCAGTGATATATAGAAATGTCATTCCTCTTTGTATGGCTTTTTAACAAACAGTTTGGTCGAGAACAAAACTTAGCAACTTCCTTTTGCTTTTCTTGTCTATGTTAAAAAAAATAAAATAATGTGTAACAACCTCACAGCATGTTTAGCACTTATTGGCTACCTTTGACTTCGAGCCTTCCTAACACAAACAATAAAAGCGTTGTGATATTCAACAAAATGTTTCTCACCCTCCAACATTTTGTTAATGAAGACAGGGACATACCAGATGACCTTGTTGGGTGGGACAATTGTGAGTACGACATAATTGGTGGATGCCTATTAATTCTTCTGTATTTTTTGTCATTGAATACCTGCTTGTATGTAGGCTTTGGCCTCATCTGCAGTGCACATTTAAAACAGTATTATAGTACTGTTAAAAATCATGGCTTCCTGAAAAAACTCGGGAACTGCTGCTTGTTAAGGGTGCTGAGAGTTGTTAGGTAAAGGTAAAGGGACCCCTGACCATTAAGTCCAGTTGCAGACGACTCTGGGGTTGCAGCGCTCATCTCGCTTTATTGGCCGAGGGAGCCGGTGTACAGCTTCTGGGTCATGTGGCCAGCATGACTAAACCACTTCTGGCAAACCAGAGCAGCGCACGGAAATGCCGTTTACCTTCCCGCCGGAGCGGTTCCTATTTATCTACTTGCAGCTTGACGTGCTTTCAAACTGCTAGGTTGGCAGGAGCAGGGACCGAGCAATGGGAGCTCACCCCGTCGCAGGGATTTGAACCGCCGACCTTCTGATCAGCAAGCCCTAGGAGATCCCAATTTTTCTCCCCAAACTACAATTCCCAGAGTGGTTTAACAACCATCTCCTCTTTCCAGGGAGCTCTGAGAAATGTAGCTTTGTGACAGTAATAGGGGTCTCCTAGCAACTCTCAGAACTCTTAAACTTTCTTTGAGGAGAAACTATGGCTGTTAAAGGGGTACAGTTACAGGTAGGTAGCCATGTTGGTCTGTCATAGTCAAAACAAAATAAAAAATAAAAAAATTCCTTCCAGTAGCACCTTAGAGACCAACTAAGTTTGTTCTTGGTATGAGCTTTCGTGTGCATGCACACTTCTTCAGACCAACACGGCTACCTACCTGCAATTCGATGTTTCAGTTTTCCTCAAAATGTTGAATCCCTTGCTGTGAAATTAATCACTTTGTCTTAGATGTCTTGTCTGACTGATTGATGGCTTAATTGACTGTCCTTGGCAACTCCGTTTAGACTGTTGTCTGAAACTTAGGAGCGCCACTGCCATTCAATTTAGACAGTATTGGGCTCGATGGGTCGATGGTTCGACTCAGACATTGAAGAAACAAATATTTCTGTCTGAAAGAAAGAGGCATTAATAAAGAATTATGATTTAGACTTGTTCTCTTGAACCAGAGTGTCTTAATTTATTGGCACCTGCTTTGCTGTTTCCCTAAGATAAAGCTGTTACAAAAGTGATGCTTATACATCCTTAACTACAGCCTAACAGCAATTGCGGTAATCAGGGTACCTGGATACAGGGTTAGGTGCCTTTTCTCTGCCGGTTAAATCCCTAAATAATAAGCGCACTTCATATAAATAGGTTTGCGGAGAAGTTATTGTATCAGCTCCATCCTTTGTGAAGAATGTAGCTTATTTTTATGTAAATTGTGTGATGCTCTGCCAAAAAAACCCGGAAGGTTATGTCTTGTGTCTTTATCTTTGTTCCGCAACAGCTGTTGTTTCCAACAAACTTGAAAATAAATGAGTTAAATGGGTCACACCAACAGAGCCGTAATCCGAAGTAGGAGGTTTCCTTTTTAATGCTTTGGAAAAAAAGATTCACAGAGAAATTTTGAACAATAATAACCTCTGTAAAAGAAAGAACAACAACCTAAACCTCTTTTAAGCGCTTGCTGTTATATGAATATTTGCTTCAGAGGGTTAAAGAGCCAGTGCCAATCAGGAAGGGATTTGCTCAGAACTTTTTTTTGACAACGATAGAGATTCAGGTTTGTGGCCATATCCACTCTGTGTAAAACTAATGGAAACAGCATTCCAAGGCAATTTGCTTTTGGAAAACATCTGAGCTGAACTGATGCGCGCACAGTACATGAAATTCTAATTTCAAAGAGCTTGGGAAATATCAAGCACAAGTCTGCAATGGCTTTAAAGAAGATAGGAAAACGTTGCCTTACTGTTCTCTGAGGACTATTTTAAAGGCAATTAAGACCTGTGAAAACAGACTTTGGAGATGCCAGGGGAAAAAATGAAACCTTCAAAGTTATGGGAGAAACAATAACATATATGCCCCATAAAGTATTTGATTTATTCTCACGCTTCATTCTTTGGCCAACCATTTACAACAGCAAAGGAGATTTGAAGGTCAACCTTACAAAGACTTGTTCCTATGGGAGAACTGCCTTCAGAATGTTGTCCATCATGCCTTCAATAAGTGCAGGAAGTGTTAATTTGATAGATACTTAACCCTGAAGTTATGTATGCCTAGGATAATGCACAGGAAACCACCCAGTGAGAGAGGCAGCAATTTTATCCTATCATACTGTGTGTCAATCACAATTCTTTTGCAATGATTGATTAGAGAGTTTTGGTCCTAGCAGAAGCTAGGGTGAGATCTGCTGGTACATCACTGGTGTAATTTGCAGCAGATCAACGAGGTTTTCTGATTCTCTGTGGTTTAAGAAGCCTCGTTCCGTGCCCAATAAGCACAGGACGCCTTTGGGCAGTGGCGCCATGTCCCATAGATTGCAGCAAAATACTGGGCAATGTTTTGCCCAGTATCTTCTCTGTGTGATGGGCTCATGGGAAAAAGCTGTCCCATGAGCCCTTGCTGAAGTGGGGGAGTGACAGCCTATATAAGACTGCATCCTCTGGAGCTCACAGCCATTTTGCTTTGAGAGCTTCCCACTCACCCACCCTCGGGTTAGAGCCTTCACTGAGCAATTTTGGGTCACTGACTGACAGGGCCAGAAAGGATTTCTCTCTCTCTCTTCTCAACCTGATTGGCACGTAGTTGGGGATTCTATCGTCTTTCCCCCAGTGAAATTATGGCCTTCCTTTGTAAGTCAGATGACCGTTGTTTGTTTGAGAACGGAAATGGAATTGGGCAGGATCAACATAGTATAGGGAGCCTGACGGGAGGATTGACCATGACAAAACCCAACCATGGGTTCGGTATCTGCCTGGTTGGAATCTGCACCCTGGTCCTCCACTGAGACTTTGCTTGCTTGGCTTGCACCATGGCAAGGTTCAACATGGGCTGACTCTCATCGTATAGGTTTGGAGTGATCCAAACCCAGCGGATCCATTCCATCAACATGAGGCTTGTGGAATGATGAAATGATCCTGGGACCCTATTCCATGCCAACCCTGGCCCTGCCTGCTGCTGTCAATCAAGATTTGGCCTGATTTTATCCCATCACCGTTGTACAGTCTGGTTATTTTGCTGCTCTCATAATGCACCTGCCTAGGCAACAGCAACATCAAAAAAGCTTTCCTCACCCTGAATTAAGGTAAGGTTATGAGCACGCAACCCCAGAGTCGGACACGACTGGACCTGATGGTCAGGGGTCCCTTTACCTTTTTACCTTTACCAGATTTTTTAAAATGAATCCGGGGACACTTTTCAACTTCAATGGATTTTGTATGGGGACTGACCTGTAAATCCAGGGACTGTCCCCAGGAAACGGGGACGTCTGGTAACCTTAAATTAAGGAGCATGCTATAGGTGTACAGGTATTTGCACCTGTCTTCTCAATCCACCTAGCAAGCAATAGTGGCTCAAATTTTTATAACAGATTCAATTTCACCTAACTTACTTGTGTAAAGTGAATGGAAGGTTCTTCCCCAGGACAAATACCTGTAGGATTTTTAGGGACGCAAGTGGCCTGTAGTCCATAAAAAACTTACAAAAACACAGATAAATTCAGAAATTAGGCAAACTGGGATGACATATGCAAAATTAATACAGACCAGATACAGATCTTTCCATCCATAGAACTCACAACAGCATCCTTAGAACACTGAATATATAATTGTTCAAAACTGTGCTGTTGACATACTTCTCTGAAAGCACTCTAATGCTGTGTGTTTTCTTAAAAAGTGTGTAGACTCCATTAAGCATTTTCTTAATGTTTGGTTGTAAAATTCCAAAAGCAAATTGAGAGGGCTATACAAATAATTGCTTTTGTCATTAAAAGCAACACACGTAATCTAACTCTTGGAAAGCAGAGTACAATTTCTGCTCCCCACAAATAGTACTTACAACACACCATTTAATTTACCTTCATATTTATATAAAATACTACTAAGTAAAGAAATAGCACACACTGTACCATCTTGCAGAAATGAACAAAGAACAATGGTGGGATTCATTTATAAAATATATTGTTCAATTTTCTTTTAGATTACACATGCCGGATAGAATTGATGGTAGTTTGCATAAGGCATCAAGGGACTGAGAGATTGTGCATAAGGTTTAATTTTCCTCACAGGTGGAAATCAGGCATAATTCTAATGAAGTCAATAGACTTATTATACAGAGGGTACTGGCTTAGCTAAGAGTGGAATCAAGTCCATTGAATATTAAATGGTCAAAATGCTCCCAAGAGGTGTTTTTTACTAAGATAAAAAAACAACAACGCACAAAGGCATGTACATAATTTATATCATAGAATTGTAGAGTTGGAAGGGACATGAAGGGTCATCTAGTTCAGTGTTTTTCACCCTCTTCTGGGCAACGGAACACCTGTGTCCTGAAAAAAATCTCGCGGCACAGCACCCACAGCGCGCGGATTTTTTTCCATGGGGGGGCGGCACAGTTTTTTTTTCGGGCCTCCGAGGCCCAGCGCGGCTTCTTCCCGCGCTGGGGAGGCCCGGCGGGGCTTTTCCCCGCGTCGGAGAGGCCCGGCGGAGCTTCTGCTCACGCCGGGAGGACTCCGGCACAAATTTTTAAATCGGGCCTCCGAGGCCCAGCGCGGCTTCTTCCCGCGCTGGGGAGGCCCGGCGGGGCTTTTCCCCGCGTCGGAGAGGCCCGGCGGAGCTTCTGCTCACGCCGGGAGGACTCCGGCACAAATTTTTAAATCGGGCCTCCGAGGCCCAGCGCGGCTTCTTCCCACGCTGGGGAGGCCCGGCGGGGCTTTTCCCCGCGTCGGAGAGGCCCGCGGCACAGCAGCCGGTGTCTCGCGGCACACTAGTGTGCCGCGGAACACCGGTTGGGAAACGCTGATCTAGTTCCACCCCCTGCAATGCAGGAATCTCAGCTAAAGCATCCATGACAGATAGCCATCCATCCTCTACTTAGAAACCTCCAAGGAAGGCGAGTCCACAACCTTCCAAGGGAGACTGTTCCAATGTCGAACAGCTCTTACTGTCAAAAATTTCTTCCTGGTGTTTAGTCAGAATCTCCTTTATTGTATCTTGAAGCCATTGGTTTGAGTCCTACCCTCCAGAGCAGGAGAAAACAAGCTTGTTCCCTCTTCCATGTGACAGCCCTTCAGATATTTGAAAATGGCTATCATATCTCCTCTCACTCTCCTCTTTTTCCAGGCTAAACATATCCAGCTCCATCAACCAATCCTCATAAGGCTTGGTTTCCAGATCCTTGATCATCTTAGTTCCTGTCCTCTGCACACCTTCCAGCTTGTCAACATCCTTCTTAAATTGTGGTGCCCAGAATTGGACACACTATTCTAAGTGTGGTCTGACCGAGGCAGAATGTTGTTGTTGTTGTTTAGTCGTTTTAGTCATGTCATCAGAAGAACATCAGATCAAAGGTCCATCTACTCCAGCATTTGATTTTCACAGTGGCCAACCCAATGCCTCTGGGAAACCCACATGCAGAACTTGAGCACTAAAAGGGGGGGGAGAGGTAAAGGACCCCTGAACACTTGTTGTAGTTGTTTAGTTGTGTCCAACTCTTCGTGATCCCATGGACCAGAGCACGCCAGGCACTCTTGTCTTCCACTGCCTCCTGCAGTTTGGTCAAACTCATGTTGGTAGCTTCGAGAACACTGTCCAACCATCTCGTCTTCTGCCGTCCCCTTCTCCTTGTGCCCTCATTCTTTCCCAACATCAGGGTCTTTTCCAGGGAGTCTTCTCTTCTCATGAGGTGGCCAAAGTATTGGAGCCTCAGCTTCAGGATCTGTCCTTCCAGTGAGCACTCAGGGCTGATTTCCTTCAGAATGGATAGGTTTGATCTTCTTCCAGTCCATGAGACTCTCAAGAGTCTCCTCCAGCACCATAACTGAAAAGCATCAAACAGAATAGAGTGGTACTATTACTTCCCTTGATCTGGACACTATACTTCAGTTGATGCAGCCTAGAATAGCATTCTTTTTCTGTTCTTTTTGCTGCTGCATCACACTGTTGACTCATATTAAGCTTGTGGTCCACCAAGACCCCTAGATTCTTTTCACATGTACTGCTATTAATTCAGATGTCCCCCATTTTACATTTGTGCATCTGGTTCTTCCTGCCTAAGTGCAGATGCTTACATTTGTCCAAACTGAAATACAGGGATACAAACATCCACTTTAGGATGTTTAGGATGCAGGGGGTTGGACTAGATAGTCCTCAGGGTCCCAACACTACAATTCTATGATTCTATTAAGGAACTGATGACTCTACAGCAACATGCACAGTTTTCACTATTTGTAAACCTGCCTACTGACTCGCAGCTCAACACCATTCATGTTTAATGCCATTATGCCTGTTACCCTATTGGCTCACATTTTTACAGGAAAATAAAACACTTCATGATTGTAATTAGGGAATACAAATTATATCATTCATAGCACCATCATTTTATGGATCCATCTGGCAATTGCAGCAATACCGTAAATAAGGTACTGTAAAAGGAAATCATATATATTGCCTAAAAGAATAAGTTAGGCACACACACCTTTGGTAAAAGTAGCACATGCTTTTGGCATAATTTTTAAGTATGTGCTGCAGTTAGTATTCATTTGAGTTTGTCAAAAATTAAGATACGACCATTGCAAATGCAGACATGTTTATTTCACACACATGTTTACCTCTGCCTCCAGCACATATACTAGGTCATGTACCAGGCCCACATGCAAGCAGGAGCGCTTGTTAGCAGGTAATGCAGTGGGCCTGAACCCTGGACTGAGCTGCTGAGTGCAGCACTGGCTGGCTTTTATGGCTGGGGAGTGGACTTGAGTGAAGCCTGCAGCCTCCAGGTCAACTCTCCAAGCCCTGCCCCTCTAGGCTGTTACAGATTGGCTGAATTCAGACAGCAGGCCTGGTGGGACCTAAGATGCTCTGTGGTTGCCATGGGAAAGCAGCAATGGCTGAATCAAAGATGGTGATCTCGGTGGGGAGAAGGGAGCAGCCGAGGTGGGTTGCAACGGCCGCTCACCTCAAAATCGGGTAAGCGGCCATCAGTGGGTAACACAGTGGACCTGAGCCCTGGATAGTTTGTACTGGGCCCCATATCACCCATCATCCCTGACCATTGCTCCTGCTAGCTATGGATGATGGGAGTCGGAGTCAACAACAGTGAAAGACCCATCTTTGAGAAACAATGTTTTATGATATGAGGGATATTTTTTTTATTGAATAAAGTCATATTTTACAATAATAAACAATAATAAACATCATTATAATATGATACTTTCATGTCTCTTATTGTACCTCTCCTTTATTCACTAATACAAAGTATCTAATATCTCAATGGTATCTCCTATCAATAAAAAAAAAACAAATAACAAAAAGAAAAAAGAAAAAAAAAAAAAGAAGAGAGAAAAAGAAAAGAAAAGGAAAAAGAAAGAAAGAAAAAAACCCCCATTAAATACATAGACTTCCTTTCCAACCCAAAAGCATAGTCAAGTAATAAAAGTGAATGTCTTCCTCATTATTATTCCTTTTTTAACCTTATGTCTAATACATTATTTTATCTTCCTACACCCTTACCACTTATATCCAACTTCTACATCTTCTAAGGTCACTCAAAAGCTGTCATGATTATCATACCCTTGCTATAATTTTGAACATTTATATTTACTCCATTTATATTCGAATTTTTGCTTAGAATTGTCCCTCAAACTGTTGGTAAGATAAGCCATCTCAGCAAATTCCTGAACTTTTTGTTGCCACTCTATAATGGTTGGGACTTCCTGATCTTTCCACTTTTAGCAATCAAAATACACGCAGCTGCCGTTGCATACAAAAAGATCTCCCTTAGTTTACTGGGTATATCCTCGTCAATAATGCTTAGCAGGAAGGCCTCTGGTTTTTTCGTTATTGTAATCCCCAACATTTTTTTTAGTTCTTCCAATATTAACCCCCAAAATATTTTAATCTTTTGGCATGTCCACCACATATGGTATAAGTCGCCGTTATTGCCGCCACACCTATGCTGCCACTATGATATGAGGGATATTGAGTGGCAGGTGGGGAGAGGAGAAACATCTTCACAACCTTGAGATCCTTGGTGGAAAGGAAGAGTTAGAATGGAATATGTACAAATAGCTGTAGCTTCTCTATGATGCTTATAGGAATATATCACCCCCATCTCCAAATCCACAGAGTTTAATAGGAGCTACCTCCTTGGGAACTGCAGGCTTCAGATGCAATCCAAAACACAAGTGTGAGGAACCTTCTGTCCTCCAGATGTTGCTCAACTACAACTCCCACCAGCCCCAGAAAGCATGAGCAATGGCCAGTGATAATGGGCACTGTCATTCAGCAACATATGGAAGGCTACATATTTGCCACGCTGGCTGTAGTCCTTTCCTGGAAGTAAATTCGATCAGAAAACATGGAACTGCCTCAAATGCAGTGAAACTGTTGCTCCATCACGCACAGTGACGGAAATTCTGCAAGGTTTCACTTAGACATCTTTTCCAACCCTATTTGGAACCGGGCTATTTTGCAATGCAACACATCCTGTCAGGTTCGCTTAACGGTTGCTCATGAGTAAAGACCAAGTCCTTCTTGTCTTTCAACTATTTTATTGTGCAAAGTATGTACAGTGCGGAGCTAACCCTAAACATGACCATCCAGTCGCTAGCGGAATCCGGAAGTGCCCCCCTCCTGTTGCAGTGCCAACACCAGAGTCTCGGCACTCTAAAGTGCCGCCTTCTACTTCTGCGTAAAGCGGGTGCCGGAAACGGCGTCTCCCTCTCCGAGTGGACCTGCTGAGTGGTGCTAGGTCTCTCTGCATCTTCCTGGAGACCTCTCCCCACCTGGCTCCCTCCCTGTAACTGCTCCTCCCCCGAGGAGGAGCTGGCAGACTCACTGGGAGACGAGTCCGTCGACAACAGAGGCTGAGGCTGCCAGTAGCCACTCAGTGCCAGACTGGCAGGGGGGGCACTTCCCTGACACATACGCTTGACCACCAAGCCCTTCCTTGAGCTTGATCTGTTTTGCTGTTGAGGAGGCATGCACGGAATCAGCACTGCTTATATGTTAACAAAATTGCACTGCTGCAACCCTAATTTAACTTACCTGCGAGTAACCTCTCCTGAATTCAACAGAACTGACCCAATTAGGCTTGTGGTGTTCTCTCTAACGCAGGACTCAATGTGCCTGCTTGAGGAATTTTTTTATTTATTTACATATTTAATTTTTTTCGCAAAATGCAAACCAGAAGTTCCAGCAATCCTGATAAACCAGGCATAGGCAAACTCGGCCCTCCAGATGTTTTGAGACTACAATTCCCATCATCCCTGAACATTGGTCCTGTTAGCTAGGGATGATGGGAGTTGTAGTCCCAAAACATCTGGAGGGCCGAGTTTGCCTATGCCTGTGGTAAACACTTGGGTGTGTACCGTTATCCAAGCAAATGGTTAAGTCTGCAGATCCTTTAATATTATTTTATTATTTTAAAACTTATTTATTATTTTAAAACTTAAAAATTATTTTAAAACAGCCTATAGACTTGTCATATTCCATCTGGGATAGGCTATACAAACACTGTGAGAAAAGAAGGCATCTCCCAAGTGTAGCTTCTCCCAATGCTGCCTTACGATGACAGGGGAATAGTGCACCTGTTTCAAGCTCTTAAAGGGACAGAAGGCCTGTAATAAAATCTGGCAAAGCCCAGTCATCCTCTTCCCTTGACAGTGTTCTGCAGCACCACCACCACCTGAGTCCCCAGTATTTAGGCAGCTTGCTGCAACTGAAAGCCGATCCCATCAGCTCCAGCTGACCTCAGATGGCTTTCCCCTTCCTTCGGAAAGGAAAGGCCCATTTCCTCCAGCTGGGTGCGAGCTATTAAGAGCTGAGTCCATTAGCTTTGGCCAGCTTCGTGAGCATTGCTAGGTTTACTCTGTGGCAATATCAGTCTCGAGTTGCATTTCCGTTAGGAAAATGTGCTTCAAAGCACAACTGTCAGGATGACACACAACTTATCTGTGCCTGGTGGTTCAGCTGAAGTGATTATATTTCCTTGTGCCTTATTTGAAATTGCTGATGGGTAAAGATCCATCAAGATTTAAGATCTGTCTGTGCCTGCCTCTCTCTGAGACAGATATACTCCTCGCAAAACACTTTTTTTGTTTTAAGTTTTGTGTTTTGATAATATATTGATGAGGAAATGATGGCGGTGTAGAAGCAGCCTTGGTTGTTTTTTTTAATGCCTCCTTGTTTGAATACCATTTTATGCCCTTCTTTATGTTTCCAAGAGCCATAGGAAGTCTCTAGCTTGATCCTCAAGTAGCGATGTGGGAGAAATGAGATCCAGTTCACATTTAAAGGGGAATATACCTAAATTGTACCTCCTGTAACAATACATGAAACGAAACAGAGCCACACTTCTCTGAATTTTGCAATACAGTTCTCCAGGCAAATAAATGTGCACAGCAATGCATATTCAAGGGTAAATTGTGCCTAAAATGCATCTATTAGTGGTAATAGCTAACAAAATGCATTTTATAAAGGGACACTGCTTTGAAAAAATGTGTACGTTTTGCAAAGGCATAGCAAAATGTGTATACAGTGGTACCTTGGTTTGCAACCACTTTGGATTACAACCGTTTTGGATTACAACCACATCAAACCCGGAAGTGTGTGTCCCTTTTTTTGGATTACAACCAATTTTGGGGGGAAGGCCCCATTGGCGAAAGCACGCCTTGGGTTACAACCTGTTTTGGTTTACAACCGGACCTCCGGAATGGATTATGTACCACTGTACCACTGTATTGGACCTCCGGAACGGATTATGTACAGTACCACTGGAATACGTTTGAACTAAAGTGATGGATTTTCATGATGGCTTTGAAAAAGAATTGCAAATGTATGTAGAAATGTGAATAACTGAACATTATTGGGGAAATGTCTCATTGCAGCCCCATCCAAGTAGGCTTCAATAACACCAGCACTCTCTTCCTAGAGAGGTTCATCTGGCATAGGGTTGCCCCCCAAAATGCCAAGAAAACACAATCTTCCGATTGACTTGCCAAAGATCCAGGACAAAGCTCCGCCTTTTGAGAATTCCCTCCGGACGTCAATTCTGCCTTTGAAATCCCAGTAATGTCCAGGACAATCTGGACATATGGCAGTCTTAACCTGGCACCAACTTTGATATCATTTCAATGACGGGCAAATGCCATTTTATTAAACTGGGTATTTCAGCAATAAATGTGCATCATCTGTTTTTATCCATTCTCCTAAATTTTATGATGGAGTAGGAGAAGTTAAATGGGACGCGGGTGGCGCTGTGGTCTAAACCACAGAGCCTAGGGCTTGTTGATCAGAAGGTTGGTGGTTCGAATCCCTGCGATGGGGTGAGCTCCCGTTGCTCGGTCCCAGCTCCTGCCAACCTAGCAGTTCGAAAGCACGTCAAAGTGCAAATAGATAAATAGGAACCGCTCCGGCAGGAAGGTAAACGGCGTTTCCGTGTGCTGCTCTGGTTCGCCAGAAGCGACTTAGTCATGCTGGCCCCATGACCTGGAAGCTGTACGCCGGCTCCCTCGGCCAGTAAAGCGAGATGAGCGCCGCAACCCCAGAGTCATCCGCTACTGGACCTAGGAGCGGTAGACTCTAATCTGGGAGACCGGGTTCGAGTCTCCACTCCTCCACATGCAGCTGCTGGGTGACCTTGGGCTAGTCACACTTCTTTGAAGTCTCTCAGCCCCACTCACCTCACAGAGTGCTTGTTGTGGGGGAGGATGGGAAAGGAGAATGTTAGCCGCTTTGAGACTCCTTCGGATAGTGATAAAGCGGGATATCAAATCCAAACTCTTCTTCTTCTTCTTCTTCTTCTTCTTCTAATGGTCAGGGGTCCCTTTACCTTTACCTTTTAGGAGAAGTTAAAATCAGGCAATCAACCATACAGTTGGGATGATTGTATTGTAACGAAGCAAAGGTTTTGCTCAAACAACAGTCAAGAGTTCCAGGTGGGAAGCTTTCGCGAAAGCATTAAATTGATCCGTGGAGTCGCAGCGGTAGTGAGAAGGCAAAAAGAAATAGAGTCAAGGCAAAACTAAGAGCAAGCACTTACTTTTGTGTTCTCATTATAGCGGCGCGTTAAAGCCCATTTAAGAAAATGATTAAAAGTGCAGACATTTTGTAGAGAGGCTTCCAAAATGGATTAAGCCTGAAAGGCAGAGTTTAGAGAGAGGCTGGTGTAAAAAGGAAGGCAAATAGAGCCTTGGAGTCAATAGGAAAGCAGATATATCAATACCTTGATAGATAAAGGGAAGCGAGATAAGCAGACTGCCGGGGGGAGGGCGCTTAAAAATGCAGCACTTTAGCCGCTGGTGCTTCAAAAATTAAACTGGCAGTATCTCTAACCTTCCCCCAAAGAAATATCTGGTTGCTCACTGCTTAGGATAAGTGAAGCAGAAATGATTTTCCAGGGATTTGAAGAACATCGGAAACATCCAGGGGCACAGCACAGCAAGCTCTTAAAAGGAAGCAGGTTGCGTAATTCCAACTCCAGTTGAACGGTTCTGCTGCTGAAAGCTCTGCTTATTTTTATTGGATTCTCACCCTTTAAAATTGGCTGCACCCAAGCCGCCTGAGAAACATCTAAAAAGTCTGAACAGAAGGAACAAAATCATGTAATTATCTCAAAGAATAACATACCGCCACTAATATTCTTATCCCAAGAGATGGATGGGTTACCATGACCAGACAACTGGTCTATGAATCCACTTTTATTAAATCAGTCCAAAGTAAATGGACCAGCAGGCTCTCTGGTAGTAGATTATGAGCCTCCTGGTACTTTTGAGACAACCTGCCCTGTTGTTGTTTTTTACAGTCAAATGGCCTACAAATTCTTCCACTGAAAATCCCCCACCGACAGGGATGTGATCAGCTGTGACTGAAGCGGAAGACATAATTTCTCTGGGAACGCTCAGATCCCAGTGCAAATTATTGTAGTTCCCCTTCCACCAGCTCTAAAATCCAGGAGTGAAGAGGAATCCTTGATGAGAATGTGGTGCAAGTTCGGAAGATCACACCAGGATTAACAAACCAATAAACCATTAATTAAGAGCAATATAGTCCATGATCACTTCAGATGGTGACAGGAGTCACGAAATTAGAAGACACCTGCTTCTTGGGAGAAAAGCAATGACGCACCTAGACAGCATCTTAAAAAGCAAAGACATCACCTTGCCGACAAAGGTCCATATAGTTAAAGCTATGGTCTTCCCAGTAGTAATGTACGGAAGTGAGAGCTAGACCATAAAGAAGGCTGATCGCCGAAGAATTGATGCTTTTGAATTATGGTGCTGGAGGAGACTCTTGAGAGTCCCATGGACTGCAAGAAGATCAAACCTATCCATCCTTAAAGAAATCAGCCCTGCGTGCTCACTAGAAGTACAGATCCTGAAGTTGAGGCTCCAGTACTTTGGCCACCTCATGAGAAGAGAAGACTCCCTAGAAAAGACCCTGATGTTGGGAAAGGTTGAGGGCACAAGGAGAAGGGGACGGCAGAGGATGGGATGGTTGGACAGTGTTCTCGATGCTACTAACATGAGTTTGGCCAAACTGCGAGAGGCAGTGAAGGATAGGCGTGCCTGGTGTGCTCTGGTCCATGGGGTCACGAAGAGTCGGACACGACTGAACGACTGAACAACAACAATAGTCACTTCTGTGACTGAAAGGAAAGGGAGAATTCTCCATTTAGGGTGCCCCTAACTCTGGCCTCCTGCCTGAGTTCCATGCAATTCCCTGAACCTCAGGACTGGCTTCTCAGGGGGAAGAATCATGGAATTGCAGAGTTGGAAGGGACCCAAGAGTAATCTAGTCCAATACCCTGCAATGCAGGAATATTCTGTCCAGTGTGGGGCTTGAACCCACGACGCAGAGATTATAAGTCTCATGCTCTACTGACTGAGCTATCCCAGGAGCTATGTTTCTCCATTCTCAGTTCTCTGGATCTCAACCCATTGTTTCCAATTCCACGGAGGGTCCAGTTAAATAATAGTCCCGTATCCTTGCAATCCACTCACTCTCAGTGAGAGCTAGACCACTAGCAAACATAAGTCAACAGGATCTGTTTAGGTATGTATGCTGGAGTGCACAGAGTTTATTGCAGGGAAATACCTGAAGCAGTTCAGTCACTTGCTGCTTGGGTAACCCAATCTGATCTTGATAAACTGCAAATGCCGAAATTAAAGTTAAATGATAAAGTAAATGTATATTCTGTTTAGAAAAGGAAGAAGGATGTGTCCTGAGTCCTCACTGCTCAGATAAATGCTTTTATTTATTTGTTTGTTTGCTTGCTTGTTTTTAAAATGTATCTCCTGCCTTACTTCAGTAGAAATCCCTGGTGGCTAGCAGATCATAAAGTCATCATAAAGCAGACCCTATTTTCTAGGGACAGTTCTAGAAGCCACCACAGTTTCTGATTTGATCCTGGAATGTCCTGCATTTCCTTAGAATGTCCCTATTTTCATCGGAGAAATGTTGGAGGGTATGGAGCTATGCAACCCCCAAAGCCAAGGGGATAAGTAACTAGAGACATCTGAAGGCAGCCCTGTATAGGGAAGTTTTTAAATGTTTGATGTTTTATTATGTTTTTATCTATGTTGGAAGCTGCCCAGAGTGGCTGGGGTAATCCAGTCAGATGTGTGTAATAATAATAATAATAATATCCCTATTTTCATTGAAGAAATGTTGGAGGGTATGATCATAAAGCCCATCATATTAGCACAGCAATAATGCCAATAAACATTCCTAGGGACATCAGTTAAAAAAAGAAACTAAGAACTTCAGGGGAAGAACGGGGAAACTGCTCTTTAAATCCAAGTCTCAAGACTCACGATGCAATAAATAAAAAGGGCCTGATAAATCTCTGATAATTCTTCCCTGACTTGAGGATGTAGAGGTATGTGTGTGTAGAATCTAGCTTACTGTACAAAGGTAACGTTTACATTCATTGCCCATCCTCTGACATTGCCCATCACTGACATGTGCCCCCTGTGTCCCTCGGGCTAAAATGTCCATTTCAGATGTCAATGTTCAGCACCACAGGGAAGGAGATGGGACCTTGTGGAAGCTCATAGGGGAAGAGTAGTCCCTCAGCATCACCTTCTGAGTCAAGTACCTATTGGGAATAAGCAAAGACTCCAGTCCCCATCCCCAAGGGACCGCCTCTCCTGGTATGCCCCGTGTAGGACCTTAAGGTCCTCAAATAATAACATTTTGGAGGTCCCGAACCACAAGGATGCTAGGCTGGCCTCAACTAGGGCCAGGGCCTTCTCAGAACTGGCCCTGACATGGTGGAACGGTCTGTCACAAGACACCAGGGCCCTGCGGGATTTGGCATCTTTCCGCAGGGCCTGCAAGACGGAGCTGTTCCGCCTGGCCTTTGGGTTGGTTTTAGTTTAACCCTGATGTTTCATTCCTTTATGGTTTGATTGGTGGGCTACTTAAAAAGGAGGCTGCATTTTAAACTTTAAATCATATTTTAACCTGTATTTTAATTGATTGTTTTGTATGTTTTGTTGTGATTTTATTGCTGTTAGCCGCTCTGAGCCCGGTCTTGGCTGGGAAGGGCGGGGTATAAATAAAAATTTATTATTATTATTATTATGAAGGTGACTCAGAAGACTATCACTGTTGGTGTCTCAGATGCAACTGAGAAATCCAGAGGAACCAACAGAGACACACTGCCGCTGTCCATCTCTTGGTGTGAGGTGTCCAAGGCAGCTTCTGTGTCAAAATCCACTGGAATCCAGTCTGTAAATGACCTAGATAATCACTTTTATACTTAAAGCCTTAGAGGAGCCATAGGCAAACTCGGCCCTCCAGATGTTTTGGGACTACAACTCCCATCATCCCCAGCTAACAGGACCAGTGGTCAGGGATGATGGGAGTTGTAGTCTCAAAACATCTGGAGGGCCAAGTTTGCCTATGCCTGCCTTAGAGCTTAATCGTAGTTGGGTTTTATAACACCTACTTTCTTGCCACACACAACAGAAAAGGTACCAAAAATTAAAAGGGCGTATTTAATTATTTGGATGGTTTTTTTATTCTCACATTTTAATCGAGTCTATTTGTAGGGTTTATCACCAGAAACTGAGCTCCATATGGTGAAGTGTTATTTGCCCACTTTAACAACCAGAAGACTTTAGTTATACTTTGGAATGCTTGTGTTATGTTTAGTAAAGGCAAGTTTTCTGTTTCCAAGGAACATGTTTCTTGTCCATGTTCCTATAGGAACAAAGTCTCATAAAAATAATGCCAAATATCTAGAAACTGAATAGGTAGGAAAGTCCTGTTAGACAAGGGGAATATAGGGATTTAAGAGGGCACAAGAAGCACAATCGTAATTTAATTCTAGGATTTATGCTTGTTTTATTTATTTTACAGATTTATACTCAACTTAAATAGTACATATTGGATTGTGCCCTCAATGGCTTAGGCAACAACCCTAGTGAATTCTGGCACCTCTTTTTCTAGAAAAATAGTCTTTGGTGGACAAGTGTAACAGATAGCAGAACTACATCCTAAGTGAAGTTGTGTAACTAGAGTCTAGTTCTGATTAACTGAATCAAGATTATCCCTGTCTTGGTATTCCCAGTGCCAGTGTCATATTAATCAACATTTTATACGATTCCCAATAATCAAAGCAATTGTAATACCTACCAGGCTTTTTGGATAAAATTGTACCACGTAGACCATTTAAGTAATGCTTGTTTGTTCCTCGTAAGAAACTCCGCTTGAACAACCTTACAATTTCTTATACTTGAAAGTTTACAGCTACGAGACTTCAGAAAATTGCTTTAGGAACTGTTGCGATTAAACAGATGTTAGATGGAAAATCCTTAAAGTTTGCTTTTCTTTTTCCATTAGTTGGTCTCACATCATGTTAAAAACCTGTTTACTGTATGAGTCCGGAAAATAAAAAAATGGAAGTACTGATAACACGGCCGGCGTTCATTAGTAATTAACGTTAAATGAGGTTGAACAACTGGGGCCATCAGGAGACAACAGAATGTTATTGGCATTGCTGGCATTTGATACAGAATGGGAAATGTAATGTATTTTATTAGCTCAGCTTACATTCCAAAGATGTGGCTGAAATGTTCTTTTAGGGGGGAAAGATGAGAGTTAATAATAATGGAATCATACAGGGTGAAATGCGTATCCATAGGCATCTGTGCAGCCTGCTTGATTTTATGCCAATTTACACAGGAGTAAGAATCAATGATGTCCTCTTCATGTAAAGTGTGCAGGGATATTGGACATATGTGCACCAGGTCTACCCTCAAAGTCCCCCCTGAGTTGCTCATGCCCACTCCACTTTCAGACTTCACCTGCTGAGCTAATTATGACTATGGTTTTAATTTAATGGATCTTTCTTACTGCATAATACTTTCTAGTAATGGGATCTTAAAGCCCAATCTAACACAGACTGGCACTGAAATGAATTGCACTCTGCGTGGAGTTCCGGTGTTTGGAACATACGCTCCAACATTTCTCCAATGAAAATAAGAACCTCCTATTCCATTAGTATATTATTTTACTTTTTATACCCCACCCATCTGACTCGGTTGCCCCAGCCACCCTGAGCGGCTTCCAACATATATAAAAACATAATTAAACGTTTTAAAACTTTCCTATATAGGGCTACCTTCAGATGCCTGGGGGATCAGATAACTTCATATCCTCCAACATTTACGCAATGAAAATACGATACTCTCCAACATTTCTCTGAAGAAAATAAGAACGTCCTAAGGAGAAGTAGGACATTCTGGAATCAAATCAGAAACTGTAAATCCAGGACTGTCCCTGGAAAACAGAGACATTTGGAGGGTCTATTGGAATGACCTACTTCATTATTTTAAAGGGGGACTACCTAGTTATCTGGGACACGGGTGGCGCTGTGGGTTAAACCACAGAGCCTAGGGCTTGCTGATCAGAAGGTCAGCGGTTCGAATCCCCACGACGGGGTGAGCTCCCGTTGCTCGGTCCCAGCTCCTGCCCACCTAGCAGTTCGAAAGCACATCAAAGTGCAAGTAGATCAATAGGTACCGCTGCAGCGGGAAGGTAAACGGCGTTTCCTTGCGCTGCTCTGGTTCACCAGAAGCGGCTTAGTCATGCTGGCCACATGACCTGGAAGCTGTACGCTGGCTCCCTCAGCCAATAAAGCGAGATGAGATCCGCAACCCTAGAGTCGGTCACTCGGTAGAGGGGTCCCTTTACCTTTACCTTTACCTAGTTATCATTCTTGGACTTTCAGTATTTAACTGTTTTGGATAACAAAAAGCAGCTATATATTTAGAAATTTAAATATAAACAATTTTTTTAATAAAAATATTTTTTGTCTGTGTGTGTGTGTGTGTGTGCGCGCGCACACACACACACACACACACACACACTAAGAAAGAGCACAACTGGCTCCAAAACACCTCAGAGTACATATATTGTTGCATGATTGTTCGGTTTTCTTGGCTTGAGTGCTTAACACTGAAAATGGCTAACAAGAATATACAATCTGATATAACATGATGGGTGCCTTATATGATCTGTGGGGACCTTATTCTTGAGTTAGACCTCCTTCTCTGATTTCAGGGGAATTTATGTCCGAGTTGAGCCTCAGTCTACCATGCTGTACCACACAGTGACATCCACATGTGCAATGTCAATCGATTGTTTGGGAGTGGGGGGAGTTAATGGAGTCTCCTGTCTGCTAGAATTGACACCACTAAGCATCTAATCCATAGATATGCCCACATATATTTGTAAATCAGCGTCTTCATGCGAAAGGGCTTCATTGGTAGTCATTTCTTTGTGTGAACCTGACCTCAGCTACCTTGACATGAACAAAGCAGCGTAAGTAGCAAAACAACAACATTTGTTTGGTGGTTCTAAATTACTGCATTAGCCAAAACAAGCCTTTATCGGTACAGTTTTAAAACTGGGTCTATGGAAAAAAATCTGAGTCAAAATGTAAGTCAGGTTAATAGGTGGGCTGTGTTCAGCATTTGACATTTCAGATTCAATTGTTTGACATTTTGGAACACCCAGCATGGCACCGTTTTTTGCCTGGATAGCAGGAAGAACAAAGCATGATTAAGAAACTCTGGACTGAGGCAAGGTCCTGTTGCGGATGCAACATGGCCCTTTGAAAAGCCCCCTTTGAAATCAATAAAAACTTGAGTTTGGTGCTCCAGGAATAATTATTGAGGGCAAAGCCAGTAACAAGAGCTTACTGAATAAAATATGTGCACAAGGCAATACTTGAGCTTGATTGTGGCTTTAATGTTTGAAATTATCATTTGCCAGACACTTTAACATACTAAAATAGTTTGCAGAAGCAGAGAGTTTGCATCAAGACTGTTTGTTCTGTAGCTAAGTTACATGGTTGGGATTTACTGAAGACCAAAGGGTACCTTGGGGTGTTTAGTTTTCTGATCAGATTATAGCCAAGGAAGACTGCAGATGAGACTACGGGGGTCATATTCTGAGAATGAGCACTCACATCATATATTGTGGGTGCCCTTTGCAGGACCGTGTGCGGTGCTACAGTTCCCAGGGAACTTGCTAATAGAAGGGAGCTGGCCTGCTTCTCAGTGTATTAATCAGAGGTTCACGCCCAGCCACAGTATTAAGCTTCATTGCTGGGAGGTGGGGCCAGCCCCATTATAAATAGGGGGAGGAGCCGGTATTAGCCAGGCAGTTGGCTCAGGAGATTCACCCTCCTTACCCTCCCTTAGTTTAATGTTTTCTTTTTGGCAGGTTAACTTTTTCTTCCGGTTTGTGGGCACTGCTACTGTCTATGACTGGTTGCTATTGAAGGACTGGGAAGAAATTTTCCTGCATTGGCAGGTTTTGTCTTCCCCGTAGCAATTCATCACAACTTTGGCGGTTTATGGCCCTGGGTGGAATCCTTTAGTCTTTTCTTCCCTGTAATGGGTGTGTGCAAAGTGGTGATTCACCCCCCTGCAGCGGTGATTTCAGGGTCCCTGGCCATACACTGAAAGGTTGTCAGTGAACTAACCTGTGTGCGGGGATATGGGCTGGGCTGCCTGCTACACATATGTCTCGCAGTGCACCCCCATATCCCATTTACCTTGATGTGCCCCAGTTCCACCAGTTGGGAGGCTGGGAGGGATACAAGTTGGGGGGCTGGGAGGGATAAACTACATTCAGAAGTTTAATAAAGTTGTGGCCTAATTTTAATTCCATAACATTGTCAGAGTCTTTATTTCCTTTCCCAGGATCCCTACGGGCTGTGGCTGTTGCACCTGGTCACGCAAAAATACTATAGTATGTTTCATGGTTTCTTTCTCCACTTGCTATCCCTTAATATAGCTTCATCATGGGGCAGGAATATATGTCCTTTCACATATACTTTATGGTGTTTTTAATATTCTGTTGGGAGCAGCCCAGAGTGGCAGTCTTCTTCTTCTTCTTCTTCTTCTTCTTCTTCTTCTTCTTCTTCTTCTTCTTCTTCTTCTTCTTCTTCTTCTCCTCCTCCTCCTCCTCCTCCTCCTCCTCTTCTTCTTCTTCTTCTTCTTCTTCTTCTTCTTCTTCCTCCTCCTCTTCTTCCTCCTCCTCCTCCTCCTCCTCTTCTTCTTCTTCTTCCTCCTCCTCCTCTTCTTCCTCCTCCTCCTCCTCTTCTTCTTCCTCCTCCTCTTCTTCTTCCTCCTCCTCCTCCTCTTCCTCCTCCTCCTCCTCTTCTTCCTCCTTCTCTTCTTCTTCTTCTTCTTCCTCCTCCTCCTCCTCCTCCTCTTCTTCTTTATTAACACTAACTGGGGGAGGAGTACAGAGAACACAGCTGTGCCCAAGTTTCAAAACATGATCACCTGTGTGTATAGACAACCCAGAAAGCAGTTCCTGCTTTAGATGGCACTATCACATGGTGGTTTGTGCAATTGCAAATTACTGCGTACAAAAGCACACTTGGGGGGGGGGAGAGACCTCTGTGCATATCAAAGGCTATATGGATGCACAGCCTGATATGGGAAATGGTCCACCAGCTTTCTCTCAGTCTTGGTAGTGGACACAACAGTTCTCATGGCTCCAGCCAACAGACTATCCAGAAAGGTTGCCCTTAACTTTCTTGCTGCTAATGCAAATAGTGCCACCCTACAGCTGATGCATTTATCAACATCTGTGATCTGAAAAGGGGACATAAATTTAGTTCTGGGTGAATCATGCAATGGACAATATAAAATATAATGTACAAGATCCTCAACAGGCCCATAGCCACATTTACAGAGGTGCTCTTTTGCAGACAGAAGGTACAAGTTTCATTCCTCAGCATCTGTAGATGTTCCTCTGTTTAGCCATGGACTTTACTTTCTACCAACCTCTGATGCTTGTCCACATATTTAGAATTAGATTGTGATGCATGGGGATAAGGTCTGTGGAGAGCCATTTCCTGCAGAGATTCTGACTCCTGTCATTTTTACAGTTTTTGTGATGAGCTGAGGAATGAGCCATAGCTCAGTAGGCAAGTAGACAATACTTCACTAGACAAATATCTGACCTCACACAAGGCAATTTCCTTTGTTCTGTGTCAACATGCCGACTGCAATGGCTGAAAGATTGGTGCCATGGCTTACATCATTATTGGGAGATGAACTCGATGCACATGTTGAACAGGGAAAAGGCACAATATGCCTACAAATTTCTGACTCCATCATATTTCTGTCATAGGCAATGCCGCAACTTCGTCTGAAGTTCACAGTAATCTAGGTATCAAGATTATGTTTAATGCTTAAATGTGGTCTTTAAAATTTGCGGCTGTTATGTAAGAAAATGAATTAGCATTTCTAACAGCTAGGGGATTTCAAATGGCTTGATCTGTGGCATTTTCAAATAACTTTATATTGTATATGCTCTTTTAAATGCACCTTAAATCTCATCTCTTTTCAGTTCATTGAATGTTCATGCCTTGTAGAATTCACTCTTTTTAAGCCTGTTGAAACAGATTTGTGTAAGGTTAGAAAAAGTGCCATGATGAAGAAATCTGGGCATGTAAAAGCACAAAAAATCCTGGATTATGTTGATCAGGAGAAGAAGAAGAAGAAAGAAGGGCTCCTGTGATTTATTAATCCTATTTCTCTGCTTTATATCTGGGGGGGGGGAACCCTACAAGTTCTGACATGAAAATATAGTTTACTGCTGGTTATATAACTGGTAGCTTGACCACAGATGCTTAGCAGACATATTTTCTGAACGTGATCCAATTAAAAGTTTGCCATCTGCACTCTTATTCAGGGCTGGGTAGCCAATAAGGCACCAAGACTTTTGCTACTGACATAAAGAAATATTGTATGGATGTGATGAATTGTGGACATATGGAAATTCAGAGTCTGATGCTATGTACCACTTTTGGAGAGAGCAAAGAGAGGGCAGGAACCAAAGTACAAAGGACCGGTGGGAAACATGATCTGAGCATACTTTGCATAATGTAAGTAGCAAAAAATAGTTGTGCAACTGAAGTGTGTTTCTGCTTTTTTTGAGCTTCCTTCCCCCGCCCTCAATTTTTTAAAATTGATTTTAACAATTTTAAGCACTTTACATTACTGTTAAATTTTCATCCCCCCCCCCCACTGGGGGAAGATGATTTCCAATCCCCTCTCTCACCGGGAAAGACAATATACATTTCGCATTTAACGTAATTAATATAGTCCATATCATTGCTTGAGTCTGGCCCATTTCTGTAGGCCAGATATTTTCCCTTTCCTCAATTTCATCTTTCGTTTGACTTCCTCAAGTCCCCCCTGTTGAATTCATTGTCAATCCTCTTTATCAGTTTCCCAAATTCAAAACATATCTAATTCTTTTCCTATACCTCGGCTCCTAACTACTTCTGAGACTTTCCTAAACACTTAACAATTTTCCTTACTCCAACCTAAATTTAAACTCCTAAATTTCTTTTTTTTTAAACCCCTTCCTCCCTCTGGTCTCAAAATTTTTAGCCATTTTTCCCACCTCTATCCTCCTAATTTTTTAACATATAATCATTAACGCCAGTATCCAGATCCATTCATTTTAGCCAATTATAAAGGAAAAAAACAAATCAAAATATATCCTCTTTATCCCACTCCAACCCTCACACATTTCCAAACCCAAGAGTCAGACAATGCTGCTTGCTGTTTGCTTTTTTTGAGCTTCCATTGCAACTTACACATCTTACCTGCAAGGAAATCTGTGGCCTTTCTGCATCGGCAGTGCACACATCCCTCCGTCAAGTACAGTGGTACCTCGGTTTTCGAACGTAATCTGTTCTGGAAGACTGTTCGACTTCTGGAACGTTCGAAAACTGAGGCGCAAAGAGCTGGCTGCAAACGCAATGGAGAAAATTGGGGGGGGGACTCAGCGGAAGCCGTATGAATTCCGAGGCGCGTTCGAAAATGAAAGCATTTACTTCCGGGTTTTCAGCGTTTGGCTTCTGAGACTTTTGGCTTCTGAGGTACCACTGTATTTCATTTTCTTATAGTGATGATTCACAGTACAGTGGTACATAGCTGTCAACCCTCCCTTTTTTTGCGGGAAACTCCCTTATTCCAATGCCGTTTCCCGCTGCTATCCCAGATTGTTGATATCCCTTAAATTTCCCGGATTTCAGAGGAAGCAGCTCCTCTCCCTCCCTGCCGGGCAAGGAGGCTCCTCAGCTGCGTTGCTCGGCTGCCAATAAGGAGTCTGAGACCGACTGGGGGCGGAGCTTGCATGCCTTGTGCAGCCAGACCCTCATGCCCAACCAGACAGACAGCCTGCCTGCCGTCTATGCGCTTGCTCTTTCGCTCACCCGTTCGCACGCAGCCTCTGGAGCGCGGCATCCCTTATTTTCAAATCTGAAAGTTTGAAAAAATTCCTTATTTTCAAATCCGAAAGTTGACAGCTATGCAGTGGTACCTCAGGTTACATACGCTTCAGGTTACATACCCTTCAGGTTAAGAACTCCGCTAACCCAGAAATAATGCTTCAGGTTAAGAACTTTGCTTCAGGATAAGAACAGAAATTGTGCTCTGGCAGTGCAGCGGCAGCGGGAGGCCCCATTAGCTAAAGTGGTGCTTCAGGTTAAGAACAGTTTCAGGTTAAGAACGGACCTCCGGAACGAATTAAGTACTTAACCAGAGGTTCCACTGTACTGGTTTTGCCCATGTTCTAATACAGTATTTTTGTGTTACTAGTGCTCTAGCCATAACTGGGTGTGACCTCTATTGTGATGGACTTCAACAGTCTCTTAAATACATTTAAAGCAATGAAACAATATTTGAGGGTGTTTGTGTATGTGGGGGTTGTGTAGATTAGCTTATTGTAGTGTGAATGTGTAGTTTTGTATAGTGTGAATGTGTGGATTAATGGTTTTGGTGCTCGAATTATGTCCTTTTGTAATATTTATTATTTTTAATTATGTAATGGCATATTTGCTTGTTGTCTTTGTTAGAAATCTACCGGTAATTGCACCCTTAAGGTGCACATGTGGGAACGTGGCGTGGTAGATTTTAAATATTGAAACAATATTGTACCCAATAAACTTGAGTGCCATCCCACTCGCAATCCAGAGCATAATTGCACCATTCATTCTCTCCCTGGGTCCTTATTTCTGAAAAGTATAACATACATAAACGTTACAAATTCTTTTTTTTTAATAAAAAAAATTTGTCTGATAATTGTTATATAATTATTCATGCTGTAAGAGTGTGGGTCTATATTTCTAACTTGCTTTCCTAACCTTGATCCCTGAGTTCTTCTAACAATCATATTTGCATTTCCTCTTCAAATTGCAACGGAGGCTTAAAATGACATGGTTTCTTTCTTGTAGTTTGCCTCAAGCAGAAATGTAAGCCATTTTGGTGGACTTAGGCAGCTAATTTCAGAAATCTTTTTTTTTCTTAGTCTGGGTTGCTGTAAATTATTTTGGGTCTCCTAAAATACATTTTATGGAATAACTTTTATCTGGTGTAATTTATGTGAGCCTGTTTAATATAGCTTTCAGGGTGCCTGTTAACTTCATTCCGAAGAGTTTACATTCCAATGTAAATGTTACACTGAATTGCCAAGGCAGTTTCAAACCCTATGCTGGTTGCTAGTTATACTATTAAATACCCAATAGAAGTACATCAGGTTTAAGATATTTTTTAAAACAAACTCTACTTAGTTGTGGAAAAAATGTGCTCGTTACATAGGGATTTTTCTCATGGGAAATTTAAAAAGCTTCAAATATTTCCCTATTTCTAATTAACACCAAACTGACGCGGTTTCTGAGCTGCCATTGTAGAATGTGAATCTGAAGGCAAGACTGATTCTCTCAATTCACTTCCTTCAAAAGACTCCTAATAGGTTTTCTTGCTAATATATTTACGCTGCAATCCTATACGTCCTTATTTGGGAGTAAGCTTCATTGAACTCAATAGGACTTTCTTGACAGAGGGAAGATATGGAATTGCACCGTTATGTATATTTCACAGAGATAATTGAATTGGTCATGTGTGAAAGGCAATACAAATTGTATTCAAAATGTTGTGACGCTGCTTCCAAAAAGGGAAACCTCCTCAGGTTTTCTCTCTCTGTGTGTATCTCTTTACACCCAGAAAACAACAAGAAGTTAAAGCAGCCGTCTACAACCTGGTGCCCTCTAGATGGGTCCGCCGACTGGCTTGGGAATTCTCTTACAAGTGGCACCCAACAGAGATTAGATAGATAGCTTTATTTCGGCTATAAGCCTGTATAGACATTATATAAAAACGCAAAAACATACATAGAAACACAGTGAAGGAAAAAGCCACAAAAGCAAAAAACCATGGCCACCGGGGGTAATTTAGCTGTAATCAAGAGGGAAAGTAGCAGAGACCTTTACCAGTCCTGTAAAAAGGTAAAGGTAAAGGGACCCCTGACCATTAGGTCCAGTCGTGTCCGACTCTGGGGTTGCGGCGCTCATCTCGCTTTATTTGCCGAGGGAGATGGTGTACAGCTTCCGGGTCATGTGGCCAGCATGACTAAGCTGCTTCTGGCGAACCAGAGCAGCGCACGGAAACGCCGTTTACCTTCCCGCCAGAGTGGTTCCTATTTATCTACTTGCACTTTGACATGCTTTCGAACTGCTAGGTGGGCAGGAGCTGGGACCGAGCAACAGGAGCTCACCCTGTCGCAGGGATTCGAACCGCCGACCTTCTGATCAGCAAGCCCTAGGCTCTGTGGTTTAACCCACAGCGCCACCTGGGTCCCTTTACCAGTCCTGTAGTTGGCCTTTTTTGAGATAAAACAGAGTTTAAGAACCTTGCCACCTGCAAGGTTATGGTAGGGACCTTATCTTGCAGGATTACGGCAAGGTGTGACTCTACCGGCACGCCAACCCTTTCCTGGATTATTGAAGTGTTTTTGCTCGGGCATCACTATACAAAGGGCAGGAAAAAATTATATGATAAAGGGATTCCGTTGACTTATTGTCGCATACACATACATCTGAGACTAAACCCTTAGAAAATCTGTGTCGCAAAACGTTGGAGGGAAAGGCATTAAACCTCGCTTTAATGAATGCAAAACGGTTGGAGGCAGTGGACAAAGAAGATAGATAAGCTGGGACATGGTATAGTGGGGTAATGCCAAGGAACCGGGGTGAACAGACCCCCCCCCACCCAACGAAGAATTTCGTTGTAGCTCGATGTCGTCCATTCTCTGGTTGATGAAACGGGAGATTGATAATTAAACAAAAGGAGCAGCATATTCAGCAATGCCACTCCCAATTTAAATGGGGGCATCTTTGCCACACCCCAACTCCCCTTGGGAGGAGTTGGGAGCTGACAATGACTCTGAATTTGCCTATCTGGTGGGAAGTTTGCCATATGTCCTCTTTTTCCAGGACACGTCCTTTTTTTTTCATGGGTAGAGTCATCATAGCGATCCATAGTTAAAAGTAAAGGTAAAGGTAAAGGGACCCCTGACCATTAGGTCCAGTCGTGACTGACTCTGGGGTTGCGGTGCTCATCTTGCATTATTGGCCAAGGGAGCCAGCATACAGTTTCCAGGTCATGTGGCCAGCATGACTAAGCCGCTTTCTGCCGAACCAGAGCAGCGCACGAAAACGCCGTTTACCTTCCCGCCAGAGCGGTACCTATTTATCTACTTGCACTTTGTTGTGCTTTCGAACTGCTAGGTGGGCAGGAGCAGGGACCGAGGAACGGGAGCTCACCCCGTTGCGGGGATTCGAACCGCCGACCTTCCGATCGGCAAGCCCTAGACTCAGTGGTTTAGACCACAGCGCCACCCGCGTCCCCATATAGTTAAAAGTAGAAGACCTACTTTTTTTGCTCTTCAAAATATGTAAGCAGCCTCTATATTTGCTGCTGCTTCCCAAACTCCGCTTTCTGCAGTGCCGTCCCTCTCTCCCTCTCCTTGTAGTTTGGGCTTCTGCTAAATGCCTGCTTGGGGGGGGGGGCTGAGTCAACCCACACCGTTCCTAATGGGAAAAACCTGCAGGAGAATCCAGAAAGTAAAGGTAAATTAAGGGACACGGGTGGCGTTGTGGTCTAAACCACTGAGCTTCTTGGGCTTGCCAATCAGAAGGTTGGCGGTTCGAATCCCCACGACGGAGTGAGTTCCCGAAAGGGTCCCGAGCCACAAGGCTGTCAGACTGGTGTCAACCAGGGCCAGGGCCTTTTCAGTTCTGGCCCCAACTTGGTGGAACACTCTGTCACAAGAGACTAGGGCCCTGCGGGATTTGACATCTTTCCGCAGGGCCTGCAAGACAGAGTTGTTCCACCTGGCCTTCGGGTCGGACACAGTTTGATGGTTTCCTCCCCTTGGTTTTGTTTATGGGCGCTAAATGAATCGGCATTTTAAACTGGCTTTTAACTTGTATTTTAACTAATGGTTTTTATATTCTACTGTAATCTTTGTTGATGTTAGCTGCCCGGAGCCCGGTTCTGGCTGGGGAGGGCGGGATATAAATAAAATTTATTATTATTATTATTATTATTATTATTTCCAGTTGCTCTGTCCCAGCTCTTGCCAACCTAGTAGTTAGAAAGCATGCCAGTGCAAGTAGATAAATAGGTACCGCTGCAGCGGGAAGGTAAACGGCATTTCCGTGTGCTCTGGTTTCCATCATGGTGTCCCGTTGCACCAGAAGCAGTTTAGTCATGCTGACCACATGACCTGGAAAGCTGTCTGTGGACAAACACCAGCTCCCTCAGCCTGAAAGCAAGATGAGCGCCACAATCTCATAGTCACATTTGACTGTACTTATCCATCCAGGGGTCCTTTACTTTACCTTTTACATCCAGAAGGACCATAGCTCAGTGGTAGAGCATCTGCTTTGTCTGTTGACAGTCTCATGTCCCATTGCTAGCATCTCTAGGTGGGAGATGTCATTTATTTGCTTCTTCACACATAACTGACGCATACTGGAGTTAGATCTTTTCTACATCTCCCGTTGCAAACCCCAATCTTCCCAGGTATAATCAGGTCAGCTACAGGATGTGGAATTAAAATTTCCAGTGTGCAAAATCTTTTTTTCTTTTTTCTTTTGTATGTTTATATTGCTATGTATCCCTGTTCTTAGTTCTCCTCTCCTTTGCAATGTCCATTTGTTCTCTAGAAATGCGGTGTAGTGGTTAAGAGCGGTAGACTCGTAATCTGGGGAACCGGGTTCGCGTCTCCGCTCCTCCACATGCAGCTGCTGGGTGACCTTGGGCTAGTCACACTTCTCTGAAGTCTCTCAGCCCCACTCACCTCACAGAGTGTATGTTGTGGGGGAGGAAGGAAAAGGAGAATGTGAGCCGCTTTGAGACTCCTTCAGGTAGTGATAAAACGGGATATCAAATCCAAACTCTTCTTCTTCTTCTTCTTCTTCTTCTTCTTCTTCTTCTTCTTCTTCTTCTTCTTCTTCTTCTTCTTTACCTGAAGGGGTCAGAAGCAGATAATGGTGGAAAGATACCTGATAACTACTGCTAAGGTTGTTTGCTTCAAAGATACTTGAGGTGTGCAGAAACCACTTCAGTCCTAGTTTTCTAACAGTGGGTTACATCTATATACCGATGGAAATTATTCTTCATTATACACTTTCAGATATTTCTGACACCTTAAAATTATGTTTGCATTTTAATCAGGATCAATGTTTAATCAAGAGGAGCAAAACTGAGGCTGTTACTTGTGAGAACCATTCATAAATCACCAAATATATATATATCAAACCTCTATCTTTAGCATCTTGAAATTTTGGAGCATAATTAGAAACAAATACAATTTATAGGAAGGTCTCCACACCAGCTTAGCAGACTCCCTTTTAGTAGTGATGCTTTCATGTACCTTAAATCCCAAATGTCTCTATAAATTAGTTACTGTCTCTAAAGAAAATAGAAGGTTCTTCCTTCAGGTGAACCATTAAATATGTATCTTCCAACTTTAAAGAAGGCATTTCAAAATGAAAAATTGTTGGCTCCAACTTTTTCAATTTCTGTGTTGTACTAGGTGCCAGGAATCACTTTGAAAATGATAGCCTCTGGGTAATAGAGAGTGTATACAAACTGCTTCATTTTACATCTCAATAGGCTAAGTTGACTGCATTAATCAACTGAAGGCAGCCTTAATGGTAGGTGAAGAGGCACTTTCTGGTTGACCTTGCAGATTTTAGTTACAAATGTGATCTGGTGTTCTGAACATGGGGATCCTACCGGTAATCCTTATTAAGGATTATGAGTGCGATACTCAGTAGCGTTAAGTGTGTCTCAGGCCAAACTGTCTCCAAATTAAATATTTTCAGGTTTCACTAAAGGGCAAAGGAAGCCTGCAGCTGCAGTCCACGAGTCCATTTCTTTCTTTTTTGCCTCTCAGAAATAACCACCTGTGGCAAAAATGCAAGAAAATATACAAAGGGTAACTTTCCCACCTGTCAGAGTGGATGAATAGCATGAAATGGACATTTGCTTTTGTGAGGCATTTGGTAGTTTACTTGTGTACATTTCCATGTCCCTCGCTGCTATCGATTATGACAAATAACTTAAATGTTTTTTAGCCTCATCACTGCCATTTTCCTGCCTTACACACAATCTCCAGTTCATGTTGCTTCTCTTGCATTCTTCCTCCCTGAGTTCGTTTTGCTTAGGTCTTCCTCTAGGTACACATTTTCCCCCTGTGGGGAATTCATTTGTGCTTCAGTGCCTGGACTCTGAACCACCAACCTTCTGGTTAAGAGCCAGATGCAGTGGCCAAATGTGCCACTTACTCTTTCTCTATATTTGGCACTAAATCTCACTGACCAACTGAAGCTAATTTCTACATAAATATGTTTAGGGTTGCAGCTGGGGCATTCTGGTCTATCCCAGTTTATGCTGAAACAGAAGAAAAAGAGTCTGGATTTCCAAACACAGGATTCCCCGGTGTCCCCGCCTCTCCTTGTCTTTTGAGAAACTGGACCACAGTTGACAGATCCATCCCCATTCCTATCAGGCTAGGTAAAGGTAAAGGGACCCCCTGACCATTAGGTCCAGTCGTGGATGACTCTGCGGTTGCGGTGCTCATCTCACTTTACTGGCCAAGGGAGCTGGCGTACAGCTTCTGGGTCATGTGGCCAGCATGACTAAGCCGCTTCTGGCGAACCAAAGCAGCGCACGGAAATGCCATTTACCTTCCCGCTGGAGCGGTACCTATTTATCTACTTGCACTTTGACGTGCTTTCAAATTGCTAGGTTGGCAGGAGCAGGGACCGAGCAATGGGAGCTCACCCCGTCGTGGGGATTCGAACCGCCGACCTTCTGATCGGCAAGCCTTAGGCTCTGTGGTTTAACCCACAGCAACACCCGCTAGAAGAAAGTTATTATATGGGGCTCAGATTTGGACAGGCACTCACCTTGGATCTACAGAAGCTGTCCAATCAAAGTTCTTCAGGCAAATTTTCTCTGCACCACCCTGTGTCCCAAACACATCATTGCGCCGAGCTTCCCTCGGTAGAATTACAGATCTGGCATAGGACACTTAACTATTGGCTTTGCCTAAACTCAAATCCCCCCGGTCTAATATCCCTAGTGCTGCAAGATTGTCACAAGAGTGCCAGGACTAAAATTGTCTATCAAAAACTTCATTCTTGTGGTTTATTACTACAACAGCTACTTGCTTTGGGTTTTAGTAAAGCAAACAGTCTAATTTGTCAGCACATAAATGATATCGAGCGTCAGAACAACTTGGCCACAAGAAGGAAATTTTGCCCATGGTATGACTATTTTCCACCTTCCCATTTCGACTCTCTGGCACCCTATCTGCATAACCTAGCAATTCTAAAATATAGACGCACTTCTACCCTCGCAAGATTGAATGTATTGCCCTCGGCTGTACTTGAGGGACGATTCCAACAGATTCCACATGAAAAACGCCTGTGTCTCTGTGGAGATGTCAGTACCGAATCGGTGCCGCATGCCCTTCTGGCTTGCACTCTTTATAAAGACTTGAGGAATGAGGTTATCACCCCTCTTTTATTGTCCATTCCGGGTCACCCAACCACTGCCACAGTGTCCTTTCTCTTGGCAGATCAAGATGAGCAGGTGACAGCAAAGGTTGCAAGGTTTTTAGCTGGGGCAATCAGAATAAGATCCACTACTTGACTATTGATTCAAAACGCTAAAATGTATTTTATATAATTGACTTTTTATTTCTATTCTTTGTGTATTGTTGTTTTATTGCTATGGTCGATGGCTGACACAAATAAAGATTCATTCATTCATTCAGCCAGTGAAGGAATGCATGAAAAGTCAGGGAATTTGAAATAAGGCCTGTAGATAAAGGTAAAGGGACCCCTGACCATTAGGTCCAGTCATGTCCAACTCTGGGGTTGCTGCGCTCATCTCACTATATTGGATGACAGCCGGCATACAGCTTCCGGGTCATGTGGCCAGCATGACAAAGCCGCTTCTGGCGAACCAGAGCAGCGCACGGAAACGCCGTTTACCTTCCCGCCAGAGCGGTTCCTATTTATCTACTTGCACTTTGACGTGATTTCGAACTGCTAGGTTGGCAGGAGCTGGGACCGAGCAACGGGAGCTCACCCCATCGCAGGGATTCGAACCGCCGACCTTCTGATCAGCAAGCCCTAGGCTCTGTGATTTAACCCACAGCGCCACCTGGGTCCCTTTTAAGGCCTTTAGATAATCAGCCATAATTACTGAGAGATGGCACACTCACTTTTTAAAGGAAATATTTTGATTATGAAGGCAGTTTTGCCCTGCTCTCTATGTCAATGAGAAGAACTCGGGGAATTTTATGGCTTCAGCTATTTGAGCCTAATTCCCACCCATTTGAATGAAACATGTTGCCAATGATTTTGCAAGAAGGTGAGACATAACCTCATGAGCAAGAGCTGTACTCCCAAAAAGATTGAGTCGCTCATCAGAAAGCATTGCAGCTTTTATTATTGTTACTATCGCTACAGATGGGGGTCACTGTTGTCAATAGGTTCCAAAGGTTATTACAGTAAAGTTGCCCCCTTCTGTAACATATTTGAGATTAGCAATGAAACTGCTAGTTCAATCAGTTGCACAAGGAGTGCAGAGACCCATTAATGAGAAGAGGGGTTGCGCTGCCATCGCGCCGGGGCATATGTCAATGATTCAACAATTACTGCAGGAACAATGGTAGAGATCAGGTGGATAATTTTTGCATTAGCGGAACTGATGGAGTGTGGTGCATATGAAGTCTAGGTCTGGGAAATCTCGGGTTTCTTGTAAAGGAGAAATGAGCCTGAAAATTTTAAACTGAACTCTGATGTGAATAACGACTGCAATGAACTAATGAAGCGCTCGAGGTAAAATGAGCAGTTCTGGAACATTTGGGGGTGGAGATGATCAAAACATTTTACAGGAGGAGGAAGAGGGTAAAATTTGGCCCAAGAAATGAGAATGATATGCTTCTTGAGCAAGAAGAAATTTTACTAGTGGTTCAGCTTCCCAGGGCAAATGCTATCTGGTAGCAGGTGTGGTACCAGTTTTCTAGAATTCTCTTCCCTTAGAAGTAAAGCAAGTCAAAACATTGCTATCATTTTAAAACACTTGTCAAAAACCTTTCTCCCAAGCCTTCCCAAATTAGCCTATTTTATTTATGCAGTTTGTTGTGAGGGAGAGCTGGTTTTTATTTGGGACTGTAAGTTGTTTTGTAGAGATAGTGCCTCAAAAAGCAAGGTGTGCATTAAGAAAGAAAGAAAGAAAGAAAGAAAGAAAGAAAGAAAGAAAGAAAGAAAGAAAGAAAGAAAGAAAGAAAGAAAGAAAGAAACCACAGGAGGGGAGAGTGTTATTGTCCTGGAATTTCCACAAGCTTCTGGTTGGCCACTATGAGTGTAGGAGTCTGAACTAGATGGACCATGGACCTGATCCAGCAGGCTCTTCTTATGTAAGCCCTACTGAATTGCAAGAGGCAAATAGACCAGACACCCCCAAACTTGGCCCGCCAGATGTTTTGGGACTACAATTCCCATCATCCCTGACTACTGGTCCTGTTAGCTAGGGATGATGGGAGTTGTAGTCCCAAAACATCTGGAGGGCCAAGTTTGGGGATGCCTGAAATAGACCTTGCACTACAAAGTGAGAAGTGTTAGACCCTGAACACAGCAAGCCCACAACTTGTAATCACGACCTTACGTGGGTGGGGAATAAATAAATAGAGAGCTGGGAAAACCCACCATTCTTTGCTCTCCGTTTATTTATTCCCCACCCCACCCACACCCAGAAGGTTTTCCTTGCTTATTGGGCTTTGGAAAAGGAGCGGGGGAGCTATGGCAGCATCCCAAAGCCCCCACACTGCCTCCCCAAAGCCTGATAAGCATGGCAATATCTTCCTTACTGGCTTCTGGGAAGGAGGTGTGAGGGCTCTGGAGCATCCACTAAACTGGTAGGGAAAGGCACCTTCTCTCTTACTGGGATCTGCAAAGGTTGCAGGTAGCTTCCCAGGATCTTCCCACAACCTTCCCAGATCCCAGTAAGCAGCCCTCCACCTTGGGGAGGAGGTTTCTAGGGTTCTTGACTTTGTGCAGTTTTGCCTTTGTTTGTGGAACCGAGCTGTATAATAAAATTTCATCTTCTGGTGGCGCATTACTGAAAACGATTCATTTCACAGGCAACTTCTTTTTTGTGTGTATAGGTGAAACTCGAAAAATTAGAATATCATGGAAAGGTTCATTTCTTTCAGTAATTCAACTTAAAAGGTGAAACAAATATATGAGATAGACTCATGACATGCAAAGCGAGATATGTCAAGCCTTTATTTTTTATATTTGTGGTGATTATGGCATACAGCTGATGAGAACCCCAAAGTAACAATTTCAACTTTGGGGTGCTCATCAGCTGCACGCCATAAGCATCACAATTATAACAAATAAAGGCTTGACATATCTCGCTTTGCATGTCATGAGTCTATCTCATATATTAAACTCCAGTAGCTAATGAAAACAATATGTTGTATCTCTCTATGCTTTAGAAATCCGGACTTTCGACTGAGTTTAATGATCAACTGGATAATCACCAATCAAATGATTGCCTGCAAAAGATACAAACAAAACTTCTAAGTATTTAAATGCACGTGCCCAACACGATTAGAAGCCACTTCAAAAAGTAATTATCATTCTTTTTTGCTTGACGAGACATGCCAGAAGCAGATCTCCCTCCTCTCCTCTCTCACCCCTCCCTCAGCACACGCCAGCCCTGGGCTATTGGGAATGGAGAATTAAGAAAATCTACTTGAATAGAAATCTCTCTTGCAGCTGAGTTCCAACCAAATAAACAGTGCAGCCATGCATAGGCTTAGAGAATAGTGCTCATTACTAGCAAATGAGCATGCTGAAAACCAGCTCGATAGAAATATTGATTTCAGAGTATGGTTAGAGCAGTGGGATGCCGTAGTTAAAGATGGCTGGGGTGCTTTTCTGAGTATCTTTGATTCACTCCATTGCCCTGAAATGAAGGATGTATCGAGTGGCAGGCTACAGTTCATATGTCAGATAGGAACAGCAGGTGGCCAGCTCTGCAACAAGAGCTGGTTCCCTTGCTTAGCAAAACAGGAGTTGCCTAATGCTGAAAGAAATGAAGATAAAGCTGAGTGTTCTTCATTGGTTTATTTATCTGATTGTAGCTAGCAAGGGAGCAATCAATAAATGTAGTCAGTAGTAAATTGAACACTGGTTACCTCCTATTATCTGGAGAAGCTTGGTTGGGAATAGTCAGCACAACCTGTCCTAAGTAAATTAGTTGCTTAAAGCAGAGATTACAGATCAGGAAAGAAAGTGGGCAATCGCCCCTCTAATCACAGAGGAACATGGAGAAGGATGAGGCTATTATTTTATTAATAGATGAAGAAAGCATTGGAGCAAACTTGCATGCGGCTTAGCTCAATGGTAGAGCATCTGCAGAAAATGCCATGTTCAATCCTTGGTACCTCTAGGTAGGGGTAGGAGACACCTGTCCTTCAAAACTCACTGCCAATCAGTGTAGGCAATCCTGAGCTAGATGGTCTGACTCAGTATAAGGCAGTTTCCTATGTCTTCTTCTTTGGCGATCACTCGTAGCCAAGTAAGATTGTCTTCTTCTTCTTCTTCTTCTTCTTCTTCTTCTTCTTCTTCTTCTTCTTCTTCTTCTGGCAATCTTAGCCTAGTAAGATTGTCGTCCATGAACACAGTCTTAACAGTGAGTCCGTAAGTGACAGTGGAGGCCAATTCTGGATCCACACGTCCTTCCGCAGTGAGGGCATTGGTTTCCGGGCAGGAGTTGATCATGGTGAGGGTTTGCCAAACGTGCCTTCCTCTTAGCATGTTTCTCCCTTTCGTCCTGAGTTTGAGCGTCTTAAAAGTCATGACACATTTGGTAAAGGCAGTTCTCCAATTGGAGCACTCGCAGGCCAGTGTTTCCCAGTTGTCGGTGTTTATACTACATTTTAAAAGATTTGCCTTGAGAGAGTCTTTAAATTGTTGACCACCAGCATTACGCTTTCAATTTTTAAGTTGGGGATAGAGTAGTTGCTTTGGAAGACGATAATCAGGCATCCAAACAACATGACCAGTTCAATGAAGTTGATGTCGAAGAATCATCGCTTAGACATGTACTTCCCCTGTTAACCTCTGAATTTTTATCTCTCCTTTCTGCCCTGGGGGTTGATAGGACCTGGAGAATGGAGAGAGGGGACAGGTGCCCCTTTCAAAGGGTTAATGGAAGGAGTAAGAACTTAACTTCCACATACACGAGAAAAGAAGGCTGGCAGGAGGGAAAGAAAGATTATGATGATGAAATCTCCCAGGATTTATTTGCTCCAAATCCTGTCCACAGATTTGCACAGTCTGAAAGCTGAACATGGGAGAACTCACCACATCTTCCTGCTTGCATGCTCTCTTTAGTACTGTGGTGATTCCTGTTATACTCTGGGTGATCATTTGGCATGTATACAGACCAAAGCTGAGGGATACATTTGCAAGAAGATCCATCTATTCAATGATCACAGTGTATATTGGAATGTGCTCGTTCTTTCCTTTACGGAGGTTTTAACGAAGCATTTATTTATTTCAACAATTTATAGTTCTTGATCACATTTGGAGAACTGAAGGTATACTCGGTGAACCAAGGGACAGGGAATGCACTGGGGTTCTGAGGGCTTCCTTCAGTTAAATCACAAACCCAGGCTTTTGTAGTTTAACAATGGGATGCAGCCCACGGGGGCAGTTTAACAGGCCCACGAGTCGCCCCTGAATCGAGCCGCCCGCTTGGTGAGTCCCCGCATGCTGCACTAAACTGGTGCGGCACAGAGCAAGGACTTTCTTCCGTGGTGCCAGAAATTGCGTCTGCGCATGGACAGACGCAAAAAATCGCATCTGCACATGCCCAGACGCCGGAAATCGTGTCTGCGCATGCCCAGATGCTGGAAATTGCGCACACGTGCACAATCCGGCCCACAGAGAGATCTCCACGGGACTTGACCGGCCCAGCCAGGTAAAACCTTGCTGACCCCTGCCCAAGAGGCTAAGTGGTTTAGACCACAGTGCCACCTGCGTCAGTATTAGTACATATAACCTAGGTCCAAACCTAGAAGTCAGTCGCGCAGAATTGGGAGGTAACAGTAGCCAAAAATGTCACATGAGGTTTTATTTGAATGCACACCTGGAGGGAAAGAAGCAATATCCGTTACAACACATATGCTTTCTAAGGTCATCCCTTCTGCATTTTTACAAGTAATTCAGCCAGACTGAAAGGGTAAGAGTTCCTCCCATGCGTGAACATGACTAATAGGTGATGAAATATGACATTTCTTAGTGAACCAGAGGCTGGAATCAATGGGTCAATAGTTTATATAAGAAATTATAGATAGGTCGATGCTAAACTGTAAGGAGCATTAGCATTGCTTGGTGTTGATAGCATGGGGGAAATGTCACTGGTGGAATTAAAAGAGCAGGGGTTTATGTATGAATGTTGGCAGAAAGAGCTAAAAGGAATCTTCCAAAACTTAGTTTTTAAGACAATGTTGTATTTTCTCTGCTTCTTTGCAACTTTACAAGTGGATCATTTATACAACTCACTTAGACATACTTAAAGTTAATTGTAAACCATCTAAAGTTGAAGAGCTGTTTTCTTCTTCGCATCAGAAATGTAGAAAGAAATGTACTTTGACAGCAAACTAGGCACATTTCTCAAGTGTGAAATCAAGAGGTTTATGAGAAAAATATCTTTATGACATTCTTTTCGCTTTGTAAAATATGAAATGACTGAATCTCAAAATCATTGAGCTTTGAAAGAACTTTTGATAATTCCTCACGGAACTCTTGTCTACCGTCAGAGGGTAGCTCCAGTTTGTGAAGATTTCTTGGCTGTTATATTCAGAAGGAAAACATCATAAGATGAGGAGAAGAAAATGGGAATTCGTGTAAGAGATGATTCAGTAACACTAAAACACTTTATCTCAATGCTGTCAATGGGCTTGAAGGATGTCATGGGATTTAGCTGTTGAGTCAACATACAGAGAATCAGGCTTCACAATTTGGATGGATCGTGTCCTAAGAATTATTAGGTCTCAGGACAAACACAAATGTATGAAATAGCAGTAGAATACTAAACACTTGGAAGAGGAGAATAATCAGCCATGCCAATTTCTGGAACATTTGCTTTGTGTAAGCTATTAGCTTTCTGCTTGTAAATACCTCAGAGTTACCATCCTTTCCTGGTTGGAAGCTAGAGGATTTTTGTCCTTTCCGGGCATTTTCCTTTTTAGGAGAGCTTGCCTACCAATTGCACTTACTGGAAAACAAAAATGTATCTCATGAAGTAGGTCTGAAACTTCAGCACCAGGTTTAGAGAAATATCCAATTGCACTTACTGGAAAACAAAAATGTATCCCATGAAGTAGGTCTGAAACTTCAGCACCAGGTTTAGAGAAATATCCAATTGCACTTACTGGAAAACAAAAATGTATCCCATGAAGTAGGTCTGAAACTTCAGCACCAGGTTTAGAGAAATATCCAATTGCACTTACTGGAAAACAAAAATGTATCCCATGAAGTAGGTCTGAAACTTCAGCACCAGGTTTAGAGAAATATCCAATTGCACTTACTGGAAAACAAAAATGTATCCCATGAAGTAGGTCTGTAACTTCAGCACCAGGTTTAGAGAAATATCCAATTGCACTTACTGGAAAACAAAAATGTATCCCATGAAGTAGGTCTGAAACTTCAGCACCAGGTTTAGAGAAATATCCAATTGCACTTACTGGAAAACAAAAATGTATCCCATGAAGTAGGTCTGAAACTTCAGCAGCAGCCGCTTCTCTTCAGACAACAATGGACAACATTCATTTCACTTCAGAAGTAGTCTGACAACCTCTAAAGTGGGATTCTTCAGTTGGTGTTCAGGCTTCATCTGAAGAGGACAGACTGTTAGACATTCCTTCCATTTTATCTCATTTGTTTGTGGCTGCCTGTGTATTTCTCTGCAAGTTACATATTTATTACATTTTCTGATAGGCCTGGCTTGCTTCACATTTTGACTGTTTGTCAAAGGAAACAAATAACAGGATTTTGCTTGGAAGTCCAAAAACAAAACTTCTACTTTGTACTCCATTTTGCTTGTCAGATGCAAGGAATCCACCCACCCACCCATTTGAGTATGCCGTACCATATTTGATTGGGTGAAAAATTACTGTGTTGTGATCTTGGGTGAATAATGCATAATGTGCCATTTATCTGACAAACTTTTCTTCTTTTTCTGTTTGTGAAGTGCCAGTAGAGAAATTACGTTCTCCAGTGTTTTCTTTCTCGGAAGGCATTTGTTGAATTATTCCTTTAAATATATAGTGGTGGCATTTTCAAGCATCTCATTATGAATGCTCATTATTCAGAGCGTATCTATTTATTGGACATATAGGTTACAGCATATGTTTGAACCATATGCACAGTGATACTCTCCACCTCCCCAATAATGATAACAGCACTTAGATGATGAGCGTTCTCTTCGTTCTAGTGCAAGGCCACATGCAGCTTAATTGCTGTAATAAAAACTGCCTCCTACAAAGAAGGCAGGCATAACATATAAAGTGGGCTCACACAGCAGGTTTCAGAAAAGCAACACAGCCTTCTGAACCCATCTTTGCAAGTGACGGGTGAGCATGTTTGCTGATCCAGCACTTCCTGAAGCCCATCATTCCTGTTCCTTCCCACCAACTCCATCCTTCTCTTTCTTCCTGCTACATTCTTCTACTTCTTTCCATCACTTCGTGCCTCCAGCTATCACTGGAGAAAGTGAGCGTAATCTGCCTTCAAATGGGAACTCTGCAAGTTAGCTCTGCCTGAGGAGGCAGAGGGACAAGCCATGTAAGGGCAGCTACGAAGGATAAGACTGACCAGCTTCAACTATGAACCCTGAGCCCCTTTGCAGCTGCAGTCGAATGCTCCTGATCAGATACAGAGCAGGCGAATGCTAGCGGCAAAAGGAGGTCTCTGTAAAAGTCCCAGCAGAATGATGGGGGTGGGGGTGGAAAGTGGAGTAGAAACCGATATGTAATGCATTAAAGGGGTAGAAATTAATGCTGGAACAAGGAGATCAAGAATGGAATGAGTGTAAGAAGGTAGAATGGGGCAAAGCAGTGGAAATTAATTCTAAAAATAGCATTTTTGTTGTTGCCTTTGTCCCTGCCCCCTTTCCCTTGGCCAAGTACAAGGAGGCAGATTTGTTATTGTTTTCCTGGTAACTATTGCACACTGTGTTCTTTTGAAGGGAAGGAAGCCGAGGGTTTGGGAAAGAAGAGAGGTGCCAAGTGACTTCCTACATCTGGTATGTGATGGTAAGCCAAGTTATTTTCTGATTTTTCAGGAAGTAGCTTCATTTCCTTTCTGCCCTGCATTTGTCACGTGCATCACTGTTTCCATTCGGCTGCAGTTCATCTCCCACCCAAAATTACATCGCTTGTCTCCCTCTCCACTGCAGTTACGTAAATTACATTGTTATTACATTTTCCAGCCCATTCATTTCAGTGCAAAGGAAACCCAATGCAAATGGGGGAAATGCAAAAAAACAATTTTGCGGGTTGAAAACAGCGATGGAAGTTAATACTGACTGCATTCACTGGATTGATTTCCATTCTGCACATAGGACAAATAAGTGAATTCTCTGACATTCCTAGCAGCTTTGTTTGTTTTCTGAGGAAATTAGATGTGAGCTAAAAGAAAGGATCCTATCACTAATCTATGCCACACATATCCCTTTAATTCAAAACCACTTCACTGTAATGATAATACTGGTTCAGATCTACGACAGTCAGTGTTTATTTTAAAAGAAAACTAAGCACTTCAAATGCTCAGCCATACTTTAAAGGCTTGAGCTTTCATAAACCACAATCCCATTGCAACGGATGCCGAATTAAATGGAATAATTGCAAGCAAAGGACATGGGGTGGTTGTTCGGAGCTGAAAGGGAAGAATCACCTTAATGCAGGCTTCTTCAACTTCGGCCCTCCAGATGTTTTTGGCCTGCAACTCCCATGATCTCTAGCTAGCAGGATCAGTGGTCAGGGATGCTGGGAATTGTAGTCTCAAAACATCTGCAGGGCCAAGGTTGAGGAAGCCTGCCTTAATGCAAATGTAATTTTCATCTTTATATCTTCTATCACAATTTAGAAGGGGGAAAGAATCCATAGACCCTGTAAAGACCTTGTCTGCACAATTCAGATGTTTATATCAGATGTTCTTCTGCTACCGAACAATCCATTTGATTGCCCAAATTGATTTGTTTGAAGACAACCACTTTGAGGTCTTTCTTGGGTGGGCTAGAAAGTGACAGTGTTCACCTAGGGATGTCGTCCGTACTTCTGTCATGTCTGTGAGATTTGTAGCCAATCTTTTCCCCCTTCTTAAGCAGAGTCCCCTCTGGCTGATGCTGCTCAGTTATCACACGTGACATTCATGAAGTTGACTATGGATTTATAGATTGCAATGTTGGGCCCCAAAGAGATGCTCAAGTTCTTTCAGGCTTAAATAAGCTCAGTTACCTGAAAACCTGCTTCATTGTAGAAGGTACCCAAGAGGATGGGACACTCTCAGCCCGTGAGTACAGGGTTTATGGTGGTAAAACTATGGCACACTCTGTAGAGGTTGCAGGCAGCTACAATGGGAGCCCTGCCACTTTTCTCAATAGGGTTGTCAAGGGATGAGCCAAGTTAGATGTGTTGGAATTCTACCTCACTGCAAGTGTTCAGGTGAGCTTTAAGATGAAAAGGATCTAGGAGTCTTGGTAGACCACAAACTTGACATGAGTCAACAGTGTGATGCAGCAGCTAAAAAAGCCAATGCAATTCTGGGCTGCATCAATAGGAGTATAGCATCTAGATCAAGATCAAGGGAAGTAATAGTATCACCTCACCTGCAATACTGTGTCCAGTTCTGGGCACCACAGTTCAAGAAGGATACTGACAAGCTGGAACGGGTCCAGAGGAGGGCAACCAAAATGGTCAAAGGCCTGGAAACGATGCCTTATGAGGAATGGCTTAGGGAGCTGGGTATGTTTAGCCTGGAGAAGAGAAGGTTAAGGGGTGATATGATAACCATGTTCAAATATATAAAAGGATGTCATATAGAGGAGGGAGAAAGGTTGTTTTCTGCTGCTCCTGAGAAGAGGACACGGAGCAATGGATTCAAACTACAAGAAAGAAGATTACACCTAAACATTAGAAAGAACTTCCTGACAGTAAGAGCTGTTCGACAGTGGAATTTGCTGCCAAGGAGTGTGGTGGAGTCTCCTTCTTTGGAGGTCTTTAAGCAGAGGCTTGACAGCCACCTGTCAGGAATGCTTTGATGGTGTTTCCTGCTTGGCAGGGGGTTGGACTGGATGGCCCTTGTGGTCTCTTCCAACTCTATGATTCTATGATTCTATGAGCTGTATCAGGGTGAACACCATGGCTCGTTGTCCCCTATAACAACACCATCTCCACACAGGTCATACTGACTAGCATGTGGAGCTGTGTTGCTTTATAAAGTTGTGACCTGTTGAATTTCAGAACTTACTATCTGTCTCTTTATGTTCTTGTCCCTGCCAGTAGTACCAAAAACAAAATTACCAGTCAGTATGAGCTGAGGGGGCAGCAGAGAATGACCGTTCCCCACATCAAATGGGGTGTGCATTTTGTGTGGTCGCGCGCAGCCCCCTTGGATCCCAGAGCAGCACCTGGCAGTTTGGATTGGCACCACCTTCCCGGGCTAGATACCTGTGGTCTCCGCCTACTCAGTCAGCCGCCAATCCCGCCTGGGGAGGTGTTGTCAAGGGGATTGGCCATGTAGGGGGAGGGACCACATAGCACACACAATAGAAGGTGTAACATACCTGGGAAGCCACAGTTGGCTCCAGAGCTTCTCCCACCCTCCACTCCCTTAATTAACGCTTTCCTTACAGGTTAACCTCTTCTCCACAGGCACACAGGAACGCAGGCGCTGCTATGTCAAGGCCGCTGTTGAAGGGCCGGAAAGGACTTTCCCTGCATTGGCAGGTTTCGCCTTTCCCATAGCAATTCGTCACAACTTTGGCGGTTGCAGGCCTTGGGCGGAATTCTTTAGTCATCTTCCTAAATGGGGGGGGGGCGTGGGGCGGTGACCCCACGTCCCCAGAGCGGCGCCGATATCAGGGTTCCCATTAAAGGGGTCTTAGGGGGAGGCATTGGCCATATGCACAGAGGTGTCATTGCCCTCCCCCTCCAGTGGCGGCGAACAGGGGGGCGCGCTATCTGCTTGAACATATGTTCTCCAGAGCTAGCCCAATACCCTCACATGCTGGATAACCCTGAAGTTACCCAGATCCCCGGCTGGGGGCTGGGAGGGATAACGCCCAATGCCTGAGCCAAGGTCTCCCTACATCTGAATCCTAATAAAGTTGTGGCCAATTTTAATCCCCATAACACGTTGTCCTGTGTCATTATTCCACTCGGGGGCTGCCTGGGGTTTGGGGGACTCCGCCTGACCACACAATAATGCTTGCTTGTCAAGGCCCCCAAGCCACCCCAAAGAGAATAAAGACAGAAGGACAGAGAATTTTAGGTTAATGTTAATGGGCAAAATTTAGGCCACAACTGATAGGCATCCTGGCATCCTGACCGCAACCTGGTCCCACCAGGAAGTGGACCCGCTTTCCCCTCGCCTTTAATGTGGTCCCATCCTGGGGAAAAAAAAAACCTTTTATATCCCACTAATTTTCATGGTTAAGGTTGAAAGTTGAGCTTTACTTTCCAACTGAAAACAATGGGATGTAACAATGTGTAGCTTTGACAAGACTGGCTACCACGGTGAGCAAAAAATACCTCATTCTTTCTTTCAATACCTTTTCTCCTCAGGATTGTGTTGTGACCATTCTATTCTCATCCATATAGATGGATGGAAAAATAATTCACTGTTTTAAGCAGTTTTGCCCTTTAAGATTTCTATTACACGTACAAAACCAACTCTCCTGTCAGTATGGTAATCAATCACATCATCAGTCAATCAATGAATAAATCAATGAATAAATTTGCTTTGCATGAGCACCCTTAAACTCATTTTATATAAACTCCTATCAGTGAGTCCCAAGGGCCATGTGTCTGTAGTTTATTATACCTCCTAACTATTGACCTATTTAAACAGCACATTTACTGTCAACATTTAAATATCATTGGTAATATGTTTTATTCTTCTAAGATCACCACCCTTGAATTCAAAATAAGGATTTATTTAGACAGCATTGCACATCACATAAATTCCATTCTGAGGTCTACACACATACTGAATAGAGTGGCAATAATAATAATAATAATAATAATAATAATAATTATAAATAGCCTTAAGAAGCTGTTATAAAAGTTGTAAAAATATTTATTTTAATTAAATAAAAATAATGAATAGGTTAGAACTAAAAACAAACTTGGTAAAAAGCTATCAAACAAAATGTTCTAACAGAGCAGTCCTAGACTTGTCTATTCAGAAGTGAGTTATAGTGAGTTCAGTTAGCCTTACTCTAAAGTAAGTGTTTATAATTTTGCAACATAAATTAATATTTTGATCAATGTTTCCAGGTGTGAATGCTGACAGATTTGAGAGGAACAGACAATTTACAGTATATTCCTAGACATATATACTCAGACGATATAGGAACGCGGCTGGCGCTGTGGTCTAAACCACTGAGCCTCTTGGGCTTGCTGATCAGAAGGTCGGTGGTTCGAATCCTCACGACGGGGTGAGCTCCCGTTGCTCTGTCCTAGCTGCTGCCAACCTAGCAGTTCGAAAGCACACTAGTGCAAGTAGATAAATAGGTACCGCTGTGGCGGGAAGGTAAATGGCATTTCCGTGCGCTCTGGTTTCCATCACGGTGTCCTGTTGAGGCAGAAGTGGTTTAGTCATGCTGGCCACATGACCCGGAAAGCTGTCTGTGGACAAACACCGGCTCCCTCGGCCTGAAAGTGAGATGAGCGCTGCAACCACATAGTCGCCTTTGACTGGACATAACCATCCAGGGGTCCTTTACCTTTACTCAGACGAAAGCCCAGCTAAATTCAATGGGCTTACTCTGTAGAGGATTACAGCCTTAGCCATTTGTTAATATTTTTGTGCAACCTTTTTCAAAATGCTCAAGACAGACCACAAATAAAAGCACGATTGAAATAATCGGATTTCATATATTGACATGAACCAAAGTACATGTGAAAACCTGCATGGCAACTCAATGTTTTAAAAATGCAACAGTCTGCAAGGCAAAATAAAGCCAAACTTGTGTCAAAATAGTAAAGTTTCCCACCCCTTCCCTTACCAAAAGTGAGGAAAAGTGTTTTCTTTCATAAGGCATTTCCAAAGCCCAAAAGAGAAGACTCTGCTCCTAGCCAGGGATGTTTAGACTTCCTTGCAGAGAAGGCACACCAAAAGAACCTAAAATCTAATAACTGTTGCAAATGCTCATTCAAGGAGAGGTGATGCTCTAAGGCAGGGGTAGGCAACCTAAGGCCCATGGGCCAGATGCGGCCCAATCGCCTTCTCAATCCAGCCCGTGGACGGTCTGGGAATCAGCGTGTTTTTACATGAGTAGAATGTGTGTTTTTATTTAAAATGCCTCTCTGGGTTATTTGTGGGGCACAGGAATTTTTTCATTCCCCCCCCCAAAAAAATAGTCCAGCCCACCACATGGTCTGAGGGACAGACCTTTTCCCACGGCTGGAAAAGGTTGCTGACCCCTGCTCTAAGTATATGTGTCCCAGGCCAGCTGTGCCCAGTGATGAGGGCTAAGGGGTCTTCAGCACCCCATTTTTTTTCAAGAAGGGGGCTTGGCACCCCCCAAATCCTGTGGTCTGCTCCACCACCTCCTCCCTGCCAATGTCATGCAGGAATGAGGAGGCTGAGCGCGGAGCCCAGCTCCGCGTTCCTCATTCCTCACCCAGTGTGTGAGTGCCCTAGATGAGGTCAGAATGTGTCACGTTATGTTTAACATGACGTTCGTGGGGGGCAAGTTGGCGCCCTTGTTCCAGACTATGAAGGAGGAAGCAGACAGCAAAGTGTAGTGCAAGTCTAATAGGATCACATTTGTGTGTCGAGGTCCCCCAAAACCACCCTTCAAATAATTCACACATCAGTCAGAAATTTTGTTTTGGTTTTTGGCATGATTTTGGCCACAACTTTATTAAAATACAAACAATGTGAGTGGTTGCTTAGGCATTGGTTAAGACTATCTGTCCCACAGGGGACAGAACTGATGACCGTCAGTAAGGGGAAAACCCTCTGGAGAGATAAAGGGAGCCGGGTGGTCTGACCCTCCCCTCTCCCCTCAGGCTCCCAGGGCTCTTGCATGGCCTTAGCCCCCGACCGGGGGTTCGGACAAAAAGCATCGAGCCCCTGGATTCCTTTAACGGAATTCCCCTAACACCAGCAACAATTGGAGGGGCAGACACAGTCAATCATAACCCCTCCTCCAACCAACATAATAACCAATGCCTAACCGCCAACCTTACAAGTTGTGACTATTTGCTACGCAGTAGGTGAAAACCAGATGGCACCAGCCAATCAGCCAACTGGAAAAATTCCTACCAGGCCCCTGCCCCAACAGCAGACGACCCCATGACAGACATAGCAAGGTCAACGCAGAGGCCTAAAATATAGGGAGGGAGGGAGGGTGATCAGAAGCACGCAGCCAAGAGAGGGATCACGTTGCAAACCCACCAATATATATCCGCTGGGCTGTCCATCCATAAATTGCAACATACAATTCTCCCCAACAACACCCAGGGTCCAATCACAACAGTGGCCATCCATACGATCCCGCCCAGCACCAGAGGGGTGACTTGCTGAGAAGAGAAGACTCCCTGGAAAAGAGACCCTGAGGTGGGGAAAGATGATGGTGTGTAGCCTGGTGTAAATTAATTTGTAGCCTGGGGGGCTTAGCGCGGCGTGGACTGTCCCCGAGAACCATAGACTGTCCCCGGGACAGGTGAGGCTGCTGATCCCTTATTTTCAAATCCGAAAGTTGACAGCACTGCTCTTCCTGTCCCCTTCACCCCAAGCTGTAACAGCTCAAGCCACTGCCGTTGCCAGTTCCAATCCCTTTATCCCCATGGATTCTGAAGACTGCAGAACCTCTAGAGAGCGTCAATATACCATACCACCATCATGTTGCTTAGCTGCTGCATCGCTGACAGATACAATACACCAGTGTCTCCCAAAGTCGGGTCTCCAGCTGTTTTTGGACTACAACTCCCATCATCCCTAGCTAGCAAGACCAGTGGTCAGTGATGATGGGAGTGGTAGTCCAATAACAGCTGGAGACCCGACTTTGGGAAACACTGACTAGACTTTTTGTTCCATTTTGCCTGTTCAGAATAATCCCACCTCATGAATAGAAAGGGACTGTGGGACCATGACCCTGGTGCCATCCACAAATTTGTGCTGTGTTCCTCAGATTTTGTAGGGGCAGCTCCAGAACCCCATTCTATGTGACTCCTTTGTATTAGGCACATGGGAAGGGAAATCTATGGGTGCTATGTAGCAACACACCTCTGAGTAAGTGGTCTCATTTAATAATAATAATAATAATAAGCACTCACACTTTACATTGTGGGTGCCTTTTGCGGGATCGCGTGCGGTGCTACAGTTCCCAGGGACCTTAATGGCAAACAGAGGCTGGCCTGCCTCTCAGTGTTTGGAGATTCACGCCCAGCCTCATTAGTCAAGTTTCATTGCTGGGAGGTGGGGCCAGTCCCATTTATATATAGGGGTGGAGCCGACAGTAGCCAGGCAGTCAGCTCTGGAGATTCACCCACCCTACCCTCCCTTAGTTTAATGTTTTCTTGTTTGCAGGTTAACTTTTTCTTCCTTTTATTGGGCGTTGCTGCGGTCTTTGACTGGTTGCTGTTGAAGGACCAGGAAGAAGTTTTCCTGCATTGGCAGGTTTTGTCTTCCCCGTAGCAATTCGTCACACCTTTGGCAGTTTATGGCCTTGGGTGGAATCCTTTAGTCTATCTTCCCTAAATGCAGCGGCGATTCCAGGGTCCCCTCTTAAAGGGGGTTATATAAATTGGTGTCCTGGCCGTACACCAAAAGGTTGTCAGTGAACTACCCTGCGTGCGGGGATATGGGCTGGGCTGGGCTGCCTGCTACACATACGTCTCACAGTGCACCCCCATATCCCATTTACCCTGATGTGCCCCAGTTCCCCCGGTTGGGGGGCTGGGAGGGGTACACACCCAAGGCCTTAGCCAAGGTCAGGTCTACCTACATTCGGAAGTTTAATAAAGTTGTGGCCTAATTTAATTCCATAACACGTCAGAATCTTTATTCCTTTCTGATGATCCCTGGGGGCTGGGGCTGTCGTGGCCTGGTCATGCAAAAGAATGCACATTTGCTACTGTATCCTATAGTTTGTTCGCTTAAAAGGGTTAGATTTCCAGGGAAGCACTGAGTAATATTTTTTTTTCCCCCTGAAAAGGGGGCGGTTGGCCAAATAGGTTTGGGAACCTCGGGTCTAGGGAAACTGTTCCTGCACTTTCCTAGCTCTATGTGATTCTCTCATTCAGCCGGAAGTTCAACTGCAAACCCTCAGGAGCAGAGCATTGTCATAATTCAGCACAAATGCTTTGTCTGGCCTTATGTATAGAGCAGCTGCCTTTGCCGAATAATATTTATTGAAATTGTTCACTTATACAGAAATGATACTGGGAATTGTTCCAACAGCCCGCTAGGGGTATGGCTGCTTGGTTCCAGGCAGGAAGACTTTCTGCTTCACAAGACCGAGTTCTGAATCCCTGTTCCCCTTGATTGTTGTGTACTGCTGACATATTTAAAATTGGTATTTTACATTTTGACATTAATAGCGTTTATCTCTAGCAGCCTGCATAATCTTTTGTGAAGGATGAAATTGCAATTGACATTTGAATCCCTTTTACCGAAACCAGTTTGATCTTTTCATCGCCTCCTCTCTCAAACCCATATTGGCCTCTTAGAGCCGTAGCAGATGTTAAAATGCACCCTAGCCCAGTCTTAATGTATAGCTGCCCAAAGACATTCCCTTCTCAATAACAAACATCAGTGGCAAACTGTAAACTTGTTTGGTATCTTGATTTATCATTTCACGATGCAGCTCTCTCTCTCTCTCTGAGAGCTAGTGTGGTGTAGTGGTTAAGAGCAGTAGACTCGTAATCTGGGGAACTGGGTTCGCGTCTCCGCTCCTCCACATGCAGCTGCTGGGTGACCTTGGGTTAGTCACGCTTCTCTGAAGTCTCTCAGCCCCACTCACCTCACAGAGTGTTTGTTGTGGGGGAGGAAGGAAAAGGAGATGTTAGCCGCTTTGAGACTCCTTAGGGGAGTGATAAAGCTGGATATCAAATCCAAACCCTTCTCCTTCTCCTTCTCCTTCTCCTTCTCCTTCTCCTTCTCCTTCTCCTTCTTCTCCTCCTCCTCCTTCTCTCTCTCTCTCTCTCTCTCTCTCACACACACACACACACACACGAACACACACTTTCTGACGCTCTAAGATTGCCATATTTTGAAGAGCAAAAAAGAGAATGCTATGAAAACTCTCATTTCAAGTACCCCTACTACATGTTGTGATATATTGCCTGGGGGGGGGGGAGGCAAAGAGAAGAGGAAAGCAAGTCTTCAGCCACCCATTATGTCTAGGTCTCATCCAGAAAGTATAGCCAGAGACATTTTGGCAAATAAAAAGCATTCCATCCGGACAGAAATTTTACCCCTGAAAAAGAGGACGTGTCCTGGAAAAACACATATGGCAACTCTCCCCTTTTCATCTATTTCACTCTCCTTTGCACTGTATAAAATTAGATCAATAACTGCATGGTTTCATGTGGCTCTAGGATTCCAGATTGCCTATATGAGTCCTATGCAAGTTTAAATAGAAAGGAGCTTTGGACAGAGACACTTGGGGTGGTCAGACTCTGCTGCATAAGCTGATGTGGACTAATGTGGCTCAAAACCAGTGAAGAGGGAGAAATTCTATTTGGTTTGCATTTGAAGGTGAGCCTATTTTCATTTTCCGAAATAATATGAGAAATTCACCCTTCAAAAGTCACACATATTCCCCGTTTAACTCCAGTCTATAAAAATGCAAATACTGCTGAAAATACCATTACAAATGCATTGTTTTAGGGGGAAGTGCTTTGTGGCAGTGTGTGGATTAGGCAAAGTTACATCCCAACATGTGTATGCTAGGAGAAATTTGCACTAAAAAGCCGATGAATTTTCATGAGGACTTTTAAAATATGTATATCTATATCTCACAAACCAATGCAGAAATGAACTCAAGGGGGGGGGCGAGAAACCAAAATTGGCAGATTGCCTACTCAAAACCCTTTTCAGAAGAGGGGTCTTCAAGAAGAGGAAGTGTGAAGTGTCCATTTTGGGCAGGCTTAGTATGATTTCAGCTCTTGCTGCTAAATGGCCTCTCAGTCATTCCTTAGAACCAACTAAGTTGCTTAGTGGAGCCACTGAGATGAATGTTCAGGCCTTGTTCTGGACATCTATAGGACTGGCCTAATCTTGATAGGACCCAATCTATATGTACGTGTAAATGATTACATGGCTATAGTACCCCTTTCTGAGCAGCGAATTGCAGGGTGCTTTTGAAATCCACTCAAGTGGAATGTCCAACGGGGCTTCTGCAGCTTCCGATTGGAGCTTCCTGCAGCCAATCAGAAGCCGTGCTTTGGTTTCCAAATGCTTTGGAAGTCGAACGGACTTCCGGAACGAATTCCGTTCGACTTCCAAGGTACATAAAGGTAAAGGTACCCCCCCCCGACCGTTAGGTCCAGTCGCAGATGACTCTGGGGTTGCGGAGCTCATCTCGCTCTATAGGCCGAGGGAGCCAGCATTTGTCTGCAGACAGCTTCCGGGTCATGTGGCCATCATGACTAAGCCGCTTCTGGCAAACCAGAGCAGCGCACGGAAACACCGTTTACCTTCCTGCCAGAGCGGTACCTATTTACCTACTTGCACTTGACATGCTTTTGAACTGCTAGGTGGACAGGAGCTGGGACCAAACAACAGGAGCTTACCCTAGGCTCTGTGGTTTAGACCACAGCGCCACCCACATCCCGACTGTACTGCAAATGTATATGTCTGGCATTGTACTTTTCTGGATCACAGAAAAAGCCATCTGGAGTACTGAAAGATTAAAACAATACAACTTGCCCTTTTACAGGAAACAAAATTCACCATACACTTCTATGTGCATGTACTAAGAAGTAATCCCCACTGTGTCCCCATGTTTACGATTGCTGCCAGAGGGCCAATTCCATCATTTCTGTTTTAGTTTTCTACAATGGTCCACACATCACTCCTAGAGAGATTTATAAGAACAAAACATAACTATGTCTAACTTATAAAAGAGACTGATTCTTTTTTTAATCATAGGAGTAACTGGGAAAGGGACTTTTCATGTGCTATATTTAGAAAATGGTTTTAAATTATATAAATGATTCTGAATATCCATGACATCTAACTTGATAAATTAGGATTCACATGACATAATGACCATTCCCCACATCAAATGGGGTGCGCATTTTGCGTGGTCGCGAGCAGCCCTCTGAGATCACGTTGCAGCTCCTGGCAGTTGGGTCTGGCACCGCCTTCCCAGGTTGGATACCTGTTGTCTCCACCTATTCCAGCAGCCACCCAATCCCGGCTGGGGAGGTGTTGCCAGGGGGATTGGCCAGGTAGAGGGAAGGAACATACCTTACAGGAGTCAGTCATTACCTGGGAAGCGGCCGTTGGATCCAGAGCTTCCCCACCCTCCACTCCCTCAATTAATGCTTGTTATGCAGATTAATTTTTTATTTTCCACAGCCACACAGAAATGCAGACGCTGCTATGACAAGGTCGCTGTTGAAGGGCCGGAAAGGACTTTCCCTGCATTGGCAGGTTTCGCCTTTCCCGTAGCAATTCGTCACAACTTTGGCGGTTGCAGGCCTTGGGCGGAATCCTTTAGTCATCTACCTAAAATGGAAGGGGGCGTGGGGCAGTGACCCCCGCCCCCATTGCGGTGGCGATACCAGGGTTCCTGTTAAAGGGGTCTTAGGGGGAGGCATTGACCATACGCCCAGAGGTCGTCATTGCCCTCCCCCTCCAACGGCGGCGAACAGGGGGGCGGGCTATCTGCTTGAACATATGTTCTCCAGAGCCAGCCCACTCCCCACACATGCTGGATAACCCTGAAAATTACCCAGAACCCCAGCTGGGGGGCTGGGAAGGATAAACGCCCAATGCCTGAGCCAAGGTCTCCCTACATCTGAATATTAATAAAGTTGTGGCCAATTTAATCCCATACAACATTGTCACATGTCATTATTTCCCTCAGGAGCTGCCCAGGGTTTGGGGGGGGGGACACCGCCTGGCCACGCAATATCTTTATCCCTGTGGAAACAGCTGGTTCACACACACACACACACACACACAGCTGAGTCTCTCTGCCTTTCACTATTCTGTAAACCCAGAGACTGGTGGTTGGATGTGTGAATTGACTACAGTGAAAAGTGTTTGGTTTCATGCTCTATATAAAGAGATATGAACGCCCTCTTTGTGGATCTCATTCACATGTTCAAGTCAGTAGTTCATTGCCTTATGCGTAAGAACACAAGAGCCCATTCTGTTGTCACAGTGGCCAAGAAAATGCTTATGGGAAGCCATGGAGGTGGACCGAGTAGCCATTTCCCCTGACATCCTTCAATGCAGTGCAGATGTCTCCGGGGGGGGGGGGCTTTGTCTGGATTGGCTTTGCTGTTGCCTTTGCACAGTGTCAACCTCCCTGTCACCTCATCCCTTTCCCAGTAAGCAGCAAAAACTCTGCTGCTGGGAGGTCAGGTTTGTGCCCCATGACACCATTCAAGATTCCAGGTCACATGGAAGCCTTCACACATAAAGGCAGTCATTAGAAGGTCTTCTCCCTAATTGGTATGTGTGATGCAAGCAGCAGGGCTACTTGGAGAAATTCAGCTCCCAGCACTCATCTTGCTCTGCATAGGAGCAATAATGGCTGAAGAAAGCTTTCATGTCTTTGACATCAAGTGATGCATATGTTTAAAGCAGTCCCAAATCTCATTCAGTTGTGTGGGGCAAGTTCTCAGATGACTGCAATCCAAAATGCTGTACTATTGAAAGATAGAGTGGCTCAATAAAGCTTTGATTGTGTACTTTTTGTTGTTGCTGCTCCGCTTAAAGCCAAACGCCTCATTAACAAAGAACCAGATGATGTTTCTTGATTGCAGAAGACAGGCAGTCTGAAAAAGACCCATTTTGACTTACTGTAGACAGTTCTTCATGGATCAGTAATTTATAACTGGCCCTCTAATGGGGTATCACAGAGGAATCTGTTTAACTGCATTACAGTTTAATCAGATGTGGCATCTGTTAAACGTGCCTGATATAGTTCTATCATTTTGCTGGGCTACATAGCTGGGCATTAGTTAACCAATTCACAGCAGCAGAAGCAGAATGGTCAGAATGAAGAATAAGCACGCCATAGTAGAAACAGATCACAAGTAAAAGGTTATCATAGTGGCATTGTCGATCATGCTGCCAATGGTTAAGTAGATATTTTATGATATCCACTGGAAATACAATTGATGCAAGCATCTTCCACTAAGAATGAATGGGGAACGGTGTTTGCTACCACTTGGGCCAGATGCCACATCAAAAGTCTGATTGCCAACATTCAATGTTGAATGTTGACTACAAAATGCACAAGAACATAAAAAAGCCTTGCCCGATGAGGTCAGAAGTTTCATGGGAGTGGATATTCACCCTACCAGCCTTTGTGTGACCAGGTGGAGACCATCCCAGCCCCCAGGGATCACCAGAAAGGAATAAAGACTCGTGACAACATGCTATGGAATTAAAATTTGGCCACAACTTTATTAAACTTTCAAATGTAGGAAGACCTTGGCTTAGGCCTTGGGCGTGTATCCCTCCCAGCCCCCCAGCCAGGGGAACTGGGGCTCCTCAGGGTAAATGGGATATGGGGGTGCACTGTGAGACGTAAGTGTAGCAGGCAGCCCAGCCCATATCCCCGCACGCAGGGTAGTTCAATGACAACCTTTCAGTGTATGGCCAGTGACACCCATTTATGTAACCCCTTTAAGAGGGGACCCTGGAATCACCGCCACAGGGGGGAGTGAATCACCACTACAGCGCCCCCCCCCCCCCATTTAGGGAAGAAAAGACAAAGGATTCCACCCAAGGCCCTAAACCACCAAAGTTATGACGAATTGCTGTGGGGAAGATAAAACCTGCCAATGCAGTAAAATTTATTCCCGGTTCTTCAACAGCAACCAGTCAAAAGACCGCAGCAGGACCAGCTAAACAGGAAGTAAAAGGTTAACTTGCAAACAAGGGAAGGTGAATCTCCTGAGCTGACTGCCTGGCTGCTGCCGGCTCCACCCACTATTTTTGCGACTGGCCCCACCTCCCAGCAGTGTAAATTGACTAACTGAGGCTGGGCCATTGAGAGGCAGACAGGGTCATCTTAAGCATGTGTGGCACCGGGGTACAAAGATCCGCCCAGTGGTGTGTCCCCCACAGGTTGCCCAGAGTTGTGGACCATTTTTTAGGGAGCTGACGCCATGCTTATCTCTGCTCAGGTAAAGAGAACAGGAAACATAAGGAGCTCAGCCCGAGGTGGCGGTGGCGGTGACTGAGCGAAGCTGGGCACCTTATGGTGTAAGCAGCATGCGCTGGGCGGGCCTCTCCACAGCCCTACGCCAATCCCAGGCATGCAGGAGCCTTGCTGACTCATTCGCCCCCAAACTCGCGGCGCAGAGCCGCCCACAGTAGAAGAGCGCACCCCGGCACTCCGACTGACGGGCGGGCTCTTTCTCAGACTCGGACTCTCGGCCTGGCACCCCTGAGAGCCCAGCGCCCGGGTGCCCCGCACCCCTGGCGTCTATGGTTAAGATGACCCTGGAGGCAGGCCAGCCCATACAACTGGTAAGTTCCCCGGGGTCCAAAGCACCACGCGCGATCCTGCAAAAGGCACCCACAGTGTAAAGTGCGAGTGCCCATTATTCTCCATGCCCCCATGCAAGGCAATATTGTTGCATGCGGAAAGGAAAATGACGCATCTCTGCAAATGGATAGGGAAGGAGAAGCCCATCTCTTCAATGAGGACCTTGTTCCCCATTGTCAGGGAATGGGCCTCTCTGCCATCAAGCATTTTGAGGGGTGCATCCTTTCTTTTCCTCCTGTGAAAACATTGCCATTTCAATTGGCTTGCATGGCAGGAGGTAAGTGAGCTTCCAGCCTGAAAACTTCTGGTGGGAAAAAAAGCCCACTGCCCCAGCAAAGGAGCCCGTTGTCCCATGATTTCTTTCTCCATCCATCCCTCCCTCCCCTATCCCTTTTCTCATAATCACCTTATGAGTATTATACTAGGGGGACATTGGAAAGCTACTTATAAAATCATTGGATTTTATTGGAGCTACTTATAAAATCATTTATTTAAAAAACCCTATAGATTTCGCTGTACTTAACACCACAGAATTCAGAAGTGACACGTCACTTGTGTTTTTAAATTGCCACTTTCAACGTTCTGGTAAACTCAGCAGCAAACGGATCTCAAATTGAGCAACATCCATGGGTCTCCGTTTCTGCTAAACACAGAAAGTCACAATCTTAAGCGGTTTCTGCATTTGAAATCCCTGCTTATGTGCAACATCCTAAATGCCTTTTAGTTACAAGTAATTCTGCAAAGAAAGAAAGAAAGAAAGAAAGAAAGAAAGAAAGAAAGAAAGATCCCCAGTATGTGTGAAAACCAAGTACGAAGGAATTAACCCCAAGAGGCGGGTTGTTTAGAGTTGTTTTTGAGATGCTTTCGCCCTTTGAGACATTGGCCGCTAGCAACATGCTGCCAACAAGTTAATGTCAGTTGCAATGTACATACTTGTCCAGAAGAATTGGAATAATGCTACTAAATCATTTTCCACACAACACTGAACAGCTGTCAGCAAGTAGCACTTCCTGTCACTACTGATCTGCTGTACGTGAAGAGAAGTGACCTCGAGATGTAAACCTTGGTCTCCTGTTGCCAACTGTATAAGACATCTATATACCTCCTTTAAAGTTTAATGATGTAGCTTTCCCTTTCACTCTAGACTAGGTTTCTCTCTTGTCCAAAGTCCAGGGTCACCCATTGTTTCCCAGTCTTTTTCTTTAAGTCGTACTAGGAATTGTCGACACACATAATGTTGTTCTCCTAAGCGGCTGGGTCAATGGAAGGAAGACTTTGAAATGCATCCAATGGGAGTTAATTGTTCCTCTTTATTCAGATCGCTGTCTCTAAGAATGTGACTGTCTCACCGTAATGTAATCAAGACATCGGTTAACTGAGAAACATGGGCTTTCCCTCCTATGCAACAACATAGGAATTCCATTCATCATCACTGTGTGCATGAATTTCAAGGAGGAGAGGTGTGCGGATATATGACAAGGGATACACCTGGAAATCTATACTTTACAGGCAGAGCATCTCATCAGACTTGCATTAGGAAATGGGACTGGAACCCTGTCCCCTGCAAACAATCTGTCACTTTCTTGTTGAGTGCATCCAATTAGATCATCTTTACATTTATTAAACTACCCCCCCCCCCACACACACACAGGTATCCTGGGCTACAGAAAAGCAGCAGTGAAGAAAATTAGGAATTTCTCCTTTTACACCAATCTGTTCCCCATGTAACTCATATACTGCAGGTGGTCTGCTATACTCTTTCTAGATGTTTTCCCAAGTTGCACTTGCATACGAATTGGTATTATAGAATTAGAGGATAGTAATATACAACACCTGCATGCTGCCCAATAATTCAACATTCTCTGAGAGGTGAACACAACCATTTACAAGCCGTTTTTTAAAAGTAAATAATCACAATAACAACAGAAGAGAAAAAACCACCAGCAGCAAACCATCAGCATTCACAAAGACAGATTTCTGCAGCAAATTAACAAAAACTACAAAATCTACTGAGCCCTCTGATGTCACACTTTAACAATGCATTATGAACTTTAAAAGTAGGATGTCATGTGTCCATATACATTATCAAAAAGAGAGCCAGGGTGGTGTAGTGGTTAAGAGCGGTAGTCTCATAATCTGGTGAACCAGGTTCGTGTCCCCGCTCCTCCACATGCAGCTGCTGGGTGACCTTGGGCTAGTCACACTTCTCTGAAGTCTCTCAGCCCCACTCACCTCACAGAGTGTTTGTTGTGGGGGACGAAGAGAAAGGAGAATGTTAGCCGCTTTGAGACTCCCTCAAGTAGTGATAAAGTGGGATATCAAATCCAAAACTCTTCAAATCCAAAACACTTTAGTTCTGAAACTCTCAGAATAACCCACAAGATGTACCACTTCCAACTTTTCAGTAATTTGGCAGGCTTTATTCACTTTGACAACTAACATGCCTGAATTTTTTTTGTCCAATTCTGTCAAAAAGGGGAGGGTTAGGGTTAGGATTCCTCTCCCCCATAATAAAGAATGGGGGATACATGGAGTTTCATTTCTGAACTAGGATTCAGTTTTTGATCTGAATAAATCAGGAATTGGTTCTGAATAAGACCGTTTTCTGACTGTTGTTGATATGGTAGATATGAGGAATCTAGTTTATTTAGCTGAAACAGCAGCATTGCTAAGAAGCATTTAATATATTCCAAACTGAGTATGACTTAGTAATGTGAAGCATTGACAATAAAGTCAGTGTGATTGTGTCAGTATGCAGAAAGAGGATAAATGAAGTGATTTAAAATGGTCACAAGTTTATTTTATAATTTTATTTATTAGACTTAAATACCGCCCTACATCAGAAGATTTCAGGGTGGTTCACAAGATAAAAATCCAAGTTTATTTAGGAATGTGAACAACATAAATAAGATGATCAGTTCTAGCCATTTTCAGATCCTGGCTGTGGGACAGCATGTGTGGTTGGATGCTTCTGAAAAAGTGAAGGTTGTGCAGCAATGTTAGATGTGCACTGAAAAGACATGAAATAGAAATTAATTAGGATTATTTAAGATTGGAGGACTCTTACTCCAACTACAAAAGCTGAGACTGCTGAACTGACTCTTAGACTAGGGTATTGTTTAGGTATTATTGTTGGGGCGGGGTAGTTGCTATTATCGATATTAATGTTCTTTATCTTTATTTCAGATCTTATGATTTATGTGGAACTTGTTCAATTTAGTTCTGTACTTTTCGATATTTTATCTATTGTTCAGGGCTACTTTTGTTATGTTCGTAATTTCCCCCCCATGTAGTAAGATGTCTTGAGAATAATTTGAACTATGGAAAGGCGACATACAAATAAAATATAGGCATGTATATGTACGATGCATATTTATGTCCTGATATTTGTGGTGAGCACACCGACTGCTGGCATGCAGCCCCCACAGGGGTTGTAAAACAGCAATGCGGTCCACAAGCTGAAAAATGTTATCCACTCCCGCATTAACTGATCCTGGACATGGTTTTTATTGGGTCTTCTGGGCAACTCTGTGGCATTTAAAGAACATCAGAAGAACATCAGATCAAAGGTCCATCTACTCCAGCATTTGATTTTCACAGTGGCCAACCCAATGCCTCTGGGAAACCCACATGCAGAACTTGAGCACTAAAAGGGGGGAGAGGTAAAGGACCCCTGAACACTTGTTGTAGTTGTTTAGTTGTGTCCAACTCTTCGTGACCCCATGGACCAGAGCACGCCAGGCACTCTTGTCTTCCACTGCCTCCTGCAGTTTGGTCAAACTCATGTTGGTAGCTTCGAGAACACTGTCCAACCATCTCGTCTTCTGCCGTCCCCTTCTCCTTGTGCCCTCATTCTTTCTCAACATCAGAGTCTTCCAGGGAGTCTTCTCTTCTCATGAGGTGGCCAAAGTATTGGAGCCTCAGCTTCAGGATCTGTCCTTCCAGTGAGCACTCAGGGCTGATTTCCTTCAGAATGGATAGGTTTGATCTTCTTGCAGTCCATGGGACTCTCAAGAGTCTCTTCCAGTTAAGTCCAATCAAAGTTAAGTCCAGTCAAAGGCGATTATGGGGTTGCGGCGCTCATCTCAGCCGGCGTTTGTCCACAGACAGCTTTCCGAGTCATGTGACCAACATGACTAAACTAGTTAAAGGTAAACTTCCTAAACTCCTATCCACTCAAACCTCTCTTGCACCTGCGATTCATTGATGATATTTTTATTATCTGGACACATGGTCAACAGACCCTGGACACCTTCCACCAGAAATTCAATGACTTTCACCCCACCATCAACCTAACTATGAACCAATCTATGCAAAAAATAAATTTTTTGGACACTACTATAAAAATACAGGATGGGCGCATAGACACCACCTTATACCGTAAACCTACTGACCGACAGACATATCTACATGCTTCTAGCTACCATCCCAAACATACCAAACAATCCATTGTATATAGCCAGGCCCTACGTTACAGCTGCATCTGTTCCAACTCTACAGACAGAGACTCTCACCTAAGAGATCTACAGCAAACCTTTTTAGAACTAAAATACCCACCGGATGAAGTTAAACAACAGATCAACAGAGCCAGACTGATACCCAGAGAGAACTTGCTGCAAGACAGACCCAAAAAAGAAAACAGCAGAACACCACTAGTAATCACATACAGCTCCCAAGTTAAAACAGTACAACGGATCATCAGAGATCTACAACCTCTCCTAGACAATGACAGTTCTCTTTCTCAAGCTCTGGGAGGAAGACCTTACATCGCCTACAGACAGCCACCCAATCTTAAACAACTCCTCACCCACAACAATACTACAACCAGACTTAACACAGACACTGGCACCAGAGCCTGCAATAAACCCAGATGCCAACTTTGCTGCCACATACACCCGGACAACACCATTACTGGCCCCAACAACATCAAACATACCATCTCAGGACTATTTAATTGCTCATCGTCTAACATTGTGTATGCCATCAAATGCCAACAGTGCCCTTCAGCTCTCTATATTGGACAAACAGGCCAAACCCTACGCCAAAGGATAAATGGACATAAATCTGACATCAGGAATCACAAGACAGAGACACCAGTAGGAGAGCACTTCAATCTCCCAGGACACTCTGTACAAGATCTCAAAGTAGCTGTCTTATTGCAAAGGAATTTCAGAAATAGACTGGAAAGAGAAGTTGCTGAATTGCAACTCATTACCAAGCTTAAAACCATGGAGAGACCTGGTCTGAACAAAAACATTGGATTCTTATCTCATTATACATGATAAAGCTTTTTTAACCTTCTCACCCCTTGCTTTTTCCTGTAAGACTAATTGCAGCCGTTAACAGTCGTCAACAGGTTTACCACAGCTATCAACCTTTCACCCATTTCCACCACCCCTCTGAGTAATACCCCTCCCCACCCTCTCACTATATATAAGGGTCTGGTGACTTCTGTTTCAGTGTATCTGAAGAAGTGTGCATGCACACGAAAGCTCATACCAAGAACAAACTTAGTTGGTCTCTAAGGTGCTACTGGAAGGAATTTTTTTATTTTATTTTGCTATGACTAAACTACTTCTGGCGCAACGGAACACTGTGACGGAAGCCACAGCAAATGGAAACACCGTTTACCTTCCCACCACAGCGGTACCTATTTATCTACTTGCACTGGCGTGCTTTCGAACTGCTAGGTTGGCAGGAGCTGGGACAGAGAAACAGGAGCTTATTCTGTCGCAGGGATTTGAACTGCCCACCTTCCGATCAGCAAGCCCAAGAGGCTCAGTGGTTTAGACCACAGCGCCACCCACTCCTATGAAGCTGGAGCACAACAGCAACATTATTAATAAATGGGAGATGTGGGTATTTCTGTGTCACATTCTACATTGATTGGATTTTTGTTAATGAGTAGCCTTCCACAGGAGGAATTTGAGTAAGGTTTCGCCTTGTAAAAAGTGTTGATGGTTTCAGTTTCTTAATCTTTTCTATTTCATTAGGCCAGTGAACTATTGTGGGTGGGGGCAATGAAGGTTCATGGATACATGAAAGGTTAGAGCTGCCTTGTCACAGTTGTTAGCACTATTTGACATCAGCTATTAATGACAGCACATTTTCGACATAAAGCCAAACATGCCGTTTTCTTTTAAAAGTTAATTCACTGGCAGCTGACATAATTAATTATCCAGAATTCCTTGGGCACAGTAGCGCAGAAATCTTTCTTTTGCCACACTATTTCCACATAGAAAGAAAAGAAGTGAAATGCCTCCTAAACTGTAAAATGACATTAATTAGACATCCAATGGCAAACAATTCCCCCCTCCCCTGTGGAAAAGTAAATATGGGTTTTATGTTCCTTGAAATTGGTATGCACTCTCCTTCTAATAGTAAACACCATAGCATTCTTTCAGCAGATAATGTTTAATGCACACCACACTTTATTTCCTTACTGTAAATCACTGTGCACAAAAATTCTTATTTCGTCTAGCCAATGCTCTTCTAAAGTTAGGTCATACTAAGGGAAGTCATTCATGCAAACTTTAGGTGTGTTTATGAGTTAAGTCATACCCAGGGGAGCCATTCACGCATACAGTAAGTGCGATTATGGTCTGTGAGGGCACAATATTTGGGGGAAAAAGAAAACAATTGCACTTGGGTTTTCTTCCATCTTCTAAGGTGGAAGGCAAAACGAAGTACTTCTTCATACAGTGCATGATTCAATGGAGGGATTTGTTCCCACAAGATGTAGTGATGGCCACTGACTTGAATGACCTTAAAGACAATTGCATGGAGTATAGCATTGCCAAGGGCATCATTGCTATGTTCTTCCCCTATTTTTGGTGGCAGTGAGCTTGATTCAGCAAGGATCACCTAATGTTCTTATCTGAGAGTGTTAAGAAAACTGGGGTATAGCAAAGTCCTGCCTCTTGTTCCAGACTGGCAATCTGGCCACGGGGTATTGAAAACACAGGCACGTCACATAGCTCTGTTTCTTCTTCTTGTGTGCTGGTCCCGTGGGTTACCCGAGAGGCGAGGTCCAAGTCCGGTCCATGGTCAAAGGTTCAACGTAGAGACAGTCCATAGTAGCTGAAGCTGGGTGCAGGGCAGGGAGTCAGGCAAAGTCAGGAACGGGTATGCAGGCAGGGAACCAGGGCGGGTCAGGAACTCAGGCAGGAAAGCAAGACAGGTCTCAAGCAGGAACACTGGCAGGAACTAGCAACCAACAATGTTGCTCCCGCAACTTGGGGCTGGCCGGCTTTTATCTGCCCTGAGGCATAGGGCAGCCCCAATCCTCTGGTGACTTGCCTCTCCTGGCCTGGAGGCGAGCACTCCTCCGGTGGGAACTCAGTTCCCTTCGCCTCTCTGCCCTGAGCCTCTGCAGCTCAGGAAAGGCTGGAGGGTTACCGGACCCAGAGGCAACCTCAGCTTCCCCTGCCGGGGCTGGGAGTGGAGCACCTGCAGGCAATGGGTCCTCCATCCCATCAGGAGCCAGAGCAGACTCAGCAGATGCCTGCACCTGAGGATCCAGCACAGGTGAGGGCCCCCGACTCTGCTGGTTCTGGAGACGGGGAATCCTGTGCAGGCTGGGATCCCTCAGGTTCAGCATCTGAGTCTGAATCCCAGGCCATCACATCTTGACTGTTTGCCACGTGGGGTTACCTGGTAAGACCATTTCTCTCCTCTCATTATTGTTTCCCAATAGCTTTGCCAATCGAATGCTATAAAACACAATTCGGCGCCAGCTTCATAACAGTGTTGCAGGCACATCTGAATTGAGATTCCTGACTTCTGCAATAAATCTTTCAATAGTTTATCGATTCATTATCCATACAGGTCTTTTGAGAACAGAGCTGGGCACATTATAGTAATAGCAACTTCAGCCATGCTGTATAAGCCACAAATACACACACACAAACTTGGTTGATCCATTATTATGCCTTCCCCTCATCAGTCGAAAAGAGAATAACACATGTGCTGTGCTCAGAACTTTTCAGTCTTTAAGGTTCAACTTGACATTGTTTTCTGGGACTTTCGAAATGTCAAAGGAGAACCAAATTTCTCCTTCAACTAGTCCTCCACACTTGGCTTAGCTACAACTAGACCATCTGTTCCTGTTGGACTCTGATTCTGACCATACTGGCGCCGGACAGGATTGTCTCAGGTGGTGAGTTGAGACAGAAGAAATGATGACATATGGTAGTAGGCTACTTAATCCAGCAAAATGAAAGTGGAATGCATTTCATCGTGGCAATTATAGTTTCAATTATTCAATCAATATGCCAAATGGTATTTTGGGAAAAAAAAACCTTCTATGACTAAGGGAAATGTTGAAATCTGTGAAATGAATCTATGCTATGGTAAAAGATAAAATCTAGGTTGACCCACAAATTATTCTGTGAAAATGCCATTCTCACCCATTAGTGTGGGGGCAAATTTATCACACTGCAACTCTCCTTCTAAAAAGGTGTATGAGAATGTAAAAAAAAAAAAAAAAGTATTAACATCAGTTAAAACAATCTACGAACAGAATAATGGAGTCTAAAACATATATCTCAGGTGACATATGTCTTCAGCTTTGCCCAGGAAGGTGGATTATGTGACCCATGAGAGCAGCAAAATAACCAGACTGTACAACAGTGATGGGATAAAATCAGGCCCAATCTTTATTGACAGCAGCAGGCAAGGGTTGGCATGGCATTGGGTTCCAGGATCATTCCACAAGCCCCATGTTGATGGAATGGATCTGCTGGGTTTGGATCACTCCAAACCTGTATGATGGGAGTCGGTCCGTGTTGAACCTTGCTGTGCTCCAAGCCAAGCAAACAAAGTCTCAGTGGAGGACCAGGGTGCAGATTCTAACCAGGCAGATACCGAACCCATGCTTGGGTTTTTCCATCATCAATCCTCCCCTCAGGCCCCTTATAGGGCCCCCCCTATACTATGGTGATGCTGCCCAATGCCATGTCTGCCTTCATACAAACAAAGTTCTTCTGCCTAACAAAGGAAAGTCATACTTTTGCTCAGGGAAAAGTGAAAAAAAAACCCAACCAAGTGCCATTCAGGTTGAGAGAGAAAATATACCTCTCTGGCGCTGTCAACCAGTGACCCAAAATTGCTCATTGAAGGTTCTAACCTGAGGGTGGGTGGGTGAGAAGCTTTCAAAGCAAAATGGCTGTGGGCTCCAAGAGAAGCAACCTTATATAGGCTTTCTCCTCCCCTCTGCAGCAAGGTCTCATGGGACAGCTTTTCCCCATGAGTCTATCACACAGAGAAGATACCTGACAAAACCTTGCCTAGTATTTTGCTGTAATCTATAGACCACAGTACCGCTGGGCAAAGGCGCCTCATGCTTATTGGACATGGAACAAGGCATATGATGAAGGTGCCAGACACACCACAAACTTCAAATATTGATCCATCAAATTGCACATTGTCATTCTTCTGACATGCACTGGCTTTGCTTTCCTGGGCTCCAGGCTGAATAAATTTTCCAGCCTTGTTACCCAAAGGTTGCATAATTGAACTGAATCTGGAGTACCATATACATATGCTAAGGGTAAAAGGCTACCACTAATCCACAAGGACCTTCAACCAGAAGGCATTGATTAAATCAGAAGGAACCTGGAGCATCTGTAGGTTCAGTGGGGCCAGTTTGTGTGTCAGTAGTTCTATAAACAATGTGCAATGAACGATGCCACATAGGTCTTTTTCAGCCATGCTGGTGAATATTTGCTTCACTGAGGCAAATCGTCTGCGCACTGTCGCAAATGATTCTTTGTTTGAATGAAATCCTCAGCCCCGCATACCATTAATCAATGCTTTACGTGTGGTGATTTATTTTTAGAGATTTCAGTGGTCAAATACTGTGGCAGCAATTCAGCCACCCTGCCATGCAGGAAATAATCAGAAGGGTGGGGGAGAACTCATGCATAAATTTGAAAAGGCAACAAAACAAAAACAGATCTATCTCAGCCATGCCTTCCCTCCTGCCCTCGACAACCCTAGATAAATGTTTGATCTGTCTACTGTGTAAGTGATGCCCCGGACACATAATTATTAATTATTGCTTCTACTTAACAAAGGTCTGCCCAGTGTTTAACATTTGTGATTCTTTAGGAGGCAGACCTATAGATATAGCCGAAGCCAGAACCTATGACATTTTAAGGGCTGGGTTTCAAGATTGGTACGATGAAGTGGAATGACATTTAATTACCGATGTGCAGTCATTCACTCTAGCTAATTATGATCCCTGGAGTTTAGTCATCATATGTAATTAACTTTTACTTTCATAAAAGCTTAATGCGCTGCAGAGGCATTGATAGCGGGGAATGTTACACTTTAGAATTACTGACAGGATCCAAAACGAATTCTAGAAGACAATATTCCCCACTAAGCATTGCCATTGCCATCTGCTCTTAAACAATGCCTTTTTAGAGAGAGAGAGAGAGAGATAAGATCGTTATCGTTATTGTTATCTATGAATTTGGTTGTGGTAGTCTCCGGAGTAGGAGAAACCAAGAGCATCATCTAGCCACAAACAAGTTTGGATGAAACTTGCAAAAATGAGAGAGAAATGCAATTTGTTTGTTTGTTTGTTTAGTATACAGCACTTCCTCCGTAGATCTTAGGGCGGTTTACAACATAAGAATGCAAGATAAAAATGCAGACTCCCCCCAATAAACCCCCCTCCCACAAGCACATTCAAAAGTGTATAGGATGTTAATCAACCAAGACCTAGTTGAAGAGGAATATTTCCACCTGTCGCCAAAAGGTGTATAATGATCTTCCCTGGGGAAAGCATCCCACAAATCAGGAGCCACTGCAGAAAAGTCCCCTTCTCATGTTGCCACCCTCCTGAACTCTTGCGGAGGAGGCACACACAATGATGATCACGGGGTCCGGGATTTTTTCAAGACTGAATTATACTGGTTTGCCCGTTTGAACAATTCTATTGCTTCAGGTTTCCCAGAAGAAGGATACAGATGTTTAACATGTGTAGGATAATCTCGCCTCCTTTGGCTTTCCCTTTCATTCAGGCATGTGCTTGCCAAATCTAAGATGCCTAAAGACAGAACACCGAATGATGTAACTTCTTAAAAGCCAGACTGTGACTCTCAAGAGAAATACAGACTAGTAGCTATTCAATAAAATCTGTTATCCAGGGCCATTTTACATGCAATGTGAACTAGGAACCACAGGCTTGTGTATGATATTCCCCATAACACATGAGAGACATATTAATATTATATATATATATATATATATATATATATATATATATATATATATATATATACACACACACACACACACTACACAATCCTTTGCTGTAGATGGTTCCAGATTAAATACTGATTTCCTGGGGCATGTATATGCAAAGAGGAAAGTAGGGTTCTCTGACATATTAATCTCCGACCTCTGAAATGCCCCTGAGCACAGAACTGAAAACTGGCATAAATACTGATTGGGAAATGTTATTAATGGGACATATCTGCATGCCGTGCCAACTCCAAATTAGTGTGTGTGTGTGTTTTTAAAGAAAAGAATCCATTATTTAATGATAGCCATTGGACTTTTGAGCCCTTGTTACATCTTTTCAGTCTGGTTAATGAAATAAACTTCACCGGTAATCACCACAGCTCTCTGATTCTCTAGTTTTGAGAGGAGGGTAGCAATTAACCACAAATAAATAGGGAGTGTTTATTAAGCAGTCATTTACAGCGCGGGTTGCGCTGTGGTCTAAACCACTGAGCCTAGGGCTTTTCGATCGGAAGGTCGCCGGTTCGAATCCCTGCGATGGGGTGAGCTCCCGTTGCTCGGTCCCAGCTCCTGCCAACCTAGCAGTTCGAAAGCACATCAAAGTGCAAGTAGATAATAATAATATTATTATTATTATTATTATTAATTTATTATTTATACCCCACCCATCTGGCTGGGTTTCCCCAGCCACTCTGGTCGGCTTCCAACAAAACACTAAAATACAATAATCAATCAAATATTAAAAGCTTCCCTGAACAGGGCTGCCTTCAGATGTCTTCTAAAAGTCTGGTAGTTGTTATTCTCTTTGACATCTGGTGGGAGGGCGTTCCACAGGGCGGGCGCTACTACCGAGAAGGCCCTCTGCCTGGTTCCCTGTAACTTAGCTTCTCTCAGTGAGGGAACCGCCAGAAGGCTCTCGGCGCTGGACCTCAGTGTACGGGTAGATCGATGGGGGTGGAGACACTCCTTCAGATATACTGGACTGAGATAAATAGGTACCGCTCCGACAGGAAGGTAAACGGCATTTCCGTGCGCTGCTCTGGTTTTGCCAGAAGTGGCTTAGTCATGCTAGCCACATGACCCGGAAAAACTGTCTGCGGACAAACGTTGGGTCCCTCAGCCAGTAAAGCGAGATGAGCGCCGCAACCCCAGAGTCGTTCGCCACTGGACTTAACAGTCAGGGATCCTTTACCTTTTTTTACCTTACAGCTTTACCCAATCTCACTTAAAGCAGGCAGCTAAGGGCTGGATCAAATAGTGACTTGCATGAATGAATGACTACATTGTGCAGAGGTTAGTGTGGTACTCCTGCAATGCCAGGAGATCGGACCCTGTGGCGCTTTTGCACCACATCAACCTCCCCACTGTCTTCCCACCCACCGCAAGAAGCAGCAGTGGCACAGCTGCCAGGAAGCTAGCATAATGGCTTCACACCACTTGGTGTGCGGCTTTCACCCACCAAACAAAATATATTCACTTTACTAAGGAAAACAATGGAATTCTCTGCATATGTGCGTCCATGTGTGCCTGAGTACACACACTCAGTTTCTTAGTTTTCGAATCTTACGTTCAATTCTCTGCATTTCCACATCAGTTCGCCTTTTTAAAAAAATCACTGTGAAAATTCATCAACAATCCAACGCAAATTTCTTCCAATATTTTGTATGCAATTTTGCCAAATATACACATTTTTACAAAGCCCTGCTCCTCACGTTCCTATGCTATTTTCACTAACATACACATTTCTATACATTACCCTAGTAATATAATTTTAGTACACATTTCTTGGCTGGAAAAGTGCATCACAGAATTTCGGGAAGAGCAAATTTCAAAAGATGGATTGTTTGGGGAAATGAAAGTTAGGTAGATTCACCTTTAGATGTCTGGGACTTTCGAAATGTCAAAGGAGAACCACATTTCTCCTTCAGCTAGTCCTCCAAACATGGCTTAGGGACAACTTGACCATCTGTTTCTGGTAGATTCTGGATTGTCTCAGGTGGCGAGTGATTTTGTCTCCATCCTTAAATGGGCCGTCCCCAATGCTACAACTCTATAATTCTCCATGATTGATGTCCTAGCAATCTCATTCCAAACCAGTATTGCAAATCTCAGAGAAATAGGGGGAAGGCATTTTCGATATGATATGCAACCTCTTGAAATTATTCCACTCCCCTTTTCCTGTTTCCCAGAGATCCACAATAATGAGTCAGAAAACCATTGCTTTATTCCAGGCAATTAATAATCAGCAACAAAACTGGAATTCCAATGTTCCAAATATTTAATGTATCCTTACATTTGGAATATCTTATTTGTCATCTCCCGACTCTGAACAGAGATCAAGTTATTGGCAATTATTATTTTGCAATTTACTTCTCTTACTTGAGGGTGTTTTTTGTTGTTGTTTTGTTCATAACAGAGTTCTAATTGGGGAAAAGAAAATAAACAATGGAAGAGACTTTCAAACCCCTGTGGTTCCTGCCTGGAATCGTTTTGGGTTATTTATTCTTCTATGAGAAGTGCGCCTGGAGCTGATGTTATAGATTGCTATCTTGATCATGTAAGACATGGTATCATTTGTTGATGCCAAACTATCTAAACACAGGCGCCAGTTTGTTTTGTTGTTGCCAGATAAAGCCATTGGTATTTTGTAAAAGTGAATAATTTCAGCAGGCAAAGATTTTAAAAACTTTGCCTAAAAGAATATACTGCAGAAGATGGAATCTTAGCAACAGCACCGAGGGTAAACTTCTTTTTCCCCCAACTGTGCTGCAGTACGTCAGTTATAACAGCCATAAATCAGCAATGGACACCACCTATTATATATTTGTTCTTTGTTTTAGGGCTAAATGGTGGAGTAGGTTTTCACATGGCATTTACTCTCCATGACAGTTTGTTCCTTTCATCAATAATACTTGCCATAACTTCTTTTACGGCTTCCACACTATTGATGATTTATATTAGCATTTTGCTTCTTGGGGTTATAGTTTGTTGTCTGTATTTGGATTGCATGATTCCCCCTGCTTCACTGAAAATGCCACCTTCATTTTTAATTTTACGTGCATGTCTCTTGTTGGCTAATTCAGATCTATGGTCGTACAATGGTATAGACTCCATGTCATCACTGTATGTTCTCATTTTTTAAGTAAAAAAAATGTGAATGTATAGCCTCCAACATTTCTCCAATGAAAATAAGGATGCCCTTTTCCAGGGGTCAGCAAACTTTTTCAGCAGGAGGCTGGTCCACTGTCCCTCAGACCTTGTGGGGGGCTGGACTATATTTTGAAGGGGGGAAATGAACGAATTCCTATGCCCCACAAATAACCCAGAGATGTATTTTAAATAAAAGGGCACATTCTACTCATGTAAAAACACACTGATTCCTAGACCGTCTGTGGGCCGGATTTAGAAGGCGATTGGGCCGGATCCAGCCCCCGGGCCTTAGTTTGCCAACCCATGTCCTATTCCATAATGATAATAATTTTATTATTTATATCCTGCCCATCTGACTGGGCAGATATAAAAACAGAACAAAACATTAAACTTTTTGAAACTTCAGTATTCAAGGCTGCCTTTAGAAGGAGATGAGCGCCGCAACCCCAGAGTCTACCGTGACTGGACCTAACGGTCAGGGGTACCTTTACCTTTAAGGTATCATGGACCTAAGTTGCTCAGGGCTTTGTAAATTAATACAAGGATCTTCAACTTGATCCAGTAGTCCTTATTGAAAGACTGGTTATAAATCTCTAAATTAAAGTTATTCACCACCACCACCACCACTTCTAGTTGTGCCTTCCTTCCAGAACAGAAGCAAGCTAAACAGATCATCATTAATTACGTCCAACAAACCATGAGTAGTGGTTAGCAATTCCATGAGCTACGTTGCATCCATGGGTCTCATGACGAGTGAAATTGGGCCTTGCTACCTTTCCTGTTTTTGATTTATTTTTTTCTTTCCTCCTGAATAAAGTCGGTATCTTAATGCAGAGATACTCTGCTTTAACTAACCACCCGGGTTAGCAACAATGCTGCATATCAGTTTCATAATAGCATTTCAAATTAAACTTGATAGAATTTCTGTATGCACTGTAGTTCATTTAGATAAAATACTCATCTAGGCAGGGAATAGATGTATCTTAATGAAAACCTGCACATTTGCATTGGCTATGCAAATTTCCATGGATCTCAGTTCAGTGCCATCCCTTCCTTCCTCTGGGCATATTACAGCATGCTTCTGGAACGGTGAGAACATAGATAATTATTTTAACGTAAAAAAAGCTACATAGATTTTTTTTGGGGGGGGAGGTCTGTGTTTTGTGTCATTATCTCTAGCTAATAATAAAGGTCCTACAGGCTTTTCATAATTATTGACTATTTATTCAACATGCTTTCATCTCAATAAACAGAATTAAAGTGTTCTTCTTATTTATTAATCGGATTAACCTTGGCCATTGCCATGAAAGTGTATGAAATTGATTCAGTCAATAGAAATGCGATCAAGTCTTAAAGCAAGACGGATAATATGGTTCAAGATGTTTAACTGCATCAAGCATGAAGCCAGCTAGCATTTTCCATTCTGGTTAAAAACTACAAACTATTATGTTATGGTTTCATATGCTTTTCTCATCAGACAGCTCTTATTAAGTGCGTAATCGCAAGGAGCGGTATTACTTTCTTCCTAAGGTTGTTTTTAGAACTGAGGACTTGCCAAGTGATAGTCAGTAACATTAATGGATTTGGTTCTCTGCGAAAGAGAAAGGACGTCTAAAACAACATGGCACTTCTGTTTTTCTCCATAACAACCGCATTAATGAAATAACGGTTTACATCTGATTTTGTTTTGTTTAATTTAAACTTAAATTGATGGCCTAACTTCACACTGCTGAAGACAATCCCAAGCATTCATTTCCTAGGTTTCAATTTCATTCTAAACTGGCAGCCACTTAACATCGTCAGCTCCTTTTGCTTTTAACTGAATAAAGGTCAAATAATCAGACATCTAAAAGGACAGCTCATTTATCATCCTTTGATAAATGTGTCAGTAGCTAATCTTTAGCACTGGATGGTAGCACCATACAATGAAAGGTTAATGGATTCAAAGCCTTGGATTTACCACAACAAGGATGTAATGATGGCTCTGGACAGAAATTTCAATTTTCATTCGGTTGCAGGGAAGGATATTTGCAGGTAGAGGCTCTAATTACTACTCTTTGCATGTTATCTTGCTAAATTGCAGCACTGCAAGGTTAAGAATCATCCTGACAAGAACTCACACATCCACTTGCTGGTAAATATATCCACTTAACAAGTGGTCAGTAGTTTGTAGTTCCCTTCCCCAAAGCTAAATAGTTTATATAGTCACTTGTCCCAGAAGCCACCTCTATTAGCCCAATCAAGACTTTATGGAACATCATTTTCCAGATTGCTCCGCACGCTACTAATAACAGTAAATATATCCTCACTTATAAATGTATAGGTCACCTGACTAAAAGTGTTCACCACAATCCTAAAGATTCACACTGCATTCCACCTGTGGCAAGATCCCATAAGCCTTCTGAGATTTAGAGGACAGCCCTTTATAGGGTAACTTTTTAATGTGTAATATTTTATTGTCTTTTTATATGTGTTGGAAGCTGCCCAGAGGGGCCGTGGCAACCCAGTCAGATGGGCACGGTACAAATATTATTATTTGTACGTTTCTGTGTGCTCTGGCTTCTGTCACGGTGTCCCGTTGAGCCAGAAGTGGTTTAAGCATGCTGGCCATTTGACCCGGAAAGCTGTCTGCGGACAAACGCCGGATCCCTCGGCCTGAAAGCAGAGATGAGCACTGCACCCCATAGTTGAATTCAACTGGACTTAACTGTCCAGGGATCCTTTATCATCATCATCTTCTTCTTCTTCTTCTTCTTCTTCTTCTTCTTCTTCTTCTTCTTCTTCTTCTTCGTTACTGCATGCATCACACCTCTCTTGTGTACAGAACAGATTCATGGGTCAATGTACCTATCCATATTTATTTCCTATGTATGGACCCAATTCTCACTGTCCATTACAGTATATCTTTTTCAGTGGAGACTTGGCTTCTTAACAAACATGTTGCTTTTGCACTGCTACAGACCTGCTCCTGCTACTACTCTTCCGGGAAAAGGTAGATCTCCCCTAGTTCATGCTTGCCATGATCGCATTAAGGCTAGAGTACTGGAGGCATCTGCTGATCATTTTGAGAGGGGGCCTTTTATCCATTTGTTGAGTGAGTAGGGGCAAAATGAAACCCTCCTGAAAAAAAGAATGGAGGGCAGTTGGGAAGAAATTATCTGAACGTTTTCTGGAAGATGTTGCTCCTTGCTTTACTTAGCCTTATGAGGTAGCCTGGGGCTTTCCATTCTCCACTCCTCATCTTAAAAAGGAGGAGGATCCCCACGCAATTAATTACAGTGATACGAGACTCTCTCCACAGCTTCATGGAAGGCCAGGACATGACACCACACTACCTCACCTCACTTGAAACCAACCCCAAGGCATTTTGGGAAATGGAATGCGGTTCTTGTCGCCGCTTCCTGCAACCACACTTCCTAGTCACATTCAGGATGTTCCAGTTGCAGGTAGGTAGCTGTGTTGGTCTGCCATAGTCAAAACAAAATAAAAAATACAAAATAAAAAAATCTGAAGAAGTATCTGAAGAAGTGTGCATGCACACAAAAGCTCATACCAAGAACAAACTTAGTTGGTCTCTAGTAAGGTTAAATGTACAATGATTATGCCTACCCTTGTAAGAGAGGGGGATAAATGTGGCTTCCCACAGTGAGAGGGGGGAAGTATGGAAAATTTAACCGTTATGTTATGTGCTTAAAAATTGCAAAACCAATAAAATTTTTGAAAAACAAACTTAGTTGGTCTCTAAGGTGCTACTGGAAGGAAATTTTTTATTTTGTTTTGACATTCAGGATGGTAAACGGCAGCCTGAGCTCTTGAACGTTTCTGAGATATTTTCCCCATCCTTCAAGAAACTAGCAGGGGTGTGTGTGGGAATGGCTCCTGTTTTTCCAGTAGGATAATACTTTGGGGGAAATGAAGTGGGCAACTTGGCCAAGTCTTAACTTTGAAAAACATTTGGAAACTTTGCAGGTGATCAATGCTTGTGTCTAGGTTTACAGTGAATGCATCACATTGTCTCATCTGAATCCACCTTCAAATCATTCCTGGGCACAATTGGCTCTCAGTACGTTTCCGAGCACAATTCAAAGTGTTGGTGCTGACCTTTAAAGCCCTAAACGGCCTCGGTCCTGTATACCTGAAGGAGCGTCTCCACCCCCACCGTTCAGCCCAGACACTGAGGTCCAGCGCCGAGGGCCTTCTGGCGGTTCCCTCACTGTGAGAAGCAAAGCTACAGGGAACCAGGCAGAGGACCTTCTCGGTAGTGGCGCCCACCCTGTGGAACGCCCTCCCATCAGAGGTCAAAGCGATAAACAACTACATACTGTGTGTATGCGTGTGTATACTGGTCGTTGACCGTAATAAAATGATTGGATTGGATTGGAACAACTACATAACATTTAGAAAACACCTGAAAACTGTTTAGGGAAGTTTTTAATCTGTAACATGTTAATGCATTTTAATATTTGTTGGAAGCCGCCCAGAGTGGCTGGGGAGACCCAGCCAGATGGGCGGGGTACAAATAATAAATTATTATTATTATTATTGGCACAGGGTGGCTCGGGGTGAGGAATCTCAGGCCTAGGGTCAAATATGTGCACCAAGAGTTTCTGTTTGGCCCTTGAAACTTTCCACATTCACCCCATCACCAGGCCATGCTCCCCCCAGACAAGGTGGGACACTGATGGTTAGATTGGCAGCGTACCCACAACTCCACAGGGTATTGTGAGTGTACCAAGGACTGTTTCAAGCACACAGTGGCCCTTCCATGCATGGAGCAAGAATACCGTGTGAGGCTGGTGATCTTTATAAGCTTAATATACACCAGAGTCACTGGTATGAATATTGGAAAAAAACATTGGACCAGAACTGGCATGTTGATATATAACATGAAGGTCAAGAGGACAAGTACCCCAAATTAGTAGTCATTAGTCAAAATAATAAAAAGTCTTATAGTTTCTGAGTAAGCATTTATATGCCAATTTGTATTTAACAGCTGGATCAGCTTGTTAGGGTCGATTTACACTACCACATTAAAGTGAGATTAATATCATAGCATTCGCTGAGTGCTGACAAACAATTTTTATGTTCACTTACACACCCTTAACCCGATGGTTTTTGAAAAACACAAAGATAAAGTGTTTGTGTATTAAAAATAAAAAACAAACCTCCCGTAGGTAGGAGTTTAACTGCATTGCATTCATTATTCTACCATAAATAATGCAATGAAACTGAAATTTGGGAAGATGTGGGGTTTTTTTAAGATTATGGGAATGAACACAAGCAGAAGAAGTAGACTGCAGCAGACTGCAGATTTCTCTTTGTAAAACTGATTCAACACACATCCCCTTTGGCCCAGTGTGGTTGCTTAACAACAACAACAACAACAACAACAACAACAACACCCCATCCACCTGGCTGGTTTTCCCCAGCCACTCTGGGCGACTTCCAGCATATTAAAACATCAAACATTAAAAGCTTCCTGATACAGGGCTGGCTTCAGATGTCTTCTAAAAGTTGTGTAGTTCTCATTAATATACAGTCATACCTCATGTTGTGAACACTGTGGGTTACGCATTTTTGGGTTGCGCTCCGCGCCAAACCCGGAAGTACCGGAACGGGTTACTTCCGGGTTTCGGCGCTCACGCATGCGCAGAAGCGCTAAATCGTGACCCGCGTGTGCGCAGATGCGGCGCTGCGGGTTGTGGAGGCTGCGGGTTGCGAATGCGCCTCCCGCACGGATCGTGTTCACAACCCGAGCGTCCACTGTATGATGGGAGGGTGTTCCACAGGGTGGGTGCCACTACCAAGAAGGCCCTCTGCCTGGTTCCCTGCAACTTCACTTCCTGCGGTGAAGTGGACTGCAGTGTCTGGGTTGAACAATGGGGGTGGAGCTGCCATTAAGGGCTTTAAAGGCTTTAAAGGTCAGGATCAACACTTGTTGAATTCCAGGGCAAACATGGGGTACTGGCACAATGCTTTCCTAGCTGTGACCTTGTTCCAGCATTGGCAGTACGAACCATTGCTGCTCTGAGGTGGAGAGACATATGCTGGTGTCATTGGCAGCCCTATTTGAAGCTTTCGGGGTTGCACAAATGACAGTGGCTGTGGGCCCTCACATGGAAACACCAGTTAGCTCAACCAAAATGGGATCCTAACCAGACGGTGATCCCGATTATGTACAATCACATGGGTGCCATCTTAATTGGTCTTTTGCTGAACTGGTGTTTCTTGATTAGCTGCATTGAATTAGAGATTCAATACTGGGGACCCATTTCCAGTCTGAAGATCAAGTTCTTCAGTGGGGAACATTTCAGGGGCTGCATCTGGTGATGGGTGGGTATTGCAAAAGTATGTGTGTGGGGAGGGGAGGCTGTAACTGTGTTACAACGCTGTGCCTCCAACCTCTCTTCCAAAAAGGGTCCAGCTTGAGAAGACATGTTTCTCTTTTTCTACTGTAGAAAAAAATAAAATCACGTCTTTAAAAATACCATAAAAAGACAAAGTGAGCTTCCTTTTCAGTTAACAATGAATAAATGAATTGTAATATAATTGTCCTTTGTGTTGTACAAGGGACCCAGGTGGCGCTGTGGGTTAAACCACAGAACCTAGGGCTTGCTGATCAGAAAGTCGGCGGTTCGAATCCCTGTGACGGAGCGAACTCCCGTTGCTCGGTACCAGCTCCTGTCCACCTAGCAGTTCGAAAGCACGTAAAAGTTCAAGTAGATAAATAGGAACCACTCTGGCAGGAAGGTAAACGGCGTTTCCGTGCACTGTTCTGGTTCGCCAGAAGCGGCTTAGTCATGCTGGCCACATGACCTGGAAGCTGTATGCTGGCTCTCGGCCAATAATGCGAGATGAGCGCCGCAACCCCAGAGTCGAACACGACTGGACCTAATGGTCAGGGGTCCCTTTACCTTTACTAATATAATTGTACACATATATTGTGCAGTTCCTAATTGATGACCAGTCATCTCAAAACCCTTTCAGCATGTAATGAAACTGGACTCCAGCCACCCAGAGTGGTTGGGGAAACCCAGCCAGAGGAGTGGCGTATAAATAAATATATATATATAATTGTATAATTATAATTAGAAGAAGATGGTGATGATGATGATGATAATAACAATAATTTATAGTTAATAATAATTTATTGCTAGGACCTCTCTGAAGAGACAGCTTCCCTCTGGAGATTCAGGCTGCATTGCTTGCCTGGGTGTAAACTTTAGTGAACTCAGTGGGACTTACTTCTGAGTAAACATGATGAAGAGTGTGCTGTGTTGATCGTTTGCCAATCTGAAGAAGAAGCCGATTAACCAAAAACTAGAAAGGTGTTCTCCCCATTCCTTCTGTGCTGCTAAAAAAGGTAGTATGTGTTAACAGTTTTCTCTTTTTTCCTGTTAGAATGTTAGATTATGAAGGTTAAGCCTGTTTTCTTTTCTTTAGAAAACACGGAGTGGAGAACAGAAGATAAAAATAGCAAATGACTAAGGGGCATTTCGGCACAATACACCCTGTAGAAAAAGCGGCAATCCATCCCGGAGATAGCAGATGATTTGTCATTTTAGCAATGTTTAGCAATGGCGACATAATATCTTTACTTCGGTTAAGACTGGTCCATTGTATTTCGTAGATCTGCTTTCTCGTTCTTTTAGGCTGTTGATAAGGGGATTACGAGAAAGTAATGAATAAAACATAGCACTGGCATATTTTACAATTTTGTTTCTTGAGGAGAACATGATTTCACTTGAAAGATGCTTTCAAATAAATAAATGTGTGTGTTTGGCTATGTCAGCTGGTTTTGTGAGTATCATAATTTATATATAAACTGAAGTGGGTGTTATCTGTTGAAAATTTACATCAAGCAGTTTAGCTGGCTAACAACTGGTGATTTTTCTGAATATCTAAAGCATTGGTATGTATACTGTAGTTCACACCAAAGGCCTCTGAATATGGGAAAGTCTCACATTTCACTTCGCTTCACTTCACTTCATTTCACTTCACTTCACTGATAAACAGGATAATTGCTATTGTCAGCCTCAATCAGATTTTTTTTTCTTTTGCTCAGTTAAAAACACTCTTTAACAGAATTTGAGGGGGTTGCTTCCATAGCCTACAGATTTTCTGACAAGGCTACTAGCTTTTCAGTCTACAAGCCTACAGTACTATAACTGTGCTTGGGCACCTTTGGGGGCATTAAAAGGGAAATTTCTGTGCATCATTCCTAACCTCAAAATACAAAGATCTTCCAGAATATGTTCGAATACAGGTACTTTCTGGTAAGGAGGAGGAAAGCAAACTCCCTGCTGCTATTGCTTTTCTGGCTAATGGATGGGGCAAGGCCCCCTCTTGCTAGGATGTTATTCTAGGTGTGGTGGGTTGGAGCCATGACAGCACCCTCCTGGTAAGAGTATCCCTACTGCTTACATGGGGCAGGGGGGCTGAGGCAGGGCTGCAATGAGGCTGGGGCCATGTGGATGTACCAGTGAGAGTCCCAAACTGGTGGCAGCACTCCTGCTGGTGCACCTGAGTGGTTCTGACCCACCAACTCCCCACCCCCAAACCCACAGCTGCCTAAGTCTCTCCTTTCCCAGGTCTTTCCCAAGCAATCTAAGACTACGCCGGCGTGTCTGCCTTTGTTACTCCTGCTTCATTCCTCTCCTTGTCGTGCCTTGTCGCAGCAGCAGGAGGAGGCTCCTATGCTTCTTCACCAGCCTGGTTCATCTCTGCCTCTTGGCACCCCTCCTTTCCTGCTTCCACTTCTGATTCTGATGCTGGACTTCTCTCTGCCATGGACTCTCCCTGCTCACTAAACATTGTTACCTCTTCAGCTTCCAACACACACACCCCCGACGTCTCCCCGTCTCCCTCTGACCACTCATGATTGGCACACCACCAACCCCCAGACTCTGTTTTTTAAAAAAATTATATTTATTGGGTTTTCAATATAAAAACAGAAAAAAAGTAACATAATACACAATACATAGTACAAAATACCAAATACAAAACCACACACATACATCATAACTTCCCTTTTCATCTTGTCTAATCATATTGGGGTGACTTCCTCACGTCCCCCCTGCTGCGTTTCATTGTCAATCATCTTTAGTAATTTCCTCTCATCTTTAAATATTTTTCCTTTTATTACTTATATTCTCAACTTATATTCGTTTTAACCATAAATCATACATCTACATCACTTAATCCTATTTTTCAAATCTGTAAGCTGTCAGTTCTTCCAACTTTTTTCTATCTTTAAATCTTACAATAGTTTTTTAAATACACTTTAAATTTCTTCCAATCTTGTTCCACCGTCTCCTCCCTCTGGTCACGTAGTTTCCCGGTCATTTCAGCGAGTTCCATATAGTCTATCATTTTCATCTGCCAGTCTTCTATCGTAGGTAATTCCCGTGTCTTCCAGTTTCTTGCGATCAAGATCCTAGCTGCTGTTGTGGCATACATAAAAAAAGTTTGGTCTTTCTTGGGGACCTCCTGATTCACCATTCCAAGTAGAAAAGCTTCTGGTTTCTTAACAAATGTGTTTTTCAACACTTTTTTCATTTCATTATAAATCTTTTCCCAGAAAGCTTTTATTCTTGGGCAAGTCCACCACATATGATAAAATGTCCCTTCGACCTCTTTGCATTTCCAACACTTATTGTCCTGCAAATGATAGATTTTAGCAAGTTTGACTGGGGTCAAATACCAACCCCCAGACTCTGAGCCTTCTTCCCTTGGGGGTTCTCCAGCTGGTTCCTCCCACCACACACCTGTCTGGGGGCCACAAACCAGTGGTGGGTGGGCCAATGGCAAAAGTGAGTGGGGTAACAAATTCAGATTTCTCCTTTGTACAGTAGGCTAGTATCATGGACTGGCTGAACGCAGGTACAGTGGTGCCTTGGTACTCAAACGCCTGTGTTCTCAAACACTGAAAACCTGGAAGTAAGTGCGGTTGTCGGCTATTGTTTCTGGGGCACCTGCACCAATCAGAAGCTGCGCCTTGGTTTTCGAACATTTCAGAAGTCAAATGGACTTCTGGAACAGATAAAGTTTGGGGCTCTTTTTTTGCTATTTATTTTGCATTTTTGTTTTTAAGGCTTTTTCGGTTAATTTGCTTTTGTGACTGTATGGAACCCAGTTCACCTACTGATTGATTGATTGATTGTGTGACTTAGGAATGGATAAAATCCCCCCATCAAAACAATGACTATCATTTAATTTTAATTTTTATCATCTACAATACTGTCTTATTTATTTTATGGTACAGTACATTGATTATTGCTTTCATTTTACGGATCAATAGTCTCATTAGAGAGTAAAATTCAAGTTAAATTGCTGTTTTGGGGGTTGTTTTTAAAAGTCTGGAACGGATTAATCTGTTTTGCATTACTTTCTATGGGGAAGCGTGCCTCGGCTTTGGAACACTTTGGTTTTGGAATGGACTTCCGGAACGGATTAAGTTTGAGAACCAAGGTACCACTGTACAAGCTCGCTGTACCCCATAGACTTTTAGCCACAATGTGTTCCTTTCAGTTCGAAGTCTGATGAAGTATGAAAAATCACCCTGTGGTACAGACTTCAGTGGGATGCATTAGGATAAGCAAAGTGTGCACTTTTGATGTGAGAATCATAGTTCAAATCTCCTTTGCGCTTGGCGATGCATTAGGTGACTGGGAGAACAAATTGCTACACCCTGTGCACAGGATTTCTCTGTGGGTCTTATAAGATAAGGAAGATATAACGAGACCTTGTATAGTGGAGAACAAATCTACTTTAATCATCATGTTAAGGAGCAACACTAGCGTGAACAAAATTGTGCCTTCCATGCCGAGGCAAAGAGTAGATGAAAAAAGTTTTATGTTCTCTAACTTGTAGCTGAGAAGATTTGCACAGGATACCTAGAGGCTACAGTGGATTAATGCTACTCCATAATCAGTCACCTGTGAACAGTTTGAAGAAAGTTTGGTGAAGGACATTTATCATTCTCCAATTAAAATGTCAAATCTAATTAGACTTTCCCTCAGCACACCGTACCTTATCATGCCATGACGAAGACTTTCCAGTGAATCCCCACAAAGCAAGACTGGTAGCCTGAAAGTTCAATATAAGCCTGGGGAACCCGTTTTTTTTTTTTTTTTTGTAAGATATTTCTACTGCAGGGGAATTAATCCATCATTCATTTGTGGTGTAGCAGATACCTATGGGGTTTCGTATTGTAGCTGGCGTGGAAAGGGGGAAAGGAAGTAAGTGCCTCTCCTAAGACCAGCAATCAAGCTGTTCTCTGATGAGGAAAGATGTGCTGAGGACCCATAGGTTGCTTTGACGGTGATTGGCACTAGCCATTGAGTCATTGGCAGTGCCGAGGCTTCAGTATTCATTTGTTGGGACTTGCTTTTAATAAGATATGACACAGCTTAACAAAGCCAACTCCTAAATAATGTGCCCGTTGCTTATTCATACCAGAGGCCCAAAGCAACGCTATTTATGAGGGATAGGAGGGCCATCTAACTAGCTGCCAAAAGCAGACAGTGGCAATCAATGTGTCTAATAGATCTTTATTAATAATGACCCAAATGTCCTCAGGAAAAAAACCAGCGATGTCTCCAGAATGAAGCATTCCCCTCATAAATTCTGCCTTCTGACTACCTACACACAGCGAAGGATGCAGATAATATCCTGTCATGGATCTCGGGAAAAGGCAGAAACAGCAGCTTTTGTGTGATAGTTTTAAAAGCCTCTGGACATGCAAACACGGTTCATCATCCCTTTCTTGTGAGAACAGGGCAGCAGTTTTGCACAGTTTCAGATCTTGAAGTTATCATCCATGCCTTTGTCAGCCCACCCTAGACTACATTTGGACTCTTCATAAGGTTCAGAAAGCAGCTATCGGCCTCCCATCATATGCAACTCAGCAGTTCATTATACAAGTTCTGCAAAGTGATGCAACATCGGGCTTTTCATAATTTACTGCGCCTGATTCAAGAATATAGTTTTAAAAGAGCTGGGGAATTGAAACAAACTTCTTTGTTGGGGAATTGAAACAAACTTCTAATTTCCTGAAGGGTAGGGGGTCTGCAGATGAGAATTCACCGTACCTAATTACAGTGGTACCTCGGGTTACAAACGCTTTGGGTTACAAATACTTCAGGTTACAAACTCCGCTAACCCGGAAGTAGTACCTCGGGTTGAGAACTTTGCCCCAGGATGAGAATGGAAATCACACGCTGATGGAGTGGCAGCGGGAGGCCCCATTAGCAAAAGCACACCTCAGGTTAAGAATGGTTTCGGGTTAAAAACGGACCTTCGGAATGAATTAAGTTTATAACCCGAGGTACCACTGTACTAAAAGGGATGCGGGTGGCGCTGTGGGTTAAACCACAGAGCCTAGGGCTTGCCGATCAGAAGGTCGGCGGTTCGAATCCCCGCAACGGGGTGAGCTCCCGTTGCTTGGTCCCTGCTCCTGCCCACCTAGCAGTTCAAAAGCACGTCAAAGTGCAAGTAGATAAATAGGTACCACTGCAGCGGGAAGGTAAACGGCATTTCCGTGTGCTGCTCTGGTTCGCCAGAAGCGGCTTAGTCATGCTGGTCACATGACCTGGAAGCTGTACGCTGGCTCCCTTGGCCAATAATGCGAGATGAGCACAGCGACACCAGAGTTGGTCACGACTGGATCTAATGGTCAGGGGTCCCTTTACCACTGTACTAGGTTTGAAATCATCTGTGAAAATCCCCAGTTTCTCGAAAGGTCACAAAAAACTCACATTTCTCTCCTTGTGACCAGAAGCTTTCCCTTGGGCCAGATTGTACACGTGCTTCAGGTAGCAAATGCCCCGAGTCACATATGCGAGCGGTAGTAACAAAGAAAGTGGTGACATCAGTTTGCCTGTTCTCAGATTGGAGGGCAATCTCCTGTTCCTGACCCTGCTTTCCAGTGTTCACTGGAAAGGAGATTGTTCAGGGTCAATCTCCTGACCCTGCTTTCCAGTGTTCACATGGATTGGATAAAACATTACTGTATTTGCATTTGACTGGGGGATGATAGTAGGTCTGAGTGAGTGAAAGAGTAAGTTCTGTTGGCTTAGTTTCCTATCTTTTAAAAGGACATTACAATGGTCCCTCGACTTATGAATTTAATCCGTTCCGAATGGATATTTGTAGGTCGAAAAAAATCGTAAGTCGATTTCCCATAGGAATGCATTGGGAGAAAAATATTCGGAAAAATTTGTAAGTCGAAAAAACCCGCATCTAAAATTCGTAAGTCGAGGAAACCGCATCTAAACCGGCAACAAATTCCATTCGGATGTCGAAAAATTCGTAGGCGTGCAGCCACTTTTTTTCATTCGTAAGTAAAAAAATACGGGTGTCGAGTACTTCGTAAGTCGAGGGACCACTGTATATCGTACTACTTCCTGAAAGAGCTCAGAACCAGGAGCATAACATGGGGGGTGCCAGGGGGCCATTGTCCTGGGAGCACGATTTTGGGGGCCCATGAACCAGGCACCCTCCCATGCAGGCAACCCCAGCACGACATGGCCCGGTGTTCCTCTCAGCCTGCCAAGGGCTGTGTCAGCCAGCCAGGTTCCTCCCTGTGTAGACGGCCAGGTGGCTTAGCACGCTCCTGCTTTTCTCCAGTGGGGATAGGCCGACAGCGGTGTCGGCGGCGAGAGCTGAGCTAGCAGCACCCCCCTTACCTGGCACACATGAGCCCCCACCCCAGGCACCGGCAACCTATGCTATGCCACTGCTCAGAGACATTAGGACTTTTTAAAAGATCTCTTAGAAATTTAAAGTTTGTTTTCTCTGGAACTCAAAAAATGGGCGTGACCTTTCTCAAATCAAGAAGCCAGGTAAAAACCAAAAACAACCTTAGCAATGCCTTAGGATTATTTTGTCCTTTCCTAATATTTCAAAGATCTATAAGTTTCTGATTTCCTTAGTGGAATTCACTTTTAAAGACTTTTTTCTGCATACTGTAGTTTGTAACCGAAGAACTGGAGAGTTCTTTATAATAATAATAATAATAATAATAATAATAATAATAATAATAATAATTTATTATTTGTACCCCGCCCATCTGGCTGGGTTTCCCCAGCCACTCTGGGCAGCTTCCAACAAAGATTAAAAATATATTAAAATATCACACATTAAAAACTTCCCTAAACAGGGCTGCCTTCAGGTATTTTCTAAATGCCAGGTAGTTGTTTATTGCTTTTACCTCTGATGGGAGGGTGTTCCACAGGGCGGGTGCCACTACCGAGAAGGCCCTCTGCCTGGTTCCCTGTAGCTTTGCTTCTCGCAGTGAGGGAACCGCCAGAAGGCCTTCGGCGCTGGACCTCAGTGTCCAGGCTGAACAATGGGGTTGGAGACGCTCCTTCAGGTATACTGGACCAAGGCTGTTTGGGGCTTTAAAGGTCAACACCAACACTTTGAATTGTGCTCGGAAACGTACTTTATTAAATTCAAGTGGATGGCTTTGACCACACATCTTGGGGTCCACTGTTTGTTTTTGTTTTGATAGAGGATACCGAACCGCAACCAGCAACATCTAGGGATGGCAGCTCATAAATTAGTTTTGAGGCAACATTTGGTGGCATTAAGGGGTGTCATGGATGTCTACATTCATGGTTGTCCCTGCCATCCACAAGACCTTCTTCCAGAAGAACCTTTGATTCATTCACACACATTACAGTCTGCCTAGGTCTGTTCCACTTGGAACTGCAGGTTTCAATACTCACTGACCCCCAACACTCTGTTGATGTGATAACTTTCCATGTGAGAGAGCAGACATAATATTTGACCCTCTTCTTACCTTCTGAAATTATTCAGCTGACTCTTGGGGGCTTTGTCGCCGGTTTCTGAGTGTTTGAATGGGTGCTAAGCATCTTTCAGAAGCCATTCAAAGGGGACACATTTAGACGTGTGTTATTGTTTGCCTGTGTTTAAATTATAATTGCCGGCTCTCGGAATCAGTACCATTTGACATGTAAATCAAAACCAAAATGCCCATCCAAGTATGGCTGTGTTTAACAAAGTGTGGAAATGGGGGGATGCATATAAAATCAAAACTATGCCAAAGAGAGAAAAAGAGAGGAGTAATACAGACTGCTTCCAGTACTGCACTGCCAAGCACAGCATTGGCTAAGGCTGCCTTATCGTACCTTTAAATGGCTTGAGAGATATTCCAGAAGTGCCGAGCAGCTGCCTTGTAAATGCTAGCCAGGGTTCTTCTCCCCCTCAGCCACAAATTAGTTATCATTCACGCTCAGGTAACTTCTCAACATTCTGCCTTGGGTTTCTAGATATCCTGCAGGGAGATGTCATGGGCACAGCAGCTTCCCTTTTGAGAATGTGATATGGCTCACATTCTTTGTGTGGAAAATTCCAGGTTCATTCCTTTGCATCTCCGGGACCTCTTCCGGAGACCCTCAACAGCAATTGGCACAAAATAGCTCAGTTGGTTAGATAACGCCCAGGTTTCAGGTTCAATCCCCATAAGGGACAGCTGCATATTCCTGCATTGCAGGAGGTTGGATTAAATCAGGGGTGCAGGGGCGTAGCAAGGGGGCGGGGGGGTGCCCTGGGTTCCACCCCAGAGGGGGCTGACATTTTTTAAAATAATAATATTTTTTATTTTTTATTTTTTATTTTAACTTCATTGAAAAAAGAGATAATAGACACACACACAACCCCCCACACCTCACAAAGTGGCACCATCAGAGGGGGGTGACACTTTTTAATTTTTTTAAAGTTTTCTTTAATTTTTATCATTTTTTTAATTATTATTTATTATTTTAACTTTATTGGGGGGAAAAGAGATAATAGACACACACACACACAACCCCCACACCTCACAAAGTGGCACCATCAGAGGGGGGTGACACTTTTTATTTTTTTATTTTTTTACATTATTATTATTATTTTTTATTATTTTTATTTTAACTTTATTGAAAAAAAAGAGATAATAGACACACACACACACACAACCCCCACACCTCACAAAGTGGCACCATCAGAGGGGGGTGGCACTTTTTAATTTTTTTAATTTTTTAAAAAATTAAAGTGGTGGTGGGGGTGACAAAAAAAATTCCACCCCGGGTACCACCTGGGCTTGCTTCGCCTCTGGGGGTCAGCAAACCTTTTCATCAGGGGGCCGATCCACTGTCCCTAATGCCTTGTGGGGGGCCGGGCTATATTTTGAAGAAAAAAAATGAACAAATTCCTATGCCCCACAAATAACCCAGAGATGCATTTTAAATAAAAGCACACATTCTACTTCTGTAAAAACACCAGGCAGGCCCCACAAATAACCCAGAGATGCATTTTAAATAAAAGGACACATTCTACTCATGTAAAAACATGCTGATTCCCGGATTTAGAAGGTGATAGGGCTGGATCCGGCCCCCGGGCCTTAGTTTGCCTACCCATGGATTAGATCAGGGGTCAGCAACCTTTTTCAGCCATGGGCCAGTCCACCGTCCCTCAGACCATGTGGTGGACCGGACTATTTTTTTTGGGGGGGGGAATGAATGAATCCCTATGCCCCACAAATAACCCAGAGATGTATTTTAAATAAAAGCACACATTCTACTCATGTAAAAACACCCGGCAGGCCCCACAAATAACCCAGAGATGCATTTTAAATAAAAGGACACATTCTAGTCATGTAAAAACACACTGATTCCCGGATCGTCCATGGGCTGGATTTAGAAAGTAATTGGGCCGGATCTGGTCCCCGGGCCTTAGTTTGCCTATCCATGGATTAGATGATCCTCAGGTTCCCTTCCAACTCTATGATTCTATAAGATCATCATCCACTGTGCCTAGTCTACAAGCTATGAGTCAGTGTGTAGACCAAGGTTAGCCCATGATCCATGGGTTCAATGCAGGCCGCCAAGTTGCAGGAAGTGCCAAAAAAAACCTTCCAACTCTGTGATGCTATAAGATCATCTCATGTGCCTAGTCTATAAGCTATGAGTCAGTGCGTAGATCAAAGTTAAAATGTGACCCATGGGTTGGTTGCAGCCTGCCAAGTTGCAGAATGTGATCAAACAAAACCAAAACTCCAAAACACCAAATTGGCTAATAAATATTGAGAGCAGTTTACTCAATCAAACATGTTAAAATGAACACATTAAGGTGCAGCATGCAAATCCAAGCCTGTAAACACTCAATAAACTGATGGCATAATCCTGAGGCTAATGATAATGTCCTAGCGTAATCAAGTTATGCAAAAGTGTTGCAAATGGTACTCTACTGAACACGCAAAGTCTTTTGTGAGGGAACAGTCACAGTCAGGAAGAAAACATGGTCATGCGTGATGGTAGGCGAGGAGGGCCTATCTGCGATTACCATCATGCATGACCATGTTTTCTTGCCTGACTGTGACCGCTCCCTCACAAAAGACTTTGCGTGTTCAGTAGAGTACCATTTGCAACACTTTTGCGTAATTTGATTTGATGAGAATTTCAATCCTATTCGTAGGCAGTGAAATTGGGATTTTTTTTCAAATATTCTTCAAGGGAAGGAGGTGAAACTCTTCAACAGTTTGTTGTGAGAAGCTCATAATAATCAGCAGTGGTGGCATCAATACTTTTAAGTATTTTTCCCACAGTGGGGGTGGTTTTGCTGCAAACTAATAGTAGCAACAGCACGGCACTGTAGAGGAAAAATGGAAGCCACCTCACAGATGTTGGAGAATATTCAGATGAGAGAGGGAGAGAGAGAAAGAGAGAGAGAGAGAGAGAGAGAGAGAGAGAGAGAGAGAGAGAGAGAGAGAGAGAGAGAGAGTCCGTGCGCAAAATTGTCCTCTTTCAAAGTCCCAACTGCAAAAGAACATTTTCAGAATTTTTAACATAAAAATTTGCCTCAACATTCTCTCTACCCCATAAACACAATACAATGAGGCTGTGAGAAAGTGGGTCTTGCTTATTTCTGTCTAGAAAGTTTTCTTTGGGCTTACATTCCATTCCTCTGCTATTTTATAGTACTGTTAACAAAAGACCCCTTTTTAGTGTATACGCTGTGTCTCAGCAATAAAAAACCCTTCAAAGACTATTCCACATTTATAACATAACATACTGATAATTTATGGCGCTGTTACTCTCATTTAGGTTTTTATAGCTCATATTTATTACCCGGCAATGAAAACCACTGTTTATATTATGAATCAGTATGACATTTCTGACTAAAGTTCTGAGCATTTACCATTCTGAAACCAGGAGAGATACTCCTTCCAGTAATAAACTCTGAAGCAGGGGAAAATAAGAGCTCCACAATATATGGGTTGGCAAGGGAGTGAAGGGAGCAATTTTGGAATCGAGGGGCTAACACAGTCTTAGCTAGACCAGCCCTCGTCTCCTCGGTTTCTGCTTCATGAAGGAAGAGGCCCCATAACATATGCCATGACTAAGTCCAGATTTCATGTGGGATGCAGCAAAACCTAGATGCCAGTGCCTGAGACACTCCGCAGACGGGGGGGGGAATTAACTGACAGTAATAATTAGAACACTTAAAACTATGTTTACAACGAACAACTGCCTACACCAAGAGACTATCTCATCCTTGTTTATGTTAAGTCCGGTTCTGGAACTTATCCAAAACCTGTGCACTGTGCTCCGGCTTCAAGTAAACAGATGGCCGCATTCTCTCATGTAATGAATCATTTCTCCACATCGTCCGTGTGAACAACAGCAGTAGAAACAACAAGAAACCCACGAAGAAATGAATGGGGGGAAAGTGTAAAACATGAATGGAAGAGATGCTTGATGCAATTTTAATGCACCGGGACGGTGTTTCGTTCCCTTTCTTCTCCACCGCAGCTGCCAAAACACAGTTTGAGCTATTCTGCCTGCCTACAAATTACCGGCGTTTATGATAAGATTGATATAATAACCACAGATGCTATTTACTGCGAACAATGAATGTGTAATAAATAGGCACTTGAAACGACATCTTTCCTTTCTTTCTCTTTTTCTTTTTACCTTGAACACTTAGAATGCAACCGTGTGGTTACTATCATTAAGCAAGACTAGAATCTCGTCGGAGAGCTGGTTTACCATAAATATTCACAATGTTTCATTGTATTTCCATAACAAAACTCGGTGGCACATACATACCAGCAGCATCTTGCCTTCTCACACAATTCACTTTTCTCGGTATCATTTCGCCCACTCTGAATTCCTTTTGTCCATTTCATTTCTCCTTCCGCTTTCGGGAAGTGTGAGCTTTCCTTTGCTTAGGGTTAAAGGCTGCCAAGCCAAGTCTCCTCCTCAGCTGTAAGCTTCATAGACCCAGACCTACAGAGATAAATGGATGCGCAAGTAATTAAGGTGCTTTCGACAACTTTTAAACAAATCAGGGTTTTATGGACAGAGTGGAAAGGTGAATCAGAGTATTAAAAAAATGGAATTTATACCATGGAGGTTTTTATGTGTTCTTGCTGCTTGCTGAAGATTTGGCACCCAAGATTCATGGAACTTCATTTTATGGGAATGTTGGGCAACAAACATTCTGTGTCCAGTTCTGGCCACCACAGTTCAAGAAGGATACTGACAAGCTGGAACATGTCCAGAGGAGGGCAACCAAAATGGTCAAAGGCCTGGAAACGATGCCTTATGAGGAACGGCTTAGGGAGCTGGGTATGTTTAGCCTGGAGAAGAGAAGGTTAAGGGGTGATATGATAGCCATGTTCAAATATATAAAAGGATGTCATAGAGAGGAGGGAGAAAAGTTGTTTTCTGCTGCTCCTGAGAAGATAACATGTAGCAATGGATTCAAACTACAAGAAAGAAGATTCCACCTAAACATTAGAAAGAACTTCCTGACAGTAAGAGCTGTTTGACAGTGGAATTTGCTGCCAAGGAATGTGGTGGAGTCTCCTTCTTTGGAGGTCTTTAAGCAGAGGCTTGACAGCCACCTGTCAGGAATGCTTTGATGGTGTTTCCTGCTTGGCAGGGGGTTGGACTGGATGGCCCTTGTGGTCTCTTCCAACTCTATGATTCTAGGATTCTAAATTATGTTATTAGAATCTGTCCGTCATATTAACCCATCCATATGATATAGGGCTACTGTATACCCCATGAAAAGCCTCATCCCATTATATTCTCTGCAGCAATAACACAACTATGAAAGGTACAAGAACCCTGTCCTTCTTTGCATCTGTGAAATAATTCAATCTTATATATACGCATACGCAACTGGAGGGAAATTTGTACAAACGAAATGCCTCAAAAGGTGCAAGGAGCTTTTAAGGTGCAATGTCCGAAGTGCAAAAAGTTCAATATTATAAAGTCCGTAAGGTCTTTGAGGAGTCCGCGACTGCTGCTCCCAACGGGCGGCTAGCTTGTGTTGTCCCCGTTTCACTATAGTTTCTTCAGGGTCGGACGTCAATTATTTATACATGATACACTTAGTCGGGCTAACATGCTCTCAACCTCGACGGTTCAAAATGCTCAATAAATTCATCAGCATTTTACTGTGGATTTCTCCCCATAAATACATTTTTAATGTAGTTCTGACTAATGTACACAGCATATGTATTGGAATATGAAGTTGTGTACGCTAAATGGAGAGAAAGGTGAAGCATATACATTAGCAACACCGCTGGACATGGGAATGGGGAAAATGTATCTTCTTATACCCCTTGAACACCTGAACTTTTCAACTCCTACAGATTATTTCATCCCGTTGCACTTGTGTTACATGGGACACTTCATCGTTCCAATGTTAAAAATATCGCCTCAAAGCCTCCAGACCCACAGTGCTCTGTTTTCACCGTGCTTTCAGTTCTGGTTCACGAAGCTTCACCCAGTCACACGGGTGCATTGTACTGTTTCGTATTTTCCTTTGCAAATGAGCAGTTCTGCTTGCACACCGTCTGAATTTAAGAGCAATAAACATCCCAAAGTCTGGGGATCACAAATGAAGCGTAGGCTTTTGACCTTTTTGTTCCAAGGCTCCCTATCACGATTCACATTTATTAACAAGTGACAGTATTTTCTGCTTCGCTGCTCAGGTAGAAAACACTAACATTAATTGCACCACAAATCCTTTAAAACAACAACAACAACAATTCTGCCAGGAGCAGCTATTTTTCTTTTTTCTTTTTGGCCATAATTTAACATTTCTTAAGTTTCCTCGCAAAAAAAAAAAAAAAAAAAAGATACCGCATATGAATCTGGTTATTTCAGAAGCTTACATATTTTTATGACCACTGGTCCGTGAAAATTTCTATCATATGGTTAGTTATTATATGCTGATGAAGACAATAACAAAACAGTGGCAATCCCGGAACACTGTCCGTTGCCTTTGTGTTATTTCATAAGAAAAAATATATATCACTTTCAAACCATCATTGGCCGTTGTGTTGCTTATTTTTGGTGTCCATTGGCAGAAGGCAGGGAAGTCAACTGTAGAAGGAGCCAGAAACCAGCGACAAGTTCAGAAAGAACCCATTTCATCCAGTGCCATCTAACCTTAGTTTTATCCCAATAATCTTCTTTCCACTGAGTTCTATACAGGTGTAGATGCAACACAGAGCATAAGGATGAGCAAGGTGACAGCCAGAGCCACCATCCAGACTGGTAAGAAGGTGAGGGTGGCTAAGTTCAGGTCGATGGACCACTATCCCCAATGCTTAAATAAGACCAGAATTCAGCTGCCAAGATTTTGACTTGCACAGCCCATTTCTTCCATTTTGAAATAACTTCACTGGCTGCCTGTTTGATTTCTAACCCAAATCATAATAATAATAATAATAATAAATTTTTATTTGTACCCTGCCCTCCCCAGCCGGAGCCGGGCTCAGGGCGGCTAACAACAGCAAAAATCACAACAGAATATAAAGCCCATTAGTTAAAATACAAGTTAAAAACCAAATTAAAATGCCGATTCATTTTGCACCCATTACCAAAACAAAGGGAGGAAACCATCAGACTTTAAGTGTCCGACCTGAAGGCCAGGTGGAACAACTCTGTCTTGCAGGCCCTGCGGAAAGATGTCAAATCCCGCAGGGCCCTAGTCTCTTGTGCCAGAGTGTTCCACCAGGTTGGGGCCAGAACTGAAAAAGCCCTGGCCCTGGTTGACACCAGTCTGGCAGCCTTGTGGCTCGGGATCTCCAGCAGGTTATTATTTGTAGATCTTAAGGTCCTTTGCGGGGCATAATGGGAGAGGCGGTCCTGTAGGTACGAGGGTCCTAGACCGCATAAGGCTTTAAAGGTCAAAACCAGCACCTTGAACCTGATCCTGTACTCCACCGGGAGCCAGTGAAGCTGGTAAAGCACTGGATGAATGTGGTCCCACGGCAAGGACCCCGTAAGGAGCCTCGCCGCGGCATTCTGCACCCGCTGGAGTTTCTGGATCAACTTCGAGGGCAGCCCCGCGTAGAGCGAGTTACAATAATCAAGCCTGGAGGTGACCGTCGCATGGATCACTGTGGCCAGATCCGGGCGAGAAAGGTAGGGGACCAACTGCTTGATACGTCGGAGATGGAAAAATGCCACCCTTGCTGTGGCTGCAACCTGCGCCTCCATGGAAAGGGAGGCGTCGAAGGTTACACCCAAACTCTTGACAGAAGGCACTGGCACTAATTGGGCCCCCGCAAGAGATGGGAGTTGGCCCCCCAACCCCATGTCGCCCCGACCCAGCCAGAGGACCTCTGTCTTCGAAGGATTTAGCTTCAACCGGCTCCCACGCATCCATCCAGCCACAGCTTCCAAGCACCTGGTCAGTGTGTCTGGGACCAAGTCAGGGCGGCCGTCCATCGACAGATAAAGCTGGGTGTCATCAGCATATTGATGACAACCCAGCCCAAAACTCCGGACAATCTGGGCAAGAGGGCGCACAAAGATGTTAAAAAGCATCGGGGAAAGGATTGCGCCCTGCGGGACTCCACACACCAAGGAGTGCCGCGGCGACAACTCCCTCCCTAGTGCCACTCTCTGTCCCCGACCTGAGATAAAGGAGCGCAGCCATTGTCGGACTGTGCCCTGAATCCCCACGTCGGCAAGGCGGTGATCTAAAAGTTCATGATCGACCATGTCAAAGGCTGCTGACAAGTCTAAAAGGATCAGCAGTCCTGACCCGCCTTGATCCAGCTGTCTACGGAGATCGTCTGTTAGCGCGACTAAAGCCGTCTCGGTCCCATAACCAGGGCGAAAGCCGGATTGGAATGGATCCAAAGCCATTTGGATCATAGTGCTAGTGCTTGACTTTAAAAGACTTTAAAAGACTTTAAAAGAAGTCAGAACAGAGAGAGCTTTAAAGAGAGTTTTCTCTCCAAAAAGCAAAAAAAAGGAGAAGGAGAAGGAGAAGGAGAAGGAGAAGGAGAAGGAGAAGGAGAAGGAGAAGGAGAAGGAGGAGAAGGAGGAGGAGGAGGAGGAGGAGGAGGAGGAGTTGTTGAAGGAGTTGTTCTGTCATTCTGCCTAGTTTTCCTAGGGTCAGATTGCCTTTTTCCTTACAACTCTATGAAACAGAGACTTAAGTGCTGGGATGGGACAGAACTGTGCTTCAATCCACAGTCAGTCATGGAGTTCATTGAGTTGCCCTGGGTCTCTGATTCTTTGGAAGTAAGGTAGTTTTTTTTCCTATTTATAATTTTAGTAAATATTTTATACTTGATGTCAGCAACGTAGAGGCTTTTACCATAAAATGGTATGCAAATTCTGAATGATAAAGATGAAAAGAATAAATAAATATTCTTTTCAAATAATTTTTATTAGGTTTTGTAGTAAAACCAACCAACAAACAAACATCTACAAACAACAAACATACAAAAAAAATCTTCTTTTCTAACATATTATCTAATATATACTCACACAGTATAAACACAACAAAAATCTCATTTCCCCCTCTATTTTCTTTAAACATCTATAGTGTGACTTCCTCACGTCCCTCCCTCTGCGTTTCATTTTATATCATCTTAGTAATCTCTTAACATCTTTAAACATTGTTTATATTCTTTATAGTATAAAGAATAAATAAATAGAGGAACAGATGAGTACTTTTCTATAGAGTTTATTAATTTGCCATGACTAGTACAATAAACTCAACAAATTTTATTTAGAGCTTGTTGTGGAATGAGATAATGGTTTCCAAATCTGAGTAAAAGTGAGAATGTTTTTATTTTACTCTTACTTAAAACAAAACAAAACAATGCACCTAAGTTCATTAAAGGTAAAGGTAAAGGGACCCCTGACCATTAGGTCCAGTCGTGACAGACTCTGGGGTTGCGGTGCTCATCTCACTTTACTGGCCGAGGGAGCCGGCATACAGCTTCCAGGTCATGTGGACAGCATGACTAAGCCGCTTCTGGCGAACCAGAGCAGCGCACGGAAATGCCATTTACCTTCCTGCTGCAGTGGTACCTATTGATCTACTTGCACTTTGACATGCTTTCGAACTGCTAGGTTGGCAGGAGCAGGGACCAAGCCACGGTAGCTCACCCCGTCACATGGATTCGAACCGCCGACCTTCTGATCGGCAAGCCCTAGGCTCTGTGGTTTAACCCACAGCGCCACCCACGTTCATTAAACCAACCATTAAATCAGGCTTCCTCAACCTCGGCCCTCCAGATGTTTTGAGACTACAATTCCCATCATCCCGGGCTTCCGGTCGGCGATGCCGGAGGAGACGGTCGGGGGGACATGTCGCTCCTGACATTCCCCCGTCCGACTGGGAAAAGGGGACACTGTGTCAGCGCCGCAATCCCCAAAACCCCCGGGAAGGGCGTCCCGGGGTCTACAGGACCAGCATAGGCTCGGACGCCGGACCTGCTCCCCGGGAGACCGCAGCAAGGTCTCCCGAGCGCGAGCGGGCGGCGGAGCCACAGGGTCCGCTAACTCCCCGTCGGGCGAAGCTGCGAGACCGACTCCTCGGAGCACGCTGATTTCTCCAAGACCTGCAAATTGGAATCGTGAGTAAAATGCAGCAAAAAGGAAATTTGGACTGGATTGGAACGAAAACACGGAGGTCCGTTCCTTTCCATTGATACAGTGAAACAGGGAATAGCTACAGTTGCACTGATAAGGATTGAATTGACTCTTTTGTTATACGGCTTTAAATTAACCCTTGAGCCTCCCCTGGTCCTGGGGGAAGCAGAAGGAACTGTGATAGAACTGTGGATTATTTTAAGTTGAAAAGTTTGTGAAATTCATAAGAGGAAAAGTTGGGAAAAGTTTTTTAGAAGTTTTTAAAAACACAAAACTGCGATTAAAGAAAATGGCGATGAAACCGGATATTACTTGGCAAACTGTGCTGGAGAAGATGCAGGAATACATTGCGGAACTGAGAGAGAGGAATGCGATGGGAAAGTCTGTGGATGAGATAAGGCAAAACCCAAACACTGTGCCGGCTGAACCAGATGTACAAAAAATCAAGGAAGTGACAGGATCCGTCAAGGCTGGACAACGAAAGACTATTTCGGCAAGCATCAGCTGCAGGAAGAGATTTTACAACCGAAAAAGAAAATGTGCTGTCACTTCAAGAAGCAAGAGAAGAACCAAAAGAATCATAAGGAAAAACAGCACATTGATACCGATTGACAAGCAGAGGAAGGGAAGCCGAGACGAGCTGATTACAAATTGGGAAGGCAGGTTACGGTTTTTGGAAAAGGCCTTTTTGGAGGATACAATGCAGGACTCCCTCTGGTTGTGGGTCTCACAACCAGCAGGCATTGGATAAGAACTGTTAAAGTTACGGCTTGATTTGTGGACTTATGGTTTTTGATTTATGGACACGCCAGGGATTGTAAAAAATTATGATAAGCATGATAAGTAGTTAATATTGTAAATAACAGCTGTGTACCCGGGGACCGGGGGAGGCAAGAGGGATGTAGATGAAGAGATATAAGTGATTTAAGGGATTTAAGATATGATAAGTTTGAAGATTGAAGATTGATATTAGGAAAATAATTATTGGATTATGAATTTAGGAACCTGTTAAAAAATGGATATATGCAAATAGTTGGAAAACAATGGAGTGGACGAGAGGAAGCATGACAATGATTGTAACAAAAGTGAGCTGGCCTGAATTGGGGCCAGACAAATATTGTAAAATCAATAAAAATTATTTGAAAAAAAAAAAAACAATTCCCATCATCCCTGACCACTGGTCCTGCTAGCTGGAGATAATGGGAGTTGTAGGCCAAAAACATCTGGAGGGCCGAGGTTGAGGAGGCCTTCATTAAATGCTTAATTTCCCCCACTGAGGATGAGTACATCCTGTGGAGTACATCCATTGTTGTTCCACTGCCTTTCTGCCCACGCCTTTTAACTTTCAAGCTCTGGAGTTTCTTGTCAGGAACATAAAGTATTACACACTTCTCCAAATCCCCAGACTCATCTTGCCCTACTTACGTGACCCAGGGTCCATCAATCATTCAATCAACTTGGTGTGTGCATGTCCTCTTGAGTGTGGCATTGCAGTTTATGTACAACAAATCTCAAGTTGCAGCACATAAAAGCTGCTGGTTAATAAGCTAAAGCAAACCTTTGACTGAGCTTTCCCTTTGTCTTGCATCTAGATTGAATGGTGTAAAATAGGCTCAGGGAGAAGGTTTTGTGGGCTCAGGAATGGTGAGTCCATGGTGGGGTATGCAGACAGCAAATAAATACCCAGAAATGTGTGTTGGAGGAAAATTGGCCACAACTTGATTACAGATGGAAAGCTTTGGTGCAGGGACTGAGCATATATTCATTGATCAACCAGCTCACCTGCTCGTTGATGAAGAATTGGGGATATCCAAGTAAAGTGGTCCCTCTACAGTGGTGAATTGTATCTAGGTAAAGGTAAAGGGACCCTTGACCATTAGGTCCAGTTGCGGCCGACTCTGGGGTTGCGGCGCTCATCTCGCTTTATTGGCAGAGGGAGCCGGCGTACAGCTTCCGGGTCATGTGGCCAGCATGACTAAGCAGCTTCTGGCGAACCAGAGCAGTGCACGGAAATGCCGTTTACCTTCCCGCTCCAGCGGTACCTATTTATCTACTTGCACTTTGATGTGCTTTCGAACTGCTAGGTTGGCAGGAGCAGGGACCGATCGATAACAGATCACCTCGTTGCGGGCATTTGAACTGCCGACCTTCTGATCGGCAAGTCCTAGGCTCTGTGGTTTAACCCACAGCGCCACCCACGTCCCAGATAACTAGGTAAAGGTAAAGGGACCCCTGACCATCAGGTCCAGTCGTGTCCGACTCTGGGGTTGCGGCGCTCATCTCGCTTTATTGGCTGAGAGCCGGCGTACAGCTTCCGGGTCATGTGGCCAGCATGACAAAGCCGCTTCTGGCGAACCAGAGCAGCACACGGAAATGCCGTTTACCTTCCCGCCGGAGCGGGTACCTATTTATCTACTTGCACTTTGACGTACTTTCGAACTGCTAGGTTGGCAGGAGCAGGGACCAAGCAACGGGAGCTCACCCCATCGCGGGGATTCGAACTGCCGACCTTCTGACGGCAAGCTCTAGGCTCTGTGGTTTAACCCACAGCGCCACCTGGGTCCCTTGGTGTAGGTACTGAACATATATTCATTGATCAACCAGCTCACCTGCTCGTTGATGAAGAATTGGGGGTATCCAAGTTAAGTGGTCCCTCTACAGTGGTGAATAGCATCTAGTGAACCTCAATTGACGGTGGGCAGGGGCACTGTGGCTCTTCAGCCCACAAGTGGGGCATCGGACAGAAAGCATTGCCCTCCAAGATATCTTATCCCTCCAGAGCAGACCCTGGTCTTAGCGTTAAAACAGAAGAGGACCAGTTGATCTCCAAAAGGGGGCAGGGTGGTATTTCTTAATCTTGACGTGGTGATGGATGACTCAGGTCCGTATAAACTTTGCACATTTTATCCAGAATTATGTTCTGTTAACCTGCATTGTGTACACTCAGATTTCAATATGTTTAAATGCATTTTGATAGAATCACAATAATGGAAAATCAGGGCTCTAGCATATGTGAGGGAGCTCCAGCTCAGGGAAGCATATAGGGATGGAGATATGGCTGTAGCCAGTGAGCTTGCCCCTCTAGCCCCAGCACCCAGGGTATCGCTTACTGTGTATGGAATCAGAATGTTTGAAGAGAGCTTTTACTAAAGATAGAAGACTCTTAGTCACTGAGAGAAGTCTTGCTAATTTAATTGTGAAAGCAGAGAAGTATAATGAGCTTCATAGACTGCGAAACACAAATTTGTTTTGGGGTTTTTAATTGCACATTTTTTCTACCTCGTCAGTGATTTGTGATACTTATAAAGCTCTTATAAGAGGACATATACTGTCTTATATTTCCTGGTTAGGAGGTAAAGGGAGAGAGGTTGTTTTTTGAAAGAAAGAAAGAAAGAAAGAAAGAAAGAAAGAAAGAAAGAAAGAGAAAGAAAGAAAGAACAACAACAGAACTATTTATTATTTCAATTAGACTTCCGGAATAGGGAACACAAGCAACTTTCTTCTCGAATAGTTAGTGAGCAATTGGGATTAGAATTTATTTTTCAAAAATGCCATTTGCGAAGCAAAGATACTTTGAGCTGGGGAATAAATCAGACAGATCATTAGCATGAAAGCTTTGAAACAAACCGCAACAGAAATCTGTACACATACAGAAAGTTAAAGACAGGCATAATAATGATATTGTGAGAATGCTAAGATCCTAAAGGAATTATCTCCATGCTATTTGAAGTGGTATACACCAGAAGGACCAAATTCATGGATGGTTGACTCATCTGGAGTTCCCAAATTATTATTCATGATTATTTATTATATCATTCTTCATTTGAAGAATGCATTTTTTTTAAAAAAAATATTTGGCAAAATATGCTGCCCACAATATCCACCTTCGCTCTGCCTAATGATGAAAAGTCTAAGCCATGGGTGGGCAACCCTGTTTCAGCCCGAGGCCTACAATATCTTCCAGGGGGCACATGTTAGTGGAGGGAGAGGCTGGAAGCAAAAATGGGCAGCCAAATGACTGTGAATGTTAACTTACTACATTCAGTTAGTTTCCACACACACTCAGACACCCCTCTCTATCCTTCATCCACACAAGCAAGAGGCATTATCAGAGTTCAATGACACACTCCAGCCAGCTACAAACACTCAAGGAAGGTGTCAAGAATAGTTCATGAAGGGTGTGGCCTGGGAAAAGTGGGTGTGGTTGGGGAGGGGTGTGGCCTGGGGAAAGTGGGTGTGGTGGGGTGTGGTCTTGGAAAAGTGGGTGTGGCTGGGGAGGGGTGTGGCTGGGGAGACTCCCAAGGGCCAGATAGAGAGATTTGGAATGGCACATTTGGGACTCCCCTAACCTTGCATAAGCAAAGGCAGGAAATTGTAGGAAACCAAAGCAGATCTCTTAGCTCTTTTTTTCTGAGTCATGCAGAATGATGCGGCAGTTTCACCCTCGAAGCCCTAGTGGTGAAGTAGACTCCACACACAAGTCTTTTAAGATGACTCTTTCCTTGGAGGATGCAACTATTAAAAGCAGTATTATGAAGATATACGAAGTCCAATGCAACGTGTTTCACTCTCTTGAGCCCAGGAGAGGGTCTTCTTGCTTCTAAAACTCCTTTGAAGCAGTCCATAAATTATAACTTGTCTGCCCTCACCAGCTCCTCCGAGCAGCATGTTCTTGGAGTCTGCAAACTCAGTGCAACAACCACCCAATCTCTAATTCCCACCGCTTCTATCACTATCTAAGACACACACATACTCACATTTAAAGGTAATGATTTTAAAGGTAACAAATTCAGCATTTCTGTGACCTTGATTGGAGTAAGAAGATTTTGCAGCTGTTACATTACGTTGCATGGGTTTTCTATTTCCCCAATACAATGTACTGTATACTTTGCAAAATACATTTTCTAATAAATACAAGCACCAGTACAAATACTAACAAGATCCAGATTCAATACTGTAAGCTCTTACATTTTCTGATGCACTTAGTGTAATTCAGCAAAGAATTGGCTTCCTTCTCAAGAAGTTAATCCAAATAAGATACAGGGCATTTAGTTCGCAATTTATCTTCAGATCACTTAAAAAAGAAAGCTCTATCATGTGTAGGAAGGAGTTATCAGAGGGTGGCATAAAATAAGCAAGAGGAAAATATATTATCAGGAGCCTTGGACGTATGGGATAGCGCAATATATAAATGTGGAGGTTTGCTGCAGGAACTGTTGTGTTAACACCCAATGATTACAGTCACTTTTACAAGGCGCTGCCATTATTGGGAGGCAAACCTTTGTGAAAGAGTTTGATGCAGCATCAACGTGCCTGAAGACAGGTGTGTTATAGTCAGATTGATGCATTTCCCCAAACGTATAACATTCATAATTAATACCTAAATTAATTCCAGTGCTACTAACAAGCACATTTGGTGGAAGCCGATAATTATCTGCAGCATTGTATTTAAACACTTGGAACACCCAGGGAAGTGAGTGGTGAGTCATCAACTATTTTCTTAAAAGAGATCATGCTTACAAGCACATGACAATTAATAAACAGAATTTGCACTCTAATTGCCACCTGCAAGGGACCCAGGTGGCGCTGTGGGTTAAACCACAGAGCCTAGGGCTTGCTGATCAGAAGGTCGGCAGTTCGAATCCCCGCGATAGGGTGAGCTCCCGTTGCTCGGTCACAGCTCCTGCCCACCTAGCAGTTCAAAAGCATGTCAAAGTGCAAGTAGATAAATAGGGACCGCTCCGGCGGGAAGGTAAACGGCGTTTCTGTGCGCTGCTCTGGTTTGCCAGAAGCGGCTTAGTCATGCTGGCCACATGACCTGGAAGCTGTACGCCAGCTCTCGGCCAATAAAGCGAGATGAGCGCCGCAACCCCAGAGTTGGTCACGACTGGACCTAATGGTCAGGGGTCCCTTTCCCTTTACCTTTACCTGCCACCTGCAATTGACTTCTAAATCCGGTTGTTTATTTCTCCTGGTAGTATAATGCATCTTTGGTCCTACAAAACCTTATTACACGTCATTGTCACTTTTCTTTCTTTGCTGTCACAGACTCCAATAGGAGTGACAGGAGCAATGATACGAATGATCATATTTCATGGGTTGCTTTGAAGGAGGCATTGACAGGGGTGCAAATCCAGTGCCATATTGCACATTTCTCTTGTATGAAACTTTCATCTTAGCATATGGCTTTTCTTTCTTTTCTCCCCCCCCCCCTTTCTTCTTTATTTCTGGGTCAACAGTTTCTTTAGTCTTGACAGCAACAACAACATTTACACTGTTTGTTAAACAAATTAAAGTACAGTTGCAATGCGAGAGAGCTTTACATAGAAACTCTTGTCGTTTCCAATATTAAAAGTGCCAGAACAACACTGTTGCTGGGATAGAGGATGAAACCCCGTTTGCTGGTAAACTAAACACCTACGATAAATATTGGAAGCATTGCAGCGGGGACTGATTGATGGATTGCCAATATTGATAATCTTTTTAAAAATTCTTTTTTGAGGCAGCTCTGGTGTTTAGGTCAGTCTAGAGTTGAGAGATCAGCTGTTGTGCTTGAGGAGAGAACACGGTAGCTGCCCTTTAACAGCGAAACTACAGTAACCTTGGAAAAACCAAACCATGGTTTGCCCAGAAATAATACAATGGGAAAGAGGATTGTTTGCATTCTAGGAGAGACTCAGCTGGTGCTCCAGGTCTGAATGAAGAGGAAGTGGTAGTGATGATTTGGTGGTTATTGGCAACAGAGAATCAATGGAGAGATGTTCCACATTAATTAGAGGAATGACTATAGAGGTAGAGACCATGCTTTGCATTCAAAAATTCCCAACTTCAATTCCTGGCAATTCCAAGTAGTGTAAGGAAGATGCATGTCTGAAAATCTGGAGAGCCATTGCCAGTCATTATAGACCAGCCTTGTCCAATCTGGTACCCTCCAGGTCAGTGTTTCTCAAACTTGGCCCTCCAGCTGTTTTTGGACTACAATTCCCATCATCCCTGACTACTAGTACTGCTAGCTAGGGATGATGGGAGTTGGATCTCCAGCTGTTTTGGATTACAACTCCCATCATCCCTAGCTAGCAGGACTAGTGGTCAGGGATGATGGGAATTGTAGTCAAAAAACAGCTGGAGGGCCAAGTTTGGGAAACACTGCTCCAGATGTTGTTGTATTCCAACTCTTATCAGCCCAAGCATACATGACCAATGAGAGCTGCAGTCCAAACCATCAGGGTGGCAGCAGTTTATGGGTGTCTGGTCTAGCCAATTCTGAGCTAGATAAGTCATTGGTCTGACTCCCAGTATAAGGCATAAGCACCAGTTCTCCCCTGCCAACATCACAATGCAACCACCGTACTGGCAATCCTGTGTTTGCAACGTATAATATGATGATGAGTGTCTAGTAAATAGTCAAAACATCCAGCTGAAGTTTTATGGCTGTCATTTTGGGGTGATCATTAACTCACCGCAATTCCATTCTACCATAATAACAGGAGACTGTTCCATTCTTTGAGCGGTCAGGACATGTAGCATATTTTGTGAAAATACACTGAGTGTTAGCAAGGTTCCTTTTGCAAGGCAGCCCTAATTAAAGGCTGAGTCAATCTCTGTGCCTTTGCTGGCGGTGAGCATTAAAATATGTTTTGTGCCTTAATCCAGATGACAGGGAAAAGGAATGGTTTCTAATACATCTTTCTTTCTTTCTTTTTCATTCTGATTGTGCTGAGGCAGTGGCAATGCTGGAAGGAACGGTGGTTTGTGGAAGGAAATGTGCTAAGAGGCCAGATATGAAAAAGAGTGATCTTAACGACTACACCTTGTGGCTAGACAGGAATCAAATTACCTCTGAGGAGATAACATCGAAGCCTTATAAATCAAGACAAAATACCGATTTTCTAGAGAAGGAAATATACGGCTTCCACGAGACCAGCTGAGCAGAAGGGAGAATGCACTTAGGGTAATTTCTTTTGAAATAACTTGAAGTAGGGTTAACAGATTCTTAATACGACGCAACTGAAATGCAGCACGTAATCAGAATCCTATTTTCTGAGAATTGGAAAGGATCTCCTTTCTCAAGGTCACAAGTGACCTTCACATCAAACAGAGTCTCAGGATGGAAGATGCTAGACATAATGTTTCTGGATTGTGGAAAGCAAATTGCCATGGCAATAGGTGGGCTAATAGATAAATATTTGGATGAATCATGCAGTGAACATAAGATCAGACCAAAGGCTCATTTATTCAGCATTCTGTTCCCACAGTGGCCAACTAGATGCTGATATGGAGCCCACAAACAGCAGCATTCACCTCACCTGTGATTCCATCTGCTGATATTCAGAGGTGAAACTCCTCAAATACTGGAGGTAATGCACAGCCATCATGGCTATAGGTTATTGGCAGTTGCCTGGGGAGAGATCCATCAGGGCTCCAGTTGCATGCAGACATGCCTGTTGATATTAAGCAAAGTTTGAATTACCTGGGACGGGGTGAGCTCCTATTGCTCGGTCCCAGCTTCTGTCAACCTTAGCAGTTCGAAAGCACGTCAAAGTGCAAGTAGATAAATAGGTACCACTCTGGCGGGAAGGTAAACGGTGTTTCCGTGCACTGCTCTGGTTCACCCTGCTGGCCACATGACCCGGAAGCTGTCTGCGGACAAACGCCGGCTCCCTCGGCCTATAGAGCGAGATGAACACGCAACCCCAGAGTCGTCCGCGACTGGACCTAACGGTCAGGGGTACCTTTACCTTTATCCTGTTTAAAGTGTGCAACCATTTCGGTCTTCAATGCAGTGAGACGAAACCTACTCTGTGATTGGCAGTTCCCTAGCAGAGAGGCTTGTCCTTTACACGCAGATATAACTGTTTTGCAATGTAACTACAAGAGAGAAGATTTTCATAAACATCTGTTGCGGAACAATAGTGCTTTGAAATGTGAGAATGCATTCTCTCACCATAAAATTAAACATTCCAGATGAAGAGGAAGCTTGGAAAGTGACGTGCATGGTTGTCCTCAAGAAAGTCAGTAAATGGTTACACTTTGCTCACTGCTTAGCCCTCTAATCATAGCTGCCAACCCTACCTTTTTTTGCAGGAAACTCCCTTATTCCAATGCCGTTTCCTGCTGCTATCCCGGATTGTTGATATCCCTTAAATTTCCCGGATTTCAAAGGAAGCAGCTCCTCTCCCTCCCTGCCGGCCAGGGAGGCTCCTCAGCTGCGTTGCTCGGCTGCCAATAAGGAGTCTGAGACCGACTGGGGGCGGAGCTTGCATGCCTTGTGCAGCCAGACCCTTACGCCCAACCAGACAGACAGCCTGTCTGCCATCTATGCGCTCGCTCTTTCGCTCACCCGTTCACGCGCAGCCTCTGGAGCGCAGAGTGGCGAGGCTACTTGGTGCCATTGCACCCCCCCCCCTCGAAGCATCCCTTATTTTCAAATCTGAAAGTTTGGAAAAATCCCTTATTTTCAAATCTGAAAGTTGACAGCTATGCCTCTAATGGTTCCAGGCACCTGCATCAATTGACTACTCCTCTTGACTCGTCAGATCTGGTATATCCCACCCCCTAAGGTCATTGTCACAGTTCAGGCAATGGGATAGCATTTGGAGCTGTGGATTTGGAAACAACGCCCCCACACCCTGACCAAAAGGCAAAGTCCTTGCCCAGATATTGATGGAATAGATTCAAATCAGGTCCATCTATTCAATTTGAAGGATCCCCTTTTGTAGTCCTATGTTTGGAGTTCATTTCTTAAAGACTGTGAATGCTAAAGTCAGATGCACCTTTCAGATCTGTCATGGTTTTGATAACACCATGATCTATAATAATAATAATAATAATAATAATAATAATAATAATAATAATAATAATAATAATTTTATTATTTGTACTCCACCTATCTGACTGGGTTGCCACAGCCACTCTGAGCAGCTCCCAGCATATATAAAAACATAACAAAGCATTAAACATTAAAAACATTTTAAAAAAAACTACTACAGAGGGCTGCAATCTCTGTAGAGATTGTTGGGGCGGGGCATTGGGGACATTTAATCATGGAAACCAACCAAAGGGTTCTAGTCCATGCTCTGCTTCTGAAGATCCACTCAAATATTTTGGGATCTACACATCTTGCAAACTTTGGATTGATCTCCATCACACACACAGAGAGAGGGGGGAGAGAGAGGGAGAGGAAGAGGGATTTGGTATTTCTGGTGAAATTGCTCAAAACAAATATGCTTTAAAATGGCTCAGTTACAAACGAGGTGCAAAGTCATTGTCTGCCCATCACTATTTTCATTATTCTTTGATTGTGGGGAAAATAGAAGTACCAATAGCTGGAGACTTGTGCATAAGGTGTAGCAATGGCACAACAGGACTAGGACAGAGTAGATATTTTGCTAATGTGAAGATGGTACTGAAAAGCTGCTGCTGAGGCCATAATTAAGTTAGTAACATGAAAGTTTGCCTTAAGGATAATTGAAATCAGTATGTTTGCTTGAGGTGATATTATTGCTTACAAACATAAAAAGGAGCAGACTATTTTTGCACACTAATAACACAAAGCTTAAGGTAACAGCTATAATGTCTACTCTAACCAATTTGGCCTTATGGGCATGAATGCAAGAATAATTTGGGACGCTTTCCAAAGTTAATCAGCATTTGCAATATTGTTCTCATTAAACTGCAAGCAAACTAGTTACGTTGCGAGTGTCACCATGGAAATAAGAAGATGTGGCACAAGGTGAAGTGTGTTAAAATGAAGGCCATTTTATTCAGATTATAAACAAATGAAAAGCCCCTGATGTTGGGAAATGTTGAGGGCACAAGGAGAAGGGGACGACAGAGGACAAGATGGTTGGACAGTGTTCTCGAAGCTACCAACATGAGTTTGACCAAACTACGGGAGGCAGTGGAAGACAGTGCCTGCCTCCCGTGCCTGGCATGCTCTGGTCCATGGGGTCACGAAGAGTCAGACACGACGACTAAACAACATCTGCAGGGGGACATTCTGTGCAGGTAACTAATCAACTACCAATCAAAGTGAGACATGCCCTCTCCCTTAAGCCCCACTCATTCGGGTGAGTAGGGTGGCTTTCTTGATATTGTAGGACCTTTCCTACAATACTGTTCCCCAAGGTGATCCTTACCATACCAACAGGCCTCCCAACATTAGAAGGAAGCACCAGGATTTCTGCCCCTCAAGGTGCCTAAAGATGCTCTCCTAACCTTACTCCACCTGTTGCATTCCCACAATACCTGCCACTGAAGAGGAAAAGCTTAGCCCCCCTTCCCCTACCTGCTGAGAGTAAAGTTGTACAGGTCATGCTGCCAAGAAAATATCATTGCTCCAATTGGACAAGTAAATTTCATCCAGTTTATGGGAACCAGCCCTTGTATATTTCATCTCAGGATAATGCATAGTGTCGTCCTCATTGCTAGGCAGGTTGATACAGATCTCCCCATTCACTTCCACCCTTGCCTAATTATGTCACTTAGAGTCACCATCTCCCCTCCACACTCTCCTGGGCAAAATATGCGACCGAACTATGGTCACTTCCAGCCAATAATGCCGAAGAGCACAAAATCCAACCATGCCAACATTTGCCCTTTAGGATCCCCAAATGGTTACCACCCAAATGAACCACTAACAGGTGAGGGGGTTTCCTCGGGAGACGAAGGTGGAACCATGTTGAAAAAAGGTATTCTACATCTGCTCAGTTACTGAACTATTGCAAACTCAGTGCTAATGGGATTTTGTGACTAGCCCACGCAGCCATACTCTGGCCACATATGAGCACTCTCCCACTCCAACCACCTATGGACAGGAAACAATATTTTGACAATGTAAGTATCATAAAATCATGTTGACTTCTTTGGGGACATAATAGAAGACCAGGATGCCTCTAATTTCCAGTGGCCCAAGGTCTGAATACCTGCTCTGTAGGTGTCAGGGATCTGCCTCCCCCTGCCAGTCCAGCTATGAGTGTTTATAGGGAGCAGCCACCTGTTCTGACTACTGACTCATCTGCGAGTGAAACCAGCAGTTCCTCGGGGGAGAAACAGTTAGTGGCTAGGAGGGAAGGAGTGCCAGGGCTCCAGAGATATAGTGAGAGGCCTGGCACCACTCAGCAGGCTCGGACGGAGGGGGAGTCGTCAGGTCCAGCGCAGAGATTACGTAGGAGGAAGAGGTGATGTCGGCTGCCAAGAATGCTGTGTTGGCGCCAAAATCGGAGGGAGGCACTTCCGGATTCTGCTAGTGAGTGAACAGACATGATAAGATTCAGCTCTTCACTGTATATAATTGAGCACTGATTAAAAGAACTAAAAGACAGATGGCGTGGCTCTCTTATTGAACAACCGATGAGGGGGAGGACCTGACAGCCGGGTACCCCAGGTACTCTGCAGTTGATGTAGCCCAATATGAAAGGAATAGGTGATGGCTTGGTTGGGGTCCCCGCTGAACGAAGTGGGATGAGGTGGAGGGAACTGAGAGTAATAGAGGAGCAAGCTTATGCATTATGACATCAGAGAACAACAGAAGGGCAGGAAGTCTGCCCCTGCTCCCCCCACAATTCTAATAAGGTGAGTAACAAAGCCTGAATAGAACTAAACAGAGCAGTGGAGGATTCTTAATGCTTTCCGAAACAAGACTGGGAAATTTGGAACTTTGGGGTCTCAGCTAAGGAGAATTCAGATAAAGAGAATGTCAGGAACATGCCTCTTCAACCATATAATTGAAAAGGATTGTCTAAAAAGATGAGAATGTAGAGAGGGGTGGAAACAGTACTTTACTCGAGACTTTCTTAACAACCTCTCAATGAAAAGGTCACACTTGTACAATCAGATTGAACAAGCATGTTCATCTGTTTCAACAATGCTGGCAGATGTTTCATGCGTGTTTTTTTCTTTTCTTTTCTTTTTGGGAAACTGGACAGTGAGGGAGTGATTTTTTTTCTTTCCTAGAAAAATGTATGTGCAGCATTTAAATATAACATTTGAATAGATAATAAAGAAACCTTACTTCATTTTGTTTTAAATTATTTCAAGTACTTTCACTGCCATGAGCATGAGTGTTCCACTGTGAACAGAATGGCCAAATGATATATAAAAGTGTCAGAGCTAAAATAAATCTTTTTATGACTTATTCAACGTTCATTGGTTTCAATAAAAATCCATTGCAGTGTAGTCTGACCTATGAACTTACATATTTGCAAATACTGACTATGATTTGGAAGGGAGTGGGTAGATATCCTTCACATCGACTATTTTTCCTCCTCACAATGTCCTCTCAAAAGTAACTCTTTTTAAAGAAACAGACACATAATTGTTGTTGTTGTTGACTTAACATAGTTCCAGCCTGCCTTTTTACAATTTATGCTTTCCAGCATGTTCAAATGAAGTTTCTTACATTTAGAGCAAAACACTACATGTCGATATACCACCCTAGAATACCGGAACAGACTCTCTTAACATGTGCTTGATGCCTACTCATGTTCTGTTCCCAGGGTGGCCAATGCAGTTCCTTCTAGATGCTGTTAGACAACAACTCCCATCATTCCTGACAATTGGCAATGTCCACTGGGGCTGATGGGAGTTCTAATCCACTACATCTGGAGGGTACCACACTGGCAATTAATGTACTGGCAATTAATGTAGTGGCTTCGACAGTGCGGCAGTGATTAACCTCTTCTCGGGAACATCTGCTCTCCCCCCTGATGAAATCTAGGCAAAAAGTACCTCCAGGCTGGGGAGGTTCCTGTTAATATTTGCATTGTAAATGTATTTCACAAAGAATACACAGTAATGGAGAAAGGAGTTGGATGGTTACTTGATTCTTTGATTGAGAACATGGGAGCATGGTGACTCCAGGCACTGTCTGAAGGAGTTTGCGAGGACAGGCAAGCTATGAATTAATGAAGGAGTTCCGAAAGCAAAAGGACTAAACCCTCTCTTGGGCTCAAGGGGGGCACACATTCTCTCTCTCTCTCTCTCTCTCTCTCTCTCTCTCTCTCTCTCTCTGTGTGTGTGTGTGTGTGTGTGTGTGTGTGTGTAAAGGTAAAGGACCCCTAGACTTTTAAGTCCAGTCAAAGGCAACTATGGGGGTTGCGGCGCTCGTCTTGCGTGAGGCCAAGGGAGCCAGCATTTGTCCACAGACAGCTTTTTGGGTTACGTGGCCAGCATGACTAAACCACTTCTGGCGCACAGAGGACCATGACAGAAACCAGAGCACACAGAAATGGTGTTTACCTTCCCACCGCAGTGGTACCTATTTATCTACTTGCACTGGTGTGCTTTAGAACTGCTAGGTGGGCAGAAGCTGGGACAGAGCAATGGGAGCTCATCCTGTTGCATGGATTCGAACTGCCAACCTTCCAATCAGCAAGCCCAAGAGCTTGTTTCTTGTTCAGCCATTACCAACCTGACAAGTAGAGATTTATCTTCAAGTCTTGCATAAAATGTCTGTTTTATCACAAAAACCCACAGTTCCTCCCACCGACAGATTGATGACAGAATATTCACAGGAGGGGCCTTGATGGTGAATAATCCATGCATGTTGACTCAGAAGTAAACACTGTTGAGTTAAATGGCATTACTCAGAAGTAAACACCGTTGAGAAAATGGCATTGGGATTGCAATTCTGCATTTCCAAGGCCATCCATGGTTTTGTTGATGCTGTTTAGTCGTGTCCGACTCTTCGTGACCCCACGGACCAGAGCACGCCAGGCACTCCTGTCTTCCACTGCCTCCCGCAGTTTGGTCAGACTCATGTTGGTAGCTTCGAGAACACTGTCCAACCATCTCATCCTCTGTCATCCCCTTCTTGTGCCCTCCATCTTTCCCAACATCAGGGTCTTTTCCAGGGAGTCTTCTCTTCTCATGAGGTGGCCAAAGTATTGGAGCCTCAGCTTAGAACTTAGAACTAAATTGCGCTCAATCCAATGAAATTTGGGGTTGTAGGATTGCAGCCCTGCGGTTGTATTCAACACTGCTGTTCCATTTGTGTGACAAACCTCCTCCACTTGCACAATGGAATTCTCCTCTCCTTTTGCCTGCAGCACCCTGTGTGCCCTCACTGGATACAACCCCATGTCTGTTGAAATGGTTTAGGGCAGCAAATGCTGTTTCTAACATGGGGGAATGGAATGCGTCATTGCACGTTAGGCTTTAGGACAAACTTGCCAGCTGACTAGCTTTCCAGGGCTTTGTGAAGCTACAGTGTTGGTCCCTGACCATACCTGTCAGTTCCTTATTTCCTTTCTCTCCCATCCATATGTCCATTTCAATTAGGCAGACTGTCAGTGAATCTGGACCCAACTTGCCTGCCATCTGGTTTATACGCTGCTGCTGTTGCAGTGTGCTTTATTTCATTTAATTGTCTCCCGTAATGAGTTATATTTATCTATCCTTCTATTTGTTGCGCTTTTATTTATTTTAAAACTTTTCGTGCCATCTTTGTGAATTAAAAATCCTCCAAGGCGGCTTACACATTAAAATAAGAACATGCCACTCACTACTGAATGAAAGAACCCCTTGAAACTTCTGAATTAAAAAGAAAAGTTTATAAAACACAATACATCATCCATACCAAAAAAAGGCAATAGAAAATCTCAACAGCTGAATTTCATTGCCTATCTAAAAGCCACTTGAAACTTAGCTTCCCCAAAAGCATTGGAGCAAGCATAGGCAAACTCGGCCCTCCAGATGTTTTGGGACTACAACTCCCATCATCCCTAGCTAACAGGACCAGTGGTCAGGGATGATGGGAGTTGTAGTCCCAAAACATCTGGAGGGCCGAGTTTGCCTATGCCTGCATTGGAGAGTGCTAGACTCCCAGATCTCAACACACACAAGCCTAGTATGACAGGATACAGGGTTGGCCATCTATTACTGCTGCTGCGATGTTCCCAGGTGACCAATTCTGGTCATCTAGTTTGAAATCCAACAGTATGATTTAAAAAGGATGCCGTGTTCCCAAAGTCAGTTGATCATGAATGCTTGGGAAGCGCTGGGGATAGGGCATACCCAGTGTCAAAAACCAGCTGATTCTCAGCACAGTGAAAGCCGTGTATGTATAGTCCTGAAGTGCAAACAATCAACTGACAGTTGGTGCCTGGGATGCACTGCTCAAAGGTTGGTGCAGGAACTACCCATCAACTGATTGGTGGTACCTGAAATGCAATTTTCACCCAAGCCCTGCCTTTATCTGCACTGCATCTAGCGTCATACAGCACTTGTCAGGGGCAGGGCAGATGGCGAAAGCTTGGCTGAAATGGCCCTCTAAGCCAAATAGAAAGGCCTGGTGGGGCTCATTAGGCCTGTAGGCTTGAAGTTCCCCACCCTTGTCATAGCCAGTCACATAACCTCCAACATTTCTCCAATGAAAATAGGGACGTCCGATTCCACAATGATAATTTTGCTATTTATACCCCATACGTCCTACTGGGTTGGCCCAGCCACTCTGGGCAGCTTCCAACACATATAAAAACATAATAAAACATTATTATTATTATTATTTAAAATCCCTATACAGTGGTACCTTGGGTTACGAACTTAATTCGTTCCGGAGGTCCGTTCTTAACCCGAAACTGTTCTTAACCTGAGGTGTGCTTTTGCTAATGGGGCCTCCCGCTGCCACCGCACCGCCGGCGTGCAATTTCCGTTCTCATCCTGGGGCAAAGTTTGTAACCCGAGGTACTACTTCCGGGTTAGTGGGGTTTGTAAGCCGAAGTGTTTGTAACCCGAGGTGTTTGTAACCCGAGGCACCACTGTACAGGATTGCCTTCAGATGGCTCGGGGGTTGGATAACTCCATAGCCTCCAACATTTCTCCAATGAAAATAGGGACATCCTAAGGAAAAGTGGGACATTCAAATCAGAAGTCTGGAAAATAAGGACACTTGGAGTCAACCCAGCTATTTCTCAGCTATAGAATTGTAGAGGTGGAAGAGACCACAAAAGTAATCTAACCCAACACCTTGCAAAGCATGAATCTTTTGCCCAAGGTGGGGCTTGAACCCATGGCCCTGAGATTAAGAGCCTCATGCTCTACTGACTGAGCTATCTCAGATGACCATCTAGGAACAGCCCTCAGAGCAATCTAACAATCAAACCTATCGTACACTCAAGGGTATCACTTTGGTCCTACAGTGATTCTGCTCTTAAAAAGCAATGTGCTGGAAATAGTGAATTGGCCACAAATATCTTAGCCTCTCCTAGTCCCAAGTGGTTTGCTACAACTGGTGCAAGCAAAACTGGCAGGGTCTTTCCTGGCTGCTTGCTTCTGAGAAAGGTAACTCTGCTAGATTCAATGGGGCTTATTTCCGAGTCATTCATTTATTTCTTCAATGAATTCAAGATGCCTTATATAGTTCTCCTCTTTCCTCATTTAATCCCCACGACAGCAACCCTGTGAGAGAGGTTAGGCTGAGAGTGACTGACTGGCCCAAGGTCACCCAATGAATTTCATGGCTGAGTGGGGATTTGAACCCAGGTCTCCCAGGTCCAGCTACACCACACTGGCTGCCTGAGACAGGATATTGTGTTTTGGGTGGCATGAATAAGAACACATTGTTATTATTTTATTTTATATTTGTTTCCCATTCTTCACTAGCTGGCTAATAGATGAAGGTTGCCATCTTTTGTTTGGCAGGCTTCCTATGCCTTTAAGAGTTATTTGTTAAAAATAATCAGAGATTGTTTATGTATGCAAAACTGTGGCTAGAATACTGATAGCCCAAAGATGGAAGACACAAGAGGTACCAACGATAGAGGAGTGGCAGGCGAAGATGGTGGAATATGCTGAACTTGCAAAACTGACCAGCAAGGTACGAAACCAGGATGAAGCGAAATTCCAGAGAGAATGGAGTAAATTTGTTGATTATTTAAGATTGAACCGTGGAAGTTTGAAAACACTTGCGGGACTGGAATAACCCTATGACATTGTAAAGAAGTTAAAGAAAGGAACTGCAGGGAAAGAATGGACTAGAAAACCTGCTGACTGGAGGAAGGGAAGTCGCAGCTCGGCAGAGCAAAGATGTATAAGAAATGATTTGTTTTTGATTTGTTAAAATTGTTTAATTGGAAAATAATAAAAATTTATTCAAAAAAAAGAGTTATATGGCGAGGAAGAAATTCAAAGCTATGGCCTCCACCATTTATCTTAATGAAAGAAAAAAAAACCCTGAATTTCTGCCTGCCAGGAAAAACAACACCAACCTCTAAACCAGTATGAAAGTATTAAGGACCTCTCAAGTCCATGGCATCGTAAGTAGGACTAACTTATTTTTAGCAGTTGTTAACTTGCAATTTCTTAAGATCTGAAAGCGGTGCCAATGAATGCCATGTCAGTAAAACCATTCGCTGCCATGATTTAATATTGGAGACTTGGGTAATAAAAAGAAGAAAAGAGGAAGTCAAGCAACAATAAATATGTGATTTAACTGCATTCTTAATGGTACAATGTAATCACCTGTGCCTTAGCTAAATTAATTTTGTATTTTAATGTTAAGAAACTCCAAGTTTGAAGTTCATAGTCTATACTACCCCCCCAAAAAAATCAATATTACATTACCCAAAGGCACTAATGAATACATTACATCTGGTCGAGGTAGGTAAAAACTGATTTCACAAGGCAACATCTGTGCTTATTAGATTACCTGCTTGAATTGCTGGGGCTGATAACATAACTATTCACAGGAGTCAAATACTGAAAAGTTTCCTATGGGATGAGGCATGGAATGGAACAGGAAGGTGGGCAAAAACACATTCTCTGAATTAAGTAAAGTCTCTCATGGATTAAAGGAACTCAGTAAAGGGATAGGAGGTTCTTCTTATCCTTCCGACTGATGTGCTGCTAGTTTGAGAAGCTGTAGGCAGGAAGAAGGGACCCAGGTGGCACTGTGGGTTAAACCACAGAGCCTAGGGCTTGCTGATCAGAAGGTCGAATCTCTGTGACGGGGTGAGCTCCCGTTGCTCGGTCCCTGCTCCTGCCCACCTAGCAGTTCGAAAGCACGTCAAAGTGCAAGTAGATAAATAGGAACCGCTCCGGTGGGAAGGTGGGAAACGGCGTTTCCGTGCACTGCTCTGGTTCGCCAGAAGCGGCTTTGCCATGCTGGCCACATGACCCGGAAGCTGTACGCCGGCTCTCGGCCAATAAAGCGAGATGAGCACCGCAACCCCAGAGTTGGACACGACTGGACCTAATGGTCAGGGGTCCCTTTACCTTTTACCTAGGCAGGAAGAATCCAGTAGGAGTGTGCATTGCCTCTGTTTTGGGGCTGAATAAAAAGGTATTTGAGGATATCTCCCCCCTCCTAAGTTACAGCACAATATCCAAAGCTGAGCTTTAAGAAGGCCATGTATAAGGAATGGAAGAAAGGGGAAATCATGAAGTAGTCAACAGCTGCAGGGGAGAGGTCAGGTGGGCTCAGAATGATCTCAGGCTTGCAAGAGAGGTTAAAAATAATATAAAAGGTTTCCTCGGTTATGCTCAAAGGAAGAGGAAGAACAAGCAAGTACTAAGTCCTCAGCGTGGGGAACACAGAGAAATGCTTTTGGGTGACAGAAAGAAGGTGGAAATGCTCAACACCTGTTTTGCCTCTGTCTTCATTCAAAACGAAAGAAGTGCCCAACCTGGTGATAATGGGATAAGCAATGCAAGGAAGGAACTGCAGCCCAAGACAGGAAAAGAGGTAAGTGATCACAGGCAGCATTAAGGACAGCCTCACCCTGCAATGCCGAATGGAGAACATTGCATGGCAATGTCCCTCCCCTCCCTGTTGAGAATAATGACACTGACACATTGTATAATTTTAATGGGCATGAAGGCCACAACTTTATTGGTTACGGATGTTGAGCGGTATTGGCTTAGGCATTGGACCCAGACTATATCCGACCCCAACCCGTGTGTTGGAAGTCCGGGAAGGGTTAACCACCAGTAAGGAGCTCCAGTGATGTACATCGACTGGAACTCCCCCTGTGATCACCGTTAGGGGCATGCCTTGGGGCCCTAACCCCCCTAGGCTTCGGACATGGCCACGCCCCCGGAATCCTTTACCGGAATACCCTTCAAGATAAGGGGCAGGTGATGGGGCTACCTCCCCTCCTCACCTCTATGGAGACTTCTTCCAATGCCTAACCGCCACTTGAGCTTAAACAGCTGGGGAGCGGGGTGAAGATGGAGGGTTTCCCACCCGCTTCTTGCTTAAAGGAAGCAAGACACGCCCCCAGGTCGGCCTGATTGGTCGGCCTGTGAGCGATGCGGGCAGGAAATCCACCAATCGGACAGGGCTGAGCTCTCAGGCCTGGTCTGAATGATCAGGTCGTGACGCCTGCAATTCCATCTCCTGCTCAAGGGCGGAAGTGGGCTTCTCTCTCAACGAAACAAGCACTAGATATCTAAACTGGCTACCATGAAGTTTCTATTTCTTTTCCTCAATATACAAGCAAGAATACACCTCATTTAATTGTTTTACAGTAAGAGATGAACTCTTATTCTTCCTTCAAAAATATTTAAAAAGTATGGATTTTGAAGTTTTTGTTACCCTAATAAAAGTATTAGGGGCCCAGGTGGCGCTGTGGGTTAAACCACAGAGCCTAGGGCTTGCTGATCACAAGGTCGGCAGTTCGAATCCCTGCGACGGGGTGAGCTCCCGTTGCTCGGTCCCAGCTTCTGCTCACCTAGCAGTTCGAAAGCACGTCAAAGTGCAAGTAGATCAATAGGTACCACTGCAGCAGGAAGGTAAACGCCGTTTCCGTGTGCTGCTCTGGTTTGCCAGAAGCGGCTTTGTCATGCTGGCCACATGACCTGGAAGCTGTACGCCGGCCCTCGGCCAATAAAGCAAGATGAGCGCCGCAACCCCAGAGTCGGACACGACTGGACCTAATGGTCAGGGGTCCCTTTACCTTTAATAAAAGTATTGTCCTAATATGGATGATGGAGGAAAGTGAATCTGTTTTACTTCCACCACAAAAGCCCCCAGGCCTGCAATTTCACAAAACCACGCTGGAAGTGGTTTTGTGCCTGCAAATTTCATCTGCTTCTGCCCCCAAAGGGGAAATGTTACAAATAAGAGGGATTGGGGAAGTCAGAGCTTTGTTGTACACAGAATGCTTCAGTAGTCAAATTGCAGAAAAAGAAAACAGAGCAGAGAGTGACTCAGAAACCAATCTGACATTTATTTTTTAAAGGGCAGGTGCAGGGCAAATCTCGGGACCCATTTGCAGTTCTACTACATATGCACAAAGTTCCTCTGTAAACAAAATCTAAGAGTGCTTATGATAGCAGTTACACCCCAATATGAAATACACAAATTTAGTTCCAAGTTGTATGCAGTTGATTTTTCTAAACACAGGGCTCCAAGGAAATAGACATGTGTAGTCATAAGAGTATTGAATCTGTAGCTTATTGTACTGGAAAAAGCAAAGTGAGTGGCTACTTATGAAAACTTACTGTATGCTGCATGTATGGTTACTTGTATGTCTAGAACCCATATCATTCTCAGAGCATGATAGAATTTAACATAGCTTTGCATACATAATGGATCCATAGGGTTGCCATATTTCAAAAAATAAAGTTCCTGACACCCGCTTTTTTTTTTTTTTTTAGAAACCCATCAAAATTTGTTGAGTTTTTTGGGGAAACAAACCAAAATTGTTGAGCTTTTGGGGGAAAACCTCCCCCCAAAATAGTGAGTTTAAGCTTTTGGAGCTTTCCATTACGTTGCCATATATTCGGGTTTTCCCTGACATTTTGCCGATTCAGCAAAACCCCCACCCTCCAACACCATTTTTGCACCCGATTCCAACAGATTCCACATGAAAAATGCTTATCTCCCTGTGGAGAAGACAGTACCGAATCGGTGGCGCATTCCCTTCTGGCTTGCACTCTTTATAAAGACTTGAGGAATGAGGTTATCACCCCTCTTTTATTGTCCATTCTGGGTCGCCCAACCACTGCCACAGTGTCCTTTCTCTTGGCAGATCAAGATGAGCAGGTGACAGCAAAGGTTGTAAGGTTTTTAGCTGGGGCAATCAGAATAAGATCCACTATTTGACTATTGATTCAAAACCCTAAAATGTATTTTATATAATTGACTTTTTATTTCTACTCTTCGTATATTGTATTGTTGTTTTATTGCTATGGCCGATGGCTGACGCAAATAAAGATTCATTCATTCATTCATTTTTACACCCGAAAACCAGAACATGTCAGGAATATTCCTGACGTATGTCGAGCCTAAGGGTCCACAAATATCCAGTTCATTTAAACAAGCTTTCGTGGGAGAGATAATATGCATTGCCTTTCTGTTGGAGAATGACCCTGGATGGCAGAACTGGATTCTAGACATGATTTCAGAGCCTTTCCAGCTTACCATATGTTTACTATTAGCATAAATTTAATAGCTGTCAGAAAAAAAACAATGATCAGAAGGGCTATGCCCACTTTGGGCCATGTATTGAGAGATCTCTTCTCTCTGAGTCTAGGCTTCCATTTCTCTTGGAAAGAACAGTTGACCACCACCATTTATTTGCATATGTTCATTTATTTAAGCACATGCAAATTTTCTATCACTGTCACTTGACAAATACATAATTTAAACCATAGCTGACTGATCATAAAAATTATCTCAGTCTGTCTGGTTTTATAGCTGGTTAAGCTAGAGTTCTGCACAAGTTTTTGTAAGCCTTCACAGTAAATCAATCTGATTATATTCTATTTTCCCAACCCCTTTAGTCATAGGGAAAGGTTATTGAAGGAATCTTTTAGACACATAGCAAACGCTACCAGATTAATTTGAAATGATAAGAATGTAATTAAGGATTGCTAGAAGCAAATCTAAGTTAAATAGTGGTGGTGTTCTTCTTCTTTTTTAAGCAATAAAGAAGATTTACAATCTATTTTCTGGTAAAAGTATGGGGAATGAGTGCTTCGTGGGTAAAAAAATCCAAAAGTAGACTTTTCTTTGCAATCTGTTTAGCTGGGGTTAGAAATGTTGAGATAGAAGTCAACTAAATTTTACCAACAGTAAACCTATTGAAATTAATGAACATGACTAAGTAAGGACCATTAGTTTCAATGGACCTACTCTAAGTAAAACTTAGGCTGAATTCCTGGGGCCTTTGTTTTATGAGGTATTTCCTTATGTTTCTGTGATCTTTCACAAAACATAAAAGCAGTGGCATACAAAGGGGGGATGGAGGGGGCGGGTCGTCCCAGGTGCCACCCTGGGGTGTGTGTGACAAGATGGGCCACTGCCTCCCCCAGCTGTGGAGCGGCTTGCGAAGGGCGCGCATTCAGCTGTCTCAGCCACACCAAACAGCGATAGGCTTCTCACTCCACTTTCACCGTCATGGAGAATCCTGGCAATCCTGTAGTGCAGGGGTGGCCAACTCCCAAGAGACTGCGATCTACTCACAGACTTAAAAACTGACAGTGATCTACCCCCTTTTTGGGGGTTCAGGTCAAAGTTGTTGAGCTTTTTTTAGGGGAGCCACAGTTGTTCAGCTTCTTTGGGGGGAGCCAATGCTCTACCAGTGATCTACCGCAGACGTCCGGTGATCTACCGGTAGATCATGATCTACCTGTTGGACATGCCTGCTGTAGTGTGTTCAGGGTGCTGGGAACGGTAGCTGTCAGGAATGGTAGGTCTTTGACAAAGGACAGTTCCCAGGATTCCTTGGTGGAAGCCAAGACTGTGAAAGTGGTAGAAGAGGCCTTGAAATGTCCGGTGTGTTAGATGCTCTCAACAGGAAGCCTGCCACTTTCATGGGGATTGTGTTCTGGGGATCTCGCCTCCAACCAGAATCAAGTATGGGCAAAACACATGGGGTTCAGGACTGGGTGAGATTGCCAATGTCTCTTTTCCTAGACACCCACCTGCTTTCTGCCCCCGTTTTGATTCTTTGGATTTTTTGGCCAAGAAGATAAAGCCAAAAGCGTGTAAGTTAGATGCGCCAATGTTGCAGGCTTTCTGTAATTGTCAAGGAATGATGTGCACATGCAATAGCGAACCAGGTGGAACTTTGTAAGGCGAGAGAACAAGATCCCACTGCTGATTTCGCAAGAGCTGCCTCCTTGCAGGAATATGGAAGCCTAGGAGAATCAGATGCCCCACAAGAGCATCTTGGATGAGGTGGCTTTCAAAGAGGGTGAGACAATTGCATGGAGGAGAGGCCTAACCAAGGCAAGTAGCCGTGATGGCTATGCTCAGCCTTCAGAGCAATGCTTCTGAAAAGCACTTGCTGGAAGCCACAGGTGGGGAGAGGGTTCCTATGACCCCCCAAAAGGTGTTTCAGAAGGACCCCTTCCTTCCCTCTGCCCCAGGATCTGAGGGTCACCACGTCTCTCCAGGGATTTGGCCAGAACAAAATATATGTTGGGGAAAGGCTCCCTCCCTGCACAGAAAATGGAGACATCAGCAGGCGCCTGGCTCCCAGCCATGCTAGCACCAATCTGGGGCAGGAGGATGGGGGACACTTGTAACCAACCAGTTATTCACAACAGTAAATATAATCTGGGGACCACAGCTGAGGACCTGCCAAGCTATCAACATCTATGGACAATTCAAGCCAGGGAGCCAAGCCACATGCACCAGTGACAGGTGACCCTATTATTATTATTATTATTATTAAAGACAGGAGTGCCTTGCATGCTCTAGTCCATGGGGTCACGAAGTCGGACATGACTAAACGACTAAACAACAACAACATTATTAACAACAACAACAACAACAACAACAACAACAACAACAACAACAACAACAGTATTTCTATGCCACTCATCTCCTCTGGGCCTTGGAGCTCATCCTACCTTCAGAGTTCCTTCTCATGGTCACTGATGGGCACACTTGATCCTATTGCTGGACTACTGATCCTGAAGAGCTGCCCAGCCCAGCTTCAGGTCCCCCACCAAGTGCCCCCCTTCTAGAATCCACCACTCTCAACCAACTCTCAACTGCCTCCCCCCCCAACATTCACGCTCCCTTCCAAGCCTCCTCCAACCTTCTATCTCTACCAGAATTCCACTCTCTCTCTTTCCCCCTCCCTCCCTGCTTGACATTCACTTGGGAATTCTAATAGAATCGCCTTAATTACCATATTGCAAAAACAGAGGAAGAGGTTACAGGTGGGATATGTCTTAGGAATCCCAAAATCTAAACTCACAGACCCTGACTTATGCCTCACGGGAGGACTTAGGGCCCACCTTGGACCTCAACCTTTCCCTGTTCCCTCCCTGTGTCAAATTAAAGATTGTAAGCCCCTCGGGGCAGGAACCTCTTTCCTCAAGGGTCACACGCAGCGGTGGTGCAAACAAATAATACAAAATAAATCTCGCTATGCTCCTGCCCCGTGCATGAAGCCCGCCAGACGCCTTTTCCTTAAAACCAAAGGATGTGTACACCGGATCCATTGGGGGCCCTGCAGCATGAAAAGGGGCTAAGTCCGCAGAGCTGCATTGCTGGGAGGCAGGGACCTGGCAAGCTATCAACAGCTGTCAACAAGTCAAGCCAGGGAGCCAAGCCACATGCACCAGTGATGGGTGATGCCAATAATAATAATTAATAATAATAATTCTATGCCACTCCTCTCCTCTGGGTCTCGTGCTCCTCCTACCTTCACAGTTCCTATTCATGATCACTGATGGGCAAGGATCTTGGCAAGGATCTCACCATCATCTGAAAGCATCCCTCTTGCAGGGTAATATAAGGCTTGCTTGCAAAGTGGCACTTTGTGACATCAGATGACAAACAGTGGCCAGGCTGCTGGGTTGCCAGGCAGCTGAACTAAGAAAAATAAAATCAGGGGGATCAAAGTGTGCTGGGATGAGGCCATCGTGGGTCAGGCCAAAGACTTGGCAGAGGCTGTCGTACCTTTAAGAAATATGGTTTATTCACTTGTTTACACCTTCAGTCTGTATGGGGGGAGTCCAGATCTTACAGCAGAGTCTTTTCAAGAGGGACTTGTCCCTCACAGCAGGGCAGTCAGCCTTCTCAAGTTGGATTCCAGACTCTGTTCCCCCTCCTCCTCCTCCTTCCCAGCACCCCTTGCTCAAAACCTCTCTTTTCCTGCCACCTCTCACCCAGTTATCCTGGCTCCCCCCCTTTCAAATCCCGTCTCTGTTCACACCGCAGGGCAAGGGAGAAGGAGTTCTCTGGCATTTCCAGTTCGGCTCTCCTTGTCCTTGAATTGTTTCTTAATGGCCCTTGCTTGGCCAGGTCCTTATGCCTAGGCTGGCCCAGGAATTCCTCTGCAGCTTGTATTTGTCCCTTCCAAACCCAAATAATCCCAAATCCTACCATCTATTAATTTCTAGGGTTTGGTGGGATCCTCCCTCAATCTATAACAATATTGTGTGTAATATTGTAACTAAGGTAATTCTATTAGAATTCCAAAGGGAATGTTAAGCAGGGAGGGAGGGGGGAAGAGAATTCTGGTGGAGAGAGAAGATTGGAGGAGGCTTGGAAAGGGAGTTTGAATGTTGGGGGGGAGGCAGTTGAGAGTTGGTTGAGAGCAGTGGGTTCTGGAGGGGGGGCACTTGGTAGAGGATGTCAAGCTGGGCTGGGCAGCTAATCAGCTTAGGATCAATATTCCAGTCGCCATCGCCCTCGTTTGATGGTGGCCGAAAAGGAACGGAGACACAGAGAAGAAGAAGAAGAGGAGGAGGAGAAGGAGGAGGGGGAGGGGGAGGAGTTGGATTTGATATCCCGCTTTATCACCACCCGAAGGAGTCTCAAAGCGGCTAACATTCTCCTTTCCCTTCCTCCCCCACAACAAACACTATGTGAGGTGAGTGGGGCTGAGAGACTTCAGAGAAGTGTGACTAGCCCAAGGTTACTCAGCAGCTGCATGTGGAGGAGTGGAGACGCGAACCCGGTTCACCAGATTACGAGTCTACCGCTCTTAACCACTACACCACACTGGCTCTCCTGTGGAGGCCGGGGCATGTGGCAGTCCTATGCCCAGCAAAGAGAGGCTCTGCCAACTGCCCAGGAAACAGAATTCCCTCAGTTTAGGTGGGCCACAGAGCCAGGGCTTGGCTAGCATTGCTAGTGCTCAGATGCCTCACACCAACCTCTCTAAGGACCTGGTTTTGTCTGCCACCCATTGTGACACCTCCAGAGAAACCAACCTTACAGACCTATGAAACAATGGCTTTTCTTAAGACAAGGACATCTGATTTCCAGAACCAGAACCATCTAGCTTGTTTGTAGCTTGTTTGTAGCCAGAACCATCTAGCTTGTTTGTGGCTGATATTTATCCTCAAGCAGCTGAGCTATGTCTATACAAAGTCCCCGCCCCTATCTTCAGAATGATAATTTTAAAAGTGAGTTGGCAAGCGCAGCGTTCATGTGGTCAGTGAACTATCTGGGTACAAGGCAGGGAAGGGAGAGAGAGGAAATTGGCACAATAGTAATTCAACAGAATTTGTGGCACCTCAAGAACTTTTAGAAGCAAATAAATGGTTTTGTATTGTGTATTGCAGCTTCGATTAGCAGCAGCCATTCAGGGAGCTGGACAATTTGTCGAGCTGTTTCTGTGGCATTCCCAAGTGTGCCTTTAGTAAATGAAATTGCTTATTATGACTGTTTTTAAAAAATTCATTTGCTCCGAGCGATTCTTAGTGATGCTTTCACTCTATAATTCTTATTTGAACCAGACTGAAAATGCAACCATCTAAAGGTTAAAAGGAGTGCAAGCTGTGTTTCTAGCTCCCCCCCCCCATGCTTGTGATTTTGTTGTATTTGTGAGATTTTTTTGTGGTTTGTGGTGCATATATAACCAGGGTCATGACTCATGAATTGTTTGTCGCACTCTAATATGATCAATTTTGAGATCCTCCTATGCTTGCAAAGCACAGTATTGGCGTTGGATCCTGTATTGTTTCATGCAATGCACAATGGCAGAGGAAATGAGCAGACGTTTGGGAGGAAATTACATTTTTGCCCTTGGAATGCTATCATTCGGGCTTTCCTGAAACCTTAAATCCATTTCATATGCACTAATGACTTTGCAGCTACAGTTAAGCAAGCGCCACTGTCCTGAAAGCTGATCAAGACTAATGTGATCATAAAGCACAGCAGAGATAACAAAATGAACTGCAGTCAACCTCCCCACATGATGTGCCTTTTGTGCTAGTCTTAAGAGCTTAGTGCTTCAGTTCTGTTTAACATTTGCAAAGGTGGCAGAAAGCTGGGCCATGATAGCTTTTCACCGGGAAAGTTTGCAGGGCCTCTTACTGCCTGCTCCTAGGTCTTGCTGACACAATAAAATTGGATCTGAGCTCTACCGTTTCGACTGAAGACCAGTGTCTGCAAATTAGAGGCTCTCAGTACCATCTTTGGAGATTTGACACATGAGCACGAGAGACGGAGCCTTCTCTATGCCAGTTCCACAGTGCTGGGAGGTTCTGCCTAGTTAGAAATCATTGGGCTGCTTCTTTGCTTGACATTGGCCAAAGTTCTTTGGAGTGGGGGGAGGGGGGAGAAACTTTTATTTTGATGGGATTTTAAAGTATGGCTGCCAGAAAACCCTGCTCAAAATCGTGGAGAACCACTGCCAGTTAGTATATAGACCAGGCATGGGCAACCTTGGCTCTCCAGATGTTTTGAAACTACAACTCCCATGATCCCTAGCTAACAGGGCCAGTGGTCAGGGATGATGGGAATTATAGTCCCAAAATATCTGGAGAGCCAAGGTTGCCTATGCCTGATATAGACCATGGGTCAGCAAACTAAGGCCCGCAGGCAGGATCAGGCCCAATTGCCTTCTAGATCCTGCGGATGGTCCAGGAATCGCTGCGTAGATCACCAGTGTGTGGATTGCCAGCACGCAATTCTTTCCCTCTCCCTCCCTCTCCCTCACACGGTGGCACTTTTCTTCTCAGGGACGGAGCAATCTTGTCCCACGCTGGGCGCCGTCAGTGGGAGAAGTCGGCTCGCCTGCCTGCCCGCCTCAGCAGCGCGGTGCTGTGAAGGGGGTGTGTGACACCGGCTGCTGCTGTGTTTTCCTCCTGCTCCTCCTCCCTCTCCCTCTGTCTGCCCTTCCTTCTCTGTGCCGCTTCCTTTCTTTGTCGCCTGTGGTTAAGAGCGGTAGACTCGTAATCTGGTGAACTGGGTTCGTGTCTCCGCGCCTCCATATGCAGCTGCTGGGCGACCTTGGGCTAGTCACACTTCTTTGAAGTCTCTCAGCCCCACTCACCTCACAGAGTGTTTGTTGTGGGGAGGAAGGGAAAGGAGAATGTTAGCCGCTTTGAGACTCCTTTGGGTAGTGATAAAGCGGGATATCAAATCCAAACTCTTCTTCTTCTTCTCCTTCATTCCTCCCATGGTGTTTAGGCTGGTTTTTGCGGTGGCCGCAGCCGCCACTTGTGGGTTGGTGGGTGGCTCTGTCTTCTTCTCCGCGGTGCCTCTCGGGAAGCAGCAGCAGGTGGTGGGTAAAAGCTCCGGTGACGCCCCGGTTCCCCTACCTCCATCCGCTGCTCCTCTGCTGGGGCTGCTGCTTCTGTCTTCGCCGGCCAACGCAGCCTCCTACCCCACCATGGTGCCTGGCTGACCGGAGAAGCCCAACTGTGGCTATTGGGTCGACAACTGGGACAGGTAAAGTGAAGCATCTTCAGGCCTTTTTGCGGGTGGGCAAAAACCTCCCCCCCCAAAAAAAAATATACTCCAGCCCCCCACAAGGTCTGAGGGATAGTGGAACGGCCCCCGATGAAGAAGTTTACTGACCCCAATATAGACAATACCAAGCTAAAAGCAGACCCTCCAACTTTCCCTATTTTCTAGGGACAGTTCTGGATTTACAGAAGTCATCCTAGTTTCTGATTTGATCCTGGAATATCCCGCTTTTCATTAGGACAATGCTGAAGGTTATGGAGTTATGTGATCCAGGCAAATAAGTAACTATACAACCTTTAGGGAACATCTGAAGGCAGCTCTGTATAGGGAAGTTTTTAAAGGTTTAATGTTTTATTATGTTTTAATAAATGTTGGAAGTCGCCCAGAGTGACTGGGGGCAACCCAGTCCAATGGGTGGGGTATAAATATAAATATTGTTGTTGTTATTGTTGGATAGAACGACCCTATTTTCATTGGAGAAATGTTGGAGAGTATGCTTCCTGTGGTCCTATGACCTTTTCCCACCTGGGACATAAAGTAGCTGTGGGGGAGGAGCTATTTTTATGTGGAACCAAATAAATGATTAACCCCACCTTCCTCTTATAGTGCAGTCTTGTTCCCTATTGAGATTCCCTGTGGCTGCATTTGAGAGAGAGACAGACAGACAGACAGACAGACAGACAGACAGACAGACAGTCATTTTGGTCCTTAATTTTGATTCTGGATTTTCTATATGAGGATTTGCCATACTCAGGTAACAAAGACAGATGTTTCAGTATTCAGAGTCCTTTTTCAGAGCATCTTGTCAAGTGAATGAATACCATTCTTCTGAAAGAACATGTTTTGTCATCAGCTGGGTGTATGAAAAAAAACTATCACTGAATTAAAAAAAAAACCAGCACATTTTTTAATAATAACATCATTTAATTGGAATTGCTTCAGCTGAAAAATTGATGTTGCTGTGAAAATCACTGTCAAAGCTTTTTTATTGAAAAAAAACACCCTTCAGTTATTGAGTAATAAAGTGATTGTGGCTTTAAGTAAAGTTGGGGAAATGATATACACATAATCCTTGACCTCAGCTACCTAAATACATTGATACTCTACTGGGGGAATGCTTGCAAAGGTAATCATTTAGGTGTTCCTCTCATCATTTCAAAGAGAGCTGAACTCTCTTTTCACTCTAAGGTCCAGATCAGACTTCAAAATAAGATCTGTTTCTTTCTATTACTGAATAAATCAATGTTGCGGCTAATACTCCTGTCTACTTGCACTGACTCTTTGCCATTTCATTTTGCAGGATTACAAAAACCACAGAGCTATTAAAAGGAGTGTCGTCATACCAATTTGTTACTGATCAGTAGAGCACTTCATTGTAATGCAACAGATTAATATAGAATGTGCAGACAGTCACAATGGAGAACATCAGCTGCATCTCTTCTTCCAGAAGTGAGTTTGCATTAATCACTGAGATCAGGAAGCCTGTCACATTGTGAGGAGTTTTATTTTCTACCCCGCATTTCAATAATTAGTACTGCAAAAACCATCATCTTAACAAAATGAAATCTTATATAATAAAGTGCAAGTGTCTCTGCATGCCGTCCGTCCGTGGGTTTGCGCTACTGCACATGTGCCCCATGGACACAGGGATTGGACGACGCAGAGACACTTCGAGCGGCCGGGCGAAACTGCGCCGCGGCCATTGCCGTGTCCGCCTCCACCTCCTCCTCAGGCCGCCGCCGCCTCAGCCCCGTCGGGCGGCCCGCCCGACGGTGGCTGAGGCGCCGCCGTGGATGACGATGACGGAGCCGTGGTCGCGGACACCGAGGAGGAAGAGGCTGGTGGGGGCGGGGGCGCCGTCATTGCGAAGGAAGGAACAGGGAAGGAACAGGGAAAGAAGAACGGAAAAATGGAGGGAGGGAGGGAGAATAGAGAAAGGGAGGGAGGGAGAAAGGAAGGAAGGAAGGAAACATGGAAGGAAGAATGGAAAAATGTAGGGAGAGAGGAAGGAAGGAAGAACAGAGGGAGGGAGGGGGGAGGGAGAAACAGGGAAGGAAGAACGGAAAAATGGAGGGAGGGAGGAAGGAAGAACAGAGAAAGGGACGGAGGGAGGGAGGAACAAACAACAAAAACTAACCTTACCTAAACATTAGACCTAAGCATTACAAAAACATCCTTTCCATGATGTTCTAGCGCCTGTTAATTTAACGGGCTGAAAGTCCACCAGTAAATAAATAAAAGTGTTAGTTCAGTTTCCTGTGTGCTTCTGTCTATCTGCTGCTTCCAGGATAACTGGAACAGAAATAGCCATATATCAATCTCTCAATCTTGTTTGATTACTGGACACGGCACAAGAAGCGTCCTTAAATTCAAAGGAAGGGTAGGATTCTAAGGCAGATGAAGAATTTGTCTCCTCTTCATCCAAGAGATGAGCACGTTGAATCCTTTCTGGCTGAGGATACTCACATATCCTAGAATCATAGGATTGTAGAGTTGGAAGGGACCCTGTGGGTCATCTAGTCCAGTGTTTCCCAACCAGTGTGCCTCCAGATGTTTTGGGACTACAACTCCCATCATCCCTCGCTAGCAATACCAGTGGTCAGGGATGATGGGAATTGTAGTCCCAAAACATCTGGAGGCACACTGGTTGGGAAACACTGATCTAGTCCACCCGCCTGAAGGGCTGATTGGTCAATCAGTGTGACAGTGCCAACAACAGCTCCTGAGCCGGAAATCCTTTTCAGATTGGACACTCTCAAATGTGGGCTCAGTAGTGACTGGGCGTGGTGAGCTCACTACCAAAACTGAAGTTATTGGAATATGCATTAAGGTGCATCCTATATTTTACACCTCAAGATCTTCTATTTTAGAATTATGTTATTTATAAAAAAAATTATCGCAGTGGTTTGTAACAACATAAAAAGAAGAAGAGGAGGAGGAGGAGGAGGAGTTTGGATTTGATATCCTGCTTTATCACTATCCGAAGGAGTCTCAAAGTGGCTAACATTCTCCTTTCCCTTCCTCCCCCACAACAAACACTCTGTGAGGTGAGTGGGGCTGAGAGACTTCAAAGAAGTGTGACTAGCCCAAGGTCACCCAGCAGCTGCATGTGGAGGAGCGAAGACATGAACCCGGTTCACCAGATTACGAGTCTACCGCTGTTAACCACTACACCACACTGGCATATATTGGAGGGGCACCTTGGGCTAGTCACAGCAGCAACCGCCCCCTTCCAGCTAGCAGTGGTGGCCAAACTTGGCCCTCCAGATGTTTTGGGACTACAATTCCCATCATCCCTGACCACTGGTCCTGTTAGTTAGGGATGATGGGCATTGTATTCCCAAAACAGCTGGAGAGCCAAGTTTGGCCAACACTGAGCTTACAGCAACATTTTCAAGGCAGCCAGCATTACAAGCCTAGCAAATATTTGACTTATGATACCAATGTGCCTTATTTACACAGTAACAGTTTTCATCTTCTTCTGGATCAGAACTCTGATACTCATCTCACGGAGAACTGCAATTATCCTACATACCTGGATGTTTGTTTTGTTTTGTTTATATGTCCTCTGTGACGCTATCTCAGAGTAAGGGTTAGAAAAGGAGCAATCGCCTTCTTGGAATCTGTACACGTGCAGCATGATATAAGGTGGCAGAATGAATTGTACTAATTCATACTGCAGATAGGAGATAATCATCTCATCTGTAAAATATGTCCTATAATGCTATGCACCATTGTCACACCTCTACCTGGAGTCCATGACGTATAATCAAGCTAGAACTGCAATCTCCTGGAGATTGAGCAATATTGCCAGACAAGAGGACATAGCTCAAGTGAAACCAGGGATGTTCCTAGGGGACCAGATAAATCAAATGACACCAGCCCCCTATCTCGCGGAAATCCACTATGTGGAATACCGCAGACTTCTTACAGCGGCTAGACTAAACGCCCTTGATTCCGCGGTATTGTGGGGAAGGTACAAGGGAGTTCCATATGCCCAGAGAACCTGTCACTGTACTATGGGCGTGGTTGAGTCTACCGAACATATCCTTCTGTCTTGTCCTCTCTATGTAGAACTTAGGGAAAATCTTATAACTCCACTTTTACGTCAGTCTAGCTATCTACCCAGAGAAAGACAGCTTTTATATTTACTGAATAATATTACTAGAAATACAGCCTCCCTGGTGGCTAAATTTCTTTTTTTAGCTTCTAAGCATCACAAGATTTTAATTGATTGTATTGATATGGGGCTATTTGTTTAGTTCCATTCTATTGTGGATTATGTTTCCTTTTTTCAAAGCTCTCTCAGATGCTTTTAATTCTGTACAAATGTATTTTTCTGACTGACGGTCGAATAAAAGAATGATGATGATGCTATGCACCTCTCACCTGCAAGGGGCTTCCTTATTCTGCATTCTCTGTAGTGATGCACAATCACTTTTGTGTTGAGCCATTCTGAAAGCCCATTAGGACTAGTTTAGCAAGCTCTGGGTGTCCAGAAATACCTGTGTGTGATCACATCCCACACTCATTTTGGCTTAGGTCAATTCTGGGGCTCACGCCAGTAGGCCAAGAGACAAATTCATGGAGAAATATCTTGCTTTTCACCAGAGTGCTGCTGTAGTTTCCAATCCTTATAGCCACCCAAGATTTATCTGCACATAAAAATCTTGACTCTTGAAGAATCATAATTAAAATATAAATGTTTCAGAGAGAGTTGGTTACATTTCATGGTTAATGCTTTTCTTGACCTTGATCATTTACATTTATTTCCACAGAGATCTGGGGGTTTCCTCCATCTCCCATCAGGGTTGTTCTGAAATCTGTACATGGTTTTTATGATCACATGCTAAAAGGCAATCAATATCACGAAAGGCGGAGAGTGACACTGAAAATGCCCATCATTTCATCGGTCGATTCCAATGATGAAAAAGTTGGTATATGCAGCACAAAAAAATAGAGGTGATATATATCATTAAACACAGAGCAAGCACATACTCTTGATTATGATTTAGGTGGATACTGCCCTAGGGTAGGGGTGGAGAACCTGTGGTCCTCCGTAGATGTTAGACTACAATTCCCATCATCCTTAACCATTGCCTGTTTAAAGCCTCAACACATACCCTCCAACATTACTCCAGTGAACATAGAGACATCCGAAGGAAAAGCAAGATGTTCCTGGATCAAATCAGAAACTGGGATGGCTTCTGTAAATCCGGGACTGTCCCTGGAAAATTGGGATAACTGGAGGGTCTGTCACTGTCTACATGGCAGGACAGAGTCTCAAACAAAGGTGTGCTCTCCCAAGCCCACATTCCCAGGACGTTCTCACTCCTGTCTCAGTGATGTCTACACTGGCTTGGTCATGTCCACAGAATGGAAGATGCATAGCTGTCAACTTTCGGATTTGAAAATAATGGATTTTTCAAAACTTTCGGATTTGAAAATAAGGGATGCCGCGAGGGCGGTGCAATGGCACCAAGTAGCCTCGCCACCCTGCGCTCCAGAGGCTGCGCGCGAACGGGTGAGCGAAAGAGCAAGCGCATAGACGGAAGGCAGGCTGGCTGGCTGGTTTGGCGTGAGGGTCTGGCTGCACAAGGCATGCAAGCTCCGCCCCCAGTTGGTCTCAGACTCCTTATTGGCAGCCGAGCAACGCAGCTGAGGATCCTCCCTGGCCGGCAGGGAGGGAGAGGAGCTGCTTCCTTTGAAATCTGGGAAATTTAAGGGATATCAACAATCCGGGATAGCAGCGGGAAACGGCATTGGAATAAGGGAGTTTCCTGCAAAAAAAGGGAGGGTTGACAGCTATGGGAAGATGTCAGGATCCCCAAGGATGTGCTCCACGAGGAGCTGGCTTCAGACACCAGGCCTGTTGGCTGACCAACTCTGCATTTGAAAGATGTCTGCAAACATGACATGAAGGCTGGCAATATCAATCTTGCTATGTGGGCATTCCTTGCAGATCACTGTAGTGCCTGGAGACAGACAGTCGGGTTGTGTATCCACAGCAATGGCCAGGGGAGGAATGACTGCTGGGAGCACACAGGGAAGAAACGCCATGGTGCATCTGCAGCAGCCTTTGTGTGCCCCAACTGTAACAAAACATATCTCTCCCGTATTGGTCTCTATAACCACAGCAGGTGCTGTACCCTTCCAACAGTTTGCCTTCACCCTCAAAGCTGCACTTCTCCATTGTCTCCCAAGTCAGATGGATGAAAGCTACGACAGTTAACCACCACCTTAAAGTGGATCTTCAAGAGGTATTAAAAATCACAGTGGGGCTTTGTTTTTGCAAGTGAGCGAGCAAGACAGCCAATTTAAACACTGGTTTCAATAGAAGAATGTTATGTTTGCCACCCACTAAAGTCAATGGGACTCATGGGTGGTTCATATTGCCTGGCTGTCACCAAATGCATTGAAAAGGTGGATGTTTTTGAAAGGCTTTTATCTGGTTGGTTTGTTTTCTTGGACAAGGAGTTCTTCACATATGACAGAGCATGTTTTGAGCTGTACTTTGGAAATGGATAGCCCATTGTTCTAGCTATCTTAAACTCTTATTGGCCAAGAGCCACTCATTTGCCACTTACCATCTCTTGATAGTCATTTTGGATGTTTTTGTTGCTGTTCAGCAGCTGATAAGGACCACCTGAGAGTCGAGCAGTATTGGTGTACTTAGATTATATCAGAAGCTGGATTTAATATTATCTTGGCAATCCACTCTGCACATGGTAATATGACATTACTTCTCTTCTGGGGTGTTAAGGTAGCCTTGGATGTTGCCACTCATTAATTGCATTCTTTGAGCATTGATGCTGAAATAAACAGAAATCTGCTCTTATTCCCTTATGGGGTACATAAGAGCCTTTTCAGGTTCTCCATCGGCAGGAGTAAATTACAGAGGCCAACCAGAGAAAAATTGAGAGGCAAAATCTTTATTATATCTGCTGCAACAGGGCCCTCACTCCCAAAATGGAGGAGGGAGGAGGAACCCCCAACAATGGTGTGCAAGCTCCTATTTAGACTTTTAAATTACCTGCTCAAGACCACCCCCCTATACATCATACATACATCACAAAAAGGGGTGTAACCCAGGACCCCCTCCCAGATACATCACAGTTACATCATGAAAGGGGAGGTCTGGTAGCAGTAATCTGAGCATCCTTGACCCTCCCCATGCCTCCTCTTGCCTTCCACCAAAAACCCATCAAGTAAAAGAAAAGAGATATTTACATTTCCTGTTTCTCAGCCAAGTTAATCACACCCTTTTGTCTGGCACTCAGGTATCAGGAAGCCAGGAATTATCACTGAGACAATCACCCCCTCCTTCCTTGCAGAGAAGTACTGGTCAACTGGGAGTCAAAATGGAGACAGGCCTGTGGCCTGTCTTCAGACATGTGGCCTTGTTTGCTTGGAACACTTATGAACATTTATTATAGATATATAAGACCTTAAAATTATTACAACAATTCTATTATTTAATTAAGCTGCTGCCAGTAAGAATGAGCACACAGAAATCCAAAGGAGGTTTAATAGCTGTACTTTCTTTGGTTCATTTATAGTTCATCAGTTGCAATCACTTCAGCATAAGTGACAACCCATCTCTCTCTCTCTCTCTCTCTCTCTCTCTCTCTCTCTCTCTCTCTCCCTCTCTCTCCCCACCCAGCAACCTATGGGGTGAGGGACAGATCACTCTTGCCAAACGTCTGAATTGAGTTAGTAGCTGCTTTTTGAAACGAGATTAAGGTCCACAAATGACCCTAGGGTCAAAGATTGTCTATCCATGGTCTACATCAGACATGGCCAAACCTGGCCCTCCAGCTGTTTTTGGGACTACAATTCCCATCATCCCTGACCACTGGTCCTATTAGCTAGGGATGATGGGAGATGTAGTCCCAAAACAACTGGAGGGCCAAGTTTGGCCATGCCTGGTTTACATTGACTGGAAGTGACTCTTCACCTGAAGGAGCGTCTCCACCCCCATCGTTCAGCCCGGACACTGAGGTCCAGTGCTGAGGGCCTTCTGGCGGTTCCCTCACTACGAGAAGCCAAGTTACAGGGAACCAGGCAGAAGGCCTTCTCGGTAGTGGCACCCGCCCTGTGGAACGCCCTCCCTTCAGATGTCAAAGAGAACAACAACTACCAGACCTTTAGAAGACATCTGAAGGCAGCCCTGTTTAGGGAGGCTTTTAATGTTTAATAGATTATTGTATTTTAATGTTCTGTTGGAAGCCGCCCAGAGTGGCTGGGGAAACCCAGCCAGATTGGCGGGGTATAAATAATAAATTATTATTATTATTATTATTATTATTATTATTATTATTTATTCAGGGTTTCATTTCTCTCTAGAGCTACTTGCAGATGCTTTTACATGCAGCACACAGGGCATTGCACTGATCTTCAATGCTTCCCATCAAAGTATACGGTCCTTCTCTCCTCCTAGTGCCTAGGGCTGTATGAGGTGATGCCTCCACATGTGCAGATCCTCATTATAATAATTTATAATAATATTTATTTATTATTTGTACCCTGCCCATCTGGCTGGGTTTCCCCAGCCACTCATTAGAAGTCTAGTGAAGTTTCCAGATGTGTAAACCAGGCTCTGTCCAAGACTGGAGGTCAAATCCCTCTTTCATTTCTTTTCAGCTACAGATCCTAAATGTATCCAAAAGGTTTCTGCACATTATTATAAACTAATTGCTAACTTTCAAGAACTTTTTCTCATCTTCAGTAAACGCCCTGCCTCAGCACACTCTAGCTGAGCTTACATTTGCGGGCCTGAAAAGCGAAGGTGCCAGTCCCCATTATTCCCTGTTGGCATTCAGTTACACAACACGAGTCGCAGTGCAGCCACTGCCCATCTCATCTCTTGCAAAGCCCGCACTTTTGCATTGTGTGAGAGACTGCAGAACTGAAAAAGAGACAACTCTTGCAAAGGACAGCATTGATGACTTAGCCAAAAAAGAGAGAAAAAGACAACGGCCAACTTTAATAATAAAACAAAACAAACCCAACACTCACTTAGTAATAATAAAAAAAGAATGTCACACTATGCAGAAATTAACTTCTTTTGCAGCTGGAGTAGCTTTTCTGTGCAAGCTAAAGATTTTGATGCATGCTCTTAAAGGAGCACTGTCCTGTATTTTATTCTGTGAACTGCCCAGGGATTTTACGATGAAGGGCAGTATATAAACTGAACAAACAAACAAACAGCAGATGAATCTCGAGACATGTCTAGAGCACTGTTTAGTCTTGTTATGTTGGATGGGTTTCAGTTAGTAAGGTGTGGACAAGGTACTGGGATTTGTCAGGGCTCTGAGCATTTGTGCTCTGGACCCTTGCCCCTCTTGGCTGATAAAAGCAAGCAGGGAAGGAACAACTGGCTGGTCCAGGGAGGTGATTAATGCCTCACTGCGAGAGGGAGTGGTCCATGCCTGTTGGAAGGAGGCAGTGTTAAGACCACTCCTCAAGAAACCCTCCCTGGATTTGGAAAATCTAAGTAATTAGAACCTTGTCCAAGGAGAACGGGTGCTCATGGACCAGATTCAGGTGCTGTTGGAGGAATCTGTTGGTCTAGATCCATTTCAATTGGGGTTTAGTCCTGTTTTTGGCACTTAAATTGCTTTGGTCACCCTCTGTCAGGAGAGAGACTGGGGAGATGTGTCCTTGTTATTTCTCCTTTATCCCTTGGTGGCTTTTGATATATAAATTCAATAGATCATCATCATCATCACCATCATCACCACCATCACCATCATTTTATAGTGACTGTCTGAGTTAGGGGTGGGAGGGTGGCACCATTTTGCAGTGGTTCCAGTCCGACTTCAATGGTCATTTCCAGAGGTTGATGTCTTGGGTGTGTTCTTCGGCCCCATGGAGCCTTCATTGTGGCATTCCTCAAGGTTCAATTTTATCCCCCAAGCTGCTTAACATCTACATGAAACCGCTGAGTGGGGTTACCTGGAGATTAGGAGTGTGTTATCAGCAATATGCTGATGACACACAGCTCTACTTCTCCTTTACATCTGCAGGTATGGCAGTGGAAGTGCTGGACCAGTGTCTTGCCTCAGTAATGGACTGGAGGAGAGTCAATAAACAGAAGCTCAGTCAAGATAAGACTAGAGCACTGTTGGTGGGTGATTCTCTAGACCAGATGGATAGCAGGTTGCCTGATCTTGATGGGGTTTCACTCCATCTGAAGATAGTGTTGCACTCCCTCTTGGCTGCTGTGAGGAACTGGCATAACACAAAATGGCTGCCACACTCAAAGGAGCAAAAAAAGAGGACCACAAATTGGCCTGTGGACACCCACGCCCCCCCCCCAAGTTCAGCATCTATATCAGGCAGCACCTCACTTGCTTCTGAAGATAAGCTCTCTGCACCTCTCCTCCACTCAGAAGGGACCGGAGTCTCTTCCTTGCTATCTAAGGAAATGTGGACATGGTTAACTGAGGGATGTTCAATGTAGGAGAGGCTGAGCAAGTGCAAACAGGAGCTGAGCAGGTAGAACAAACTGTCACTCACACATTGTGGATTTTACAGAGACATTTTTTGGGTGCTATTGGAGGGACTTTTTGTCCTAGAAAGTCAGGGTTCTAAAACACATGGGCAGTCTCTATGAACACAGCAGGCTCCCTGCTCAATGGTTCCCTTTCCCACATGTGAATGTTGATGAAGCCAGTGAGAGAGATGATGTAGGTGGTGGAGCCAAGAGGTTCAACCCTGCTCTCCCCATGATGTGATGGTAATATGGGGAGGGGGGAAAGTGAACAACACAAGGAGATTTATATGAACCTGGCTCTTACTGACACAACTATATGGTGCTTATGTACCTTGTATAGTGCAATCCTAAATGGGTTAACCCATAATGTACACATCATACATTTAAAGCAGGCTTCCTCAAACTCGCCCCTCCAGATGTTTTTGCCCTACAACTCCCATGATCCCTAGCTAGCAGGACCAGTGGTCAGGGATGATGGGAATTGTAGTCTCAAAACATCTGCAGGCCGAGTTTGAGGAAGCCTGATTTAAAGCAACCTGCAAAAATCTCAGATACTGGGAACTGTACTTTACTCCTCAGAAAGCTACAATTCCCAGTACGCTTGACAAACTTTGAATCTGCTTTAAATGTAAGATGTGTGCTTTCTTCACTGAACAAGGCTTCCACACATAACATCCCAATTCCATTCTTCTAAACATTTGATTGCCACTGAAAATGAATAATCTGTTTCTTTCCCATCAGAGAAGGTAGTTTTTCTTCCTACAGTGGAACAAACAAAAATAAAATCATATACTCTATTCTCAGTGAAGCTTTGTTTCCTTCCATCCTAAAGAGAATCCTTTTTCCAAAAAAAGAAAAGAAATGCTCTTAAAAAAAATATTATTTAACAGCAAGCTGCTTCTTTGTTTTTCACATCACCTGAGGTGATGAGATGAAGAGGGCCAAGGAAAGGTCCCTCAAAGCACAACAATTACCTTTGGAGATGCGCTCCAGAAAATGCCAACTAACTGTCAGAAATGAAAGCAAGCTACGAGCAAATTAGTTTGGCTAAATAACACAGAGAATCTCCCTCCTGCCCTAAAAACATTATTTTAAAAGGTGGGGATGGGGGGGGAGGGATTGCTCATCCCTCCTGCCTTTTTCTAGGTCACCTCAGAACTTCAAGCTGCATGCGAAAGCTTGAAGTAAAAGTGCTAAAAAAGAGTCTGCGTAGCGTTATTGATCATTCTGGAAGTGGGAAGTACAAAACGTTATTGTGACAAGCTGAGCCACCAAGGTCTAGAGGAGTAGAACCTGCAGGAAGTCCTGCAGCTATTAAGCTTAGAAAGGTCACTACAGAAACAGGAAGTGCCAGACACTCTTCAGTGCTTTTCTTCTCCTCCTGATTAGCTGTCAAACTTTGCTATCGCTTCCTAAAAAGGCAGGGATTGGAAAAGAGAGCTGTCAGTTATAGCTACTAGTTTAGGGGAAAGGTGTTTGCTGCAGTTTTGTGAGGTTCAGTGATGTATCAGAGCTGCCATGCGCCCAAACAAATCACCACCTCTGACTAGGGATATGGGAGAAATTTGTCCAGTTTCCACCTTAATGTAAACCTACCAAATTTGTGCTTTTGGAACTAGTGGACAAACTGAGACACAACGTTTTGGAACAAGTGGACAATCTGAGATGCAACATTTATCTGAATTTTGCTGCTGAACTACTACGGGCCTCAGTTTAGCAGCTGCCCGACATTTCTCTGAATATTGTAATTTCGTAAAGATGCCCAACCAAATAAAGTATGCAAAAAGGTGCACGTTAGTGAAAAGTACAATTAAAATGTGCATATTCATGAAGATAGCATTCATAAACGCATTATGTCAAGGGACAATTGCATATACCAGGCCTATTTGCATATAAAACAGGAGAATTTTGCATACAAGTGCTCACAAATTTTCATGCAGACTTATCGCAAATGTATGTATCAATCACAGCAGGGTAATAAGGATGCATAGATCAATTATTCTTTAAAAAAAACAAAAACTGGTGTTAGTGTATTGTGACATTGTGATGCAGAATGCAAGAAGGAGCTGTGTTTGTGAATAGGCCAACAGATGGCAAGTGTACTCAAAGGTAGCTTACAAGCCAGAATATAAATAGCAGTGGTAAACCACAAGAGAAAATATGCAATAGAACAAATCATTAAACAAAGCTACTTTAAAAGGCTCTTTGTTTTCCTTGCAAGTGGTTAAAAAGACCCTTTCAATAATTATATAATAATGATATATGCCTATAATTATGTCTGTGCGTATGTGTATTTATTGCATTTATTTCCCACCTTCTTTTTCCCAAGGAGCTCAATGTGGCATAAATGGTTCTCCCCCTCCTTGTTTAATGATGATTTAATTTAATTACGATTTATGTCTTAGAACTTAGTCTTCTAAAAAAAGAAAAAGAAAACTGTTCACGACATCCAGTTGTTGAAAGAAGATGAGATGATGGGTGTCAGTTTCCATTTCTTAGTGCAGAAAGTGTTGATCTGATGCGAGCCAGTGTGGTGTAGTGGTTAAGAGCGGTAAACTCGTAATCTGGGGAAACTTTTTCATATGTGGTGATTTGAATCATGAGGATGAATTAGAAGAACTGTTGAGTCTTGAATGAGTCTTGCTTTGGAACTGAGGACTTCATTAGATTTTCTTCTGCCTTTTCATTTTATTTTGTTCTAAGGGCTTGTTAGAGATGTGTAAGCATGGTGTCAGCTCCCTTAAAAAAAGGTCGACAACTCTGGGAAATGGGGGGGGGGCGCCAGAAGGTGATCTCGCCTAGGGCGCAAAAAAACCTAGCACCAGCCCTGATTGTGGGGAAGGTACAAGGGAGTTCCATATGCCCAGAGAACCTGTCATTGTACTATGGGCGTGGTTGAGTCTACCGAACATATCCTTCTGTCTTGTCCTCTCTATGTAGAACTTAGGCAAAATATTATAACTCTGCTTTTACGTCAATCTAGCTTTCTACCCAGAGAAAGACAGCTTTTATATTTACTGAATAATATTACTAGAAATACAGCCTCCCTGGTGGCTAAATGTCTTTCTTTAGCTTCTAAGCGTCACAAGATTTTAATTGATTGTATCAATATGGGGCTATTTGTTTAGTTCCATTCTATTGTGGATTATGTTTCCTTTTTTCAAAGTTCTCTCAGATGCTTTTAATTCTGTACAAATGTATTCTTCTGACTGACGGTCAAATAAAAGAATGATGATGATGATGATGATGCAATCTTCTTCACCTCCCAAATTCAATGGTCCAAATAGGGAATAAGGCATTCAACTTTGGCTCCCCATGGAGTCATGGCTGAATTGTATACTTAGATCCTCCTAACTGGTGTACAGGTATAGACTACATTTCATTATTCCTCATTTTAAAAGCCGGTGGGTTTTTGTTTCTTGGGTTTTTTGTTTCTTCATCTTTCTCTCTTTTTAACAAAATACATATTACAGAAGAATCAGTGTAGTTCTTTGTGGAATCAGTAATCCTATTCTGTATGCAGCAACATGACAGAATTAGTTGACAGGTAGGCAAACGACTATTATTATCTTAAAGGATTAGCCCAGTAATCCAATGACAGAAAAGACTTTTTAAAAGGACACACACTCAAGTCTCATTTTCTCATTAAAAACAAATATGGTTTCCTCCTAATGGTTTCCAATTTGTAATAATAATTATAATAGGAGCATTTTTGTTGTCGTTGTTGCAAACTTTAGTTCACATCATCTTTATCTGTTTTTCCATCCAGAATATGCCATGCAATTGATCAACATTTTCATATTGGATTATTTTATTTACACATAAGGGGCATCTGTGAGGCATAGCCACTAAAGTCAGCATTCTCAATGAACCTCTCATAAATTTATGCTGTTTTATAGACTATTTAACCAGCTGAAATGTTTCTCATAATTTGGGGAAATGGGGCTATATGGACAACATCTGCACCAGAAATTTGGAAAGAAAGTGAAGCATGCTAAGACAATAATCTTACCCTCTGCATCATAAATATTTATTTGCGGATAATGTTATTATTAACATTATCATGATAACTCTCCTCTTCCTACCGTTCACTCTAAGGCTGGAGTTTGAATTAGAACAATTACATAATTTTATTTGTATGCCACCTTTCCACAGTTCAAATCAAGCATAAGGCAGCTTACAAAATGGGGGGGGGGGAACCCACAATTATAACATGACAAAAGCAGTCATGAACAATAAATAAAACATTAAAAAATGCACAACCAAACTGAACAGTTTCCACATGAACCACAAGTTCTAAGAGAAATATACAACAAACCAACAGCAAAACACCCACCCCAAACAAAGAAACCCAAACAACACCCCAGGCCAAGAGTCTGTTCAACAGCCTGAGCATTTGTAGCTTGGTCCAGTCAGTACCCAACTAAATCAACCTGTGCATGGAACAACTTCAATAAGGGCAACATATGAGGACATAGCACTAACATAAAGGTAAAGGTAAAGGGACCCCCTGACCATTAGGTCCAGTCGCGGACGACTCCGGAGTTGCGCGCTCATCTTGCTCTATAGGCCGAGGGAGCCGGCATTTGTCCGCAGACAGCTTCTGGGTCATGTGGCCAGCATGACTAAGCTGCTTCTGGCGAACCAGAGCAGCGCACGAAAACGCCATTTACCTTCCCGCTGCAGCGGTACCTATTTATCTATTTGCACTTTGACGTGCTAGGTGGGCAGGAGCAGGGACCGAGCAACGGGAGCTCACCCCGTCATGGGGATTCGAACCGCTGACCTTCTGATTGGCAAGCCCTAGGCTCTGTGGTTTAACCCACAGTGCCACCCGCGTCCCTAGCATTAACATAAAGGACAATAAAAGACAATAAAACATACAGTACACCAAATCTTCAATCTGGCCTGATCCTCATGCTCAGAGACAATCATTTATGGGTCCATTAAGACTTGTATTACAGTGGTACCTTGGTTCTCGAACGTAATCCGTTCCGGAAGTCTATTCCAAAACCAAAGCGTTCCAAAACCAAGGCAAGCTTTTCCATAGAAAGTAATGCAAAATGGATTAATCCATTCCAGACTTTTAAAAACAACCCCTAAAACAGCAATTCAACATGAATTTTACTATCTGATGAGACCATTGATCCATAAAATGAAAGCAATAAACAATGCACTGCAGTCACACAGTCAAATGGTTAGTAGCTGAACTGGGTTCCACACAGTCACAAAAGCAAAACAAAAAGAGCCGCAGAAGCAAAAACACAAAATAAACAGTAAAAACAGACATACCTCAGCGTAACACTCGGAATGGAAGTGTGGCACTCAAATCGGAAGTGTAACACTCAAAACGGAGCACGTTCGGCATCCGAAAAAAGTTTGCAAACCGGAACACTTCTGTTCCGGTACCACTGTACTGATATTATACCACACACGGACTTGGATGGGACAAAGAGTGCCTCTATTATCGTTGATCACAAAAGTACTATAATGTGTTCAAAAGAAAACTGGCATTTCATATCTTCCCAGAGAGTTTGGCATATGCCCAATGTTTAGAAATGATTTCTTACATAAGTTATGAGTTTTCAAGAGACCTGAGACCTTTCATGTCCAAGTCTCAGGGGTGCTAATTAAACTGTGACTGATAATAATCTTGTCTTCTCGTGCTGTACTCCTCTGTTCTATCATGTACAGGTGTTTGAACTAATGAGAACGCTCCCTGGATTATCTTCAGGGTTTATTCTTATTATTTAAAGAAAACAGAGCCATGTATACTTGAATTAAAAGCAGATTTCAGTCCCAAGGAAAACAATAACAGTTGATTCAAAGCTAACTTACAGCCTGATCTTTACTCTGAAATCTTATTGATTTCTACTATAGTAGAAGTAATAGTACCACTGTATTCCGCTCTGGTCAGACCTCACCTGCAATACTGTGTCCAGTTCTGGGCACCACAGTTCAAGAAGGATACTGACAAGCTGGAATGTGTCCAGAGGAGGGCAACCAAAATGGTCAAAGGCCTGGAACGATGCCTTATGAGGAACGGCTTAGGGAGCTGGGTATGTTTAGCCTGGAGAAGAGAAGGTTAAGGGGTGATATGATAGCCATGTTCAAATATATAAAAGGATGTCATATAGAGGAAGGAGAAAGGTTGTTTTCTGCTGCTCCAGAGAAGCGGACACGGAGCAATGGATTCAAACTACAAGAAAGAAGATTCCACCTAAACATTAGAAAGAACTTCCTGACAGTAAGAGCTGTTCGACAGTGGAATTTGCTGCCAAGGAGTGTGGTGGAGTATCCTTCTTTGGAGGTCTTTAAGCAGAGGCTTGACAGCCACCTGTCAGGAATGCTTTGATGGTGTTTCCTGCTTGGCAGGGGGTTGGACTGGATGGCCCTTGTGGTCTCTTCCAACTCTATGATTCTATTCTATGATTCTACTACAACAAGAACAACTCAGAAACAGTTCCTGCCTCATATCCAACTCCCTCCAAAGGTTGGGCCACTCATTTTCGGTATTTGAAAGGGCTTTGAAAACTCACCTTTTCCAATGTCTTTTGATATACTTTACTTGGTTATGATTTATAGAAGTTTTGTTGCTGTTTTATTGATCATTTGTTGATTTTAACGATGTTTTATTGCTGTGCTTCTGGATACGGTTTTTATATTGGTTGAATTAGATTTCAATGTATTGTTGATTTCTTTTTCATTTCATGTTAGCTTTTTATGATACTATATTGTATTCCTATGCTTATAATTACAATGGTACCTTGGTTTTCGAATGTCTCCGCTGACAAACGTTTCGGAACTCAAACGCCGTAAACACAGGAGTAAATGCTTCCATTTTCAAACGCACTTCGGAAGTTAAACTTCCGAGACGGCTTCCGTATTGAGTTTTCCGTATTGAGTTTTCCATTTTGAGGCTTCCGTATTGAGTTTTCCATTTTGTTTCAGAACTCGAACGGTCTTCCGGAATGGATTACCTTGGAAAACCGAGGATAGGTTGAATCCAGAGATAAATATTTAAATACTAGTTAAATAAGTCAGTAAGTCAGTAAGTCAGTAAGTCAGTCAGTCAGTCAGTCAGTCAGTCAATCAATCAATCAATCAATCAATCAATCAATCAATAGTTCTATCTAATGATCCTGTGCCACTCTCACAACAGATTTCCTTGTGCACAAGAGATCTCCCTCTTCTTTCATCTGCACACACACCCCATCCTTGAAATCTGGTCAAAAGGGTTGGGGGACCCTCTGCAGCAGATTTTGGGAACATGCAGGTGGAGGAGAGGAAGGGGAGTCTTATTGTATGAGCAGAACTCCATTTTCATGTGGATGCAGGCTCAAGTGATAGATTTCAATGGAACATTACCTGGCAAGTGTGTGCAGAGAATGGAGGTCTTAGCTTTTCAACAATAACACACAGATATTTCTGAAAATCTTATGTCTCTATGGGACTGGTATTAAACATAGATTTGATGTTCACATGAATAAAAATCTTATTCACCATTCAACTTAACCCCACCCCCTCTTCCTCCAAGCGCTTAACCTGGTTTGCTATTCCCAACCTTTCAGGTCCAGCTAAGGTTATTGTCAATGCTGGGTTCAAAACTGTTTGATTTAATTGATTTAATTACTGTCAGAAAGGGCTTTTTCCCCCAGTGTTGTCATCTTAAATCAGAAAATGGTGTTAAGATGTCAGTGTAAGTAAAGTGTTTGAATGCAGATCTGCAGAGATGCTTACATCAAAATATCACTCGGGGCGAAGGCATCGCAAAGCTGTTTGCTAACCACTGAGATGATAGTAAACATATCAACAAGAATTGTGTCCAACCCATATGCATTCAGCATTATGCAGACATCGGAGAACTAGAGAAAGCCGCAAGTGATCACCTTCTGTATTATCCCGTCATCTACAATGGACGGCTCATATTAGAGTTGCCATCAAATTGTGCAAACAAGTGGAATCGTACAATGGATCAGGCAGTGTATTTTCCCCCCAAGAAAATTTTAAAGGAGAACATGAAAGAGTTTGAAGAGGACTAGCTATGGTTTTCCCAGTAGTAATGTACGGAAGTGAGAGCTGGACAATAAAGAAGGCTGATCGGCAAAGAATTGATGCTTTTGAATTATGGTGCTGGAGGAGACTCTTGAGAGTCCCATGGACTGCAAGAAGATCAAACCTATCCATTCTTAAAGAAATCAGCCCTGAGTGCTCACTGGAAGGACAGATCCTGAAGTTGAGGCTCCAGTACTTTGGCCACCTCATGAGAAGAGAAGACTCCCTAGAAAAGACCCTGATGTTGGGAAAGGTTGAGGGCACAAGGAGAAGGGGACGACAGAGGATGAGATGGTTGGACAGTGTTCTCGAAGCTACTAACATGAGTTTGGCCAAACTGTGAGAAACAGTGAAGGATAGGCGTGCCTGGCGTGCTCTGGTCCATGGGGTCAGTAAGAGCTGTTCGACAGTGGAATTTGCTGCCAAGGAGTGTGGTGGAGTCTCCTTCTTTGGAGGTCTTTAAGCAGAGGCTTGACAGCCATTTGTCAAGAATGCTTTGATGGTGTTCCTGCTTGGCAGGGTGTTGGACTGGATGGCCCTTGTGATCTCTTCCAACTCTATGATTCTATGATTCTAAGTATAGTGTCCAGACCAAGGGAAGTAATAGTGCCACTCTGTTCTGCCTTAGTCAGACCACACTTGGAATACTGTGACCAATTCTAGGCACCACAATTTAAGAAGGATGTTGACAAGCTGGAACGTGTGCAGAGGACGGCAACCAAGATGATCAAGGTTCTGGAAACTAAGCCTTTTGAGGAGCGCTTGAAGAAGCTTTGGTATGTTTAGCCTGGAAAAGAAGAGACTGAGAGATGATAGCTATCTTCAAATATCTTAAGGGTTGTCACATGGAGGAGGGAGCATGCTTGTTTTCTCCTGGTCTGCAGGCTAGGACTCGAACCAATGGCTTCCAGTTGCAAGAAAGAAGATTCTGACTAAACATTCAGGGGAAAGAGCTGTTCAGCAGTGGAACAGACTCCATCAAGAGGTGGTGGACTTTCCTTCCTTGGAAGTTTTTACACAGTAGTTAGATGGCCATCTGTCATGGATGCTTTAGCTGAGATTCCTGCATTGCAGGGGATTGGGCTAGATAATACTTGTGGTCCCTCCAAACTCTTTGATTCTATTATTCTGCGTCTACTCAGACGTAAGTCCTATTGATTTCAATGGAACTTACTTTCAAGGGAGTCTGTGCAGGGTTACAGCTCTAAGGTGTGATCCCAACCTCTCAACTAACTAGAAGGGATCACTATAATTATAACACCTCAAAAATGTGCTGACACCTTCACCACTGGTGGGAATGTATGAAATCTGAGTCTTTATTTCACTCCACAAATATACTTCTATTTTCCCATATATTTATAGTGCATGTTTGAGACATTTTATTCACATAAAGTGTATCATGGTAATTTTTTGCAACAGCTGTCACCCTTTCAATTTTGGAAACCCTACCCAGATATGCAAAGTTGACATACATTTTAATATGAAATTTACTTTTTATATATAATATATATGTTTAAAGTACAGATTCCTGTACACTTGGATTTTTGTGTTTATCATTTATGGATAATTTTAATGTATGTTTTAAATACCATGTAAACTGTTTAGAGCTTTCAGCAATTAAGCATGTATGAGTTTTATAAATAAATAAGCAAAAGTCCTTTGTTTGTCGTGCAGATCGAAACCATTATATGCAGCTGGCTTATTTCACATTCCTTGCATATAAAGTAATTCTCAAGCCGAATGGACACCTATCCATATTAGCAAATTTGCTTCACCTGACTTATCCAAGAGTTCTCATGGTACAGCTGCATTATCCTGCATTGCTATCATAGCAGTCAACCCTCCCTTTGTTTGCTGCAAACTCCCTTATTCCAATGCTGTTTCCCGCTGCTATCCCGGATTGTTGCTATCCCTTAAATTTCCCGGATTTCAAAGGAAGCAGCTCCTCTCCCTCCCTGCCGGCCAGGGAGGCTCCTCAGCTGTGTTGTTCGGCTGCCAATAAGGAGTCTGAGACCAACTGAGACCAAAGCTTGCATGCCTTGTGCAGCCAGACCCTCACGCCCAACCAGACAGACAGCCTGCCTGCCGTTTATGCGCTCACTCTTTTGCTCACCCATTCGCATGCAGCCTCTGGAGCACAGGGTGGCGAGGCTACTTGGTGCCATTGCACCGCTCTCACGGCATCCCTTATTTTCAAATCCAAAAGTTTGGAAAAATCCCTTATTTTCAAATCTGAAAGTTGACAGCTATGATTGCTATGCTGATGCAATCCTGTCTTCCATTCCTAGCAATCTCGTGGTTCCTTAGCTGGATAAACTAAGTGTGGCTTAGAGCCTAGAAAAGGACTCTGCCTCATTGTATCTCACTCCAGTTGCCACTTTACAAGGTCTTCAACCTGCAGCAGCTTTGATTTACCATGGCTATGGATTCCAAAAACTGCCAACTGCCACAGTCAGTTCTCCCCACCAAACCCAAGTGCCCTTTCAAAGGTGTACCAAGGCATTCCCTTATATACTACAGGGTGCATGTTTTCTTATTGATTTTTAATATTGAACATTCTATTTTTTCCCCAGAAAGGTGCACCACCTAAAGTAAATCCTATTGTGCATACAAATTGTACAACTAGTACATTGTAACTGCTACAGATAGATTTGCAGCTGCATTATTGCTTATCCTAAAATCCCTTTTGTTTCACATCGCTTCTGTGCAGTGTAACTATAAATAAGCTAATAGCTCAGATTCTATAGTTATATAATGCTATTGAGATTATGTCTCCAGTGTATCAAATCCATGCAAAATGCATGCCCTATTCCTGCTTCAGGGAGGGAAAAGTAGGGAAGCATGAATATTTCAAGCGATGCTTTGGGCAAACATGGTATTGTTCTGCACCTGCAGATGGTGCTGTATCACAACATTTTCCTTTGTGATATCAGATCAGAATACACCAATTGCTCTAGCTTTGATCTTGCCATTATATATGGACAGATTTTTTTTTATTTAAAAAATGCCAGATTTCACACAGGAAAATGTCACTGTGGGCAAAGTCCCAATGAGATGCAAAAATTTACACAGAAAATCCCAGTGTTTTCATACATCAAAAGGCGCGATGCTCACAGTGCCCTCAGTCTTTGAAGCATTTTGTTAAGAACTGATAAGAGATCTCCTGTTTGCATTTCCTTTTATTGCAAGGCAAGGCAAAGTTCCCCTGTGCAAACCCTTCTTGGTCTTGTGCAACTTCCATCTGTGGCTTAAACATTAAGTATCCATAGTGGATTGTGGCTGTTGACTGTGGGGCATGAATACCCAAGCGGAAAAATTATTTTTGCTCCAGAACTCAGCCCTTTCATTTCCCCCTACCAGTTATTCCTTCTCACAGTTGGTTGGTGGAAGGAAGGAAGGGTTGTAGGTCACACTCACACTGTACATTTAAAATAAATGTGGGTGGCACTGTGGTCTAAACCACTGAACCTCTTGGGTTTGCTGATCAGAAGGTCAGTGGTTTGAATACCTGCGATGGAGTGAGCTCCTGTTGCCCTGCCCCAGCTCCTGCCAACCTAGCAGTTCAAAAGCACACCAGTGCAAGTAGATAAATAGGTGGTGGGAAGGTAAATGGCGTTTCTGTGCGCTCTGGTTTCCGTCACAGTGTCCAGTTGCGCCAGAAGCGGTTTAGTCATGCTGGCCTCATGACCTGGAAAGCTGTCTGTGGACAAATGTCGGCTCCCTCTGCCTGAAAGCGAGATGAGCGCCGCAACCCCATAGTCGCCTTTGACTGGACTTAACCATCCAGGGGTCCTTTACCTTTTATTTTTACCTTTTATGTACATTTAAAACACATGGCTTCACTCAAAGAATCCTGGAAACTGTACATGGCTTTCCTCAAAGAATCTTGGAAACAGGGCTAGAATCCCCAGCACCCTTAACAAACTACAATTCTCAGGATTCTTTGGTGGAAGTTTTTAAAAAGTCTTCACACAAAAATCTCTACATATTTTCTTGGACGGAGAACTACACCACAAAATTCTACCCACAACAGTTGGGGGGGGAGTGGTCTTCCAGATGAACAAGAATGGGCATTACAGGTTGCAGAGATATCAATCACATGAAGAACTGACTACAATGATGGATTAAAACAACAACAACAACCAACAACCTCTGCTTGTTTAAAGCTGGAAGTTTGATATAAAAAGGTAAAGGGACCCCTGACCATTAGGTCTAGTCATGACCGACTCTGGGGTTGTGGCGCTCATCTCGCTTTATTGGCCGAGGGAGCCGGCGTATAGCTTCCAGGTCATGTGGCCAGCATGACTAAGCTGCTTCTGGCGAACCAGAACAGCACACGGAAACGCCGTTTACCTTCCCGCTGCAGTGGTACCTATTTATCTACTTGCACTTTGACATGCTTTTGAACTGCTAGGTTGGTAGGAGCTGGGACCAAGCAACGGGAGCTCACCCCGTCGTGGGGATTCAAAACGCCGACCTTCTGATCAGCAAGCCCTAGGCTCTGTGGTTTAACCCACAGTGCCACCCGTGTCCCTGGAAGTTTGATATACGTTGATATAAATATCTGCTTTGTAAAGATCCTCATGTGGATGCAAAACTGCTCTTGGTTCCAGAAAATATATAACATTACATAACATCCAGCAGCCAAGTTGTAGAATACATTGTCATCTGAGATGGCTCCTGGGTGGAATTATTGGCATTTGTTGTGCAGCTGCCTGGAAAAGAGTTGACTGAGAGGCAAGGGCACCAACTTGCTCCCCACATTGTGAGGGCCCGGAGTCACCTGCCCTGTTCTGCCCACACTCGTTGCCCGTCCGGCCCCTGCCTGTCCCATCAGCACTTGCGTGGGGGTGGGGGTCACGGAAGGCAAAAATCACCCCTCATGCTTCCTGCCTCCACCCTGTGGGTCAGTGCTCGCCCAGAGGCAGTGGGGGATGGCGGCCCCCTCAATATTAGTGGCGCTGCCCAGAAATATGGAGGGGACTGAAGTCTCTACCACCCCTATAGTTGACGCCACGGCTTAGACATATGTTAGCCAACTTCAAACATCTAAATGGCTGTCACATGCAATATGAAGCTTGTTTTCTCAAGCTCCAGGGAGTAAGACCAAACTAATGGATTCAAGTAACGAGAATGAAATTTCCAACTAGACACCAGGAAGATCTTTCTGATGGAAAGAGCTGTTTGACAGTGGAACAGATTTCCTCAGGAAGTGGTGGGTTCTTCTTCATTGGAGGTTTTGAAGCAGAGGTTGGATGGCCATCTATCATGGATACTTTAGTTGAGATTATTTCATTGCAGGATGACCCTCAGGATACCTTCCCACTCTATAATTCTATGAAAAAGGTCTACATGGTCCCAAATTTATCCTTTGATAAGAGAGCTAGTGTGGTGTAGTGGTTAAGAGTGGTAGACTCGTAATCTGAAGAACCGCGTTCATGTCTCCGCTCCTCCACATGCAGCTGCTGGGTGACCTTGGGTTAGTCACACTTCTCTGAAGTCTCTCAGCCCCACTTACCTCACAGAGTGTTTGTTGTAGGGGAGGAAGGGAAAGGAGAATGTATGTCGCTTTGAGACTCCTTTGGGTAGTGATAAAGCGGGATATCAAATCCAAACTCTTCTTCTTCTTCCTTGCTAGGCTTGCACCAAGTCCTGGTGCATTGGAACAGACAGATGATGGCTCTTCCCACAAATGCAAACTTTCCCCTTCTCATCTCAGTACAAACAGTGGTGGCAACAGCAATGATATCCATGCCTCACTAGGGTTTGGTCTGGGGCTAACAGTCCTGCATGCTTGGATCACTCATTTGCAAGCAGGATCTCTTCAAGGTACTACAATCCTTTGTTCCCTTTCAACCCAAACACTTTCTGATAGAAAATCATCCGGCCAATTGCACAATCAATGCATATTCAAGTAATTATCTCATCATTTGTCTGAGAGCTTTCACCCATACAAATTGCCATGCATTTTCCAATTTCGACAAACAATTAAGAATACGATTAGCTCGGAGAATAGTGAGACCTGCCCGCTTCAAAGCTCTTGGATTTTAAACAGCCAGACAGGTATGTTGGCTTTCTTGACGTTACACCACAACACTGCTTGACCACACAAAACCTTCTATATGTGCACTGCAAGTTGTAGTGGTGATTCTAGCATCCATTTTAGATGCAGCGATTGGCTTCTTCAGAACCCATCAGATTTTGGAAATCAAGTCTTGGTGGATTCGAGAGGGTGGGCAACTTCACTAAAATACTTCCACAGCAAAGCCTAGTGACTTCATCCATTTGTAATCCTGTTTGAGACAAAATCAGAAGTGTGTGCATGGCCAGTATGTTGTTATTCAAGTGTTCTTGAAGTATGTTGTTATTAAAACCTACAGTTGCCATTCTCCTTGTGTCTCTGCTAGCTGCATAACTGGCAAAGGTTTCACAAACAAACAGAACGAATACAAATCTCATCACTGGGTGCCAGGAAACCCTTCAAATGAGCCATGTTACTTCACCACTTTAAAACAAGGCTTTCCACATTTGGGGGGGGGAGAGGGAAAGAAGGACTCCTATGTCTTCTGCAACACATTTTGCATGGCAGGCAGAAGATCAGAAGGAAACCTTCCCCCCACCATTGCTTCTCCAAGTTGGGGAAAGCTTTACTGGTTGGAATTTCTCCCAGTCATGCAGAAAATTTTGATTTGAAAACAAGCCATAACAGTTTAGAGAACCATTTAGTTAAGCACAAATTAAAAACAGATATATTGACTCCCGTTACAATGGACTCACATGGCTCAGGGACTCGGAAAACCCTGCAGTATACTTCCTTGCTTCCCACATCACTATGGTTAGATTAAAAGCTCCATGTCAGAGGTAGGTGGCACTATGCCCTCCAGATGTCAATGCTGAATTTCAACTCCCATCAGACCCAGCCAGCACAGCCATTGGTTAAAGATGACAGGAATTGTAGCCCAGCAACTTCTAGAAGGCATCACATTGGTTGCCTGTGCTCCAGATCATGCAAATGAAGAGTGTGTGGAAGCGTATTCCCATAGTATCATCCCAAATCAATGATACATTGTTGTTGTTTAGTCGATTAGTTGTGTCTGACTCTTCATGACTCCATGGACCAGAGCACGCCACGCACTCCTGTCTTCCACTGCCTCCCGCAGTTATGTCAAATTCATGTTGGTCGCTTCTATAACATTGTCCATGTCCAACCATCTAGTCCTTTGTCATCCTCTTCTCCTTGTGCCCTCAATCTTTCCCAACACCAGAGTTTTTTTCCAGACAGTCTTCTCTTCTCATGAGGTGGTCAAAGTATTTGAGCCTCAGCTTCAGAATCTGTCCCTCCAGTGAGCACTCAGGATTTATTTCCTTCAGAATGGATAGGTTTGATCTTTTTGCAGTCCATGGGACTCTCAAGAGTCTCCTCCAGCACCACAATTCAAAAGCAAAAATGCATGTGGGGAGACATGTGAACCTAAGTGGACACTTGAAAGCAAGGAGAACGAGATAATAGGGAAGAATCTCTGGTGCCCCATGGGATTCTTCAACTACTGATGCTGATTCACTGGTGTAAATATATTGCTTAGGACCACAACATTGAAATTTATAAAGAATTATTCCTGGTGACTTTGCACGTGACTAAGAAGGTGCACTAATATTGCATCAATCCTTGTATGCAAATCTTTGATGCCATCAAAATAGTTCCGTGAATTTTGGTGTGTGAGAAAGTTACTTTTCACTTTCTTCTGTTCTAAAGGAATCTACAGCTCACTGGCAAAAATAAAATCTCTGTGAATCAGCACGTTTGAAGATGAAACAGAATAATGCTTATCAATATATTGCATGTGACCATTGTCACTGCGTTCTCTCTTCCAGAAACCCATGTTTCCTATATTAGTTTTGTGGGGTGGAAGGGTTAGCTTTTGGGGGGGGGGTTGTTTTGTTTTGCTTTTTTGCTGATGTTTGCATTTCTGCGGGGAGATGGTCTCCTGCTACAGATAAATACCATCTGGTTCCAGAGATTAATCCAAACTTGAGGAAATATGCCAAACATAAAATGTGTTTCTTGACATCTGTTCTGAATGTGTCTATAGTTTTGCATGTTTGCTCCTCTGCTGATTCCCCCCCCCCCCATATCATTCAGAAAACATTTAACTAGTGCTCGGTGAGTTTGGTTGCTTTGTTTGGTAATTGACTGTTTTCTCCTTATATATTGCCTTTAGACTTTCCTTTTTCCTCTGCATTCTGTTAAGCAATGATTATCATAAGAAACACTCTGCATATTTCATTCATTTAGAGTTTGGCTTCCCTGTCCCATAGAGTCAAGGTTAGATAACAGTACAACAAGGCAGTAAACAATGGATTCCTGTTCCAGATCTAAAAATCAGGCCATAAGCTTGGAGGAAGCAAAGGAAGGTGAACAGAAAGAAAGAAAATTAAAAAATTCCTTCCATTAGGTAGGTAAAGGGTAAAGGGACCCCTGACCGTTAGGTCCAGTCGCGAACGACTCTGGGGTTGCGGTGCTCATCTCACTTTACTGGTTGAGGGAGCTGGCATACAGCTTCCAGGTCATGTGGCCAGCATGACTAAGCTGCTTCTGGCGAACCAGAGCAGCGCACGGAAATGCCGTTTACCTTCCTGCCGGAGCGGTACCTATTTATCTACTTGCACTTTGACGTGCTTTCGAACTGTTAGGTGGGCAGGAGCTGGGACCGAGCAACGGGAGCTTACCCCGTCGCGGGGATTCGAACAGCCGACCTTCTGATCGGCAAGCCCTAGGCTCAGTGGTTTAAACTTTTTTTTTCAAATAATATTTATTAATTTTACCACATAAACACAAATACGACATAACTCACACATACAAAAAAACAAACAACAAAAAATAAACACTACATTACTACACTTATCAAATTACTAAACTTCCTTTCCTAATTTCCTTAACATTTTAGTTTGACTTCCTCCTGTCAATCCCTCTGTGTTTCATTTACATTTCTCTTATTTCACTTGGCAATTTTATTCTTCATTTTAACATTATATTTTACTATCTTAACTTTCTATTCTTATATTTATTCCTTCTTATTCTAATTTGCTTATCAAATTATCTATATCTATCCATTACTTATATTATTCTTAACTATCATTCTATAAATTTCTCTCTTACTCTACTTCTCATACATTAAATTTAACTATTCAAACTATTCAAATTCAATTGCTATCTATTTATTCTTTCAAACTTCATCATAATATTCTACTTTTCTACATTTAATCTGTAAACTACTCTAGCTTCGACATTGCTTCACTTCAAATTTTACAATATTTTTTAAGATAATCTTTAAATTTCTTCCAATCTTCTTCCACTGCTTCCTCCCTCTGGTCGCGGAGTCTCCCGGTCAGTTCAGCGAGCTCCATGTAGTCCATTAGTTTCATCTGCCATTCTTCCAGAGTCGGTAAGTCCTTTGTCTTCCAATATTTTGCAATCAGTATTCTTGCTGCTGTTGTGGCATACATAAACAAGGTGTGGTCTTCTTTCGGTATCTCTTGATTTACCATTCCAAGCAAGAAGGCCTCTGGTTTCTTCACAAATGTGTTTTTAAACACTCTTTTCAGTTCATTATAGATCATTTCCCAGAAGACCTTCAACCTTGGGCAAGTCCACCACATATGATAAAATGTTCCTTCCGAACTCTCACACTTCCAGCATTTATTGTCCTTCAAATGGTAGATTTTGGAAAGTTTTACTGGGGTCAGATACCATACAGTGGTTCCACTCCTTCCTCCTGGGCCGTGTTCAGAAAGTGGTGGTGGGGGATGAGTGTTCAGGCCCCTGGGCTCTCACTTGTGGGGTGCCTCAGGGTTCCGTCCTCTCCCCCATGCTTTTTAATATCTATATGAAGCCGCTGGGAGAGATCATCAGGGGGTTTGGGCTGGGTGTTCATCAGTATGCAGATGATACCCAGCTCTACCTCTCTTTTAAATCAGAACCAGTGAAGGCGGTGAAGGTCCTATGTGAGTGCCTGGAGGCGGTTGGAGGATGGATGGCGGCTAACAGATTGAGGTTGAATCCTGACAAGACAGAAGTACTGTTTTTGGGGACAGGGTGCGAGCAGGTGTGGGGGACTCCCTGGTCCTGAATGGGGTAACTGTGCCCCTGAAGGACCAGGTGCGCAGCCTGGGAGTCATATTGGACTCACAGCTGTCCATGGAGGCGCAGGTTAATTCTGTGTCCAGGGCGGCTGTCTACCAGCTCCATCTGGTACGCAGGCTGAGACCCTACCTGTCCGCAGACTGTCTCGCCAGAGTGGTGCATGCTCTGGTTATCTCCCGCTTGGACTACTGCAATGCGCTCTACGTGGGGCTACCTTTGAAGGTGACACGGAAACTGCAATTAATCCAGAATGCGGCGGCTAGACTGGTGACTGGGAGTGGCCGCTGGGACCACATAACACCGGTCCTGAAAGAACTACATTGGCTCCCAGTACGTTTCCGAGCACAATTCAAAGTGTTGGTGCTGACCTTTAAAGCCCTAAACGGCCTCGGTCCTGTATACCTGAAGGAGCGTCTCCACCCCCACCGTTCAGCCCGGACACTGAGATCCAGTGCCGAGGGCCTTCTGGCGGTTCCCTCATTGCGAGAAGCAAAGCTACAGGGAACCAGGCAGAGGGCCTTCTCGGTAGTGGCGCCCGCCCTGTGGAATGCCCTCCCATCAGAAGTCAAAGGTACTAACAACTATCTGACATTTAGAAGATGCCTGAAGACAGCCCTGTTCAGGGAAGTTTTTAATCTGTAACATGTGTATGTATTTTAATGTATGTTGGAAGCCGCCTAGAGTGGCCGGGGAGACCCGGCCAGATGGGCGGGATATAAATAATAAATTATTATTATTATTATTATCTGTATATCATCTTCATGATGTTTTCTCTTAACAGATTACATGCAGTGAATTTTATTCCTGTCTTCCATAGTCTTTCCCAGTCTGCCATCATGATGTTATGTCCAACGTCCTTAGCCCAATCTATCATTGAAGATTTTACCAGTTCATCTTGTGTATGCCATTCCAGCAGCAAATTGTACATTCTAGATAATTTTTTTGTTTTCGGTTCTAATAGTTCCATTTCCAGTTTTGACTGCTCCAATTGAAAGCCAATCTTTTTATCCATCTTGAAAAGTTCATTGATTTGATGATATTGTAACCAATTTTTGACCTTTTCTCTCAATTGTTCATAGGGTTTCAACCTGACTTGCTCACCTTCTTGTGTCAAAATTTCTGAATATTTTGGCCAGTTCTCTTCCATGTTTGTCATCTTGTGGGCCTTAGCTTCTAGCGGAGAAATCCATCTAGGTGTTTTTCTTTCTAATAGATCTTTATATCTCATCCAGACTCTAAATAGAGCCTTCCTAATTATGTGTATCTTGAAGCCTTGGTGGGCCTTAATCTTGTCGTACCATAAATAGGCATGCCATCCAAATTTGTTATCATGACCTTCCAGGTCAAGTACATCTGTATTTTCCAATAGGAACCAATCTTTCAGCCAGCAGAAGGCCGCAGCTTCAAAGTAGATACTTAATTCCAGCAGGGAAAATCCCCCTCTTTTCTTATCATCTGTTAAAATCTTAAACTTGATTCTGGGTTTTTTCCCCTGCCAGATAAATCTTGATATATCCTTCTGCCACTTCTTGAATGGTTCCATCTTATCCACTATCGGTATTGCCTGGAAGAGAAATAATAATTTAGGCAGCACATTCATTTTTATAGCTGCTATTCAGCCCAACAAGGACAACTTTAAGTTGTTCCAGATCTCCAAATCTTTTTTAACTTCGTTCCATACTTTTTCATAATTATCCTTAAACAAATTCTGGTTTTTAGCTGTCATATTGATGCCCAAATATTTTACTTTTTTTTTTAGAATTGAAGGCCGGTTTCCATCTCTATTTCTTCTTTCTCTTCTTGTGTCAGGTTTTTCCCTAATACTTTAGTTTTGGCTTTGTTCAGTTTAAATCCAGCTACTTGCCCAAAGTCTTGTATTACTTCCAGTGCCTTGGTTGCACTGTTCTCAGGATTTTGTAAGGTTAATACCAAATCGTCAGCAAAGGCTTTTAATTTGTATTCTTTGGCCCCCACCGCCACCCCTTTGATATTTTTGTCTTTCCTTATCATATTCAGCAAGACCTCCAGGACCGTAATAAAAAGTAAAGGGGAGAGTGGGCAACCTTGTCTTGTTCCTTTCTCAATTCTTATGTTGTCTGATACCACATCAGACAACATCAGATATCCGGCTCAGTGGTTTAAACTACAGCGCCACCCGCGTCCTAAGTAGCACCTTAGAGACCAACTAAGTTTGTTCTTGGTATGAGCTTTCGTGTGCATGTACACTTCTTAAGAAAGAAAGATGAAATCTAAATGCTTAGTAGGCACAGATGTCTACACATGTTGCTGCTATAATGTGATATTTTGAGAGGATGATCCAGGCAAGTGAAATGAAAGTCGAGAAGTGGCAGAGAAGGGAAAAGCTCGGTGGGGAAATGAGGTTGTGAAAACAAAATTTAAAGACAGAAACTGAATATAATAGAAATGGGGAAAGTGTAATCCAAGACAGCAATGAGCCTGAAGCTGGTGTATAAGAAATGACAACTGTATTAGGAATTGCTGATAGGAGAAAGGATCCTGCAGATGAAGAGGAGGCCAGGGAAAAGAAGTAGAGTTTTATAATTATTCAAACAGCCGTTTATTAAAATTATTGGTTATGGCATGTTGCAGCAAAGAACCCCAGGCAGATAAGAACAGCATGTAGCAGTATATGTGGTGCCAACATGGTCTAAAATATATAAACTGGAATAAATCAAAACTGATTATTGGATATAGCCAATAATATAGTGTGTGTCGAAGCTGTTGTTGAAAATGTATTTCATGAATATATGGGGGAACGGCTGAAGACAAAGACTGGGAATGCAATCTGATTTCTATTTGTTCATTATTTTCACTAATATTTATGCACACTTTACCATAATAAATGCATTTTTGTACACAGTGCTTGACTGGGGAAATGCATTGCAAAATTCAGAGAAGTGTGAATTGCAAAGGATGGCTGTGTTTTGGTTCAGGTAGTGTTTCAAGAAGTGTGAAATTGGGTAGAAGAAGAAGAAGAGTTTGGATTTGATATCCTGCTTTATCACTACCCGAAGGAGTCTCAAAGCGGCTACCATTCTCCTTTCCTTTTTTTTTTTTTTGCCAAATCATTTTTATTAAGGTTTTCAAGACAAGAAAATCACTTTGAAACATTCCAAATTATTTATCCAATTATCAATAATAAAAAAGAGACAAGTTCTAATTCTGCCAAATTATTATTTAAATTTATTTGGAGGTTTCCCATGCTTCAAACTCCGGAGGTATCTAATCAACTATTTGTCCATTGCTTTTTACCCTTCCTATATTTTCACAGCCTCTGATGTATTCCAGCAAGCAAGATAAATCAAAACAAACAATGTCCCTGTGTGGATTTAAGTCCATCTCCTTTCCCTTCCTGCCCCACCTTTATATGTAGGTTCACCTTTATATGTGGACTGAACTGAAGTTCTCCCACATCCAAACTCCAAGCTTCCTGGGCCACGGAGAAGATGCAATGATGTAATTTCTCTCCTGGGCTTTTTTTTAGATCAGAAACCATGAGAAAACTGCAGAACTCCAGAGAATTATTTAATAGAAAGACACCAATGCCAGCCTCATCTCAATGATAAGGTATGTTCAACTCTGTACACATCAAACTTATAAGGAAATGTTAAAGCACTGTACAAATAAAAGAGAAAGACAGTGGTCCCTCTTGCAGAGGGGAAGATAACTTTGGAGGGAGTATACGACAGGATTCATCTATCCATCAGAGATAGTATTCTCTGCATCAGTGCTGCATTGCCACATTTGAGATCCACAAACATGTGAGTTGGGGGTCTCTGATACAGTAAGGACCATTCTAGATTTCACCAACCAATCTGGATTAGAATGATTACATTTGGTCACGGGCAAATAAATTTCAAACCAGATCCAGGCAGTTCTGTTTAGACCTATCTATATAATCCCAGTGTCCACAACTCTTATTCACACACTTCAGACTCCATCCACTGTCCAATATTATCAGGCTAGTGACTTTGATGTAAATAAGGCTTTTTCTGGGATGAGAAGAGATTCCTTGAAAAGGCTATGCTTTACAATAACGCTTAGTCCATATTAGGAAAACTGTTCACTGGCTTGTTTGTTGTGTTGAGAGATATAAACCGCTAAGGGCCATGAGCAGAAAATACGTATTTTTGCAACAAGATTAAATCATGCAAAAGAAGTCAATCTGTACAGATGCAGTTGGGAGCTAGTGCATTTGCTCTTTTCGGAGCTTTGTTTGTTATGTTGACCAAGAAGATTTGGAAGGCAAAGAAAAATGGAGACGTTCTGCATGGGGTGGAGGAGAAAATAGGCCATGGGAGGATGGAGAGGTCACCCACTGGAGCAGGGAATTACTTGCTTATATTTCCACATTGCTGAGCGTTTAATATTAAAGTGGGTTCTTTAAGCACTAGTAAGGTTAGTGGGTGGCATTTTAGGCTCTTGTCTGAAAAAGGGTGTCTCAATAGTTTGCCAAATGGGCTATGCATTGCCTCAGAGGCCTTGTTCTAAACACCATGATGTAATTACTATCATCAGTGATAATAACCATGGAAACTACACTCTAAAAATAATTGTTTCCATGTTAGTTTCAGATGGTGCTAATATTATGGATCACTAATTTCTTTGCAAAAGGCCTTATTTCTCTGCCAACTGTAGACAGAGTGTTCTAGATAATCTTATTTCCAAATTGTGTAAGGGCAAATTCTGATGACCTGTGTTCAAATACAAAAAAGGCATTTTAGTCCAAATGGGTTTGAAGGATCATAGAATGTTAGAGTGGATCAGCTGGATTTTTTTAATTAAAAAAAATGGCATTCATTGCTAGGCCTGCTTATATTTATAGTGGAAGGGAGGAAGCAAAGAAAGAAGGAAGGTTGGCTTGTGGCTTGTATAATATTCCATCACCAGCCCCAATTGGATTTTATTATTCCTATGGATTCCCATAACTCAGTAACTCTTTTGTCAAAGTAATCATAGCTACACCTATGAAGAAATCCAGCTTCCTTGGGAAGGGTAGTAATTCAGTGACTGAATATCTGCTTTGCATGCAGATGGTCACAGGTGCAACCTCTGACATCTCCAGGTTTGGCTGAAAAAGACCCCTATCTGAAACCATGGAGAACCATTGTCAGTCAGTGTAGACAAACTGAGCTAGATGGATCTAAGGGTCTGACTCGGTATAAGGCAGCTTCCTATGGTTCTCTTTAAGGTGGCGTTCAAATGGTTTGTTGAATGGATACTATTCACAGAGAATAGCTGGTGAACGTGTGGCTTGAAATTGGGTAATGTAGGATAAAACTATATGGTAGGCTTCAACATGAAGTCACTAGGAGGTTGCTGTAAATTAGGGCTGGGCACAGTGCCCCCAATCCACCCCGTGGCCTTGATCCATGACCCTTTAATCAGGCTGACCCTTCCTGGATCCCAAATCAATTCAGGAACAGGGTCAATGTTTAATATTAAAGTAAAGGTAAAGGGACCCTGACCATTAGGTCCAGTCGTGACTGACTCTGGGGTTGTGGCGCTCATCTCACATTATTGCCGAGGGAGCCAGCGTACAGCTTCCAGGTCATGTGGCCAGCATGACTATGCCACTTCTGGCGAACCAGAGCAGCGCACGGAAACGCTGTTTACCTTCCCGCTGCAGCGGTACCTATCTACTTGCACTTTGACATGCTTTCGAACTGCTAGGTTGGCAGGAGCAGGGACCAAGCAATGGGAGCTCACCCTGTTGCGGGGATTCGAACCGCCGACCTTCTGATTGGAAAGCCCTAGGCTCTGTGGTTTAACCCACAGTGCCACCCGCATCCCAATGTTTAATATTACAACACACTAATTAATCATAAGCACAAAACAACCCCTCCACAGCGCCACAAATCCAACTTAATGGTATAATGTTGGAAAGTGTTGATCACTTTTCCTACCTGGGCAGTTATCTTTCCATGAGGGCCGACATCAATGCCGAAATCCAGCATCGCCTGAGCTCTGCAAGTGCAGCTTTCTCCCAATTGAAGCACAGAGTGTTTGAGGACTGGGACATTCGCAGGGAAACCAAAATGCTTGTTTACAAAGCTCTTGTATTACCAACTTTACTGTAAGTTTCTGAAACATGGACCACTTATAAACACCATCTCCAACTCCTTGAAAGATTCCATCAACGGTGTCTCCAAAAGAATTTACACATCACTTGGGAAGACAGGCGAACTAATGCCAGTGTACTGGATGAAGCAAAGATCACCAGTGTCAAAGCAATGATTCTTCAACATCAACTTTGTTGGATTGGTCATGTTGTTTGGATGCCTGATTATCGTATTCCAAAGCAACTACTCTACTCCCAACTTAAGAATGGAAAGCGAAATACTGATGGGCAACAAAAGAGGTTTAAAGACGTTCTCAAGGCAAATCTAAAAAAAAATGTAGTATAAGCACTGATAACTGGGAAACACTGACCTGTGAGTTCTTCAATTGGAGAACCGCCTTTACCAAAGGTGTCATGGATTTTGAAGAACGAACTCAGGGTGAAATGGTGAAATGAGTTAAGAGGAAGGCAAGTTTGGCAAACCCTCACCGTGATCAACTCCCACCCGGAAATCTATTTCCCCACTGTGGAAGGACATGTGGATCCAGAATTGGCCTCCACAGTCCCTTACAGATACGAGTAATAGAAGAAGAAGAAGAAGAAGAAGAAGAAGAAGAAGAAGAAGAAGAAGAAGAAGAAGAAGAAGAAGGTGAAGGAGAAGGAGAAGGAGAAGAAACTCAATAGGTGAGAAGCCCTTGCAACTAAGAGTATGGGCCACTTCTAGTATTAGCCAATCATTCTTCCATGTAAATTTAAGGAGGGGTGGGTTAGAAAGCTGCCTTATACTGAGTATCTGACCATTTAACATCTAACTCAGTATTTTTCCAGTTCAGTGGCTCTCCAGGGTCTCAGGCAAGGTTTTTCTGAAGCTCTAGCTCAGGGTTTCCCAAACTTGGGTCTCCAGCTGATTTTGGACTACAACTCCCATCATCCCTAGCTAGCAGGTATGGGAAAACTCTGCTCTAGCTGGAGAGTCTGGGGATTGAACCAGGTACTTTTTGCATGCAGAACACATGCTCTTCTACTAAGCTACAGAGCTTCCTTCTGGCCTCCCCAAAAGTTAAAGAGCCTTGGACTCTCTGACTCCCTTCCTATAACCAGAGAGGACTTTATTGAGACCATAGTTTGGACATGGAGTAGCAGAGCTTCCTTAGCAGATCTCAACCAATGGGAGATCTCAAACATATTGGAGATGTTGTGCCCTCAGATACTCCTCAGGTGGAGGTCATGAGTTTCATGTTGATTGGATGTATGGTGGCCACTTGAAATAATTGGTGCACATTAGCTTCTGGCAAGTGGGTGCAACATGAAGATCCAGCTTTTTTACAACAAGGGGCACCACAGGGTTTTTATTTTTCATGGCTTATCCCTATGCATGTCTACAAAACAGGACATCAAGTTAAATGGTACTTACTCCCAAGAGTGTAGGCATCACACTGAACTCTTGCACCTAGTTGAAAGCAAAAATAGCAGCTGCCATTAAACTGAAGGCAAAGGTCATTGTAAGTCTGTGCAACTCATAAATGATATAGAAATAAAGGGCAGGCATAGCTATTAAGCATACAGGTATTAGTTGAAATAGAGTCATTTTTCATTGCCAACACGTCTGTCTGGTCTTGTTTTTTCTTCTTCTGGAATTCACTCTAATTCTCGAGAGTAAGGCAAATTTTAGAATAAGTACTGCTTGACATTTACCTTTCCATATATGATAGATATTTGAAAATGAGCATCTGTCAGTGCTCCAGCATCAAAATTAAATTCGCCTTCTGATTAGCCATGCAAATAGCTTGGCCTAGTAATCTCTGCAGCATCTCTCTGGTACTGTGAGACGCCCCTCAGCATTAAGGAATTGTCACTTATCAGTATACTTACCAATTACCATAATGCAAAGGACTTTCAAAAAAAGAATGTTAAAGGTTCCGATGATATTAATTTGCCTCCTTCTCTGGTGAATTTCAATTCATATGTGAGCATCCATTTACAATGCTGAGAAAGGAATTTTCCTTTCTCCTGCGCAGGCTCTTGGTGACCGAATCTTATTGTGTTGCTATTTTTAAATAAGATAGAGCCGTCCTTAAACAATATACACTGTGTTTCTAACACTCCAAATAAGACAGCTCAGTATTCATAGTGGAGATTGTTGTTTTACACGTTTTTAACGTTATATAAATCTGGAGGCATAAGAACCGTTTTTGGAAAACATCTGTCATCGCGCAAGTAATTAGGAGCATTCTTATTTGCTTTCTTTCCCTGTTAGTATGATTTTATATTTCTGCGCATTCGTTTTTGCAAATCTTTCAGCGTGGAATAAAGTGGCAAGATGTGATGTACATTTCTATAACTTGGAATAACATACAACAAATCAACTGCTATTCATGATAATTTAGGAACTTTTTTTTTTTTTGACTACTGAGCATTTAATTAAATGGATTGTCTCCCCAAAGCATCAAATCTATGTAAGCAAGGACTATATATAAAGCAAGCCTGTCTTCCTTGTTAGCTTCATTTTGGGAGTTGTTAGTACTTCACTACTTCTGATGCACAGTCACCTATGTTTTCCAGAGTGCACAAGGAAGTCTAAGTGCACGCATGGTACCCCATTCTCTTCAGTGAAAAGGACAACTCAGTAGCCCTATTCAGGCATTCAACACCAATGCACAAAGAGAAACAGGCACAACTGAGAGCCAGTGTGGTGTAGTGGTTAAGAGCGGTAGACTCGTAATCTGGTGAACTGGGTTCGTGTCTCCGCTCCTCCACATGCAGCTGCTGGGTGACCTTGGGCTAGTCACACTTCTTTGAAGTCTCTCAGCCCCACTCACCTCACAGAGTGTTTGTTGTGGGGGAGGAAGGGAAAGGAGAATGTTAGCCGCTTTGAGACTCCTTTGGGTAGTGATAAAGCAGGATATCAAATCCAAACTCTTCTTTAGCCATTTCCAAAGGTGGATTAGATATCAGTAGAAAGTGATGTCTGTAACTGCCAGCTGATTATGCCAATCTCTGCCTCCATCTGGTGCCATTTTGAGTCTGGTGGGCCTCAGTAATTCTCAGCCATCTGAAGCAAGTAGGAAGTCTGAGAATCCCTGCACTATGCCAATGCAACAATGTCAACCAAATCCCTCTGTTGTTGTTTCTTTTTTAATCTGCAGTTACAGAAATAGGGTGTCCAAAGAAAACATGTTGCTTTGCTGAAGTAAAATAAACACATAATTACCCTGGAAAGTCCAGTAACAAGAGCTGTACATTTAACACTTATATTTCTTAGTAGCAATAACTCTGGACATGCTCAAAACAAAATAAAAAAATTCCTTCCAGTAGCACCTTAGAGACCAACTAAGTTTGTTCTTGGTATGAGCTTTCGTGTGCATGCACACTTCTTCAGATACCATGCACACAAAAGCTCATACCAAGAACAAACTTAGTTGGTCTCTAAGGTGCTACTGGAAGGAATTTTTTTTATTTTGTTTTGACTATGACAGACCAACATGGCTATCTACCTGTATCTGGACATGCTGTAGCTGGTTTGATGAATACTGAACAGATTTGTCTTTCATCTTTTATTCCCCCCCTCAATACATGATGCTTATTAGGACAAGTCCTTTCATTCACACAGAGAAGATAGAGAATGTCTGATAGGAGTTCTTCTACCAAACCTCTGCATTTTGCTAAGAGGAAAAAAAATCAGTGTGGTGTCATGGTCAGAGGGCAAGATCTGAGCAATGGGGACAATGCTCCAATCCCCACACAGCCATGAATCTGACTGTGTGACCTTGGGTCAGACCCCATGTCTCAGCCTACCTGCCAGGAGCACAACAGCCACGTAAGGTAGATTCGGGCGAAGGCATGGTAACTGAACCAAGGTCATCTAAGCAGCTTCACGACTTGTAAAAATCCCATATATATTGCCTGCAGCTCTTTAAAAGAACAGCAGGATATAAAGGCGATGCATAAATACATACATAAACAGTTTGCTAATAGCTTGATGCAAATAGAGAGAACATTTTGCACACTCATAAACCTGAAAAAGTTCTCCTGATTATAAGCTTCTCCACCCCTGTTGATGTCAACTTCTACATGCTTTGATATGGAAAGCAGTTAACTATACTTTAAAAAAAAAACCAACCTATAAAAACCCCCTTTGATGCCAAGCCTCCAGTAAAATAGTTATTTAATTTGTTCACAGACCTGTAGGCAGAAAAAAAATGCTCTGACAGAATCTTCACCCTAAGACATTATTAGGAGTGTAATGTAATTTTGTCAACTCTGTCTTCTGGCTCCAGTTCTGGGGTTTGGAAGAAACTCTTTTAATCAAGGCAATTATGCGATGGTTGTTCTGAAATTCCAATATACTTGTTGAATTATGTTAACTGCTGTATACTGTGCTATAAAATGGTGCCAATTAAAAAGAACTCATCATGGTGTCTCCCAGATGCTCTCAACCTGGTGTCCTTGATATATTTTGGACTGGAATTCCCATCAGCACTGGCCAGTACATGCAGGCTAGGACTTATGATAATTGTAGTCCAAAACATACGCAGGGCAACAGCCTCTGTTCTTATTTAGCCTGTTATACCCTGTTTTGTGTGCTTCATTACCATTTGACACAAGATTTCTGTGTTTTATCATTTCTATTACATACTGTCAGGGTTGTGCCATCATTTCTCTGATGAAAATAGGGATGTCCCATTCCATGATGATAACTTTACTATTTATACCCCACACAGCTGACTGGGTTTCCCCAGTCACTCTGGGCAGCTTTCAACATATATAAAAACATAATAAAACATTAAACATTTAAAATATTTTTAAAAAAACACCTTCCCTATACAGGATTGCCTTCAGACAGCTCGGGGGTTGGATAACTCCATAGCCTCCAACATTTCTCCAATGAAAATAGGGACATCCTAAGGAAAAGTGGGACATTCCAGGATCAAATCAGAAACCAGTACGGTTTCTCTAAATCAGGGACGTCCCTGGAAAATAGGGACACCTGGAGGGTCTGCCATTAAGTCTCAGTATTATTGATACTGTTTTTTCTGGTGGATGATAATGGAAAACAAATCTTTGCCTGGAAATAATTTGGGAGAATCTGCAAAAAGCACAGCAGGATTTCACAATAAGATTCCAAACACTTCTGAAGAGTAATACTAATGGTGGTGGTTCTTTTGCACCCATACCTGAGATAATGTCCTTTACAATACAATCAATTCTGAGTTCAGAACCTAGCTGAGTGAACTCCCTAGGACTATGTATGGATCAGAGCAAATATCTAACTAGTTCATCATTCTGTTCTTATATTGACCAACCAGATGCCTATGGAAGTCCACAAGCAGGACATGAATATTCAGAGGCATAGTTATCTGGCAATGCCCTACAGATTGGCCAGGCCTGGTATAAATACTCAGAGTTTTTCCTGGTTGAGTGATCAATATCTTCTAGCAACTCTCCAACGACAGACTCAGACTGATGTGGAGAAAACTGGAAGTCCAGATTCAGAGAAGATATTCATGGCCCTGACAACAGATACAATATTCCATAGAGCTCTCTACGGTGAGCCCCATTGTTAGGATAATTCTATCTCCTTTCCAAATATATAACCAGTATGTTATTCAACTGAACAAATGTAATTTGTATGCAGCCTTAATCATGCACACTTTTTAGAAACTGGCATCAGGCACTAAGTACAATCCTGTCAAATGGCTGGCAGAAGATTAACTCTGACACCTAATGACATGCCAAAGTCTGACAGAATAAGAACTTACTGTATAACCAGTGTCAATCATTCAGCAAGTGCCACTTCAAATGTTTATCCTGTTAGTGGAGACATCCATCTGTGCCAGAATTCAAAACACCGCCGTGCCTCGTTGAATGCGAAAAACGTGTTGAATGCGAAAGTGAAAGTACATGAAAATGTGCCAAGCGGATGTGTGTGAGTTTAAAGGAGAGAATGGGAGAAAGTGTGGAAGGAGAAAGATACTCCCCCCCCCCATGGAAATATCCAGTGATTGTATTGACATTGCTCACTCACATTCATAATAATAATAATAATAATAATAATAATAATAATAATAATTTATTATTTATAACCCGTCCATCTGGCTGGGCTTCCCCAGCCACTCTGGGTGGCTTCCAAGAAAATATTAAAATACAATAATCCATCAAACTTTAAAAGCTTCCCTAAACAGGGCTGCCTTTTGCCAAAGATCTGATTCCTCAGCTTTCTACCACATAAAGGATGGATTCTGAGAGACTAAGTTGGTCATAACATAGAAGTGGTGTAGCAGATGACTCCCCAGTCCCCTGGCATGCCTTCCCAAAGTGAAACCCTTGTGTGGTGGCGAGGAACATATAACATATGAAGCCACCATAGACTGATTCAGAACATTGGTCCATATGTTTCATTACTGTCTACACTTCTGAAACTGAAATTCTCAAATTTACACCTTAGTTTAGATGGAGGAGGTCCATATCTTACAGCACGGTCATCTCAAGAGAGGCTTGTTCCACCCCTAGCTCGGCCAGATCATTTTGCATAGTTCTAGCCCAGGGATTCCTCCTTTATATCTCAAATAAAATCATACCATTTGTTAATTTCTAGAGTTTAGGTGAATCCCCCAACCTATAAAAATATACTTATCTGAGAGGACCCTGAGTAAACATGCACAGCATTGAACACTTAGATACGTTTTAGAATGCAATTTAGAATAATTCTTCCCTTTTTTTAGTCAAAAAAGTGTCTGCCTCATCCATCAAAAATTTGGGACAGGACCAATGGACTGTTCTATTTTATGTCTCATTCTGCATGACTATTGGGCCCAAATGTTCTTGGTAAATCCAGTCATCCTATGACTCAAGGACACAATTTATTTATGTAGGAACACGCTGAATATTTACTCACTTTATTCTAGTTGTTGTGTGGTGGTGAGGAACATGTAACCTATGCAGCCACCTTATAATGAGTCAGAACATTGGTCCTTATGTTTCATTACTGTCTACAGTTCTGAACCTGACACGGGGGCAAACAGAAGAGGACGTCTTCACTCCGGTATGGCTCCCCTTTATCCCATACACAGCCCCAAAAGACAACAACAGGAATCCACCGGCAGCATACGAATCAATATGGCTAACTTGACCCACCCACCCCAAACAAATCTCACTGCAGCCACGCCCAACTTCTCTCACTACCGTGTTTCCCCTATTTTAAGACACCGTCTTATATTTTTTTCCCTCAAGAAAACTCACTATGGCTTATTTTGAGGGGATGTTTTATTTTTATTACGTAAGCCCAGCCCCGCGTTTTCCTTGGCACCCTCCAGAACTGCTCCTATCACTATGGCTTATTTTCGGGGTACGGCTTATATTTCGCAAATGCAAAAAAATCCTGCTATGGCTTATTTTATGACTACGTCTTAAAACAGGGGAAACAGGGTACCAAGGGAATACAGTGGTACCTCGGGTTAAGAACTTAATTCGTTCTGGAGGTTCGTTCTTAACCTGAAACTGTTCTTAACCTGAGGTACCACTTTAGCTAATGGGGCCTCCCGCTACTGCCGTGCCGCCACCGCACAATTTCTGTTCTCATCCTGAAGCAAAGTTCTTAACCCGAGGTACTATTTCTGGGTTAGCGGAGTCTGTAACCTGAAGCGTCTGTAACCTGAAGCGTCTGTAACCCAAGGTACCACTGTATAACAAACGAATAGAAAGAGAACCTACCCAAGTGGCGTTGACACTAAACCCCACACATAAACTAAGTAAAGAAATATAAGCTTTACCACGCCACCCCCTCTCTCCAGAGGTGGAGCTAGCTGCTCTGGCACCCGGAGCGGCCCATGGGGGTGGAGCTAGCTGCCCACGGGGGTGCGACGGCACGTGTCCCGGGGGTGTGCCGGCGGCGGGGAGTGTCCTGTGGTGTGTTTCACCCACGGCAATTTCACCCCCCTCAGGGATGACACCTGGGGTGCACCACCCCCACCACCCCTTTTCTCCGCCAGTGCCTCTCCCCTCTCTTTTTCTTCTCAACCTTATACTGCATATAACTCTAATATCTCACAAGAAATGTAACAGATCTGTAGAAAACACAACCTGAAAAAGAGAGAATACATGTACTTTTGTAAACTAAGAAAATATTGAATCAAAATAATAAAAATAAAAAAGCAGGAAAAACATATTGTCTACACCAGGGGTAGGCAACCTAAGGCCCGGGGGCCAGATGTGGCCCAATCGCCTTCTAAATCCAGCCCGTGGATGGTCCGGGAATCAGCATGTTTTTACATGAGTAGAATGTGTCCTTTTATTTAAAATGCATCTCTGGGTTATTTGTGGGGCCTGCCTGGTGTTTTTACATGAGTAGAATGTGTGCTTTTATTTAAAATGCATCTCTGGGTTATTTGTGGGGTATAGGAATTCATTCATTATTTTTTTTCAAAACATAGTCCGGCCCACCACATGGTCTGAGGGACGGTGGACCAGCCCATGGCTGAAAAAGGTTGCTGACCCCTGGTCTACACCAACTGACACTAGATCCCCAATGCAAGAGCTTTCCCCATCCCTGCCTGGAGATACCAATATCAATATCAAAGTTTATTGCGTTAGCCATTTGGCCATAGCACAAGTAAGAAGTCCCGGCAGTAGCCTGCCATTCTTATACATTTGCAAACATCAGGTATAAAATCATAGTAAATAAAACAGGTATGATAAAAACAATAACAATTATGTAAACTATTGGAAAGTTTACAAGTCCAGGGCTAAAGGAGGTTAACCTATCGAGGTGGCCCTGAGTTTCAGGGCCTGCAGGATATAGATGGCCACGCCACGAGTGACTATGGGATTGGCATCCACCAATAGATATTTCAAGCGGTCATCTTCCATGGCAATGGTTTGAGGAATTAGTAGCAGGAGCCTCAATCTTATTGAGTCATAGAGAGGGCAGTGGAAGAAAAAGTGGGTAAAGTCCTCTATCTTTCCCCTGTTGCACGGACAAAGGCAGAGATCGAGAGGGGTGTTGGAGAATATGCCCTGTAGGAATGCTGTGGGAATGGAGTGAAAGTGGGCAAGTGTGAAGGCTCTTCTTTGCAAAGGGTTCGTCAAGTCGCTCAGGTAGTGAGCCAGGGCTGTCACTGCCTTCACGCGGGGAAACCACGTGGATAGGCTGGCCAAGTTGGATAGCGCCAAATCCAGCGCTTTGTCCCTGTCTAAAATCCAGTTACGGATTTTGTCTTTGTCCCATGAGGTCAGAATGGCAAAATCTGGAAGGGAATACCGTTCGCAGATGATCTCCATGCCTTTTAACCAAGTACGGCTGCTGGTAAAGGCCAAGAAGGCTTGTTTGGCGAGGGACAAGTTAGGGGATTCTGCAAGAGATTTATAGTAGGTAATTATCCTGATATGGGCTCTTGCAACTATGGATGGGAGTCCCAATTCCAATCTTAGTTGGGCAGGTATGGTCCCGTTGGGGAGGCCCAATATCTTTCTTGCCAGTAGGTTTTGCAGAGTCGCCTGGAGATACCAGAAATTGAACCTGGGTCTTCTGAATGCAAGCCAGATGCTCTACATCTGAACTCTATCCCTTCCCCATTTGAGTCTTCCTTAGCGCCCTTGCTATCTCAGTGATGGTTCATCCACCTATGGCCTAAGAACCATTACAAAATGAGGCACAGACCTGCCCTCCTTCTAAACAAGGCATTTGCAGTAAGCCACTTGCATGGCATGGTGAAACAGAAGTTCTTGAAGACACACATAAATGAAGTTGACTCTTGCAAAAATTCACAGCGTGAATGTCATCTTGTTTACTCATGCTCTCAGTTAAAAGCTTTGCAAGTCCTACTAGTGGAAATTAGCTCAAGCTTCAAAATCTCAGTAGGACAGGGATGGTGCTTTCCTGCTATGAAGACGAAGACGAAGCCTGCTGAGACCACACCACAACTGTTGGTTGCTTTGCTCTCAAGCTTTCCTACGGATGCTTTTGAAAACCAGGGAGAAAACGTAGCTCCTTTCCCACAAATAATTTCTCCTTTGTTGCCATTGCTTTGTATGAAAAAATAAGAAAAAGAAAGGAAAGGAAAGATAAGCTACTGTCTGCCTCCTGGGTGCACCAAAGCAAGAACTGGAAATTGTTATGTAGTTGTCCCTTTGTTGCGGTGTGGAAAGAGGATGGACACAGCAACAACACAGGGAGTTCCAGCTATTCAGTGTGAATTTAATACAGTGGATTACATGAAAATATGGACAGGCCCATAGCTTTTTATTGAGCCAGCTTCCGTTGGCACAAAAGGCCAGATGTTTGTGAATTACATTCCAAGGTGTAGTCCAGAAGAATGGACAGGCTGCTAATTCTCAGTGTTGCACGATAAAGAGTGCTGTGTAACTCATAATAACTTGTAGAGGGCGTGCCTGTATTTTTAGGTTAGTGTGGCCCAAGAGGACAGAAATAGCTTGCCCAGTGGATAGAACTACACTGCCAAACCACCCTGATAAGTGGCAGTGTCCCTGCAAGGAACCTAGTGTTGTGGCTTCTCCCTGCTCCTGCCTAAATAACCCAAATAACCTTTAAACTCAAATAATACTTCTGCAGAGAAGACTTTTTGCTGCCTCTCTATGCAATTCACTGCCCTAGGCTTGGGCCCCTCCAGACAGCCTCCTCTGATAATTTTGCTATTTCTCTCTCTCTCTCTCTCTCTCTCTCTCTCTCTCTCTCTCTCTCTCTCTCTCGTGTAATATTTTTATTAATTTTCACAAAAACAAAAACTACATTAAAAAGGCATAAAATAAAACATTTAAAACAACTATATATACAATCCATATTAAATCCACAGTATGGGATTACTTGAATGCCCTGACTTCCCTCCACCCCCTCCCTTGGTTCCTTTATAATATTTTCATTCACACATGTCAATAAAGTCTTTAACTCTGATTACTTCCAATTTTGGTACATTGTCTATAATATTACAAGTGTTATTTAAAATCATTCTCATGTATTAACTTGTGTACAGTCATACCTCATGTTACGGACACTTCAGGTTACGTGTTTTCGGGTGGCAGACCGCGGGAAACCCGGAAGTACCGGAACAGGTTACTTCTTGGTTTCGCCGCTCGCGCATGCTCAGAAGCACTAAATCACGCTTCGCGCCTGTGCAGAACCACTAAATCACGCCTGTGCCTGTGCAGGCACGGTGCTTCAGGATGCAAACACTGCGGATTGCGAATGTGCCTCTGTCACAGATTACGTCTGCAGCCCGAGGTCCCACTGTACATTGCTTTTGTAAATATGCAATAATAAACATTTATTATTATTAATAAACATTTCCCATTCTTTTTTATATTTGTTGTCATCTTGATTTCTAAGTTTCCCAGTTAATTTAGCCATTTCAGCATACTCCATTAACTTAATTTGCCAACCTTCTTTGGTGGGGACTTCTTTCCAATGTTGGGCTAGCAATATCCAGGCAGCCATTGTTGCATACATAAACAAATTATTATATTCTTTAGGTAGATCCATTCCTGTAATACCTAATAGAAAGGCTCCTGATTTTTTTAACATTTTAACATTTTTTTCAATTCATTATATATCATTTCCCAGAATTTTTTAAGAAACTTACACTGCTACCACATATGATGAAACGTACCTTCTCTTTCTTTACATTTCTAACACTTATTTTCTCTGGTTTTATACATTTTTGCCAATTTAACCGGTGTTAAATACCACCTATACATCATTTTCATATAATTCTCTTTAAGTAAGGTACAGGCTGTAAATTTTAGATCATTCTTCCCAATCTTTCACCTGAATATTATGTCCCACATATTTTGCCCGATAATTTTGCTATTTCTCTGCATTAAGCTTACTCAGATCAATCAGTCACAACCGACCCTAGGGCAAAGTTGAATTACTTACCCTCAATTTTATCAGGTAAGGCCATCACTTATGATGAATCGGTACAAACATGTTCATTCCTCCCCGTCAGGAGCTATGCACTGGTTCTGGTGCAGGTTACTAGTTACACAACCTCCAGGTTCAAAGGTTGACATACACCACAATCTTCTGTGACAAAACACTTGTTGCTGGGGAGCAACAATGGGAGAGGGCTCTTGTTTCCATGCCCTGCCTCAGAGAGGTATCTGATTGGTCACTGTGGGAAACAGGACTAGATGAGCTTTTGGTCTGATGTTGGAGAACTCTCCTTTATGTTCTCATCAATGACTTGCAAAGACCCTTCTCTGGCTAGTTCTCACTCTTTCAGGACCACATTATGCGAGGTAAGTTGGAAGTCCTACCAATATCAGTGGTACTTACTCTGTAGCAAGCCTAGGGCTGCTATTCTATACATACTTACCTCAGAGCAAACTCCCATCAAACCCAACGTGATCCCCCTTTGCATTAACCTGCACAATAGGCAGGCCTGCTCAGAAGTAATTCCTCTGAGTGGGCATGCATAGGGTTGTGCTATAGGGCTGTAATCCTATATATTGTCCCAGGCCACCTTAAACCCTGTCGAGCTGTGCACAGGGTTCCAGGGGTCTTTGCCTTCAACCAGGGTCTCTGCTCCTTTGGAAAAGTTAACATGTGACAGAGGCTGTCACAGCTTTAAGAAATATGATTTATTCACAAATTGACAGTTTAGATTGAGGGGGGTCCATATCTTACAGCATGGTCATCTCAAGAGGGGCTTGTTCCACCCCTAGCACGGCCAGATCATTTTGCATAGACTAGCCCAGGGATTCCTCCTTTAGATCCACTTTAGATCTCAAATAATCAAAATCCTACCATTTGTTAATTTCTAGTTTTCTAGAGTAGAGCTCCCAACCTATAAAAATATTCTTATCTGGGAGGAAGCTGGGTAAACATGCACAGCCTTGAACACTTGGATACATTTTGGAATGCAAAAAGAAAGAGCAATTTAGAACAATTCTTCCTTTTTTTCAGTCAAAAATGTGTCTGCCTCATCCATCAAAAATTTGGGACAGGATGATTTAGACCAAGGGACTGCTCTATTTTATGTCTCATTCTGCATGACCATTGGACCCCAAATGTTCTTTGTAAATCCAGTCATCCTGTGACTCAAGGACACAATTTATTTATGCAGGAACATAATAATAATAATAATAATAATAATAATAATAATAATAATAATAATAATAATAACTGTTGCATCTGTAGAAGAGTTTTCTGTATTTGTGCATTCCAACGTTCCAGCTTCACACTGAGTAGAAAGAAAACATCTTACCATATTTTTCTGTGTATAAGACGCCCCCATGTATAAGACGCCCCCTACTTTTGGGGACCCCAAATTTAGAAAATGGGCATATGCACTATCCATGTATAAGATGCCCCCTTATTTTAAAGTAAAAACAACAACAACCCTAGTTTTATACACAGAAAAAGTATGGTATATGCCCCCCTTTGCTGAACTAAAAACAACAGCAGCAACTTGCAACTCTTTTGAGACTAGTAGAGTCAAGATGTGACATGACTAATGCTCTTGAGCGCTGTCCTTCTATTAAATAAATAAATCCAACTCTTGGCGTTTCATCCATCGTACTCCAGTGCCCCAAATGAGCTGCATTTCCACAAGTGTCATGTGGAGGTCAGTGTTACTGCACTAATAAAGAGCTGTAATAAAAAGCCAGTTTGCTTAAAATTCAGCCGACGTGGGACAAATGCAACTGTCAGCATTTGGGGGCCCTGAATAGCTGTAAAGGTTAAATATCAATTTGTTTTAAAACAGAAATCAAACTCTCTCTTCCAACTTAAACAGCGATTCTAATAGCTTCCAGCCCATTATCACTACTATGAGGGCACGAGGCATTGGCTTTAAAGTTTGACACCCATAAAGTCGAAAGGAACACACTAATTCAATGCAGATTAGTTTCGGAAAGTTTCTTAAAGGGAAACTGGAACTCCAGATGAGTTCGGCACTACGATTCTGCATTCAGACCTGGATCCAAAAAATCTATGAAGTTATAGGGCTTTTCAACTAATGCAGCAGTACTAAATGCAGTCCCCATTCAACCCCATTCAACATAGTAGGGTTTCTGTCCAGTTCAAAGAAGGGGGTCCACCCTATGGGTTGACTCCAGTTCATAGCTGTCAACTTTCGGATTTGAAAATAAGGGATGCCACAAGGGCGGTGCAATGGCACCAAGTAGCTTCGCCACCCTGCGCTCCAGAGGCTGCGCGCGAACGGGTGAGCGAAAGAGCGAGCGCGTAGACGGCAGGCAGGCTGGCTGTCTGGTTGGGCGTGAGGGTCTGGCTGCACAAGGCATGCAAGCTCCACCCCCAGTCAGTCTCAGACTCCTTATTGGCAGCCGAGCAACGCAGCTGAGGAGCCTCCCTGGCCGGCAGGGAGGGAGAGGAGCTGCTTCCTTTGAAATCTGGGAAATTTAAGGGATATCAACAATCCGGGATAGCAGCGGGAAACGGCATTGGAAAAAGGGATGGTTGACAGCTATGCTCCAGTTCAATGGTTGTGCTCTCATCTCCTTCCCCAAGCAGCTCCACATTTCCTCAAAAATATGCTCTGGAGGGTTAGGACATAGCTGTCAACCCTCCCTTTTTTGAGGGAAACTCCCTTATTTCAATGCCGTTTCCCACTGCTATCCCGGATTGTTGATATCCCTTAAATTTCCCGGATTTCAAAGGAAGCAGCTCGTCTCCCTCACTGCTGCCCAGTGTCATGCTCCTTTCTCAATAAATTATAGGGTGGCCAACTCCCAAGAGGCTGTGATCTACTCACAGAGTTAAAAACTGGCAGTGACCTACCCCCTTTTGGGGGGTTCAGGTCAAAGTTGTTGAGTTTTTTCCGGGAGAATGTAAAATGTTGAGCTTTTTTTAGGGGAGCCACAGTTGTTCAGCTTCTTTTGGGGGAGCCAACGATCTACCAGCGATCTGCCACAGGCATCCAGTGATCATGATCTACCTGTTGAACATGCCCAAATTATAGCATTAATTTTGATGCTGACCCCTTTCTCAGCAGACACCTACATCATTGTTTTTCATCCTTCTTTTACTTTGGAGAAAAGAACAAAAAATAAATAAATATCCCAACAGTTTTCTGTGCATTAGTGGTATTTTATATATATATATATATATATGATTCCACTATGTCATAAGAATAAAGCATACTGTGAGCAATCTTCAGTAATTACTGTATCACACAATTATGTTGCTATTCTTACAGCTCTGCCATATTCCTATTGTTAAGCGTCTGTCATTATTCTCACTTTAAACCCTTATACGCTTTGCAAAATATCACTAATTTTTAAAGTCTTTTTTTCACGTGTGTATTTTGAAGCTTCACCGACTGCTTTGAATTAACATGTTTGCTAGGCCAAAGTCGGTGTGTGTCACAGTAACCTTGCATCTAGCTCCTCATTCCCGCTTCAAAATATCCAGCAAAACAAGCACCTGTTGTGCTTTGAATGCTCTTAGACTCATGCTCTCACCATCCCTGACCATTGACTGGGGCTGGTGGGAGTTGAAATCCCATGCCATGGGTTCAACATCCCTGTAGCAGAATGTACCTTGTGTTTTAAACACAAGAAAGGTCTGCTGGATGATGGAAGCTGCTTGGAGAGAGAGCGCCGAGCTGATGTGTTTTGTTTGGCAATAAGCCAACCCTTTTAATTAACCGGACTCGTGTGTTATCAGCTGCCGCTCACACCCCTTTGCTCTGTCCCAGCTCCTGCCAACCTAGCAGTTTGAAAGCACGCCAGTGCAAGTAGATAAATAGGTACCACTGCAGCGGGAAGGTAAATGTTGTTTCCGTGCACTCTGGTTTCCGTCACGGTGCTCCGTTGCACCAGAAGCAGTTTAGTCCTGCTGGCCACATGACCTGGAAAGCTGTCTGGACAAACGCCAGCTCCCTTGGCCTGAAAGAGAGATGAGCGCTGCAACCCCATAGTCACCTTTGACTGGACTTAACTGTCCAGGGGTCCTTTACTTTTTACCTTTACTGTTTGTGCCAATGCATAGTATAGACTCATCAGAATTATAACATTATCTACAGACAATTACCTCTTTACCCTTACATAACATCTCTCTCACTCTCTCTTTCCTCCTGCGCCCTCTCTCTCTCTCTCTGCCAAGAACCAAATTTTGGATATGATCCTCCTGTTAATTCAATATTTGTTTAATGAAAACTCAGCTTTTGGGAAATGCATCATTTGAGGCTTGAAATTAAAACTTGGAAGGCATAATGTTCTGAGCTGAAATCCACTGACTCTTAATTGCACCTGTGTGCAATTGTTATCTACGTGAACATCAAGCAATAGAACCAACACTGAGTGAACTTGCCTAACTAGGATATTATTGCCTGTACCATACCTCTGTAAGTGGTGAGAAGTTTCAGGAGCAGTTCTGCATGGGTTTGGTTCCCTTGGGGCAGGAGAGATGTGTGATGTGTTCATAACATTTGCTTTATTTACACGTGCCAGATTCTCTTATCGGTTGTTCAATAGTAAGACCAAGCCATCTTCGTCTTTAAGTCTCTTTATTTTGTGCAAAGGTGTTTACAGTGCAGAGTTCAGTTTATCATGTCTGCTCAGTCACTAGCAGAATCCGGAAGTGCCTCCCTTCTGTTTTGGCGCCAACACCAAAGCCTCGGCATTCTGAATTGCCGCCTTTTCCTCCTACGTGAGATAGGCGCCGGAACTGACGCCTCCCCCTCCGAGCGAGTCTGCTGGGTGGTGCCAGGTCTCTCAGCAACTCCCTGGACACCTGGCACTCCCTGCCTCCCAGCCACTAACTGCTCCTCCCCCAAAGAGGGGTTGCCAGATTCACTCGAAGATGAATCCGTCGTCAACACAGGCTGTGGGTCCCTGTATGCACTCAGAGCCGGACTGGCAGGTGTGGGCAGATCCCTGACACACGCATACCCCACATCAGATGCCAACGGTCCGAAGGTGACTTCACCTTGCAGAAACTCGCCTCTGTGTTTGGGTCTTTATTGTTCCCTTTATCAAACACACTTGCCATTTCCTCTTAGTGGGCTGTCCTCTGCTCCAAGCTGTGATGCATGTCTTATAGTAGAAACACAGAGAAGAATCCCCAAATATATCCTAACCATTAGCTCCCACCAACCAACATTCTGGGCTTTGAACCAGAAACTGCCCTAAACAAAGGAATGGTTAGCGGGTAGCCAAAGCGGTACAGTGACACCTTGGTTCCCGAATGGCTTAGTTGACGAACAAATCGGCTCCTGAATGCTGCAAACACGGAAGTAAGTGTTCTGGTTTGCAAACGTTTTTCAGAAGTCGAACATCTGCTTCGGCTGTCAGCATTGTTTCTTTTAAGATTTCTTTATTGTCATTGTACAAGTACAAGTACAACGTTGTAGAAGTGCAAGGAAATTGGATGCCATCCCATAAAAACAGAACCCAAAAAAGCACAAATAAACCAAATAAACACATTTTCAGCCACACATGCACATACATACACACGCATCACAACTCTCCAAGGTCATATTATCTGGTTACAGCATTTAAGACGGTTATAGGTCTTGGGTAGAAACTATTCTTCAATCTATTTGTTCTTGATCTGATTGTGCTATATCTCTTGCCCGAAGGCAGTGGTGCAAAGAGACTATATCCCGGATGAGATGGATCCTGTAAAATATTATTTACTTTTTTAAGGCAAGGGGAACTGTATAGTTCTAAGGATGGGAGCCAATCAGCCAATCAGAAGCCGCGCCTTTTTTTTCGATTGTTTTGGAAGTCGAATGGACTTCCAGAATGGATTGAATTCGAGAACCAAGGTACCACTGTATTTTGATTGCTGAAGTTTACATTTTGGAAGTTTTATTATAGTAAAAACATACCTTCAAATGGGGCTGTCTGTTCATAGAATAACCTGACACAATGTATGACTCACTACATTGAATGCATTCTCCCAGTTGTGTACTGTAGCCTACTACATGTTTGACAAAATCCTGCCCCCCCCCGCAATCCCAAGCAAAATTAAAAGGCTCATTAAATCCCAAAGCTATTTTGTTTATTCTTATAATTACATTTAGATCTTACTTTTCCTCCAAGAAGCTCAAGGAGACATATATTGTTCTCCCTCTCATATTATCATGACAACAACCCTGTGAGGTAGGTTAGGCTGAGAGTGCCTAACTGGCTCTAAGTCGCTCAGTGAGCTTCTTGGGTCAATTATTGTTGCTATATATTTATTTATACCTGTAATCTTCCCATATAGGGGCTGGATCTACACTGACCTTTTTAACGTTATTAGAACGATATTAGATATATTGTTCTAAAATGTCACAGGGCATACTGGTAAATTAAAAAAAGTTCCTCACCTTGTTTTGTTCATATTGCTGGTTTCTGGTTGCACTGCAGTGGCATTGTAAGGAAAAGTGGGACATTCTGGGTTCAAATCAGAAACCGGGGCAGATTCTGTAAATCTGGGACTGTCCCTGGAAAATAGGGACACTTGGAGTGTCTCTGTTACCATAACCTTAGAGCAGGGGTCAGCAACCTTTTTCAGCCATGGGCCAGTCCACCGTACCTCAGACCATGTGGTGGACTGGACTATTTATTATTATTTTTGGGGGGGGGGGATGAACAAAATCCTATGCCCCACAAATAGCCCAGAGATGCATTTTAAATAAAAGCACACATTCTACTCATGTAAAAACACGCAGATTCCCGGACCGTCCGTGGGCCAGATTGAGAAGGCGATTGGGCCGCATCCGGCCCACGGGCCTTAGGTTGCCTACCCCTGCCTTAGAGGAATGAATAACTTCAGGTGAAAGCTGGAGCCACTGTAGGAAGCTCCTGCAGAACTGAATCTTTGAGCTCTGCATCCTCTGCTACTGAGATTTGTCACGATCCTCCAGGTTATTTCATTTTTTCCTTTAAACAGTACATTAATAGTCTCTCATCAATCAGGCTATTCATATCTCAGTACTGTTCCAAGAACACTCCCACTCCTTACAATTTGCTTCCAACTTGGGTGGTGGTTTAGTGAGCAGATGACATTTTTATTTCTTCAGTACTCTTTATGTCTGTTGCAATACACATTGACTTTAAGCCGCATCTAAGAATGCTGTGCACAAACACAATGGAATAAGGTCCCCGTGGTGTCTTTTACAAACTAGCTGTGCAAAAGTGGGTTAAAGAACAGTAGCCATGAGGTTTGCATAAGCTGAAGAACCGCATGGCATAGAGAAACTTTAATAACGTCAGCCAAAGGTGGTAAGAACACCATAGGTGACTGGATAGAACCTGTGAAGGGTTGAGACAAAAGAAGAAGCGGTATTTGGAAAAACATTACTGCTAAGATCTGTTGGGCAGCAAATTCTGCCTCACTTAGGTCTCACTGGTACCCAATCATAGGTCAGTTCCATTCTGTCTTCTACCATTCTGTCCTGTCTTTTTATGCAGTGTGCCATTACATTCTGACCCACTGCATGGATTTTGTGCATGGCTTTTTTTACATAAAATACACACTTTTTAAAAATTAGATATCACTTCATACATCATCAAATAAACACGTAATAATTAAATTACAAGTCAACAAAGAAATTTCCATAATCCACAAATTAATACATTGAATATTTATCCATTATCAAAATAATATCACTAAATTTCATTCTCCATTCTCCCTCCCTCCTACCCTCCTAACTCCCCCTCACCGATGCATGATCTCGTTTCTTAGATTCTTTAAGTTCCTGTTTCATTTTCCAATTGTGTTGTTTTTTTAATAATAGTATCTCCATTTCAAGTCATTTCCTTATCTTCTTCTCCCGTGCACTTTTTACATCTTATTTTACAACAATTCTAATCTAGAGCAGTACTTCCCCATATATTCTTTCAATCCTTCCCATTCCTTAATTATTTCCTGATTTGAGCGGCCTCTAATGTTAGCTGTTATTTTAGCCATCTCCACACTTTTATGTGAAAGTGGTTACTTAGGCAAAAAAAAACCACAGCCACTGAACTGAAAATTATCTACAACACTCTACAACAGGGGTCGGCAACCTAAGGCCCATGGGCCACAAGCAGCCCACGAGGGTCGTTTTACCGGTCCATGAGCTGCCCCCCAACCGAGCTGCCCACTCAGCGAGTCCCTGTGCGCTGCGCTAAACTGGCGCAGCGCAGCACGGGGACTCACTTTCACGGTGCCGGAAATTGCATCTGTGCATGTGCAGATGCCGGAAATTGCCCGAGATCTAGCCCACGGAGGGGGCTCCGTGGTAGTGAACCGGCCCAGGCAAGGCAAGCCTTGCCAACCCCTGCTCTACAACATGACTGCTTTGGATACCCCCTTAAACATGACTGAGAATTAAATCTCAGCTGAATCTATTGCCAGATTTTGGTGCTTTCACTGTCACCTGTTCTGCTGCTGCCTCAATGCCACACAGCCATTTCCCTCTTCCATAATTTTCTCAACCACTCAAATTTAGTGAATAAAACCCTAAAAATTGTAATTACTAATGCATGAACACAATTAGAGAAGTTATTTTAATAAATTATGAGAATCATTTTTAATGAAAATAGCCCAGAAGTGATAATTAGGTAGAATATCAGAAATGCTGTAATTTTTCACACGGCAATTAGTCAGTCATTCTAAAGCATACAAGCTGTTCAAAAAAGGGTTCATCTTCTCATGAAACATTTTGGTATGTGGAAATTATGCTGTATAGAAGCAAGTGCTTCAAATTGTGAGCTTCACATTGATTAGCAAAACACAGAAATTTTGTGACTTGCCAAGAGCTCCAATTCCAGCTACAGTTTTCTAGTATTTTCAGATTTCATATCTGGATCCAGGCAATTTCACGTGACCCTTAAGTCTTTGGATGATTGCCAAAAGGCAATAAGCTCAGTGGCAGATCATCTGCTCTGCATGCTAAAATTCCCAAGTTCAGTCCTCGGCATCTCCAGGTAGGACTGGATTCATTAGATCTACTAGATCCAGTGCTGTTTTTATAGAAAAAGAGGTGCCAGAATCATAGGAGCCAACTCCTAGGGGCCGAGGGGTCTTCAGTTCCCCTCCCCAATAAAATATTTGAGCCCCACCTCCAGTTGATTACCATTCAAATGGTGTGTGAGCATCACATCATGGGATCGATTATGTAGGGCAGGGCTCACCTTTTATTCAAGCTGGCACCCAAGGCCAGAACTCACCATGGGCATCTCCCTTGTTCTCTTATAACTGCAATGGTGCCCACCTGAGAGGTGCTGGAACTGAGTTCCAGCTGGAAAAAAATCCCTGACCAATTCTTTACAGGAGGAGCACATGCCAAAACAGGTCCCATGCCCCAAAAGTAATATCAAATGGGGTCATTTTATCTGTGAGGAAGGTCTTGCTATGTGTTAGGACACCAACAAGTTGGCGCGCTGAAGAGCAGCAGTCAAGAATCGGATAAAGCCAAGGTCAAACAGTCCAGGTCAGAAGCCAGCCAAAGCCAGGCAGTCGCACAGGGGTCAGGAGTAGCCGAAGTCAGTTCAAGCCAGAAGTCAGGAAGCCGAGGTCAGGATTAAGCCAGGAGTCAGAAAACTGAAGTCACGAAACCGAAGGTCAGGAGGAAGCCAGGAGTCAGGAAGCCGAAGGTCAGGAGGAAGCCAGGAGTCAGGAAGCCGAAGTCACGAACACAGGAACCAGGAGCAGGACGAGCAAGATCAACCACGTGCTCCAGCACAGCAGTTGCAGGTGCTGGTGAATGGAGCAGCCGACCTTCCTTAAGTAGCCGGCTCATGACCACGCCTCTTACGAGCTGCAGCTGCCTCTAATTATTCCCTACGTCTCTCAGGTCTACGTTCTACAGCTGAGAAGGGAGGAGGGGAGGGGGCCAGCCGGTTCCTCTCCTCACAAGGGCCGGATTCTGGCTCGACTTCTTCCTCCTCCTGTCCAGGTCTTTCCACTTCCCTATCTGATTCTTCCTCTTCAGAGGAGTGCCGCCACCAGTCTTCTCCAGGTATGAATTCCTCCATTTCCCCAGATTCTTCCATGGGTGCAGCCTTGCTGGGGGGGGGGGCTTACCACCACTCCTCCTCGTCCGGCTCAACCCTGACACTATGTGGCCTTGGTTTTCTCTTTGATGTTCTCTAGAGACCATGGGTGATTGGCTGTTTAGTTTAGATTGTCATACTGTGGAATGCTTCCGCAAAACTCCATACTGTTTGAAGTGTATAATTTCTTTGGCAGAGGGATAATATAATATAATATAATATAATATAATATAATATAATATAATATAATATAATATAATATAATATAATTAATATAATATGATATGATATGATATGATATAATATAATATAATATAATATAATATAATATAATATAATATAATATAATATAATATAATATAATATAATATAATATAAAAGTGTTGGCTAAGCGACCTCTCTTGAATCCTATTGACATGCATCATTAGTTCCAGTAGCAAGCCATACAATTTGACAGCCATCCAAGATTGACCTAAGTAGTTCTGGTTTGTATCATTGTGTTGTTAAGAGTGATCCGCCTTCTGCATCGATAGAGGTTAAGAGATTCAAGAGATTCTAATCCCACAAAATCAAAACAAATTTCAGCGGTCTAAAACAATTCAAATTAAACAGCAGGTTGTAGACTCTGCTGAGAGCCAGCCCAAATCCATTCCAGTCTCAACCATGTTGACCTCTTGTAAAGTTTAATTATATTTGAAAGTGAGAGGGCGCTTTTTCTGGTGTGGACTTCCAAAATGCCTCCAAATGAAATCATTGTGGGGTTGGGAGGGAATAAAAACCAAGGTTTCTCCATATGCACTTGAAAATTATAAAAAAGTGTTAGCCTAGCAAGGTTATTCCCTTCTATCTACAATGTCATTTATGCCTTTTCAGTTTGTGGTGCAGATACAGGTAAAGAGTCAAATAAGATTTTTTACAGGGTCCTAAATTAGATGCATATCATTTATTCATAGTTATTGATTTAAGATTATTTCTTTTCATTGCCAACCTTGTAGCCTAATAAATACTGAGCTAACTACTTCTCCCTTTTTGTACATTAACATTTGCACCATCATTCCTGATTTACTTCTGATTAAAGCTGTCAGGACTTCAAATCTTAAACCACTTATTCTGTAATAATCTCGCGGGTTTTCCTTTTCTCTAGGGCGGGGACTAAATTCTGACAAGACAGGTTATTTAAACAGGATTACTTCTGGCATCTGTTCCAACCCCGGGATAATTTTGCCAGCTTGTCATTCTGAAGCTCAGCTTCAGAGGGAGCACTTCAAAGGTGTTTTCAGAACCAATTTGCCCTGAGGAAGTGATGTTGAAATTGATGACCATTAAAACAGAGATCTGCAGCCCTACTATCCAGAACTTTGTGCAGTAGGGAATAGACGTAGCTCAGAGGGACAGGGCATACTTTTTATGTCCAAAAAGTGGAAGTCCTGTATTCAGTACATTGCATCTTGAGTTTAAAGGGTGCCCAGGCAGGCACATCAAGCAACGATTGAGAGCAGCAAAATAACAGGACGGGATAAAGTCAGGCCAAATCTTTATTGACAGTAGCAGGCAGCAGATGGATTGGCATGGCATTGGGTCCCAAGATCAGTTCATCATTCCACAAGCCCCATGTTGGTTGATTGGATCGACTGGATTTGGACTGCTCCATGGTAGCCCAAGACATTGTAAACAAGGCTCATCACCAGCGCTGGATTTACATATAAGCTAAACAAGCTATAGCTTAGGGCCCCACTCTCTTGGGGGCCCCCAGAAAAATTAAAGGAAAAAAACCTGGATGTACATTTCGAAAATATAAGATTACTTTGATAAAGTACATATTTTGTTATGTGCAAATGGCTTTAGATACCTATTAGGTCCATACATTACCATATAGCATATATTCAGCACACAAAAACAGTGACAATACTACTGACATCAAGCTGGGGTAGAAAAGGTATTAGTGTTCCCACCACAACTGGATGTAGGTAGAAATGGAAGAGAATACTATTAAATCCATGTTTTAAGGTAAATTGACATAATTCACAGTTCTCAGACTTTTATGTGAATTGGAACACAGCTGACAACTAGATTGTGAAATTCTCAGACTCTTCCAATGCATACACAAAATGTGTATTTTATGAGGGAGATATATACACAAATGTGTATTTCAGGGGTAAATGCATATAAATGGTATATGATGTAAATGTAACTTTTTGTTCATTTTTCTTTTTCTTTTTAAAACTCCACAGTAAATAGGACTGGACAGACTTATAGCCTTCTGTGCCTTCCCAAAATCTGTTCCAGAAATCTAAGGAATTTTCTGGGACAGATTTAGAGGAGGCTCAGGGTACTGCAGGGAGGTTGCCAAAATCTCCCCTCCTTCCCAGTCACTGACAATTTCTTTCCGCTGATGGAGTCTCTAATTCTCCCTGGTTTTACTTGCTACAACAGATATTTCACAAGATATAAAAGGCGGCGGCAGCCATTGGAACAGGAGATTTTCTTCTCAGTAATTACTAAGTAGGTACCACAGTTTGACTAGCTTCAACATTATGCCTGAAAACATAAAGTTTTCTGTGTAATTATGGAGTGTTTCCTTCTGCACTGTGTTTCAGAGCTCAGTGAATGATCCTATCATTACACAGAAAACATTTCCATGGAATACTTTTTTTTGCATGTAAAATAGGAGCCATGTTACATGTGTGCCATCACAAGCAATGTAACAATGGCTCACAGTATGACTGAGCACATCTGAAACTTTTTCTCATTGCTGCTTTTGTGCCATGATGTCATGTCACATTGACTTCACATCTAATGGGAAGACGTCACCAAACATGTATTATCCACCAACAACCAGATAGCTACCCTTTGGATTAAAACAGCAGCAGTTCTGTTTCCTTTTGTGCTATTGACTCCTGGTGATGTTACAGTGCACTACCTACTTCCCTGAGCAGTTCTGGGGTCAGCACTTATCCAGGTCTGGTTTCCTTTGGAGGAGAGATCCCTGGGGACTACAGTGGTACCTCGGGTTACAAACACCTCTGGTTATAAACACTTCGGGTTACAAACTCTGTTAACCCTGAAGTAGTACCTCAGGTTAAGAACTTTACCTCAGGATGAGAACAGAAATTGTGTGGCAGTGGCGCGGTGGCAGCAGGAGGCCCCTTTAGCTAAAGTGGTACCTCAGGTTAAGAATGGTTTCAGGTTAAAAACGGACCTCCAGAATGAATTAAGTCCATAACCCGAAGTACCACTGTAATGTTGTTGTAATATTTATTTGCTACAACTCTAAACATAAAGCAGCTCTTGCTGCAGATTCGCTTACTGTGGGTCGCATGGTGGTGGGTTCTGGTGAGATCTCTTGAGAGGGTGGCTGTGTTCAAGTTTTTGGGAGTGATTATAGAGCAGGGTATGACTTGGAGCGCAAATACTACTGCTCTGGTAAAGAAGGCCCAGCAGAGAATTTATTTCCTCAGACTTTTAAAGAAGAACAATCTGAGTGAGAGACTGCTGGTGTCCTTCTACCGAGGCTCCATAGAGAGCATTCTTATATACTGTATTTGTGCTTGGTTCTCCAGCTGCACAGCCAGGGAGAAGAAGGTACTTCAGAAGGTCATAACCACAGCCCAAAATATGATTGGTCATCCTCTCCCATCTCTGGAAGAACTATACAGTTTCCGTTGCCTTAAAAAGGTTAACAATATTTTAAAGGATCCATCTCATCCAGGATATAGTCTCTTTGCACCACTGCCTTCGGGTAGAAGATATAGAACAATTAGATCAAGAACAAATAGACTGAAGAACAATTTCTACCCAAGAGCTATAACCATCTTAAATGCTGTAACCAGATAATATGACCTTGGAGAGCTGTGGTGTGTGTGTGTGTGTGTGTGTGTGTGTGTGTGTGTGTGTGTGTGTGTGTGTGGCCTTTTTGGTGTGTGTGTGTTTTGTGCTTTTTTCTTTTTTTTCTTTTACGGGATGGCATGCAATTTCGTTGCACTTGTATAGCGTTGTGCTTGTACTTGTGCAATGACAATAAATAAATAAATTATCTTATCTTATCTCCTGAGAGCCATCACTAGATCTCACAGGAAACCTCCAATCTGCCTCATGGATGGGACTGCCCTAGATAGAATTAAACAGCATTCCTACAAGCAGCAAATTCCCTGCTCCATATCACATCCCTCAAGAGGTTCTGCAGAACTCAGGGCTAACCAGCCTAGAACTGGTTAAGAAGATGAAAACTGCTTATTATACTTATTATTAAACAAATGTGTAATCGACAGAGATTGGAAGTAGACCAAAACAGTTACAAAGCAGAAGTATAGAATGAGGAATATGAGTTAGGAAAGGGCAACAGAGAGACCTTATTGACTGAGCAGAATTCTAACAATTGTTGGAAACTGGTCCAAAATGTATTAATAAAAATAATTGGCAAAAATCTCTTCTGAACACGCTGTTTCCTGTTAGCCATATGTTGATTCAATTTATCAATAGATTCAATGGGTGAAACCCAAGGAAATACTTTAGACGCACCCAAGAAATGTGGAATGTCCTGTTGGATTTCTTTTACATACAGTAAAATGGCAAACTGCTTTTGAAAGACCTAACAGTTGCAAAAGCAGCTTAGGATGTAAGGCTGGTACATAAGAAAAACAAGCCCAAAACTTCCTTGGGCACACAGAAACAGTTTTGCTAGTTTTTGAATCCAAGCCAATTGCATTAGCTTAGATTTCTGGATGCAAATATTCCTCTTATACAGTGCTGATTTTGACCTTTGAAGCATGAAATGTTCTCTGTTTTTATATGAAAAGGGATGAGCAGTATTTTTGAAAATGACATGTCAATTTGCCATCTGTAGTCATAATTACTGCATTGTGCTTTGAGCTCAAGTGTTACCCTGTTGTCCCTCTCCCCCAGTAAAAAAACACTTCAACATCATAGGAAGACCTCATTTTTCTTTATTAACCAGCATAGTTAAGATGTGGGCCCAATAAAACTACCATATTTAACAGCAAAATCCAAAGTATATTTACTCAGAAGTAAGTCCCTGTGGATTCGGAGGAATTTACAACCATGTAAATGGGCAATGGGCAATAGCTTAATGGCCAATCCTCGGAGTGTGGATTTTGTTTTGTTTTTTATCACAAATAGGGATAGGTGAATCTGACAACTTTGGTTTCCCCAGTTTCTCATTTTTCCATTCATAAGTTTTGTTATCCATATTTCCACATCAGTTTACATTTACAAAAAAAAAAAGATGCATACTGCAAATGCATTTATATGCACACTTTACCCTAGCACATGCATTTCTGCAGATATTACATTGCAAAATTGGGAGAAGTGTAGATTTGGAAGGGTAGCTGTGTTTGAGCTCAGGTCTTGCTTCTGAAAGTGAGAATGAGGTAAATTCACAGACAAATGTGAACTGTACTGAAGTTCTCCCCCTTGCCTAGACAAAAGTTAATCCCATTTTGTTAAAGAGGACTTGTTTCCAAGTGAGTGAACACAGGATTGTAGCCTTATTTGTTGTACTTACAGTAAGTTAGTTGGGACTAACTTGTTCCATTAAGAGCAAACAATATGGCTAATGTGGTTGGGCAGTCGTTACCAAACTTGCTAAGTTGATTTGTATGGTTTCTTCAACATGACTGGCTACACTATTGCGAAGAAGAAGAAGAAGAAGAAGAAGAAGAAGAAGAAGAAGAAGAAGAAGAGGAGTTTGGATTTGATATCCCGCTTTATCACTACCCGAAGGAGTCTCAAAGCGGCTAACATTCTCCTTTCCCTTCCTCCCCCACAACAAACACTGTGAGGTGAGTGAGGCTGAGAGACTTCAAAGAAGTGTGACTAGCCCAAGGTCACCCAGCAGCTGCATGTGGAGGAGTGGGGAAGCAAACCCGGTTCACCAGATTATGAATCCACTGCTCTTAACGACTACACCACACTGGCTCCACACCAACAGAGCTCTAATAAGAACTATCTCTGTATTTCAATAGTAGCAATGGATGGATCTCTCCATTTCAATTTCTCTTAGCTGCTCATTTTATTCCAGTCTTAAAATCTGTTCATATTTCCACATCAATATGAGAATTTGTTTTTTAAAAAATGTTTAAAAATCTTCATAGGGTGGGGATCACAAGCATTTCAGCCCTACTATACATAGTTTTGGAAGCAATTTTCCATAATAATGCATTTTACATTATTTTCACTATTTAATGCAATTCCATTCACTCTAGACTGTTATATATGAATTTTCATAGAAGATGGTTGGACAGCTGCATTGCAAAATTCATAGCCATGTAAATTTTGATGGATAATTGTGCTTCACTTTATGAGTCAGCGTGAATTAAGCAGTTTCTTATTAAAACGTACAGAAAATTGAATTTCACCTTCATTACTATACAGGAGCTATCAACCTTTTTGAGCCAATAGAAACCTTTTGAATTTTGAGAAGCCCGTTCACCCTTCTCGGTGGCACACCATTGCTGGCCGGCATTTTCCCACCCACCACAATCCAACAGGGAAGTCCATTTGGCTGTTTCCCAGGCAACAAAGGAAGAAGAAGAAGAAGAGTTTGGATTTGATATCCCGCTTTATATCCGCTTTGATATCCCGAAAGAGTCTCAAAGCGGCTAACATTCTCCTTTCCCTTCCTTCCCCATAACAAACACTCTGTGAGGTGAGTGGGGCTGATAGAGTTCAGAGAAGTGTGAATAGCCCAAGGTCACTCAGCAGCTGCATGTGGAGGAGCGGAGACACGAACCCGGTTCACCAGATTACGAGTCTACCGCTCTCAACCACTACACCACTCTGGCTCTGAGACCAGCTTGCTGCGAAATTGCAATTGGCGAATTGCAAGTGGACATGGCATTGGGGTAGCCTGAATTGCTTCATTCTATGCATGTTTAATCTAACCTGTGGTTAAAAGGCCTTAACATTTTATATGTTATCGTGTTCCAAAGAATTTTTGCTAATGTGCAACACTATTTTAATGGGGATAAAAAAATGTCAGAGCTATTATAAGGAATGGATTTATTCCGCAGACTTTGTAGAGTTAACATATGGATTCCTACTGACAAAGGTCAAGCATCTGCTTTGAGTAATCCCAGAGTGAGCATAGCACAGACCTTTCACAGCCAGGTGCTCAGGAACATTATATAGAAAAACAACAACCCCAAAACCTCACAACAACATCCCAAACCAGCATATATACTAGCGACACCTGTTCCCATTTAAAACATTTAAGCAGGGTCTTCATCTTGTATAGACCATCAGATAAGATACTTCCTGTTATATAATGTGAAGGTGACGATTTTAGGGAGGAAATGAGTGAAATGTCAAAGTAACATCTCTTGGGGAAAGGGGTGGCTCGGTTTATGTCTTGTCTGTGTCAATTTTGCATTTGTCAGTTTATAAGTCTGTTCCTTCTCCTTTCCTCATTGATGTTCAATTGAAAAAAAAAACATGCATGGAAATTTGTAGATAAACATCTCTACAAAGTATTTTTGAGCACATTTTATCACAAAATAAGCATGTATTCCATCTAAACGTATACATTATGTATACTATATTCTAAAATACACTTTTTAAAAGACACTATTTTTTTACTTTTTTGTGCTTTTTGAAACAATAACATCATTGGAAATTTTTGAGACGTTTGAAATCCAAATAATTACACACTAGACTGGGAGGTGCAGACAGGATAGGTTGTATCAGAATTCACAAAGGTCAAAATCACCAAGCAGCCCTACTTGGGAGTACTTTTGAGCACTTACATGTGAGGAAGCCATGAGTACCCCCATTCAAGGCCACCCATAACTATACCACCCATTATAGCACTCAAAGGGGATGTGAGACATGTCCAATGGGAAACCTGTACCTTCCCCCCACCTAGGACACCTTGTGTCTCCTTTGGGGTGCCTATTGCTTTAACTCTACAGCTTGCACCAGTCCATGCCAGTTATGTTGACTAGCAGTCACCAGCTAGAGCTAAAGCATTAATGGACCTCAGACCACAGAGCTTGCCAATCAGGGCTTGCCGATCAGAAGGTCGGTGGTTTGAATCCCCGCGATGGGGTGAGCTCCCATTGCTCAGTCCCTGCTCCTGCCAACCTAGCAGTTCAAAAGCAAGTCAAAGTGCAAGTAGATAAATAGGTACTGCTCCGGCTGGAAGGTAAACGGCGTTTCCGTGCGCTGCTCTGGTTCGCCAGAAGCGGCTTAGTCATGCTGGCCACATGACCCGGAAGCTGTACACCGGCTCCCTCGGCCTATAGAGCAAGATGAGTGCCACAACCCCAGAGTCATCTGCAACTAGACCTAATGGTCAGGGGTCCCTCCCTTTACCTTTACCTATGGAGACTAGAAGAGACTGAGACAGACTTTCCATGCAGTTAAAGCTATGTGATATGCACTTGCTATATCTCTCCCACCCCTTGATGAATGTATGGGAAGAATAAAAGTACTCACAAACCAGCATTTATAGATGGCAAGTCCTACTGTGTGAAATTCTATCGCTTCATCCCCCAAACCACCCACCATTCCTTGGTGGTGCTTCTACTTCGTAGTGAGAAAATAAAGACAGGCTTCAACTGAACTACCAGTGTCAAGCATTCCATCAAACAGGGATATATATCTCTTTCTCTTTAGTGTCTTTTCAGAAAGGCTGGCTAGGGATCAAGTTATTAAAAATCTTATAGCTTTTGTTTCAGTTATTGAACTGGCGTTAAATCAAAGAGGCATTGTTATTCCAGCTGTATCTGCAGCTTTTCATTGCTTCATTGCTATTACTGCACTTCAGTGACAGTATACTAAAGTTTGCTCCACCAGCCGCACGCAGAACTGGTAACCAAATTCAGATAATAAGCCATGCAGCGCGTTTGGAATCTGTATGGTGGGTTGTTGCTGTTTCGTTTAAAACCGGAAGCCTCTTTTTAGTTGATCAAAGTATATGCATGTATAAAGACAGGGAAAAAATATAATTATGATAGATTCTGCAGATTTTTAAAAAATGGAGATGTTATCACTAAGGACATTTTCGCTTGTTTTGGATTACTTCAAGGAAGTGCTCGGGTCTCATTGCATGAGTCACTGCCCTAGATCTGCCTCCTTCCAGTCGGGAGTCATAGAACTGTGATTCATGCAGAAGCTGAGATGAGTGAGAGATTCTTGTGTTTTCACTGTAGGGTTCAGATGAAATATTCCTGTCTCAAAATGTGCCTGTCCTCCTCATTCACAGTTCGTGCAAGTGGGGGGGGGGAGGCAGTGAAATTCTGTGGAAGCTTTCAGACCTTCCCTTGATAGCAGCCAGAGCCAACTGCAATGTTCTAAGCCTCTGCTACCTTTCCCAGTTTCCATCTTCTGGTGGATAACTTGAAGAGTCTTCAACGGCCAATCTTCTGGTCTGAAAATGGGCAGAAGCCTCCGTTCCATAGCTTCAGTCTTGGTTCATTCCATGTACTGCTGGTGAAGGGCTGTGGAAGCCATTGGATATCCTGGGGTCAGGGGAAGATGCTTGTGCGAGTCCTGGTTCTGGTCCTACAGGTTCTGGTGGTATAGGAGATTGCTTTGTGGGTGACGGTCTATTAACCCCCAGCTCAGTGTTCTCCTAGTCTCCAGGAGCAGGCTCAGATCACTGAACTTGTTCTAACTCTATAAATTGAGACTCTTGCAGCCTCAGAGTCTGCTGGGATCTGGGGTCAGGACAATGGGAAGGACAGGAAATGACCACACAGAGTGACATCCACAGAGACACTGGAGGTGGAGCTTGCATGTGTGCTTCTTCCCCCAGTCACAGGTACAGCATTTATGAGTTCAAGCAAAACCCTGAACATGCCTCATGGTGCAGCATAATCGTAAGGGGGGAAAATATTTTCTCTATACCAGGGGTTGTCAACCTGGTCCCTACCACCCACTAGTGGGCGCTTCAGGATTCTAGGTGGGTGGTAGGGGGTTCTACGGCACAAGCTGAATCCTCTCTCTCTCTCTCTCTCTCAATATATATATATATATATATATATATATATATATATATATATATATATATATATGGTTTTTAACATAAAAACAAAACTTAACATCCTTATAGTATACATAATAAAAAATATCAAATACAAATTACACAAACACAAACATACATCTTATTTTCCCATTCCTCATAACTAGGGCGACTTCCTCACGTCCCCCCCCCCCACTGTGTTTCATTATCCATCATCTTTAGTAATTTCTTAACATCTTTAAATCTTCTTTATGTCCTTTTCTTATAAAAGTCTTAACCTAAAATCCTAAGTCTATATTACTTAACCTGTTTTTCTACTCTGTAAGCTGTCATTTCTTCCAACTTTTTCTAATTTTTAATTTTACAATGATTTTTAAAATATAACTTAAATTTTTTCCAGTCTTTTTCCACCGTCTCCTCCCTCTGGTCACAGATTTTCCCGGTCATTTCGGCGAGTTCCATAAAGTCTATCATTTTCATCTGCCATTCTTCTATCGTAGGTAGTTCCTGTGTCTCCCAGTTTCTTGCAATCAAAATCCTGGCTGCTGTTGTGGCATACCGGTACATTAAAAAGTTTCTGTCCTCCTTGGGGAGCTCCTGACTTACAATTCCAAGTAAAAAAGCTTCTGGTTTCTTAACAAATGTGTTTTTCAACACTTTTTTCATTTCATTATAAATCTTCTCCCAGAAAGCTTTTATTCTTGGGCATGTCCACCACATATGATAAAACGTCCCTTCAACCAATTTGCATTTCCAACATTTATTATCCTGCAAATGATAGATCTTAGCCAGTTTGACTGGGGTCAGATACCATCTGTAAATCATTTTCATAATATTCTCTCTTAGTAAATTACATGCTGTAAATTTAATTCCTTTCTTCCACAATCTTTCCCAGTCCGCCATCATAATGTTATGCCCAACATCCTTAGCCCAATCTATCATTGCAGATTTCACTAATTCATCTTGTGTATGCCACTCAAGCAACAAATTATACATTCTGGACAGGGCACAAGCTGAATCCTCCTCCCCTCGAGCACTGGTGGGCCATAAGGAAATTTTACCATCAAGAAAGATGCATTAGTGGACGGTAGGTATAAAAAGGTTGACTACCCCTGCTCTATACTAAGCTTTACCTCTACTTGAAGAGACAGGAAAAATAAAGGAAAATGGATACGACTGTTGAATAGTAAAGGATAAGATCTTCAAATAATTTTACAGCCTCTCCAAAAACTGACCCCGGTTTTGGGGACCCATCTTCATGACTTCCCTCATGGCTTTTCAAGCTGAACTTTGGGCTCTGCCTTACTTAAAAGTCAACTTTTTGAGTGTAATGTGCTTTCCATACGTTTTTAATAGAATTCTTCCTGAGCCATCAGAAGTAGCTCTCAGCTGAAATGGTGTGGGAGCATCTTACAAACATTTTGACCCCTGGCCTCAAAAACAAGGCCCTTAGGTGGCAGTATGCAGCACCCTTGGCGAAAGCTCATAACACTTATCACAGGTGGAGGTGTCAAAGGAAAGAGGAAATGCAGTCCTGTTTCTAGGGAAACTGTGATTTATACACCAAATCCTCTTTCTGTATGGCGTTTGATCAGGTTTTGGATTACTTTGTAAAGGCATCTCTGTTCTACCAGACTTCTAATTGCTCTTAAGAGATTTTACAATGTTCTACAAATCTCACTACAGTAGCTAGTGTTCACATGCTTTTATAATAAGCCTGGTTTTATTCTGCTGCTGGTGCTTCCTTTTGCTGTGATCTATTCCATTATTTAAATATTTTACTATTCAGACATTTGTGGAAACTGCCTTGGTTCTTCCAAGGTGGCATGAAAATATTTAAGCCATGGGTATATGGAAAGCACATGCCCCTGTCCTGATCTTGACAATATCCCTGCAGGTTATAATGGGGCAAAGCAGACTGGTATTTTCAGCACCATGGAGAGCTCAAAGTGAGCCATTTGCACCAAGTATAGTTCTCAGACATCATCACTCAGATAGTTTTCTTCATTTGAGAAGATGGAAAAGCCAATCAAAATTAGATGTTTGTTTCCAGAACAGTGAACAAATGGTATGCGCTTATGAGATCCTGAATCACACTTCACAGCATTTATAAACACTGCTCAAAGAAGTTTGAAAGTTTAAACAGCACACACACAAAAAATCAAACTGCATATTTGTATGCAGGGAGTGGAATCTCCAAACAGAATGCATATTTAAAATTCTGCTTTTGTTGAGAACTGATGTGGAAAGAGATGGGATCTGTCTCAATAACTTCAAGTAGTTCTATATGAATAAGTCATTGCACTGAATTTCTACCTGTATAATCACATTTCTCCATATTTAATTTTCATGTTTCAATTCGCATTGCTCCCTTTACGTATCAGTGACAAGAGAAAAGAAAGCATTTTACACTTGGAATGTGAAGTCCAAATCCTGCAATTCTTTTGCAATTATTGGTCCAGTAAAATTTGCTGTACAGTTTTTTTGAATTATTTGAATTATATTTATTAGGTTTTTTTGATCATATAAGAACAAAAAAGAACAGCATATATTGAAACAAATCCCAATATAGAATGGGTAGTAAGTCATGATACAGACACTGCAGACAAAATAAGAAAAGAGAAATAAAAGGACAAATTTCAATTATGGTGGAGAAGAGAAAATATCATTTAATCTAATTCCTTTGTCCATAGCTAGCATGTATTTTTGCACATCTGATGCATTGGCATATTAAATAAAGTTCCACCATACAGGAATGAATGCTTCTGGTTTCTCTTCCCCTTGTAACAGGCATACATTATGGGTAATTTTCCTCTAATACATCAATTGTCCAAATATTACTATACCAGACTTGAAGAGACAAATGATCCAAGTTTCCCATTGTTGAGTTATTGTTTGACAATCAGCAGAAACAATACAAGCAGTTTGATCTGAACATTCTTGCTGCATAGTAGTTCATATATATATGGTGGCAGACATATTCTGAAGTCCTGCTGTCTGGGGATATACCTATTTTATGTCATTTTTATCCCACCTTTCTTCTAAGCAGCTGAATTTTAGACTCACAATAACAATATGAGGATAGACTGAGGCATAACGATTTGCATTATGAGCAAGTATTCTGGTTATCCCAGAACCAGAAGAGGCAAAAAAAAAAAGAGCAGAGGAGAGGTTGGCTGCACGTAGACACAGTCTCCGATTGCTTGGGGAAAGCCCTGGGGAGGAGGGGACTTAGACGGCTGTGAGGAGGCAGGGAATTTCAGTCTTAGCAACTGATTTTCATGGAGGAAGACCATGAGGAATGAACTTTTCTGCTCATTACTCAACCAAGACTGTGAAGATTCTGTTTTTTGCTAACGAAGAGTTAACTCCATCTTTGAACTGTGTGATTACTGACTGACACACTCCTGTGACGACAACCCCAAGAAATGTGTAGAGAAAGTAGCAGAACTTTCTGGCTGTTTGCTATAGAGCGGAAGGAGCCAGTACCCTCCAGATGTTGCCAGCATCCTCCAGATGTTGCCAGCATGGCCAGTAATCAGGGTTGATGAGAGTTCTGGTCTGAAAGTATCTGGTAGGTACCATCTTGGTGACCCCTACTTCAAGGCATAAGGGCTGGCACCTCCCTCAGTTCTCAAACTTCCCCTACATAACAAATTAGTTGTTTGCAGTCCTTCTGACTCCTAGACCAGGGGATCTAAAACTTTCTATCCCACGGGTTCAGCTTCAAATCACTGAACATTAAGGAGGCCCACTCCATTGCAATGCTTTCCATCATCGTCAGGGTTACAAGCAGCCAACCCAACCCACCCACCCTGATTTTTTTATTTCCCTAGTCTTGCGGCTGCCTGCTGTTTCAGGGCAGCAAAGAATTTTTGTCAGCATTCCTTTCTTTTAAAAAATCATTAAACAGAATTCAATGACTCATTAAGGATGAAAATTCATCCTGACCTTTGCATTGTAATTAATTTAGCACTTTTTTCCGTGCGTCCAATTTTCTGCGCGCTGCTCACCCTGAAAATGAGGTGGTCTGAGAGACTCAAATTGAGAGAGGAAACAAATGGTGAAATATTTAAGATATGATTGATGCCCAAGTGTGAGGTGAGCAGATATAAATGAGGACAGGGGCAGAGGTATCTAATTGTTATGTAGAGGGCAGACTTTCAGTAGGAGTAGCTTCTCTTAGCCTGGCAGCCCTATGGTGTGAGAAATATTATCCATTTGGTGGAGGCAGGAGGGAATAATTAAATGTACAGTGGCCCTCTCCTCACTAGCATTTGGGCATCCTAGTTATTTATTATTAGGTTTGTATATCATCTTTCCTCCAAGGATCTGCAAATGGCATACAGAGATCTCCCTCTCCCCACCCTGTTCTTAAAACAACGCAGTGAGGTATGTTAGTTCTGAGAGATAATGACTGACACAAGGTCAATAGCTAAATAGTAAAAGGTCATCAATGGGGATTTGAGTCCCATTTGTCTTTGAGGTACTAGTCTAATAGATAGATAGATAGATAGATAGATAGATAGATAGATAGATAGATATAGATATAGATAACTTTGTCATTGTACATAGTACAACGAAATTGAATGCCATCTCACATTTACAGCCACATATACACATTTATACATTTACAGCCACACATATACATACATACCATCCATCACGACTCCCCAAGATACTCTAACCACTACACCAGACAGGCTCTCACATTTTCTGTTTGCATTATATCTATCTTTATTGGAAGCTTCTGGTTTAGCAGAACTTGGTCACAGTCTCTATATGTTCCTTTCTTTCCAGTCCATTTCGTTCCAGGCACCAAGGAACACACCCAAAGGCAACAGAAGCTCACTGGGTTTTTCCTCTTTAGGGTAACATTGGGGAAATGGAATAAACTGCCATGTGAACGCAGCCAAATCTGCAGAAGAAAAGTGTCACAATATAGTGCATGCCTTAGAAGCTACTGCTGTTGCTGCTTTTGCTATCTGAATGTTGTACTAAGTTGTTTTGTGTTAACACTGGTACTGCTGTATTGCTTTTAGTCACACAAACACAATAAACGTAACCGGCTGCGCTATCACACAAATAAAGTCTGTTATTCACTGTATCATATTAGCATTTCAGCAAGGATGAGATATACAGTTCAACTGAAGGACCAGAAGACAGTTCTTAAGAGAAAGTTCCAACATATGTTAAAGTCTTTTCACATGCGTATGTTCGTGTAGTCCACAAGACAAAAGTAGTCCCACAAGACAAAAGTGCTCCAATAGTAGTTCCACAAAACAAAAGTGCGACAAGGATTTCCAGAATATCTTATCCTTGTTTCGCCATCCTTGGCTTCATCAGTAATATGCATTCAAATAAGACGTAACATGACAGTGGATCTACAGCATAGTGGTGGCTTGCCAGTATTGCTTTTAGTGGCAGGTTAAGACATTTTTGTCTGCCCAAGTTTTTTAATGTTACAGTATTGTTATAGCTGGTCAGCTGTTTTGATTTTTATTGTTTGTTTTAATATTGCATGGATGTGTTTTTATGTATGCCACCATAGAATCCACACATGAAAGAAGCTGTGGTTTAGTATTTAAGAATAAATAAATCTAGTCATCCTATTAAGGTGATCCTCATATACAAAGCTTATTTCCATCACTGCCTCATCTCTAGCAGTTTACGCTTTATTGCTCTCTGTGGGTTACATGATTTTACTTTTTGCAAGTTGCTCATTAACACTAAAATTCCAGTTCTTCCTTAGTTCATGATTTCCTGGCCTTTAGTCATCTAGCACCTCTATGACATCAGAGCAGGAAGCAAAAGAAGCTATGAGCCATCTCCCTTCCTCCTCTTCTGTGGTATTAGAACTTGGAGCACTTACAATTTACCACTCCATATTCAGTCTGTGGGCTGTGGACCTGCTAAATTTCACATGGTTTACCACTTATTTATGAATTGCACTACTGCAAAAAAATTCACACAATGCTTTGCCCCTTTCCTGGTAGTGATAAGTGTATACTAGGAATCAGCTTTCTGCAATGAGAAAGCATACTCTCTTATTCGAGGAAAGGAGCAAATAAGCAAGTTCACAAGTGGAGAAAACGAGATTAAAACCTCTGGCTTCCAGAAGTCCTTTTGCTCTGTTGGCTGACATTCTGGTACCTGAGGGCCTGCCTACAATTGTCCCAATCCATCTATCTCTGTCTGTCTTCTTTACAAAACACCCCGCAAGTTCCGTACACCTTCCTTTGCACTTTTGGGATACCTCCTTTATTAAATTATCTATAATCGGTGATCTGTTATTAAATAAAAGCTATTTTACTGAGCCAAAGTGTTCCCATAGGTACAGGAACCCTATTAGAGGTTTAATGCACTTGTAAGAGGTGACAGATGGAACGGACAGTTGTGAGGATGGAGTGGGACCCTGCTAACCCACCAGAGATAGAGCACATCAATCAGAAAAGACATGGCAAGACCAGGAGTACAAAAAAGGAGAATTCTTTTGTTATTTTCTTATGGTTTCTTTCACTGGGTGGTTTTCTTCTCAGGTTTTGAGAGAAGTGGTTAGCAACTAAATACTGTGGAGAAAATGGGCATTTAGCACCGCCTGCTGCAATCTGCTCATAGGTAGTTGCTTGGATAGTCCAAATATGAAAAAGAAGAGCAGAATAAGGTGCATATGTCTGCCTCACAGCTGTGTGTGGGTGTGTTTGGGAGAAATTGAGGACACGGGATGTGCTCCTTTTAAATATTATTTTGTTAATTTTCCAGAAACAAAAATAGAATAAAAACAACAATACATATTCAAACATAGAAAAAATAGAGTTGGCTTCCCCCTATTCCCTTCCCTGGTTCCATTGTTTATCATCATACCACAAGTCCATTTTAAATTATAAAATCATTAAAATTACTTATTGTCCGGTCATAATGTCTTTACAAGTATTCTTAAAATCCTGCTAATGTGTTAATCTGTGTACATTGCTTCTGTATATATGCAATAAAGTCCTTCCAATCTTCTTTAAATTCATTGTCGTCTCTTCCTCTTAATTTCAAAGTCAATTTTGCCATTTCAGCATATTCCATTAATTTCACTTGCCAATCTTCTTTAGCTGGGACACCTTCTTCTTTCCAATGTTTTGCTAATAGTATTCGTTGCATATTTAAATAAGTCTTTTTGCGGTCTTGGTATATCCACTCCTGTAATACCTAGTAGGAAAGTTTCTGGTTTTTTAACAGGATGTGCACCTCAAGGCAGACATCCTCCAATCCTAATTTTACTCTTCCTTTCTTCATCTACTGTTGCTCAGTCGTCATGGGTTTGAGCCCCATGTTGGGCAAAAGATTCCTGCATTGCAGGGGGTTGGATGAGATGACCCTTGTGGTCTTTTCCAACTCTACAATTCTATGATTCTATGATCTCAGAAGCCTCTGGGATAAGACTGGACCCACCTCAAATTCCAGTAACTCATTTCAGTCTTGTTCCACGTTAGACAGAGTACATATAATTCAGGTCTCTGTGAGCAGTGTTTCCAAAACAGTAGCTGCCACCTCTTGTCCCACATTCTGAAATGGTGCAATCCTTGAAAAATTGTATCATGCTAGAATTTGTTTGATAATAATTTTTATTTGGTTTTACAATTTTATAGGCATTTCACATTTCCTCGAGGTCAGGTTTTCTTCCTGTCCTCGATTGTTATTTCCTTAACTTTGCCGAGGCCTGGCCCTTTTCCAGGCCAGGTCACATTCATTATACTAACATTTTCATATGACTCCCTCACATCCACCCCATTGTTTCCATATTTCTTTACAATCTCAAAATTAAACAGGTTTCTAATTCATCTTCAACTGCTTGATCTCCAAATATTAAATTTTTACCATCACTTACGTCCTCCTCAGCATACTTATATTTTATTTCAAATACATTTCCCCCCCCTTCCACCTCCCCACGCTCCCTCGGTACGTAGCCTTGATGTTAATTTTATCTTTATCTTATCACTAATAATATGCAATCTTAATAATATCTCTTAGTCCTTTGCCGTGTCCGTAGTTCATATCCAAAATCCAAAAAAAACCCAGAATACTTCTATAATGTCCCTCAACCCTCCCCATGCGGTTCTGGACACCAGAACCATTGTCTCTCTTGTGTGACCCTTTTCAAAATTTCAAACCAAACCTCCTCTTGTAAGTTCAAGGCATTTAAATCTTCTTTCTGTTGTTTCTGTTGTTTCCTAGTAGGTTTAATCTTCCTGGTTTTCCTTATGGTTGCTTTCTTGTTGTTGGATTTAACAGTTCCATTTTTCCTGTGTTTAAAAGATGTGCTCTTGCAACTTGATTTTGTTGATTTCTTCTTCTTCTTCTTTTTAGCCTTGACACAAATCTCCCCCTCCTCCTGCAGCTGGTCATCCAGTTTGGCATTCAGTTCGTTTAGTCTATGTCTTATCCTGTCGAAAGAGTCTCGGATTTCAGCATTCCCTTTCCTCATTTCCGCTCTGTATTCCTCCAGCACTTTCAAAACTTTCCACAAGTTTTCATCACTTTCCTCCGCCATGTTTCAGGGCACAGCTCCCACAGTCACAATGATCACTTTTCAAAAATCTCTCATCAATAAATTCAGTAATCCAAATCGATCCTTATATCTGTCTCTTTTCTTTTTCCCTTCAGCTACCCCCAAGACCAGGGGTGGTGAATGGGTTAAATCTCCTTTACAAAGTCTATCTTTTGTTGCAATTCAAATGCCTCATTTGCAATTTCCTGAATCAGCATCTCAATGGCAGGGGACGGACCTCCGTTTGAAGTCCCAAGCCAGTCTCTAATTCTTTTCAAATCGGTTCTTTTTACTCACTTATCCAATTGTTGATCTTGGAGAAATCAGCGTGCTCGGTCACGGACGGTCTCGCAGCTTCACCCGACGGGGATTGCAGACCCTGGAGCTCTGCCTCCAGCTCGCACTCGGTAGCCCTTACGAGGGTCTCCCAGGGAGCAGGATCGGCGTAATGAGCTCAAACGGGTCCTAAAGACCCCGGGACGCCCTTCCCGGGGGTTTTGGGGGCCACGGCGCTGGCGCGGACACCCCTTTTCCCAGTCGAATTGGGGAATGTCAGGACCGACATGTCCCCCCGACCATCCGCTCCGGCACGCCGACCGGAAGCCGTATCATGCTAGAATTTGGAGCACATGAGCTGTTTCTCTTCACCCTGACTAAGATGTGTGTGTTATTCTAGGGGGAATAGTAATAATTGTAACATTGCAATTTTTAAGATAAAATCTTGATTTTTGCTTATGCTTATGTTTTGCAAATTGCATTGAGCCTGAGTGCAGAATGGTGTGCATAAAAAAAAGAAATGTGCTAGTAAGTTATTTGATCAAAGTGCTTTTTAAAGTACAGAAATGGATCTAAATAAATTGGGTCGTAATTTGCAAGATTTTACTGTGTTTATCAGATGTCCTGGTTTCGACAATGTCACACACTTGAACTTGGATGTATGCTATGATTCTTTTGCTAAACACCCAAAGCATGCATTTGGTGGATTAAGTTGCCACGTTCTTGCAAAACATCTATGAATGCTCATTTAGTTCATAGCACAAGCTTAACAGACACACTTCATAGAACCCATAAGCTAGGAGGGGAAGAATTGGAATCTCAGGCAAACAGATCAGTGTAGCTACAGTTTAATCTGCTCATTCTGTGGCATTTACTTGCTGCTTTCTTGCCTGAAGGGCAAACACCGCCGTAATGAAGCACACATGGACAAATGGCTTTTCCAGGCTGTGATTAATTTTCACAAGCTGACTTTAATCACTGGTTAATTAATAGGAGATTTGTTGACTTACACAAAAAAAGCAGAGTCATTATAAGGAGTATTATATCGATTTGTTTTCCCTGAAAATTCAGTGAAGTCACAGAGTTTAATATAGGAAGTCACCCAATCTGCTGAGGTTCCATCACAAATAATAATAATAATAATAATTTATTATTTGTACCCTGTCCATCTGGCTGGGTCTCCCCAGCCACTCTGGGCGGCTTCCAGCAAACATTAAAATACATCAACACATCACAGATTAAAAACTTCCCTAAACACAATTTCAGTGTGTGTGTGTGTGTGTGTGTGTGTGTGTTCACTAGTTGCTTAATTCAGTTTTTACTTACTGTTTGACTTGGAGCAAATTTGAAGCCAAATATGAAAGTCATACCCACCCACCCCCTCAACATTTAGGGAGGACAATTCAGGGCACCTCCCACCCTCTTGACGATGCCATCGCTCACCTCCTCTCTGTTGCCGACCCTTTCCTCACCTGCTTGCCCCGCTCCCTTCCTCCCCCTCCTGCCTTTGTCTGCTGTCCTCCCCCTCCTCCATGGTCTCAGGAGATCATTGGGAGACACTGTGGAACCAGCACATCCTGAACAGCATTGGGAGATGCCACACGGACCAGCAGTCTAGCAGAAGGCTGCCCCAGCTTGCACAACATTGGGAGACGCAACACCGGCCTGAGCCTCTTCTTCCTCCCGTGCCACAGACATACTTCCAGAAGCCATGTGGGAATGTTGGGAATGTGGATGAGGATATATTACTTAAGATATCCTTATCCTAACTTGTGTTTACAAGTTCCAACTAAGTCGGCAGAGTTACATTCTCCTTTTAAATCACACAGCAGAAGGTTGCTCAGGTTTGTTTAAACCTCTGTAAAATAGTTTCCTGGTATTACCCCTTTATCCCTCTTCAAAATAAGACACTACACAAGTCTTCTATAAAAGCATGTAGAAACGTTTACTCACGGACATCAAATGGTCACAATAAGATCCCAGATGAAGGCAGACTTAAGCTTAGAAAATATATATACATGTGGAGACTCTCCATGTGGGAGAAGGCTCCATCTGGGCCCTCTTGGCTGGAAGCCAAGAGCCCATCTCTGCTCTAAGATGTTGCTTGCTTGAAGTCCCGATCCAAGAGAGGGAAAATGGCCACTGACCTGTGGTTTTGTCCTAACCTGCCCAGGTGAAGCCACTCCCACTTTCAGTTACTTAGAGGAAGTTGTCTCAGTCCAGGTAAACAGGAAGTTACGGCTGGAGTACTGAGACACCTTCATGTCCACTCTAGCAGTGTTATATTTGACTGCTCTGTGTGTTTACATCCCACAAGCCAGACTAAGACTTCAGAGCTGTGGGGAGTTGAGAAAAAATATATGATAGGTTAACTTTCCATACCCTTCCAAGTGTCCTGATTTAAGCGGAGCATCATGGATTGACAGAAGCATCCCTCACCTCTGATCCCAATCTCAGATGTCTCATTGTGGCTCTCAAGAACAACTTCAAGATTCTAGCCTGCATCAGCAGCAACTAAGCTATCTAGCAAAAAAATCAGATGTAAATAGAGGCGGTCTGAAAGTGCAAATGCCACTGGTGCACCTTATGATAAACATGCAAATTATGACTCATTAAAAGTTTCCACTCGGCTTGCAGACCTTAATCTGGAGTAATGCTGCCACCAGCAGCACTTTTCATTATAACTGCATTTTGTTGATGCTGGGGATCAAAACAATGTGTTATGAGCACACACAGGCTTAATCCAGGTAGAGCTTTTTGTCTGCGTTTGTAATCACTGTTTGACACCTGTACCAAAAAGCAGAGCAGTTAGGCACTCCCTCTGAGACATGATTGCAGAAGCTGAATGCCACAAACCCAGTTATGCGTCATAAAGCAAAATGTATTGCTTTACAAACAGAAGCATATTAGAAGTCTCCCCATGCACACTTCCATGGGAGTAAGTCCCACTGAAGTCAGTGGGACATGCTTCAGCCTTTACAAAATAATTATTTCTAGTGTGATTTAAAACTATATTGGGTGCCTTCACGCATGACACAGCAGCAAACCCAAGTTTGCCAACAGAGTATACCATGCCCTCCAACATTTTTTCCAATTAAAATAGGGACATCCTATTCAATAATCACAATCATTTTATTATTTATTTCCCACCCATCTGACCTGGTTGTCCCAACCACTCAGGGTGGCTTCCAAAATAGATAAAAACATAATAATACTACACGTCTGCCTTCATATGTCTTCTAAATGTTTGCATAGTTACTAGTCACAAAATTAGAAGATGCCTGCTTCTTGGGAGAAAAGCAATGACAAACCTAGACAGCATCTTAAAAAGCAGAGACATCACCTTGCTGACAAAGCTGACATAGTTAAAGCTATGGTTTTCCCAGTAGTAATGTATGGAAGTGAGAGCTGGACCATAAAGAAGGCTGATCGCCGAAGAATTGATGCTTTTGAATTATGGTGCTGGAGGAGACTCTTGAGAGTTCCATGAACTGCAAGAAGAAATCAGCCCGAAGTGCTCACTGGAAGGACAGATCCTGAAGCTGAGGCTCTAATACTTTGACCACCTCATGAGAAGAGAAGACTCCCTGGAAAAGACCCTGATGTTGGGAAAGATGGAGGGCACAAGGAGAAGGGGACGACAGAGGACAAGATGGTTGGACAGTGTTCTCGAAGCTACCAACATGAGTCTGACCAAACTGCGGGAGGCAGTGGAAGACAGGAATGCCTGGCGTGCTCTGGTCCATGGGGTGGGGTCACGAAGAGTCAGACCCGACTAAACGACTAAACAACAACATAGTTACTTATCTCCATGGCTTGAGGGTTGCATAACTCCATACCCTCCAACATTTCTCTGATGAAAATAGGGATGTCCTAAGGAAAAGCAGGACATTCCGAGATCAAATCAGAAACTGATACGGCTTCTGTAAATCTAGGACTGTCCATGGAAAATAGGGACACTTGGAGGGTCTGGTATACAAGTATAACACAAACTATAATTAAAGAGCTTGTGTGGAACTTCAGGTCTACCACCCTTGTACAGATCTTTGGTTTTCAATTGGTGGATCTGGAATCAGTACTTGGTTGCAGCCCAACCCGAGTTGGCCTGCAACAACAGTGCTATCATGATACAAGTATACAGTCAAACAAAATAATAAATGGGTCCCAAAATATATGTTTGGATTAAACCATGTGCCCCAGTTCTGAACAGATTGAAGACTATTGTGTAGATAACGATGGTTCTGGGTACCGCCTTGGACCTTCATTCTAGTAGTCTCCACAGTGATCAACCAGTTGTCCCCAAGAAACTCACAAATACAGTGTGTGCTTTTGCTGTGCAGAAACCTGTATTCGGTAGCATAGAACTTCTGAAGAAGTAGGCTCCACTTAACAGTTATGGTTAAAAGATACCGGTAGCAGTAGCATCTACAAATTTGTCAGATTGCACTTTCAAGGCCATCTAAGCCAGTAGCTATTACCACATTTCAGGGTAGAAAATTCCATACATTACTGATGGGTTCTGTGAAAAAATATTTCAGATTTTTCCTGAATATATTACCAATAAATGTAAGCCTGTATCAGGGTTTCCCAAACTTGGATCTCCAGATGTTTTTGGACTACAACTCCCACCACCCCAACCACTGATCCTGCTAGCTAGGGATGATGGGATTCGTAGTCCAACAACAGCTGGAGACCCAAGTTTGGGAAACCAGGGTCTATATCTAGTTCGTTCGTTCATTCATTCATTCATTCATTCATTCATTCATTTATTCATTATATTCATTATATTTATATACTGCCCTTAATCATAAGATGTCAGGGAAGTTCACAGAATAAAATATAGGATAAAAACAAGTAAATAAGTAAAACCTGTGCTTTTTTTCTGGGGGGACACATGCCTCTAAACACTTGGTGAATCTAAGTTTAGCCTCATTGAGGGGGGGGACCCAGGTGGCGCTGTGGGTTAAACCACAGAGCCTAGGGCTTGCTGATCTGAAGGTCGGCGGTTCAAATCCCTGCGATGGGGTGAGCTCCTGTTGCTCGGCTCCTGCTCCTGCCAACCTAGCAGTTCGAAAGCACGTCAAAGTGCAAGTAGATAAATAGGAACCGCTCTGCTGGGAAGGTAAATGGCGTTTCCGTGCTCTGCTCTGGCTCGCCAGAAGCGGCTTTGTCATGATGGCCACATGACCCGGAAGCTGTACGCCAGCTCTCGGCCAATAAAGCGAGATGAGTGCCGCAACCCCAGAGTCGGACACGACTGGACCTAATGGTCAGGGGTCACTTTACCTTTACCTTTATTTCAATATGAGTAGGAAAATGAGAGTGCCCCTAAACTTTTTTTTAGAAAAAAGCACTGAGTAAAACAAAACAGCAAAACAATAACCCACCCTCCCCATAGACACATTTAAAAGTCTGTAGAATATTAATCAGCCAAAGGCCTGGTTGAAGAGGAATATTTTCGCCTGGTGCCCAGAATGCTTACTTTTATAAACATCTACAATGCCCCTCCTTAATTTATTGCATATGATCGCTGTGCTTTAGGATTGGTGGTTTATATGCTGGTACTACTTATACCTGTTGGGTGACTTTAGTGGTCCTGGGTGATGCCTCCAGTTGTGGAGATATTGTCTTGCCTAGAAATTTTCATTGAAGCTGAAACTGATGGTGTAGCATGCTGTGGAATCAGCCTTACAACGGCATCGTTGATTTGTTACAAATATATCACCTTCCCTAAGATCCTAACACCAATTTCTTATCCTTTTTATAAAACAGCAGTCATTTTACTATAGGTGCCTCCTCCTGGTATTTTCTTTCTCCGTCTGTGGCCTGTAAATTATTTTCAAAATGCCAGTTCACTAGTATTGTAATTTTTCACAGCCATCTTTCTAAGCTGCCTGGGGTGGGAGCTTGTTGTTAAGTATATATCAAATGGAGTTGCTTAGATTTTATATTTGCACAGTGAAATCCAGCTGGCTTGGAACGCATTCAACTCTTCATCATTGCTATCCTAAAGCACCAGCCCAGAAGAAAAATGTTCCTGCCGTACAATTTCACCTGCGCTCAGGCAGCCTTTGTGACTTTTCTGATCAACGACAGCAGTTGGATATTGGAAATTCAATTTAGCACATGCACTTGAATCAACTTTAAAGGGAGGATAATGCTTCCATTGGATGCCATGCACAATTTCATTACACAATTAAGCATCAATTAAAATTCCATTAAAATAATGTTATCCTGTTGTCTTTGCACTGATGTGAACTTGGCACCGCATCTATCTAATACTATCAGCTGATAATCCTATAGACCCAGTGTCATTAAGGTTAATGTGCAACATGGTTTTTCTTTTCTTTTCACTGTTTATGCCATGAATTAGTTTGTTATAGCATATGTTGGTAATGAAACCTGATTATAATAATGATGATGATAGGAACACAAAGGGGTATGAAAGAAGAAGCTGAGGAAATGGACCAACTGGCTCCAAGATGGAAGATGAAAGGCTGGCTTTTAATTAGGTATTATGTTTTGCAATACCCTTGAACTTCTAGTACAAAGAGTGCTTTCAAGTTGCCAAAATAATCCTTGATGGGACCAGCACAGAACCTCTAGAGACAATAGTATCAAATGATTACTAGCGAGTGTTGATTAGAATGGTGAATGCCTCCACCCATTGGTTATAGCAACAGAACACAAACTCAGTCTCAGAATGATCATGTTACGGTGGAACCTCGGTTCCTGAACGCCTCCGCTGTCATACATTTCAGTTCTTGAATTCCAAAAACTCAGAAGTAAATGCTTCCATTTCCAAACGTTTTTTGGAACCCAAACATGCGACATGGCTTCCCCTGAGTGCAAGAAGCTGTTGCAACCAATGGGAAGCTGCGCCTCAGTTTTCTAAAGTTTTGGAAGCCGAATAGGCTTCCAGAATCTATTTCGTTCGAGAATCGAGGTACCACTGTACCACTGATCAGGGAGCATTTCTGTCTATATGTAAGTATTTGTAGCTGAGACCTGATATTCTCTCCTGTCAGGCTTCCAGGGCCGCCCCCCTTCACTGGTCGTTTCAAGAATGAGTCCGAGCCATAAAGCCATAATTAAAATTGCCCAGAATGTTATTGGGCTCCAACTACCAACCCTGGATGAGATCTTCATGTCTCGCTGCTTGAAGAAGTCACACAATATCCTGAGAGATCCCACCCACCCTGCTCACAACCTCTTTGAACTGTTGCCTTCGGGCAGAAGATACAGGACGATGAAAACTCGAACCACACGCCTTCTGAATAGTTTCTATCCAAGAGCTCTGATTGTACTAAACAATGATCTCAGGGCCAGTAGTAAGAAATAGCAAGCAGTGAGTAGTAAGGAATGAGATAGGTTTTACCGTGTTTCCCCTATTTTAAGACACAGTCTTTTTTTTTTTCCCCTCAAGAAAACGCACTATGGCTTATTTTGAGGCGATGTCTTTATTTTTATTACGTAAGCCCAGCCCAGCTTGGCGCCCTCCAGAACTGCGCCTATCACTATGGCTTATTTTCGGGGTACGGCTTATATTTCGCAAATGCGAAAAAATCCTGCTATGGCTTATTTTATGACTACGTCTTAAAATAGGGGAAACAGGGTAGGTTATGTTATGCTTTTAATAGGTTATGTTATATTCTGGATTATGTTATGTTTTAATAGATTATGTCTTAATAGGATGAGAGTGTTGGAGATATGTGCAAATGTGTACGGTAAATCCGGTCTTTGGGTGTTTGATTTTCGTTGTTGTGTATACTGTGTATATACGGACAATGACAATAAATTTATCTAATCTAATCTAATCTAATAGATAAAGCTATAATGCTTTAATCTAGGCTAATTACTTTACAATGCAGAGCACATCGTAAACACGTCTCATCCATCACTCTCAGAATCCAGAAGTGGGTCCTTGCGATTTTCCCGCCAGGAACCCCATCTGGGAAAATGAAAGCACCGTGTCCTTCTCTTCTTTCTTTTCCCCGAACGTCCTCCTTGTATGTTGCGAGATCTCTCCCTGCTTGGCTGGAGCCCTAGCAACGCTTCCGCCTCTCCACAGCCGCTGCCAGAGGGGGAGGAGGAATCGGTCGTCAAGATCGGGGGCTGCTCCCTGTAGCCACTCAATGCCGGGCTGGAAGGGGGAGGCAACCCCCCTGACATCTCCCACCAATGAAGGCAACCCATAGTGCTTATACTCTAGGTTGAGTTTATAACTTGTAACTGCTGCCTCCCACGTTTGTTTTTGCTGAGTTTCCAGAACTGACCTCTCTGGGGTGCAAGCCTGGACAGTGTGTATGGAGGTCCTGCCCAGATGACAAGACACCCCCCCCCCAGCCTCACTAATATGGCCCAAAATAAACCAAAGCAATACATTTGGCACCAGCTTGGCTGTAGGAGTTGTCGGAAGGAGACATACAAGACACCATCCAATATTCTGCAGCTATGTGGCTGGCATGACACCTTCATAATGAAATACTTGACATTAAATGTGATGTTTTATCTTAAAGGTGGGTTGGGATGACCTCGACTTCCATCCTTTTAAATTTGTATTTGAGCTGGCTTCTTGCTATTTTAGGCAGATCCCGTTTTTTTTTTTTTTTTTAAACATGCTAATGTTCAGTTGCACCTGAAGACCAGCCTTCACAATACTATAACTCAACTGGTTTCTGTGCTTGGTCCACAGTTGTGCAATCAAACTGAAAGCTCTTTCACAGTAGGCATTAGACAGAGGAATGAAAAGTGTGAAAGAGACCAGTTTCTTCATTGGGTTTCCACTATCCTCTGGCACTTACAGTGGTACCTTGGTTTACGAATTTAATCTGTTCCGGAAGTCCATTCTTAAACCAAAACCATTCTTAAACCGAGGTGCGCTTTCCCTAATGAGGCCTACCGCCGCCAGTGCCCTTCCACCATTCGGATTCCGTTCTTAGACCGAGGTAAAGTTTGAAACCAGGACACTACCTCCGGTTTTGCAGAGTTCGTAAACCAAATCATTTGATAACAGGACTGTTCTTAAACCGAGGTACCACTGTATTTGAAAACTTCCACCCATCTGTGGCCTATAATCTGCTTCTTCGAGAAAAAAAGTCTTCCTTTGTTTGTTGTTGGTTGCAGTCTTAATTCCACTAGTAAACCTAATCGAATTCAGTAAGAATTACATCTGAGTAGTTACGGTTAGGAGTGCAGCCTTAGTATAACTAAATGAGACAAGAGGTGCAAATCATAAATAATTGGTGTCAAAAGTCATTTCTGAATAAGAACTGTATGAAACACAATCACTGGTATTCTCTAGCAACATAACAACAATATAAAAATTATTTGTATCTGAGGTAAGAACATAATGCAGTTCAAAGTATAAGTACTATGATAGTATAATGAATGCATTGATAAAATCACATTTTTTACCTTTTCAAAACTTAAGAAACAACTGATATAGAATAGTTTCCTATAACCCCCCCAGCCCATATCACCACATGCAATTTCAATCTCATCATCCTCTTCAAATGTGCTGATATCCTTAAAAAATAGAGCACTGTCTTAGTTCAAGTAAAAGCGATCCATTCTTGCCATAATGCAGCAGCTATTATCAATCAAAATTCCCATTTTGTAGCCGAAAGATAAGCTTATAGGTAGATGTGAGTTTACTTCATTGGTAATGAAATTGTTTCAGGATGTAATGGATATTTGAATTCCATCTCGTTTTCAGTTCCAGATATAATGTGGAATAAACGTCTTATAGGCTTTCAGGCAATGCATCTCTTAAAAGATTGGAAAACATGGCATTAAATTTACATGACATGAAGTGATAGCAAATGATTGGCCATAAACCTTAGCAAGTGAAAAGTTAATTCTGACAGATGATAATTAAGGCTAGTATGTGGCTTTCAAACAGACACAAATTGGCCTAAACTCATCTGGAGTCTCTTATGAGCACCAAAGAGATACATTTTTGACTCAAATATAGTGGTACCTCGGGTTAAGTACTTAATTCTTAATCTTAATAAAGTATTTAATCTGTGATATTTTAATGTATTTTGATATTTGTTGGAAGCCGCCCAGAGTGGCTGGGGAGACCCAGCCAGATGGGCGGGGTACAAATAAATAATAATAATAATAATAATAATAATAATAATAATAATTCGTTCCGGAGGTCCGTTCTTAACCTGAAGCACCACTTTAGCTAATGGGGCCTCCCCCTGCCGCTGCGCCGCCAGAGCATGATTTCTGTTCTTAGCGGAGCTCTTAACCTGAAGCGTACTTAACCCGAGGTACCACTGTACAGTGGACGCTCGGGTTGTGAACGTGATCCGTGCAGGAGGCACGTTTGCAACCCACAGAGTCTGTAACCCACAGCGCCGTGTCTGCGCACACGTGTGTCGCAATTCGGTGCTTCTGCGCATGCGCAAAGCGTGATTTAGCGCATCTGCGCATGCGTGAGCGCCAAAACCCGAAAGTAACCCATTCCGGTACTTCCGGGTTCAGCGCATCCGTAACCCGAAAACGCTCAACCCACAGCAAGCGCAACCCGAGGTATGACTGTACTGAGCAATCTGTAGAGGGAGTTGGAGTGTGAGTGAGAGATCTGTTTGTTAGTACAGTGGTACCTCAGGTTACATACGCTTCAGGTTACATACGCTTCAGGTTAAGAATTCCGCTAACCCAGAAATAATGCTTCAGGTTAAGAACTTTGCTTCAGGATAAGAACAGAAATTGTGCTCTGGCGGTGCAGCGGCAGCGGGAGGCCCCATTAGCTAAAGTGGTGCTTCAGGTTAAGAACAGTTTCAGGTTAAGAACGGACCTCCGGAACGAACTAAGTACTTAACCAGAGGTACCACTGTATGTATCTATTTGCTTGGTTTGGAAGCTCCCTGTGTTTCTTTAAATAATTAAAAAAAGTTAGTAAAGGGATTATGAGAAGCTGCTATTACAGGATTTTGGATTTGCCCAAAGTATATGTTACAGAATTCCAAGCAACACCAGAAATTCCAACTTCTGCACAACAATTAGGTGCCATAGTCCTGTCATCTTTTGCCTCAAAATGCAACTCTGACCCAATATATTCCCACCACTTAATGAAAACCAAATGCACAAAGCTACAGAATGTAGAGGGTGCTTAACCTTTCTGTTTCTAGCCAAGTTTCCTATCAAAATCACATTACCTTTCCCTCAAGCTGTTCTCTTCCAACCAGCGAAAGAGCTAAATGCCTATAATGTCCTTGAAGCCTTACTAGTCTGAAAACTCTGTACCACCTCTGCCTCCCTGAGTAGTTGTTAAATAAGAGTCCTTTTGTCTAAATGCAAATTTTGGGAATACATGCAGATAGCTAGGCTAGATGAGGAGACAGGAGTTTCCTCTTGTTTTTTGTCACTCACAGGTATCCTACCTTATGTCTGGATTATTCTGCTGACTATTCCAGCCTCCTAGACAAAGTCCAAGCAGTTTAGACATATATGAGAAAGGTTATGTTTATTTAAACTGAAGCCAGAAGATTGGGGAAGGGTTCTGTTATTTCATGCCATAGGGCAAGGAAGAAGAACCTGGGGACTTTCAGATGTTGCAGGGCCATCACCCCTGGTTGTAGTTCATCAGCATCTGGAGGGCCAAAGGTCCTCCACACCTGCCATAGAGACTCTGTTCTTAATCTGTTGCCCACATTATGCAGAAATATCTGCTGCTCAGACCCAAAAATGGGTTGAGTTTTTGTGAGTGCTTAGTTGAGTGCTCTCAGTGATGAAGCCTCCTTGCAAGAACTTTCTGCAATGGCTTGCATATTGTTTGATGGCACACATATCAAGGAGGACTGACCTCTGCCTCTTCCCCCCTTTCTGGACCCTTAAGGCAAACAATTTACCTTTGTGACTTGAAAAGTGGGGTGGGCATTCCCAGAGCCCCTGTTAATTGTTTAATTGACACTGAAATGGGGAATGCCTAAATGTGTATTATTGAAGGCTTTAGCGTGGAAAATTTACACTGAAGTATACTAAGTGGTCTCTGAACTCCTTGATGGGTTGATAATTAACTATTGTTGTTTTCTGCTAGCTAGCATGTGAGTGTTTAACCTTAGATCTGGTGACATAGGTACTGAATTGCAAATTCACCATCTTGGAAGGGTGGTGGCTTAGTTTTTGTTCTCAGGCTCTGGGGAGTAAGGATGTGTAAATGACCCTCTCCAGTGAGTGAATACAGATCCAGGCAAAATGAAGGCTGTAAGGAAAGAGACCTTAGCTTATAGGTTTGTTTGGAATTATCTTTTATTTCTAAGATGCTGAGCCTGTGCATGACAATGCAAGATACTGCATAGAATTATTTGGCTGTATCTTTGATATCTATGTTCTGTTTTGAAGAAAATTCTGCAAGTAAAGTTTCTGAATACAATACTTCTTTCCCCCCAATTTTTTTTTAATGCATCCAGTTGCTCCAAACTACAAAATATTAATATCTGCAATTGCCCTAGCACAGCTTCTTTTTATAGGGCCTTTTATTTATGGAAGAAATGACACTACTGATGTCCCACTAGGAATTCTGGGACTTGTAGTCTTAGTCACATATCTGGTGGGAAAAGACATCCAGCATTCTTTATAAATAAATAAAAAATATATGAAAATAAAATTCTTATGTTTTTGCAGTTCCTAAACACCAGCGAAGACAAGAAGATTGTGGAACCCCTGATGAGGCAAGACTTTCCTGTTCAGACAGGCCGTTGAAAACTAGGTGCAGACAATGTTGACAACTAGACGATCATGGTAATTGGTATTTCAATGCTGGCTCTAACGATGCTTTATTGTATCTTAACTATTGTTTTTAACTGATTTGTATTTATTACTTTATATTTTATAATGATGTTTTGAAAATGCTGCAAGGCGGAATATAAATACGTTAAATAAGAACTGTAACCGGAAAGCTTTATTCCAGTCAAATAGAAGATTCTCGCGGGGAATAAACTGAGGTTTGTTTTCTGCTTGGCATATCGCTGGAATCTACAAGTTCTTCAAATATCAGGCAACCCAGGGGGTCTGAGTTGCAAGATACATTATAGCCCCTTCCATCTCAGGCTGTCTTTTCGCTACCAACAACTGCAATTTGACAATTAGGAATTTGTTTGGTTTTTTTTTCATTTGGATGGGTAAACTCTGCTTATCTTAAGCATATTGGACAGGTTGGGTTTAGTTTTGCTTTTTTAAAGCTTTAAAGAGTTTTAGTGGGTTTTTTTTTTTAAAAAAAAAGATCTCTTCTAAGAAACTTGAAAAACAAATATTCTGGAGCAAATTCTTTTCTGAATGTGTAGCATGCCAACTGTTCATAACGTGTCTATAGTGTACCAATGGGCAAATCATTGTAGATCTTGTCACAATTGCTTTTTGAGAGCTCAGGCTTGCTATTTGCTGCCACACATTGATATTGCTAAGAAGCCAGCCAGATGTTGTCATGACAATTCCCATAGAACTTCACAATTTTGCTCTGAAAATGATGTGTTTTGGCAGCCTTTCTACTACAGAGGCATAGTTCGCTCTCTCGCTCTCCCCACCCTCCAGTTTTAGGCTGTCACCATCTTAAAATTATCCTTTTCTAGAGAGTTTCATGAAGTCCTTCAGTGGCAAAGCAAAGGCACTCATGGGATCTTGCCCCATGTTAAAATACTCTATTAGCTTGCGCCATCTGCATTCCCTCCTTTTTCTTTAAAGTTTTTTTTTTTTAAGAAGTCATATTTACTAGATCTAACTTTATATGTAGGCTTTCCAGAGGCGTAGCAAGCCCAGGTGGTACCCGGGCTGAATTTTTTTTTGTCAAACCCCCCCCCCCCACCACTTTAGTTTAAATTTTTTTTAAAAAAAATTAAAAAGTGTCACCCCCCCTGGTGGTGCCACTTTGTGAGGTGTGGGGGTTTTGTGTGTGTGTGTGTGTGTGTGTCTATTATCTCTTTTTTTTTCAATAAAGTTAAAATAAAAAAAATAAAAAAAAAATAAAAAATAAAAAATAAAAAGTGTCACCCGCCTCTGATGGTGCCACTTTGTGAGGTGTGGGGGGTTGTGTGTGTGTGTGTGTGTGTGTGTGTGTGTGTGTGTCTATTATCTCTTTTTTTCAATAAAGTTAAAATAAAAATAATAATAATAAATGATAAAAATTAAAAAATAGTAAAAAAAGTAAAATAAAATTAAAAAGTGTCATCCCCCTCTGATGGTGCCACTTTGTGAGGTGTGGGGGGTTGTGTGTGTGTCTATTATCTCTTTTTTTCAATGAAGTTAAAAAAACATTTTTTTTAAAAAAAAAATATTATTTTTTAAAGTGTCACTCCCCTCTGGGGTGGAACCTGAAGCGGCCCGCCCCGCCCCCACCCCCCGTTGCTATGCCCCTGAGGCTTTCCCCATTTTGCTAATTAGTCGGCATTCCGTCATATCAGATGTTATTGGGTTTTCCTCCAATAATTATTCATATTAACTTTTTTTGGAAATGTCCCAAAGGTACCTTAAAGGTAAAGGGAACCCTGACCATAAGGTCCAGTCGTGGACGACTCCAGGGTTGCGGCGCTCATCTCTCTTTACTGGCCGAGGGAGCTGGCATTTGTCCGCAGACAGGTTCCAGGTCATGTAGCCAGCATGACTAAGCTGCTTCTGGCGAACCAGAGCAGCGCACGGAAATGCAGTTTACCTTCCCCTTGGAGCAGTACCTATTTAACTACTTGCACTTTGACGTGCTTTCAAACTGCTAGGTTTGCAGGAGCAGGGCCCGAGCAACGGGAGCTCACCCCGTCGTGGGGATTCGAACCGCCGACCTTCTGATCGGCAAGCCCTAGGCTCTGTGGTTTAACCCACAGCGCCACCTGCGTCCCGGTCGGCAAATAGAATCTGACCAGCCTTCCAGTAGCACTGAGCATGAGTGGCTGTTTATTTATTACTATCAGCATGCTTGGCTCTTTATAGAGCACTGGAAGAGACGTCTCTGCCCCAAGGAGCTTACAATCTAAAATTCAGTACAGGGCAAACACTAGAGAAAGGGATAAATAGAGAATCAATACTTGGTTGTTTCATATGCACATGCTTAGTCTTAGTTATGGGTTAAGTTATAATAGTGCAGGCTGGTCTACTAGCTAAGAGGGCTATTAGCTAAGGGGGCACTGCCCCACCAACCTAAAAGTCTTCCCTTAGTGCCAAGCTCTGTGTGCCTTCTCACAGCCAGTCTGGGCAGGAGGGGAGTGGTGGCATTGCCTGTCTGCTAGCTCCTCCTTAATCTCAGCTTCTTCTTTCCTGTGGTAATTATATTTTACCGAGTTGTGCAGAAGTTGCCCTGGTTCGTTTGACCCTTTTAAATAGTTCTTTTTCCTTCTGAGAGAAAAAACAACAACTATGCAATTCAAAGGATTCTGGGCACTGCAGGTTGTTAAAGGCCGAGGGGGAATCATAACTCTGTGAGGGGAAAAACTACAGCGCCCAGAATTCTTTGAGGGGAAAGATTTGCTTTGAATGTGCTTTCAAGGTATAGTGTATGATGCAGTATGACGCAGGAAAGGAGGAGGAGGGGTTAAGAGCGGTAGACTCGTAATCTGGTGAACCGGGTTCGCGTCTCCGCTCCTCCACATGCAGCTGCTGGGTGACCTTGGGCTAGTCACACTTCTCTGAAGTCTCTCAGCCCCACTCACTTCACAGAGTGTTTGTTGTGGGGGAGGAAGGGAAAGGAGATTGTTAGCCGCTTTGAGACTCCTTCGGGTAGTGATAAAGCGGGATATCAAATGCAAACTCTTCTTCTTCTTCATATTTACAGACTGGCTGAGGCAGATGGCAGAATAACGCAATGTATTTGCCGCTCTAACAGTTGAAACTCACACAACAGTTGATATCTGAACTGAAGCAAACTGCCTCAGGCGTATGACATCACAGGATTCTATGCCCTTTCCATAGTATTTTGGAAGCACCATTCCCACAATTCCATGGGTCTACTCTGTGTACAACCAGGCAAAAGCACTGGGATGTGGAATCTCTAGCCAAAGTGCCCCTCCCCCCCAGAACTCTTTGCAGGCTAAATGCCTCACCAGCCATGTTCCACACCCTCCTCAGGTGCTTTTGCCTGGTTAGAGTATTATATTGCACCGTGATTATGCTTCTTGCAGCCTGCCCATGCCGTGGTTAAATCTCCCATGCCCATTACCAGCGCTGATTGGCCAGTGCTGGTGATGCAGCCCAGGCAACACATGAAGAGGGTGTCAATCTCCACCCCTGCGCAAGATCATTATTGGGGCCCGGCTGCCCGGCTGCAATGCCACCCACCGGAAAAGGTGAGTGGTCTTGCTTAACTGGATGATGAGAGAGGGTGGTGACGTAGAAACCTCTGGAACAGAGTTCACTGTACAAAGCTAAGTGTTCTGCCAAATGCAGGGGTTCTTTTCAGGGATATCAGGACATATAAACCAGGCAGGTGGAAGGTGAACCAAAATACCTTTATTGAAGAAAGTAAGACATACATACCCAAATCAGCATGTCCCCAATCTGCTCCCAGGAGCCCCTCAAATAATAATAATAATAAATTTTATTTATACCCCGCCCTCCCCAGCCAAGACCGGGCTCAGGGCGGCTAACACCAAGTATAAAAACAATTGATAAAAATACAACTCAAAAACAAGATTGAAATACGTTAAAGTGCAGCCTCATTTCAGTAGAAACTCAAATCAAAAACTATTTGGGGAAGAAACCGTCAAATCTTCACCAAGGCCAACTATCCAGACTGGTCCTACATGGGCCAGAAAAATGCCAGGGAAGTCCCCAAATAGGAGTTCCATCACAGAATGAAAAAGGAAAGAGGGGGGAGGGGATCAAGTTGATTCCAAGCCAAAGGCCAGGTGGAACAGCTCTGTATAACAGGCCCTGCGGAAAGAAATCAGATCCTGCAGGGCCCTGGTCTCATGCAACAGGGCTTTCCACCAGGTTGGAGCCAGTGTTCAGAAGGCCCTGGCTCTGGTTGAGGCTAATCTGACTTCCTTAGGGCCTGGGACCCTTAAACTATTGTTATTCATGGACCTTAATGGGTAGCGAGGACACGCAAATCGACTGACAGCACCCTAACCCTGGGTCTGTGAGGAGGCTCCCTCTCCCATCCCAAATGCTTGCCTTTTATAGAGAGCTTGATCTTAATTAGCAACATCTGTGGTCAAACATCCAGGCTTTCCTTCCTTAAAGTGAACGCCCACACATCAATTAATTAAGTTTGGGGCAGGGCTAGGATATGAGGAGAACTCCAAGACATGCCACCCTATCTCCTCGTGACAATATCTTCCGGGTTGTTTCCCATACAGTAAGAGTCTCATTTGTCCCTCTTCTTTTTGCTTCTGGTCACCATCACTGGTGTGTGGCTCTGGAACATTGACACAAAGGAGTGCAGCCATTGGACCAAAAAATGGCACAACCCCCTTGGATTGTGGAGTGCCGTTCCCTTGTATCAATACAAGTTAGGGGTGTGCTAGGCATCTTTTAAATAAAAAACACACACAAATCACTGCTGAGCTGCACCCACTATTGTGGGGCCTGAGGAGGTGGTGATGATGATGATGATGATGCCTCATCAGCTGCTGCCATTGGCTGTGGGTTGCTTGTGACATCACAAAAGCACGTGGCAACTGAGTGGATATGTAAAGGTGTGCCAAGAGGAAAGCCAAGGAGATCACAGTGGGGCAACTGCTGTGGCATTCAGCATTGGGAGGTCTCCTCTCACATGGAGGTGAACTGACGGATGGAAGGAGATGATCATCCAGCAGTGGGATGCTGTGGAGCAAGGAGAAGACAAGTCCACTTGCTGACTGGGATCGGGGATTGAAGGTGGCTGAGATCCATGGTTAGAAGTTGATGGATTTTGGGTGGTAGACCTGAAGGAAGCTGGCTGATGTTGGTGAGTAGAAGTTGTAGAGTTTGCATTTGGATGCCCGTGGATGCCACAAAGCTGATGTTTGTAAATGTAAGCTTGTTGAAATTCATGTTTGAAAGCCTACTGAGAGAAGCTGTGTGGATATTTGTGGGCTGAAGTTGGGTCTTGTATATGAATGAATCAAGAGCAGCTAATAAGTAATTTGTTTGGTGTCTGTGTGTGGATGGGAGGTTTTGAATGTGGTCAAGGCAAATGGTATGTGTCTGGATGCATTCATAATAAATAACAAGATGAAAGATGAAAACAATCTTTTTTAATAATTCCAGTGGCACCTTTAAGATCAACTAAATATAAGCTTTCAAGGTATGTGCTTTCGTGTGTAATACACACTTCATCAGATACTTTGAAGCAGAGGTTGCTTCAACCTTGATGACTGTTATGGCAGTTGATTCCACAGGGAAGGGCAAGCGATTTTTAAAGGGATAGATGACCAAAATTAGCTTTAGTATGTATAATGGTACATGAATCCAATATCTCTATTCAGACCAGGTCTCTCCATAGTTTTTAGTTTGGTAATGAGTTGTAATTCAGCAACTTCTCTTTCAAGTGTATTTATAAAATTCTTTTGCAATAAGACAGCTACTTTAAGATCTTGTATAGAATGTCCTGGCAGACTGAAGTGTTCTATTGTTTTATGATTCCTGATGTCAGATTTATGCCCATTTATCCTTTGGCATAAAGTTTCTCCTGTTTGTCCAATATAGAGAGCTGATGGGCACTGTTGGCATTTGATAGCATATATAATGTTGGAAGATGAACAATTAAATAGGCCTGAGATGGTTTTCCCAGGGGAAAATGGTGAGGCAGAGGTGTGGACAAGCCTCAGGAGATAGTGACTCATGCAGGATCCTACAGTGAGCTGCATAGGGTTGGATCCTAGGTCTTTACAGCTGTAGTCAAACTCTCTAACCACTACATGAACTGATTCCTTTGAATGTGTGTGCTGCAAAAGGTTTAAGAAATGCACAAGACCCTTTTAAGTATTACAGCAGCCACACAAACCATGAGTGTGGTAAGCTATTGTTGGTACTTGCATGCAAATGGTTTACTTGCCTAAAATTGGCCACAGTAGGAAGAGAAACAAAGAGAAAGAAATGTAAATCATATTCATCCAGTACTTTACCAGCTGCACTGGCTCCCGGTGGAGTACAGGATCAGGTTTAAGGTGCTGGTTTTGACCTTTAAAGCCCTATGCGGCCTAGGACCCTCATACCTACGGGACCGCCTCTCCTGGTACGCCCCGCGGAGGACCCTAAGGTCCACAAATAATAACATGCTGGAGGTCCCAACCCATAAGGTGGCTAGACTGGCCTCAACCAGGGCCAGAGCCTTTTCAATTTCGGCCCCAATTTGGTGGAACGCACTGTCTCCAGAGACCAGAGCCCTGCGGGATTTGACAGCTTTCCGCAGGGCCTGCAAGACGGAGCTGTTCCGCCTAGCTTTTGAGCCCGACTCAGCATTCTGATCCTATGTTATAATATAACATTGTATCATAAGATTCTCCTCTATGTGATAGAAATTCATGGGCTGTTGCATTAAGGCGGTTTTTAAATCTTTTAAATCTTTTAATCTGTATTCTATTTAATTGTTTTTTCTTTTGTGTTTCATGTTTTGTTGTGATTGGTGGTGTGAGCCGCCCTGAGCCCGGCTTTGCCAGGGAGGGCGGGGTACAAATAAAAATTATTATTATTATTATTATTATTATTATTATTAAAAAATATAATAAAGTAGAGAAAACCAAAGTGAATATATGCAGTAATCATTAAATGAAATGGTAGATGAGGACACTTGGCTGTCAGACGGAATGAAATCCAAATGATAAACAGCAGTGAGAGGAAAAGAGCATAGCAAGGGGGAGGGATACTTCCCAATTCTAGCATATTGCTATTTCAAAAATAACAAGAGGCAGAGGTGTCTGCAACACAGTGTCACACTTTTGAAGACTGTCTGGGAATGCTCTCTTGATGATTCTGACTGTGTAATAAGTTTGTACAATGAGAGTAGAAAGAAAATCATTCGCTCCCTGACAGTTTGTCAGAGCTTGGGCTCAAAGCATCTTCTAGAAGTGCTGTAAAACCTACTCAGTGCTGGCTTGCTTTCATTGGTCGGATAAAAACAGGCAGAGATTACTATTGTTTACATACTTTAGTTGTTTACATTGTGATACCCACACCTTTAAGAACTTAGAGCTTAGATAAAAGATCAGTGTAAAGGGGGGATATCCCCACTGCCAGCGGTGAACTGCTCTGCTGAGTCATCTGGCCGAGTCACTGCAGCAAACTGGGGTGGATGATGATGATGATGATGAATTATTTATACCCCGCTGTGAGGAGGTCAAGGGTCCTCCTCAGGAGTAAGCGACTCGGCAGTCCGTTTGATTTATTTACAAGTTTATTTCACCAGACAAGTTCACAGTTCCTCATCCTCCTCCGATGACTCAGATTCTCCAAGTAAGGGCTTCCGCTTTTCCCCCCAGCATAAAAGCCTTTTGAAACTCCAACGTCTCCTTTCGCTCCTCCTTTTCCGCTTTTTGACCCTGCTGGCCCCTGCATTCCCCTCATCCCTTTCACTTTCATCCTCCCTAGAGGTTGTTGCAGAGGCTCCCCCAACGTCCTCAAGCCCTCGTTCTCCCCCCGTCTCCATGTTCTCCTCTGCTTCCATAGGCTCCCTCACCACCCGCTCTTCCGTCAGCACAGGCGGAGACAGCCCTTCACTCCCACTTCTCCACACCTCCTTCCCTGCCTCTGGAGACAGCCTGGGCGCTGCCTCTTCCCGATCCCATGCGCGCAAAACCTCCTCCGGCGTCCATGGGTAGCCTCCTGATGCCCCTGGCCCTTCCACCGCCCCTCCTGGCTCGGGCCAGTCCCTGACATCCATCCCCCCTTCCAAGCCCCCCTTCCCCTCCTGAGGCGGCTCGGTGGGTGAGACTCTGGGGTATCCAAGATCCCCTGCTGGATCCCATTCCCCTCCTTCACTCTCTCCCGCCGTCCCTGGCGACGAAGGGAAACCCAAAAAGACTGTTGTGTCTGCACTGGACGATGACGATGAGGATTGGAACATCTCCTCCCAATCCTGTCGACACCAGGGAGGAGTGGGGTACCCCAGCCACGGTGCGTCTTCCCCCTCCGTGATGCTCCCTTCCTCCTCCCTTTCCCTCCTTGCTGACTGGGGACTTTCTAGCCTTTCGTCGTCCCCACCAGTGCCCATTTCACCAGACGGCGAAAAAACCCAGAACTCCCCTTCTTCTGAGTCTGTGGGTTGAAACCCTTCTCTCCCTGGCCATCCGTATGGCTTCGGCTTGTTGGGGTACAGCTCATGGAATTCCCATATCAGATGCTCCCTGGTGACGTTCTCCGCCGGGATCCAAGCGTTCTCCGACGCTGGCTCCCCTTCCCATGCCACCAGATACTGCAACTCCTCCCCTCTCCACCTGGAGTCCAAGATTGCCGTGGCTTCATTGAACTGCTCCATATCTACCAACGGCACTTCTTGCGACTCCTGCTGGTACCCTTGCTGATACCTGTGTGGCTCTCTAAACTTGGAGAGGAGCGACCTATGGAAGACTGGGTGGATTCTCATGGATTCTGGCAATTGCAATTTGAATGCCACTGGGTTAATCTGCTCCACCACTTCGAAAGGCCCAATCCTGCACTGCCGCAACTTCTTCCCCCTGCCCTGCATGGGCAATCCTTGCGTGGACAACCACACTTTGTCTCCCACTTGGATGTGTTCTCCCTCCCTGCGGTGTTGGTCTGCTGCCCTCTTGTATGCACTCTTTGCCTTTTCTAGATTGTCTCTGAGCAACTGGTGCAGGGCCTGCATCTCTTCTGCAAAATGCTCCGCAGCTGGCACGTCTCCCGCCTCCCCCTCGCCTCCCCCCGCCGGAAAGGCTCTTGGGTGATTACCATAGTTTGCCTGAAATGGAGACATACCAGCCGACACCTGCTGAGCATTATTGTACGCAAACTCTGCAAGGGACAGTCTGTCACTCCAATCGCTGTGTCGCTGAGATGCGTAACAACGCAAGTACTGCTGCAGAATCGAGTTAACGCGCTCTGCTTGCCCGTTGGTTTGAGGATGCCGAGCGGAAGATAAATTTACCTGCACCTGCAAAATTTGCATGAGCTTGCGCCAGAAGCGTGAGGTAAATTGAACTCCACGATCTGAAATTAACCTTTCTGGCAGGCCGTGGTGCTTGAACACATGCTGTACAAACAGCTTGGCCGTCTCCTCTGCCGATACCACCTTGGGGCAGGCAATGAAGTGAGCCATTTTGGTCAAAAGGTCAACTACGACCAGCACTGCGGTTTTACCTTTGGATGGGGGGAGGTCGGTTATGAAATCCAGAGAAACCGCCTCCCAGGGCTTGCTGGGGGTGGGAAGGGGTTCCAGCAACCCCGCAGGTCTCTCCCTTCCCTCTTTGGCCCTTTGGCAGATTTCGCACCCCCTGACGTACTCCTTGACCTCCTGTCTAACTCTGGGCCACCAGAACTCTCTCGTGACCAATATCATGGTTTTGAATTGCCCAAAGTGCCCTGCTGTGGGATTGTCATGCAACTGTTTGAGGATTCTGGCCCGCATTTCCTCCCCTGGAACATACAGTGCCCCTTTAAACAACAACAACCCCTCTTTTTCCTCAAAACCTTTGGCCTTGGGATCCCCCTCCCTGAGTTCCCTTAGTTTGCTCAGGGCAAAAGTATCAGCTTGCGTGAGGCGCACCAGCTCTTCCCGTCCCCCCAGTGTTGCCCCACACCGCCATTGTTCAGGTTTGAAGACCGCCCTCGCCACCGGCGGCCCTTCTTCTTCCATGTACTCCGGCTTCCTGGACAGGGCATCAGCTCTGACGTTTTGGTCACCTGGAACATAATGGATGTGAAAATTGAAGTCCGCAAAAAACTCTGCCCAGCGCATTTGTCTCTGGTTGAGGATCCTGGCCGTGCGCCAGTACTCCAGGTTCTTGTGGTCCGTGTGCACCTGAATCTGATGCCGTGCGCCAACCAGGAAATGACGCCAATGCTTGAATGCCGCTACCACCGCCAACAGCTCTTTGTCCCAAATCGCGTAGTGAGATTCCGACTTGCTGAGCTTCCTGGAATAGAATGCGCAGGGCCTCCATTCGCCTGCAGGGTCCTGCTGCAGCAAAACCGCTGCGATGGCCCGGTCTGAGGCATCCGTCTCTATCCTGATGGGTTTGGCCGTGTTCACATGCAATAGCTGCCCCTCTGATGCAAAGGCTCCTTTGAGCGTCTCAAAGGCACGCTGAGCCTCCTCTGTCCACTGGAACTTCTTCTTCCCCTTCAAACAGTCCGTTATTGGGGCCGTCATGTGAGCAAAAGCCGGTAGGAACTTGCGATAGAAATTTGCGAAACCTACGAAACGCTGAACGTCCTTCTTGGTCTTGGGGCTCCTCCACTGTAGGACTGCCTCTACCTTGTCAGTGTCCATGGCTATGCCCTTATCCGAAAGGCGGTAGCCCAAAAAGTCCACCTCCTTGGCATGAAACTGGCACTTCTCCAGCTTGACACACAGCTGGTTGTCCTGGAGCCTTTGGAGCACCTCCTTGACATGTGTCACGTGTTCCTCCGGGTTTTGGGAGTACACTAAGATGTCATCAAGATACACCACCACGTGTTTGAACAGCAGGGGTCCCAGCACGTGGTGCATAAATGCCTGAAAACATTGGCTGCCAGCCTGAAGTCCAAAAGGCATAACGAGGTACTCGTAAGCTCCCAGGGGTGTATACATGGTGGTTTTCCACTCATCACCTTCTCTGATCCTGATGAGGTTGTACGCCCCCCTTAGGTCCAACTTCGTAAAAATCCTGCCCTTCCGCACAGCCGCTAGTAGATCATCTATTCTCGGCATGGGGTAAGAAATAGGCACCGTCAGCTGGTTCAGGATCCGAAAGTCGCAGATGAGGCGTTTCTCATGCGTATTCTTTTTGTCCACCCAGAACACGGGGCTGCCCCCTACTGCTTTACTTTCCCGGATGAAACCCCTCGCCAGATTTTTGTCAATGAAGTCCTGCAAAAGCGCTATCTCCTGCTCCGACATTGTGTAGAGCTTGCCAGGTGGCAACCGCGCTCCTGGCAGCAGGTCGATTTGGCAGTCGTAGGGGCGGTGGGGTGGGAGCTTGTCAGCCTCTCTTTTGCTGAACACCTGCTGGAACTCTGCGTACTGCTCAGGCAGTGACACCTCCCCCGCCTGTAGTACCGCAGCTGCTTGGTGTTGGGGTTGGAGTTGCTGCAAACAGTGTTCCATGCAATGAGCCGATCCAAACGTTAGAGAGCGCTGGCTCCAGCTTATGACGGGATCGTGCTGCGTGAGCCATCCCATGCCTAGGATGATGGGCGGACCTGCCAAAGAGGTGACATGAAAAGCCAGCACCTCTGAATGCCTGCCAATCTGCATTTTCATGGGGGGTGTGCTGTGAGTGACTGCCCCTCCCTTTAATTCTCTTCCATCTATGGTGGTGACCTGGAGCGGAAAATCCACCTCCAAAAGATGGATCTGATGCTGCATGGCAAAGTCCCGATCAAAAAAATCTGTCGACGCCCCACTGTCGACCAGGGCTGGGATCTGCAAGGTGCAGCCATTTGGCAGCTGCAGCGATATCTCCAGCACTATCCCGGGCTTCGGTGCGTTGGGGGGTGGGTGGGAGGGTTGGGCGGGCGGGGCCTTTGGGGGCGTGCTGCTTGGGGGACTCTTTATTGTGGGTGTGCCTGGCTGCTTGTCCCCTCGCTTTGCCGCCAGGCATTTCCGTTTCCCGAGACCGCAGCCTCTTCTGCCCCCCCTTCCTTGAGGACCGCCCCTGCCATCCCCTGCCAGACTCTCTTTTGCCCACAGTGTTTTGCCAGATGGTCGCTCCTTTGACATATATAACAGCGTTTCACGACCTTCCCGCCCTGCGTCTCACTGCTCCTAGCAACCGTTGGGTTTGAAAAAGGGCGCGCGCGGGCTCCCCCCAGCTCCATGGGCGTTTCCTGCTGAATCGGCGTTTGAGCGCTTGCGCTCCTTTCCGCTGGGGGCGGGACCCGGAGGCTGAACCACCTCCCTTGCTTCCCTTCCTTCTTTGCTCTCTCTCTGCACTCCATGCGCACCCCAATTGCCATGGCAGCTTGCGTTAGACTGTCCAAGTCCTCCAGAGGTCCTGATTTCGCTAGCGCATCCTGGACCTCATCCGCCAGTCCCATTTTGAACATGGCCATCATTGGGGGTGACTTCAAATCCCAGTTCAAACGATGTGCAAGCAGCGAAAATTTAGCGTGGTACTCTCTGACCGACATATTCCCTTGCCTTAGCGATAAAAGTTCCCTAGCCTCCATGTCCTGGGCACTGCGATTCGTATAAACGATGTCCATGCCCTCAAAGAAGGCTTTTACATTTTGCAAGGCAGGGTTCTTGGCCAAAATCAAAGGACGCACCCAATCCCTGGCAGCGCCCTCAAAATGCCCAATCACAAAACCAATCTGTTCCGCTTCGCTTTTAAACTCTTCCTTATATAAGTCCAGGGTATACAGCATGTCTGTCTTGAAACCCAAGTATTCCTCTGGTCTGCCATAAAATTTACTGCCGTGGGAGGGCATCCTCCTTCCTCCCATCGTCCCTCTCCCTGCGCCGACGTGCAGCCTCGCCTCCTCCAGACGAGCTTGAGCCACTTCATACCTGATTGATAGGTCTCTCGCCCTCTCTTCCCAATCGACGTACTGCGGCTGCCCGGCTGCACTTTCCTTGCCAGTCGTCATCCCGGCAACCTTTCACTCCTTGAGGAGGTTACGTTGACTTGGAGAATGCTGTGAGGAGGTCAAGGGTCCTCCTCAGGAGTAAGCGACTCGGCAGTCCGTTTGATTTATTTACAAGTTTATTTCACCAGACAAGTTCACAGTTCCTCATCCTCCTCCGATGACTCAGATTCTCCAAGTAAGGGCTTCCGCTTTTCCCCCCAGCATAAAAGCCTTTTGAAACTCCAACGTCTCCTTTCGCTCCTCCTTTTCCGCTTTTTGACCCTGCTGGCCCCTGCATTCCCCTCATCCCTTTCACTTTCATCCTCCCTAGAGGTTGTTGCAGAGGCTCCCCCAACGTCCTCAAGCCCTCGTTCTCCCCCCGTCTCCATGTTCTCCTCTGCTTCCATAGGCTCCCTCACCACCCGCTCTTCCGTCAGCACAGGCGGAGACAGCCCTTCACTCCCACTTCTCCACACCTCCTTCCCTGCCTCTGGAGACAGCCTGGGCGCTGCCTCTTCCCGATCCCATGCGCGCAAAACCTCCTCCGGCGTCCATGGGTAGCCTCCTGATGCCCCTGGCCCTTCCACCGCCCCTCCTGGCTCGGGCCAGTCCCTGACACCCGCCCACCTGGCTGGATTTCCCTAGCCACTCTGGGAGGCTCCCAACAGAATGTAATCTGAAGGGTTGCCTTCAGATGTCTTCTAAAAGTCAGGTAGTTGTTTATTTCTTTGACATCTGATGGGAGGGCGTTCCACAGGGTGGGTGCCAATACCAAGAAGGTCCTCTGCCTGCTTCCCTGTAACCTCACTTCTCACTGGCCCTCAGTGTCCGGGCTGAACGTTGGGGGTGGAGACGCTCCTTCAGGTATACTGGGAGGGACAGCGGAAAGGGAGCAGAAGCGGTGAGATTGGTGTGGTGCAAATACATCTGAAGGTAGATAAGATTCCATTGGTGTGTCTGCACCACACTGACCAGGCCAATGTTATGCTGGGCGGGGGGACATGCTCACCTGGGCATTGTACCCCCACTTCAAGTACCAGCCTATCTATCAACTCTTTCTATTGCTAGTCATCGTTTCGCTTTTATTAAAGCACGGTTTAATGTATTCCCCTCAAACGTCCTTTTTCATAGATTTTCTGGGGGCCAAGTTTCGGTCTTATGTGCCTGTGATAACCGTTCGATTGAATCTCTTCATCACATAGTGTTTGTCTGTCCCTTGTATTCTGCCGCCCGAAAGACTCTATTACTTCCATTTACTCAAAAATTACCGGGGTATTTGGAAGAGTCTTACCTTGCTCTTCTGTTGCAAGATTCAGACTTGATTATAACCCTACATATGGCAAAATTTCTGACATCAGTTCTGACACTTAAGAAACGCAATGGATTGTTATATACAGCTTGAAATTTTAATTTAATTTTTATCATATTTTATTCAATTGAGTATCCCTTTTAATCTATTTTACTGTTAGCAATTGTAAACCAGACTGTGCTGTTTCTGTTTTTGATTGTTATGTCTATGGGCTTAAAGCCGAAATAAAATGAGTTGAGTTGAGTTGACCAGGCCACCACAGCCGTCTTTCTCTCAGTTCCAGTATGCCACTGTGATCCAGCCAGATACAGGTCAAATGAGCAGCAGCACCTCACCATCAGCTGCTGCCCATTGCTCTGCATTTTGCTAGTCTCTATCAAATGAGATGTAATGTGATGACACACAGCACAATGGCATTCTGATCAGTCCATGCTGCCCATTGAGAAGAAGCCTAGTTTAAGTGCCATTGCTACCAGCTAGGTGAAACAATAATGTAAGGAAGACTTTTGTGAGTAACGGTGTCACACATGTGTCATGTCACAGGCTCTCGACGCACAACCCCGGTGACATGCACTTGATGTCACAGGCTCATTGCTTGCTGTTGGTTCCCCCAATCTTTGGCCCAAGGCAACGCCTCAGGATGTTGCCATTTTACATAGCATATTAATGCAATAAAAGGAAGCATGATGTGAGGTATAAGAAGCTGAGAGAGATCTCCTGCTAGCTTTTGTACGCTGGAGTTAACTTTTCCCAAAACTAGGGCAAAGAGAAATGGTAATATTCCAAACAATCCACACAATGCCAACAATTATGTTAATCACCCACATAATTATAGATATGAAATTAACAGTGATTATGATTATAATTATATCATTAAAGTTAATAGATCTAATATAGCAAAAAATGGTCTTGTTTCTTGGATTACTTTCATATATGTACACAATTAGATTGCACACATGCCAACTTTCTGTTTACCAGGACCAGTCCGTATCTTTTGGTTGTGTGCCTAGAAAATTATTGTGTTTGTCACCTTTTGTGGATACCTTGTTAAAATGTTGTTTGTGTGTGCTGCTAGTGTTGTCAGTCATAAGAGTTCGGCTTCCTCTCCAGAGACTCTAGGACAAGGATTAAACCTGTAACCCTGTAGGTTCACAAATCCCACCACCCCTGAGCATTGGCCATGCTGGAAGGGGCTGATGGGACCTGGAGTCCATCTAGGGCAGGCACCCCCAAACTCGGCCCTTCAGCTGTTTTGGGACTACAACTCCCATCATCCCTAGCTAACAGGACCAGTGGTCAGGGATGATGGGAACTGTAGTCCCAAAACAGCTGGAGGGCCAAGTTTGGGGATGCCTGATCTAGGGCTACAGCTTCCCCATCTCTGCTCTAGAAGTTCAGCACAACCTTATTTTGAGACATAAGTTCCATTGCCTTACAGGATTGCAGCCTGTATCTCTGAGTGGGTGGGCAGAAATATCTTGCCTCTAGTAAAAGGTAAAAAAGAGAGTAAAGGACCCCTAGACGGTTAAGTCCAATCAAAGGTGACTATGGGGTTGTGGTGCTCATCTCGTTTTCAGGCCAAGGGAGCTAGTGTTTGTCCACAGACAGCTTTCCAGGTCATGTGGCCAGCGTGACTAAACCACTTCTGGTGCAACAGAACACTGTGACGGAAACCAGAGCACACAGAAACTCCGTTTACCTTCCCACCACTGCGGTACCTATTTATCTACTTGCACTGGTATGCTTTCAAACTGCTAGGTTGGCAGTAGCTGGGAAAGAACAACGGAAGCTCATTCCGTCGCAGGGATTCGAACTGCCGACCTTCCGATCAGCAGGCCCAAGAGGCTCAGTGGTTTAGACCATAGTGCCACCCACATCTCCTGCCTCTAGTTCATAACTTCCAACATTTCTCTGATGAAAACAGAGACATCCTATTCCATATTTTTTTATAATACTAATAATATTAATACTAATACTACTACTACTAATAATAATAACTTATTATTTGTACCCCGCCCATCTGGCTGGGTCTCCCCAGCCACTCTGGGCGGCTTCCAGCAAACATTAAAATACATTAACACATCACAGATTAAAAACTTCCCTGAACAGGGATGCCTTCAGGTGTTTTCTAAATGTCATGTAATTGTTGATCCTTTTAACCTCTGATGGGAGGGCGTTCCACAGGGCGGGCGCCACTACCGAGAAGGCCCTCTGTCTGGTTCTCTGTAGCTTTGCTTCTCGTAGTGAGGGAACCACTGCCCATCTGAGTAATTTGCCCCCAGCCACTTTGAGGGGCTTCCAGCATATATAAAAATATTTTTAAAATGAAAACAAAACAAAAAAACTTCCCTATACAGGGCTGCCTTCAGATGTCTTCTAAAGACTGTATAGTTACTTATCTCCTTGGCTCGGTTATCACATAGCTCCATACGCTCCAACATTTCTCCAATGAAAATAGGGATGTCCTAAGGAAAAGTGGGACATTCCAGAATCAAATCAGAAACTGGGACGGCTTCTGTGAATCCAGGACTGTCCCTGGAAAATAGGGACACTTGGAGAGTCTGCTAGTGCACATGAAAGTTAGTACATGTGGATTAACCCAGTCTGCCATTTCACACACACTGCCTGCTGAAATAGATTGTAAGACAGCAAAGTTTTTACAATTTCAAAGTATATCTTGCACTGAAAAACAAACAGGAGTTGGGCTATTAAATCAGTGGGATACAGACAGTTGCCGATGAATGAATACAACAACAGTAAAATGCAGGCAGTTGCAGGTAAATGAATATAACATCCAGCAGACAGCAAAGAGCTTCAATAATGTATAATAGAGCTCATCAAGCATGAGACTTGATGTGTAAGAAACATATCCCGGTTTTCAGTGAAATGTTGGAGTCAGAGAGTAGTCCAGACTCATAATTCCAGAAGCTTTGATGTGAAACAAGACTCACAAACCCACATTATAATTAATTTAGGTATTGTGCAGTACATATCTATGGTCCTGTTTGCACTATATATTTAAAGCCGTATCATACAACTTTAAACAGTCAAAGAATGCTGATGAATGTTGTCCGTTAAGGGTGCTGGGAGTTGTTAGGAGACCCCAATTCCCCTCACAGAGCTACAATCCTCAAAGCGGTTAAACACTCAGTCCCTCTCGCCAGAGAACCCACTAGATTAGATTACTGCAATACATTATACTTGGAGCTGTCTCTGAAGATGGTTCACAAACTTCAGCTGGTGCAGAAGTCAGTGGCCAGGTTACTCACCAAGGCATGATGGTTAGAGCAGCAATCCTGGTCCAGCCGTACTGTCAATTAGTTTCTAGGTCCAATTCAAAGTGCTGGTGTTGACCTATACAGTTTATATATATATATATGTTTTTCTAATATATTTGGAAAAATGTATACATCCTCTAACAATATTTCTCTAACAATTTTCCATATTTTCCCACCTCCTCCCCTGGACTTCCCTCATATTCCCATTTCGTTTTATTTCCATATTACTCATCCTGTGTGTTGTTTCCCAAAAATTTCCCAATACATATAGTCTTACTTTTTGTTATATACAATTGTGTTTGTTTATTCAAACCTTGCCAATGAGTCCAATTCTTTATGTTGCCTCTTCATATATGTTGTAAGTGGTTCCCGTTCTCTTTTAAAGTCTTTGTTATCCTTTTCATGTAATTTATCTGTTAATTTTGCCAGTTCTGCATATTCCATAAGTTTCCCTTCCCTTTCTTCTGTCTTCCAAGCTTGTGCTTATATAATTCTTGCCACTGTTGTTGCATACATAAATAATTTCCAATTTTCTTTTTTTAAATCTTGATCTAAAATTCCTAGGAGGAATGCTTCTGGTTTCTTAACAAAAGTCTTTTTAAACATTTTTTTCCATTTCATTATATATCATTTCCCAATAATTTCTAACCCTTTTGCATTCCCACCACATATGATAAAATGTATCATCCTTTTCTTTACATTTCCAACAGGTTATAGATCCCTTTTTAAACACTTTTGCCACTTTCTCTGGCGTAATATACCATCTATACATCATTTTCATATAGTTCTCTTTCAATAAAATACAATCTGTAAATTTTAAATTCACCTTCCACATCTTGACCTATACAGCTTTAAATGGCTCAGGACCGCAATACCTCAAGGACCGCCTCTCCCCATATGAACCAACCTGGAACCTGCAATCATCATCTGAGGCTCATCTTTGTGTGTCTTGTGTGCCATTGTGTGTCATGAGAGGTCCAGAGGGCGGCAACAAGGGAACAAGCCTTTGCTGTGGTGGCTCCTCATTTGTGGGATGTTCTCCCCAGGAAGGCTCGCCTGGCACCTTCATTGCAGATCTTTAGGCACCTGGTAAAAAACACCCCTCTTCTCCCAGTCTTTTGGCTAATTAAACAATCTATGGCCTTTTAAACTGGCAGGGGTGGGGGGATACTGTTTCTTACGCTGGCATGTATGTTTGTGTTTTTATTTTGTAAACTGCCCTGTGATAAACAGATGGATAACAATAACAGTAATAACATTAGAGCTGTCTGTCCTTCTGAAGTTATTGGCAGAATCAAACCACAGATCCGAGTATTATTTTTCATATCTGATCTAAATTAAAATATGATTTCTTCCAAAATAAAACTCTCTCTCTCTCTCTCTCTCTCTCTCTCTCTCTCTCTCTCTCTCTCTCATCCATCTATCCAGTGCCTTTTTTCTGGGGGGTGCGCAGGAGTACGCATACCCCTAAACATTTTGTGAATCAGTTTTGCCTCATTGAGGAGCAGTATTTCAATATGAGTAGGAAAATTAGAGTACCCTGAAACATTTTTTTATAGAAAACTCTCTCTCTCTCTCTCTCTCTATCTATCTATCTATCTATCTGCCCTGTTTCTCCTAAAATAAGACGTAACCATAAAATAAGCCGTAGCAGGATTTCTACGCATTTGTGAAATATAAGCCATACCCTGAAAATAAGGCATAGTGACATGGCGCCTCTCCCTTAAGACAGCCTGGACAGGCATGGCTATGCAGCGTACCAACGCGGAGCACTTAAAATAAGACATCCCCCGAAAATAAGCCATACTGTGGTTTTTTTGAGGGAAAAAAATACAAGACGGTGTCTTATTTTTAGGAGAAACACGGTGTCATCTATCTACACACAGAGAGAGGGAGAGAGAGAGAGAGAGAGAGGGAGATCCACTGATACCAGCCAGTTTCTCACATAATCACATATATAATTGAACAGTTGTGCAGGATTATACTGGAATTTTTTTACTGCTTGCTGCTTAGTCAGGAGTTGTTACGTACAGATGGTACTAACCCCCAGGAGTATGGCTCCTCTGAATGCTCCAGAAGGTAATAGTCTCCCAGCCAAATATTCTCCTAAAAACATGCCAGATCATTTCATAGTTCACCTGAAATGAATCACATCGCCTAAGGGCTTCACACCCTCAAAAGAAAAGAAAATGTTCCACGAGTTTGCTGCTGAAAACAATTGCTGTTGCTAGGCTCTCTACCTGTGTGGAGGTCCAGCAATGGCCTCCCATCTTTTTGTTTCATGGAAAGAGCCAGTCAACAATTTGCTCTAAGTTGGTATGCATCTTACAGCAAACTACTTATTTATCTATATGCAACCCTTTCCAGGGACAGTCCCAGATTTACATAAGTTGTCCTAGTTTCTGATTAAGTGTCCTAATTTTCCTTAGGACGTCCCTATTTTCATCAGAGAAATATGGGAGGGTATGAGTTATGCAACCTCCTGAGCCAAGGAGATAATAAATTATACTGTATAGGGAAGTTTTTTGTGGTGTTTTTTTTAATGTTTTTATATATGTTGGAAGCTGCCCAGAGTGGCTGGGGCAACCCAGGTGGAATCTACACATATATTAAAAAAAAAAAAAACACCTGCTGTGAAAATGCCTTATTTTAAAACGTTTTCAAAAATACATTGAATTTTGCGTAGCTCACTTTCACCATCTGGTATCACATTTGTATATTGCCCTTTGCAATACATTTAAAAAGTTTTGTTTGTAGCTGTGTAGCTAAGACCCAGTCAGATTAAAGGGGTGTACATATTATTATTATTATTATTATTATTATTATTATTATTATTTTATTTATTATTATTATTATTACAGTGGTACCTTGGTTCTCAAATGCCTTGGTACTCAAACAACTTGGAACCCAAACACTGCAAACCCGGAAGTAAGTGTTCTGGATTGCGCACTTTTTTCGGCAGCCGGACATGCTCCGTTTTGAGTGTTAAGGCTTCTGATTTGAGTGCCACACTTCAGTTTTGAGTGTTACAATGAGGTCTGTCTGTTTTTGCTATTTATTTTGCATTTTTTGTTTTTGCGGCTCTTTTTGTTTTGATTTTGTGACTGTGTGGAACTCAGTTCAGCTACTGATTGATTGATTGATTGATTGTGTGACTGCAGTACATTGTTTATTGCTTTCATTTTATGAATCAATGGTCCCGTTAGATAGTAAAATTCATGTTAAATTGCTGTTTTAGGGGTTGTTTTTAAAAGCCTGGAATGGATTAATTCATTTTGCATTACTTTCTATGGGGAAGAGCGCCTTGGTTTTGGAACGCTTTGGTTTTGGAACAGACTTCCGGAATGGATTAAGTTTGAGGACCAAGGTTCCACTGTATTGCGTGTCGAGGTCCCCAAACCACCCCTCAAATAATTCACACATCAGACAGAATTTTAGTTTTGGTTTTTGGCATGATTTTGGCCACAACTTTATTAAACATACAAATAATGTGAGTGGTTGCTTAGGCATTGGTTAAGACTATCTGTCCCACTGGGGACAGAACTGACGACCGTCAGTAAGGGGAAAACACTCTGGAGAGACAAAGGGAGCCGGGTGGTCTGACCCTCCCCTCTCCCCACAGGCTCCCAGGGCTCTTGCACGGCCCTAGCCCCCGACCGGGGGTTACGGACAAAAGCATATCGAGCCCCTGGATTCCTTTAACGGAATTCCCCATACACCAGCATCAATTGGAGGGGCAGACACAGTCAATCATAACCCCTCCTCCAACCAACATAATAACCAATGCCTAACCACCAACCTTACAAGTTGTGACTATTTGCTACGCAGTAGGCGAAAACCAGATGGCACCAGCCAATCAGCCAAATGGAAAATTCCTACCAGGCCCCTGCCCCAACAGCAGACGACCCCATGACAGGCATAGCAAGGTCAACGCAGAGGCCTAAAATATAGGGAGGGAGGGAGGGTGATCAGAAGCACGCAGCCAAGAGGGAGATCACATTGCATACCCACCAATATATATACGCTGGGCTGTCCATCAACAAATTGCAACATACAAATCTCCCCAACAACACCCTGGGTCCAATCACAGCAGTGGCCATCTATTCGATCCCGCCCAGCACCAGAGGGGTGACTTGCTGGCCCTCACCGCAACATGTGCTCTCCATGAAGGAGAACACGCTTTATTAAATAGGACATCCCTATTTTCATCAGAGAAATGTTGGAGGGGGTGAACATAGCCTTTGTGAATAGTAGTTATTGATCACGTAAATATAGTTTGTTTATGAGGCTTGCATTTGCAGTTCTAATGCTATTCCTTCAAATACCGCCCCATATAGTGGAAAACAGGGCAGTTGCTGCTTTGTCAACCTGTTTCCTTCCCTGTCCTGTTGTCAGTTCCTTTTTCTCGCCTGTTGTGGTGACAAGACTCCCAGCTGTGATGCACAGTGGCGAGAGAAGGGGCGGGCCACAGGGGCTGCTAAATAGCGCATGAAGCCTGGGAGAACTGTTTCTGTATTCTGAAAGTCAACCATTTAGAAAAGGAAATACCTGAGTCCCATTTCTCTGCCCACTGACATGAATAAAAATGAAGGGATGCATTGTTCCGCAGGGAAGGAAACCTGGAGACAAGAGTGAAAGAGAAATTCTTAATTGTGTTTTTTGAGCAGAAAGGAAATAAACATCATTTCATGAAAACCTGGACACTGATTTGCTGAACGTAAACTCTGTCTCTAACAAGGAACCAGAGAGTGTGAACATTTAGCTGTAATGAAATCCTTGCTTACACACAGTAGTTACCGATAAGGAAGAGATAAGGGAATATTTTGAAGTTAAAAAGGCCACCGTACTGAAATGTACGATAAAAAGAGATAAAAAGAGATAGGGCGTGCATGCATGGAAGGCTGGGAAGCAAAAAGAAAATGAAAAAAGGAAGAAAAGAAAATGAAATATAATTCAAATGCCAGAATGGCCTTTAGGGCTGAGGAAAACAACAGCACGTTTTCCAATAGGAAAAGATCCAAAAGCGCAACCCTGATATCGATCTGGTTTCTTGTTTTAATGTCAATGGGGGAAAACACGTCCACATTTTCACAAAGGCCTAACACAGCTGGGAGATGGCACCAGCACACATTAGATAACACCTCACAGGCTTTTTCAAGATCATATCTGTTGTCAGGGCCAGACCAGTATCCAAATTCACAGCTGGAGAGCTTTCTGTAATTTTGTGTCCCTGAGGTCTGTTGTTGAAGCCTGCTAAAGTGCAATGTTAAATAACTCATACTCTCCAACATTTTTCTGATGAAAATTAGGACGTCCTATTCTATTAAAGGTAAACGGACCCCTGACCATTAGGTCCAGTCATGACCGACTCTGGGGTTGCGGCGCTCATCTTGCTGAGGGAGCCGGCGTACAGCTTCCAGGTCATGTGGCCAGCATGACTAAGCCACTTCTGGTGAACCAGAGCAGTGCACGGAAACGCTGTTTACCTTCCCCCCGGAGCGGTACCTATTTATCTACTTGCACTTTTATGTGCTTTTGAACTGCTAGGTTGGCAGGAGCAGGGACCGAGCAATGGGAGCTTACCCCGTCGCGGGGATTCAAACCACCGATCTTCTGATCGGCAAGCCCTAGGCTCTGTGGTTTAACCACAGCGCCACCCACTTCCCGTCCTATTCTATTATTATTATTATTATTATTATTATTTTATTATTATTATTATTACTCACCGTCTGTCTGACTGAGTTGCCCCAACCACTCTGCATGGTTTCCAACATATATAAAAACATAATTAAACATTCTAAAACTTCCCTATACAGGCATCGAATAGATCCATACCCTCCAACATTTCTCTGATGAAAATAGGGACAGAACTACCTAAATTGTATAGAAATTTATTTATGTATGCTACTACAACAGCATGAATGTTACTTGCCCCAAAATGGAAAGAAGTCCCAGTAAAGGAAGAATGGATACAAAAATTGATGGAATATGCAGAAATGGCGAAATTTACAGTAAGAATAAGAAATCAAGATAACAAACTTTTTATAAAAGAATGGAAATGGTTTATTGAATATGTACAGATAAATTGTAAACAGATAAAAACATTAGAGGGATTATTGTAGCAACCTGCAGTTTTATATGAGTATATATTTACAGTAGATAATTAAATTAACAAGTTAAATGAATTTGGATATGCAGAAGATATTAAAAAAATGAATTTAAGGAACCACAGAAAGGGGGGAAAGAAGTCAAATTTTGAAATGTTAAATTGATTGTAAAACTAATGAATTGTATAAATTTGAAAAGTAGAAATGAAAATCTTTTAAAAACGGAAGAATAAGAAAACAGGGACATCGTACCATACCCTCCCATATTTCTTTCATGAAAATAGGGACACACTAAGGAAAAGCAGGAAATTCCGGGATCAAATCAGAAACCAATACGGCTTCTGTAAATCCAGGAGTATCCACGGAAAATAGGGAAACTTGGAGGGTCTGAATAACTTTTCTCAGGAAAGGTGGAAAGGCCAAGTTTTGAGTATTATACCAGTGGCTTCATATTGCATGGACTAATTCTTTACCCCTCATATTCTATTCTAAGCCTAATGAGGCCCCAGACACACATAGTCTCAGGATCATAACCTGCTAGACCAGATTCTAATCTTCAATCAGGGTATTTCTTGTTCATAATATCTAGAAAGTACTTGGTCTCCAGTATGGTCAGCTATGGTCTGAAAACATAGAAATCTGGCCTGATTTTTTTGATCCCAAAATCAATATAGGTGAATTTTGGCTTCATAATAGAACACCATGAAAATTCATGCAATGTCAATTTAAGACCATCTATGGTGTTCTTTTCCTATGGTGTGAAAAATTATGCGATCTAATATGCTATTTAGGTGACAAATGTGACCAGACGTCACCACAATTTTTTTATGATAATTCTACTCGGTTATAAAGTAGCAAGCTCCGAATAGTCTCTGAAATTCCTGCCAGAAGTGGTCTAGTGTGACAAATAATTAACAGAAATTGTTATGTGAGCGAGATGAATAAACACCTAGCAATAAAAGACAATGGGAGAGGGTTTACCCCAGCAATATTTTTGTCAAAATTACAAATACCCAAATACAGATGGTTGTTCACCCTTGCTAGATCAGTGTGCTGCCTTATTGCAGGGCAGATTCTGGGGGTAAACCATACATGGAACGAGTCTGTCCCTGCAGCTTGATGGAGGTAGAAACTGTCTGTCATGCTTTGTTACGATGTCATTTCTACAGGGACGTACGTTTGGCATTTATCACCCCTGCTATGCAAAAATCGTCAAATGGGTCCGAACTCCAATGTTTAAAATCTCTGGTAGAGGACAAAGATCCAGAGATCACGTTAAAGGTGGCCAAATTCTGTGTGATTGCCATAAAACTTAGGGAACAAGCTGTGATATCATGATTAAGGTTTTAAATGACAACTTCAGGTTATATTTTAGTGAGTAAGATCTAATTTATATATTTTAATTGCTGCTATATCTGCACTGTCTCTGTTATAAAGGTAAAGGTAAAGGGACCCCTGACCATTAGGTCCAGTTGCGGACCACTATGGGGTTGCAGCGCTCATCTCGCTTTACTGGCCGAGGGAGCCGGCATACAGCTTCCGGGTCATGTGGCCAGTATGACTAAGCCGCTTCTGGCGAACCAGAGCAGCACACGGAAATGTTGTTTACCTTCCCATCGGAGAAGTACCTATTTATCTACTTGCACTTCGTGCTTTCGAACTGCTAGGTTGGCAGGAGCAGGAACCGAGCAACTGGAGCTCACCCCGTCACGGGGATTTGAACCGCCGACCTTCTGATCAGCAAGCCCTAGGCTCTGTGGTTTAACCCACAGCACAACCTGCATCCCTCCCGTCCCTGTTATACCGAACTGCAAATTTAAATGCATCCCTATTGTGTTTCATTACTTCCCTGATTGTGTATATTAGCTGGAGCTAGTCTGTGACCGAAATAATAAATTCATTCATTCATTCAAGTGAAATTGTTTCAGAAGACCCAACAGAACCCTGGTATGTGGGGGGGGGGGGCGATTGCTGCAAATAAAATTAGAATGGAATGAGGGGATCCGTCTGTGCCTCTTCTGCATGGCCAGATGCCTGAGCGGCGTCCCCTCAATTTTTCACAGTATGAATGCTTGAAGGGCAAAATGACTATAAATAGGGAACGCACAAGAGGGATCAGGAGAAATGTGCTCCAAAAATGACAGTTTTGATAGTAACAATCCTTTCCTTGGCCTGGTTCGCGAGTTTCACCCATGTGGGTAGGCCAACTGTCACTCACGTGTCCTCAGTTCAGAGAGAGAAAGAGAGAAACCAGATGCAATACGTACTAGTTGTAAATATAATTTGCTTTGAGGAATCCTAGGTGTGTATTTAGGACAACTGTGCCATGATGTCTCCATCCCTGTTTTTGCCTTCTATAGGGAAGCGGCATAGAATCATAAGAGTCTTAGGTGCATCATAAGAGTTTTAGAGCTTTAGATTCTTTATGAAGAACCAGGAGAGATTTCTGTTTGAAAACTGGAGATCATGGCCAGTCATTGTAGAGAATACTGAGGTATATGGACCATGTTCGGGCTAAAATGTTACTGAAAATCCAAGCAATCTCTCCCAATACGTAGGCTGTGGGACAAATGTCTCAAACAGATCACTATTGACATGCACACATAGAAAAATGTTGTCCAATAAGGATCTATCTATCATCTATCTACACACACAGAGAGAGAGACACCAACACGAGAAGAAAAATGAGAGTACCCCTAAACATTTTTTTAGAAAAAAAAACATGTTGCCACATAATTAATAAATCTGAAAGTCTAACAACCAAAGGCATGAGTGCAAGCAAGCCATGCTATTATCTGGAGTGATATAACTTGCTCAGACATCAGATTCTAGGGGCGGTCATGATGGAAGCCCACCAGGAGATGTTCCTGAGCCCCTCCAGTCATTCTCCCAATGAACGATAGAGCTGTGTTATGCCACACTGCTTTTTTTGCATCCCATAAACCAGCTTGCGTCCATCAGATGTGGCAGAGGACACTGACTGCCCCATTGCTAGTGTTGAAATAAGAAAGAACTGCCAATCGAGTTGTACATGGAAGGGGGACATTCTCTTGTCCTTTGCCTCAGGTAGCAAAATGACTTTGACCAGCTCCATGGCAGCTGTATTTGCTTGTCATGTAGAGCTTTCCAAGTAAGAGAATCTCCCTTCACATTTCCACAAAGGAAGATGGGAGAAAACTCTTGAATTCTACCGCAGGCTTCTTTATCCTTCCCTGTTGAAGTTGGTAGAAGAATCAAAAGTGGTATTGAAGTTGGGAACAACGTACTTCAGAGTCTTTGACATTATGGCAGAGAGGAAGGAAGCAAGGTTGGTTACAAGTAGAGAGAGCACCCAGGGGTACCGAAAAACCCCAGTTTAAATGCATTGTGGAAAATATATTGCTTGTTAATTTCCACTGAGGAAGTACTTGCCCTTCATTTCAGCTATAGATGTCCTGGGAATAAAGGAAAACTACAACAAGCCAAAAATAAGATGATTTCTCGATAAAAGCTTGTTAGTAGTATCAACTGAAAGACAGAGGCACTGCCATGAACTCAATAGCACAGAAAAATGTATATCTAGGCAGCTTATGGTGGGCTTGTTTTTTTATAAAGGAGAGAACACTAGAATTGGCATTTTTGGCTTTGCCGGTATAGGTGACCGATATATCTTAAAATATAAATATCATTCTCTCCTCCTACCGCCTGCCCCACACACCTGAAAAAGAACTATATTTTTTCCATATTTCTCTCATTTCTGGGTGGAATATGACAGGAAAACCCATCTTCCCTTTTTCTGTTTCTTTTCAAGGTCTTTTTAAATATTATTTTGGGTTAGCTGTGGAAGACAAGCTCTTGGAATTTCTTTCCACCCTCCCTTCTTTACAGGGATTTTTCCCCCCGCCTTCTCCCTCCAAACCTTCAGCACCATTGAAAAATTGGCAGTTTAGTGATTTTCTGCATCAGTAGTTCTATCTTTTGGGCACTAAAGCAGATTTTTCTCATCTTGTCATGTGGAGATTTAGAGTAATCCCTGTGCCCTATTTCACAAGATTAAGCAGCAGCAAAAAAAAACAGCTGAGGATATACCTGTTGAAGCGGCAGCTTTTCAGGCATTCATTGGAACTGGCAGCATGAAGAACATCAGCCAGAGAGGTCTGTATTAGGGTAACACAACCATCTGGACTATTAGAGATGCAGAAAACAATTGCAGTCTTAGGTGAAATGTTGAAAAATGTATCAGCATTTTGACAGGGATACCGCCCCCCAACCCTGAAAGCTTAACAAAAAACCAAACAATTACGAAGCCTATCTCCCTCTTAGAATCATCTTTCAGTAAAATGTTTGGTCGTTTTTTTATATTCCTTTAAAAATAATAATAATAATATTTAAATACTTTATTTCAGAATTTTTAAAATACAATCACTCTGACTCACAAACAAGCAAATAAGAAAAAGGGAAAAAATACAAATCATAAAATACAAATACAATCATTCTTTCCAAAAAGAAAAATAGAAAAAGAAAAAGGAAGAAAAGAAGAAAGAAGAAAGAAAAATCATATATATAATGATGGCTTCCCATCATTTATATATCGTTTGCCTAAATTTATACACATTTCTTACTCACAAAGTTGTCTCTGACATAAAAATCATTCTAGAAAAGGAAAAATAATAATGTACATCTATATATACCCTTATGTATCTCAATCCAAACATATCACTTTTTTTTTTTGCAGTTGGAGGGAATTCCCCCCCCCCATTTTCAAAAAAACAAAAACAAAACACCCCACCATTTTATTTATATTTTGTTTCCCTAACATAATGTGGTTATTGTGGTGATGTAGCCCAGTGTTTATTAAGTGATATAAAGGTAAAGTTAAAGGGACCCCTGACCATTAGGTCCAGTCGTGTCCAACTCTGGGGTTGCGGCGCTCATCTCGCTTTATTGGCCAAGGGAGCCGGTGTACAGCTTCTGGGTCATGTGGCCAGCATGACAAAGCCGCTTCTGGCGAACCAGAGCAGCGCACAGAAACTCCGTTTACCTTCCCGCCAGAGCGGTTCCTATTTATCTACTTGCACTTTGACGTGCTTTCGAACTGCTAGGTGGGCAGGAGCTGGGACCGAGCAACGGGAGCTCACTCCGTCGCAGGGATTCGAACCGCTGACCTTCTGATCAGCAAGTCCTAGGCTCTGTGGTTTAACCCACAGCGCCACCTGGGTATATTAAGTGATATACCTTTCCCTTTTGCAAGGTTATTATGTGGGATGAAATTGAGAATGTCTATGCCATTTAGCCTGTGCGATAAATACAGCTTGCCCAACCTTGCGTAATTTCAGTCTGTGAGGCTGAAAATTGAAATACCATGTGCTTTTAGTGTCAAACTTTGTTTTTGTTTTTTTTTTTAAAAAATGATATGGATTTTCAACATCTATGGACTTTTGTAAGTAACAATTTGCTTAGTGTAGTCTGTTAAGTAGGGGAGGATTCATCAACTTTAATCGCTGCTCTTCTCAAATTCATTGGATTCCAGCCAAAATAAATTGAGTCTTGAAACCAATGGAACAAGTTACTAATGGCTTAAGTCCCATTGCTGCCAACTAACATCATTGTATGGCCACAGTTGTGGCTCTATGCTAAAGATAAGTTGGCTGAATTGCATTCTACTATTTTAATGGAAATTGGGGAAAAACAGGTTCTAAGACTTATAGTTAGAAAATAGTTCAACAGACTAACTTGAAACTTGGTGCTGTAGGAAATATACGATAGAGCATGCTTCATGGTCAAGTTGGACCTAATTTAGAATTAGGTTATTCATTTTATTCTCTCCTTCTCTATCTTTCCCAATAAAGGAAATCAAATCAGGATGACAAAGGCTATTTCAGTGCTAAAAACTCTTATTTTTTTTTTGTTTAAAGTTGTAATTCTTCAACTGATTGTTTTTTCATTATATTTTTTTGAATTTTCAGAAATTTAACATATAAACTCCAATACATCACATTTTTTTCTTTTGTTAATCGACTTCCCACCCTGTTTCCCATGGCGTTCTTTATTTATCCCCCTTTGCGGCACACTATATTCTGTCCCTTATACCATAGCAACAATATAATAATCTCTTAATTCCTTCTGCTGTTCATAGTTCAAATCCTGATTGCCTGTTCATCATACTTTACCATTTATTTAAGTAATAAAAAAAATGCTTCAATTCTTCAACAAAACAATTATCATTAGGTTCTTGTAATTTGGCTGTTAAACTTTGCCAAATCCACACAGTCCATCACCTTACTTATCCATTCTTCTTCGGTGGTGTAACGATCACCTTAGAGAGTGGCTTGGTTAAGAAAGGGTTAACCATTTTGACAGTTTAGAACCCAAGGGGAGGGGCTGAGGCGAAGCATAAAAACCCACCCTGGGGGAGAGAGAAGGAGATTAGGGAGAGAGTAGAGAGAGAGAGCTGGGAGTGTGGTGGTTTTGAGAGGTGGTGGTGGTTTAGAGATTGGACAGTTTGAGATTAGGCAGGATAGTGGTTTGAGAGAAACATTAGTGGTTATTTAGAGGTAATAGGCCGGTAGTATATTTAGAGGTATTAGGCCGGTATAGGACATCTGATTTAAGCATATGAAAGACAAGTTTTATTCTGTAACCATAAGCATCTGTACTTTCAATAAAGCAACTTGTTTTTAGTTCCAAACCATATCCGTGTCTATATTGACAAACAGGTACCAGTGAGAGTACTGGTTGGTGGCAGCAGAGTACCATTTGTCGTAGGTGGAGACATCAATAGACCGTGAGATGTCCGGGGGTGCTGCACAGGTCGGGGTGACCGCGACAGGGGGAACATATTCTTCCTTCCATTTTTGTGCATAGAGAATCCTAGCTGCTATTTAACTGATTTTTAAAGGAGGGTGCTTTTTTAAAAAGCTTTAGATCAGGCATCCCCAAACTGCGGCCCTCCAGATGTTTTGTGACTACAACTCCCATGATCCCTAGCTAACAGGACCAGTGGTCAGGGATGATGGGAATTGTAGTCCAAAACATCTGGAGGGCCGAAGTTTGGGGATGCCTCCTTTGGATATTTAATTTTTTAGAACTTGTAAGATGCCTCGATTTCCATTCAAGGAAAGGTAGGGTAAAAAAAAATGACGGTAACTAATTAAACAAGGCTGAGTTTTAACTCTCCCATGTTGTGATCTTAAAGTTGTGGTCCGGTTTCTCAAATTAGTAACTGGCTCCGACTAAGAGAGTCCATGAGACAGCTTGCCAAGCCCCAACTTCCTATGCTAAAGCCATCCCAGAGAGAGTAAAATAAGAAGATACTTTAACTTTAGCCCTTGGAGTGGCTTTGGAAAAGGCACAGTCGGATTTTCTCCTAAGCCTCCTTCTTTCCTTATATCAATATTTCATAAGCTCTTTGTGAGAGAGGGCACTTTCGGAATGCTCACCTCTGCAGCATATATTAAGTTAAGCCTGGAGATACCTTGAACTTAGTTGGGCAGGGGGTGGAGAAAGAAAACTCCTGCAATGTGGTTGTTTAGGAAGATATCCCAAAATAAAATCTAGCCTAACACCCTACCCTTACATTCAGAATCAGGGGCTGTCATTTTTCTAAGCCTTCCTTGAAAATCTACAGAGAAGACAGTTCTGTCATTTGCATGTCAAGTCCCGACCCCTCCCGTGGAGAAATAAAAACACAGGACTCAATAATTAAGCTTAATGGGCATAGAAAGGCCACAACTTTATTGGTTACGGAATGTAGAGAGGTATTGGCTTAGGCATTGGAACTAACCGACTATATTCGACTCCAGTACGCCATGCTGGCAGTCCGGGAAGGGTTAACCACCGATGGGAGAGCCCTGCTGCTGCACATCAGCTAGGAACTCACCCTGGGGTCACCGATATAGGGCGTGCCTTTGGCCCTCATCTACCACAGCTTTGGATAGGGACACGCCCCCCGGACTCATTTAACGAAGTACCCTTCAGCATTTTGGGGGAGGTGATGGCCCAACCTCCCCCCCCACCTTCAGCCTTCCCGAGATAATCCAATGCCGCCAACCTAAATTGTGATGAGTTGCTACGAGGTAGGTGAAAACCACCAGGCTCCAGCCAATTTGCCAAGTGGGAAAATTCCTACCAGGTCCCTCAATGGCGACCAACCAAGGTCCATAGCAAGGTCAGGGAGAACGCTACCTAAAAAAGGGAGGGTGGGCGGGGAAAAGTGTCAGCTGGGGGCAGGAAGCGAGAGGCTGAGCCCTGGCCGCACGCTTGCTTAAATGCAGCAAGCCACGCCTGCCGGCCACACCGATTGGTCGGCCTGCCCGGCGCCGCACCCAGGGCTCAGCCTATGGCGGCAGGGGATGAAGCCATCCCCTGCGCACGTGAAGGGCTCGTGAAGCCTACAACCCCCCCCTTCCTATGGGCGGAAGGGGCTTTCCCTAGCGAGTTGCCCTAACCAGGCATTCTACTTCTGTGTTCATGTCAAAAGGTGAGGTTGGTGAGAGAGCAAGGGCCATCTGTCTTGAATGCTTTAGCTGAGATTCCTGCAATGCAGGGGGCTGGACTTGATGAGTCTTGGGGTCCCTTCCAACTCTACAATTCTATGATTTGTGCTTGGTTCTCTAGCTGCACAGTCAAGGAGAGGAATGTACTCCAGAAGGTCATAACCACAGCCCGAAAGATTACTGGTCATCCTCTCCCATCTTTGGAAGAACTATACAGTTCCCGTTGCCTTAAAAAAGTAAACAATATTTTACAGGATCCATCTCATCCAGGATATAGTCTTTTTGCACCACTGCCTTCGGGCAAGAGATATAGCACAATCAGATCAAGAACAAATAGATTGAAGAATAGTTTCTACCCAAGAGCTATAACCATCTTAAATGCTGTAACCAGATAATATGACCTTGGAGAGTTGTGATGGGTGTGTACGCATGTGCATGTGTGGCTGAAAATGTGTTGTTGTTTTGGTTTTTGTGCTTTTTTTATGGGATGGCATCCAATTTCGTTGCACTTGTACAACGTTGTACTTGTACCTGTACAATGACAATAAAGAAATTTTATCTTATCTTATTCTATGACCAGTGCTATTTTTCTAGAAAAAGAGGGGCCGGAGCTCACCATGAACTTCTCCCCTGTTCTCTTACAATGGCAATGGAGCTCACCTGAGAGGTGCCAAAACTGAGCTCCAGCTAGCTCCGGCTGCAAAAAAGAAAAGAAAAAAAACCTTGGTGGGGACAAGCATACCAGCACCATCTCCATCACCTTTTACTCCCCCCCCCTTATTTTTGTTTTTTTTAGTAATCTGTTTATTAAATTTTCCAATACAAATCACAACAAATCACATTGAAATTATTCCCAATTACATTCCCAATTACAATCCAAATTAATTATACAATTCCCAATTAAAAGAAACATTCCAATTATGCCTAATTATTATAATAATTATATATATATGAACTTCCCATGCCTCGGACGCCGGAGCTTCCCTGATCACCTCCATCGATTGCTTTTAAAAATTCTTTCCAATATTTCCACAGCCGCTAATATATGCCAGCAAGCAGGCTAAATTATAATAAACAATGTCTCTGTGTGGATGAGGTCGATCTTCTTAATTCCAAATGCCACATTCCAACCGTCGCTATCTTCTCATCCTGTTGCTCACCAAACTTCTTCACACTGTTCCTCCATCACCTTTTATGAGCTTGCAGTGGAGATCCTGAACAATGTGGAAACCTGGTCTTCCCAGATTCTAAATCTTACAAGGAATGGTCAAGAGTTGACTCCCCATTTCAGCTTGGTACCATTCTTGCTCGTGAAAGTGACAGGGCTATCACGCATCCTCAGGGGATGTTCTGGGAAGACGGATACCTGAAGGACTGCCTTGGTCCCAAGCCATGAGGGTTTTCTCTGAAAAATAAAATGCCAGCGCTTTGAATTGGACCCTGAAAAGAACCAGGCAGTTGGTGAACCACTGGCATAACTTGTGCACAACATCTGGTCCCAGCTAAAGATATTGCAGCTGTATTCTGAACGAGCTGAAGTTTGGAGACCTCCGTTGGCGCATTACAGTAAAACTGCCTTGTTGACCTTAGAGCAGTTTGTTTTGAGAGGCTTGAATTTGTCTCAGTATCTAATTCTTTTCCCCGATGTCCACAGAAAGATGTTGAAGTTATTGGATTACAGGGGGGGGGGGAACTATAATAGCTAATATGTTCTGGTATGGGCTAAAGCAAGTACAGTAGTATTGGCCTCAGCTTAACAGGCATTCCGGCAGAACACAGCACGGAATACTTGAGTGATCTGTGACTGGCATGGCTTTAGCTTTATTACTATTTAGAGCGATATCTCTCAGCTAAGCATGAAGGTCTCACAATCTGCAAACTGGCTCAAGGCTTTACATTATTGTGTCAGGCGCTCATATTGTTCAATCCAGTTACTTCTGGTCAATGGCACTTGCGCCAACCATCTTCGCTAGGGATAATTGACTTTGACAGCATTGAAATGAACTGACAGGGTGCTAGCAATCACTATAAATGACAACTTCTGCCATTGCACCTGGGACTAAGAATTACGGGTTTATACTGTACATCTATCTAAACCTGTAGGTAAATAATCAGAAAAAGGAAGATTGGGACTAGGCATGTTTGCTTTCAGATTCTGAGTTGAGACATATTTGGAATATCAGCAGAAGAGTGTTCATCTCCCTTTTTTGCCATGCTATTCAGAATTGCAGCCATCTCTTTATCTTATTACATTTGTTGTCAGAAACAAATGCATAAAACATTAAGAGAAAATAGCTGCTTTTTATTTCAAAGGCAATTATCTACACAGGTCACATCTTTTCATACTTATTTAGATGTATTTATGTTTCCTTTGCAATCAGTGGAACTTGTAGTCAAGTCACTGTGAAAAGGGACCCAGGTGGCGCTGTGGGTTAAACCACAGAGCCTACGGCTTGCTGATCAGAAGGTCGGCGGTTCGAATCCCTGTGACGGGGTGAGCTCCCGTTGCTCGGTCCCAGCTCCTGCCAACCTAACAGTTCGAAAGCACGTCAAAGTGCAAGTAGATAAATAGGAACCGCTCTGGCGGGAAGGTAAACGGCGTTTCCATGCGCTGCTCTGGTTCGCCAGAAGCGGCTTTGTCATGCTGGCCACATGACCTGGAAGCTGTACGTCGGCTCTCGGCCAATAAAGTGAGATGAGTGCCACAACCCCAGAGTCGGACACGACTGGACCTAATGGTGAGGGGTCCCTTTACCTTTAACTGTGAAAAGGATTGTAACTCTATGGCCAGTCAAGCAATTGGTTGTGGACATGTTGATTCTTCCACACATGTAAAGACTAACCTACTCATTTCAATAGAAGGGACAGGTCCACTCATGTGGATTTTCCTCTTCATTTCATGGAATAGGCAACCTGCATGAATAAAAATCCACGTGAACACTGGAGGATATTATTATTCATCTTGGATAGGGTGTTTTTTTAAAAAAAATCCTCTCATTCCATTCCATAACAGAGTAGTCAAGGTACTTACAAAATTCAAATGGAACTATAGTATACAATATGTCCTGGGGCTATAATATGCATCCAATTCTGACTCTGATAAATATGTGAAGCCTGCATTTACTGATAGCAAAGTCCCTTAAATAACTCAGATGGAGTCCAGAGAGAAAAGAAATTCTGATGAGACTTGTTCTGAGAAAACAGAACAACAACACTGTATGATTTGAGGATAAAGGAACAGAGTGCCTTTGTCTTTCATCAGGCCTTGTACATAGCAGACATCCCACCCAACATATAGAGGCAATGTCCCTCAGCGCTACACGGCCAATCATTGCTGCCACCACCCTTCTTGGATAGCTTGCTTACTAATAAAAGAATGAACCTTTAAGTCACACATGGAATGAATGAATGAATCTTTATTTGCATCAGCCACCAGCCATAGCTATAAAACAAAATTCAGTATACAGATGATAAAGGTAAAAAGTTAATTATATAAAATACATTTTGGAGGTTTGGATCAATAGTCAAATAATGGATCTTATTCTAATTGTCCTGGTTAAAAACCTTGCAACTTTTGCTGTCACCTGTTCATCTTGATCTGCCAAGAGAATGGACACTGTAACAGTGGTTGGTCGACCCAAAATAGACAATAATAGAGGAGTGATAACCTCGCTCCTCAAATTTTTGCAAAGAGTGCAGGCCAGAAGGACATGAGCCATGGATTCAGTACTGCCATCTCCACAGGGACAAAACCATTTTTCCAGTGGGATTTTGTTTGGAATCATCTCTCGAGAACAGCCAAAGGCAGTTTGCGAACTTAATTCGTTCCAGAAGCCCGTTCTTACACTGAAAACATTCTTAAACCGAGGCGCACTTTCCCCAATGAGGTTTCCCGCCGCCGGTACCCTTCCACCGGTCAGCTTCCGTTAGTCTTCCGGGGCAAAGTTCGCTAGCCGGAACACCTACTTCCGGTTTTGCGGAGTGCATTGCCCGAATCGTTCGTTAACAGGACTGTTCTTAGACTGAGGTACAACTGTATATTCAATCTTGCGAAAGTAAAAGTGCATCTATATTTTGGAATGATTAAGTTATGCAAATAGGGTGCCACACATGGAATGTTTTCTGCTGTTACACTTCCAACTTTTATCACATTCACCCTTTGCTTTTTTAGGTATATATTAAAAGCTCATACGGGACGTGGGTGGCTTTGTGGTCTAAACCACAGAGCCTAGGGCTTGCTGATCAGAAGATCGGCAGCTCGAATCCCCATGACGGGGTGAGCTCCTGTTGTTCAGTCCCAGCTCCTGCCAACCTAGCAGTTTGAAAGCATGTCAAGTGCAAGTAGATAAATAGGTACCGCTCTGGCGGGAAGGTAAACAGTGTTTCCGTGTGCTGCTCTGGTTCACCAGAAGTGGCTTAGTCCTGCTGGCCACATGGCCCGGAAGCTGTCTGCAGACAAACGGCAGCTCCCTCAGCCTATAGAGCGAGATGAGCGCACAACCCCAGAGTCGTCCACGACTGGACCTAACGGTCAGGGGTACCTTTACCTTTTTAAAAGCTCATACATATGCAGTCCTATTGTGTCTCATCCTAAGCCCTGCCAGGCTAGCACCAGCTCAACAGAAGTGAGGGTGAAGGATGCTGTTTGCATTCCTCCACCAGATTCGAGGCATAAAAATGCTCGGCAGCGTATGGTGAACTAGGAACATGAGACACAGAAGCATGGCTGAACTAGGGCTACAGCTTTATTAATAACAAATCTGCAGCTGAGATTGTGCAGGGTGGAGCCTAATTCCAAACAGAAACAACTCTGCCCTTGGGACTGGTAAGGGGTAGCTAAGCCTACCCCTGGTCCCCTCCTCAGAGGGTTGAAGGAAGCTTTCCTGAGACACAGCTCTGGGCTGATGACCTGGCCTCTTTGTAGCCGTATATTATTTGGCCAAGCCAAGTTGGCCTGGAAGGGAACCTATGCAATGTCTCTCACCCAGGTCCCCTAACCCTGAAAGGCAAGCCTTCCCCATTGCCTTAAGGGTGCACACCAAAACATTCAGATATATATGTATGTGTGTATGTGTGCATTCTGAATTTTTCAAACATGAAATGGTGTTATACAACTCTCAGCTTCCTGTAAGAAAATACAGAAAACGGGAACGATTGTGGAATATGCATATAAAATTTACAGCATGTTATGGTTTAAGAGAAAATTATATGAAAATGATATATCGTTGGTACCTAGCACCAAGTAAACTGGCAGAAATGTATAAATCTAAACCAAACAAGTGTTGGAAATGTAAAGAGAAAGAAGATTCTTTTTATCATACGTGGTGGTCTTGTAGTAAGGTTAAAGCTTACTGGGAAATGTTATACAATGAATTGAAAAGGATGTTCAAAATAACTTTTGTAAAGAAACAACAACGACCAGAAGTTTTTGTACAGAAGTTTATTTATGTATGCAACTACAGCAGCAAGAATGCTACTTGCCCCAAAGTGGAAAGAAGCAGAAATCCAAGTAAAAGAAGAATGGATATAAAAACTTATGGGATATGCAGAAATGGCAAAACTTACTGGATGAATAAGAAATCAAGATAACAAACTTTTTATAAAAGAATGGAAATGGTTTATTGAATATTTACAGATAAATTGAAAACAGATACAAACATTAGCAGGATTATTGTAATAACCTGAACTTTCATAAGAGTATATATTTAAAGTAGATAATTAAATGAGCAAAATAAATAAATTTGGATATGCAGAAGATATTTAAAAAATAAATCTAAGGAACCACAGAAAGAGGGGGAAGGAAGTCAAACTTTCAAATGTTAAATTAATTGTAAAACTAATGAAATGTATAAACCTGAAAAGTATAAATAAAAACCTAAAAAAAGAAAATACACAAAACATACCTCTGCTATTACACTAAATGCTATAGTCTCAAATCCTTTGTTATTATGTTATGTATTTATATATATAGTGTAAACTGCCCTGTGATCTTCAGATGAAGGGAGGCATAGAAAGTCACTAAATAATAATAATAAATAACATATCAAGTAAGAACCTATGATCCTCTGGAATGTGTTGGGGAGGGGGGTTATTGGGTTGTTTTTATCTTTATTATGTATTTTGTGATTTTATATTGTGCTTTTATGTTGTAACCACCCTGAGACTTGCAGATATAGGGCAGTATTCAGAATTAATTAATAATAATGTGCTCTACGGTTCTGATAGGCAGTAAGCAATATCATTTCACACACCCCTCAAATCTGTTAGGTTCCTGCCTTTCTTCTTTTACTTTCATGCAGCCTCAAAATTTAGTCATTACTGTGGAATGGGTTCAAATATAAAATGGTTTATTTTTTAGTTGAGTTGTGGGGGGGGGGGGATAAATTGTTTTTCCTTATTGCATTCCAGTTCCTAATGTTTATTCTCCAAGTGAACTTTACTTATTGATTCACTGCCAAAACTGGAAAGGGATACTCTCAAACTCAGGTTATGCCAGAATACTGACTAGAATACAGGAATGAAGCCTCATAGCATTGCATTGAGGATGCTGGTACTGTGTGTGATGTTTCTCGAAATGGGGACAATGAAATCCTTGGATCAGAACAATGTGAAGAATTATGAATCCAAGGAAGAGGAAGCCTTCTTCTATCCTTTTAGCTGTGCTTCAAGCCTTCAGATCCCACCCCCTTTTTTTGGTGAGATTGTTGTTGTCAGGGCCGGCGTTTCCATTTAGGCGAACTAGGCAGTTGCCTAGGGCGCCAAAATGGAGGGGTTGCTGGCCAGCCTGCCCCCCGCCCCCCGCCGCCGCCCGGTGCTGCCCCAACCAGCGGCGAAAACCGCGGTGGCGTGGGGCGCCCGGCAGGGCAGGGAGCGGGGCACCGTACGTCATGCGCAATGATGTCACATGGCCCGCCCCCTCGCCTAGGGCGCCAAAATCCGTGGCACCGGTCCTGGTTGTTGTTTAGTCGTTTAGTCATATCCGACTCTTCGTGACCCCATGGACCAGAGCACGCCAGGCACTCCTGCCTTCCACTGCCTCCCGCAGTTTGGTCAGACTCATGTTGGTAGCTTTGAGAACACTGTCCAACCATCTCATCCTCTGTCGTCCCCTTCTCCTTATGCCCTCAATCTTTCCCAACATCAGGGTCTTTTCCAGGGAGTCTTCTCTTCTCATGAGGTGGCCAAAGTATTGGAGCCTCAGCTTCAGGATCTGTCCTTCCAGTGAGCATTCCGGGCTGATTTCCTTAAGAATGGATAGGTTTGATCTTCTTGCAGTCCATGGGACTCTCAAGAGTCTCCTCCAGCACCATAATTCAAAAGCATCAATTCTTCGGCGATCAGCCTTCTTTATGGTCCAGCTCTCACTTCCATACATCACTACTGGGAAAAACCATAGCTTTAACTATACAGACCTTTGTCGGCAAGGTGATGTCTCTGCTTTTTAAGATGCTGTCTAGGTTTGTCATCGCTTTTCTCCCAAGAAGCAGGTGTCTCTTAATTTTGTGACTGCTGTCACCATCTGCAGTGATCATGGAACCCAAGAAAGTTTGTATCTTTTGGTGAGATACAAACTACCAAAGTTACACTCAGTCAAATATTGCTAAGACTCTCACATTTTTCAGTGTGCAGTGGTTCAGAGCAAGGCACTTTCAAATAATGTGAATACAAACACTTGATCTCCCTGCTGCCATTCATCTAATCAGTTCAATCTCCTCTTCAATTTATTGTTTTTCCCCCTTAAGCACTCCTCAATGCTGAAACTTGACTGAAGGTTAAAGCCATTCAGAAATAATTCATATGGGTCTGATTCCTGGAGAACCTCTTTCCTCTGCTTATGGGTTTGTTGCTTTTTTCCTCTAGAAAGGATGTCTCGCTGACGCAATTCTGTTTGTGAACTCTCTGAACAACAACAGGCAACACATCGGCTAATAATATCCTGACAATAGTTTTATAACACTATACAGTGATACCTTGGTTCTCAAATGCCTTGGTACTCAAACGCCTTGGTTCCCAAATGCTGAAAACCCGGAAGTAAGTGTTCTGCTTTTCAGACATTTTCCGAAAGCCGAACATCCAATGCAGTTGTTGGCTATTGTTTCCGGGGCGCCTGCACCAATCAGAAGCTGCGCCTTGGTTTTCGAACATTTGGAAGTCAAAAGAACTTCCGGAACGCATTAAGTTTGGCACTTTGGTTTCTGCTATTTATTTTTCATTTTTGTTTTTGAGGCTTTTTCAGTTAGTTTGTTTTTGTGACTGTGTGGAACCTAGTTCAGCTACTGACTGACTGACTGACTGACTGATTGTGTGACTGCAAAAATGAATAAAAGCCCCCCATCCAAACAATGACTATCATCAGTGCACGTAAGAAAAAATAATAATTTTAATTTTTATCATCTACAATACTGTCTTGTTTATTTTATAGTACAGAACATTGATTATTGCTTTCATTTTATGGATCAATGGTCTCGTTAGAGAGTAAAATTCATGTTAAATTGCTGTTTCAGGGGCTGTTTTTAAAAGTCTGGAGCGGGTTAATCCATTTTGCATTACTTTCTATGGGAAAATGCGCCTTGGTTTTGGATTGCTTTGGTTTTGGAACGGACTTCCGGAACAGATTAAGTTTGAGAACCAAGGTACCACTGTAATGTATCAAAATTCATAAACAGAAGACACATAATATGTGCATGGAGTCACAAACTAATAAGAATCAAAAAGATATTCCATAACCAAGAATGGTAGGATTGGTAAGTCACTTCCCTATACAGGGCTGCCTTCTAAAGGTTGTATTTTTGTCTTCTAAAGATGTCGTCTAAAGGTTGCATAGTTACTTCTCTCCTTGGCTCGGGGGGTCACATAACTCCATGCTCTCCAATAGGTCAAAGGCCAGGAAACGATGCCTTATGAGGAATGGCTTAGGGAGCTGGGTATGTTTAGCCTGAAGAAGAGAAGGCTAAGGGGTGATATGATAGCCATGTTCAAATATATAAAAGGATGTTGCAACGAACCTCCTGTCAGCCTCTCTGTTACTAAATCGAATTCTATCAAGGTGTGTCGGGTACATTTATATCCACCCCCACTTTATCCTTTGAGGTTCGTTTATAATACCAATCTCCTTTCCACTAAGGGTATCTTAGTAACGAGAGTGCTCCTGTCCAGCTGCCGTGGCCTATTATATTCTCTGCTCTGGGGTATTGGAATGAAACACCTTCCTGCCTACAGTCTAGGGCCTCCCTCACATTGGATCCCCACTGTATCAGTCGACTGAGCACTCTTAGCAACTCTGTAGCATTCCCAAGGTTTTCGTCCGCTAGCCCCTCCTCAGAGTAACTCTCAGACACAAACTATCACCCCTTGGGTCAGTTTTGCCTTTCCCCCAAGTTCACTCCTTTATGAGCACATATAACTTGCTGGACCAAATAAATGACGATGTTTCTCCGCACAACAAGAACAAGACTTTATTTTTCACATAGCATAACAGTTTCAGTAATTCATTGCTTACAAGCTTAGTTCCATCAAAGCTTAATTCTCTTTTAGTTTCACAACCAGTTCTCTAACTAAACTTAACCTAACCACTTCTCTATCTCTTCATCTATCCACCCTCACACACCCTCTCCCTCTTCTCAAACCAATGGCTGCTCCCTCCTTTTAAATCGTAGAATGTCCCTCCTCTCAAGAGCGAGCTGCCATTCAAACAGGGTGTAATTTAACTCTTAAAACGCTGGGGAAACTAAACATCCCCTTGCCATAGGGCTGATCCGTTACAGATGCCATATGCAGGAGGGAGAAAAGTTGTTTTCTGCTGCTCCTGAGAAGAGGACACGGAGCAATGGATTCAAACTACAAGAAAGAAGATTCCACCTAAACATTAGGAAGAACTTCCTCTGTGGTGGCAGGTATTCTGTAGTAGTAAGAGAATTGGGTGGGCAGCGGGGGGGGGGGAGGAAACATGGTTGTTAACTAAGGTTAGAATGGGAGTGGGGTGAGGAAAAATCTTTTATATGTTTTTGATGGATGCCCTGGCTGAAGATAAAGGTTCGAAACTGGTTTTGTTCCATGGAAGTCGCAGAGACACCTGGGGGAATCCGAGTCCAGGGGCGGAGGGGCGGAAATAGAGTAGATTTTTTATGGTATTAAGATAGAAATTGTAATGAATTGAATTTAGGAATATCTAAGGGGATATAGTTTAGGCTAAGGGGGGAATATAGAAGCTAGGTAAATACATAATATTAGGTTTGGATTATGGGAAAAACTGGGAAAGAATTGAAGAACAAGATGATAACAAAATAAAATAGAATAAAGAAAAGATGATAAGATATAAGAGGTGGTAAATGAATTTAATGGAAATTGTTAAAGAAGGAAGGGGGGGAAAGGGACTCAATGAGGGGGGAATCGAGGAAGTCCATATAAAAATGTCAAGGGGAAATAGATATTGGTATTTTATGTTTGTGGTTTCTTTTCTTCTTTCTTTTCTTTTTTGTTGTTGTTTTGTTATTATTGTTGTTGTATGTCTTTGTGTATTGTATGTAGTAAATTTGTGGAAAAACCAATAAAAAATTATTGGGGGGGGGGGAGAACTTCCTGACAGTAAGAGCTGTTCGACAGTGGAATTTGCTGCCAAGGATTGTGGTGGAGTCTCCTTCTTTGGAGGTCTTTAAGCAGAGGCTTGACAGCCACCTGTCAGGAATGCTTTGGTGGTGTTTCCTGCTTGGCAGGGGGTTGGACTGGATGGCCCTTGTGGTCTCTTCCAACTCTATGATTCCATGATTCTATCAGAATTCACAAAGGTCAAATTCACCAAGCAGCCCTACTTGGGAGTACTTTTGAGCACTTACATGGGAGGTAGCCATGAGTACCCCTATTCAAGGCCACCCATAACTATACCACCCATTATAGCACTCAAAGGGGATGTGAGACATGATTCTATGATTTCTCTGATGAAAATAGGGACGTCCTACCATACCCTCCAACATTTCTCCAATGAAAACAAGGAGGTTCTAAGGGAAAGTGGAACATTCCAGGATGAAATCAGAAACCGGGACGGCTTCTGTAAATCTGTCCCTGGAAAATAGGGACACTTGGAGGGTCTGGTCTGGTGTGAATGTGGTCTTTGTTGCATACAATTGTGGACCTATCAAAGCTATCCATGGCAGTGTTTCATAGGAGCATTGGGAACGGACAAATCTGGTGGTCTTTTAATTGCTATGTTTTGTCTTTTACACTGATGTACCATTTAGATCTAGTCTACAGCACATAAATAACATCCCTGAGATTTATAAAAGAGAAGTTAAGCTAGCGCATTCTTTTCTCATATGTAACAGAAAGGGATTCAGACACACCACACGTGTTTCAGAGAACTAATTTATTGATGAGATGAGCTTTCAAATATGAAGCTTCCCCTTCTCATTAAATTTGAACCCCTGTATGCAAATCTAACTTTGGGAAATTAGAAAATTGGTTATCCTCATGAAATAAAATATGCATGATTGATGCATCTAATATCCTGCCTTTGTAATATCCCCTATTATAGTTACTTTTTTCATTCCCATCATTAATTAAAAATTAAGACAATAAAGCAGTCAGTGAAGCAGCAACAAATCACAGCAGCATCTTGAATATCTAAGTACACTGACAGGGAAATGGAACGCTAAGAGCCCTGACAGATAAGAACTGAGTTCAAAACACCCTCCGTCACTCTTGCAGATGGTTTTCAAACTCACTTTAGCAGAAAGACAATTTGGGAGAAGGGAAACAAATCTAGCCCCTTAATATTTTAATATCAAGTTTTTCCACTTCTGTTTCTCCCCGCCCCCACCAGCATTGTTTATCAGCTCTGACTAGAGGGTCATTATGAAGTCTGATTCTGCCTCCGTGTTGAGCACGATAATTCCTATGGCTCGTGATGACAGGCAGAGCAATTCAAGAATTACTGTGCAGGATAAGGCTACGAAGGAGCCTTTTCCAATTCATTGGTTCCACTCCGATGCCCTTTCCCATTCGGCAGTTATCAAAAACAGTTATTCACACTGAATGTGGCACGGCCATAGGTTTCCTGGCTGCGAGAGTAAATAGCAAATAGATTATTCAATTATTCCATACAAGCAGAGCAAACAAATGATGGCAAATATGAAATAAGTTGATTGTAAACGGGGCTTCTGTGTTAAGCTGTCCTATGGCATTCGGAAGCCATTAAGGCTTTCCTGCGGTGCCATCCTGCTGCCGAGATTCTGATTCTGACAAATGTGTCCCAGACATGATAGATGAGCTGTTTTTATATATTTATTTATCTGCAGATGTTGATTATATGACCTGCTTAACTTGCTGTCCTCCAGGCCTGTCATGTTAATAGATGCCTAGTAACGCAAATAAAGACAAATCTCCCAGATGAATAGCAGATGCCATTAATAATATAGCTTATCACATAAGATGAACGCAAACTCCCCATGCATATTCAAGGCCAACTGAAAATCTTTCTGGGTCTTTTCTTTTAATTCACCCATCACATATTTAAAGGCTGTAAATGGACTTTGGTTCTCTCTTTTGACAGGTTTCAGACGTCCTGAAACCAAATTTAGATATGTAGAAACATTTGCCTGCATTCTAATTGTGGTTGGATGGATTTTTCCCTATTATGTTTTCTAAGACCTTTGCCGTGCCTGGTGTTCTGCTCTACACATGCAGAAAAAATATACAATTAATTTTGGAATTGGTACATGTTCCATTTGCACTAGCTACATCTTTCTGTTCCTCGCATTTGATCAACTGGATTTTTGCCCCTTCCTGCTAAGCGCACGGATGATTTGAATCCTTGGGGCAGCAGTGGAAAAGGACAACCAAAATTATCTAGTGGCTGGAGAACTTGAAAGGACACACCATTTGGAGGTTTCTTGGTTAGAAGGAGAGGGATGCGGGTGGTGCTGTGGGTTAAACCACAGAGCCTAGGGCTTGCTGATCAGAAGGTCGGCGGTTTGAATCCCCGCGACGGAGTGAGCTCCCGTTGCTTGGTCCCTGCTCCTGCCAACCTAGCAGTCGAATGCATGTCAAAGTGCAAGTAGATAAATAGGTACCGCTGCAGTGGGAAGGTAAACGGCGTTTCTGTGTGCTGCACTGGTTTGCCAGAAGCGGCTTAGTCATGCTGGCCACATGACCTGGAAGCTGTACCTGGAAGCTCCCTCGGCCACATGACCTGGAAGCTCCCTCGGCCAATAAAGCGAGATGAGTGCCGCAACCCCAGAGTCGGACACGACTGGTCCTAATGGTCAGGGGCCCCTTTACCTTTAGAAGGAAAGAGTAACAGGAGGCAGGATAGAGGCAAATATTATTATGCATGGTGTGCTTAGGGATTTTATAACACAATTTCATAATGACTAGGGATTTCATAATACGAAAAACTCCCACCAGCCAATGAAATTCAACATTGGAAGATTCAAGACAGACAATAGAAAGTTTTCCTTTACACAGTGCATTGTTGAACGGTGGAATTCATTCCCACAAGACAGGTAGGTAGCCGTGTTGGTCTGCCATAGTCAAAACAAAGTAAAAAATAAAAAAAATTCTTTCCAGTAGCACCTTAGAGACCAACCAAGTTTGTTCTTGGTATGAGCTTTTGTGTGTATGCACACTTCTTCAGATACAAAAGCTCATGACAAGAACTACTGGAAGGAATTTTTTATTTTATTTTTTATTTTTTTGTTTATTCCCACAAGAGGTAGTGATGGACCCCAACTTGGGTGACTTCAAAGGAGGATTGGAGAAATTAATGAAGGGCAAGACTATCAATCTATCAATCCATTTTCTTCAACAGTTCTTATTGTTGTTCCATTAGACTTTAAATTAGAAAAGAATGTAATAGACTCTGTTGTGCAAGCACTGTGTGTCCCTTGGGATACATGAGGTAAGCTTCGATGTTCTAAGGGTTGCCTCTGGTCGCAGACATGTGGTGCAATTTATGTTTCTACTTCTTCCGAAGTATTCGATCATTGTAGCATATACAGGTTTCTGACAAATAGGCCTAATCTAGTGAAGGTCAGGTTCACCTGAGTCCCATTGGAAGCAACAGGACTTCACCACATAGTTAAATTATGTGGTCCCTGTTGATTTCAAGCAGTCTCATACTTCATTCACCTAACACTTTCTTCAGGCCAGACTTTAGGTATTCTAGTTCAAATAGCATCCCCAGCCCCCTCTTGTAATGTTCCTTCTTACCTTGTTTCTCTCTACTGGCTACTTTTCTTTTCTTTTTACCGCACAGTCTTCTTAATTTACTTTCTTCGGATGTGCTGCTCCCGTCTTTGCGATGTTATTCCAGGAGCAATCAGCCCAGGCTTTTTTGAGCTTTTGTTTCTTCTAGGTTGAGTTTAACTCTTGACTTGGGCCAAAGTTTATTTGCCTCAAGCAACCTGCCATTTCTTTTTCACTTCTCCTTTCTTTATGATGCGGGCACCTTTTGCACTGTGAAATATATTGAGCCATCAACACGTTGTCGCATAGGATATACCACCGAACAGGCTGTCACACAATGACAGTTTGTCTGGTTCTTAAATTTGATAGGTCATTTACTACCTTTTTTAACCTTGTTTTTTTTTTCCTGGTCCGATTTCAATTTCACTTTTGACTCCCAGTAGAAATTTCTCACTTTCCCACCAGAATCTGCTCTCACTATCTTTGAGATTTAGAAACTCTGTTTCTGGAAGATATATTTGAAACATCAACACATTACATTTACGGAAGAAGCTGTCTGGTAGCGTTTGATTACTAGCTAGATTTGAACCAGTGATCTCTAGAGGTCAGAAGTGTGGTGGCTTTCATCTTCCTTTCAGTACGTATATAAATTGTTCTTTCGCTCACAGTGTTGTGTAAAACTTCATTCTACTTCTTTTCAATTTCTTGCAGGTAAACTCAAACAATTCTTTTCCAATGTGTACCACATATTGTCGAGAGGGAGGAAAAGTTGCTTTCATGCTTATTTCCTTTTCCTCAGAACTAATTATTAGGAGTAACTCAGAATTCTTTCTCAGCAATTTTTGTGACATTTGGGGAAGGGAATAGCATTATTATTTTGCTCTAGAATCTCAGTCTTCCCCTCGAGAGCATTCTGTGTTATGGCCCCCCCAGTTTGACTATCCTTGATAATGCAGAGGGTTTTAAAGGTAAAGGTAAAGGGACCCCTGTCCATTAGGTCCAGTTGTGTCGCTCATCTCGCTTTATTGGCCGAGAGCCGGCATACAGCTTCCAGGTCATGTGGCCAGCATGACAAAGCCGCTTCTGGCGAACCAGAGCAGCGCACGGAAACGCCGTTTACCTTCCCTCCGGAGCAGTACCTATTGATCTACTTGCACTTTGATGTGCTTTCGAACTGCTAGATGGGCAGGAGCTGGGACCGAGCAATGGGAGCTCACCCCGTCGCAGGGATTCGAACTGCTGACCTTCTGATCAGCAAGCCCTAGGCTCTGTGGTTTAACCCACAGTGCCACCTGGGTCCCTTCGCAGAGGGTTTTACTCATATTCAAGTGAAGATAAATGCAACTCCCTGCAGGGTGGCACACACAAGGATGGGGGGGGACAGCAGGGCCTGAATGTAGATTCCTGCCCCCAATCCTTAGATTTTTCCTTTGCATTTTTAATGTCTGAATGCACTTGTGATCTCACATGCATGCATTTGTTTCACATACACTTAGCATCTATTTCTCTCCTTCCCACTTTGAGGAATACCATGCTAACAACAAAGTGTTGAAGAACAAATATTTTTGTGAACCCTCTGTGGTCTCCCAGCACATCTAGGACTGCTAATAATAATATAATAATTTATTATTTGTACCCCTCCCATCTGGCCGGGTCCCCCCAGCCACTCTGGGCGGCCTCCAACAGATATTAAAATACATTAAAATATCACAGGTTAAAAACTTCCCTAAACAGGGCTGCCTTCAGGTATTTTCTGAATGTCAGATAGTTGTTTATCTCTTTGACCTCTGCTGGGAGGGCGTTCCACAGGGCAGGTGCCACTACCAAGAAGGCCCTCCCTGGTTCCCTGTAGGTTTTGCTTCTCACAGTGAGGGAACCACCAGAAGGCCCTCGGCGTTGGATCTCAGTGTCCGGGCTGAACGATGGGGAAGGAGACGCTCCTTCAGGTATACTGGACCGAGGCCGTTTAGGGCTTTAAAGGTCAGCACCAACACTTTGAATTGTGCTCGGAAACGTACTGGGAGCCAATGTAGTTCTCTCAGGACCGGTGTTATGTGGTCCCGGCTGATGCTGATGTTATCAGCCCAGGGCACCATTGTTCCTGTGCCAATGCATTTCAGAGACTTGAGTGACCTTCGAAATCCATGATTTTGGATTCCATAGTCCATTTCAGAATATATATATATTTGGGAGGGGGTGGAAACTCATTCGTTCTGAGCTTCCAAATGTCTTTGGAGACGGGACCTTTCTATCTATCTCTCGGCTGCGAGTTCCAACTTGCAAATCATCTCTGATGGCATCCTGCTTGATTCGAGAGCAATGTGTCTTTCCTTGATCCTGCAATTCCTCCTGTCAGCTCTGTAGCATGGAGCATTGTCCTATTGGACTGCATAAATTTGGACTCAGCAAAATACAAAAGGCAAACTTGTGGGTTAGGGACGTGAACTTGCATAAACCTCTCCAGAGGTGACAGTAGAGCTGCATGAGATGCTCTGCCCTGACAGCTAAGATGCAATCTGAAGTAATTGTACAGATCTTAATGTCTCCCCCCTCCATGCCTAGCCATAATTGGATGGAAGGTTATATTCCTGTCACAGTGTCTGCTGTTGCAGAGTCTCTTTCTCCACTACTTTGGTATAACTGACAGTGGCTGATACTGAATTTTAATTACTTTCCCAGTGCCTGGTCTGGTACAGGGAGGGGGGGGGAATCACAATAATGCATTAAAAGTACATAAGCCATCTTTTGACACTCTTATGGAGGGTTTTTATACATGCTATATTGTTTCTGCCAAAATGGCAATTATTTTAAAAAGCTAATTTCACGTTTCCTCTGAGAAAAAATGTTTCTAGTTTACTGCCTGCATTTACAAGAAGAATATCTAAATGCTACAATCTGGATTCCATGAATTCATAATACACTTACTCTTCTCTCTAAAATAATTCTAATAATTCTTAGCCAGTCACTTAGCTCCAAACTTGTTTTATACCTTTCCGGACCAAAAGCCAGGTTGACATCATAGAATCTTAGAACTGGAAGGGACTCAAGGGTCATCCGGTCAACCCCTCCAATGCAGGAATCTCAAATAAGCATCCATGACAGATGGCCTTCCAACCTCTGCTTAAAAACCTCCAAGGAAGGAGATTCTACCACCTATTGTGGGAGTCCACTGCCAAACAGCTCTTCCTGTCAGAGAGACATAGGTGGTGCTGTGGTCTAAACCACTGAGCCTCTGGGCTTGCCGGTTGGAAGGTCAGGGGTTCGAATCCCTGCGATGCGGTGAGCTCCCATTGCTCTGTCCCAGCTTCTGCCAACCTAGCAGTTTGAAAGCACGCCAGTGCAGGTAGATCAATAGGTACTGCTGCGGCAGGAAGGTAAATGGCGCATCTTTGTGCTCTGGTTTCCACCACAGTGTTCCGTTGCACCAGAAGTGCTTTAGTCACGCTGGCCACATGACCCGGAAAGCTGTCTGTGGACAAATGCCAGCTCCCTCGACTTGAAAGCGAGATGAGCGCGACAAGCCCATAGTCGCCTTTGATTGGACTTAACTGTCCAGGGGTCCTTTACCTTTACCATGGAAGCCTCTGCATCTGCAATAAAATATGCCTGCCTTCCCAGCCTTACAGAGAAAGGTGCTATCCTTGCTTTTAACAACTCAGTTCCACAGATCTGAAAATCTGTAACTGCGGCTCCTTACCTGCCCTTATTCTCATCTGAATATTAGGAAATGCTCTGGAGGAGCCATAGTTCAGTGGTAAACCACAAGTCTGTCAGATCCACTCTCTCACACCTTAAAGGGATTTCAGGTAGCAAAACCTGGAAAGACCAAATGCTGGAGACATTTAAGAGCCATGCAACACTGCTGGGCTTGATAGACCAACGGCCTGATTCAGTATAAAGCCGATTCATATATTCTCCATATATGCACAAGAAACTGCAGTCACAACAGAAAATCAGCAGAAATGTCATCATTTATGAAGATCATGGCAATGAATCCACCAAATAAGAACAGAATGGGAACAGAAGAGTTTACTCCATATGTCCTCAATTGCCCAGGTTGTGTGCCAACACTTTTCGGAGAAACAAACACTTTCCAAAGAATGAATGGTTTGTTTGCATTATCTCCTTACAGGGACATCCACCAAAATGACAGATTCAACTTGTCAAGATTGTGGGGAAGGAAATATTGATTTTATATATAGACACAAAATACCGAGGTAACATTTACAAATGATACAACTCACTCTGATGCTGACTCACTTCTGTTGGAAGAGCACTGTTCAAACCTACATACTATCTTGGGATGTCTTTTCTTTTAATTATAGAACAAATGCCAGTAAATTTATCTGGCATGTTATTGTAAGGAATGCAACAAGGCTAAGGATTCATTAAAATTGTTTCCAATGTAGCAGATTGTAGGGATTATGGCTGGATTGGCACTGGCAAACCACGTCGATCCTGCCAAGGTTAGAAATGCAGCGCTGGCAAACCACGCTGTCACTGTAACATCAGGATGGTAGACACGAGTTAGCAGCACAACAGAACAAAGGAATGGTGGAAAAGTACTAGAAGTCACAAGATGAGCACAGGAGGGGTGCATGAGGAGAGCATGTGATGGGAGCATGGAGGATGAGCACGTACGCAATGGGGATGTCATGTGGGGAAGTTTTGGTTGTCACTGTTTGTAAGCATTTCCTTATATGGTGCTATGTACCACCACTGGGTTATATGTGCCCTTATTTGGTTCCTTGAGCTGCTCCTGTGGGGCTAATCATTAACCGATGTGTGAGATTGTCAATAAATGGGAGCCCTCGGGTGTGGTTCGAGGTGGCCTTCCCGATCATACCATCCTGTCGTCGCGTCGTGTCTTTGCCGGTGCAACAGCAGATTATTTTCTTCTGACTTCAAAGTACAACTTCTAGTTTTAAATGTTCCATTCTCTCTCTCTCTCTCTCTCTCTCTCTCTCTCTCTCTCTCTCTCTCTCACTCCATCAGAAGTGGATTTAACCAGTGCTTTTTTTCTGGGGGGACGCAGGGGTTTAGCATACCCCTAAACATTTTGTGAATCTAACGGGAGAAGAAACTAAAAATATTAAAAAATTTAGTTTATTCTCTAGCACGGCGAATTGTCAGTTCCATTGCTACCCCTGATGGCTGCCTCATTTCCTCTCACAGTGTTTTCTGAGTCTTAGTCAGAAGCGAGTGTTTAAGGTGTGAAGTAGGAATTGGAAGTAGGAGGGAAGATGTTAGTGCACACAACCTCATGCCAGTGTGGAAGTTACTGTGAGCTGTCAGCTGTGTAATATGAGGTAATGCATGTTCTTTGTACTTTTGTCCATTTACTGTATTTATTTTTCCCAATTTGAACTATAAAATGGTGATTTTCTTGAGTCAAAATGAGACCTTTTTTATAGAAAAAAAGCGCTGGATTTAAATGAGTGTGATGAAATTGGTCGGCCTGAGCAGGCAGCATCAGGGGCACCACAACTATGATGTCAAATGCAAATCTAGAGGAGGGGATTTTGGCATCACACAGGGTGCCGCTGAAATTTGAGACCCCAAGGTCCACCAAGAGGTCCATGCAAGTTATGCAACGATTCTTAATATTTTTTACGGGGAGGCGGGGAGACTTTGGGATATTCATGAACTGTATAGTGGTACCGAAACAAGAAGATGAAGAATTAAGCAAAATAAATACCAATCGAATGGATCTTTAACATTTGGTTTCAGAGCTTTAAAAAAAAAGGAAAGCAATAACAACAACAGGAATATGGTAATTGGAATTGGAATATTATATTATATATGAGTTATCATGTGATGCAATGGAGTGCTAGCTGAGGGAAGTCAATTTAGATACAAAATTTACACAAAATTAAGTATGAAGAAAAAAATATGTATCAGTTGGTTTGTTTATAGACTATTATTTAGTTGCTGGAGATAAAGAATCCAATGTATTATGAAGAAATCTGTGTAGACATGCATAATATTTTTTTATTTATGTATACATTTATGTATTTTTGTGTTTGTTAGTTTTTTGCCCTTTTTTCTTTTGTGATCTCTTTTCTTTCTTTTTGAAAAATGAATAAACAGAAATTGAAAAAAAATAGGAAGAAGAAGAAGAAGAGTTTGGATTTGATATCCTGCTTTATCACTACCCAAAGGAGTCTCAAAGCGGCTCACATTCTCCTTTCCCTTCCTCCCCCACAACAAACACTCTGTGAGGTGAGTGAGGCTGAGAGATTTCAGAGAAGTGTGACTAGCCCAAGGTCACCCAGCAGCTGCATGTGGAGGAGCGGAGACGCGAACCCAGTTTACCAGATTACGAGTCTACCGCTTTTAACCACTACACCACTTTTAAGAGTGGGCTTAAAGGGAAGCATTCAAGACATCAAGAGGCGTGAAACAAGGCTGCATATTGGCTCCCACACTTTTTAACTTTTATATAAATGATATAGTGCCACAGCTAGCACAGGTGCAATCCCCCGCCCCATCAATTAGTAATAGGAAGATATCTTGCCTGCTGTACGCCGATGATGTGGTGCTCCTATCACTCTCCCGATTAGGTCTTAACAATCTGCTTACAGCTTTCAGCAGGTATTGCAAGCGGGAAGAGCTCGACATACTCCAAGACCAAAATTATGGTCTTAAGCGTAGTCCCAGATTCAATTGGGAAATGGGTCAGCAGAACTTGGCACAAATAAGCTCCTTCAGATATCTGGGAATCCTTTCCACTGAGACACTATGATGGAAGGGGCACATTGAGGCTACGAAACTCAAAGTGCAGAAAGATTGTGGGGCATTAATGAAATTCTATTTTACGGTGGGTGGTCAGCTATTGGAACCTGTGTTGAAAATCTTTGCCAGTAAAGTGGTCTCCCAGATGCTTCATGGAGTAGCGATATGGGGCAAGGACCCAAATTCCAACAAAGCCTTAGAAATAGTGCAGAACAAATTCCTCAGGAAAGTGCTCTCACTCCCCAACGGGACTCCAGCTGCTCTCCTCCGCGTTGAAGCTGATTTGACAACAATACAGGCTAGAATTGATTACCTGTGCTTAAATTATGTGAAAAGACTTCAATTTCTTTCGGAGGAGAGATTCCCCGCTATGTCACACACAGAACAGAAACAGACCAAATGTTGGAAGGACGATATCCAACGCCTCTTGTCCCAATACCAATTTCAAGATTTTCAGGTGACAATGAAGATGGACAAGAGGCACTTAAGAGATTGTCTCTTTAGGTCCAGTGCAGAAAGGGATCTAACCATGATGGCTTCTACCAAGAGTTCGCCATGGTTCCCACTTATTAAAACGGAGCATACCCGGGCCAGTTACCTGTCAAAGCTCCCACTTGCCGTGCTTAGAATCGCTTTCACAGAATTGCGATTCCAATTGATGCCCTCGGTGGTGTTGGATGGATGCTACGGCAAAGTACATTATGAAGAAAGACTTTCTGTGGGCAACCCTGTGTGGAGGACCTGCGCCACTATTTATTGCAGTGCCTGCTATATATAGACCCAAGAGACCGATTCAGAAAACCCCTGTTTCTGAATGGAACTCACTTGAATAGGGTGGAAAGGTTGAAATGGCTGCTGAGCGATACTGATGACTTTGTAACTTATAAAGTAGTACTCTATGCTTTGGCAGCTAAGAAGATCAGGAGGAAAGAACTAGATAAAATAGCGGTCAACTGCAAAGGGGATTCGGATATTTAATTTGGCACATTTTACTAGAGAGTCTTCTGCTATTCTATTTTATGCAACAAACAATCTTAGTAGTTGTGACCGTGGTTTATATTGTATGTGTGGTGCCTGATTATTTTTATGGTTATTGCTGTTTTTCCTTTTGTTATTTTTTCTGAATGATGCCATGGCCTATGGCTAGTGCAATAAAAGTCTATGATGATGATGATGATGATGATGATGATGATGATGATGAACTAGACCTTTCAGTTGTGAGGGGCTCTCCTCCCTCTAATGGCATTTTCCAGGAAGTGATAAAAAAGGAACAAGAGAACAGAGGCATGGCTATTTTGTCTCAGGAGTTAAATGATCTGTCTCCAATGTTCAAATAGTAACATGACCATTCCAGTTTTGATGCCGCTGTAATGCATTTGTAAGATGTATTTATAAAATGGGCTCTACCTCTCATTTAAATTGGACCTGCAAGGGTGGTGAATGTCTTGTGTAAGTGTCTGGAGATGGTTAGAGGATGGATGACAGATGATGGATTGTGGTTGAATCCCAACAAGACAGGGGGATTCAGGTGTGGGGTCCTGAATGAGGTAATTGTGCCCCTAAAAGACCAGGTGCGCAGACTGGAGGTCATTTTGGACTCACAGCTGTCCATGGAGGCACAGGTTAATTCTGTGTCCAGGGCAGCTGTCTACCAACTCCCACTGGTACACCATCTGAGACCCTACCAGCCTGCTCACTGTCTCACCAGAGTGGTACATGCTTGGACTACTGCAATGAGCTCTACACGGGGCTACCTTTGAAGGTGACCCGGAAACTACAACTAATCCAGAATGCGGCAGCTAGACTGGTGACTGGCAGTGGCTGCTGAGACCATATAACACTGGTCCTGAAAGACCTACATTGGCTCCCAGTACGTTTCCAAGCACAATTAAAAGTGTTGACCCTTAAAGCCCTAAACGGCCTTGGCCCAGTATACCTGAAGGAGCGTCTCCACCTCCACCATCCAACCCGGACACTGAGGTCCAGCTCCGAGGGTCGTATGGCGGTTCCCTCACTGTGAAACGTGAAGCTACAGAGATCCAGACAGAGGGCCTTCTTAGTAGTGGTGCCTTCCCTGTGGAATGTCCTCCCATCAGATGTCAAACAGATAAACAATGATTTGATTTTGAGAAGACATCTGAAGGCAGCCCTGTTCAGGGAAGTTTTTAATGGTTGATGTTTTATTGTGTTTTCAATAATTTGTTGGGAGCCGCCCAGAGTGGCTGGGGCAGCCCAGTCAGGTGCGTGGCATATAAATAATAAAATTATGATGATGATGAGTGATGCCGCTAGGTACCCTAGACTTAATGGTCTTGTTGAGGGTTGGGGAAGTTAGGTGGCCATATGTACTACTTCAGTTGTAAAGCACACAATTTATCTTTGCTTTCCTCCCCCTGCTCCTGAATACAGGTGTTCAGCACCTTTAAAAAACAACAGCTTCCAGGAGAGAAATAGAAATAAATAATAGAAATAGAAATAGAAGTAGAAATAGAAATAGAAATATACTTTATTGCCACTGTACCACATGTTTACAGTGAGATTAAATGAGCCCCCCCCAAAAAAATCTCTCAATTCTTGTCACACTCTGTGTGCTGTCGTACTACCACCAACCCCTAACGTCAGCTGCAATGTTGCTGTCTTTCATTCAGCAGCCTCACGGCCCACGGGTAGAAACTGTTCTTTAACCTGTTGGTGCGGCTTATCATGTTTCTATATCTATATATAAAGGTAAAGGTAAAGGGACCCCTGACCATTAGGTCCAGTCGTGTCCGACTCTGGGGTTGCAGCGCTCATCTCGCTTTATTGGCCGAGAGCCGGCGTACAGCTTCCAGGTCATGTGGCCAGCATGACAAAGCCGCTTCTGGCGAACCAGAGCAGCACACGGAAACGTCGTTTACCTTCCCGCCAGAGCAGTTCCTATTTATCTACTTGCACTGGCGTGCTTTCGAACTGCTAGGTTGGCAGGAGCTGGGACCAAGCAACGGGAGCTCACCCCGTCGCAGGGATTCGAACCGCCGACCTTCTGATCAGCAAACCCTAGGCTCTATGGTTTGACCCACAGCGCCACCTGGGTCCCTGTAATATCTATATATAGAATTTGGATTTTGGACTGCTTAAAGGGGCATGATACTGTCTTAGAAGGATAAGTTTGCTTCCTGGCCTCTTCAACAACTGAGGTGCCATTTGCCAGTTCCTGGATGATGACGATGATGATGATTTGCAAGCCTAGAATATGATATAAACCCTTGTCCAGAACACTTTTTTGGGGGGAGGGATAAACTCCAACAATTGCAACAGGAAGTTACACCCAGTAAAGCTTGAGTCCCAGGCATATGATAAGGTACGCTACGCAGTACTTTTTTCATATTGAGCAGATGAATTTTCAGTATTGATTTAATGAAACAACTTCACATAAATCACAGCAATGAGTGCTGGGAAGGGCTGTTGGCCATTTAATTAATTTCAGTTCAATAGGTGTTGACCTTCTCCTATCACCTCATTCCTTACCGACTTCCTTGGAGACTTCAGTGAAATACCTGAGGCCAAGTTTATCAAGTAGGGCTAAGTCTCTTTGAAAGAACAACATGCCATTAGTGGACTCAAAAGGGGTGACAGAAAGATCAATTTTTGCTGAGGTTGTCCTATCAGTCGCCTACAACTGCATTAGCATTGCTTCATTGTGATCTTGTCATTAGAGTCAGTCTGGTCACACGCGCAATGATGCAGTGATTATAAATGTAGGGAAGGACTTGGCCCAGATGCAAAAGGCGATCAGGAATAAATGGAGGACTAGTTCATCTGGAAAGAAGAGAGACAGCAGCAGATGTTTGTTCTGATGTGCAGACATGTAGTTCATATCGATTAAGCTCGGCAAGCAAAGACAAGGATATGTGACCTTCTAAAGCTAAGCAGCAAACATCTTACTTCAGTGCAAATAACAGTAGGTATCTAGCAAATGCATGCTTGGGATTTTTAATTTCAGGACTGGAATGCCTTAACTTTCAGTACCTAGTTGGGTTGCAGGACTTCAAACTCAACTAAATCACTGAGAGAAACTGCTCAGTCCACAAACCAGTTCAGTTTAATCTTTGCACACCTTATTTAAGAACATAGGAAGAACCCTTTTAGACTGGGTGTGGCTGCCTGGACCATATAACACCAGTCCTGAAATGCCTACATTGGCTGCCAGTACGTTTCTGAGCACAAATTCAAAGTATTGGTTCTGACCTTTAAAGCCCTAAACAAACTTGGCCCTGTATACCTGAAGTAATGTCTCCATCCCACATCATTCATCCTGGACACTGAGATCCAGCTCTGAGGGCCTTCTGGCAGTTCCCTCACTGCAAGAAGTGAAGCTACAGGGAATCAGGCAGAGGACTTTCTCGGTAGTGGCACCCACCCTGTGGATCGCTCTCCCATCAGGTATCAAGGAGATGAGTAACTATACAACCTTTAGGTAAAGGTAAAGGGACCCCTGACCATTAGGTCCAGTCGCGGACGACTCTGGGGTTGTGGTGCTCATCTCACTTTATTGGCCGAGGGAGCCAGCGTACAGCTTCCGGGTCATGTGGCCAGCATGACAAAGCCACTTCTGGTGAACTAGAGCAGTGCACGGAAATGCCTTTTACCTTCCCTCCGGAGCGGTATCTATTTATCTACTTGCATTTTGACATGCTTTTGAACTGCTAGGTTGGCAGGAGCAGGGACCGAGCAATGGGAGCTCACCCCGTCGCGGGGATTCGAACCACCGACCTTCTGATTGTCAAGCCATAGGCTCAGTGGTTTAACCCACAGTGCCACCCGCATCCTTTAGAAGACATCTAAAGGCAGCCCTGTATAGGGAAGTTTTTTTATAATGTTTAATGTTTTATTATGTTTATATATATGTTGGAAGCCACTCAGAGTAGCTGGGGCAACCCAGTCAGATGGGTGGGGTAATAATAATAATAATAATAATAATAATAATAATAATAATTACTATTATTAGACCAAAGATCAATTCAATTCAACCTCTTGTTCTCAGAATGGCAAACCAGATGTCTATGGGAAGCTCATAAGCACAACATTATTTGCCCCATCTGTGTTCCTCAGCAACGGGCAAACAGAAATTGCCTCCAATATATATAAAAAAGTACACATTTATTTGATTTGTTATTTATTTGGAATATTTATATACTGCTTAACATTTTAGGCAAAGACCCTGAAGCGGTTTACAGAAATTATGAAATAAAGAGCAGAATGTAATAAATACATTTGATAGTCATCATTTAGAACAGTGGGTCAAGAACGGAACAGGATAACACTCTCAAATATCCAAACAGGCCTGAGTAAACAACTTAGTTTTTAGGAGATGTTTGAAGCATCTAACATATGGCGGGCACCAAATCTCTTTTTGCGAGAGTATTCTAGAGGGTTGGAGCTAGAACTGAAAAGGGCCATTTATGTATGAGAGGTTTGCAGATAGAAATCCACTGAAAACACAGTAGGGTCAGTAGGATATCCTCTGATAACGATAAAGGTTGATTTGACCTCTAGCAGGGAAGACTGTCTGCAAGGCATCCTGGTCCCAAGTCACTTTATATGTTTGTTGGAAAAGTCATTTAACTCGCCTTGGTAGCAAATAGGCTGCCAGTGCATTGATGCAATATGTGCATGGCTAGAAGTATCACTCTGTATTTTTGCTGCAGCACTCTGAACCAAGCATGAGGGCAGCACCTCCTAGAGCAGTGTTGGCCAAACTTGGGTCTCCAGCTGTTTTTGGACTACAACTCCCATCATCCCTAGCTAACAGGACCAGTGGTTAGGGATAATGGGAATTGTAGTCCCAAAACAGCTGGAGACCCAAGATTGGCCAACACTGTCATAGAGCATGTCACAGCCATCTAAAGATGGTACAAGGACCACCAGATAGGAGGATACTTAGGCCTTGCTCTTGAAAATTAGCAAGGGTCCTCCTCAAAAGACATCCCCACTTTGCTTAATGGTAGAGACGGCTGTGAATTTGACCATGTCACATTTAAACAGAGATTGTCTTTTCTTATATCCATGAACTGAAGTCAAGCTGGGTTTTGTCTGTTTGTTTTACTACCTACATAAAGTTATAGAATTTGGCCAGGCTCCAAAGGGACATGCACAGAATTATATGTGCACAACAATTCCTTTCTGTTTCATAAAAAGCAGAGGGTTGGGGACCATCTGGGTAGAATTTGATGTGGTTCAAAGAGTTAGAGTTCTTTTTCATGCATCAAAGTGTTATATATATATATATATATATATATATATATATATATATATATATATATATATATAGTGTTGCTTGGATTCTAGCCCTCTAGAAACGCGATTGTACTAGCTGTCTTTAATATCCTGAATGCATCTCAGGGTGTAGATTGTAAGTTATTGAGGGTTTTTTTTTTTTTTTAAAAAAAAAAACTAACTTCTCGATATGAGATACTACCTTGTCACTTTTGTCCCGCGGCAGATTTTAAGATCAGCCAAGAACAAAATTTTGCCTTATCTGTTTGTAGGCCAAGTTCATGTGAATATCACTTATATAAGTCCTCCGTTAGCTATCCCTCTTTGTTCATTTTCCTTCCCATAAAATTTTACCAAAAATTAAACCCAGTTATATCTTCAATAACATTGTACAATATTTTTCTTGGATATGGTTTTTCGCAGATGTGCATTGATACAGTGTGGCTTTAGCGTACAACGTTTTATGTTTTCATTAGACAGAATTATTTGTTGCATTTAATGGATTTCATGCTAAATATTGCTACTTAACCAGAATGTCCAGGTTGGGCTGAAAAGAATGAAACTGTGAAAAATATGCACACCTTCTTAAGTTTATATCCATAGCAACTACATTATTGCAATTTTAAGAAGCTGAACATGAATCCACAAATATTAAACACTGCAGCTGTTAATCCAAATATCGACTTCTCACCTGTTACAACTGTCTGCCTCTGAAGTTACTAGAACTGTTCCTGTTTACATCTGGCATGATTTTCTTTTTAGCCCATAGCCTTCTGATCTTTTGAAAAGGGATACAAAGTGAGAAAGTTCTCTGCAAGCAAGTAAAATGATCTGAACCCAACCCACCTTTAAAAAGCTAAAGAGGAAGAGAAATAATAGCGGCAGAGAATTATTTGCCCGTCTCTACATTTCCCCCCTCCCTTTTTGCTGTTACCCAAACACAGCTGAAATGGCACAAGATTATATGATCTGTAGGACTGCTCTGAGCAGTATCCATGGTGACAGGTTGAGGGAAAGAAAAACGGGAAAATATTATTAGGATGCAAACGGATACATTAAAATCCATGGTTAGAAGGCAATTTTGTGTGTGAGCTTTTATTATTATTAATATTACCTGTATAGAAAGCAAATGCAAAAGTATAATAGCAGCAGTGACCTGAGATGCAGAATTTTGCTTTGCTAATATTTTAGAATAGCAGCAGCAGCAACAACAGTCCTGAAATAAGCTGCCTTTTTTATGAGTCAGAGAGTTTTTTCATTAATATGTAAACTATTCAAGAGAGATTTGAACTGTCTTTGCTTTCCATTCAAGTTTCCCAATTAGACAAATTCACAAACAATCTATCTAAATAAAGTATCCCAAGCTGTATACCTGTGCATACAAGTTGATGGGCAAGGCTTCATGCTCTTCTTGTGACATTGGACTCTATAGACCAGAGATGGGTAACCTCAGGTCCTCCAGATGTTGGACCCCAGCCAGAAACCATGCTCAATGGTCAGGAATGATGGTTGTTGTATGCCATCAACATCTGGAGGTCCAGCAAGTTTCTTCTCAGGTTTGAAACTTGGTTATGTCAGTGAAGGTCATTTTGATATTAACAATAAACATTAAGATAACCTAATTAGCTGAATATCTAGAATTAGCCAAACTAACGGATATAGTAAGACATAATCCTAACAGCCGAGTGAAAAATGAATGGGAGTGTCTGAACGAGTATTTTAAAAAGCAAGGAGGAAAATCGATAATCTGGTTGAGTTTGGAATAAAAGGAATTCATGAAGATCTAAAAAAATTGTAAAAAGGCTTATTGTGAAATGGATCTAGGGAAGATATAAGGGGGGAAAAGTAAATTAGACAGACAAAAAAGTTGGTTAAAATACTGTATGTCAGGTGGAAGTCAACACTTGGTGTATTTTTCTTTTTTCTTTTGTGGAATGGTAGCAATGCAAGGCACACAAGATAATGAACAAGATGGTTGATGTATAGTTAAATTTTAATATCTGAACCCTTGCATTGTAAGACTGTTTATATGAAAATATACGCATCATTTTTAATTTTTTTTATTTTTCTCTGCTCTTATTCTTTTTTCTTTCTTTTTCTTCTTTTCTTTTTCTTCTTTTCTTTTTCTTTTTTCTTTTATTGTTGTTATATTGTGCTTGTGAATTTGAATTTTGTTTTGAATTGGATTTTGTGTTTTTGTTGTGTAATGTTTAAAAATAATTAAAGTTAATAAAAAAATTTTTTTTAAAAAGAGAGAGAACCTAATTAGCTGCTCATATATAACACCTAAAGGGGAGAAACTATATAAAATAAAGTGTGAAACAGTTTTAAATTATTTGAGAAGCTGTATAACTGGGACGCGGGTGGCGCTGTGGGTTAAACCACAGAGCCTAGGGCTTGCCGATCAGAAGGTCGGCAGTTCGAATCCCCGTGACAGGGTGAGCTCCCGTTGCTTGGTCCCTGCTCCTGCCAACCTAGCAGTTCGAAAGCATGTCAAAGTGCAAGTAGATAAATAGGTATCACTGCAGCAGGAAGGTAAATGGCGTTTCCATGTGCTGCTCTGGTTCGCCAGAAGTGGCTTACTCATGCTGGCCACATGACCTGGAAGCTGTACGCCGGCTCCCTCGGCCAATAATGCGAGATGAGCGCCGCAACCCCAGAATCGGTCACGACTGGATCTAATGGTCAGGGTTCCCTTTACCTTTTTTAATAACTGGGATATGAATTTTTATCTCATATATGGCAGGATATGAATTGTAAGTGTAATACACAGTTGTCCTTAATTGTATTCTGAAGCCTGGCGAAGATTTTTGTGCAGTGAATTAAGAGCGGTCCTGGCAAATGAATGAGAGCAAGGCATTTTTAAGCAGCACAGGAGAGCAGAAGCACATTGGCCTGAAAAAGGCATTTGTCAATAAGTCAGACTGATCTACAATGGCTATTCTACAATGACTACATGATGAAAAACATCAACCTATGAGTGCCATTTTAATAGACAGGAGGCAAGGAGATTTGAGAAAGAGCCTTTTCTGTAGCAGTGTCCTGCTTGTGAAATGTTCTCCCTGGCCCACACTTGGTGCTGAAATATACTGTCATTTCAGTACCAAGGAAGGACTTGTTGGCCCGCCATTTTCAGTGTTTAGTATTAACTGTAGTATTAACTGTGGTAGGTAGCCTGCTCTCTAATTAAGGGTGGTATCCAAGTAATTTGTTCCAGCAAGAATTTATGTTTCTGTAGTGGAACTTCTCTCTCTTCAATTTATCCCCCAAATCTGTTATAGGTTTCACTATCATCACCCTCCAGAGCAGAATTGGAGAGAGCATATTAATATAACAGATTTAATTGACACAGAAATGGAAAGCGCATGTATGTTAATGAAGGTTTAAAATGGAACATGGCTAAATGTTTATTGCTGAAGGGTTGCTAACATTTTCCACAGTTGTTGTCTAAAGGACGCTGAGCTCCTTAATGGGCTAATGAATAACTGTTAATTGTTTTCTGTTACTCTAAAATATTGTAACCTCAGATCAGGTGACCAAGGTATTAAGTTGCAAATCCGCCATCTTGAAAGGGTGGTGGCTGTTAGTCAAAAGATATATCCTTACAGTAGGATGTAAATGAAACTCTCAATGTAAACCCTTTGCTTATAGGCCTGTGTGAAGTTATCTTTTATTTCTAAGATACTGAGCCTGTGCTGGACAACAGAAGACATTGTATGGATATTTTGGTAATTTCTTTGATGCTTATGTTTTATTTTGAAGAATTCTGCCAGTAAAGTTTGAATAAATATTTTTATGGGTCTGGGCAATGCTTCATTTCCAAGAGGAGCCAGTACTCATGCTTCCAGTTGCCTCAAACAGCACAATATTAATATCTGCAACAGAACTTGTGTGGGGAGAGAGAAATGGAGGAAAGTTCATTGGCACAATGGAAAACTTAGTGCTGTATCAGAAACAACCCTTTAGCTGCTCTTATTGCTAAGTTAGTTGTTTATTACGTTGCTGTTCCATGTAATTTTACTGGATCTGTATACTAGGAGGATTGCCATATTTCTAAAAGTGAAAATCCAGACACAAAAGTGTCTGTGGGGGGGGGGGGAGTTGTTGACCTTTTTTCATTTTGCTTTGTTTTGGCCAAACTGGTTGAGCTTTCTTTTCAAAATTTAAAAAATAATAAATCAACCATTTTGGGGGAAATTCACCAAAAAATCAGCACTTCTGATCTTGGCATTCCCAGACATTTTAACCAATTTCTGAAAATTCTATCCAGATACTATTTTCAGTGGACAAATCACAAATTCTGGACGTATGGCAGAATTTAATAATGGGATCCACTGAGATGAAGGGTATGCCTTTAATTAAAAATACATACATAGATAGATGCATAAATGTATGAATACCCGCATTTTGGGGAGCTTTTGATACTAAATAAACATGTTTATATACATTTATACGTGACTTAAAATGGGGAGTCAAAAGAAGTTGCAGTCAATGCAGGTGGAAGAATTATGAGGCTTTTGTGAGAAATTAAGAAGTGGCAGCTGTGCACTTTGATTCTCTGAGAATTTGTGGGCTGGCTTGAAGTTCCATAATGGACAGGAACAGTCTCTTTAATTAATAGGTTTTCCCACAGCAGACATCATTCTGGAAAAGAAACTATGGACAAATCTTCTAGCAGCTGTAAATAACTCCACACTCCATCAGGGATGGTTCCAGGGGGCAGGAAGAAAGAGTGGGAGCCCCTCCAAAGTATTCCCCATTATGCCTTCTTCTACCCCACACACCTGACTAGAAAAGGAGCATAACTTTGTGAATCAGAGCAAATTAATTATCAAACAATCACAGTAGATTAATGTCTGAGTTTGAATTAAAATATTTAACAACCTGCAGGTGGTATGGAATAAAAAAATGCCTCATTTCATCCGAACAAGGGAAGCTAGGCAGGAGTTAACTCTTCAGCCAGCAAACCTCTGGCCATATCCCTGAGCTGCCTTCGAGAAATAGTAGAGGCTAAGCAGCTACCTTGACTTCTTCTTCTTTGGCGATCACATGTAGCTGAGTATGATTTTCTTCCATAAACACGGTTTTAACAATGAGTCCGTAAGTGACTGTGGAGGCCAATTCTGGATCCACACGTCCTTCCACAGTGGTGACATTGGTCACCGGGTGGGAGTTGATCACGATGTGGATTTGCCAAGTGGGCCTTCCTCTTACCATGTTTCTTCCTTTCATGCTGAGTTCGAGCGTCTTCAAAGCCCATGACACCTTTGGTAAAGGCTGTTCTCCAATTGGCGCGCTTGCAGGCACGTGTTTCCCAATTGTTGGTGTTTATACTACTTAATCCTCTTCTGTTGACCACCACCATTACGCTTTCCTTTTCTAAGTTCAGGATAGAGTAGACAATAATCAGGCATCTACACAACATGACCAGTCCAACGAAGTTGATGTTGAAGAATCATTGCTTCGACACTGGTGATCTTTGCTTCTTTCAGTACACTGGTATTAGTTCACCTGTCTTCCCAAGTGATGTATAAAAATTTTCAGAGACACTGTTGATGGAATCTTTCAAGGGGTTGGAGATGGCGTTTATAAGGGGTCCACATTTCACAAGCATACAATAAGATTGGTAGCCACCTTGTACAGCCTTTTGTGCATGTATGTGTGCCTATCTTTTTTATAGGTGACTTTCCCATGCAGGTATAGTTGGCACTTTACCTTGGACTAGGGCCAGTGGAGCAATTACCTTGGGTTCCCTTTTTAATGCAAACTTATCTATTGTTTCACTTCCTGAACAATAGGTGCACCCAAAGGCAGCTATTTTTTTAAATTGCTTGCGTATGGTAAGCCAAATTGTATACCAAAGTCTGCATATGAGCAGAAATTTTCATTAAAATGCTGACACCTTTCATTAAGATATCAGAAACTGATGGAAAATGAAACGTTTCATGGAGAAATTAAATGAATATGAGAGAACTGTACAACAATCAGGATGACTTCTCCAAGATGTTCCCAGTAGTCTGGTCAGTGTATAATGGACTAGTCACTAGGCCATGTAGGGCTTTAGGTGAGGTACGGGACATGGTGGCACTGTGGTCTAAACCACTGAGCCTCTTGGGCTTGCCGATCAGAAGGTTGGCGGTTTGAATCCCCGTGACGAAGTGAGCTCCCGTTGCTTTGTCCTAGCTTCTGCCAACCTAGCAGTTCAAAATCATACCAATGCAAGTAGATAAATAAGTACCACTGTGGTGGGAAGGTAAACGGCATTTCCGTGCACTCTGGTTTCCGTCACAGTGTTCAATTGTGCCAGAAGTGGTTTAGTCTTGCTGGCCACATGACTCGGAAAGCTTTCTGTGAACAAACGCCGGCTCCCTCGGCCTGAAATGAGATGAGCGCCACACCCCATAGTTGCCTTTGACTGGACTTAACCATCCAGGGATCCTTTACCTTTTTACCTAGGGCTTTAGATACAGTAATACCTTGAACTTAGCTCTACTGAGCTCACACTTGATCTGCTGCAACTCCAGAATCCCCTCGGGCCTTTCTCTGGATTCCATTTCCATCCCTTCAGCAAGTATCCCATCATATCCCTACCTCTCTTGGTGTGACTCTTTTTGGTGTGACCCTCTCCAACTGTACTCCAACCAACCCACCTTAACATCACTTTATCCCTCTCCTTTTGCCTAGCTGTAAAGCTAGACAAAAACATGATTTTGGTACTAAGTAATAATTGTTGGTTGTATTTAGGGTTAGGTTTGGTTTATAGCCAGTTTCGGACAATATTTGCTTAAAGATGATTAAAAAATAGTCGGGGAGAAATGTTGAAGACATTCTCAATGTCATATGCATTATCAATTACTCTACAGTAATTAATGTGCACACCGAAACTGGCTCTATATTGTTTTATTCTTGGAAAATAATAGCTTTTCTTCCAAAATAAACAAAGCAAAATTCAGGGCAATAACACATATCATATTTATTAATCATATCCAACTTGTACTTTTATTTAGGTTACAGCTTGTTCTATATATGGGTATTTTGGCACTAATTATAGAACAGATTGTGCGGGGATTTCTACGGGACTGCACTATGGCAATACAGATTAAGCAATTAACCTTGATGTCACTGTAATTATTAAGATACTTTAGCAAAATGAACTAATTTCCCCACAGGATGTTCTGCTGAAATCAACTTTCCCTCTCTTTAAGATGCCAAAATAGGAAATGTTAATGGAAAATTAAGTTTGCGATTTTTAATAAATCTACAGGGTATATGGCTCTTTCTCAGTACTGTGTATTTTAGGTGTTTTGTGCATAATAATTCCAGTTAAGGCATGACAAATTACATTTAGAGAGAATTTTCTTCCGTCTACATTTGCACAAAAAGGCCTGTATTTTGTGAAATATACTTAATAGGATGTCTTCTAAAGAAAAGGTGCAGAATCATGGCTGCCCACAGTGTCCTGCTATTTAGTGCCACAAAAAGGACATTCTGCACATTGGCACAATTTGTCCTTTACTTGCCATGCCCTTAAAGGACAGCACATAATACCACAATTCTGATCCCTTCCCTTCACAAAGCCCGTAACACGATCCCATTGTTATCCTGGAAGCACATGAAAGCTTATACCCAGAACAAACTTAGTTGGTCTCTAAGGTGCTACTGGGCAAATTTTTTATTTCTTATTTTTTTATTTCGATTTCGTCAGACCAACATGGCTACCTACCTGGATGTATTATTGTTGTTGTTGTTGCTATTATTATTATTATTATTATTATTATTATTATTATTTTAATGTTGAGTCTTGACATTGGTATGAAATGAACGTGAGGGTGCTTGCATGAAGATTAGATCTCTGAAGTAGTGTTATTTTCAAACAGCTGGGAATACCTGATGCAGCACAATTCTATTGTCTAGGTGAAATAAAATGAAATGTTATTAGCCATGAGAACATGGGATGTTTGTAGCACCAGCACCCCCACAACTCCCTCCCAAATTATTACCAATATGTATGAAGTTGACAAAACCAGAGATATCAATATAGGTAAAGACGATTAATTCATTCCTCATTCATGGTTTGCATGCAAAACCATGCACTCTGGAATGACTATTGTGTTTAGAATGAAGAAGAAAAGTTACAAATCTAAAAGTAGGCTAAAATGTTAAAACTGACAGAAATGGAGCGGAAAACATTTAAAGTCATTAATTGCTTCACATTCCTTCACTTCATTATATCTCACATTTAAACATTTGAAAACTTCCTTCTCTGTTCCTTGTGGATTCAATTCGGAAGTGTGTTAGATTTATTTTTGCATCCTTTTTTATTATGATAATGTTTAAAAATGTCTGAAATTATGCTGGGATAGATTCCTTTTTAGAGCATGATGAAAAGTGGAAGCCAGAGCTTAGTTTCTTTTCACCTCAGCTCCTGGTTGTGTTGAACGGAACACAATATCTTTCCGGGCGATTTTATGAATATGTACATAAGTGGGGAAGGTTTTCATCTATTTTGAAAAGAAATCCCATAGCCCTTAAGGAGTATGGAAATGAACAAGTCATTTCCTTATAGCTTTCCTATTGTAGATATTTCAAAAGTCCTTCACAATGTTTCAAAATGTGCACCATTTTGATTAGATCATTATACCCTTGGAAATTATTATTGCTGCAATGTTAAATATTAATCGCACTCCACAACATTTTCTCTGTCTCTGAGAGTTTATAAGGTGATGTGATTTCTGGTCTGAAATACTATAGTTATTTCCCAAAAGTAGAAGTGAAGAATACTACTGCCTCCTCCAAAGCCTACTGAAACTCAAAACAGCATTAATATTGACTTCAATAGGCCTTGATTAACGGGTATTACCGCCAAAGCTGCTACAGGGTAACTTGAGGTAATTGATGAGCTCTCTCTGTCCTTTAATAGTCGTGGATCTTTTGTTCGCTGTAAAATTGGAAAATGTGGAAGAGAAACTCAAGTCTCTTGAATTCGTTAACTTGGCTTGCCAGAAACCAGCACATTTTTCTACTGTTCCACTGCGCATCAAAAAACCCCTATACGATACTCCAACAAATAGTCTGTCCAGCAGCCTCAGCTTTTGGAGTTGGAGTCAGTCAACACCCCCATCCTCGGTCAGGTGGAAAAGGCCTGCAAGCCAGGGAGCAGGTCTTCCAGGATTCAGAGCCAAGATACTCTGCATGCCATGAATGCAGTGCCTTTCCCCCCCTCTTCTACTCTTATGCAAGGGACGCGGGTGGCGCTGTGGTCTAAACCACTGAGCCTAGGGCTTGCCAATCGGAAGGTCAGTGGTTCGAATCCCCGCGACGGGGTGAGCTCCCATTGCTCGGTCCCTGCTCCTGCCCACCTAGCAGTTCGAAAGCACATCAAAGTGCAAGTAGATAAATAGGAACCGCTCTGGCAGGAAGGTAAACAGCATTTCCGTGCGCTGCTCTGGTTCGCCAGAAGTGGCTTAGTCATACTGGCCACATGACCTGGAAGCTGTTTGTGGACAAACGCCGGCTCCCTAAGCCAATAGAGCGAGATGAGCGCCGCAACCTTAGAGTCATCCGCAACTGGACCTTACGGTCAGGGGTACCTTTACCTTTTACTCTTATACAAGGGAGTAGTATGGGGGCCTGTAGCCTCAGTTGCAATATTTTTGAGGGGGCATGAACCAGGCACACCCAAGCAGAGATCTTCATCCCACCCTGCCTGGATCCCGGAGCCTGGCCTAGCCTTGCCACTATGCCCCTGGCCCCTTCACTGAATGGTTGTCTGGTCAATGTTGGGGTACGCCCACCAAAGGCCGTGTAGACCAGCTGGGCTCCCGCCTGCGCGGGTGGACAGGCAGCTCGGCATAACCTTGTGAACTCTCTGTGCCCCACGCCTATCCGGCAGCCAGGGCCGGGCTGGTGTGGTGGGTTTCATTCACCCTCCGTGCCCCACCCAGCATACATGCATGCCCCGGGCACCAGCAGAGGATGCAACGCCACTGCTCCTATGGATTGGAGTCCATGGGGAATCTTCAAGAATGTGTTGAGCATTTCACTTCAAGGGAATGACCCTGCATATGTGGATTTTTGTCTCGCCCTCCAAAGTGTTTAAGTTTTCCTAATTTTGTTATGGATCCATCTTTGCCGTATATGAGAAGTACATGGAAGCTGTCCTATGGTCCATTTAGCTCAGCACCATCCGTAGAGATTGGCAGGCGCTCTCCAGAGGTTTAGGCATGAATCTTTTCCACCCTACCGCAGATGCCAAAAATGGAACCTTAGACCTTCTGCGGGCAAGGCAGTTATTCTAATACTGAGCTATGATCCTTCCCCTAGGCCAGGCATAGACAAACTCGGCCCTCCAGATGTTTTGGGGCTACAACTCCCATCACCCCTAGCTAACAGGACCAGTGGTCAGGAATGATGGGAATTGTAGTCTCAAAATAACTGGAGGGCCTATGCTTGCCCTAGGCATTATCATTGTATCTCAGAAGCTACTGTTTCACAATGTCTTCATACTTATTATTTATGTATTTATTTATTTCTAGGAATACAAAACCTGGAAGTTTTGCAGCCTTGTGTGGTCATTGGGTCAGCTGATGCCATTTTATATACACAAGCCACGCTGTTTATAAAATTAGAAATGCTCTGTAAAAGAGAAATGTATAAAATGCAATTATGGAAAAATAAATGATGTCTTCAGGTTATATCTTTATTATATTGTTCAAAATGCATAGCTATTGCTGGACCATTTCCAGCTTCAAACAAGGTGGTTGTGTGCCACTAATACATCATAAAACCCCATTTTAACTGGCTGAAACTTGGCAGTGAGAAATTTGCTCCAGGCTATTTCACATACAAATGTCAGCTTGAGAGCACATTGTTTAAAATACTTTCCGCATTGTTAAATAATAAAAGCAGAATAGTACATTCAAATAGAAAATCTAATATGTAAAGTTTGGTCTTTGCTTTATGCTTTTAAACTAGGAGGATTGCAGAACAGCAGACTAGTTGAGTGGGCAAATATATAATATAACGGGCCAGAAATAGCAAAGTGAAATGAGCCTAAGATCAGCCAGTCAATTAAGCCATCAATCAGTCAGACAAGACATCTAAGACAAAGTGATTAATTTCACAGCAAGGGATTCAACATTTTGAGGAAAACTGAAACATCAAAGTCTCTTTTTCTGAAAGCGCATGTTTAGGGCTAGCATGTTTAGCCCCAGTACTTTGTTAGATAGGTGTGTTTTAGTTTAGGGTTCTTGGTTGTTGTTGTTTTATAAGTAAAACAAAATGAAAGAATATTTTAAAATAGAATAGAATAGAATAGAATATATTTATTGTCATTGTCCCCTTTGGGAACAACGAAATTATTTGGCTGCTCCATTCACCCAGATAGGGCACTCCACGCAAAGACAAAACAACTACAAAAACACTGATTAAAACCATACACACTGATTAAAACCATACACATAACTAACCTATAGATGGGTAAAAACCTCCCACCTCAGTCAGGACCGGCACGTCCATTAAGGCGAACTAGGCAGTTGCCTAGGGTGCCAAAATGGAGGGGGCGCTGGCCAGTCTGCCCCCCGCCCCCCGCCGCCGCCCGGTGCCCCCCCAACCAGCGGCGGAGCAAGCAGCTTGGGGCAAAAACCACGGCGGCGGGGGCGCCAAAATGGAGGGGGCGCTGGCCAGCCTGCCCCTCGCCCCCTGCCGCCGCCTGGTGCCGCCCCAACCAGCGGCGGAGCAAGGAACTTGGGGTGGAAACCGCGGCGGCGGGGGGCGCCTGGCCGGGCAGGGGCCGGGGCACCGCTCCGCAACGTGTGTCATGCGCAATGACGTCACGTGGCCCTCCCCCTCGCCTAGGGCGCCAAAATCGCTAGCACCGGTCCTGACCTCAGTTGGGGAAGACCCAAGGACGTTTCTTCACTATTGTGGGATCTAGGACGAAAGAAAATAGCAAAAAGAAGAAGAAGGATGCTTTCTAATGGTCTTCCTAGGTTTCCAGCCCTAAAATGAAGCCTTCTAACTATGCTTGGAACTGTCATGTTTATTAGGGCTGTGCATTGACTGTGGCTGAATCCCAGATTTTGAACCAAACTGGGCTGATTTGGGTCAACTTGGGATTCAGCCAGAGTGGGTTGAGGCCATCCCAGATCACCCTGAGTGAGATAAGATCTAACTCAGGGGTCAGCAAACCTTTTCAGCAGGGGGCCGGTCCACTGTCCCTCAGACGTTGTAGGGGGCCAGACTATTTTTTTTGGGGGGGGGGTGATTTTTGGCCACCCGCAAATAGGCCTGAAGATGTTTCTGGGAATTTTTTAATTTTATTTATTTTCACTTCAAAGAGATTCTTAACCACACAATCCTACTCAACCAGGAATCATGTAGTGAATGTGATGACATCACAGCACCATGCAGCTAATTGGATTTGGCTTCCTGATCATGTCAATGTGGGAAATCCTTCCACCGCTTCCTGATGTTTCCTGCCTTACTGCAGGGCCAGATTTAGGTTTGATGAAGCCCTAAGCTACTGAAGGTAATGGGGCCCTTTATATGTTCAGCTGTCCTTTGTCAACAACAAATTGTCGCTGTTTTTTTGTGTTGAATATATGCTAGATGGTAATTTATGGACCTAATAGGTATTTAAAGCCATTTGCACACAACAAAATATGTATTTTATCAAAATAATGGTTGAACTGAAATACAATTAAGAAGTATATTAATAAATTACTTACATCATAGGAGTCTACACAACACAAAACACTGTTGCTGTATGTAGGTTTTATTTTATTTGCTTTTTATCTTATATTTTGGAAATGTACACCCAGCTGTTGTTTTCCTTGAATTTTTGGGGGGATCAACAAGAGAGTGGGGCCCTAAGCTATAGCTTGTTTAGCTTATACGTAAATCCGGCGCTGCCTAACCATGAATTTAGCTTGAATGGCATGGGCTGTGGGAGTATGGATAGCATATTTCTTTTTTTTTTGCAATGGTGTGCAAGATGTTTACAAAAATAGAATAAAATTTGAAAAGGGAGCACTCGTCCCATTAATTCTTTTGAAAATTCAGTGTAGAAGGTTGTGTTGGATAAGTTGTGTTAAGACTATGTGTTGTAATCATAAAAAATAAAATTAAAAAATGGTCCAGTAGCACCTTAGAGACCAACTAAGTTTGTTCTGGGTATAAGCTTTCATGTGCTTATCTATCCAAGCTCCCAACTCGAGCAGGTACCATATTGTTGTATTAGCCCTGACTTCATGATCTGCCCCATCAGCTCACAACTTTTTGAAGTGTTGCCCCTTTGAACATCATTTACTTCTTTCTATAGATGAGCTTTGACGGAAAATGCTGAACCTGTCTTTGAACTTCTATGTATTTGGACATTTTGGATGCTTCCTTTGATCTCCCTAGAAGAGGAAAGGGGACTCTCCCATCGTTTTCCTCTTTTATGCAGAGCATCCCTGGTGAGGGCAGGTAAATTTTTAATAAGGCCCACATGAAAGGTACGTAAAATTCAGCTGGGAAACGAAAGAGTTAAGGTAATGGGTTAAAGAGTTAAAGAGGCAGGCCTTGATCTTAGACCTTTCAAGTTGAGTCAAGACATGGATAGGTAAAGGTAAAGGTAAAGGGACCCCTGACCATCAGGTCCAGTCGTGTCCGACTCTGGGATTGCGCGCTCATCTCGCTCTATAGGCCGAGGGAGCCGGCGTTTGTCCGCAGACACCTTCCGGGTCATGTGGCCAGCATGACAAAGCTGCTTCTGGCAAACCAGAGCAGAGCACGGAAACGCAGTTTACCTTCCCGCCGGAGCGGTACCTATTTATCTACTTGCACTTTGACGTGCTTCCGAACTGCTAGGTGGGCAGGAGCTGGGACTGAGCAATGGGAGCTCACCCTGTCGCAGGGATTAGAAGGAAGCAAATCCTCAGTTATATTGAACATGTGTACATAGCTTTGGGAATGTAAATAAATAATATTCTATTCTATACCACAATATAACCAGCCTTCAGTGATTGAATGTTTGGTCCTATTATTTTAGGAATTAATTTCTACTATCACCCTTTTTGACCCAGGTGGCGCTGTGGGTTAAACCACAGAGCCTAGGGCTTGCTGATCACTAGGTGGGCGGTTAAAATCCCTGTGACGGGGTGAGCTCCCGTTGCTCGGTCCCAGCTCCTGCCCACCTAGCAGTTTGAAAGCACGGCAAAGTGCAAGTAGATAAATAGGAACCGCTCTGGCGGGAAGGTAAGCGGCGTTTCCGTGCGCTGCTCTGGTTCGCTAGAAGCGGCTTTGTCATGCTGGCCACATGACCTGGAAGCTGTACGCTGGCTCTTGGCCAATAAAGTGAGATGAGCGCCGCAACCCCAGAGTCGGACACGACTGGACCTAATGGTCAGGGGTCCCTTTACCCTTTATCACCCTTTTTAAGCCACAAGATCTGGTGTGTGCCAGTTCTTTGTGTGCTGTCTCCCCAGTATGACCACTCAATCCTTGTCATAGATAAGAACCTGCATTATTATTTAGAAGATCTGATGGGGAATAAAAATTCATAACAAAAGGCAGTAGAGTGAATAGGAGTGTTGGGTTTGTAAAACTGGACCAGTTTTTAATATTGAATGGAAACAAAATTCCTAATAGAACTTATTCTATTCTGTTCTGTTCCGATCTCTTCTCTTCTCTCTTCTGCGCAGATGACATGGGCCTGACAGAGAAAGCGTTCCTGGAGCCCAGAGCCCATTGGCTCCAGTCCTTGGCCAGGCTCTGACCTCACAACAGGCTGTGGAATCCTGCAGAATGTTTTGTTTCCAGGTGAATTGTTTAAAAGGATCCCTGGGTCAGTTGAAAGCGCAGACAGTTGGATTGGTTGAAAGCCGTTCAGATTATGTCTTCTGTTCTGGTGTTTGGTTTAAATGACTGTCACATAATGTGCCGCTGGTTCTGCAGATGGTAAAGTCCTGGGAAAGAGGGGAGACATTGCCTAGTGCAGCAGGTAAGTAGACAGCTGAAAAATGTACCTCTTAAGTAAGTAAATATAAATAAATAATACCCGTAAAGAATGCTGGGGCTGATGAATGAATGGTCTGACTCAGAAAAGGCAGCTGCTTATGCTTCTTCAAGACCAAACAGAGCACATTAGAAAAACAAAACACTGTAAGAGGCATTTCTCTTCCTTGTGCTTCTTTGAACTCCGCTATGAATCCCCCGAAGAACTTTTGTGGGGAGGGGGGAGAATGCAAATTGTACAGCAGGAACATTAAGATATCCAGGCACAACCGTTTCATCCAACACCTCAGCAAATGAACAGTCACAAAGTTGGTCCCAGAAGATTTACCGCCGCAGTCATCTTGCGACTAGGTAGAGCTATTTAAAATGAAAATGAATTGACTCTCTACCGCGTGTATTTTGCAGGTAAATCACCTGCTAGGGATCTGCGGGAGCAATTTGCTTCTCTCTATTTCCCAACAAAACAAGACATCCAGGAATCTTAGCCAAAAAGATATGACATCTTGAAATGCCTAATTTAGCAGGATTCCTCAGGAATTGCAAGAAAGCTGAATATTGTTGGGAAGGAAATTTCTCACAGGCATCTCATCACTAAGTAAACCTAGATTAGCTAAATGTAGGTTTTTTTCAGTTGCCTCAAATATGTGAGTATAATTAGTGAATGATCCAAAAATGGTGGGAAATCTGAAATGCAGCTAAATATGTTGGATGGGTGATTGCCAGCTTCAGTTTTCCTTCATTGTTTCCAACTAGCTTTGCCCAGTTGCCCTCACTTTGCGTGGACAGGCGGAGTTCCCCAAACCGCAGGCGACCCCCGAGTGGAATAATGACTCAAGACAACATGCTATGGGATTAAAATTGGCCACAACTTTATTAAGATTCAGGTGTAGGGAGATCTTGGCTCAGGCATTGGGCGTTTATCCTTCCCAGTCCCCAGCTGGGGATCTGGGAGACTTCAGGGTTATCCAGAATGTTTGGGGATTGGGCTGGCTCTGGAGAACATAGAATAGTTGCCTGATTATTGTCTTCCAAAGCAACTATTCTATTCCGAACTTTAAAATAGAAAGCATAATGCTGGTGGTCAACAAAAGAGGTTTAAAGACTGTCTCAAGGCAAATTGTAAAAAATGTAGTATAAACAAAGACAATTGGGAAACACTTGCCTGCAAGGGCTCCAATTGGAGAACAGCCTTTTCTAAAGGTGTCATGGGCTTTGAAGACACTCGAACTCAGGACGCAAGGGAGAAATGTGCTAAGAGGAAGGCACGCTTGGCAAATCCACACCGTGATCAACTCCTGCCCAGTAACTCATGTCCCCACTGTGGAAGGACGTGTGGATCCAGAATTGGCCTCCACAGTCACTTACGGACTCACTGTTAAAACCGTGTTTATGGAAGACAATCTTACTTGGGTACGAGTGATCGCCAAAGAAGAAGCTTTCTCTGAGAAGGGAAGTCCTTTAAGATGACTGACACAAAGGCTTGTTAATCTATCCCTGCTGTGCCAAACTGGGTTCTGCTGCCAACTTTGCTTTTTCCAGGTATAGAACTGCATGCATTCTCCAAATATGAAGGGTACACTTCTTTCTTAAACTTATATTTTTCTGCATACACACATTCTAACAAAACTCTGAGATAGTCACAAGCATCAAGAGGTTACAGAAACCAACCTGTTGTGCAACAGTTTCTCTTATTATTTTGGACAGTTTGCCAGGCATCCTTGGCAACTGCTGGACGTTTTTAAGAAGAGGCACCATTTTAATGCGTTAGATGAAGAAAGATGGGAACTCTTACGGTATAAAAGCTTAGCCATTTCACCAATTGGCAGTAGAGAGAAAGGATTGTGTTATTTACTATTCACACAGCTCTAATCATAACATTTATATCCAAAAGCATCTGGTAGATAAAAACCGCAACACTGCACACTGGAAAGTATTTTAATTTTCACGTATTCATCCCACCCCTCTATTATTTTGTTATCTGAAATTAATATGGTTTGGAGGGGTTTTTTATATCAAGCTCTGTTCCGTTTTGGACGCAGGGATTTTACATCCTATAAATAAAATATTAACCTGGACCAATGTACGGTGAGCAGAAATTGGACAAAATGATCACATTAATATTAACATAGAGATACAAGGAATAACCAACACGAGGCCGAGCGAACTACCGTTTTATGACAACCATTGACCCTCTTTGCTTCAAAACATGCTTTATGCTTGTTATTCATACTGTTTCACACAGTTTAGCTTATGTTTTAAATATAAACCCTTCCTTCTACCTAATTAGAAGGCGGAAATCTCCTCATTTAGGAGGTTTCTGCTGAGAGATAACCTTTTCTGCATGAGATAACAGTAGACTAACATCCTACCCACTTGGGAGGCTTGTAAGCGGCTGCAAAATTTTGTACTTGTATGTTCACCTATAGAAAGGTTATACAACCCTGAGGAAAGTATCATAGTAGTTAGTATATGAACCTACATCATCTGCTTTATTTAGTGCTGTGTTGAAACCTGCCTGCACTTTCTTAAAACATTTCTTCCCCTGTGGAAGAGGCTTTGATTTGTCTGTGTTTTCTTTCTCAGGACACTTTAGTTATTTGTCTTCAGATATTTGGTGGTGCTGCGTTGAGCTTACTATGTAGCTGTGAAGTGGCAGTGGATGGTGTGAGCATTTCTCTTTCTCTTCTTTTCTCTTTCTTCCTATTAAACATTTCTCTAGCACTCTGCCATCTCCCCTGCTGCCGATGCTTCGTGATCTGAAATAGTCCCATGGGAGAAGTTACCTCCGGTTGTCTTCTCCTGGGCTTTAAATGAAGAATGGGAAAATGAAGAATGGAAATTAAGAAAAGGAAGTGCCTTAGATCAGTGCATTCAATCATTCTGTTTTTTTAAGGAAAGTCATTCCCTTTAGGTTAAAATAATAATAATCTGCATTGATTTCTTTAAAAGTGTGTATGTGTATGTATGTATACGGGGCTTTTTTTTTCAGCTGGAGCTCACCAAAACTCGGTTCCAGCACCTCTCAGGTGGGTACCATTCTAAGAGAACAAGGGTGAGCTCTGGCATCTCTGTTTTTAGAAAAATAGCACTGTATATGTACATGATCACTGCAGATGGTGACAGCATCTGCTTCTTGGGAGAAAAGCAATGACAAACCTAGACACCATCTTAAAAAGCAGAGACATCACCTTGCCGACAAAGGTCCGTATAGTTAAAGCTATGGTTTTCCCAGTAGTGATGTATGGAAGTGAGAGCTGGACCATAAAGAAGGCTGGTCACCGAAGAATTGACGCTTTTGAATTCTGGTGCTGGAGGAGACTCTTGAGAGTCCCATGGACTGCAAGATCAAACCTATCCATTCTGAAGGAAATCAGCCCTGAGTGGTCACTGGAAGGACAGATCCTGAAGCTGAGGCTCCAATACTTTGGCCACTTCATGAGAAGAGAAGACTCTCTGGAAAAGACCCTGATGTTGGGAAAGATTGAGGGCACAAGGAGAAGGGGATGACAGAGGACAAGATGGTTGGACAGTGTTCTCGAAGCTACCAACATGAGTCTGACCAAACTGCGGGAGGCAGTGGAAGACAGGAGTGCCTGGTGTGCTCTGGTCGGACATGACTAAACGACTAAACAACAACAACAATGCACACACACACACACAGAGAGAGAGAGAGAGAGAGAGAGAGAGAGAGAGAGAGAGAGAGAGAGAGAGAGCCCAACAAGACAACAACAAGACCCCACCAACAGGAAACAAATCAATCTGGCTAACCTGATCCAAACACACATACACACCCCACTCACACACAAAAACAAATTTTGCTACAGCCAATCAAAGACAACCAACCACACCCTAGGTGAACCCAAACTTCTCTCCCCACCAAAGAAATACAAGTGAATAGTAAAGAGAACCCACGCAAGTGACGCTGACACAAAACCCCACACATACACTAAGTAGAATAGAAGCATTGCCACCTGACCCCACCCCATTCATCATTTTCCCCTCTACCTCTTCCCCCCTTTTCTTCCTAATGTAACACTAAGGTCTCACGACAAATGGAACTAGAAAACACAACTTGGAAAACGAGACATTGCACATTCTTTTGTAAACCAAGAAATCTTTATTCACACAAAAAGAAAACATACAAGATGAGCAACTGCCAGGCACACAGTAGGAAGCTTCCATGTCTTCTCATGATTATAAGAAAGCCTTAGCTGAGGTTCTCCTGGAGTTTCCAAGAAATTCAGTCACCCAAGAGTTCTGCAGAGTGCTTATTCACCAGACAGATGATTTTTAGAATGAGAACAGTACATTCTTCTCTGACACACACACTTTGTTCACCTTAAGAGGAAGGTAAGTGCCAAACCCCAACCCCCCCCAAAGAAAACCCCATTCATAATTTCTGAAAATGGTCTGGAAGCTCCTGTTAGTGCATAATGTTGATGGACTGTTGATGAGGACAGACTATCCCCAGAACCTAACTGTGGTGCTTAAACATTCTCAGGTGACCTAAGCAGCTCATCTTGACCCCAAGGAAAGAATTGGGCCACAAGGTCTCGGGAAGCTCTTAAATATTTACTCATTTCCACAATTAGTAGTTTCACACCGGAGGCACTGAACAGTGAAAAGATAAGTTTGTGCAGAGTAATCGTGACTTGCTGGTATGTGTTTGTGTTCAGTTACTTGGCTGTATTGTTCATCTGCTCTGTATTTCTCTGCACAGATGGAGAAAAATAAAAATCACTTTTGAGAGTTGCAGAAGCCAACAAAGTAACTTCACCCTGCGGGGTTCTAGAGGTTCTTAATTTAAACTATGAATCACTTGCCAAACCTAGAGAGAGACTTCTAAAGCGCCTTCCGTTGGGGGTGATTCTGTCTTTTCTTCTGCACTATATATTTCCGACATTTGGAACAAGTTAAAGCACTTGAATAGCTGACAGTAATCTTCTCACTTAACTGTGGTTGATCTGCCTATTATTCAGCTGCCCTATAGAAAGTACATGACTCTTTGTTCTTGCCCTCCTCCATTTGCAATGGCAGACCCCCAGGAAAGTGATGTCATCCGGTATTTGTACAAATCAGCTCAAAACAATCCATCGAGTTTGTTTGTTGCTGTTCCCTTGGAATGGAGAGAGGGTGAATCAGAGGATGTTCTTTGTTGAGGGCAGTAAATATCTGAGGCCACTGCAATATGAGTAAAATTCAAATATCTGTGTAGCATCCATGCAGGCATTGATCATGGAGAGGAATATGTACGGTAGTTTTCATTTGTGAACTGGATTAAAATTCTTATTAATTTACTGAAGATAATTCTGAATTTGAATGCTGGACATATATGGTGATTGGAACCAGGGTGTGTTTGGGGAGATTTGTATGTTGCAAATTGTTGATGGACAGCCCAGCGTGCAACATGATCTCCCTCTTGGCTGTGTGCTTCGGAGCACCTGCCCTCCCTCCCTATATTTTAGGCCTCTGTGTTGACCTTGCTATGCCTGTCATGGAGTCGTCTGCTGTTGGGGCAGGGGCCTGGTAGGAATTTTTCCATGTGGCTGATTGGCTGGTGCCACCTGGTTTTCACCTACTGCATAGCAAATAGTCACAACTTTTAAGGTTGGCGGTTAGGCATTGGTTATTATGTTGGTTGGAGGAGGGGTTATGATTGACTGTGTCTGCCCCTCCTATTGATACTGGTGTAAGGGGAATTCCGTTAAAGGAATCCAGGGACCCGAAACGCCGGTCAGGGGCCAGGGCCTTGCAAGAGCCCTTGGATCCTGTGGGGAGAGGGGAGAGTCATGTCATCCGGCTCCCTTTATATCTCCAGAGTGTTTTCCCCTTATTGACGGTCATCAGTTCTGTCCTCTGTGGGACAGATAGTCTTAACCAATGCCTAAGCAACCACTCACATTATTTGTATTTTAATAAAGTTGTGGCCAAAATCATGCCAAAAACCAACACAAAATTCTGTCTGATGTGTGAGTTATTTGAGGGGTGGTTTTGGGGAACCTCAACACGCAACTGCATGCTAGCTGCATACACAAACAGTTGTAACCACAGTTTAGGATTTGGGCATAACACTTCACTGTGGCTAATGCATAGCTGTCAACCCTCCCTTTTTTTGCGGGAAACTCCCTTATTCCAATGCCGTTTCCCGCTGCTATCCCGGATTGTTGATATCCCTTAAATTTCCAGGATTTCAAAGGAAGCAGCTCCTCTCCCTCCCTGCCGGCCAGGGAGGCTCCTCAGCTGCATTGCTCGGCTGCCAATAAGGAGTCTGAGACCGACTGGGGGCGGAGCTTGCATGCCTTGTGCAGCCAGACCCTCACGCCCAGACAGACAGACAGCCTGCCTGCCGTCTACGCTCTCTCTCTTTCGCTCACCCGTTCACGCGCAGCCTCTGGAGCGCAGGGTGGCGAGGCTACTTGGTGCCATTGCACCGCCCTCGCGGCATCCCTTATTTTCAGATCCGAAAGGTTTGAAAAATCCCTTATTTTCAAATCCGAAAGTTGACAGCTATGGACTAATGAATAACAGAAGTGTGAGCTTCTGACCTCTTCCTTGTAGCCATACTGGAATTGGAGGGGAGGGAGGGATCCATGCGAGTCTGAGGCTCACTGAGGCTCATCCTCACCATCCAAATGCAGCCAATTTGACAGCAATAATTCAGCAGAACTTCCAATCCCTGCTGAATTCTTGGTCACGTTTCTAGCAAGCACTGTTTCAATAAAGTCTAAATCAGGCTTCCTCAAACTCGGCCCTCCAGATGTTTTGAGACTACAATTCCCTGCTAGCTAGGGACCATGGGAGTTGTAGCCCAAAAATATCTGGAGGGGCGAGTTAGAGGAAGCCTGGTCTAAATGAATCGCAATTGGATCTTCACTGAAAGATACCATCAATGGCAACAAAAACAGAGAACAAATTTCATTATCACTACCCTGCCACCTTTGCTGCCTCCCAGCCTTCAGTATTACAATTAGCACTCACACTTTACATTGTGGGTGCCCTTTGCGGGATCGCACACGGTGCTACAGTTCCCAGGGAACTTAATGGCAAACAAGGGCTAGCCTGCCTCTCAGGGTTATTATTGCAGGTTCATGCCCAGCCTCAGTAGTCAAGTTTCATTGCTGGGAGGTGGGGTCACTACCATTTATATATAGGGGGTGGAGCTGACAGTAGCCAGGCAGTTGGCTCAGGAGATTCACCCTTCCTGCCCTCCTTAGTTTAATGTTTTCTTGTTTGCAGGTCAACTTTTTCTTCCTGTTTAGTGGGTGCTGCTACAGACTTTGACTGGTTGCTGTTGAAGGACCGGGGAGAAATTTTCCTGCATTGGCAGGTTTTGTCTTCTCCGTAGCAATTCGTCACAACTTTGGCGGTTTATGGACTTGGGTATAATCCTTTTCTTCCCTATATGGGGGGGGGGTGTGACTTACCCCCCTGCGGCGTTGATTCCAGGGTCCCCTCTTAAAGGGGTTACATAAATGGGTGTCACTGAAAATACAATGAAAGGTTGTCAGTGAACTACCCTGCGTGCGGGGATATGGGCTGGGCTGCCTGCTACACTTACGTCTCGCAGAGCACCCCCATATCCCATTTACCCTGATGTGCCCCAGTTCCCCCGGTTGGGGGGCTGGGAGGGATACACGCCCAAGGCCTAAGCCAAGGTCTTCCTACATTCGGAAGTTTAATAAAGTTGTGGCCTAATTTTAATTCCATAACACGTTGTCAGAGTCTTTTAATGTATTTTAATATCTGTTGGAGGCTGCCCAGAGTGGCTGGGGGGACCCAGCCAGATGGGTGGGGTACAAATAATAAATTATTATTATTATTATTATTATTATTATTATTATTATTATTATCATTATTCATTTCTTGTGATCCCTGGGGGCTGGGGCTGTTGCAGCCTGGTCATGCAATGCAGTCAGCCCAAACAGTGAGTGAGTGAGTCTGTCCTTTCCATTCAGATGCATCATTTTGTTTTTAATAAGATCTGACTAAAGTTATATGGTATGTTTTTTCCTTCCTTGAAGGGTGCATCAGCTGTTATCGTCACTGCCGTATTGTGTTTGAACTTGTCATCGTGCGCAATACATATGTCTCCGTCAAAGCTCTTCCCATGGAATAATGATGTATAAATGTTGTTGTCATCCTCAGTTGGGATGAGGGAGGGAACGAAGGGAGGCAACACCTTTCAATAAATTCGCTGAAGACTTTGTATCAGATTTAAAAGATACATCTAATATTGGGTTCCTTGTTTCAAAGACGCTGTAATTTGACAAAATGAATTACCTGCCAGAGCTGTGTTATACTTTCATCAAGATATGTTTCATAAGAAAGAAATGGCTGAAGAAAGAAAGAAAAATCCAGGTGATAAAGTAGGATTCATTTAGCTCCTATGAATGGAAGACACATTTTCTTGGAGGTATTATTTCATTTGCCTGCTTTATTAAAACAGACTATCTGCTACCAAAAACAAAACAAAAAACACACCCTAATAGCAGTTTTTCCACAGAACACTCTTCTGGTGCATTATTACTTTCATTTATATTTTATTTGGTTCTTTTATTGAGGGGAGGCGCAAGCCAGAGGGAAAGATATAAAGCCCTATTAACTTTGTACAAGACATTGAATTGGGAAGCTGCAATTGCAATTCATATGTGGAGTCCCATTTTGGCACACATACGCCGTGTAAACATGCATTAGGGTTGAGATGGACAAACTAGTTTCTCTCCACTCTGTATCACTTTTTACATATAGAAATTATCCGAAATAGACATACGCACACGGCTTAGCACACAGATGTTGTGTGGGACAGATGTACCTGTATGTATAAAGGTAAAGGGACCCTTGACCATTAGGTACAGTCATGACCGACTCTGGGGTTGCGGCGGTCATCTCGCACTATTGGCCAAGGGAGCCGGCGTACAGCTTCCGGGTCATGTGGCCAGCATGACAAAGACGCTTCTGGCAAACCAGAGCAGCGCACGGAAACGCAGTTTACCTTCCCGCTGCAGCAGTATCTATTGATCTACTTGCACTTTGACATGCTTTCGAACTGCTAGGTGGGCAGGAGCAGGGACCGTGTAACGGGAGCTCACCCCGTCATGGGGATTCGAACCGCCGACTTTCTGATCAGCAAGCCCCCTAGGCTCTGTGGTTCAACCCACAGCGCCACCCGCGTCCCTACCTGTATGTATACACTTCCTCAATTTTGCTACACATTTAGCAGCCTAGAGTGGGACTTCCATGTTGCTTGGGTGAGGGAGGGATCCAGGACTGGCCCACTTTCCAGGAATCGTAGCATGTGTCCATGCCAGCAGGACCGGTGCTGGCAATTTTGGCGCCCTAGGCGAGGGGGTGGGCCACGTGACGTCATTGCATATGATGCACGTTGTGGAGCGGTGCCCCGCCCCCTGCCCAGCCGGGCGCCCCCCGCCGCTGCAGTTTGCTTGCTCCGCCACTGGTTGGGGCGGCAGCAGGCGGCGGCGGGGGGCAGGCTAGCCAGCACCCCCTCCATTTTGGCGCCCTCGCCGCCGCGGTTTTCGCCCCAACCTGCTTGCTCCGCCGCTGGTTGGGGCGGCACCGGGCGGCGGCGTGGGGCCGGGGGCAGGCTGGCCAGCGCCCCCTCCATTTTGGTGCCCTAGGCAATTGCCTAGTTCGCCTAAATGGACGCGCCGGCCCTATGTGAAAGCAAGGTTTATCTCTTCCCCTCAAGCATGCAATTCAGAATCTCCTCCCACGGCCCACGCCCTTCACACAATTCCATGGGTTGGAATTTGGCACATATGAGAACACATTTCTAACTGTCATAGCTGGTTTGAGTGTGTGTGTGTGTGTGTGTGTGTGTGTGTGTGTGTGTTTGTATGGATCATAGCTGCAGAGAGAAGGGATAAACCTCCCCACTCTGTGCCCCTGGAACCCCAGTGTGTAGCTTGGCACTCATATACTGTAGAAGCCATGGGTGTGAACTTGAATCAGTAGATTAATCAACTTGCGTTGGGGGGTAGCTTAAATAATTGAAGTCAGTGGGAGTCTGATAATGTGCAGCTATACAGTCCTCATTGATTAATCAGTTTTAGCTTTACTGCTTGTTTTGTCCAGTTGTCGGACTTTCAGTATTGATCTCTTCATTGCTGTTTGCTAATAGGTTATGCAGGCTATTTAATTAGTCTTCTTCTAAAGAGAAACTCAAAAAGAGTAAGATTACTCTCACACCCTTTCTAACAGATGCATTTCACAGGAAAGATACACAGATCCATCTGTCTCCCATTTATCAAAAAAACAATGTAAAGAAAAACAATGTTAAGACCAAGTATTTCCACATTGTTACTGTTATTATTATTACTATTATTTTTATCATAACCATCATAATTTAGCCATGTAACACTTGGATTAGGTTCCATAGGAGTCCATCCAAAATATATTCCTCTAAACTTTGCTATATTAAGTGAAAACAATGTCTGCTTGTTTGTTTTACTCATTTATATGCCACTATATGACCAATTTCTCAGGGTAGCTACCAACAAGAATAGAAGCAAATTAAAATTCCAAAAGATGTCAACAATACAACACAGAAGAGCAGCCTAAGGACAGGTTGCAAAAAGAAAACTAGTTAGACCTAGGGCAAATTTCTAAAAGTCTGAGAAAATGTAAATGCATTAATAATAATAATAATAATAATAATAATAATAATAATAATAATTTATTATTTATACCCCACCCATCTGGCTGGGTTTCCCCAGCCACTCTGGGTGGCTTCCAACAGAACATTAAAATACAATAATCTATTAAACATTAAAAGTCTCCCTAAACAGGGCTGCCTTCAGATGTCTTCTAAAAGTCTGATAGTTGTTGTTCTCTTTGACATCTGAAGGGAGGGTGTTCCACAGGGCGGGTGCCACTACCGAGAAGGCCCCCTGCCTGGTTCCCAGTAACTTTGCTTTGGGTAATTCACCCATGTTGAACTAAGATTCAAATGCCAGTCCAGTTGGCTTTTATCAGAGGAGGGAGAAAGAGTGTCATATTGCCCTGTGCTTCAGGCAGCAAAATGTCTTGAGCCAGCGCTGCAAACTGAGAACAACCTGGGTGCTAGTGAGGAGGACATTTGGTAGTTAGAGTGTCAGCACCAAGAAGGCTTTTTCTCCAGGAGCCACTTGCTCACCCAAATGTGGCATCTAGAGAAGAGCTTCCTAAAGTCTGGGTAGGATGCTACATTGTCTGATCTGTGAGGGGAGAGACTTCACCAGGCAAGGCCTCCTTCCAACTGCCTTGCTCCACCCTCTAGTCTTTGCTTCTCAATTTGTATTGTATTATTTTATGTACTGTGGCTTGACGTTGTTTTATTGATTATAGTTTAGAAATTATTTATTGTAAGTATTGAGTGGATTTCTGTTTAACTTTTATATGTTATTATTATTTAATACTATTCTAATGATTGTTGAATGTTACTTTTTTGATGTAGGTTGCCTATTTTAAAGTTATGTTTTATTACATTGTATTGCATTAGATTGTTATAAGATGTACATTTTTTGTTTCTTCAGCTTGTAAACCACCTTGAGCATTGTAAGATAGAAAGACAGTATACAAATTAAAAATGATGTTGATGATGATTTGCAGCAACTATGGCATCCAAGCTGTTGCCGATATGAGTGATTTGATCTTTCACAGTGCCTAGAAGCATTGCACGGTTCATTCACCAGACCAGACTGCAAAATACACCAGACTCCTCAGAAAAGCTCCCCTGAGTGGGGAACAGACAAGAGTGGTAGATAAGAATTGCTTCTTCCCCATCATCATGGGCATAGAGAATGCTTGATAATGATTTCTCATCTCTGTTTGGTTAGAGTTGCGACAAATCATTCTGCACCTGCATTGTAGACATCTCCCAGTCTTGACTCCATCTTTCCTCTGTGCTAAGAAGATGAACGTGTTCTGCTCATCAGGAGAAAGCATCCGGAGGTAGATCCTATCAAACACCTTTCACATTCCACAGAGCAACCAGGGTTGCAACAGGAGCACAAACCACAGCAGTGAGAAAATTATAAAGTCTGAAAACATCAAAGTTACTTCCTGGTACCATCTGTTCTTCATGGTCCTCTAAACAGTAAACACCCAGAGATGAATGATGACCATTTCAATTATATTTCAAGTGTAACAGTAAAGTGGTTTGCAGTTACAGGCATATCATGTCGGTATGCAGTTGACTGTTGTTGAGCTTGATTCAGATCTTGAGCTGGGACTTTGTTTTTAAAGTCGTTTATGCTGCATAGCTCAAACACCTGAATGAACCCTCATCAAGCCTACTGAGATCAAAGTAAAGCCTTTGTTCCAAATTCATTCAGGAGATCAAAATTGCAGCAGGAGGATATCCCAAAACATAGGATATATATAGTTTTTAATATCTTAAAATGAAAGGTAGGCCTACTGTTCTTATAGACATCTGGGAGTTGAAAGCTGTGTTCTGCTTCTCTGTTGATCTGCAGGTTTTTTACAGTGTGCTGGTTTTTAGTATTGTGGGGTTGCAGACCCCCCCCCAGGTGCCCCATTTTCCAGGGACAGTCCCAATTTTACAGAAGTCGTTCTGATTTAATCCTGGAATGTCCTGCTTTTCCTTAGGACTGGACGTTCCTATTTTCATTGGATAAATGTTGGCTGCTATGATAGGGCATCCCTAATTTCATCAAAGAAATGACAGAGGTTGCAATCTTTAGAAGACATCTGAAGGCAGCCCTGTATAGGGAAGTTTTGAAATGTTTAATGTTTTATTATGTTTTCATGTATGTTGGAAACTGCCCAGAATTGCAGGGAAAACCCGGCCAGATGGGTGGGGTTGTATTAATTATTATTATTATTATTATTATTATTATTTATTTATTATTTATTATTTGTACCCCGCCCATCTGGCTGGGTCCCCCCAGCCACTCTGGGCAGCCTCCAACAGATATTAAAATACACTAAAACATCACAGGTTAAAAACTTCCCTAAAGAGGGTTGCATTGAGGTATTTTCTGAATGTCAGGTGTTTATCTCTTTGACCTCCGCTGGGTGGGCACCACTACCGAGAAGGCCCTCTGCCTGGTTCCCTGTAGCTTTGCTTCTCGCAGTGAGGGAACTGCCAGAAGGCCCTCGGTGCTGGATCTCAGTGTCCGGGCTAAATGATGGGGGTGGAGACGCTCCTTCAGGTATACAGGGCCAAGGCCGTTTAGGGCTTTAAAGGTCAGCACCAACACTTTGAATTGTGCTCGGAAACGTACTGGGAGCCAATGTAGTTCTCTCAGGACCGGTGTTATGTGGTCCCGGCGGCCACTCCCAGTCACCAGTCTAGCTGCCGCATTCTGGATTAATTGTAGTTTCTGGGTCACCTTCAAAGGTAGCCCCACGTAGAGCGCATTGCAGTAGTCCAAGGGGGAGATAACTAGAGCATGCACCACTCTGGCGAGACAGTCTGCGGGCAGGTAGGGTCTCAGCCTGCGTACCAGATGGAGCTGGTAGACATCCGCCCTGGACACAGAATTAACCTGCACCTCCATGGACAGCTGTGAGTCCAAAATGACTCCCAGGCTGCGCACCTGGTCCTTCAGGGGCACAGTTACCCCATTCAGGACCAGGGAGTCCCCCACACCCGCTCGCACCATGTCCTCCAAAAACAGTACTTCTGTCTTGTCAGGATTCAACCTCAATCTGTTAGCCGCCTGTAGTGTATAGGACATCACTACAGGTATCCATTCCGGAGCTTTGGTAGGAACCCTAGGTTTCCACAACCGGATGTGCCTGTTCTGCACATACGCGTGGCGCGTAGAGCGCTTCTGCGCATGCGCGAGCGGCGAGACCCAGAAAAATACTTCCAGGTTTGCTGCTTTCGCAACCCGAAGTTTACGTTACCCGAGGGTAACGTAAGCCGAGGTTCTACTGCATTTTCATCAGAGAAATGTTGGAGGGTATTGGGGTTTGAGCAGTTTTTTTAAATTGTATTTTTGGTAGGCTGACTTCAGTAATAGTAAATGTGGGTATAAATAAACAAATACCATGGATTGTATCCAGAAGTGCTTCCTGTTTAGGGAAATACCTTTGATGGAGCAGAGATTCTTCTGAATGGAAGGGAGATAGATAATTTTCCTAAATCTGCTCTAGAGCGTATGGGGACCATCCAGAACAGTATGGGATATTGGAAAGTGAATCAGGGAAAAAAACTGTTTTTCTTCTTCTGTTTGCATGATTCTCTTCTGGACTGAAGATCCTTCTGGGTATGACAAGGAACAGTTGAATCCAGTGCTGCAGATATACCTATAAATCACAGGGGGGAAATATTTACTGTGGGGTGATGGGAGCAATGAAAGACGACAGGGACAAGTCTAGGATGCTGATCTGGAAGAACCCAATTAGTTCCACTTGTCTCATCAAATAGTACTTTCATGCTTATCAGATTTTTAAAAGGCCCTTTTTCTTCCTCCTTGTTCAGTTACTGCAAATTAATAGCAACACTGCCGAATCTAAGCAACTGTTGTTGCATTAAGGTATTCCAAATGGGTACAAATGTCTACTGATGGTATAGAGTTACACTTTAAATGAATAGCAAGGGTAATTTCACTCCATTGTAAAATGATTTTAATTTTAATTTTACTGTATTACTGAACCAAAAAGAGACTAATTTTGTATCTAATTTAGCAGAGCTGAGTCGTAGCTATTGTTTTTAATGGTATCATTGTGTTTTGCCGGTAGAAAATGCAGAAAGCAAGAACATTTTAATATGTGAAATTATAACAAGGCCATTCATTCTTCTGATGGTAGCTGTAAATGGAAGAGAAAGTCAAAGGAGAGAGAGAGAGAGAGAAATGGAAAATGCAGTCTTTAAATATGGATACCCCCAACAAAAAAGCTATGCCACTACAAAAATCAATATTAATTTAGAGTGTAAGTATTATCCTTTTATGTACTGTGCTCTCGGGGCACAACTTACTTGTTTAATTACTTGTAGTTTGGGGAGGCAGAGGTTGTTCAAAAAAGTGGGTAGTGGGCAATGGACAGATGGCCATAGAACAGTGTGGTGGTATCATGTGCAAATTTTATTCCCCAGGAAAGGAAAATAAAGTTTGTGTGTGCCTCTCTTCCCAACCAAGGTTTGCCAATCCCCACTAGCAGGTAACAAGGTTATTTATAACCATGGCAATATCCATGTACATTGGCTATCAAATGAGAAGATTTGGTGCAGGATGCATGCAACAAAAATGAAAAGATTGGACTGAATTTTATATCTAAGTGTTGAATTAATAAATCAACTCATATACCAAAGAGCATCGAGGTGGCAAGTTAAACCATCCAGGCTTACCTTCCATACCAACAAAGCTGAAAAGATATTCATTGGCTTCACATATTGTGCTCACTTAGAATACAATTTTCTCTCTTTTTTTGAATAATTTTTTTTATTATTACAGATTTTTGCATACAGTCTTTTAAGCAACATTCAACATTCATATATTATACATTTTCCTGACTTCCACCAACCCTTCTCGAGATTTTCACTTTTCTTAACTTCTTTTTGTATTTCATACTTCATTATTACTTTAGATAATCAACATCCAATATTACTTTCTAATATTATTTCTGTAATATTTCTTAAAATCAACCTCACAAAACTTCCTGTAAGTCTATTAGTGTGATTTGTTGTTTACAGTTGTCTTTCAAATATGCCTCAAATTTAGTCCTATCTTTTAGAAATTCCTGGTCATCTTATCCAGTTCTGCATAGTCCATTAACTTTATCTGCCATTCTTCTTTTGTCGGTAATTCTTCTTGCTTCCATCTTTGTGCCATTAACATTCTTGCTGCCGTTGTTGCGTATAAAAATAACTTTTTATCTTGTCTTTTAATGTCATTTCCTACAATTCCTAACTAGAATACAATTTTCATCAGGACCACACTATGGCGACGGCGGCACTGGCGGCGGCTGGGTAATTAAGCGAGCGGCAGTACCTCTGGTGGGGGAAATGTCATGCTCCTTCTGGGGTGGTTAGTCCATCTTTGGTCCCCACCCTGTACTCAACTGTCATCTGTGGCTCCTAGAAACTGTCTGCATGTGACAGTAGCCACATCCCAGGAACGTCTTTGACTGGCCAGCTGTCAGGGGCTGGGCAGAGGAGGAGGAGTGGTGGAGACCGCCTCCCCATCCTGACCCTTCCAGGGAGGAGGAAGAGGAAGACAGTATATATTTACAACAGGGGTTTGTGGGAGGTCACAGCTCAGAGGCAGATGAAGGGGAAAGTTGGGAAATCATGGGAGAGCCAGAGCAACACCCGGCTGACACATTGTCATTAGAAAGCATTCCAGACCCTCCATCTCCCAGAACCCGGCGAGCCTTAAAAGTAGGAGAGCAAAAGTAAGAGGAAAGAAGGCCTCAAGGTTCTAGAAGATTTTTGGGAATGGACTGCCGAGAAAAAGGGGGTGGGTTGAAAAGGTTTAATTTAACAGGACTTTTGTCTTTCTGAATTACTGGACTAAAAGGAATGGATATGGTTATCGGCTTAAATGATTGCATATTTCAAGTAGGAGTATATAGGGGAAAGTAAGCTAAAAATCCCGAGACCAGAGGGAGGTAAGGGTCTAAGAAATTTATATTAAAGTTGGGAATTAGGTTAAAATAAGGGAAGAGGATAGGATCGTAAGGAAAAAACAGAAGTATTAAACAATAGATGCTGAGGTTGGAAAAAGATTTGTTGTAAGTAAATGGATTTAGGTAATTTTATGATGTTTTTTAAATTTAGATGTATGTAACTGGTAAAAAAGAATGACAATGAATCCAATAGAGGGGGGCTTGAGGAAGTCAATCAAAAGATGAAATAGAGGAAGGTAAGATTGCCTGGCACACAGAATTGTGCCAGACCCAAGCAATGAAATTAAAAATGTATGTAAGGTTAAACGTACTATGATTTGCCATCCCTGTGAGAGAGGGGTATGATTGTTGCTTTTCCTGGTGAGAGGGGGGAAGTATGAAAAGTTTAACCGATACGTTATCTGCTTATTTTTTTTAAAAAACCAATCAAATTTTTGAAAAAAAAAAGTAGGAGAGCAAAGAGCTCAAAGACAGAGGGCACGTAGCAGTACCTGTAGAGGAAGTGATGATGATGACGAATGAGGAAGTGGGAGAGACAGGGGGTGGAGATTCACTCGGAACAACGCCATTATGCAAGAGGCTGGGTTCTATAGCCTCTCTCTGTAAAGACTGAAATAAAAAAAGGATGGTAAGAAACTTTTCCTTGTCTTTATACTTTCCTGGGCAACCAGCCGGGAGCCGCCGACAGTATCCTGACACCAGTTGACCCAGGTGAGGATAGCCGATGGGTCTCAAATCTTTGGTGAGTTAGAGATTTCCTCTGCATGTCAAGACAGGTTCTGATGGGTTGAGCGGATGAGACCAATAGTGGATCCAATAAGGGCTTTTTTAAAGCTGGAACTCACTGGAACTCAGTTCCGGAACCTCTCAGGTGGGTGCCATTGTGATTATAAGAGAACAAGGGAGCCATTCATGGTGAGTTCCAGCACCTCTTTTTCTATAAAAATAGCACTGGGTCCAATGGTCAAGAAACAATTTCTGCACATGCTGCGGAGGGAAGTGAGGGGCAGATGGGGTTTGTAGACCTGGGAAGGTAGCCTATCTAGGTCAAGTAAAACTCTGATCCTAAACCTCTGCTACCTTGTGGGATATATCTGGGAGAGGAAAAGGCTAAGGATTAAATAATTCCAAAGTGGAATCCATAAGACAGTTGGATGGTTCCTTGTACCCCTGCTTCCTGCAACTCCTGTAGCCAAGCTGGTGCCAAACATATTGCACAGCTTTCCTTTGGACTACAACAGTGAGGTTGAGAAGGATGTACAAACTTTGGTTCTCAAATTTAATCTGTTCTGGAAGTCTGTCCCAAAATCAAAGCATTCCAAAACCAAAGCGCGCTTTCCCATAGAAAGTAATGCAAAACAGATTAGTCCATTCCAGACTTTTAAAAACAACCCCTGAAACAGCAATTTAACATTAATTTCACTATCTAACGAGACCATTGATCCATAAAATGAAAGCAATAATCAATGTATTGTACTATAAAATAAATAAGACAGTATTGTAGTAGATGATAAAAAAAAAAAAATCTTACCTGCACCAATGATAGTCATTGTTTGGATGGGGGGCTTTTATCCATTTCCGCAGTCACACAATCAATCAATCAATCAGTAGCTGAACTGGGTTGCACACAGTCACAAAAACAAATTAACCGAAAAAGCCTCAAAAACAAAAACGCAAAATAAATAGCGAAAACCAAAGTGCCAAACTTAATCCACTCCGGAAGTCCGTTTGACTTCCAAAATGTTCGAACACCAAGGCGCAACTTCTGATTGGTGCAGGCGCCCCAGAAACAATAGCCGACAGCCGCATCGGTTGTTCAAAAACCGGAACACTTACTTCCAGGTTTTGAGCATTTGGGAACCAAGGTGTTTGAGTACCAAGGCGTTTGAGAACCAAGGTACCACTGTATTATTGTCTGGGCAGCCCAAGACCTCCAGACACACTGCCCAGGTTTGCACCCTGGGGATGTGACTCTAGTCTTGCTAACATAGCGGTTTGGCTTCACTCCCAGAGGAGCACTCCATTGTTTCTTGAGACAGACAGGTGCCAATAACAACAACGTCATGAGGGAAATTGGTACATCATATTTTCCCTTGTGTCACTGTTCCAGTCTTGAACAGTTACCTTGTGCAGTTGTTGTTTAAAAATAAAAAGGAAATCTGATATGTTAAGTGTACCTGATGCATTTGGTTCAGCACTGTGATCAGCATGCTGAGTACATATCAGAAGGGTGCTAATCGAGCTGAGGAAGAATCAGGCAGCTGGTCATCTGAACAAAACACATGTTCTCTCCTGAACTCCTTTTGACCTGACTTCACCTCATCTTCCTCTCCTTTTGTTCTTTCCAACTGTGTCAAATGTAAGCTCCTCAAGTCAGGAACCTGTTTAATTTGTGAGACCGTTTCCAGAAAGAGGGTTCTTAAAACTACCCAGCAGCAATGATCAAATATGTTATTTTTGGTTTGCTCTCATTTTCCCAATAGTAAATTCAGTTCTTGACAGCTCCACATCACTTCACAATTCTTTTAAACAAATCCTCATGAAAATCCATCAGCATGGTATAAATATTTGCGTACAAAATTTTCCCCAATGTACACATTTTTTGCAAAGCAATTTTCACCAACACAATGCATTTGGTATGGTTTTTAAAAATCAGCACATGTATTTCTGTCCACACTTTACCCGATATATGCATTTTGAGCACATTCCTTGGCTGAAAAACTGCACTACAATTTTTAAAGAAATGCACATTTTGAAGAATGGCCTTTTCTGTTAGCAAACTAGAATTAGTGCAGGGTTTCCCAAACGTGGGTCTCCTGCTGTTTTCGGACTACAATTCCCACCATCCCCAACCAGTGGTCCTGATAGCTAGGAATGATGGGAGTTGTAGTCCCAAAACAGCTGGAGACCCAAGTTTGGGAAACAATGAATTAGTGAAACTCAGTTCACTAGGTGCAAGGAGATTTGACAACTTCATAACACAATGCTACATATTTACTCAGAGGTTGTCATAATAACAGAAAAAGAGGCAATGGTCCATCTAGTCCAGCATCCTGTTCTTGCTGCCTATGGGATGCCTGAGTACCTTTTGAGTCCCACTAAGCCCACTAGTTGCAGTCTTAGGCTGCAATACTGACGCTTCATTACCTAAGAGTAAGCCCCATTAAAATCAACCGAATTTTCTTCTGCGAATACATGATTCAGATTGCGCTGTAAGGCTCTGTTCCTATGCTCACTTTCATTGGAATAAGCCTGATGCAACATAGTGGCATAAATATTGTAAGTTAGCATTTATGCTAAATTTGCATTGTATGGAAATGTATTGTCTCTCTTGATAATGTAGATATTTGGGGGGGGGAATGAAATTACTCTGCAATTACCCAGGCATTTTGCTCTCTCCCACATAAGTAAAAGCTGCTAGCAACAGACTCACACCTTCCTCACTTGAGAAAGCCGGAAAGAGATATGGGGAGAGAGGGGGTGGCGATGGGAGGGGGATTTCAGACAGGAAAGAGATGCAGGATGAGAATTATGTACACAGCAGATGACAGCATGAATCAGGAATTTAGAGAGCTTGGAGCTCAACATTATAATATCTTTTTGTCTTGTAACTTTATAATGTCTTTCTGTCTTGTAGGTTTTATCTTTTTGTATATGCAAAAACAATTCATCAAAGAACAATAAAAATGCAAAGAGGGGGAACGGTTCACAGCTTATATCTGCTCTCTGTGTAATTACAGGAACACATTTGTAAACCGAATAGGTCTATTAAAGCTGTACGGACTCAGTACAATCCTGCATAACCGAGCTTTTAGAATTGGCATTGCAATATTAAAATATGGGGGGGGGACACAAAAACCCACCGTAAATAGAGACTACAGAATGGAGAAAGAGGAGGCTGGCAGAGAATAAAAAGACCTGGAATGTGATCAGTCAGACTAGAGGTCAGCAGGGAAATGTAGCCAATCACAGCTCAGCTCCCTGATGAATTTAGTTGCAGGATAGCCATGTTTGTAGATTCATCTTTTTTTCACATTCACTCACCAGATGCATGCTTAAAACATCAATGGGACATGGGTGGCGCTGTGGTCTGATCCACTGAGCCTGTTGGGCTTGCCGATCAGAAGGTTGACGGTGCGAATCTGCCCCCATTGCTGTGTCCCAGCTCCTGCCAACATATCAGTTTGAAAGCACGCCAGTGCAAGTAAATAAATAGGTACCGCTGTGGCGGGAAGGTTAAACAACATTTCCATGCGCTCTGGTTTCCGTCACGGTGTCCCGTTGCACCAGAAGCAGTTTAGTCATGCTGGCCACATTACCCGGAAAGCTGTCTGTGGACAAACGCCGGCTCCCTTGGCTTGAAAGCGAGATGAGCGCCGCAACCCCATAGGGCTTAACCATCCAAGGGTCCTTTACCTTTACCCTTTTTAAAACATCACATATGCCCAGCTTAGCAGTGCAATTTGTGAAGTGGCCCATAGCAAGGTATTATTTGGCAATGGTGAGAAGGAGCATTGAACCAGAAATGGTGCCTCTCTTGGGCACCCTTCTAGACTGGTGGCTATTCAGATGAAGTAATGTGATTTACCCTGGTCCTGTGGGGTTGGATTCACGTGCTGCACTGCAGCATCTAAAATGGAAAGGAAAGCTATGTGAGATGGGTGAATGAAGTGGTAAAGAATGTAGGAAGAGCTCCAGTGGATCAGGAGAAAGGCCCATCTAGTCCGACATCTTGTCCTCACAGAGGCCAACCAGAGGACTATGGGAAGCCCACAAGCAGGACATGACTCCAAGGGTGCTCACCCTACTCATGTTCCCTAGCAACTGGTGTTCAGAAGTATACCACCTCCAACTATGGAGGTAGAATACATCTGTTAGGGAGGGTTAATCAAACTTGTGTCTCCATCTGCTTTTGAACTACATTTCCCATAATCCCTGGTCACTGGCCCTGCTAGCTGGGGGTGGTGGGAGTTGTAGTCCCAAAGCAGCTGGAGGGCCGAGTTTGGGAAACTCGGCACGAGGTAAGATTAATTAGTAGCTACTACTCCCACACCAGGACCATAGCTCCTTAAATCTAATGACACCTGCATATTCATTCATTCATTCATTCATTCAGCCTTTATTGACATAATTTAGACAATAAAAATAAAACATCTAAGGAACAATGGTAATCCGGACATATTAAACATATAAAACATATAAAAGACTCAGCAGTAGTTTAAAATAAATTAAGTAGTTTTAAATTTGCCTTTAAAAATCTCGACTAAGTATCCTGAAACAATCCCAGTAGTTTCTGGTATATCATCTCTCAACAGATATTGGATTTCTGGGTATGGGTATGCCCTGGATTACAAATTCTTTGCAGACACTGGCATACAAAGTAGCCATGCCATTTCCACAACACTACCGTGGCAGGGAAATATTGACTCCCAATTTTAGGACTGATATTTCCAACCATGCTTATTTTATTAATTAAATTTATATACCGCTCTTCATCCGAGGATGCTTAGGGAGGAATTAAATGTTGCACTCTCATGATTGTTCCGTCAGCACAAGCATTTCAGCTTTCCATATGAAACAACCCCCCTCTTCTCCCCATGTGCTATTTTGGGGTTCTCCCAACCTTTCAGAGTGAATTTAGGTGGGGAGTGTAGGGGGAGGAGAGGGGAGAAAGACCCATTTTGCTAGTGGGAACCCTTGTGCTTGATACCACACTGGGCTGGTTGAGTCCAGCCCTTAATATTTGGTTGATCCAGTCTAATCGAACCACCTGTGTTGCTTCAGGGTGTGAGAAAGTTAAAACATCTGGCTCCAAAGTAATAGTGAATACACTGTTTTCAGGCCCCTGCAAACGTAGCTGGAATTGTGCCAATCAGCTGTTTAGCAATGGGAATGGTGGAGACTGAATCCAGCCATTGGGAACAGCTAATTGGTGCAACTCCAATTTCTTGTACAAAGTTATGCATGCATGATTAGTGGATTAGACAAAAGAAATTGCATCAGTAGCCCCATAGTTCTCTCCCACTGAAAGTTACAGAGCTTAAATGTCTTTAACTTTGTCTGAATCATGACTGCTGTTTGTGAACTTGATACACAAAGGACTGGCACACTCTTATATATGCTTGTGGTGTTCTCTTACTTTGGAACTGGTTTTCATGGTCGCTGTTAGTTGTTCTATGAAAAGCTGTCCTGATCACGGAGATAACGCCACATGTCTCAGCAGATTGTTTTGCATGAATATGTTTGGGCAGATAGGTATGAATATGCATGCCTGCTATAATTAAATCTCAAGGAAATAGGGAAGTCTACATAAACTGAAACTCTAGGTCAAATATTATTTTAATCACATTAAACACTTTCAGACACCGATTTAAGTTTAATTACAAGTGCTGCCTGAAACAATATTATTAACACAAGTTGCTTTCCATCGTTTGCATATCTTGACCCCAAGTAATAATGGGAAGTTGTCACTAGAATGTAACAGTGCTAATTATATTAATTAGTTTATATGGAATGGCTCAAGGAAAACAGCACATTTCTGGCAAGGTAATCCCAGATCAAACCAATCCTCTAAGGATGTAATTCATTGCATTTATAAATTGGAAGGTGAATTCTGGTTTGCAGCCCAGTTGTATGTGTTTTTATCAAGAAGCGAGCTCTACCTGAGTTCAAAAGGGCTTCCCAATTGAGTGTGTACAGAATTTCTGCCATGTATGTTTGCTAATAGCAGAAGATCCAGCTAAGTCACTGTAACCCTGTAGAGTTGGTCAATCAGAGCAAAAGGTCCCTATGACCACAACCTTAAAGAAGACTCCAGAAAGCATAACTGCTGGAGAATGTTCATTGATTCAACTATAACAAAAGGGAGGACCTGCAAACAACCAAATAAACATAATTAGCCAAATCCAAGTATACTCTAGTCAAGGAAGTTTCCTTGGGTGTGTTTCCAGGCTGCACCTATGGCCATAGCTGTCAACCTTCCCTTTGTTGGCGGGAAATTGCCTTATTCCAGTGCCGTTTTGCGCTGTTTCCCTTTTTTGGCAGGAGATTCGCTTATTCCAGCACCGTTTCCCGCTGCTATCCCGGATTGTTAGATATCCCGTAAATTTCCTGGATTTCAAAGGAAGCAGCTCCTCTCCCTCCCTGCCGGCCAGAGAGGCTCCTCAGCTGCGTTGCTCGGCTGCGTTGCTCACCAATAGTTACAGAGAATAGGATATCATTAGACAATAGCACTGTTTGTGCTTTGCTTGCATGTAAAATCAACCACTCTGGCCCAGCCCACAAATACACTCCTTCCAAAAGAGTGTTAAAGGATGCAAAGTCTGCAACACGTTTGTATAATAAGTCATTAATGGATGCCAGAGAGCCAAAAGAGTGAACCTGATCAATCCCCCCATGAAGAATTGACGCTTTTGAATTGTGGTGCTGGAGTCCCGTGGACTGCAAGAAGATCAAACCGATCCATTCTGAAGGACATCGGCTCTGGCTGCTCACCGGAAGGACAGATCCTGAAGCATTGCATGAGAAGAGAAGACTCCCTGGAAGAGAGACCCTGAGGTGGGGAAAGATGATGGTGTGTAGCCTGGTGTAAATTAATTTGTAGCCTGGGGGGATTACCGTGGCGTGGACTGTCCCCGAGAACCATAGACTGTCCCCGGGACAGGTGAGGCTGCTGATCCCTTATTTTCAAATCCAAAAGTTGACAGCTATGCCTATGGCCCCACAGCAAAAGGATTGGGAGCAATTCTTCGTCTTTGCTTTGAAAACCTTGGGTATGTGAACCCGACAAGTTCATGGTGGCCCTGCTAGGTATGCATTCACTGGCCGAGCTTGAAGAGCAACCAAAAGGACCCAAAGCAGTGTAAGGTGACAAAGAACAAAGATGGGGAACCCTTAACACTCCAGGCGTTGTGTGACTCCAACTCCCATCAGCCCCAGCCAGCATCGACAGTGGTCAGGAATGATGGAAGTTGTAAGTCCAACAACACTTGGAGGGCCAAAAGTTCCCCACGCCTGCTCTATTTTTGTGTGCTAATGTTGGGGACATGCAACTGTGTGGCCGGAATAATACAGAGAGAAGCAAAATGGCTGCCTGCTGTTTTCCAGCTGCTCTTCTCATTTGTGTGCTCCCATAAAGCCATAAGTTGGCTTATTGTGTTGCGCCACCTGGGCCAGTATTAATTCTAACGTCATTCTCAAGTTCCTTCAGCTTCTGTCCTTTCAGAAGAAACGCCTGGTAGCCTCTTATAATTCCAATGTCAAAGTTGGTAATTCAGAAGGCAACATGTCTCTTCCACTTCCAATAATGTTGCTCATATGTGTGAATGTTCCCTGTCTTGTTCTCTTCTCTGTAGTCATAGTGAAGCAGTTATCACTGGTTGTAGAAAGCAAAAAAGAAATCACATATCGTTGTATAATATTAATATTAATAATACAGATAACTACAATACATATATAAGAGAACTACAATATCTTGTAATCAATTTTAGGCACTTATCAACATCTGCTTTCATGAAAATTTGGGAATAACCTATACGTTTAAATGACAGAAAAATTTAAAAAATGTTAAAAAGTAGGAACTTTTCACATAGATATTTACCAAGCAAGACCTAAATATTTACAAGTAACCAAAATATCTTTCAAATTACCTAATCATACCACAACTTTTTAACACCCCTCAAATCAGGATTTTTAAAGATGAAAAATTCAACATGCCCTATTCCAATGATTCACCATTCTAGAGCTCTACAGTTTGCCCTTTCAAAGTATTGTTTAGTACAGCTAATAATATGGTTTATTAAAAGATTAATATGCATTACTCTCTTTTTATCAAGGAAAAATGTTTGCATAATGAATTCCATTAAGCAGAGCTGACATGAATTTATTTTCCTTAGTCCTAACAAAAAAGAGAAAGAACCAAAAACCAAAAAAACATATTTGCCATTCAAATCTAGCTCACGCAAATTTATTAAAATGTAATCTGGTTAAAACGTTTTATGTATAATTTCAAAGGCAAGTGGGGGAGATCACTACTAATGTTTCTCAAACTATGAATTATGAGTAGGTTTCTGATGGTCCTAGAATGGGGAAAAGACCCTATTATATAGGCAACATGGGTTCTTGCATTCTGGGTTGTTTTAAATTTCTTTCAAATAATAATAATAATAAATGTTCAAAAAAACCAAGCCATTGAATGGTTAAGCTTGTGAATATATAATAGTATCCACAATGGGCATAAGCCTCATATGAAGACATACAAAAAGATGGTATATGAAAAACTAGGCTGCCATAAGTCTGGGGTTTTCTGGACATATGTGGGATTTTGACCTGGAAAATTGCATCCGGGAGGAATTTCCAGTTCGCGGCAAAATGTATGGGAAAACTTGGATGTATAGCAACACCACTTTTTTTTTTTTTTAAGGCTCTGAAAGTGGCAAAAATAAGCTCCAAAAGAAGGTGAATTTGCCCAAAGAGTTCAGTGCTTGTGTCGGGTGGTGGCAAGCTGAGGCGAGAGGAGGTGCGCAGGGGATCGACGTCTCGTACAGAAGGAGCTCTGGGGCGCTGGAAGGTGAGAATAAATAGGTATGTGTCTGGTCAAGCAGTGAAAAATGCCCCCCCGCAAAAAAACTGACCCATAGCTTCCCCGGGCTGAGAGAGAGAGAAGGTGCCCAGGGCTGCAGCTCAACTTTTGCACTTGCCTCTTAGAGGCAGTGGCTGGGGCACCCCACGCTCCCACGCTGCAGGGGAACCGAGGGGCAGGAGGCTCACGAGCAGGATGTCGAGGAGAGAAGAAAAGAAAGTAGTGTGAGGAAAGGTAAGCAGAGGCAGCTCTGTCGAGTTGACAGGGGCTGAAGGAGGTGAGCCCAGCGGCGGAGCAAGGCGGTCGGGCACCTGGGGTGGAGCATGTGCCCTGCGCCCAGAGGTGGGGCCAGCCACTCGTGGGGCCGGGCCAACCACCCACAGGGCGGGGCAAGTCAGGGCAGGACGCTCCATAGGGCCTCCAAGGAGTCTGCCTGCCGCCTCCCACTCAGTCGCCTTACAGCAGAGGGGGAGGCGGCGGGCGGACCGTTTGGGGCAGCATGGAGCCTGCGGGTGCCCAAGCCACCATGTCACTCCCAGGAGAGACGCGTGGTTCAGGCGTGCTGCAGGCCCCGTGGTGAATGCCACCCGGCATTTTGTCACCCCCTCCAGTGGTGACATCCGGGGCGAGCCGCCCCCACCGCACCCCTTTCCTCTGCCCCTGGGCGAGCCAGTCACCAGTGCGCCCAGATTTTCACTTTTTTAAATATTGCAACCCAATGAAAAACTACTGTGTTTGACAGTGCATACACTTCTGCTGCATTAAGGCACAATACATGTTCAGTCTTGTATTAAGACCGTCACACCGCACATTTCCACTTGCAAAACAGCTGTACCACGAAGAAGCGACTCTGTATTTCCACACTGTTGGTCTGTATGAGTTTTGTCCCCCCCCTCCCAACGTGGAAGGCCGCACAGCAATGAATCTATTCATTTTCCATAGTGGAAAAGCATATATTAAATGCTTATTATTGTATTGATCAAGTACTGGTTATATTTCCATTTTTTTTCTATGCAAGGCTCAGGTCTCCACCACCACCCACCTCTCAAACCAAGATAATTAAAGATACAAGACCGCTTCACCCTGGCCTTTGACAGTTGATATATATATGTTTGTGTTTGTGCATCCCCTCTAGTTGTGATTGTATTTTGTTTGAAATTGTTATTAATGCTGTATTTTATAATGGTTTAACCTATCATGGAACCTTCTGATGAAGGGCATGCAATTAATCTAATAATAATAATAATAGCGGGACTATTAACTATTATAATTAAGTTTGAAGTAGCCCATACTAATCATTATTTTCATCCTTCTTTATTTTTATTCCTTACAAGAGTCTCTTTTATAATCAGACTTACAATAAGGTTTAGTTCAAACACTGCTATTTAAGCATTGGGGTGTTCAAGATCTGACCTGCAAGGGTCAAAGATCTGACCCCGTGAAGTAAAGGGCATTTTATTGGTAGGCTATTGCCATTTAACTGATTGAGCTTGAACTATTATTTAAAACCTCTCACACCACCTTTTATCAATTACTACTATTTATTATCCCATTCTTCTGCTAGAGGAAGTATGAGGACCTAAGGGAGAGTACTATATTAGCATAAGTAAGGAGACATTACAGCTTGTTGAAGTAAAAGTAGCGAAAACACAGCTAGGAAGCTCAAATCATATATATATCCGATCTCCTTCTTTGGAAATTAAACCAATGTCCAGACTTTAACATTCAAAAACTTTACTTCCAGAAATTTATAGTTCTAGATCAGGCACCCCCAAACTTGGCCCTCCAGATGTTTTGGAACTACAATTCCCATCATCCCTAGCTAACAGCACCAGTGGTCAGGGATGATGGGAATTGTAGTCCCAAAACATCTGGAGGGCCGAGTTTGGGGGTGCCTGTTCTAGATGAATTAAAACATAATATGTATAGTGCTTATCCAATCATGGGCTTAGAGTCTCTACTTCTTGCTTCCAAACAACTGTATTTTCCTCCCTTTGCAGAGCTCAGCACTTAGCCTTCTCAGCTGGGCCATGCCTTGCAGCTCCTATGAGAGATTTCCACTTTTACCTTCTCCTGAAGCTTTGCACTCCCAACACTCTATTCAACTTAGCAGTGTTCACAGTGGATTCTAAAACACAGTCAACTTGCTTTATATAAAACAGAGTCTCTTCTTCACTAGATACCTCCCATGCGGCTGATGTTAGCCAATTACATGAGAACGACTTAGCAGTGTTCACAGTGGATTCTAAAACACAGTTGTCTTTCTTCACATAAAATGGAATCCCTCCTTTACTAGATACCTTCCATGTGACCAGCGTTAGCCAATCGCATGAGAACTACTAGAGAACTCTGTAGAATTCAGCTACCAACCAATCAAACACACATTTATGAATAATTGCTAGAATTTAAATAAAAGTTCAATATATTTTACCCTAGTGGGGACACAAATGTTACCAGTCTGCTTGCCTCCTAGGTCTGCTTTCCAAGGACTGACTGTGGATGGACAACCTGAGGGTCTTGGCTCCTCCTGCTTATGGTTCTTTATCTTTAAACCATACTTTAAACCTCTAACATTTATGGGGCTTGAAGGCAAGAGCCATATCTATTTCTCCACATGCTTTTGCCCCTGTTCAGCCTGAAATGTGGCCTCTGGAAGGCTCCTCATGAGGGAATGTGGCCTTCAGGCTGAAATAAGTTTCCTACCGCTGAAATAAATCATCCCAGCTTGGCCAGATTAATCAGCCAGGAAAGTGTCTGCGTAGTCTGCTGTACTTCTCCAAGAATCCAGACAACAAATAAAAAGATATTCAAATAAAAATATATAAGTATATCACTTGTTCTATAAGATATAATGACAAAACAGTTAGGGTTTCCCCCTAAAACTCTAATGGTAGAAGTGACCTTATTAAAATTCCACTTCCTCCATAGCTTAAAAAAAATCCCACAAACTAATTACTGGTAGTAATTGGAGCAGAAATGACATTTGCAGATCATTAATATTCAACAAATTGTTTTTGAAGATGTTCTTCCAGGGTTAGTAGTCAATCTTTAGCATTTCTGTATTTCGAAGTCATCTAGGATAATAGTTTGCATTTTAATAGGACTTGTCTTTATTGAATTGACTTTATTTATAAAGTTTTAAATTGCTAATTAATTTGTGAGAATATCTGCTGTAATATTTGTAACACATGAACTGAAAGGTGAACGTAGTAGAACAGCTAGTGACTCATGCTGTGCCACTCTAAATGAGTATGAAAAATGTAATATTGCCTCGATAAGGATTTTCATTATTCTTTCTTAGAAATGTCAAAAACAGGTTTAATGTGTCACACTTTTATGCACCTGAATTCAGAAGTCAATTTATTTGACTCCACAGAGTTGAAGCATATCAAAACAATGAAGTATGGAAAATTTGTTAATTAATAAAACCCAGCTAGGGTCCTATATTAAAGGAAAGTAAACTGTTTACATTGCATAACGAAACCTCACGTTTATGTTTTTCAAATGTTTGAAATCTAGGGCACATTCGCTTAAAATCTGAAACACTTTTTACTCTTGCACTCAAAATGATGTATCTTTATTTCCTTTTCTTTATTTTAATATTTTTTATTGAATTTTGCATAAATTTCCCATACATCATTTAACATTTCTTCAAATCTTATACAACCTTTTTGGACTTCCCTCTACCACGTCTAGAGATTTCCATTTACTGAATCTAATCTTGCATTTTCATAATTCCACTGCTACTTATAAAATCATATCTAATTATCTTAATCCATAATTTTCTTCATAACATTTCATATCATCCACCTTACAAAACTTCCTGCAAACCTACAAGCGCAATTTGATGTTTACAATTGTTTTTCAAATAATTTTCACATTTTTTCTGTCCTCTAAGAATCTCTGGTCCCGTCGGTTTCGGATTTTCCCTGTCATCTTATCCAACTCTGCGTATCTTTATTTTCATGACCCACTCTCCAAAAACTGAACACGTACCCTTCCGGTAACAATGGAATGACCAATCTAATATTAGTTCCATTTCCCCATTCATTCAGAATCAGGAAGTGGCACAACTGTCACAGTCCAACATTGTAACTAGGCTTGCTCTGTCTTCCCCTCACTTGCCTATAAGCACATGCACAAACCGCCTTCCTGACCGTTGGACCCACTATTGGTCTCTTCCGCTCAATCCACCAGATCCTTTCTTCGCATGCAGTGGTTGTGTGTGTAGACCTTATAACCTCCCCCTTAAATAAATTCAGACAAGACTCAAATTTTGGTTTGGTTTTTGGCAGAATTTAGGCCACAACTTTATTGATTACAGCAAGTGAGTGGTTGCATAGGCTCTGGTTCAACTAGCTCCCTGCATCGTGGCAGGTAGCGCTGACCCAGGGCACCAGCATAGGTCAGCCTAGGGTAAACACCTGGAACAGTGGAAAGCGGGGTCATGCTAGTCCACCATCCAGATGTCCCCCGGACTCGGGCACGGGCATAACCCCTCTCAGGGTTGACCAAACCATTGAGTCCCTGGATTTAATGGAATACCCCACGCATAGGGATGACTAGAGCGTTCTGCCAGCCCTATCACCTGAACCAGAGCCTATCCACAACCTTACAAGTTGTGACGATTTGCTACGCGGCAGGCGAAACCCAAATAGCAACAGCCAAGCGGGGAAATTCCTGCCGTGCCCCTGTCCCAATGACAGACGACACACGACGGCATAGCAAGGTCAAGCACAAAAGCACTAAATATAGGGAGAGGTGGGCGGGTGTTCCGATGCACTGGCCCAAAGAGGAAGCTCAGTGACACGTGCATGGGCTTATGTAGGTCCTTCAATCAGATTTGCTAGCGTCCCATTGGTCAGATTTCACCCAGCATCGAGGGACCTACCAATAGGGTCTTGTGGCTGCCCAAGCGTTCCCACCCACAACGCAAGGGTTTGGTTGCCAGGCCACACCGCAACACGTGCCCTCTTTGAGGGAGGACCTGATAAATCTCTAACTCACCGAAGGTTTCAGGACCTATTGGCTACCTTCACCTGGTTTAGCTAGCCGGTCGAAACCGTTCCTGGGGTGTGGCTGCTGTCACATGCTGACAGCTTCTAGGATCCACAGGTGAGAGTCGACTGCAGGGTGGGGACCGAAGGTGGACAAACTACCCTGGAAGGAAAACAATTTGTCCCCCGCCAGAACTACTACCCTTCCCCTAACATCCCATTCACACATTCATTGTGTGTCTCTCTCTCTCTCTGTGTGTGTGTGTGTGTGTGTGTGTGTGTGTGTGTGTGTGTGTGAAGGAGAGGAATATACCATACTTTTCTGTGTATAAGACTAGGTTTTGTTATCCAAAAATCCTGTTAAAAATTGGGGGTTGTCTTATACATGGATTGTGGGGACATGGGATTGGTCGCTGCTGTGAGTCGGAGGTTGTTATTGGTGGTTGCAGCAAGGGCTGGTGTTGATTGGCTGTCGCTGCAGCAAGTGGGCAGGCGATTTACTGCTTTTGTCAGCGAGGGGACTGAGGATAGGTGGCTTTTGCGATGCACACAACTGGCATTGTCAGTCTGGCGGGTGAGCTATTTTCAGCAATCCCCCCCAAAAAAGCTCAACAACTTTGGGGGATCCCCCCCTCATTTTCTTAATTTTGAGTCCCCCAAAATAGGGGGCGTCTTATACATGGGGGCATGTTATACATGGAAAAATACGGTAAATGTATCCAACACTGCAGCTCTGCTGACAGAAGTAAATACATGTGTCCAAATGGAGCTTCCCCTCCCTCTCCTTTCCAAGCTTCTCTCCATATAGCCTCAAAATAAGCTCTGGAGGATTGTGAAGCCTTCCAGAGCTGATGGGGGGGGGATTGAAATCCCATTGCACCCACACAATGGTGTGCACGGAGCATGGAATAAAACCCTATTTTTAGATTTGTTTGAATATCAGGGTGCCTTGAACTACAATTTTAGTAGATGACTGGCTGACTGGCAAGCCTATACATGCCAGACGTAAGCCCCATTAACTCCAGTGGTGCTTATTTTTAGGTAAGTGGGTCTATGAGTGAGCAGCTGTTGAGGCTTTATCACCTAAAGTTGTCCAAAACACAGTGCCATATCAGAATAAATTGCAAATTAGTCTCCTTTGCAAAATGAATTCCAGTAACAGACATATAGAATCACACTCCCTAAACCTGCATAATTTTGAATCTTCATTAAACATAAAAACAAATAAAGTTAGGTGCTTCAGTGCGCAGTGAGAAAGTGTGTGCTTCACGCAGGGAGACAGAATAAATCTTCCTCAGGTTTTGAAACTATCAGTTATGGCCTTCCACATTTCCATTCTTTCTTAAACTCTGTAGAATATTAATTTAATCAGTTTCTTCTCCGCTTTGGAAGAATAAATATCCTGACGTTTTTTCATCTTAATATTCATAATGATTTGGACTCAGGTGTAGTAATTTGAGGCAGAGAGCGAGGGAGCGAGGGGGTGGAGATAAAACAAAACAAAGTTAAAAAACCCCAAACACCCAACCCTTCCATAGCTCTTGAGAATCATAATGGCCCTTAAATGCAACTTCTTGTCTACAGCAGGGCAATTTTCCCCATTAAATTTTTGAAAGGATAATGCTTTGTCATACAACTTATTCCTACAGCAATCAGTCAGATTAATGATACTGTTAGTTAAGGAGTCTGCTTATACAATAGAATAGAGATGCGTGTGCAGAACCAAATCCTACAATGCTTACTTAATCCCAAGCATGCACACACACACATACTCACACATACAAATTGTGCAATTCTTGTGCTTGTGTTTAAGGGAACTCCCCAACTGAAATGCCTAACCTTGGCTCCCATGGGTTCAGGTCGGGGGTCACAAGGAAGAGACTTCAGCAAGAAGATCGAAGCAAAACAGCGGCCAGTAGGCCTGATCTTTATTGTTGCAACAAGACTTCAAACTACCACATAGAAGAAGCAGAGAGAAGCCCCGAACAAAGGGTGGCTCCCTTTTATATTTATATAAGTTTCCCCCATAGAGGGAAACACGTTGAATCTAGCTAGCATGAAGAGCCTGCACCCTTCCTGGCTCTTCAAATTGGCTATATATCCCCCTTTGAAGTCTCTACACATAGGGAGGTTCAGATATAGAGGGGAGCAAGTACTGCGCCCCGCCACCTCAAGTAAGTAGAGAGTGCTTTTCCCTATGAGAGCCTTTCTAATAACTTTCCAGACGTCTTTAAGGTCAGTGTTTAGCTCTCCCAAAAGCTGAACGTCTATGTAAATGCGGGAAGAATGAACCAGACACGTTGGATCACATTTTCTTTTCCTGCAACCATGGAATCAATGTGAGAAGGCGATTGCTGGGTGCCTTGCAGGTGGATACATCGACTCCTCCACTGCCAACTCTTCAGGGATTATTGTCGGACAATAATGATGAAGTTACTTTAGTGGTGGCTGAGTTTTTGCGCTCGGTTTACGCAGAGAGATTGGGCCACTGCGGAGAGGACAGGGGGACGCTAACTGAAAATTGATATATCGTTTAAAACATTAGATCATTAATACGTATTTTATCTTATGAAGTTTATAACGTGAACGTTTAATGTATAATTTTAATTCGAAGCACCTGAATTTGTTATGCCTAATAAAGGTTATTGAAATATATATATATATATATATATAAGTTTCCCAAATTACCCACAACACCCTTAGTAAAACATCATACATTTGTCAAAACTATGTCATAAATTGGGAGGGGTCTTCTGGCAGAAACTTGAGCACCAGGCTTGCCCTGTCCCTCACATGTACTCCACCTTCCAACCTTTAGGTGAAACAAAGGTAAATATTTACATTTTCCTGTCTTCCAAGCCAAGTTAAGCACACAAATACAGCAAGCCACGCCCCCAGACCGACCGGATTAGTTGCTCTGGGTAGCGACGCGGCCGGGATTCCCCCAATGGAACAGGGGATGGACCACCATCCCATGTACACGTGAAGGGGTCGTAAGCACCTACAACCCCCCCTCCTTGCTAGGGCGGAAGGGGCTATATCACAAAATAGCATAATAAATGTAGAAAAATATCTACAACGTATGTTTCATTATTAGTGGTCAATGTATGAGTTCTTGGTTTATGAATTGGTTGAAGAAGAAGAAGAAGAAGAAGAAGAAGAAGAAGAAGAAGAAGAAGAAGAAGAAGAAGAAGAGGGGGAGGGGAGTGGTGGGTGGGGTTGTGTGGTTATGCTTCTATTATTCTACTTAGTGTATGTGTGGGGTTTTGTGTCAGCATTACTTGTATGGGTTCTCTTACTATTCTCTTCTTGTATTTCCTTGGTGGTGAGAGAAAAACTGCAAAAACGGCACTGCTTACATGGGCTGCCATACGTCCAGATTTCCCTGGACATTTAACCAATTTTCACCCCGACACTTCTGACAACTGCAGTATTCTGGGTATGGCCAGGAAGATCCAAACATCTGGCAACCCTAGAGATCAGGATGCTGTTCTAGTTGAGCCTTTGACCTGATCCAGTGGTGCTCTAAGGTTCTTATGCTGCTTGCCATGCCCAGGTGAGGGAATTCACACAATTTCCCCCTCCATATCGTTCCATCTCTTTCCAGTCAAGCTTCAGCCATTATGCAATTCCATCATGTTTCTCCGCGTTATCCTCACAGCGCCCGATTTCTAATTTCTGTTATCATTCCCCCCCTCCCCCAAACAATCTTTGTTTACACAGCTCTACAGTACACGGCCATGCATTTCGCAAAGGTACCTGCCTTAATAACTTTCTCCAATAAAGAGGTCAATAGGAACAGCGCAGCCGGCCCCATAATTGGATCAGAGCTCTTTGCTTAAAGTGATTAAGCTTTCAAAGTCATGTGCGGACAGCTATGCTCATACATCCCAACCAGGGCTTAAGAATACATCTCCCTCCCAGTCCTGATCCCTAGAATTAGCACTCTGTGACCTGGGAGGCGAAACCTACTCATGAAAGAAGCTATCTGCAATCACACGGCTCCGGGAGAATAAGAATTAGCGACAGAGCAGCTTTGGCAACGGTAAACAGTTTTGTGGCTAGAGTTTAAACCAAAGTGAAGCAAATTTATAACTGTGGGTTTATAGTGATCATGTTTGTAAACATATTCCGGACTAGTGAAGGATTTTGCCATTAAATACCCATTTTGGGGGTATGCGAATGAAGCATTCTCTATTGCATGCAACATTTTCTCTCTCTCTTATTTCTGCACTTCTTAATAATTTTTATTGAAAGTTACAAAATAATCTGTCTTTTTTTAAAAAAAAAATTATTTATGCTTTTCAGGTTTATACATTTCACTAATTTTACAATCATTTTAACGTTTCAAAACTTGACTTCCTTCCCCCTCTTTCTGCGGTTCCTTACATTTATTTTTAATATCTTCTGCATATCCAAATTAACTTAATTGCTCATTTATTCATCTACTTTAAATATATACTCTTATATAACTGCAGGTTATTACAATAATCCTGCCAATGTTCTTATCTGTATACAATTTATCTGTAAATATTCAATAAACCATTTCCATTCTTATATAAAAAGTTTGTAATCTTGATTTCTTATTCCTCCAGTAAGTTTTGCCATTTCTGCATATTCCATAAGTTTTGGTATCCATTCTTCCTTTGCTGGGAATTCTTATTCTTTCCATTTTGGGGCATGTAACATTCTTGCTGTTGTAGTCGCATACGTGAATAAGTTGTTATACAGTTTAGGTAGATAATAATAATATATAATAATAATAATTTATTATTTGTACCCCACCCATCTGGCTGAATTTCCCCAGCCACTCTAGGTGCCTCACAATCGAGTGTTAAAAACAATACAGCATTAGATCTGTCTCTATAATTCCCAAAAGAAAAGCTTCTGGGTTTGTTTGTTTTACAAACATTAAGCATCCTTTTCAATTCATTAAATATCATTTCCCAGTAAATGGAAAGGGAAACAAAATAATCTGTCTTGGAACAATACAACTGCAAATAAAAACTTTTAAGTATGTTTTAAGTGTGTTTTACAGTGTGACACTAGATGGCGATGGTGAGCCTTATGGAAAATTCAATGCATTTTAAAAAACGCTTTTTTTAAAAAAAAAAAGCATTTCAGAACTTTTTTATATGTGTATAGATTCCACCTTGGTATAAGACAGCTTCTTCTGCTCCTATGACTGTCCATGTGCAAATATATCTCCACCTAAGCACACTGTGCCTACCAGTCAAAAACAAACCTTTCCGGAAGGTAATTTGAATCAGCACTTCTTCCTTTCCAGATGTCCTTATATGAGATGAGAGCCAGTGTGGTGTAGTGGTTTAGAGTGGTAGACTCGTAATCTGGTGAACCGGGTTCGTGTCTCCGCTCCTCCACATGCAGCTGCTGGGTGACCTTGGGCTAGTCACACTTCTTTGAAGTCTCTCAGCCCCACTCACCTCACAGAGTGTTTGTTGTGGGGGAGGAAGGGAAAGGAGAATGTTAGCCGCTTGGAGACTCCTTCGGGTAGTGATCAAGCGGGATATCAAATCCAAACTCTTCTTCTTATATTAATTAAATTCCCAGACATCCTTTATAAATAAAATAGGAGTGAGGTCGGATTCATATATTGCAGTCCATAGATAGTCTGTCAAACAAATAAGGCTGCTCCATCGTGTTTCATTAGTGTGTGTTTTTTTCCTCAGGGAAACATCCAATTTAGCATCTTTATTTCCATCCACTGGTCTGTCTCCCAATATCCAGTTTTCTGGATTATCTTCCAATTGGGCTGGATTTCCCTGGTTTCTGATACCTGCCTTGACATGACTCCATGTGTCCTTGACTGCACCCTGAGATTTTCCACCATTCCATACAAACGCAGATCTAATCTGATCCTTAATGAAATTGTAAGTGTAAAGGAAAGGGGGGGGGATAAGCATTTTGACTAGGCTTTTGAATTATATTTGATTTCTCTTAGATGTTTGAAACATATTACCGGAAAGCAATAAAATACTGCTCACGCTGTAATGCCTTGTTGGCAATGTGCAGAGATGATAGATAACTTTCTTATTAAAGACAAAATCCCATTCCATTCTGGGTACCTTATCCATATTCTAAGAAAAATATGCATAATAACACATTGAAGCTAGACAACCAGCCATTAATTCTAAATGAAAGTGATTAATTATGGCTGTTCTTGTTCCCCTAACAAAGAGAAACATAGCTCAGTTTAGGGTTATTTTTTACAGCAAAATATAACAAAGTCTATTTTAACATAGTCTATATTAGTATATGTTAAAACAGACTTTGTTATATTTTGCTGTAAAAAACAACCCTAAACTGAGCTATGTTACTCTTTGTTAGGGGAACAAGAACAGCCATAATTAACCTAGTCTATATTAGTATAGGAAGGGACGCTGGTGGCACTGTGGGTTAAACCACAGAGCCTAGGGCTTGCCGATCAGAAGGTCGGCGGTTCAAATCCCCGCGCCGGGATGAGCTCCCGTTGCTCGGTCCCTGCTCCTGCCAACCTAGCAGTTCGAAAGCATGTCAAAGTGCAAGTAGATAAATAGGTACCGCTCCAGCGGGAAGGTAAATGGCGTTTCCGTGTGCTGCGCTGCTTCGCCAGAAGCGGCTTAGTCATGCTGGCCACATGACCTGGAAGCTGTACGCTGGCTCCCTCGGCCAATAATGCAAGATGAGCGCCGCAACCCCAGAGTCGGTCACGACTGGACCTAATGGTCAGGGGTCCCTTTACCTTTACCTATATTAGTATAAGCAACAGGGTAATATATTTGGACCTGGAAGCCATGGTTTTAAAACCCCACAGAACCAGGAACAAGCTTTTGACAAGACATTTTTCTTCAATTTCATCTCCTATCTCACAGAGGTATCATGAGGAAAAATGAGAAGCATGATGAGCAAAGAAAAATATCTACAGCGATTTACAAAAAATATTGACTTTTTAAATATATGGAAGGTAGATCATGTGTTTTTAGTTTATTGCTAATTTAATGTTTTGAGCGTTTTCATTACTTTTTTACTTTTTATTTTTGCTTAATCTTGTTGTAAATTGCTTTAAGGGTTTCTTTCTTTGTTTGCTTGTTTACAGCCAAGTGGGATATAAATTTTGCCAAACAAACAAACAAACAAACAAACAAACAAACATAGTCCCCCTCCCTCCCACTTCAGAGACGGACTTACTTGAGATATCTTATCCAATATTCAGTATTCAATTGTTGCTCTTTTCCATTTTCTAAAGTTCGTTGCCCTTCAAATATGTTGCTTTTGCTCAAACATTAAGCTTTTTTTTCCCCCTTATGAGGGAAAAAGTTTTATCCCAACAGGGGGCTGCTTGATGGCTCAGAGCTTGTCTAAAAGCTGCCTGGAGTTGGGTTGTGCTAATGCATGGTTCACAGTTGTGATGAGGGACCCAGGAAAAGAGAGCCTCTTTGTTCCACATTGTAAAGCCCTGTTGCTAATGGCCAGAGTTTTATGTCACTGTGCTGCAGCGACTGAAGAAAGGACCCACAGGGAGTTAATACTGCTCTTAGGTCTATTAACTCTCAGCCAGATTCCTCCGTAAGTTTACAGCAAGTCTGTGGAGAATGGCACTATGGAACATAACCCAGATCCTGGCTTCATCTCGCTACTGATTCGAGCTGCGTTCTTATTCTGCTTTCCTAACAAATATTTTGAAAAGCAGTAAATAAATAAAACCTAAATGCTTGGGAACTACAGACCGTAGCAAAATGGCACAGCTACTAAATGCAACAAGGTAGTGGAAGTTTACTTCTTGCCACTTTTGAATCGTGTCGGTTCAGACAGAAGGCTTCCTTGTATTGAGTCAGATCATCCGGATATCTAGTTCACTGTTGTGTCATGGGCCAGGAGTCAGCTTCACCTGCTGCACGGCAGCCTGAAGGGAGAGAAGGCAAAGTGACTCCACCTGCAGCTGATCAACCTTCACTGACACACAGGAGAAGGCGCTAATGAGAACCAGCAGCTTCAGCCTTCTTAAGCAGAGCTTCCAGCAGCAGTCAAATGCTGGAAAAAATGCTTGTAGTTCTTGGCCCTACTTTGGGGCTTCCTGCTAATCTTGACCTTTGACTCATGATCATTGGATTCCTGGACTCCTGGACTGTCTGACCACATGGATTGCTGTTCACCTGACCCTAGGACTGGACCTGATTTGGGATGCTGACTCTGCCTCCAGCCTAGTACACCTCAGAGACTCTTCTGGTTGGCTGGCCTCACACTCCACTGATCTCTGCACGTGATTGCTCAGCGATGAGACTGAGACATATTGTCCATATGGACTGGCAGAGGTTCTCCAGAGTTTCAGACAGGTTATCTTTGCCAGCCACAGCTGGAGATGTTGGAGATTGAATTTTGGTCCTCCAGCAAGCAAGCCAGACATTCTAACACTATGAACATCTGTGGACTATGGCCTTTTTCCCATTGGGGAAAACTTGCTTGTGTAGTGTCAGGGGCTGGTCTGGATCGGAAGATTGGGGAATGCAATCGGAGGGAGATCAGTTCCTAACAGAAGAGGAGGGGAAATATTCACACACACACCCTGCTTCCAGTGTTCCCAGAAGCAGGCAGACACAGAAGCTGCACAGTTGAGAGAGGAGCTACCCAGCTATGAGATAGTAGCTAAGCAAGCAGAAGGGAGGGAGCAGCTGGGCGATACATCAATTGAGAAGGGGAGGGACACCCTCCCTCCCCCCGAACTCGGAGGGCCGAGCATGTCAGGGAACAAGGGAGACGGGGGGAGGGACTTCCCTTTGGTGCGCTTCTTGTTGTGAGTGAGTCAGAGACTTCTTGTGGGGAGGAGTCAGAGTAGGCAACTGATATCTTTGCGGAGAGTTGCCTGTTTGTGCTTGTAACAGAATGCTGTAATAAAAAGACGATCAATCTACCAAATGCTCGTTAATTCTTATCAGTGAGCCACGGGAAGGGAGAGGGGAACTACCGTACATGACATGTAGCCACTCATCGATGTGCTTGCTTGTTGCATACAGAGACCTTAGAAACTCAACCACCTCTGCCTGCTGTCTGAAATGGCGCACTCCATAATTCCAAACCCCAAGTCTACCTTTTAATTCTGCACAATGTAGAGAATGGTTGTGCCTTGGCTCAGTGGGCAAAGTCACCCCAGGGCCTGAGGATGCTAAGCTGCAAAGCTGCAAAATGCATTTCAGCATCTCAGCTCATGGGAGAGCCATGCACAAACCCAAATAACAATAACAATAACAATAAATTTATTTTTTATACCCCGCCCATCTGGCTGGGTTTCCCTAGCCACTCTGGGCAGCTTCCAACAGAACATTAAAATGCAATACTCTATTAAACATTAAAAGCCTCCTGCGACGAACCTCCCCCTCAAGCTTCCCGCTTGACCCCTTCAATCGTTACTAGGTTTATTTGCTTCTGAGGTGTTCTGGGTTCGAGTCCTTACTCTTCCCCACCTCTAACCTTTGAGGTCCATCTGTTTTGTTTGCCCCCTCTTAAGTTGGACTGGGGACGACTTAGTAACCGGGGTTCCTTTTGGTCCAGCTGCCTTGACTACGGCCGATATATATATACACAATGCTCTGGGCTCCTGGGGTTATCCTGCCTCTTAGCTTACAGTCCTGGGCCTCTGTTTCCTACAGATCCCTTACTGTCAGTTAGCTAACTGACACAGCAACTCGTAACTATATCCAGGCTTCACCCCTCTAGCCCCTCCCTAAGGAAACTCCGTGGCACAAACTATCCCTTTTAGCAGATCAGTTTTGCCCCTTCCTTGAGTTTGTCCCCTCACAAGCATTCATACATCACTGGACCGAATAAACACCAAGTTTCTCTTGGCTCCACAAAAACAAGTTTTTATTTTGTTAACAACACATAACGTTTCATTATTTTCTTAGTTCTTCAGTTTGTTTTCTAAACAACACATGAACTCCTGCAGTATAACACATTGCTCTTTTTCCTAACCTAGCCTAACCTATCCTACCCACCACTATCCTGGTCCCACTCCCTCTTCTTCCAGTCACCACTCACTCCCGCCCTCTTCTCAACTTCCCAACGGCTGTTCCCTCCTTTCAAAGTGCGGAATGTCCCGCCTCCCTCGAGTGAACTGCCACTCAAACTTGGAGTGAACTTTAACTCTTTCATAGAATCCTCTAACATGGGGCAGGTCCGTCACACATCCCTAAACAGGGCTGGCTTCAGATGTCTTCTAAATGTCTGGTAGTTGTTGTTCTCTTTGACATCTGAAGGGAGGGCGTTCCACAGGGCGGGTGCCACTACCGAGAAGGCCCTCTGCCTGGTTCCCTGTAACTTGGCTTCTCGTAGTGAGGGAACCGCCAGAAGGCCCTCAGCACTGGACCTCAGTGTCCGGGCAGAACGATGGGGGTGGAGATGCTCCTTCAGGTATACTGGACCGAAGCCATTTAGGGCTTTCAAGGTCAGCACCAACACTTTGAATTGTGCTCGGAAACGTACTGGGAGCCAATGTAGGTCTTTCAAGACCGGTGTTATGTGGTCTCGGCGGCCGCTCCCAGTCACCAGTCTAGCTGCCGCATTCTGGATTAGTTATAGTTTCTGGGTCACCTTCAAAGGTAGCCCCACATAGCTCCCTGCTGGAGCCGCATTAGCTTCCGCATTAGAGAACCAGTGTGGTGTAGTGGTTAAGAGCGGTAGACTCGTAATCTGGGGAACCGGGTTCGTGCCTCCGCTCCTCCACATGCAGCTGCTGGGTGACCTTGGGCTAGTCACACTTCTTTGAAGTCTCTCAGCCCCACTCACCTCACAGAGTGTTTGTTGTGGGGGAGGAAGGGAAAGGAGAATGTGAGCCGCTTTGAGACTCCTTCGGGTAGTGATGAAGTGGGATATCAAATCCAAACTCTTCTTCTTCTTCTTCTTCTTCTTCTTCTTCTTCTTCTTCTTCCAACAGTCCCTATGCTTGGTCTTACCTCTGATCCTGTCAGACGCTATGTCCGTGAGGTGGAAATGCTCCAAAATGCTGAAGGATGGTGAAACTACGAGTCAGTTTTCGACGTCTGAGGTAGACAAGGGACACTTGCTGATGCATTTGTTCTTCTTGTTTTTCTTCCTTTATCCCCCCCCCCTCCAGTTGCTGCCACCTGGATAGATCCGATGATAATTCTAATGGGCTCTTCATTTATCCAGGGTAAACTCGGCCTTCAAATTGTCATTACAGTCTTTGAATCAGTTGCTCTCCCTCTCTCTCTCTCCATCCCATAGGCTGCTTTAAGATGCACCCGTGTTTTGAAATGTCTCTTTTAAAATCCACAGGATGCAACACAAAGGAGAGAGCAGCATGCCAGAGTGTATAAACCTTGCCAACCTGGTTGCAGCAGCACAATGCTTTTTTGCCCCACTGGGTCTGGAGTGCAAGCCTTTGGACTGGGTTGCAAGCAATTCATCCTGGTTGAGCCTTGAATTATGTTCACTGGGAGACTTCACATTTTGCTATTTAGCCTGACTGAAATGGACTGCCAGCTGCCTGCGTTAAAAATGTCCAGCGCTGTCATTGTTTCATATCAGCTTATGACACCTGTTTGTATTTTCTTCCAGAGGGATCCTATTAAAATCCTCTTCATTAACCCACTAGAAAGCTCTGTGCTTCAAACTCTGTGAAGCTTGATTTTTTTGGTTTTGCAATTAGAAATGACTGCCACTGGTGGGGGGGGGGGGACGACACTCTCCCTCATATTTGTCACAGAATAGTTGTAAACTTCTCATTGTGTAGTTGTGTGTAGATTTTCCTAGAATGTCAAGTTGCCTTCTGTAACAGCAGCCTGTAAACAGAAACAATCCTTTGAGGTCTTCCTAGAGTACTTAAAGTCACTTTTGGAGTAGTTATCTGAAGGGGCTGATTGCCGAAGAATTGATGCTTTTGAATTATGGTGCTGGAGGAGACTCTTGAGAGTCCCATGGACTGCAAGAAGATCAAACCTATCCATTCTTAAAGAAATCAGCCCTGTGTGCTCACTAGAAGGACAGATCCTGAAGTTGAGGCTCCAGTACTTTGGCCACCTCATGAGAAGAGAAGACTCCCTAGAAAAGACCCTGATGTTGGGAAAGATGGAGGGCACAAGGAGAAGGAGACGACAGAGGATGAGATGGTTGGACAGTGTTCTCAAAGCTACTAACATGAGTTTGGCCAAACTGCGAGAGGCAGTGAAGGATAGGCGTGCCTGGCGTGCTCTGGTCCATGGGGACACGAAGAGTCGGACACGACTGAACGACTGAACAACAACAATTAGCCTTACTACTTTAAGCAAATAAAGCAGAACTTCCACAGAAGCAGGAAAGTTAGAAGGAAGATAAAACAGGCCAAGAACAGAAATGAATGAGTCTATTTCTGGCCTATGTCACTTGTGCACCTTTTTGAACAAAGATCAGAAGCAACTGACTGGATTCCATAGAGTTGCTTGGTTAGCTTTCTGGCAGGTGGATTATTCAAGAGAAGGAGCAAGGCAGAGGAGAGGTCAGCATGGTGCAAATGCTCTGGCAGGAGTGCCAGGCTGCCTTCACTGCTGCATTTGCATTATGGTGATCTCCCCTCCTCCTGTTAAGCAACAGTGACCCCACCTGGTGGGACGCTAACATGGCAGCTCTACCCCACCAGCTGGTTCTGCAATAGATCAATTCTATGTCCACATCAGGAGGCACCCAGGTGGCGCTGTGGGTTAAACCACAGAGCCTAGGGCTTTCTGATCAGAAGGTTGGTGGTTCGAATCCCCGCGATGGGGTGAGCTCCCGTTGCTCGGGCCCAGCTCCTGCCAACCTAGCAGTTCGAAAGCACGTCAAAGTGCAAGTAGATAAATAGGTACCGCTCCAGCGGGAAGGTAAACGGTGTTTCCGTGTGCTGCTCTGGTTCGCCAGAAACGGCTTTGTCATGCTGGCCACATGACCTGGAAGCTGTACGCCGGCTCCCTCGGCCAATAAAGTGAGATGAGCACCGCAACCCCAGAGTCGGACACGACTGTACCTAATGGTCAGGGGTCCCTTTACCTTTATGTCCACATCAATCCACAATTTTTGTTTAAATTTTTGTTTAAAAAGTCTCTGGATACATATTTTGAACACGGTCTGGGAGTTGTACTCCAACAACACCTGAAACATCAAAGAATTGGAAGGTACCCTGAGGATCAAACCGACAATGTTGGTGTTATCAGCACCATGCTGAGCTGTCTAGGCAGACAGGCACTACTGTGAATACCCCTAGTCTATACTGGCTGGCAGGAGCAATCTTAGGTTTTATTTGTGGGTCTTTAACAAGATTGACTGGAGATAGCAGCAATTGAGCCTATGGCTTTCTGCCTACAAAGGATTTACTTTTCCACATTAACCATGAACATGTGCAGAGTATTTATTTATTTGAAATATTTATATCCTTTCCTATACACTCGCACCTTGGTTTTTGAACAGCTTAGTTCACGAACATCTTGGCTCCCGAACGCTGCAAGTGTTCCGGTTTGCAAACTATTTTTGAAAGCCGAATGTCCGATGGGGCTTCCAGGGTTTTCAATTAGCTGCAGGACCTTCCTGCAGCCAATCAGAAGCCGCACTTTGGTTTTCGAATGTTTTGGAAGTCGAACGGACTTCCAGAATGGATTCCATTCAACTTCCAAGGTACGACTGTATAGGGCAGGGGTCAGCAAACTTTTTCAGCAGGGGGCCGGTCCACTGTCCCTCAGACCTTGGGGGCTGATGGCGGACTATATTTTGAAAAAAATAAATAAATGAACGAATTCCACGCCCCACAAATAACCCAGAGATGCATTTTAAATAAAAGCACACATTTGACTCATGTAAAAACACCAGGCAGGCCCCACAAATAACCCAGAGATGCATTTTAAATAAAAGCACACATTCTACTCATGTAAAAACACACTGATTTCCAGACCGTCCATGGGCCAGATTTAGAAGGCAATTGGGCCGGATCCTGCCCCTGGGCCTTAGTTTGTCTACCCACGGTATAGGGCTTCTCACAATGTCTTAAAACAACATCAACAAATACTATAGAAATCCAAAGAAGAAAAGAAACAGATCACTATTTTTTAAAGAAAGAAGTCTTAAACAGAGTTCACTTAAAGCCTTCAACCTAACCAAAAACTACAGAGAACAAGCAGCAACTTAGTTAATAACGAGAGGCCAAGAGAAAGTTGCCTTCCCTGGGTAGCCTAGAATGTGTTTCTTTCTGTGTAAGTCAACATTTCATGCTGTCTTGATGGCTATCTTCAATCAACAGGGTTTAATCAGGGCACGCCAGCATTTCATGCTGTCACAAACACAATCCTGGATCAAAGGAAGGAAGCCCGGAGACCAAGGCGATGGTACCAGTTTTCAAAATTGAAGAGAGCTCTCAGTCATACAACACATTCATACATGCTCTATGGGGATAGAGTTACCAAAGACAGATCCTGTACCTAACTAGATGGTCTGGCTAGGAGCACAGAGGGATGGATGGAGCTGGGCGATGGTGGAAATTTCACCCTGCTCCACAGGGTGTTGCAGAGGTGTTTGAACAAAAAATATACACATATTTCTTAGACTTTGATCTTGCTCTCTTTTGATATGCCACAGGTTGACTGACATGTTGATTACAGACATTCTTTTGTAATGTCTCAATGTGTGACAACAGGTCATTATGATCTTTTGGTCTTGCCAGGGTGCCTCTGGGAAAACAGGCATAGCCGTGTCATTTCTTTCTCCGAAGAAGGTTGTTTTGCCATCTCATTTTCCAAGAAATGTTTCCCTTTAATCTGATTAAATCCATTGATCTAATGCAGCCATCTGCAACTCATCTTTGGCAACCCTGCACAGCCTGCTTTTACTACAAATGCTCCCTCTTTTTCCCCTCATCCATAGAGCTTGGAATTGATTACGATAATAATAATAATAAAACCAGTAATAAAGCATCCCAAAGACACATGGACACATAAGCATATTCACAAAATCTTCAGAGGACTCATTTTACCAAACCACATCTAATGTACAACATGTAATGATCTCAGGCAGGCAAGCAAGCCCCGATAAGAAGTAATGACTCTCTGGCAGTTTTATGTTATGTTTATTTACAAAAAAACACATCCAGAGCACGGCTTCTCGCCTGCTCGCATTGACGATAGTTGGTCAGTCTGAATCAGGAATCCCCAAACTCGGCCCTCCAGATGTTTTGGGACTACAACTCCCATCATCCCTAGCTAACAGGACCAGTGGTCAGGGATGATGGGAATTGTAGTCCCAAAACATCTGGAGGGCCGAGTTTGGGGATGCCTGGTCTGAATCTTCACCCCTTTCACAGCAGGAAGGATGCCAAATTCCCACCCTTCCCCTCTTGCCCTTCCGTTGTCCTCTGACCTTATCCAGTCTCCTAGAATGGGGACTGAGAGGCTGGTCTTCCCCCTCCCCACTTCCACTTGACACACTCTCAGTCCTCTGCTTATCTGCTGATTGCCTAGCAACGCTCTGGTTGCCTCCCAACTCTCCCTCTTCTTGAGAGCTAATAGTGTCTTCTTCGGTGTGTTGGGCCAAACTACCCCTTCTTGGCTCTGTCAGCCAGCTCTCATCTGCAGAGTCACTCTCTCTCACACACACTTAGTTCAATTTCTCAGTCTGACTCTTCCCCTGCACTCAGATGAGCCACGTTCCTGGCATAACGGGTACATGGCAAAACTCTCTCCCCGCCCCCAAAGAAAACAGGGGACTAGGATTGAGATTTGGACCCTGGGTTGTTGCTTTTGTTTGGAAATCAACCTCTGGTCCTAGCAAAGACCACAGATACGTGCAGCTCTGGGTTGACAGGGTCTGTGTGGAGGGTTATTGTCATGGAGCAAGCTAGTCAGTAAATCACACAGTTTCTCATTGCTAGAGAAATACAATCTTCACAAACTTGGCTGAGTTTCAGGCCTAAGGAGCACAACAGCTCATGCCCTGTAGGTCCTACTCCGTGAAAGCAATTGGATACCCTTCAACATTTCTCTGCTGAAATAGGGACACCCTGTTCAATAATAATAATAATAATAATAATAATAATAATAATAATAATTTTTATTATTTACAGTGGAACCTTGGTTCTCAAACTTAATCCATTCTAGAAGTCTGTTCGACTCCCGAAACCATTCAAAAACCAAAGCGCGGCTTCCGATTGGCTGCAGAAGCTTCCTGCACTCAAGTGGAAGCCGTGTCAGATATTTGGCTTCTGAAAAACGTTCAAAACCCAGAACACTTACTTCCAGGTTTTCAACGTTTAGAAGCCGATTTGTTCGTCAACTAAGCCGTTCAAGAACCAAGGTACCACTGTATACCCCACCCATCTGACTGGGTTGCCACTCTGGGCAGCTTCCAACATATATGAAAACATAATAAAACATTAAAAATTTCCCTATACAGGACTGCCTTCAGATGGCTCAGGGGTCGGATAACTCCATATCCTCCAACATTTCTCTGATGAAAATAGGGACAGTCTAAAGAAAAGCGGGACATTCTGGTATCAAATCAGAAACAGGGATGGCTTCTGTAAATCTGGGACATCCCTGGAAAATAGGGACACTTGAAGGGTCTGCAGTTGCCAATACTAAAAGCCTCTGCCCCCCCTGCATCTCTCTATACATAGCTATCAACCCTCCCTTTTTTTGCGGGAAACTCCCTTATTCCAATGCCGTTTCCCGCTGCTATCCCGGATTGTTGATATCCCTTAAATTTCCTGGATTTCAAAGGAAGCAGCTCCTCTCCCTCCCTGCCGGCCAGGGAGGCTCCTCAGCTGCGTTGCTCGGCTGCCAATAAGGAGTCTGAGACCGACTGGGGGCGGAGCTTGCATGCCTTGTGCAGCCAGACCCTCACGCCCAACCAGACAGACAGCCTGCCTGCCATCTATGCGCTCGCTCTTTCGCTCACCCGTGCGAACCCGTGCGCAGCCTCTGGAGCACAGGGTGGCGAGGCTACTTGGTGCCATTGCACCGCCCTCGCGGCATCCCTTATTTTCAAATCCGAAAGTTTGAAAAAAAAACCTTATTTTCAAATCCGAAAGTTGACAGCTATGCCTCTATATATCCTCTCCAGGTTTTCTTGCAAGCAGTCGGAGACTGTTCCTGCCTGCAGCCTGCCTTTGCTCCTCCTGTTCCATTGCTCTTTTGGTTCTGGGAGTCAGGAGGGTAGGGGAGCTTCTTACAGCAGGTGGGGAGACATCTCTGCCTCGGCACCTCTCTTTTCCCATTCGCCTGCTTCAGCTTCTGCCTCTGATTATGGACTTTTCTCTGACATAGACTGAGCCCTGTTACCCCTTCAGCTTCCAAGACTCCTCTTCCCAGTCTTCCCCCTCTTCTCCCTGTGACCATTCATTGTTGTCCCACCACAACTCCCCAGGATCTGAGCCTTCGTCTTCCCTTGGTGGTTTCCCAGCTGGTTCCTCCCACCACTTCTCCGTGTCCAACCAATCCGCGACAGTTACGCAGAGCACATACATTGACCAAATGTGAACTCAATTCTCTCCTGCGAAATTGGCCATTGCTGACAAACCCTCGTTTATATGGCAAGGTTTTAAGAGAATGGTCTTCCGCATCAGTTTCACTGTAGGTTATTGCATTGCAGGCAAAAAAACAAAAACAAAAAAGTGATCAGAGTAGTGATTAAGAAATGTTACATGTGGAGAAAAGCACAGCACGAAACCTGCAAAACACTCTGTTTTGATTACATGTTTGAGCTGCAATGAAAGATCACGGGAATGTGAAACTAGAGCAGACTGTACAGGAAGCTGTAATTATTGCCTTTTATAAATAACACTCAAAAACATGTTCTTTAGGGCTATTAGAGCAAAAGGTTCATACTTGAGACTAATATTAGGGTGACTGAGGTTGCTCAGTTATTTTAACTGTAAGTGTCTTTGTTGTGCAGAAGAACAATGATGTTGTTACAAACAGCAGACTTTGACTGTTTTTTTTTTTTGTAATGCTTTACTAGTTCCCATGCCCTACTGTAATTCAGCCCAACCAATTGTAACTGGGGAGAAAAACTTGCATATTACTTCCTAACTTACCCCTCTGTTTCCACCTCCCTGCCCTTCCTCTGTTGTTGCCCCTATATTGTTGCTGATGACAACGTAGTGTGTGCACACTCAGAGGATGACCTCTTAAGCAGAAGCTTACGAAAAGCTTGGCCTATCGCTCAACATCCAAAAAACCAAAGTGCTGCACCAACAAGCACAAAACAATTCCTCTGCAGCACTACAAATCCAACTCAATGGTGTAATGCTGGAAAATGCCGATCACTTCTCCTCCCTGGGCAGTTATGCCAAAATCCAGCATCACCTGAGCTCTGCGAGTGCAGCTTTCTCCCGATTGAAGTGCAGGGTGTTTAAAGACTGGGGCATTCACAGGGAAACCAAAATGCTTGTTTACAAAGCTATTGTACTACCAACCTTACTGTATGCTTGTGAAACATGGACCACTTATAAACGCCATCTCCAACTCCTCAAAAGATTCCATCAATGGTGTCTCCCCCCAAAATTTACACATCACTTGGAAAGACAGGCGAACTAATGCCAGTGTACTGGAAGACACAAAGAGCACCAGAGTTGAAGCAATGATTCTTCAACATCAACTTCGTTGGGCTGATCATGTTGTTCAGATGTCTGTCTTCCAAATCAACTACTCTATTTTGAACTTTAAAATGGAAAGTGTAACGCCGGTGGTCAACAAAAGAGGTTTAAAGACTCTCTCAAGGCAACTCTCTAAAAAAAAAGTAGTATAAACACAGACAACTGGGAAACACTGGACTGCGAGAGGTCCAGTTTGGGAACAGCCTTTACCAAAGGTGTTGTGGGCTTTGAAGATGTTTGAACTCAGGACAAAAGGGAGAAACATGCTAAGAGGAAGGCACACTTGGCAAACCATCACTGTGATCAACTCCCACCCAGAAACTTACGTCCCCACTGTGGAAGAATGTGTTGATCCAGAATTGACCTGCAGAGTCACTTACGGACCCACTGCTAAAACCATGTTTATGGAAGACAATCTTACTCGGCTACGAGTGATCACCAAAGATTGCATTTTAGGACGATGTGCTTCAAAGATGTCTGCAAACATAACATGAAGGCAGTGTCATGGACAGGCTAGATGTGCACAGGAGTGCTGGGAGGCACCATCTGGGGAAACCCTAAGGGAAGGAGGCTCAGAGCTGGAGATTAGTGGTGGGGTGACAATGAGTGGTCAGAGGGAGAAGAGGGAGCAAACTGGGAGAAGGCGGTGTTATAAGCTGAAGAGGCAACAGGGTTTAGTGAGCAGGAAGAGTCTGTGGCAGAGAGCAGTCCAGAACCAGAGGCAGAAGAGGAGGTTGGAGAAGGTCAGGGCCAAGAGACAGAGGTGAAGCAGGTTGCTGAAAAAGCCAAGGGATCTCTCCCTACTGCTGTGACCAGCTCCTCTCCCTGCTGGTCTCCCAGATCCAGAAGATGTACTGTATGAAAAGGGTGGAGCAAAGGCAGAGAATACATTGGACTCTCAAATTGCCTGGGAAGGACCCGGGGGAAGAGGAGACTTAAGGAGCTGTGGCAAAGTCCTCACAAGTGCCTCATTGGGGCAAGATCTAGCAGCGAGAGTTGCTGTAATCACTAGGCCTGGCCTCCTGACTTGTTTTGTTTCTTTGAATAAAGAGAGTTAACTTTACCGACACCGTGTGAGTTCTAGCTGTCCTGCTGCTGACGTTCCCCCTGACAGGCTGGCAGCATCAACCCCACTGTGTGGGAATCCTTTACAGATGACCACAATGCCTGGAGACAGGTCGTGCATCCGTAGCAATGACCAGAGAAGGAATGATTGCTGGGAAGAATGCAGAGAGAAGAAATCGTGTGGTGCATTTGCAGCAGCACAACTGGAAGCCTTCATCTGCCCCAACTGCAACAAAACATGTCTCTCCCATATTGGCCTCTACAGCCACAGCGGGTGCTGTAACCTTCCAATAGTTTGACTTCACCACTGAAGGTGCCCTTCTCCTTAGTGTCCCAAGGCAGACAGATGCCAAATTGCATTTTAGATTTCAGATTGCAATTCCTCCCCACCACTACTGCATGCCCCCACACTGCACTTAAATCTGCTCTGGAGCGTTGAAGAACAACACACCCTGAGCAGATCTTGGGGGGGAAGGAGAAGGAGAGGAAACTCCATTGCCCATGCAAAAGTTGTTCCACTTGCCCAATGACATGGATACAACCCAGTATTAGTTTTAAAAGGTAAAGGTAAAGGACCCCTGGCAGTTAATGCCAGTCGCAGACGACTCTGGGGTTGTGGCGCTCATCTTGCTTTACAGGCTGAGGGAGCCAGCGTTTGTCCTCAGACAGTTTTTCCGGGTCATGTGGCCAGCATGACTAAGCTGCTTCTGGTGCAACAGAACACCGAAGCCAGAGCAGCGCACGGAAACGCCATTTACCTTCCCGCCGGAGCGGTACCTATTAATCTACTTGCACTTTTGGACGTGCTTTTGAACTGGTAGGTTGGCAGGAGCTGGGACCATGCAATGGGAGCTCACCCCGTCGCGGGGATTCGAACTGCCGACCTTCTGATCGGCAAGTCCAAGAGGCTCAGTGGTTTAGACCACAGCACCACCCACGACCCATAGTATTAGTTTTAGGTCAACTCCAATGTTTCATACTATTATTCTGTTTAGTTTTAGATATTGTTTGGTCATTTGGGGGATTGTTCATTATTGTCCTGGTGTGTAAGCTACCTTGAATATCAGAGAAATTGGGGTGTAATTATATTTCAGCTGACCATTTCAGGATCTTGTGAATTGGCCATAAGGCTGTAAAAACCCAGAACAGAAGCAGAGATATTTGATTGACTGGTGAAGCGAAGGCAACAGATTCCAAATCCTTTGCACTGGCAAAGATCCATAAATACTCATACCTGCAATATATCAATCGTGACAATAACTGGATTATATCTGAATGCTGATCAAACCCTCAAAGTAACAGTTGTTATTGTGTTTATGGATAAAGCACATGCTTCATTCAAAAGAAACCCATTTCAGTGTTTTCTATTTGCCTGAACTTATTCCACCCTCGGTACAGAGGACATTTACCCAAACAGAGAAAGAAACCATTGAACCTATAGCAAATTAAGAAAATAGCCCATCAAACAGATGGAGGGGAAGAAAGGCTAATCAAAGAGTAGTTCAAACAAGTGGAAAATGAAGATTTAGGTTACAACTGTTTCCCCGACATCTTTGCATCTCCATTCATTCTCGGATTCCAAATTGCTCTTTATTCAACTTGGGTATGCCTCTTTAGCTAGCAAGATTCTTTTAAATGCCTCCATTTTAATTCACACAGACGATACTCACAGCTAGTGGTGAGACAAAGCTGATTAGCTCATTGGCTCCCTACTGCTATACTCGGCAAGAAATTTCTGATTCTGACATGTAGATATTTGGGATTTAGCAGCGATGGAGTGAGAGAAGGCTCTGAACGGGCTGATGCTTAATTGGTGTCTAGGCCCTGCTTTGAGGATGAACCGGATTTGAAATTTTGAAGTTAACGCAACCTCTGAAAGGGTTTTCCTCTGATTTTGTAGAAGGAAGCTGGTGATCTCCCCATACTAATTCTGCAGACAGCCCTTGCTGCCTGTTTTTTCACGCCGTACTCAGTCAAATAAGATGCATGAAATTCATTAGATGGTAGGGAATTACTGTAATAAATTAGACAGCAACTACTGGAGTGGCATATATATACATCTGAAACATTGACAAGGCTGTCTGGCATGTTCGCTTATGAAATAAACAGAAATCTGCTCTTATTCCCTTATGGGGTACACAAGAGACTTCCCAGGTTCTCCATCGGTAGGAGTAAATTTACAGAGGCCAACCAGAGAAAAATCGAGAAGCAAAATTTTATTATATCTGTTGCAACAGAGGTCCTCACTCCCAAAATGGAGGAGGGAGGAGGAACCCAGAACAATGGTGTGCCAGCTCCTATATAGACTTTTGAAATTCCCCCTCTCCCGCTCAAGACCACCCCCCTATACATAATGCATACATCACAAAAAGGGGTGTAACCCAGGACCACCACCCCAGATACATCATAGCTACATCATGAAAGGGGAGGTCTGGTAGCAGTAATCTGAGCATCCTTGACCCTCCCCATGCCTCCTCTTGTCCTCCACCCAAAAACGCATCAAGTAAAACAAAAGAGATATTTACATTTCCCTGTTTCCCAACCAAGTTAATCACACCCTTTTGTCTGGCACTCAGGTATCAGGAAGCCAGGAATTATCACTGGGACAATCACCCCCTCCTTCCCTGCAGAGAAATACTGGTCAGCTGGGAGTCAAAAGCCTGTGGCCTGTCTTTAGACATGTGGCCTTGTTTGCTTGGAACACTTATGAACATTTTATATTATATATATATATATATATATATATATATATATATATATATATATATGACCTTGATATTCTTACAACAATTACTTATTTGTATTTGTTACCCGCCTCTCCCCATGGTTTCAGGTCTGGTAATGATATCAGAGATTCAAAATAATAATAATATTGGGGTGATTAAAGGAAATGAAACAATAGGAAAGTACAAATAAGCAACTCTAAATCTCATTGAACTCACTCTATTGAATTCAATGAGATTTAGATGAAATATTTAGACTACATGCACCTTAAAACAGGCTCCATGGAACTCAGTGGTGCTTATTTTTGAGCATACATAGACCACATTGCTAAGCATCCTGCCATGCACTTAAGCCCCATTTACTTTAGTGGGTTGGGACTTGTCTGACTTTTGCCTGGCGTTTCTCCAGAGTGCAAGATCCAAAGGTCTTTGAGGCTCATGTGTGTACCTGGAGCTTTATAGGAGCAAGGACATACCCACCCAATTGTGGTTGCAATTTGCACAGCTTCCCAAACGGAAGAGAAATGGGTGATTTCTGTTGGTGTGTAGAAGCTCGTGGGTCTTCAGAGCTTCAGCAAGCACTACAGAGGTCTCCTGAGGCAAAAATACAAGAGATGAAAGGTTAGGAAGGCATACCAATGAAAGAAAGGTTCAACAGGTAGTAGATAAAGCTAGGTAACTGGTATTGAGGACATTCCCTGCAATCTAGCTTTTCCCCATTTCGTGCTAGTGAATTTTATTTTTCTAGATTGCAAAGTCTTTTTGACCCAATAATAATAATAATAATTTATTATTTGTACCCCGCCCATCTAGCCGGGTCTCCCCAGCCACTCTGGGCGGCCTCCAACAGATATTAAAATACATTAAAATATCACAGGTTAAAAACTTCCCTAAACAGGGCTGCCTTGAGGTATTTTCAGAATGTCAGATAGTTGTTTATCTCTTTGAACTCTGCTGGGAGGGCGTTCCACAGGGCAGGCGCCACTACCAAGAAGGCCCTCTGCCTGGTTCCCTGTAGCTTTGCTTCTCGCAGTGAGGGAACCGCCAGAAGGCCCTCGGTGCTGGATCTCAGTGTCCGGGCTGAACGATGGGGGTGGAGACGCTCCTTCAGGTATACAGGACCAAGGCCATTTAGGGCTTTAAAGGTCAGCACCAACACTTTGAATTGTGCTCGGAAATGTACTGGGAGCCAATGTAGTTCTCTCAGGACCGGTGTTATGTGGTCCTGGCGGCCAATCCCAGTCACCAGTCTAGCTGCTGATTTCTGGATTAATTGCAGTTTCCGGGTCACCTTCAAAGGTAGTCCCACGTAGAGCGCATTGCAGTAGTCCAAGCGGGAGATAACTAGAGCATGCACCACTCTGGCGAGACAGTCTGCGGGCAGGTAGGGTCTTAGCCTGCGCACCAGATGGAGCTGGTAGACAGCTGCCCTGGATACAGAATTAACCTGTGCCTCCATGGACAGCTGTGAGTCCAAAATGACTCCCATGCTGAGCACCTGGTCCTTCAGGGGCACAGTTACCCCATTCAGGACCAGGGAGTCCTCCATACCTGCCCGCCTCCTGCCCCCCAAAAACAGTACTTCTGTCTTGTCAGGATTCAACCTCAATCTGTTAGCCGCCATCCATCCTCCAACCGCCTCCAGACACTCACACAGGACCTTCACTGCCTTCACTGGTTCTGATTTGAAAGAGAGGTAGAGACCCAACAGTTGCTTTGGCAATGCCAAGAATGGACCAGCTGGAGCTAAGAACTTTTAAAGGCATATTGACTTCCCATGACATTTTCATGAGGTTCTTTATTCCTTGGGGCTCCATTGGAACATTGTTATTTTCAGTTGCATAGTAGCAAATTCAGGTTATGCCATCAAAGTTGGTTGGGATATCTTCTGCAGCAAACCCGCTCCCCCACCCCCAAATCAGACAGTTTTGTGCTAAGGAAAGTGACGAGAAAATGCCCCGAGAGTGTGAGGTTGTGTCTGATGGTGCAACATCTTCTAACCTCCCTGAAAACAAATCAGAAAGAATGCCAGATAAATAGCTGACATTGTCTAAGAAATGAATCGGGGTGAAGGCTCAACAAAGTGGAAGCACACGTTGTCCATTGTTTTTGGAACACAGTAGTTAGCAATAAAATAAAATAAAAACCTGGATATTTCAAATTTCATTGTGCTGTAGACCCAACAGAGATTCGAGCAATTAAAACGTTTGCTTCAAGACGTATTAGTTCCATTGTAGCTACTGGTGGTCGTGGAGCTGATTAAGTTCAATGATGCCCCTGCGGCTGAACTCCATTAACAATCCACTCATCATGTCTTGAGCAATTGTTCGTACCATTTACATTAATGGCAACCTCAAGGGCCATTTTGCTAATAGGATTTGTTTGTTGCTATTAAAAAAACAAAAAACACACAACACACACACACACACACACACACACACACAAAAGAGCAATGGATGTAATCAACTTGGTGTCATTTGCAATCCTTCAGCAGAATGGGAAGGAAATTATTGGTTTCTGACCCCTCGGCAGCCCGTCATCTTCCTAGTTTTTGGAGGTAATCTGTGGAGAATATTTGGGAGGGGTTGTAGGAACTGCAAGGGCGGTGGCGGGGGTTGGTTTTTTTTGGTTCTTTTTTGCCAAAAATTGTCCCCTCTCTGCTCCACTGATGGACAGTGGAGTGACACCAATAGGATTCCATGCTGTAGGTGAAGTAATTAGTACTAAACAGCTTTGGCCTGTATACCTGAAGGAGCATCTCTACCTCAATCGTTCAGCCTCAGCACTCAGGTCCAGCTTTGAGGGCCTTCTGGAGGTTCCCTCATTGTGAGTAGTGAGGTTACTGGAAACCAGGCAGAGGGCCTTCTCTGTAGTGGTGCCTGCCCTGTGGAACGCCTTCCCATCAGACGTCAAGGAGATAAATAACTATACATCCTTTAGAAAACATCCGAAGGTAGCCCCATTTAGAGATGTTTCTAATGTTTGATGTTTTATGGTGTTTTAAATATTCTGCTGGGAGCTGCCCAGAGTGACTGTGACAACCCAGTCAGAGGGGCCAACCCAGCAGTTTGAAAGCACTGAGTGCAAGTAGATAAATAGGTACAGCTCCGGTGGGAAGGTAAATGGCGTTTTCGTGCGCTGCTCTGGTTTAGCCAGAAGCGGCTTAGTCATGCTGGCCACATGACCCGGAAAAACTGTCTGCGGACAAATGTTGGCTCCCTGGGCCAGTAAAGTGAGATGAGCGCCACAACTCCAGAGTCATTTGCTACTGGACTTAATTGCCAGGGGTCCTTTACGTTTACCATTTGGTTAGGACCATATTAAGGATCCATGATCCAGAGATTGGTGGATATGCTGGTGACCTCACTCATTCCTGGAAGCAGGACTCAGCCTTCCTTCTCCATCTTCTGACATCACAAAGTTTCAATTTGAGGGACCACCACCCCACCTCAATAAGGGCTAAAACCTTCACTGAGATGAGCTTCAGTTAGCTCAGGTACAACTTCACGCAGAAACTAAACAGGTCCCCTTCTATGATCTCCCCACCACAAAGAATAAATCTATTTGTAAGCCATTTCTTCACACTCCAACAAGAAGAGCTGAATGATTTAACGTATTGTCAAGAGATGGCTTGTGATCATCAATTACTTAGCAGACTGGATCAAAGTACAGATTGCTTGGATCAGTCAATTACAGCCCAAATAGAATAAAGGCATCTCATTGTAATCAGGCCTTACGCAATTCAGCATGGATATTAAGGGAAATAAAGAACAGTCATAAATACATTGACCCACTTATCTCTTTATCTTTCTGCTTACTAAACATGAGCATTAAGTTCAAGCAAACCAATTTGAAAAGCAGAACTCAGCTAATTAGCTATACTGAATTACCAGAATATCCAAATTGGATTTAACTTCAAGGTTTAGTTGAAACTTATCTTAGCTTGAAGCTGATTCTGATGGGGATAATGAATGTATAGAAAAGGGATGAAAAGAATATTTTGTCATTGCAAACCAGAGCTAAAAAGATATAGTTAAGGGACATTATTACCACCCACTGACTACTTTGAACTCTCTGCACTGGTAATGAGCCTTATTTTACTTTTCATGGATAACCAGAACTGGGCTTTGACACAATTCAGCAGGGCCTAGTATTTATTTATCTGTCTATGCTATTCTTACCCACTTTCACCCTATGACTGAAGACTGGTTACAAAGCTAAAAAACAATCACAAAAATAATGGATAACCAACAAACCATAAAACACTGAAAACATACAATGGGTACAGCTAACAATACCATTTATACAGAAGGGAACTAAAAAAAACTACTTCACTTTCAAAGGCCAGGGCAAGCCATGTTGTCATGGGAGTACTGACACGTAGCACAGTTCGGCGCAGCTCAGAAAAAAGACAAGGCCACTCCAGCAAAGCTGCAGTTAGTAGTTTTATTAGAGAATCAGAACAGGAAACATACGGAGACTGTCTTATACTGCCCACTTCGCTGCATTCCCTCTGTGTCAGGCCCCTCACTATGTCTATGGCGCGTCCCAAGGGACCTTCTCTGTCTCTGCCTTTCTCTCTGCTTTGTTATGCGGATTAAGCACCGGGTTCTGGGAGAGAGAGGAAGGCCTGTGGTGAAGCTGCTAAGTCTGACTCCTGTCTTTGCACTTTGCTGGGGCACCTGTCTGTTTCCTCCTCTTCAGTGTGGTGTAGTGGTTAAGAGCCAGTGTGGTGTAGTGGTTAAGAGTGGTACTCGTAATCTGGTGAACCGGGTTCGCGTCTCCGCTCCTCCCCATGCAGCTGCTGGGTGACCTTGGGCTAGTCACACTTCTCTGAAGTCTCTCAGCCCCACTCACCTCACAGAGTGTTTGTTGTTGGGGAGGAAGGGAAAGGAAAATGTTAGCCGCTTTGAGACTCCTTTGGGTAGTGATAAAGCAGGATATCAAATCCAAACTCTTCTTCTTCTTCTTCTTCTTCTTCATCATCATCCTTCAAGCTCCCAGCCTCCAGTACCTCCCAGCTCTTCCTCTCCTCTAGGGTGTGTCCGGTTTCCCACCACCAGAGGGGCTTTTGGTCAGAATGAGAGCAAGGGCATCAAGTAATACTGAAGCACACAAAAGCCAACCAACTGCTCCATGTTCCTTCCTCCACCAATGTTTCCTAGCTTTCCCTGCCTTTATGGTGGTGCAGCAATACTGGTGACAACAGTGCATACACACACACACACACACACACACACACACACACACACACAAACAGCCCTGTGAGAGCCACCTCTTTTATAGGAAGCCATTGGTGCATGGTGACTTCTGTGCAATCTTCTTTGGATATGGGAGGAGTCTTCTGGACCACTCATTACCAGTGCTAGGAAAACACTGATCTAACTTCTGAAAGTGCTCAGTGGTCATTGGAGGAGATCCTGCTCTACCCTCTTCCTCTTCACCTGATACCATTGCTGTGGAGGGCTAGCACAGCAGTTGCGTCAGGGGCTGTTTTTGGAAGTGGGAGGTGAGCTAATGCTTTGGGACAAGTAAAAGGAGGAGGAGGAAAACAGGGTACAGTGGTACCTCTGGTTGCGAATGGGAGGCCCATTCTGGAGGCCCATTCGCAACATGAAATGCCCCCAACCTGAAGCGCCATATCTGCGCAGGTGTGTGGCGCGATTTGACGCTTGTGCGCATGTGCGAAGCGTGATTTAGCGCCACTGCGCATGCGCTAGCGGCAAAACCCAGAAGTAACCCTTTCCGGTACTTCCTGGTCGCCGCGGCATGCAACCTGAAAAAACCACAACCTGAAGCTAACGTAACATGAGGTATGACTGTATGTGATTTTTATCCCCACCATACTGCCAGCCGTGAAAATCCCCATCAGTTAAACAGCAGGGGGGGGGGGCTAGGTAGCATGTGATAACATGTGTATGTATGTTAAGTATGTGTGATTCATAGAACTGTAGAGTTGGGCCATCTAGTCCAATCCCCTCCAGTGCTTTTGCCCAAAATGGGGTTCGAACCCACGAACCTGAGATCAGGAGATTAAGATTAAGATTGTGTGTGTGATGGCCTGGGATTCAGACTCAGATGCTGAACCTGAGGGATCCTAGCCTGCACAGGATTCCCCGCCTCCAGAATCAGGCTAGGGCTTGAGTCTGAAGGGTCCTCACCTGTGCTGGATCCTCAGGTGCAGGCATCTGATGAGTCTGCTCTGGCTCCTGATGGGGTGGAGGACCCATTGCCTGCAGGTGCTCCACTCCCAGCCCCGTCAGGGGAAGCTGAGGTTGCCTCTGGGTCCGGTAACCCTCCAGCCTCTCCTGAGCTGCAGAGGCTCAGGGCAAAGAGGCGAAGGGAACTGAGTTCCCGCAGGAGGAGTGTTCGCCTCCAGGCCAGGAGAGGCAAGTCACCAGAGGATCAGGGCCGCCCTATGCCTCGGAGCAGATAAAAGCCGACCAACCCCAGCCCCAAGTTGCAGGAGCAACATTGTTGGTTGCCAGTTCTTGCCTGTGTTCCTGACCTCGCCTAGTTTCCTGCCTTGCACCCTGCCTCAGCTTCATCGGACGGACCCCTCGTAGACTCCTTAGACTTCGGACGGGACCCAGACCTTGCCTCTTGGATTACCATTGGACCAGCACAGTGTGTGAGAGAAAAATTGAAAACAGGAAGTGAGGTGGAATAGAGCATCCTGAAAAATTGCCTTTCTGGTTGCCTGGAACAGGAGTGCTTTACACAGCAACAGCCACATACTCCACACCCTGTTGTCCTTTTCTAATCTCCGATTCTGTTATTGTATAACAAGGTCTCCATGATTGATTCAATTCATGCACACCACTCTCCAGGATAGTTGCTAGCAACTTCCAGTATGTTTGGGTAAACGAAGTCCTGATATGCAAGCCCATTTATTTCAGTTTTCTTTTCAGAGTTAATTGGGAAGCATTAAGTATGGAGGAGGGCAGGGGGTAAAGAATTTCCAGAGACATATGCCAAGCAGTTTCTGCAGCAAGTCTAATTAGAATTACCTTTCTCAGACATGCAAAGAAGCCATCGCCAGAAGGTCATTAGGAAGAGGAACGCAAAAACCATTTAGGATTCATTTGGGTCCTGAAAAAAAACACCCCTAAGAATGCATTGTGTTTGTGTGCTTTCCTCTCCCGCTTTCATAACATAAGAATAAAGATTGATTTCCTAATTTACTTCTCAGGTGAAAGCAAAGTCTGCCTTTGCCGTTTAAATGTGTGTTTTTCCTAATGGCTTTTACAAACATTCCACTAAAAATGATATGACTCACCAGCCTTTTCCTTCACACAAATTTCCAGCTCTTAGCTCTTGCTCCGCTTCTCCCTGGGGTTCATCCAGTCAGCTGCAATCTCTGCAAATCACCTTGTGGTCCTATAAATCTCTATTCGGGCACTGCTGTAATTGCTAAAAAATAACATCCTGATTGACCTTGCATACTTCCAGTTCATGAGATACATTTTTGATATGGCCAGATGCATTTGAATGCCCCAAACCATTTCTCTCTCCTTTTTATTTTAATGCAGTTCCTCTGTCTTGTCCAGCCTTAAGGCTACTTTTCACATGACGTTGGGTTATGCAGGCTTATGAGAAATGTAGGTTTAAAGGTGAACCTACCAGATCTGCACTAACTTTTGAAATTTCCACTTCTCTGAAGGAAAGGGTTATAGCTCTGGGGTAGGGCGTCTGCTTTGGATGCAGAAGGTCCTAAAGGTAAAGGTAAAGGGACCCCTGACCATTAGGTCCAGTCGTGTCCGACTCTGGGGTTGCGGCGCTCATCTCGCTTTATTGGTCGAGAGTCGGCGTACAGCTTCCGGGTCATGTGGCCAGCATGACAAAGCCGCTTCTGGTGAACCAGAGCAGCGCACGGAAACGCCGTTTACCTTCCTGCCAGAGCGGTTCCTATTTATCTACTTGCACTTTGACGTGCTTTCAAACTGCTAGGCAGGAGCTGGGACCGAGCAATGGGAGCTCACCCCATCGCAGGGATTCGAACAGCCGACCTTCTTATCAGCAAGCCCTAGGCTCTGTGGTTTAACCCACAGTGTAACCTGGGTCCCGCAGAAGGTCCTAGGTTCAATCAAAAACATCTCCAGGAAGGGCTAAGAAAGAACCCCATCTAAAATCCTGGAAAGCCCAGTCTGTCACTGTAGACCAGGGTTTCCCAAACTTGGGTCTCCAGCTGTTTTGGGACTACAACTCCCATCATCCCTATCTAGCAAGCCCAGTGGTCAGAGATGTTGAGAACTGTAGCCTGAAAACAGCTGGAGACCCAAGTTTGGGAAACCCTGATGTAGACTACACTGAATGAGGTGGAACCAATGATTTCACATAGGATAAGACAGCTTCCTGTGTTCCCCAGCCAACTAATATGTATAAAAAGCCATATGTTAGGGTAAAGTGTGCATATAAATGCATATATTAGTGAAAGTAACATACAAAGTTGCATTATATTAGGGGAAGTTGCTTTGAAAAAAAGTGCATACAAATTCCATACAAGCATGTGTATTAGGAGAAATTTGCACTGATGTGCTGGTGAATTTTCATGTGCACTCTTTAGGAAAAGATTGTAAACTGATCTGGAAATGGGGAGGACTGAACTTGATTAGAAACATGAGAAAATGAAAGGGTGGGAGAAACAACCCTAGCCAGACCCGTGAAAAAATGTTCAGCCAAAATGGTTAACTGCAACATGCTCTGAGCTGAAAAGCAATGGTGGAAAAACCCTTGGGGAAGCACCAAATATGCAGAATAAATTTATCAAAAGAATAATGTGGGCTACTCTGTCATTCAGCAACTGCAAGATGCCTATGCTCACTCCAGACCCACACAAACTGTCGCAGAACTGCTGGTAGTTCTTTGGGAGGCTGCAAAAAGCCCTAGCATTTCTTATTTATTGTATGGCATTATTGGGTACACCTGTTTCTCCTCCTTCTCCTCATTTTCTCTGTATAAGATGTTGCATTGTAAAGTGCTTGTATTAAGCTGCCTTAAGAATGTGAGGAACAGGTTGGGGCAATAAACAAGGAAGTGGACTCAACTGAGCACATGGGGAGATTGGAGGTGATGTTTATTCTTTCCGTTTTGAAAAGCGGAGGCTTCGATATGGAAGATGAAGACAGAAGATGAGTATATACCTCACTCGAGATTCACATTACAGAACTGTAAAACAAAGAAAGTAAGATTCAATGGCCATCTCTCTATGAAACTCCATCATTTCCAAACCTCAGCCTTATAGGGTAAAGTAGGAAAAGAATATGTAATTTATAGTTTTATGACTATGTATGACCACCCTGTTCCAATTCAGGGTCTGATTCAGCACTTTGGAACAGCCCTGACCTGACCTGGGATGATTCAGGGCCGACCTAACCCAGAGGGGGAACCATACACAATGTTTCATTGGTCTGCCTGCTCCCCCATGCCACCCCACTAATTGACAGCTCCAAATTGCTCTAGGTGAACCCAAACTAGGGTGACCAGAAGCTGACTCAACCCACCAGTGGGATCCAGTGGGTTCCTGAAGTCAACCTGAATTGCCCCGATGCAATCCAAGATTCAGCTCAAGCTAGTGCACAGCCCTGGTATTTGCATAGTTATCCAAACTGGAAGTCAATTTTTCAGCAAATCTCTGCTTTCAGATTTCCCCCCTCCAGTATAAATGCCATCCCTCAGAACCCCATGGAACATGATGTCATTGGAAATAAAGATTCTGGGTTATCCCTGCCCTCACCCGAGACCCAAGTGGAAAAATATGGAACATTCTTTTTGATCCACAGCATCTGTCTCTTTGGCAGATTGCTAAGACTCTTGTATTGGCATCTTTGGAATAACCTCTGCATCTGTCGTGAAGCGACTACCTTGTCCTTTCCTGATACATTATTGTGCAGTGATTCAATTTGTTTCTGAATAATGTCTGTAATTTTATGTGATTAAAGCTTCAACACAAATCACCTAAGAGATCTCTAAACCAATCCAGCTATTGCAATGTGCTGGACTTATTAACTGTTGACAATCATCCCTTGCCTGCCAACAAAATATTTGTTACAATAAAAAAAGGCTTACAGTTTGTAATTACCACCCTGTTCTGGAAGGATGCCATTTTCTACAGTTTTGGAAATCTCGAGTTATCATGCTCTAGAGGAGATTTTCAAAACGGTGTCCAAGTCTCTGGGACTTCAAGGCTGATCACACAGCAGGTGGAATGCATTACACAATTCATGTAAAACCAGATTTTCAGTTCTAATTCTACAGTCCTTAGTCTGATCACACTTTAGGGGTGGCAGACAAATTCAGAATTTTTTGCATTTGAAGGTGAGCCTCCCTACCTAATTTGCACTTTCTGAAACCATATGCAAACCAAAGCACAGATTATCTTTCAGAATTTGCAGCTCCGAATTTTGCAGTGCAGTTCTCCAGCCACACAATGTGTACAAAGGTACACTAGAGTGAAATGTGCTTAGAAGTACATATATTATGGAAAATAATGCACACAAATATTGGGGGAAACTGCTTTGCAAAAATCTGTATATTAGGTAAAACTGCATACAAAAATGTGGATGTTCTCTCGAAAATGCTGATGAATTTTCTTGAGGACTTTTTTTGGGGGGAGGGGGGGCAAACCGATCTGGAAATGTGGAGAATGGAATACATTATGCCCACATCTTATGCACATTTAGCTTTCGTGATTTCAATTATACACCGGCTAGGTGAGATGCTCTCGTGAAGACAGGTTGTCCTGCAAGATCTCGTGAGGGCATCCCTACCTATCTCTGGACCATAGTGCTGAGCAGGCTTTCCCCAAGAAGCAAGGCTGAGAGTTTATAATCTCTTTTGACACCAGGTAACCCCAAGTGGACCAGGTTCTAAAAGACCTTTTAAGATGTTGACCTTGTTTTCATGGAAGGCTTGCTCAGTGTTCTGGCTCTGGGACTGGGTAGGGATGCTCTCTCTCCTCTTCCTCAGTGGCGACCTTATAGAAGGCAGGCTGGCTAGCAATGGGGCAACGCCAGGGTATATTGGAACTAAACACCAACTGTATAAGACTGGAAAAATGAGAAACGGAAATTGACCCATTTGCCCATCCCTGAATCCCAAATGGCTCAGTTCATGTAAATGGCATCTGCAATGCCGTGGGGGGGGGGGGAGTAATGCTATCCTTAGCTGACATCACAGCACAAATCCTGCAAGGATGGTCCAGAGTTAGGAGTCTGGTGGCACATGGAATTATCTCTGGTTCACATGGAGTTATCTCTAGTTATCTCTCTCTTGGATTACTGCAATACGCTCTACGTGGGGCTACCATTGAAGGTGACCCGGAAACTACAACTAATCCAGAATGTGGAGCTAGACTGGTGACTAGGAGCGGCCGCCAAGACCACATAACACTGGTCTTGAAAGACCTACACTGGCTCCCAGTACGTTTCCGAGCACAATTCAAAGTGTTGGTGCTCACCTTTAAAGCCCTAAATGGCTTCGGTCCAGTATACCTGAAGGAGCGTCTCCACCCCCATCATTTTGCCCGGACACTGAGGTCCAGTGCCGAGGGCCTTCTAGCGGTTCCCTCACTATGAGAAGCCAAGTTACAGGGAACCAGGCAGAGGGCCTTCTCGGTAGTGGCACCCGCCCTGTGGAACGCCCTCCCTTCAGATGTCAAAGAGAACAACAACTACCAGACCTTTAGAAGACATCTGAAGGCAGCCCTGTTTAGGGAGGCTTTTAATGTTTAATAGATTATCATATTTTAATGTTCTTTTGGAAGCCGCCCAGAGTGGCTGGGGAAACCCAGCCAGATGGGCGGGGTATAAATAATAAATTATTATTATTATGGAGAGCTCCACTGATAATTGCAATGCACCCCTAATTATTGCTATTGCATAATTCTAAGAGTATTGTATAATTTTAGAATGTTGCATAATCTTTGAAGCAGGCATGGCTGTGACTATCATGAAAGGACTCTGCACTTCTGAATTTGCCACAACACTACTGAACATGGGATAGAGATAAATGAACTACTGGGGGAGTGGAGAATCGCCCAAAATTGAATAGATCTCTGCCTAATTTGGGGTGGTTTCCACTTCCCTCAGTAGCCCCCAGTGGCGTAGCGTAGGTTGTCAGTGCCCGGGGTCAAGCAGAGGGGGTGGGAGGGAGAGAAATATGCAGAGTACACATCTGCATTCAACTGCCCAATGGCATCCGCGTCGTCCAGGAGATCACAGCCACAGAGATAAGGAAAGAAGAGCCGTTCCATTGTCTGGAGAGGTCACTTCCTGGTTCACATGGAGAAACAATTTTCAACGGAGCCCAGCGATGGAAGCACAAAGCACTGGGTGCTGAAATTTTGCACCCCTAACAATTTGCGCCTGGGGCAATTGCCCCTATGGCCCCCAATGCTATGTCACCAATAGCCCCTTCAGCCTCATGCCACATCCCCTCCAAAAGACCTTCCAAAAGAACTTTTGGGGGAAACAGGTGGCAGAGAGAAGGTGGATACAGTGGTACCTCTAGTTATGAACTTAATTCATTCCGGAGGTCTGTTCTTAACCTGAAACTGTTCTTAACTAGAGGCGTCCTTTCGCTAATGGGGCCTCTTGCTGCCACTGCGCTGCCAGCACACAATTTCTGTTCTCATCCTGGGGCAAAGTTCTCAACTCCAGGTAACTCCTGGAGTTTGTGGAGTTAGTAACCTGAAGCGTTTGTAACCTGAGGCGTTTTTAACTCGAGGTACCACTGTACTTTCCTTCCACGAACTTCCTTAAGTTAACTGATTTTAGTATTGTGTTCTACATTTCAAGTATCCAACACATCCCACCATGACCCCTCATCCTCACCATCGACCAGCGGACCATTGCGTGTTCTGAAAGTTCTGAACCCAATCCTTTTTTATATCGAGCTTCATTGTGTTTGTAATTTGGCTTAAGTACTTTCCAGACATTTAGGATTATTTTACACAGGCTGTGATAAGAAAATGAATGAGCTTATACAGTTGGCATAATGTGGAGAGAGGAAATGGAACATTTAGCTGGTTATCAAGTGATAAATTCGTACTCTGTGTTTCAGCAATGATTGATGTATGCCAGGCAATCATATGCTTGACCCATTTTAGGAACTTCTGCCTGAATGTAGATTATTCCTGTCAGAAGCTATAAAAGTTTCGAATGCTGATTCCAGAGAACTCATTACCATACTTCTATCCCCTGCCCCTCCTGCTGTGTGTGGGATCACTGCTGGTGAGATTTCCAGAACTTCCTCAGACTACAATTTGATGACACTATTTACTGGTGAGTATCTTCATTGATTTCAGTTGAATAAGCCCACACTTACAAATTTGAGAATCACAGCTTGATGTGTTATTTATTTATTTCAACAACTGATACATTGCTTTAACATTGTAGTCTCTAAGTGGCGTACAATAAGGTCACAAGAAAGGAACAATAGACATAAAATCAGCTAAAATTAACCATACAACTACCCACTGAAATATGAATGCTTTCATGAATGCTTTGACAGAGAGGAAACCTGTCTCAGTCAGTAAGGGGTTCCACATATTTGGACCCACAGGACGCAGGTGGCGCTGTGGGTTAAACCACAGAGCCTAGGGCTTGCCGATCAGAAGGTCAGCGGTTCGAATCCCCGCGACGGGGTGAGCTCCCATTGCTCGGTCCCTGCTCCTGCCAACCTAGCAGTTCGAAAGCATGTCAAAGTGGAAGTAGATAAATAGGTACCGCTCTGGCGGGAAGGTAAACGGCATTTCCATGCACTGCTCTGGTTTGCCAGAAGCGACTTAGTTATGCTGGCCACATGACCCGGAAGTTGTATGTCGGCTCCCTCGGCCAATAAAGCAAGATGAGCGCCACAACCCCAGAGTCGTCCGCGACTGGACCTAATGGTCAGGGGTCCCTTTACCTAAAATTGACTCCAGGTGGATGAAAGCCATGTGTCAGAACCATCGGATGACAGCTAATAGAGAATCCCCCAGGACCTTGGTGATTGGGTGTCAGGAACTGGGCAGAGGAGGAATGGTGGAGACCGCCCCCCCTGGCCTGATCCTTCCAGAGAAGAAGAAGACAGTTCAGAATGACAACAGGGGTTTGAGGGAGATCACAGCTCAGAGGAAGATGAAGGGGGAAGTTGGGAAATAATGGGAGAGGAGGAGGAGGCAGAACAGGAGCAGCTGGCTGACATGTTATCACTAGAAAGCGTTCCACACCCACCATCTCCCAGAACCCGGTGAGCCTTAAAAGTAGGAGAGCAAAGGGCTCAGAAACAAAGGGTCCTCAGTGCCACCCATAGAAGAGATGGTGAATCAGGAAGTGGGAGAGAAGGGGAGTGGAGATTTACTTGGGACAATGCCATTATTCTAAGAGGCTGTATTCCCAAGCCTCTCGCTGTAAACATTGAATAAAAAGTAGATGGTAAGGACTTTTCCTAGTCTTATCCGTTCCTGGCAACCTGCCGTGAGGGTCGGTTCCTCTGCAGCCTGACATTGGGCAGGGTTATAAGGGAACATGCAGTCCTTATGGTATCCTGGACTCAAGTTGCAAAACACCACATTGCTAAGGTGGCAGGCACAGAGGAGACGCCAGTCTCTAAAAACTGAGCAGCACAAACTGCATCCCAAGCAATGCCACACTGATGGTCGCAGGTATAATCCCAGCATCTCCAGGTAGGATTGTGGAAGATGTTGTAGCGTGGGTTAATGATTTCAGCAAGTGATTTCAGCTCTCTGACATGGCAGGCAGGAGACAGCTTCTTCGTGTAACAACTCTTTATTCAGGCAAACAAGACTAAGGGAACTGAGGGTAGGGAAGCTACATTTATAGGGACAGAGGACTGGCTAGGAAAAGATACATTTTGGAGGGAACAATCTCAAGCAATCACACAGCTGCTTTTTGGTGGGAACCAATAAGACTGAGGATCCAAATACAGCAACTTGAATGCACCAATAGTAACTGTTCCTTCTGGGACAGGAAGGCAGTTACTTTACCCTAATGTGATTACAGACAATAGTAATACAGATATGATAACACTTTGAATCAATACACAACAGAAGACTCCTGCAGGGAACTTTGAAAAGATGCTCACTGTCAGTGCAGACAAGAATGGGGTAGGTGGGCTGATAGTCGGACTCAGTATAAGGCAGCTCTGTAGGTTTCCGTAGGCATGTGTAAAGGATTTTTTTAAATATTAAGAATAATACGTATCATACAGAGTGAATTCTGTTACTTCCCTTTTCTTCTGAGATCCTCATTTCTCTCTGCCCACCCTCCCACCCCCACTGCTGCTTTAGTCTGGTTTGAAAACTACACAAGATTTATGTGTGCTGTACGTGATATTGGCACAGTCATACCAATATTCCTGATAAAAAGATAAAGTGGAGAATTTGCACAGGCTTTTTACCAGCGTCTGAATGAAATGGAAGGAACTGTATAAAGAATATTGATGTGAGTGAAACAATCCCTTGCATGCCTGTAATGCAGTGATCAGATCACCAATACCTCGACTTTTTAAACGACCATCACAGAGGGTCACCATTTCAAGAAGAAGTCAAATAATAATAATAAAAAGACTGTTAAAAAAAAAATGCTGTGTGCTGTTCTTGAGGTCAGTTTGGGAGGCCAAGCAAGAATTAAATAGCTTCTGTTTTTGCTCTGAGTCCCGAGGCAACAAATGTGTTTCACAGTTTGGCCAGTGATTTTTTTAAAATACATTTTTTTAAATGTATTTTTTATTAAAGATTTCTTGGTTTACAAAAGTTTGTGCAATGTCTCTTTTTTCAAGTTACATTTTCTACAGGTCAGTTTCATTTGTTGAGACATTAGTGTTACATTAGGAAGAAAGGGGGGGAAGAGGTGGAGGGGGCCATGGTGGGTGGGGTTGGGGTTGGGTGGCGATGTTTCTATTTTACTTAATGTATGTGTGGGGCGTCAGCGTCGTTTGTGCAGGTTCTCTCTTTTTTATTAATATGCTTCCTAACTTGCGCCAGCATACTTAGCAGAGAGCATTCCCCTTTTTACACAGCAGAAAACGTGTTGCAAACTCGTGTGAGTTTCTTAAGACAATATACAATTCAATCTGGCTTGTCCAGATTGAACTGTGAGGGGAGAGACTGCATCAGGCAAGGCTCTTTCCACCTGCCTTGCCCCCACCCTCCGGCCCTGGGACTCTTCATAAGGGAGCTGTTCCTGGAGAAAGAACTGTGAGGGGAGAGACTCCATCAGGCATGGTCTCCTTCCAACTCCTTCATATGAACCTGCCTTTCTAATGCCTGGGTCCCAATTCATAGAGGGCTTTAAAGATTAAAATCAGCACTCTGAATTGCATGCTGAAACAAATTTAGAAGCCCTCAAAAATGGTTTAAAACTGGTGGATGTACCCCCTGTGGGAGAAAAACCAGTCAGTTTCCATGTGTGAGCTAACTAATAATGGAATGCCATTCTCCTACACCCCTGAGAAAGATGTGAAAACCAGCATATTGGTGGAACAATTATATTTATTGCAATGTAAGAAGATCTCTGAATCAAGAGTGAATGAATTAAAACTGCCTTGCTCCACCCTCTAGTCTTTGCTTCTCAATTTGTATTGTATTATTTTATGTATTTTATGTCGTTGTTTTATTGATTAGTTTAGAAATTGTTTGTTGTAAATGTTGAGTGGATTTCTGTTTAACTTTTATATGTTGATATTGTTTTATATTACTCTAATGATTGTTGAACATTACTTTTTGATGTAGTTTGTTTATTTTGAAGTTTTGTATTATCATATTTTTGTATTGCATTGGATTGTTGTGAGATTTTTTTGTTTCTTCTGCTTGTAAACCACCTTGAGTATCATAAGATAGAAAGGCGGTATACAAATAAAAAATTATTATTATTATTATTAATATTTTCCTGGTAAGACCCCTTGAATCCCTCCTAAAAGAATAAAGACACCACAGTCTTATTCATAAGCAATAAAAAGAAAGTTTACTCACGATCAGGCAGAGCACAGTGTGATCCCTGAAGGCAGGCTTAAGGCTTAAAGTTTCAAACATATACAAACAGGCTCACCCCATAAGGGAGATTTACGTAGTGACTGCAGACTAGCAGTCCAGCAGTTCGCAGGACGAAAGGAAGATGGAAAAGAGAGAGAGTGGCAGCATGCCTTGTCCTTTTACCAGGTCAGGTAAGGTCACGCCCACCCACTAGTCACATGCAAGGAAGGATGCTCCAGGCCAGGAGGAACAGGAAGCATCGACTGGCTGGACCAAACATTCCCTTGCATGTCCCCTCTAGCAAAACAAGGAATGTTGTACTTGACTGCTCCCAGTGGATTACATCCCACAATATTGCCATGTTACATATGGGATAAAATATACTTGTGAGATAATTAATCGGACTCTTACACAAAACATTCATTTTCAGGTTCACGTCATGAGAGACTGGAGTGTATTTTACATATGGAAAACTTTTTGTCACAACTCGGGGGGACATGACTTCCAACTATTTTGATGCCTTTTGCGATTCCCATTTGTGGGCGTTTTTAATACATGCATGTGGATCTCCAAATGAAGCGAAGATTACTTCTCAAGTGCAGAAAGCGGAATTATAGAAAAGAGTCTGAAGCAGTGAGTGACAATGCCTGCATTCCAAAGAAATGGAGATAAAATGGAATGTGGGCATACAAAGTATCCCCACCGGCATCAACAGGAATTTTCATGTGCTTAATTTTAAAGGCATGCTCGAATAAAGTTTATGAGAATAGAAGGTGGTTCACCATGCCTGATGGAGCTGAGGCAATGTTCAAGCGCGCGCACCCCTCTCTCTGTCTTCATGAATAAGGATTTATTTAGTTTTTTTGGAAACTTGGTGCATTTTAGCTCCTCTTAATACGTTTCGCTTTAATAATTGAGCATGCTGAACCCAAAGTTGTCATATGAAGTGGAAACAGGGGAGCTTTGCGAAGGAATTCTTCCTCAACTCCGGAGCACAGTTGCAAATGGCCTGATTGTGGCTTCCCCATAGGCATCTTGTTGGCCACTGTAAGAACAGGAAGCTGGACTGGATGGAACTGTGGCCAGTGGGACTCCTCTTATGCTCTTATATAAATGTTGTACTCAGACATGCATATAATATTTACTGAAATATTTACTACAAAAGCAGACCCATAGGCTAGAAGGGGGCTTACAAGGGCCAAAACTTTATTTGTTATAGAGCTTATTGGTTCACAGGGTGGTATCCAGTGAAGAAGTTCAAATAGTGCCAATGGTACAGTGAAGAAGAAGAAGAGTTTGGATTTGATATCCCGCTTTATCACTACCCAAAGGAGTCTCAAAGCGGCTAACATTCTCCTTTCCCTTCCTCCCCCACAACAAACACTCTGTGAGGTGAGTGGGGCTGAGAGACTTCAGAGAAGTGTGCCTAGCCCAAGGTCACCCAGCAGCTGCATGGGGAGGAGCGGAGACGCGAACCCGGTTCCCCAGATTACGAGTCTACCGCTCTTAACCACTATACCACACTGGCTCTCTGGCCAAGGGAGCTGGAGTTTGTCCACAGAGAGCTTTCCAGGTCATGTGGCCAGCATGACTAAACCGCTTCCGGCGCAACAGGACACCGTGACAGAAACCAGAGCGCACGGAAACACTGTTTACCTTCCCGCTGCAGCGGTACCTATTGATCTACTTGCACTGGCGTGCTTTCAAACTTCTAGGTTGGCAGAAGCTGGGACAGAGCAGACTTTCTATGGCTACGGTGCAGCTGAGCAGCATTACTCCATGTGAGTCACCCGCTGTGCCCATTCCGAGTCAGGCATGTTTTCCCCACCCCACACACATGTGGAACACAAGGAAAGTCACCATTTAGCCATGGACCCAGGGCTTAGAATAAAAAAAGACCCAACCTTTGAATGTTACTGCTAATCTTGCTCTCTTGACTGAAATATGTCCCCATTCAAGGAGAACACTGAAATGTCACCACTGACCCCAGCCCCCTGTAAGCAGCAAATGCTTTAATAGATACATTGCACAGATGTTTCATAAAATTCCCATTGTGCATTCGTGTAATATTGGAAGCACGGGAGATATACCATACATGTATATTCCACTGCTGAATTTTCTTTCAAATCCCATCCTATCAGTGTTCAATGTGTTAGTCTACGTAAGAGAAGTGTAAAACAGATCGTAATCTCCTTTCGTTTCTATTTTGTGTTAAAGAGTTTGTATTGATTTTAGAGTCATTGCAAAGAGTGAATGATGCAATTTTCTTCATTCCCAAGGATTTGCAGGCATTAAAAAAAAGGAGTCATTTTCTTGGTTGTTTCATACATTCGGAATGTCTCTATTGCCCAGGTTTCTGTCTGATAATACAGCTTTTAACATTCAGGTTGAGAGCGAAGGCTTTGAATGTAGCTTTTACTGCTTATTGAATTTTATGTCAGAGAGTTTGATTTCAGTTGTATTTTTTATTGGTTTGATTAGTTTTATTATGTAAAACACCCTGTGATACGACGCCTGATGGCACAATAAAAAATATCTATGGTACACAATGAAGCGTCCTTGCCAAAGGAGCAAAAAACAAGGAAAAAGCTGTTGAAACATGCTTCACAGTTCATTTTAGTTTCATGCCTAGAAAAGCATGCAAAGTCCAACTGCACATTAAAAAGCAAGTATTGTATTTCTTCCAAATAATTTTTATACCCACTAACTCATGGGTAATGAACCTGATTAAAGGTAAAAGGTAAAGGTAAAGGACCACAGACAGTTTTCTGGGTCATGTGGCCAGCAGGACTAAACCGCTACTGGTGCACAGAGGACTGTGACGAGCACCAGAGCGCACAGAAACACAATTTACCTTCTGCTGTAGTTGTACATATTTATCTACTTGCATTGGCATGCTTTCGAACTGCTAGGTTGGCAGGAGCTGGGAGCTCACCCCGTTGCGGGGATTCGAACCACCAACCTTCCGATCAGCAAGCCCAAGAGGCTCAGTGGTTTAGACCACAGCGCCACTCGCGTCCCCAGTGAACCTGATTATTGTGCAACCAGTATAGCAAATACATTCATTCAGTTTTTGGCCATGTTCTTTTGAACAAACTTGACTCAGTAGGTTACTATGCTGGATCTGGTTGTCACATCACTGAACTGAACTCTGACCTTTCCTTCTAACCAACCAAGAGCTAAGGGAGGGGGCCCACCCATTTGCTATCTCACAGAGTCCCTTTTATTTGTTTCCCTTAATGGCCCATCGCCCAGGTGATCGATCACCTCAATACAGGAAGCTAACCTGGCTTATATTTTAACACTTGCTGGATGCAGAGGTTAGGAGGGTTTCTGCACATAGCCACTTTCCCCCACCTTAAACTCATAACAATATAAATTTGGCATGGCAAACTATAAAGTTTTTATTTTAATGTAAATGGACTTTCCTCATTTATGATATGTGTAGTTTGTAATTGTAACCACAAGTCTTTGTTGTATTTTTCTGAAAATTCCCCCCCAAACCAGCTAATTTCAGTCTCCAACTCAGCCGCCACACTAATTTCCTTGTTTCTCCCTTACTGAGAAGTCTGATCTTACAGCTCCTCATACAGACATTTTGGCGACATCCCAAAGCGAAATACTCTCGTCGTCTTTCATGAAATTAGTTTGCTTGATGGAACTGGAACTTGCAATAATTATATAAAGTAAAAGATAAAGTTTAAGGATGTGGTTTTGCTTGCAGTGTGGCAAGTTAAGGAGTCAAAAGCAAAAGAGCCAAGAAAATTAAAAGTCCAGCATAACCCGGAGAGCAATATTTATTCATTTATTCAGTTATTCATGTCCAAATATCTGAATCTGAGATTTCTTACACTAGGCCATTGAAGTTCAGCAGGGCCATCTGTGCATGCTGCATCTGCTAAGATAGGGTACCTGTGGTTTTCCAGATGTTGTTGAACTATGTCTCATCATCACTTACCATGATGGGACATAGGATGGACTGATGGAAGTGGAGAGCTATAGATTCCCTATCCCTGAGCCAAGACATGATTCATTCCGGGTGCTGTTGTTCTTGGTGTCCTGCTCTGAGGATGTCACAGGACACTTTTGGGTTTTTTAACATGTTTTGTTGGGGTATGTAGTCAAACACAAAACTTTATTGCAACATAACTAGACAGAGAGCAGAGCTCCAGCAAGCAGCTAGAACTGGAAGAGAGCTGCAAGATCCCAATCAGGCCCAAAGGCACTAGCTTAACCAATTAGCATGCACAACATAATGGATTTCCTATGCAAGCTGAGAGAGAAACAAGCAGAAAGGTAGTCCGGAGGCAGATCAAGTCATGGAAGGAAAAGCCAAGGCAGGGGGAAACTGGTTGTGGTGAACACAGCCATGAACCAGTGAAGAAGCTAGGAAAGTGTTTAAAAGTTGGAGAAGGGCATGGGAGAGGAAGAGTCTGAGGAGCAAGAAAGAGCCGGTAGGGCCTCTGGTAGGGGTGGCACAACTATCCAAGGTTTGAGCCAGCTGGGCTCAAGAGACAGAGATTGTGAGGGTGGTGGTTGAAACCCCCAATGTTGGCTGTTGTCAAGCCAAAATGGGTGCCAAGAAAGCAGAATTTGGAGCTGGCTGTGATTTTTCAGCCCAGGCTTATGTGTGATGCATATCTGTTCCTTCTATCCATTGAAGAAGCCTTCTATTTGTCGAAGGGAAAGTCGGAATTCAGCCCATGGAAAACTTGCATTGTTTAAAGAAGGGGTTGGTGTAAAATGTTTGCAATATTCAGCCAATCAGACAAAGCTCGTTGCAGTGTTTTCCAGTACATTTCTTGAGTGTGGGGTGGGATATAATGTTTTGACACCTGAATGCTGGACTATGTGTGTTTATCGGGGGAAAGAACCTGATATTTGTGTTCAATTATATCAGAGGGAGGAGAAAAAAAAAATCTGTATGCAAGGCTAGCCCTGCTACTAAGTTACAGGTAGATAGCCGTGTTGGTCTGTCATAGTCAAAACAAAATAAAAAAATTCCTTCCAGTAGCACCTTAGAGACCAACTAAGTTTGTTCTTGGTATGAGCTTTCGTGTGCATGCACACTTCTTCAGATACACTGAAACAGAAGTCACCAGACCCTTATATATAGTGAGAGGGTGGGGAGGGGTATTACTCAGAGGGGTGGTGGGAATGGGTGAAAGGCTGATAGCTGTGGTAAACCTGTTGGCGACTGTTAACAACCGCAGTTAGTCTTACAGGAAAAAGCAAGCGGTGAGAAGGTTAAAAAAGCTTTGTCATGTATAATGAGATAAGAATCCAATGTCTTTGTTCAGACCAGGTCTCTCCATGGTTTTAACCTTCTCACCGCTTGCTTTTTCCTGTAAGACTAACTGCGGTCGTTAACAGTCGTCAACAGGTTTACCACAGCTATCAGCCTTTCACCCATTCCCACCACCCCTCTGAGTAATACCCCTCCCCACCCTCTCACTATATATAAGGGTCTGGTGACTTCTGTTTCAGTGTATCTGAAGTAGTGTGCATGCACACGAAAGCTCATACCAAGAACAAACTTAGTTGGTCTCTAAGGTGCTACTGGAAGGAATTTTTTTATTTTGTTCCTGCTACTAAGTTACTGGTTCCTCAGACTGTCACAGCATAAAGTCCACTAGTTTAAAGTGAAAGAGGGTGGAATAGTGTGAAAAGCAATATAAGTAATACCAAATTCCGGACAACAACACATCCTGAAAAGCAGCAAGCGAGAATGTTGCCCAGTACATAAGGAACTCTCCGGAACTTCAATAAATTATGTATTTTATTTTTAAAAGATGCACACAGCAAAGCAGAAGTTGCTTATTCCCTCCCTGCCCCCATCTCACCTCCACTTCATGATGTGAAATGCTTGAAAGCCAGGCTCCAAATTAGGCAGCTGTTTTGAACATGTGGAGGCAGAACAAGTGGTTCCACTGGGAATCAGATGAAAGCTCTCAATGCTCTTTTCCTCTCCTGACTACTTTTCATCAGAGAGAGAAGATACATTACTGCCTCGCATGACCACTAGGCATGGCAGCGCACGTTAATATTTGGTTCACTTCCTTTCCTCAACGGCCCCTCGTGCATCTCCGAAACGATGAAGCGTCAAGTGAAAGGAAAAGAAAAGGTGTGTATTGATAGTTCACTTGTGAAGATTCACATATGACTTTCAAGTGTGATAACATACAGTGGTACCTCGGGTTACAGACGCTTCAGGTTACAGACTCCGCTAACCCAGAAATAGTACCTCAGGTTAAGAACTTTGCTTCAGGATGAGAACAGAAATCGCCTGGCGGCAGCAGAAAACCCCATTAACTAAAGTGGTACCTCAGGTTAAGAACCATTTCAGGTTAAGAACGGACCTCCAGAACAAATTAAGTTCGTAACCCGAGGTACCACTGTATTTAGAATGGGCAGTTGCTTCCAATGCTATGAAATGTGTGCAAAAGAAGAAAACTGCAGCTTTGATCAGTGTAACCCTGAACTCAGACTAAAAGCAACCAAAGGCTATGTTCAGATATGGAGTTTATTGTGTTAGTTTTCCGAGCTATAGTGCTGGAGATGTGTTGTGGCGCCTATTGTTCCTTTTGCACTGTTATGTTATGGAACAGTGGCTTTTTGACTGAATACCAACACACTGCAGTAAATTTTATTCACACCAGTGGTTGTGCTGTGACACAACAGCAAACGTCATTGACATACCTCCCAACATTTCTCCAATGAAAATAGGATGTCCTATTCCATATTAATAAAAATAATTTTTATTATTTATATCCCATTGCCCCAGTCACTCTGGGTTAGGGCTGCTGTACGTACAGGTGTCCTAAAAAAGAAACCTCTACTCTGGGTGGCTTCCAACATGTAAAAATCATAATGAAACATTAAGCATTAAAAAACTTCCCTATACAGATGCCTTAAGATGTCTTCTAAAAGTTGTACAGTTACTTATCTCCTTGGCTTGGGGGTCCCATAACTCCATACCCCCCACCAACATTTCTCCAATGAAAACAGAGACATCTCTCCAACATTTCTCCAATGAAGACAGAGACATCCCTCCAACATTTCTCCAATGAAGACAGAGACATCTCTCCAACATTTCTCCAATGAAGACAGAGACATCTCTTCAACATTTCTCCAATGAAAACAGAGACATCCCTCCAACATTTCTCCAATGAAAACGGAGACATTCCTGCAACATTTCTCCAATGAAAACAAAGACATCCCTCCAACATTTCTCCAATGAAGACAGAGACATCCCCCAACATTTCTCCAATGAAAACAAAGACATCCCTCCAACTTTTCTCCAATGAAAACAGAGACATCCCTCCAACTTTTCTCCAATGAAAACAGAGACATATCTCCAACTTTTCTCCAATGTAAACAGATACAGTCCCAAATTTCATCCCATTATTTCTCAGGTTAACAGTTTAAAAGGTTTTCTTCTCCCCTCTCAAAGCAATTAAAATGGAAACGAACGTAAAGCTACCGCTAGATTTCTCTAGAGGTAGCCTTTGCACAGTGTGGGAAATAATACACTCCACTAGATTACGGTAAATCTCAGGGCTAGATTCAAAATTCCGTTCAATTCAAAATAAATAATCAAATAAGCAATTACAGGAGCAACATTTGTTAGTCACTTTATACAATGTCTCAAAGCAAAAGGCAGATTTCACCCCTCCCTTCCCAATGCTTTTTTTTACCCCTCTTTGTTATTCCAGACATATTGGGGCTCATTATGAACTGGAAAACTCCTCATATGCCAAATCAAATGGCGTTCTGATCAGAGTGACTCTGCGTTTTAACCTCCATTCGCGAATAAAAGCTTTTTAGTGTGAAGATAAGCATAAATAAATTACTGGGCCGGCGTCTTTACACATCACACCACTGCCTTTATAATCAAAAGGAAATAACAGTCCTGGAGCGGCGTAGAAAAATAATGGGGCCTTGTAGGCGGAATCGTCCTTCCTGCAAGCAGAGGTTAAATGAGGGAAGTAGTTCCTTTCTGCAGAAGAATTTACATTTCTTTGTAACGTGACAGCTTTCACTAGTAACAAAGCTAAATTTAACCTCGCCGATGATTTCCATCTTGCAGCTCTCTGGTTACACAGCACATCCTGAAAATGTAGTCCCTTTTTTGCTCTTAAACTTTTCATGCTTGATCGCCCTCCCAACGTGAATATTTCTGGAACATTTGAGGAAAATCCTCCCAGCTATTGTGGAGTTTACAAGGGCGTGGATACACACACACACACTTATTTGAGGTAACAAAATCCTGACCACTGGATTGCCTTTGAAGAATGGATCAGTTAAAAGCAGCTCCACTTTGAGTTTTCTGAACTTGACATATGCCTAACCTTTCTTGATTCATGGATGCTTTGCAAAGTCGGAAAAATCAAAGATCTGCAAAATAGGCTCTTCCCCTGAAATTGTATGCAGTTTCTTTCTTCTGTAGTATAGTCTATCAAATTCAAAATGAGTCTGCAAAGGGAATCCTTCATAGGATGATCTACCTTCTGGTAAGAAAAAAAGGGGATTCTAAATATTCAAGAATTTATGGACTATATTACTGGAATGAATGTATTTAATCAGCCTTAGGCACTATGAAGTTGGAGCTTGGGAGGGGCGCCATTTTGCTGTTCGACCTCAGTCAGCAAAATAGGTTGGGCCAGCCCAAGGTTGACCACTGTGGGAGCAGAATTGTGGACTAGGTCCTTGGTCTGATCCTGCAGGTTTTTTTCCTTATATTCTTATGTTATTTGGTGTGTGTGTGTGTGCTGTGATTGTCATGCAAATAGGGTTGCTGTCCAGCTTGGTTTGTGAACCACTCAGTTGTGGTCCATTGGTGTGCCCCCCTCCCAGCTGTAGCAGTGCTTCCACTGACCAGTTCTGGGGCAAGGGGGCCAATGATGGCGGGGAAAGAACTGGGATGGTGACTGATGTCCCCCTCCCCATGAGTGGCAGTGCTGCTACAACTGGAAGGACATTGCAGCAGTCATTAGGGCTGGGCAACATATCGTCCAGAACCGGTTTGAAGTCCATATTGTGATATTGGTTTCATAATTATTGACCTGGCAATATATCATGAATCATGGTGTGGGTATGTGCTGTGCAAAAATCACAATGTGGGGAAAACTCTAGCAGTGATTCGCTTCTTTACACACCACAACAAGAACCGTCTCCAGCATTCCTTTTATTTCCAAACAATCTGCTCTTGAGAAACAGATAAAGGATGGGTAGATTGTAAAGATGGATGAGAAAGCCATAATGAACTGTACCTCTCTGTAGACGATCGCCATTCTTCATAGTCTGAGGAAAAGACCACCAGCAGCAAAATTCACATTCCTTCACAGCCTGGCTTTTAAAAATCAACATTTCTCCACCTCTTGCTTTCGTCTTCCTTCCAAACAGGTCTACCCAAGAGAGTTGCAATAGCTGTTTTAATTACGAGTCACAAAAGAAAGAGCAACAGATGTATAAACATATTTTAGGTATCTATTAAATATCTGCTGAATTGTTATACTCCTGTTGGCTCATTAATGAAATCTCCATGGATTAACGGCTGATTTCTAAACACCTTCATCTACAAAGACACAAGGAAGATTTGCATTTTCACCTTATGCACACTAATTACAATTTCTTTTATATATTCCTAATTATGCACCTTTCCCTTTCTTCCCTTGTTTCTTCTTAGAGAAGGGCTGATTGAATGTCTGACTACAGTTAAAAATAAAAGGAGGAAAAGCCATAATTGGCACATAAATACATCTTGCTACAAAGTCTTTATTCATATCAATCAAGGTTAAGTGGTATCAACTGGTAAATAAAGCAGAGAAGTACCTTTGGATTTGAAAATGAAATTACTTGAAGAATTGTTTTCCCTGTCATAGTCATGATTGTTAGGGTGGGTTTGCTTAACCCTAGATATAAATAGTTCTATATTCCGGGCAGCAAGGGTTTACTGTTAAACAGGAGGGAGGATCAAATGCCTATTGGGCATGGCCAAGATCTTGGAGCTACCTTAGGTAGCTTCGTCAATGGCCTATGTTTTCTACCATGGGGGCAGCCTACTAACACTTTCTTCTCTCATGCTGTATGTGAGGAATGGGAACCCACAGACCTCCAGATTTTGCTGCTCCAAATTCCATCAGCACCAACCAGCATGGCCAATGATTAGGGATGATGGGAATTGTAGTCCAGCTTATTTTTGGTGGACAAGGTTCCTGATCCACGCTGAACACAAATAGAGCCCAGAAAAGCAGTCAGTGAGCCACCTGAAATATGATCATTTCCTAATGCAGAAATGTACCTAGTCTATAGCTGTCAACCCTCCCTTTTTTGCTGGAAACTCCCTTATTCCAATGCCATTTCCCGCTGCTATCCCGGATTGTTGATATCCCTTAAATTTCACGGATTTCAAAGGAAGCAGCTCCTCTCCCTCCCTGCCCGCAAGGGAGGCTCCTCAGCTGCGTTGCTCGGCTGCCAATAAGGAGTCTGAGACCGACTGGGGGCGGAGCTTGCATGCCTTGTGCAGCCAGACCCTCACGCCCAACCAGACAGACAGCCTGCCTGCCGTCTATGCGCTTGCTCTTTCGCTCACCCGTTCGTGCGCAGCCTCTGGAGCACAGGGTGGTGAGGCTACTTGGTGCCATTGCACCGCCCTCGCGGCATCCCTTATTTTCAAATCCAAAAGTTGACAGCTATGACCTAGTGGCATTTCCATGTTTGAGGGAGCCCTGATCAAAGTGCATTCACTATGTTTCCCATAGTGGGCTTACCTGAAGGTGGCGGTGATAGTGGCAGGCAGGCAGAAATAGCAACAGCAGCTTGGAAGGATGAACAGGAGTCTGTGAACTTGCCAAGGAACTGATAAGTTTCATTACCGAGTCATCTGCGGTTCAACAGACTACTCTTCTTCCCAGGCTGAGAGGAAAAATGGTGAAAACAGGTTACTTATTGGGACAGAGTGACATTTGCAGCTGTTGTTAAAGTTGCAAAGCAACGAAGCATGGGACAGAGTGAGGGAGAAATTTCTGGAAGAACAGTGGGATTTCAGCTCCGCCCAAGGCATGATGGATAACAGCAACAATCGGGGAAAGATAGACATAACATTTTACAATGAAGAAACACCACAGACAGAATAAATGCCACACACAGGAAGAACAAGGAAATAGTTTGAGTGCCTCACTTGTAATTTTATAAATCATTTGTGTCAACATGAACAGAAGTTATCAATATTGCAGTTGTTGTATAATAATAATAATAATAATAATAATAATAATAATAATAATTTATTATTTCTACCCCGCCCATCTGGCCGGGTCTCCCCAGCCACTCTGGGCGGCTTCCAGTAAGCATTAAAATACATCAACACATCACAGATTAAAAGCTTCCCTGAACAGGGCTGCCTTCAGGTGTTTTCTAAAGGTCATGTGGTTGTTTATGGCTTTGACCTCTGATGGGAGGGCGTTCCACAGGGTGGGCGCAACTACCGAGAAGGCCCTCTGCCTGGTTCCCTGTAGCTTTGCTTCTCGCAGTGAGGGAACCGCCAGAAGGCCCTCGGCGCTAGATCTCAGTGTCCGGGCTGACCGGTGGGGGTGGAGACGCTCCTTCAGGTATACAGGACCTCGGCCGTTTAGGGCTTTAAAGGTCAGCACCAACACTTTGAATTGTGCTCGGAAACGTACTGGGAGCCAATGTAGGTCTCTCAGGACCGGTGTTATGTGGTCCCGGCGGCCACTCCCAGTCACCAGTCTAGCTGCCGCATTCTGGATTAGTTGCAGTTTCCGGGTCACCTTCAAAGTTAGTCCCACGTAGAGCGCATTGCAGTAGTCCAAGCGGGAGATAACTAGAGCATGCACCACTCTGGCGAGACAGTCTGCGGGCAGGTAGGGTCTCAGCCTGCATACCAGGTGGAGCTGGTAGACAGCTGTCCTGGACACAGAATTAACCTGCACCTCCATGGACAGCTGTGAGTCCAAAATGACTCCCAGGCTGCGCACCTGGTCCTACAGGGGCACAGTTACCCCGTTCAGGACCAGGGAATCCCCCACACCCACCTGCCCCCTGTCCCCCAAAAACAGTACTTCTGTCTTGTCAGGATTCAACCTCAATCTGTTAGCCGCCATCCATCCTCCAATCGCCTCCAGGCACTCACACAGGACCTTCACTGCCTTCACTGATTCTGATTTGAAAGAGAGGTAGAGCTCTGTATAAGAGATCATTATGATGAGTGGAATGTAATCAAAATTAATAAGATTTTGGAACGCAGAAATAAAGAAAATAATCAAACCGTCAATTCTAGCATGCTAGGGGCCACCTTATCTAAATGATATAATTCGGTATTTGAATGATTGGTATTAGTAATTGTATTATAAATTGGTATTGTTATAATGAGGCTATTATTGGATTGTAATTGAAAACTAATAAAAATTTATTATGAAATAGCAACAGCACCCTGAGCCATGCAGAACAGTTGGGTGCAGCTACCATTTTAATTTTCCATAATGCCCTGATCTCGTTGGGCTTTGTGGGAAATTAAAATGGCAGCTATGCTCAACTGCTTGGTAGGGCTTGGATCATCAGGCCTAATATCTTTTGAAGGGGGAGCCTGGATAGTTCACAGCTTGCTGTGATCCTGGCAACTGCTCAAGGAGGTCGGATGCTGACACCATTCTTTATATATCTGACATGCATGGGGCAAACATACAAAATTCAGTAACAATATTCAGTAAAGAAGAGTTTTGGCTTTGATATCCCGCTTTATCACTACCCGAAGGAGTCTCAAAGCGGCTAACATTCTCCTTTCCCTTCCTCCCCCACAACAAACATTCTGTGAGGTGAGTGGGGCTGAGAGACTTCAAAGAAGTGTGACTAGCCCAAGGTCACCCAGCAGCTGCATGTGGAGGAGTGGAGACACGAACCCGGTTCACCAGATTATGAGTCCACCGCTCTTAACCACTACACCACACTGGCTCTCACACCACACTGGCTCTCACCACTACACAAACCCCCACTGCTATCCCAAACAAAGCTGCCCCATTACTCTGATCTGAGGGACATCGGGTGACCCATTCTGGGTTGACATGGGGATCCGCTCCAGATCTGCTCCTTAATAAGTTTGTGTGTGGAACTAATGTTTAATTAAGGTTTCAAACAGAGCCATGAGGATTTGGGAAGGAGAACCTGAACTGTTGAGCACAGGTGTGATACTGGAAGTGTTTGATGCCCGCAAGTGTCTTCCCTAAAGGAAAGCCTATTGCATACCATCATGGTCCACCCCCAGGTCTTGTTTTTTTTGCAGGGTCCCCCCCCCCAAAAAAAACCCTGCCTGGTGCCTTCCCCACTGATAGTCACAGATTGCTCTGGCCATCCAACCTGATTCATAGTACTTTCTACCTTTCTGAGCCAAACTCTTCCAATGTCTAAGTCCATCTGAATAGGCCTAACTTGGTTTGGGTCCTGGCTAAATCCAGGGCACACCCCTAGTGATAACTGAACCTTGCAGATGACCACAAACAGCAAGGCCCTTTCAGTGCTGGCCCCCCATACTTTGGAATACCCTTCCCTTGGAGACCCGCTGTTAGTTTGGTGGAAACCTTGTTAAGCCAGGAGGTTTTGAGTGACAATTGTTGCCATTGTTCCTTAGATCCTGTTCCTGTTAACTTTTGTCATTTTCTGATACTTTGGGACCTGGTTTGAATATTAATATTTTGTTGCTGTTTTAGCATGTTTCTCCCTTCTTGAATAAAGAATTTGGGGTTTGTTTGTTTTTTTTAAAAAATGTACATTCTTGGCCACTCAGAATTTTTTAATAAGAAAAAACAGTAGGCTATTTTAAGGAACAGAATAAAACAGTCAGAATTAGTGTTATATACAAAGCCCACTTGGGTAAATTGGGTATTCTGTGTGCATTAGGAGGAAACTGTCTTCAGCTGTGGAACTGGGAGATTAACAGTGTTTTCCTCTTCATTTGAAAATGAACTGTAAGTTGCAAACCTTTACAGCTGGCTTTTATTTTTAATTATGTGAAGCATTTATTGGTGAAGCACACTGCTTAAATTGCAATTAGATGAAAATGTGTTATTGCCATATAACTTATATTTCCTTTCTGCACAGGAATTAGACAATTTGAGTTCAATATTCATTCACTGTTTAGCATTTTATTGTGCTAAAATGAAACATGCATGCACACGCATACACAAATGTAAATTTCTTCCCCAATCTTAAATTCAGATTGCAGTTTTTTTGTTTACCAATTTGCATTTTTTCATGTCCTCAAAAAATTGTCTGAATCTTAGTTGCCACCAAAGGAACTGGTTTTCTCACTTTAAAAGGAATATCATATTTTTTCTTAAATTCAATGTTCCACATACTATTCATCCTTCATCAATATTCATATTGCAACTATTGACATAACTCCAGTATATCTGATATAAAAAAGTAAACTGGTGTTCATTCCTGAAATATCTGATTTCAGCAGAGCTGTTCTCATCTGGAAGCATAATTGCTATTCAACAAAGTACTGTGCACCATAATCTCAATAGCACTATGCTATCAGCTTCAACTCCCATCTCCTCCAAGGCTCTTCACAATGTCAGTTCAGTTGCCAACCGAGATATATTATATCTTTGCTTCGGAAGAATAGAAAAAACACACACCGTCCAGCCAATTATATTTTGTGGTTTTCATTTGCTTTTCTATTTTCTCTTTCTTTTTTAGGCCGCAGCCAAGGATGGCAGATATAAATAAACAAGCTCCTGCTTTGTCCTCCATAACTATTTCACTTGCGAGAATTCATTATTGTAGCATTCTTAACCTCACTGACAGCAGTACTTACAGTCACAAAACGATCCCAAAGTGCTCCCTCCAAAAATAATAAGGGGAAATGTATGCAGTCCGCATTCAGGGAAGAAATGTTTCAAATATTGTCCTATTCTCTGAGATGAGTTGAGGAGGAGTATCTAGGTAGCGGGTGGTTCACACAGGTGAATGAGGTAAGGGAATTAAGTAATATCAAGGGGGCGGGGAATGAATTTACCTGTGGCACAGCAATTTCCTCCTGCCCTTATTGGACAGAGACCATAGTTCAATGATAAAAAAAACAGGATTTGCATGCAGAAAGGACCTAGGTACGCTACTTGGCATCGCCAGTTGAGAAATATCAGATAAAACATAATGGGAGAGATCTCTGCCTAAGTTCCTGAAAAGAGAATACCATGCTTGGTGGCTGATCTGGTATAAGGCACCTTCCTGTGTTCTGGATGTCAAATTTTGCGCAAGCAATGGCACACAATGGATATAGCAGCATTAGGAAGACCACTATTCTGCAATCAGTACACTCAAGTTGAAAGTGGGAGGGAGAGGATAATTCTGGCTTACTCATAGCTGTGTACAAGATGAAAATTTGAAGAGAGAAGAGGAAGAGAAGAGTTTGGATTTTATATCCCGCTTTATCACTTCCCGAAGGAGTCTCAAAGTGGCTAACATTCTCCTTTCCCTTCCTCCCCCACAACAAACACTCTGTGAGGTGAGTGGGGCTGAGAGACTTCAAAGAAGTGTGACTAGCCCAAGGTCACCCAGCAGCTGCATGTGGAGGAGCGGAGACGCGAACCCGGTTCACCAGATTACGAGTCTACCGCTCTTAACCACTACACCACACTGAAAGCAGGCATCAGGTATATTAGTGGAAATGATAACTAGTGCAGAAATAAGTAACTAATAATAACTAGTAAATAAATAATAACTAGTGCAGAAATAAGTAACTCCACCAATGCGTTCATAGCATTATCCTGCAATCCACAATCAAGCAAGCTGCCATTTATAAGTGTTCAGCTGCTCTCAGAGTATGAGCCGTATTTTATTTTCTGCTGAATCTAGTAGTGCTGAATCTTTCATTAGAAATTCTTCTTGAAAGACAAGGGGTTGGTGGGGATGAATTAAAAGCATTCCCAAAGAATGGGGGAGAACTTAAAATAATGTGTTTTTTTGGGGGGGTCAGGAGTGATTATTTACCTTATTAATTGTATAAAGTGGTCTTTATTTTTCTTAATTTAAAAATGAAGAAATACACCCCTGTGCCCACTTGCAGCAGCAACATGTTCTCTAGATGCCGACTCTCAATTTCCTGGAAAGCCCATGGGACCATCTGAGCAGCACTGCTACAAGCACATGCAGAGCTGTTTTTTTGTGTGAAAAAAATAAAAATAATAAGAGCAACAAAGACCTCTGAAGAGCTCCTGGTCCATTCACGTGGATAAGCACACACAAGTCCGTCCCCAACCTGAAAATTTCTTCAGATTATCCCTGCTTCCCAATTGCTGTAAAAATCTGCTCTCCAAACCTTTCAGGAAACAAGATCCACTGACAATGAGGGAACAACTTTCAACCTACAACCAGAATTTAGGGCCAACCTCTATGTTTGAAAGGTGGTTTTCTAATGCATAAATAGAGAGGTTGTATGGAACTTATTAACAGCAGTAGCCAAGATTTTGAGAGGAAAGAAATTGAAAAACTCCAAGGCCCCTTCTTTAATGGAGCAGTTAGCAAGAAGCATTTATGTTGGCAGAACTGTCTAAAACAGGCATAGGCAAACTCAGAACTCCAGATGTTTTGGGACTACAATTCCCATCATCCCTGGCCACTGGTCCTGTTAGCTAGGGATCATGGGAGTTGTAGTCCTAAAACATCTGGAGGGCCGAGTTTGCCTATGCCTGGTCTAAAACAAGGGTAACCAACACTTACGTTCCAAGTTCCATGTCTCTGATATCCAAGAATACGGTATGTAGGGCTTGCTGATCAGAAGGTTGGTGGTTCGAATCCCTGTGACGGGGTGAGCTCCTGTTGCTCGGTCCCAGCTCCTGCCCACCTAGCAGTTCGAAAGCACGTCAAAGTGCAAGTAGATAAATAGGAACCGCTCTGGCGGGAAGGTAAACGGCGTTTCCGTGCGCTGCTCTGGTTCGCCAGAAGTGGCTTAGTCATGTTGGCCACATGACCCGGAAGCTGTACGCTGGCTCTCGGCCAATAAAGCGAGATGAGCGCCGCAACCCCAGAGTCGGACACGACTGGACCTAATGGTCAGGGGTCCCTTTACCTTTTATGTGTGTTATGTTACTTGTTTTTGTATAAAACTACATCACATTATGTTTGTTTGTATAATCAAGAGTGTGCATGGCTGACAAAGCCCAGTTGGGCAAAACAAGGAATTATCCTGGAATCCTTGTCTTATTTTCTGCATATGCCATTCTTCCAAGTTTTTCGTCTGAAACCTGCATACAAGGAACGTTGGAGTTCTTAGAAGCATCTTCACGTGGAACACTACAAGATTGATATAAGAATTCCACATTGTGGATATTGCTAACATAAGAACTGAATAGATTGTATTTCCTGGTCAATCTGCTGGATTTTAATTTTTCATAATATGTTTCGTTTATAGGATAAGTTGGTCTATAGAACCATATATTTTGATACATTATGTTGAATCGCATTTGAAAAAGAATTTATATTGTTACATACAGCCTGTTGCATTGTTTGTGTGGTTATCAGTTTTGCATTTACATGACAAATGTTTGGTAGTGTTTTGACTTTGCCTCAGGCAGCAAATTGTCTTGGTCATACTTTATTTTGCCCAACTAGTTGTTAGCTTTGAAATTTGACGAACATTCTGATTTAGTCAAATAACTTTTGCAGTAGCTCGTGGATTATTCAGTGCTGCCTACCAATAATTCAAGGATTCCATGGTGAAACTGTGGGGTAATTTACACCCATGCATACCCCATTATATGTTTATAAATGTTTCTGAGGCTCAAGTAAAAACTAGTTTTCTCAGTGATAGTCAGTAGTAATCGTCTCTCCTGATCTCATCAGCCAGACCAGCTGTTCAGATGTTAATCCTGGCTCCTGGTAGGCAGCCATGGGGGTTTGATCAATCCTCATCTTTAAATCAAGCTCTGCAATCAAGACTAGCACCACTTTTGATGATGATCGAGATGACACTGCTAATTTATTTTGTTAATAGAATCTAGTGCTGGAATGAGAATTCCTCTGTTATCCACACATCATCCATTAGAGGTATATTACCCTTGTTAATGAGCATGCTGTTAGCCTTTTAACCTGGTACTAATTTTAGTTTGTGTGGTTGAACATAGACTCCTTTTTATTCCAAAAATTGCTTGCAGGGAAGAAAGTTTACCTTGCTTTCCTATTTTTTTTTCTGTATTTCCCAAAGGGCAGGAATACATTTTTCCCCGAAGCTACAATACATTTAATATTAGAACAGGAAGTGGTTGAAAACAGAAGAAATGTGAAAATATTATTTTGGTAAGATAGCAATTCTATGTGCTGTTTCTTTGTTCTGCAGCTATAAATGTGAAGGACCTACAATTCTAACAGGGATTTAGAGAGAGGTAGAGGAACCTGAAAGTTAAGTCCGGTCACAAATGACTCTGGGGTTGCGGCGTTCATCTCGCTTTACTGGCTGAGGGAGCCGAAGTTTGACTGCAGACAGTTGGCCAGTCATGTGGCCAGCATGACTAAGCCGCTTCTGGCGAAACCAGAGCAGCGCACGGAAATACCATTTACCTTCCCGCTGGAGTGGTACCTATTTATCTACTTGCACTTTGACGTGCTTTTGAGCTGCTAGGTTGGCAGGAGCAGGGACCAAGCAACGGGAGCTCACCCCGTCTCGGGGATTCGAACCACTGACCTTCCGATCGGCAAGCCCAAGAGGCTCAGTGGTTTAGACCACAGCGGCACCCGCTGTCCCTTAACAGGGATTTAGGATAAGTCTAACTATGCAGTGGTAGAATGCTGAAATAACAGAATGGGGTGTTGTCGCTCCATAATGCAGGAAAATGTTCCACGAGTTTGTTTCTTTTTAATGCATTTTTAAAAGCAATCTCATAACATTATCACATCTGGATATCACATCACTTCTTTGCCGTGCTAGTTTTATGTTCAGGGAAGTTCAGGTAATTCATCTCCATCCAAGGTGGCACAGGTGGGCATCTGTTGCTCTCTCACCTGCCCTGTGCTGCCACTTATTGAGAGGAAGATGGGCAGTGGAGAGGCACGGGGAGCTTGGCATTGTGTACAGTGTTCTGGTGGGAGCATCAGATTGAGTCTGCCAACATGCACCACATTGTGTCAAGCTCCTGGCACCTTGCCCCTCCCCTTGTTGGCATGTGGCAGAGACATGCTGAGTCGGGAAGCCGGAAGAGTAACAGACTATTACAGCAAAGTGGAAGAATAATTCAGTTTCAAATGAATTACTACGGTGTAGCATCTACATACAAACATTCGATCTTGAGTGTAGTTCATCTAGTGCCGTATCCTTAAAAGGATTAAAAATATATTCTTAAAAAGATAGAAGGGTAAAGGGTAAAGGGGACCCCTGACCATTAGGTCCAGTCGTGACCGACTCTGGGGTTTACCTTCCCTCTGCAGCGGTACCTATTTATCTACTTGCACTTTGACGTGCTTTCGAACTGCTAGGTTGGCAGGAGCAGGGACCGAGCAACAGGAGCTCACCCCGTCATGGGGATTCGAACCGCTGACCTTCTGATCGGCAAGCCCTAGGCTCTGTGGTTAAACCCACAGCGCCATCCCCGTCCCCCCAAAAAAGAAAAGATAGAGGAGGATGCTATATTAACAAAACAATGAACAACATAAATAATCAACTAATCATCCTCTTTTTATCAATTTCTACCTCATTGCAACCCACAGCCAGGCAGTTGGACCTTTAAATCTCATGCCACAAATCAAGAGTAATGGTCAAAAAAGTGGTGATTGTGTGACCAGGCAGCGATAGCCCCAGCCCCCGGGGATCATAAGAAAGGAATAAAGACTCTGACAACGTGTTATGGAATTAAAAGTAGGCCACAACTTTATTAAACTTCTGAATGTAGGAAGACCTTGGCTTAGGCCTTGGGCGTGTATCCCTCCCAGCCCCCCAGCCAGGGAAGTGGGGCACATCAGGGGAAATGGGATATGGGGGTGCACTGTGAGATGTATGTGTAGCAGGCAGCCCAGCCCATATCCCCACACGCAGGGTAGTTCACTGACAACCTTTTGGTGTATGGCAAGTGACACCCATTATATAACCCCTTTTAAGAGGGGACCCTGGAATTGCCGCTGCAGGGGGGTGAGTCACCAATTCTTACCCCCCCCCCCCATTATAAGAAAGAAAAGACTAAAGGATTCCACCCAAGACCATAACCGCCAAAGTTGTGACAAATTGCTACGGGGAAGACAAAACCTGCCAATGCAGGAAAATTTCTTCCCGATCCTTCAACAGCAACCAGTCAAAGACTGTAGCAGCGCCCACTAAACAGGAAGAAAAAGTTAACCTGCAAACAAGAAAACATTAAACTAAGGGAGGGGAGGGTGGGTGAATCTCCAGAGCCGACTGCCTGGCTACTGTCAGCTCCAACCCTTATATATAAATAGGACTGGCCCCACCTCCCAGAAATGAAACTTGACTACTGATGCTGGGCATGAACCTCCAATAATAACACTGAGAGGCAGACCAGCCCCTGTTTGCCATTAAGTTCCCCGGGAACTGTAGAACCACGCGTGATCCTGCAAAGGGCACCCACAATGTAAAGTGTGAGTGCTCATTCCAGCATGGCACACTGGTATTGCCAATTTTTTAGAGCAGTATATGAACCAAAGAAGAGGTTGCTATAAATTGTCATGCTAACATAATCATGTGATTAAGAGAGTGACTGAATAACTCTTGTCTTTGGCAATATCACAGTCTGATTTCTGCTGACGATCAAGGCATAGAAAGATGTTTGAACATTTCAAAGCAGTCCAAATATATCTTACAATGCACTTTTCCAAGCATAAAAGGGAATGCTTGCTAATCGTTCTTTGCATTACAGCACAGAATTTGTGTCAATTAATAGGTTTAAAAGTGGAATACCATGGAGAGTCCAACCAGAATCAATCTTTTTTTCTTTTTCTTTCCCCCAACCAGAATCAATCTTGATCAGACTCCAGGGGTGCAATTTCATCAGAGGCTTTCTGTTGGAAATATCATGAAGGAAGCCCTGCTCCATTGCTAGCAACCAATTTGCATGTGATCTAAATACCACCACAAGTTATTTTTCATTGACTTCCATGGAGCTAGAATTGCGGCAGCTGATATGTGGAGAATCAGAACTACAAACAAGGAAGCCAGATGCCTGGAATTAAAATGCCGAGCTTGTTTCAAAGACAAGGAATTCATGGCCTCCATATGTTATTTCACGCCATTTTTCATCAGTGCCAGCCAGTATGGCCAATGGTTAGGAATGATGGGAACTGGAATCACACAAAATATAGAGGGCCACAAGTTCCCTGTCCCAAGTCTGTGTGCTTATCACATTTTTAGAGGAATGCTTGGTAAACTCTAAGACAAAAGTCTGACATGAACATTCCTCCAGATGCATGAAAATATGGGAAGATAAGCTGCTTCCTAACCTTTTCCCCAAACTGTTTTACAGAACTTGAACATAGTCCATAGCAGGTAAAAAGGTAAAGGACCCCTGGACGGTTAAATCCAGTCAAAGGCGACTATGGGGTTGCTGCGCTCATCTTGCTTTCAGGCTGGGGGAGCCGCCGTTTGTCCACAGACAGTTTTCTGGGTCATGTGGCCAGCAGGACTAAACTGCTACTGGTGCGCAGAAGACTGTGATGAGTGCCAGAAACGCACAGAAACGCTGTTTACCTTCCCACTGCAGCGGTACCTATTTACCTACTTGCACTGGCGTGCTTTCGAGCTGCTAGGTTGGCAGGAGCTGGGACAGAGCCTCAGGAGCTCACCCCATTGCAGGGATTTGAACCACTGACCTTCTGATTAGCAAGCCCAGGAGGCTCAGTGGTATAGACCACAGCGCCACCAGCGTCTTGGCCCTGTCATTTGTGCCATTTGTGCCGTTTGTGTTTGATTAGACTGTTTTAGACGTTGTCTGGAAAACACACAACTTATCTTCCTGGAAGACTCTCTTCTTGCTACACATCACTATTGGTTATTACCAGGCAGGGGCGGACTTAGGTCTTCCAAAACTCAGCAGCACCCTATGTGAGCCCAAAATTCAGCTCCCCCTACCCCACCTCTCACCTTTCTTTCTGCTCAATTCACTATGTAAGGGTTTTCCAAGCTTAGGTCTCCAGCTGTTGGTGGACTACAACTCCCACCATCCCTAGCTACAAGCACCAGTGGTCAGGGATGATGGGAATTGTAGTCCAAAACAGCTAGAGACCCAGGTTTGAGAGATCTGGCACGATGTCATAGTTGTGACGCCCTTGGCATCCAGTGTGGCGGAACTGGTCTCAATCTGCCTCAATCTGCCTCCATACCAGGAAAAGGGAGTCAAGTTGGATGAGTAACAGAGGTTTCCTTTTTCCAGCCATACCATGAAAGCAATATGCAGCAGTCTATAATCATGGGCAGAATCAGTCCACTCCCCTAACAAGCGTGTTGTTGTTGTTTGTTTGTTTGTTTGTTTGTTGTTGTTTCTTCTCCTCCCCACCCCATCAACTCTCAAGTCTGAACCTTGTTGCAAATGGTGCATGTGCTGCACAGTTGATTCCTTAACTCATGTCATGGAAAACAGACATGGTTTAAATATAGTTGTAAACTGGATCCTTTACTTAACACCAGCCATTTCAGCAGAAGCTAAGAGAAAAGGAGAAATAGAACATAAACTCACAAGTCAAGAAGGCCCCTTCCCCATCTCCAAGATGCATTAACCCCTTATGGGCTCATTCTCTCTCTCAGCACAGTGGGTCTTAATTAAAGGCTGTTGCTTATTCTAAAAGCATAATCATCTAAAGGCATGTTCAGTGAGTTTCCCCACCCCTTATTCCCTCCCAAAGAATACTTCTGCAAACCTTGTGTATCCCACAAGCCTACTGGCACCCCTGCATGAATGTTGCTGATTTGGCTAAATAAGCAACAGCACTTTCACATGGTTATTGGAAACAGAGGGAATGATGCAAAATAACTACTAGGTGAGACTGATTAGTCCCAAACAAACGAAGCAATTGTGAACTCCCAAAGTGATGGAAACTCTTTCAGGAGATGCTTTCCAACAAGGCTCTTTCCTCTAACTCTACCTGAGGAAATCACCATCTGTCATTGAAGAAAAAAATGAAATCGCATGCAAATCTCATGAATATGGATGCTTGGCAACCTCAAAGTTGTTGAATAGATGAGTATCTGGCTGCCAGATGCAGTGCAAATGTGGTGTGAAAGGATCTGTTAGTAGAAGAAAGCTTTTAGATGTGAATGACATTGATGCCTAAGGATAGAAAGTAAAACTATAGTGTTGTGAGTTTTGGGGGTGGCGAGAAAGCAAGATCCTTCTAAACCATAGATCCAGAAAGTGTTAATATATAGGCCAAACTATCTTCCTGTGTTGAGGTGATCACCTTGGCGACGGGCCATTAAGGAAATGTGCAAGATGGCAAATGGGTGGGGCCCCATAACTAGAAGGACAAAGTCTGCGTTGAGAGTTGAGAGGTTGCAGGGATATGACCTAGAGGTAAAGCAGCAAGCTGGATAGAAGAAGAGGAAGAAGAAGAAGAAGAAGAAGAAGAAGAAGAAGAAGAAGAAGAAGAAGAGTTTGGATTTGATATCCCGCTTTATCACAACCCGAAGTAGTCTCGAAGCAGCTAACATGCTCCTTTCCCTTCCTCCCCCCCAACAAACACTCTGTGAGGTGAGTGGGGCTGAGAGACTTCAGAGAAGTGTGACTAGCCCAAGGCCACCCAGCAGCTGCATGTGGAGGAGCGGAGACGCGAACCCGGTTCCCCAGATTACAAGTTTACCACTCTTAACCACTACACCACACTGGCTCTTAGAGAGAGTCAGTGCACAATGTTTGATGTCTGGTTGAATCCAAGGCTGTGGCTATGGGAGAAACAAGAACCTTTTGGAGTGTTGCTGCTGTGAACCCCTCCACCCCAGGCTCGGGTTGTATAAATATGTAAATAAACCATATATCCTAAAGACACCACAGTCTCCTCTGTCCCTTATTCTCAAAGGAAACATGAACCCTGGGTAAGCACCTGGAACCCCTGGGATCTTACATCCCTTGGAGATTGGTGTGCCATGCAATGATATATAATTTTATTATTCACAGTAGCCACATTACAGGCTCTTGAACTCTGGTTACCTCTATAAATACATCATATATATCCATTTGTGACCTACTGAATAGCATTATTGAACGGCTGGTTGCACTGGCTGTAATTCTCAAGCCACTTGTGAGGGGCAAGTCCCAATGGGTCTAACCTAGAGCTTGAGATATATGAGTCTTTCTATAGTGAAATGACTTCAATTGCATTTGAAAGCTCAGATTCTTCTTCTTGTTATACCGTATTTTTCGCTCCATAAGATGCACTTTTTTCCTCCAAAAAAGAATGGGGAAATGTCTGTGCGTCTTATGGAGCGAATGTGTGGTCCCTGGAGCTGAACTGCCCAGGGGCAAAAGCAGATCGTGCTTTTTTAAAAAAAAAAGAGAGAGAGAGAGAAGGGGGTGTTGAAAGGAAGCCCCGCTGAGCAGCTGCTCAGCAAAAGATCGGGGAGAGAGATAAGGGAGAGAGATTCCAGCCCCGCCCCCTTGCAGAGGGAGGCTGTTTCCCCAGCGACATGTGACTGGCTGATTAGATTATCTGTCTGGAAACTGTAGAAATGGCTCCCTTTACTGAAGCTGCAGAACTGTGAGTTAAACCCCATAAAACAGGGTTTTTTCCCTTTGCAAAGTAAGCTCAACAACTTTGAGCTGATCCTCAAAAAATGGGGCTTTTCTCCTTTGCAAAGGAAGCTACAGAAATTTGAGCTGATCCTCAAAAAAATGGGGCTTTCCCCCTCTAAAAACTAGGTGTGTCCTATGGTCAGGTGTGCCTTATAGAGCGAAAAATACGGTATTTAAACTGCAAGTACTGTGGACATCTCTGAGGATATATTCACAAGTAAGGCTTAAATCAAGTTTGAGTCTCTCTCGTGCTATTTAAGTTTTCGTCTGCTCATGGGACATGTTTGCATTCGGTGCCTTACCAACAAAAAACTTCATGTGTGAAAACACCAATCTCTCTTTCGATTTCCATAATTTACTGCCTTGTTCATAACTCCCCTCCCTAGATAGATAAGATAAAGGGACCCCTGACCATTAGGTCCAGTCATCTCCGACTCTAGGGTTGCGGCGCTCATCTCGCTTTATTGGCCGAGAGCCGGCATACAGCTTCCGGGTCATGTGGCCAGCATGACAAAGCCGCTTCTGGCGAACCAGAGCAGCGCACGGAAACGCCGTTTACCTTCCCGCCTGGAGCGTACCTATTTATCTACTTGCACTTTGACGTGCTTTCGAACTGCTAGGTTGGCAGGAGCTGGAAGTGAGCAATGGGAGCTCACCCCGTTGTGGGAATTCGAACTGCCGAACTTCTGATCAGCAAGCCCTAGGCTCTGTGGTTTAACTCACAGCCCCACCCTCGTAGATACTGGCCATCATATTCCACAAAATATGCCTTATTTCCTTCTCATTTTTGCCACGGCACACAAGCTCATGTGTGGTTCAGAAGAAGGTTTATCTAATCCAGTAAATTTCTGTGGCTAGCAACATGTCTTGAAGCAGACAGAGCACGAAGCTTGTAGACCTCTCCTGATGTTGTTTACAGTATCTAGTTAACTCTTATTTACTAGTCACTGATTGGTTTTGTTCCATTCATTGGTCTAATCCTGGGATGGAGAACCCTTTCCAGTCACCAGGCTGGATGCTTAGGTCTCCCAACTCCCACAGGTGCTGCCCGCCTGTCGTTACCTGATGTCCCCATAAAGTCAAGTGGAATGTTCTCCTTTGCCCATGAAATACAGGACATTGCATGTGCTGATGATCAGGTGATTGGCGGCACCGCAAGAAGCGCTTCCTTTGCCCATATGGTTTCAAATCAATCCGCACAAACAAAGGCTGATAGGTGGTACCTGCAAACCCCTCTTTCAGCAAGAAGATGTGTTTTTACTTGCCGTGCACGTGACATCATACATGACATCAGGTGTTGGGCAGGTGAGTGGGGCTTGGGGAAAACAGCATCATGGGTGCAAGTAGATCTGTGGCTCCTTTTTAAAAAGTCATAGAATCATAGAATTGTAGAGTTGGAAGGGACTCTACAACCCCCTGCAGTACAGGAATCACAACGAAAGCATCCCCGGCAGGTGACCATCCAACCTCTGTTTAAAAGCCTCCAAGGAATGAGAGTCCACCACCACCCAAGGGGGACCGTTCCACTATTGAACAGCTCGTAGTGTCAGAAAGTTCTTCCTGGTATTTAGTCGGAATCTATGCAGTCTATGCCTTAGTCTACTAAATATATGTATTGTCTCTAGTAGTTTAGTCTGGTCGTTTTCAGACTTCATGCATTCTGGAAACGCAACACAGAATGTCAGCGTATTGCAGAAGATTCTGGGGTGGTGGCCAGACCTATTGAGACCCCCAATGTTTCTTCATCTGAGCTGGATGTTTAAGCAATACTCCAGCCCTCACTGAGCATTCAATCCCCTCAAGCAATCTGAATTGTGTGAGAGAGAACAGAGATGTGCTAACTGCCCCTATCACTCCATGGAACGGAAGAAGGTCTGCTTTACTGGTGGAGGCTCCCCACATGATTGAGCCAGGGGCAGCCATGCCATGAGGGAAGTCAAGCCTTTTTGCCGAGGAGGGAGATTAGGGCAGACAGAGAGGGCACCTAAAAACACAGGTCCGAAGGATTAACTGCTTGCCCCACCACTTTCCTGGGGAACTTTCTTTTAGTGCTAAAGCACATCAAATGTCATAATAATATGCTGCCCATCTGACTGGGTCTCCCCAATCCATTCTGGGTGGCTCCCCACAGAAGATGAAAAACCCATTAAAACATGAAACATTAAAAACGTCCCTAAACAGGGCTGCCTTCAGATGTCTTCTAAAAGTCAGATAGTTGTATGTTTCCTTGACATCTGAGGGCATTCCACAGGGAGGACACCACTACTGAGAAGGTCCTCTGCTTGCTTCCCTGTAACTTCACTTCTCGCAGTGAGGGAGCCACCAGAAGGCCCTCAGAGCTGGACTTCAGTGTCTGGGCTGAGCAAAGAGGGTGGATGAGCCCTGAGTGTGGATCTGCCCATTGGTATTATCAGAAACTCTTCCAAACAAGGTTGTGTTTAGAGTCGCTGGCACACACACTATTAGGCACAATCAAGAGATTCCAGGTTTCGTACGTGAACAAATGGAATCTAAAAACCTCTTGGCGTGTTAGAGTTGTTATTGCTTATTAGAAGGTACAAATCTTCTATACTGGAACTAATAAATTTGATTAATCATTTTGGTGTAATTTGTGTGGCTATACAATTAATTATAGCCAGTAGACACTATTAAGTCATCCAGTTTATGTGCTAATTGGCAATTTTATTGGTTCCAGAGGTTATAACATACCTGGGTATTTTGGTTCCCACAGATATTTCGCAAAAGATTACATTGAATTTAAATAGATTTACGATGGGAATATCTCTTGTTGTTTTGACTTTGGGGTAATAAATCACTTGAGATGAATATTTTCCATGGATAGTGTGCCTTATGATATTCATTTATATATTTCCCAAACATATTTTCAAACACTAAGCAAAGTCTAAGTTTAAGAAGTTTCTTTGGTGGATTTCTCTACCTGATTTCTTACTTTAAAGGATCTCATCCTCAATATCAGAAAGAGGATTTAATCTTCCAGCTCTTGGCCTAGATTTGCTGGCTGTGAAGAGACCAGAGATCCAAATGTAAGTCTCCACAAGCACAGCACACCCCCTAATATAAATGTTTGCCCTCCAACTTGCAGTGGAGACATGGTTGGATGGATGGAGTGGGGCTAGTCGGCACATCCCCTGTCTCTCTAACATGATTCTAGTTGCGTTTATGGAATTCTATGCCTGAACAAGTCTTCTACTGCTGCAACTGTAAAGGAGGGTGACTCAACTGTCAAAGTTGTCTTACTGTATGCTTCTGTGGAATCCCAAGGTTCCATGGAACACAAACACACATTCCATGATTCTCTCTGATCCACCTTATCTCTTTCCACTTCCTTCCAACATACATTTATTTTTCAAAACCTTTCTTCAACCTTCTAAAATGTCACTTCTGACATTCCTGTAGGTGCCCTTCCACCCATGAGGCAAGATGAGGTGACTGCTTCAGGCGGTAGGGTCCACTAGGCCAGTAGATGCTGATGTTCTTACCCCCTGGTTCCTGAGCTAGATCTTCCCCCACCCTTTCTTCCCTGGAGGCGAGGGAGGTCCCATCAGGGTGTCTGTTTCAGGTGCCAAACTGCCTTGAGCCAGCCCTGCTCCTGTAACTTTATTCTCCGTATAGCATGAAAGAAGGAAAGAATGCAAATACAGCACATTTATACTGCAAGGTTTCTCTCATGTTCTTATTTTGTAGACGAGAGCTGTATTTAAACACATGCCCTTCCCTACTCTTTTTCATTTAGTTTAGCTTTTAAACTCTGAATAAATATACTGAAATGCAAATTTCAGGTCTGAAGGTGGCAGCATTTATAATTTGCGTAAATATTCCATGACTGTTTGTGATAACGGTCTATTATTCTCTTGCCTATTTTTAGCTTTATACTTTACACTTCAATTGTTAACTAAATGAACTCATTTGTAATCAAAAAATTTATCATTAATTATCAGCCATTCAATCAATATTCATTTTAAACGCACAAGATAAAAAATTCCCCTGTGTGATCACCACTAAGAAAACAGGAAATTTATTTTCATCAGGGCTCTATGCATCATTAAGAGATAGTTTGTCTTATTACAGCCCGTTATTAATGTTCAGAATCCATTTAATTTCACTTTTAACTGACTGTGGCAATTAGATAATTGATTTAATCTGCAAGCTTTGGTGAATTGCACTGCTCTGAATTGGTGTCAATATAGTATGTGCTACTAACCTGCAGACGGAATTTATGGATATCCCTGAAATAAGTGATTAATTTTGGGTCCCCCAGGTCTGTGAATCAGATGTACTGGATAGATAGTTTATGCTACTGGATACATACATACATCAACCTTTTATTGGCATCACATACAAACATCGAAAACAAAACTGGATAGATAGTTTATGTTGATTTTTTAAAAAAAAAAAACTAAATACCTTTTTCAGATACTGAATCTAAATCTGTCCTAATTTTGTTGTAACAGTATTTATGCAGATCGGTTAAGAATAATTTTCTGGAGATGCTATTTTTGTTCTCTTATATTATAGTAAATGATCTACTACTACTACTACTACTACTACTAATAATAATAATAATTCATTATTTATACCCCGCCCATCTGGCTGGGTTTCCCCAGCCACTCTGGGTGGCTTCCAACAAAATATTAAAATACAATAGTCCGTCAAACAGGGCCTAAACAGGGCTGCCTTCAGATGTCTTCTAAAAGTCTGGTAGTTGTTTTTCTCTTTGACATCTGGTGGGAGGGCGTTCCACAGGGCGGGTGCCACTACCGAGAAGGCCCTCTGCCTGGTTCCTTGTAACTTGGCTTCTCGCAGAGAGGAAACCGCCAGAATGCCCTCGGAGCTGGACCTCACAGGAAGATAAATAATCTGGTATAGCAGGGATGGTGGACTTTATGCCTAGGCACTGCACCTAGCTTTTAATAATAATAATAATAATAATAATAATAATAATAATAATAATAAATTTTATTTATACCCCGCCCTCCCCAGCCGAAACCGGGCTCAGGGCGGCTAACAGCAGTAAAAATTACAATAAAGTATAAAAAGAAAAACCATTAATTAAAATACAGGTTAAAAAGCCAATTTAAAATTTAAAATGCCGCTTCATTTGTCGCCCATAAACAAAACCAAGGGGAGGAAACCATCAGACTGGGTCCGACCCAAAGGCCAGGCGGAACAGCTCTGTCTTGCAGGCCCTGCGGAAAGATGTTTTAGAGTTTTAGGGTGCTCTTGCTTGGTTGGAATGTGTTCTTGAACTGTGATAATGCATCTTGCTTGCTTATAAGGAGGATGGAGGTGTGTGTATCTGTCTGCATAGAAGCCTCTGATTCTTGCATGTGACATCTGTTGCTCCATCCAATCAGCATCTTCTCTCACTGGTCAGCGGTATGCAACCCTCAGAAGATGCCCAAGAGGAATTGTGGGCTATAAAATGTTACACATCCTTACGACCCAGACCGAAATACCTAGAATTATACCATTTCTGATGGCAGGTAGGAGATGAAACGTTTTACTGTTCCTGGAACTTAGCTTCCTGGGTTAGTTTTAAATGAACCTCCTCTCCGTTAGTTTTTACAATACAATATTGATTTTCAGAAAGCGGAGGAGGTATTTGGGAGAGGGCACTTTTGAAGGATGAGGACACAAAACTCACCCACACTTCATGTGCTTTTTGTGTGCTGCTGTTCACCTCTTTGAATTCTCCAGACTGCTGCAAAACAATGCTGGATTTATCCCTTCATTGTAAACATGCCAGTGAGAGTCAACTACGTGGGTTGTAAATTTAAAATTAATTGTTCTCAATTTGTTGTGCAAGGAGGTGTGTTTTTAATTAAAATTTAGAAGATTGTTGAATGTTTGCTGCAATTTACATTGCCCCTAGTCCCGGTTTAATTAAAAAAAATTCCTTTATGATAAATGCACATAGTATATTATTCTTGCCTTTTCAGAGTTGGATATTACTCAAGATATGCATAATAATGTATTAAAGCTATGTCACATGGCATATGCTGCTGGCAGAAATCACTTAACTGGTAGACTCAAAGTCCTTGCAAAAGTGGTTGAGGGCTCTTGAAAATAATAGTGAATTTTCCAGCTTACAAGATCACAGCATGACAGTAATGGAAAGAATCCAGATGTTCATTCTTGTCCAGCTACTTGCCACATGGCAGGGCCATTTATCTTCTCCAACTCACTGCTTAGGTCAAGAGTGGGAAGTTTTTCCAGCCCAAGAGCTGCATTTTTCTTCTGTGCAACCTTCTGGGGTCACATGTTATTGGTGGGCTGGACCAGAGGCAGAATTAGGTGGAAAATGCTCCCTTTGATGGAACCCCTAAGAAAAAAACATGTCGCAAGGAGCTGGAGAAATACCAATGAATGAATGAATTTATTCTTACGGTCACAGACCAGCTTAGGAGAAATACCAACTTAAGACTCTAGAAAATATATTTTTAAAAAAATGGTTATGAGGACTTCTTGAGTGGCAAAATATGATGGTTGGAGGCTTGGGAGGGAATTGTGGAAAAATACAATCATGCAGAATGAAAAAGAAAATACCACCACCACAATAACAAGATCTTATTGATAAGTAGAATTATTCTGGAGTGCGCATGAGACACAACTGGCAAATAGAGAAACAGAAGTGCCCATTTTTATCTTTCTCTTCTTTCGGCATCCTATTCCCCCAGTTGCATGATGAGAAAGAGAGCGAGCTCTGAGCAGGAAGGAAGGAATAAGAATTATCTTTCTGTTATTTTTCCCACCCTTCCAAGCAGAGGATATGACCTCACAGAGTGCCCTCTAGGAATTTACAGGAACTCTTTGTGTCTTACCCCTTTGCTCCCCTAGCAAACATGGAATTTTAAATTTTGATTGCAGCATCACTTTCCTACTAGAGGTAGTCAAGATAGCATCCTCCGGAAGTTGTTAAACTCCCATCAGACCTAATCAGCATGGTCAGTGATCAGCAGTGATGGCAGATGTGGTCTAGCATCATGTTGGCTACCCCTACTTTATATTAAAGTTTTAGTCCTCTGCTTTTATTATCCATATGCTTTATTCTGGTCTTGGTTTGCTTGCTTGTCTTGGGAAGAGAATTCCCTTTGACCTACTCAGCGGAGAACACCAGCAGTTCACAAATGTCAGATGAAGTTCTGCAATTGTTTGCAAAATTGATATGAATCTGGAGGCAGGAATCCTGGGGTTCTCATCCCATCTTCAATTTGCACACCAATTAGATCTTGTGTTGCTGGGATAAACAAAAGGTCTAGAAACGACATTAGGCACGCAAAACAGCTGTACTTAACATGCATCTCCCTTCCTATTTGTATATAATTTGTGGATAAACAACATTACACTTTCCCCCCTAAACTTAAATATATAAAGCTATAACTGCTACAAAAAGAGTATTAAATTTCTAACAGATGGGGAAACAATTCTCACACGTTGTTTTCCCCAAGTGCAAGTATAAAGCATTCATTTCAGGGTTGATTATGCTAGTTGTTAATAGTTTTACCAGCTCATTCAAAATGCTCACAGTGTGACACCATTCCACAGTTCATTAAGGACCCTAAAGTGTGATCTTTTCCCTCTCTCTCCTTCTCCCCCTCCCTAGTTTTCAGAATACAATATTGATTCTCCGAAAGCAGGTGGCAAATTATTGATAATTTTCTTTATGTTTTCTAATGTGTCTGAATCAACATCATCACCTCCTAGAAAATGAACAGGTGTTCAGAAAGGAGTTTTTCGAAGGGTGCGTGTGCGCAGTCAAATTAGTGGTGAATATGATCACTCCTCGGAAGCAAATGTCTGATTACTGCACCAGTTTTCAAATATTTTATTCAGAGCATGAAGAGTTGTCTATAATCCAATAATGTTTTTTAAAAAACACACACACGTAATCCCCCATTAGGCATCCACATAACATTTTCAACTTGGTCTCAATTATGTGAGGCACTCGGAGACTATTAAGAGTGCCTGAGTTCATTAAGGACACATTATTCAACCTCTACCCTGGAAATCAGCTTGATAAGCCGTCTGTTGAAGTTTACTAAAAGGGCTTACTGTTTCATACACTTCTGCAACCCCCCCCAACACTCACACACACACACACACACACACACACACACACACACACACACACACACCACAATTCACAGTGCCCAGAGCCTGAAAGAAACAAGGAATGGCTCTTGACTTTCCACCACTCCATTGAGACTAATCTCTTTCTCCCATTCACAGCAGGGCTGTAGAGAAGGAGATAGAAATCAGACCAGCCACCTCCTTAATTGCTATGATCCTGGAGGCCATGCCTACATCTGATGGATGCCTCCGAAAGGCTGTGTGGTCAGGCTACAGCATTCTCAGTGAGAAGAGATAAAAAAAAAAGTTAAATAATTTTTATTAGTTTTCAATTAGAAAAATCCAACATATGCACATTATACCAATACCAGATTACCCCACACATTTCTCATTAGCATTAAAAAGTAGCCAAAAATAACACATCTTTTTATTATTATTTAAAAAAGACTTTATTGAGAATTAAATCAAACATATATACATAATCAAAACATACATACATAATCAAACCATAAAATCATCAGACAAATCCCTACTACATCTTATTTTATTTTAACCCTTAATATTCTTTCTTCCCTCCCGCCTGCCTACCCGACTTCCCTCACCTACCTGTGATCTTATTGTGCTAGTATTATCTTATTCTGCTGTGTTATTTGCGTTCTTTCATTATATCCATTCCTTTCTTATTGTTATTCAATCACCTTGTGATATACAGCTAGTAATGTTTGTTCTTATTTAATTTACTGTTCCAAATTTTCCCATATATATTTCAACACATCCCCATTCTTCTTTTATCTTCTGAGTGGAACCTCCTCTCACCGATTCTGTTAATCTTGCCATTATCATGAATTCACAAAATTTTGATCTCCATTCCGATATCTCTGGTATTGATGTCATTTTCCAATTTTTTGCAATTAATAATCTTGCTGCTGCTGTTCCGTATAGAAATAACACATCTTACCGCCCGCCCCCCCAGTCCCCAGACTTTCCTCCACCCTCTCTTCTGGTTCTTTAAATAAACCAAATCATCTTACATTCCAAATCTCTTCACCCAATTTTTCAACTACTAAACAACTAAACTTGTGATATACTGCACTGGTATTTTAAACATTCAGACCGCTTTATACATTACACATCTATGCTTTCAAACTATTTCCCCTTTTAAAATTATCCTTATTGTTGCTTTTTTGCAAGCGTTTAATCCATGTCTGTTGATGTCCCAATTTATTTACAACCACTGGCCCCTAAATAAAAACCATTTTCCAGGCTGTTACCCATTCTTTTTTCTTACTTTGGCATATTTAAATCTCCTCCTCCTCCCCATTTCAGCCGTCTTTCCTTCCAAATTTCTCTCTGTCTCCACAGTTGTGAACTGAGAAGAGATATTGAACCATAACCATTGGCTCCATTCAGATGTGGGGTTTATTGCCATAGTTTTTCTTGCTATAATGCTAGTGCTTCTGCACCGGTTTCTAATATTCCTTTCACAGTGCATTAACTAACGCATTATTGAACACTGGTGGGTTTTTTTTTTGCCAATGCCATACTAAATTTCAATGACCATGGTGTCACTAGAGATGTCACCGTCCTTTATCTGCATGCATTCAGCTCCCCCACGATTCATCCATGAAAACACTGGGAAGGAACCATGTACCAGAATACCTCCCCAGATTTCATCCCATGGTATGATCCAGGATAATGCCGGAAAAATTACAGTGCAAAACTCCTGTGATATTCTGGGTTAATGAGGTTGCAAACTTTTGGGGGGGAAATGAGCACTAAACTTCCACTAAATTCCGCTGGATTTCCAGAAGTGGCTTTTGTGTCATGAGGAATGTGATTATGGTCAAGTAAGGAAGCCATAAAGGGACCCAGGTGGTGCTGTGGGTTAAACCACAGAGTCTAGGGCTTGCTGATCAGAAGGTTGGCGGTTCAAATCCCTGAGATGGGGTGAGCTCCCGTTGCTTGGTCCCAGCTCCTGCCCACCTAGCAGTTCGAAAGCACGTCAAAGTGCAAGTAGATAAATAGGTACCGCTGCAGTGGGAAGGTAAACTGCGTTTCCGTGCGCTGCTCTGGTTCACCAGAAGCAGCTTTGTCATGCTGGCCACATGACCCGGAAGGTGTCTGCGGACAAATGCCGGCTCCCTCGGCCTATAGAGCGAGATGAGCGCGCAACCCCAGAGTTGGACACGACTGGACCTGATGGCCAGGGGTCCCTAAGGAAGCCATGGGAAGATGAAATAAAGTGCAAGATGAATTGTCTCTTCCCCAGAGCCAAGTCTGCTAGAAGCCAGAGAACAACCAACATGCATTCATACCGAATATAGGGCTGGGCGATATATGGTTCCAAATTACCGAAGGCTATTTATAAAAGCCAGACTTAACGTCTTTCCTTCTGCAGTGTTGGATGGCAGATTGAGAGGAGTTCCATACCAGGACAGACTATGCTCATGTGCCCAAGACATTGACTCTATAAAACATATTTTGCTGCACTGTGTGAAATTCGAGCAAGCCAGGGCTGGACTGATATTACCCTTGCTAGTACCATTTCCCAGGGAAATCAGAGGCTTACTATGTCAGGTTCCTACTGGAAGACCGGACAAATGACAGAACATTAGCACTGGCAAAGTTTCTATCGGTGGTTGCAAGAACCAATGATCCCTATTCCTAAGTCTGAACAAAATGCTTGTGTAACCTGAAGGCGGGCTGTCGAAATTGTGTACTGTTTTGTAATGAATTGTTGGGTCTCTGGACCATAACAAAGATTGTTGTTGGTGGTGGTTTTTCAACATTGTGACATAGCACCAGCAAAACATCACTAAATGCCGATATATCACGGTGTCTGAAATAAGGATGGAGCTATGTAGAGACATGGACTGGCTTCATGGTTTTTCCTACATCATGATTTTTGCCAGCGCCTGATTATCCCTATATCCAATTAGGGCTGGGCGACATATCAATATATTGTCCAAAACTGGTTTGAAGTCCATATCGTTATATCAGTTTCACAATTTTTTTTACCTGCCAAGAGACCATGAATTATGGTCTCTGTGTGTGTGGGTGGTGGTGGTGGTGTGTGTGTTGCAAAAATCACAATATGGGAAAAATTGTGAAGTCAGCCAATGCTTCTCTCGATTCCTGCAGCCCCTGTTAATTCTGCCAGCTCAGCTCTGAAGAGCCAGGGTCGGAGCCGAATACAGTGGCAGCATGGCTTGAACTCTCTCAGCTCCTCCACTTCCTGGGGCTGCTTCCTGACACCTTTGGACTTTGGGCCTCTCTGGCCCCCTCCCCAAAATATTGGGGGGGGGCAAAAGGACTCGGCCCCCAGGAGATAGAGTGCCTGTTGCTGTTAGCTGCCCTTCCCTTTGCCTCCCCAGCCCCAGCGGACAGTCCCAGCCACCGTCCTTGACACATCGTCACACTTTTGAGCACAAAACAAAACTGAAGGCAGCATCTAGTGTAAAGAAATGCAGGATATTCCTCTTTTCCTGCGAGCTCATTATTGATGCATGAAGGCTAATAGTTCTGAGTAAAACAAGAGACAAAAGCTATTCCCCCATAGAAAATACTTTTAAAGTTAATCCAGGTTCAACGCCCATTCCCCCCCCCCCCCCCCGCTTCTCCACATTTTATGTTTATGCCAGGTTTCAAGGAAGCCTGAGGGAACAATCTCCCCTACTTCAGCCAATTTAGCTGTATCTTGCTTTAATATTTATACTATTTTCTTTTTTTACAACGCTGAATGGTGTTCTCACTTCAAAGACAGCCATCCAGCAGGAGTAAAAAAAAAAAAAATCTCCTCAAGATGAAAGTCTGAATTCAAATGGTTCAAGTAACCCTCTCTTCATTTTTTCTCTCTCTCTCTTCTGTCTCTCTTTATATATATAAATACCTCCGCAGATACATGCGTATAAATAAAAATAAATAAATTAATATTATTTACCGGGTTTGTGAATGTTAATAATGTTGCTGCCTTCATTTCTCCCTCTCTCTCCCCCCCCCCTTTACCCTTCAGGTTTTCTTTTCTACTGTGATTTAAACTCTCTGTCAGACACTCTCCCATTGGCGGAGCTGTTTTGAGCAAGTCTAGAGAAAGTGGTTGCCCTGGCAACAGAAAGTGTAATACAATATGTAAAAGATTTCAGAACAATTCTTTCCCCACTTACCTCCAGCCAAGCACATTTCCTAGAATTTTTTTGCAAAAATAAAGGAGGGCACTGTTCCCCCCTGATTAATAGAAGAGCTGTGAATAATGACATACTCTATCTAACCCCCTCAGAATTAACAATAAAGTCTCCTGTTTTCACACAGCACAGAAAGTGTGTAGCATATTGTAATGTAAAACCAGCACTTTGTACTATATGTATACAGCGTGTGGTGTATTCTATAGTTAATGCCCACAATTAAAACATGACATTTTTCTCAGTCATGGTATAATTCCGGACATGCCCTCAGGTATGTGAAGTGCTTAAGGGGGGGGAGGGGAATGCTGTTTTTAAAGTCTTTTTAAATAACTGGAAAATATTTTATCTCTAACAATCACTGTTTTCAGGTTCCTGTAATTTCTATGCTTTTCAGCAGGGAATCGCTGGCAAAATAGCAAAGAAAATGTCTGTCACATGTGGAGTCGTAGACGTAGAGGACCCCGGAAGCACGAGATCAGACGCAGCCATAGGCTGTAATAACAATTTTCTAGCATTTGTAGAACCACAGAATTGCAGAACTGGAAGGGGCTACGAAAGTCAGGAATGTTTTGTCCAACACAGGGCTTGAACCCACAACCCGGAGATTAAGAGATTAAGAGTCTCACGCCCTACTGACTGAGCTAACCAATGGTCCGGTGGTGCTGTGGTCTAAACCACTGAGCCACTTGGGCTTGCCAATTGGAAGGTTGGCGGTTCGAATCTGTGAGATGGGGTGAGCTCCTGTTGCTCTGTCCCAGCTCCTGCCAACCTAGCAGTTCAAAAGCACGGCAGTGGAAGTAGATAAATAGGCACTGCTGTGGCGGGAAGATAAATGGCGATTCCTTGTGCTCTTGCACTCGTCGTGGTGTCCCGTTGCTCCAGAAGTGGTTTAGTCATGCTGGCCACAAGACCCGGAAAGTTGTCTATGGACAAACGCCAGCTCCCTCGGCCTCAAGCGAGATGAGCGCTGCACCCCATAGTCACCTTTGGCTGGACTTAAGTGCCCAGGGGTCCTTTACCTTTACCTCTTGGCTACATAGAACCCTTAAGCCAGGGGTGGCCAACTTCCCAGAGACTGCGATCTACTCACAGAGTTAAAAACTGGCAGTGATCTACCCCCTTTTTTGGGTTCGGGTCAAAGTTGTTGAGTTTTTTCAGGGAGGAGGTAAAATGTTGAGCTTTTTTTAGGGGAGCCACAGTTGTTCAGTTTCTTTGGGGGGAGCCAATAATCTACCAGTGATCTACCGCAGTCATCCAGTGATCTACCGGTAGATCACGATCTACCTGTTGGACATGCCTGCCCTAAGCTATTTACCCAGGTATGTTTTCACCAAACTTCCTAGGCAGTTGCCACCCACAGTTGAATGGTGACATAAAATATCCAGTGAGCGTTATTGGAATTGGTGGCTGGACTAAGATTAAGTGGACCTTCTAGTCTTTGGTCATTCAAGTTCCTACACTAGGTGACACTTGACAACTATCCTATGGAGGCTGCTCCTTATATATGGAAGTCATACCCAAACTTTTCTCCAGGAAAGATCAAGGCAGCCTACCTGGGGTTCCCAGGAGGTCTCCCATTCAAGCACAGAGCAGAACCAGACCTGCCTAGCATGCCCATGGCCTGGTTATGACAAATTTGTGTGCAAACTGTTTGTGTGTGGAGTGTCTCACCACGTAGCTGGGACAATTTACACAAACAAACAAACACACAATATATTTATCATTTTCAATTTTACAAATCAACACACATCAAACAATCCATACATTAATCATTGGCTTCCCTCCCCCACCTTCCATGATTCATTGCAGTTCTGCATACTTTAATTACTCCATATTTTAACTCATCCAAGTCTTCCCTTATTTATGTTTTTACTGCTAATTTGATTGTAACGCTGCTAATGTTTGAAGGAGTTTACAATAATTTTTCAAATATTCCACAAACTTTTCCCAATCATCCTTAAAATTTCTCCCTTCCTGTTCTCTTAATTTCACAATGACAATTTTCTTCCTTACAATATTCAATATTTGTCTCATACGTCATTTTTTATTATGATTCGATTTGTAGATCAGAACTTTTTTTGTTAAGGAAAGTGCTGCAATGATATTAACTCATATTGAAGACAAATTGCGAGAGAAGGAAATTTGATTGAAAATATAAATTGTACTGCTCACGCAGTCTGAATCTACATTACTTGGTGCTCAGAGCTGTTGTTGTTGCTGCTGCTGTGCTTTTGCATAATGTAACCACATTAGATAGTTTTTGTAAGTCATGGTCATTAAAAGCTTCAAGCATTGTCAGTTATAGCCAGGTCTTGATGGGCACTGTTCCTGGGGAGCCACCTGTATTCATTCATTCATTTTGCATACCACCCTATACCCATAGATCTCAGGACAGTTCACAACATAAAATTGCAATATAAAAAGCACAAAATACATAATAAAAATAGAAACAAAGACAACCCAATAACCCCCTTCCACATTTTAAAAGGGCATCAGATGTCAATCAACCCAAGGCCTGGTTAAAGAGGAATGTCTTCGCATGGTGCCTAAAGGTGTATAATGAAGGTGCCAGGCCAACCTCCTTGGGAAGAGCATTCCACAAATGGGGAGCCACTGCAGAAAAGGCCCTGTTCTCATGTTGCCACCCTCTGGACCTCTCGTGGAGAAGGCACCTAAGGAATGGCCTCAGAGGATGATCTCAAGGTCTGGGTAGATTCATAATAAGAGAGGCGGTCCTTGAGGTATTGCGCTCTTGAGCCATTTAAAGCTTGATAGCACTTTTAATTGGGCCCAGAAACTAATTGGTAACCAGCACAGTCAGACTAGAATCAAACTGTCCCACCCCGGTGAGCAACCTGGCTGCTGAATTCTAGAACAGCTGAAGTTTCCGAACCATCTTCAGGGGTATTTTGCTATGTTTATATCCCACCTTCCTTCAAAGCAGTGTATATAGTTCTCCTCCCACCATTTTATCCTCACAACAAACCTGTGAAGTAGGTTATGTGGAGAAACAGGGACTTGCCCAGGGTCACCCATGACATAGTGGGAATTTGAACCTTGATCTCCCAGGCCCTATTCCTAATGAGTCCAAAGGTGACTTGATTGGTTTAGCTACTTCATAATTATTTGCATGCTGTTCTCATTCATCCTGCAACATGGAAAACCCAACAAGCTGTGCCACACATGTCAGCATCCAAGCATTCAATATAGACACTGGCAAGTAGCCACCAGAAAAGGGGTCAAATCAGAGGGAGGGATGAGACTGCGAGGTTTCTGCCCTGTTTCCCCTATTTTAAGACATAGTCATAAAATAAGCCATAGCAGGATTTTTTCGCATTTGCGAAATATAAGCCGTACTCCGAAAATAAGCCATAGTGATAGGCGCAGTTCTGGAGGGCGCCAAGGAAGAGGCGGGGCTGGGCGTCCAGTCCCGCCACCAAAACCAGTCAGCCCCAGAAGCAGCGCTCAGGAACTCGGCAGAGCAGGGCGCACAGGAAGGGGCAGCGGGCATGACAAAGGCACTCCGAAGGTCTCTTCGCCCGCGCGCTCGCCCAACTCCGCTCAGCGCAGAGGGCACGGGGCGGCTGCTGTGGTAGAGAGGGAAAGTGGCACGGCTTTCCCTGCTCGCCGCCACGACGAAATCCCCCAAGCCGCCCCGCGCGTCACCCAAGAGGCCCCTTGGAAAACAAGGCGCCGAGCTTCTGTCGAGCTTCGAGGAGGGAAGGCGGTGGAGGAGGAGCAGGAGAGAGCGCCCAGCGAAAGCGGGTCTCTCTGGTGCCCGTTTCCTCGAAGCTCAGCTTGGATTCTCCTCCCGCTGCCAGCAAGCAAACAAAGAGCTCCGCGCCCGTCCCGTCCTTCGCAGCCCCAGAACTCAAGCGTGGCCTCGCCAAGGAGCCATCGCGGCCGCTTGGCCAGGCGGCCGGAGCGTGCTCCAAACGGATCTCGGCCCAAGGGGAAGGAGGCCGGCGGAGGAGGCGCAGCCGGAGCGCACAGCACGGCGACAATGAGCCACCTGTGGCCAGGCTGAGCTGGAGGGGGGAAAGCCACAACTCTCTGTTGGCTGTTGCTCCCCCCCAGGGGGGCAATAAAATCCCTCCAGCCTTCAGGGACAAGGCGGACTAACTGGCTCCCTAGGAGCCTCGCAGCAGTGCCGTCACTTGGAAAGTTTCCAGCGCCGTCGTTCTGTGCGTGCTTATGTAATAAAAATAAGACATCCCCTCAAAATAAGCCATAGTGTGTTTTCTTGAGGGGAAAAAAATAAGACAGTGTCTTAAAATAGGGGGAACACGGTGGTTATCTAACCATAAACTCTTCTTTTTCTTCATGTCAGAGAAGGTCCTTTAATGAGCATTACATATTTCATTCACCTGTGGAACAAATCAAAATTAAGGGCTGTAAGGCCAGAATTCTCTGCATGCATATCCAGAAGTGTACAGTTTTGGCTACCTCACCTGAAAAAGTTTCAGAAAAGGGCAACTGTAATCATCAATGGGATGGAGCAACTTCTTTGTGAAGAAAGGTTGCTGTGTTTTGGACTTTTTAGAGAATAGGCAAGTAAGAGATGACATGGCAAGTGTTTATAAAAATTATGCATGGCATTGAGAAAGTGGACAGATAAGAATCTTTCACCCTCACTCATATCACTAGAATTTGTGGGCATCCAACGAAGTACATAGTTCAACATTAGTCCAGAAGGTGTGAATCAGCTCAGTCTGCAACAGAAATCTGAAATATCACGTTCCTCATCTGTCTCTGATTGTATCCCATCTATCCTAAACAGTTCAGTGTGGTGGGTTGTAGAAAAAAGGCCAAGCTAGGCAAATAGAAGCAATAGTAGTGGTATGTAAAAAACAACACATAACCCAGCTCTATATTGTACTTATGTGTGTGTGTGTGTGTGTGTGTGTGTGTGTGTGTGTGTCCCCTCTTTGAGAAATGTTATCAATGACATGATTTCACTATGAAGGACTTTGGCTATGCAGCGAAAATATAAATACTTCAAAGACCAATTTCCATTTGTATTGTCCACCTCTGAAGATGGGATCATATATTTAGGTTTGACAAAAAGCGACTGTGCAGCAGGTGTGCGACTACAGTGTGTTTAGTATCTTAGCTATTCTGTCTGCATACAACCAGAATATAATTCCAGCAATTCTAAGAGGGTTTTCAGTGCTGTAAATTCTAAGTATTTAGCATTTCTTCCTTTGCTATTGAATTTCTCTAATCGCCATCCATGCTTTTGTCCCATATTTTTAAACCTCAGACATGCTTTTGAAAGCTTATAATTTTCTGCAGAAATATTGTTATGAGATTGGTGGAAATGACTTCAGTTAGTGAGCATTCAAAATTACCTCCAGGCACCCGTCAGCAGAAATCTTGATTTCTAAGACCTCTGGACACAGATATTTATTTATTTTTATCTTAAAATATGGGCCCCTCTATCTTCCCAAAGCCCCACAAGGCAGTGTAATGGATTAAAACTGCAATCAATGTTTAAACGACAGCAGGGAAAGCAAAGCAACTGCCCATTCAGTACAGTGGGATTCAGATCTGAATCAAGACGTTCAGGCTTATATTCTAAGAGTATAACCAGAAAGAGTGGATTCCCCCAGAAAGTCTGTGGAGAAACAACATGACAGAAGAAAACACATTTTTGACTGTTAGGTTATAGTGTGAGATGTGATGGTGGTAATAATCGTAGCCTGTGCAGAGGGGCAGCCACATATTGTCGCTCTGGGGCCTTGAAGGGCCAAGCTGACAAGGTGGGGGGCTGCCAGGGGCCTGCCAGACTTCTGGTGCCATGCCAAGAATATTACGTGCCTCCTAGTCAACTCCAGACTCCAAGTGTCCCTATTTTCCAGGGACAGTCCCAGATTTTCCGAAGTCATCTTGGTTTATGATTTGATCCCGGAATGTTCCACTTTTCCTTAGAAGAGTTTGGATTCGATATCCCGCTTTATCACTACCCGAAGGAGTCTCAAAGCGGCTAACATTCTCCTTTCCCTTCCTCCCCCACAACAAACACTCTGTGAGGTGAGTGGGGCTGAGAGACTTCAGAGAAGTGTGACTAGCCCAAGGACACCCAGCAGCTGCATGTGGAGGAGCGGAGACGTGAACCCGGTTCACCAGATTACGAGCCTACCGCTCTTAACCACTACACCACACTGGCTCTCCTTAGGATGTCCCAAGATCTCCGCCATGGGTATGCAGGACCACCAATTGTCACTACTGGCCATTGGGCACGGTAAGTGGCCATAGTTTCATCCAGACATCTCAGGGTTGCCATGAACAGATGCTTTGTGTTATGGACACCAGGCAGCATGACCAGGAAGCTATGTGACATTGGGAACGGGCTCAGTGCCACAGCCCCACTGCTCCTTCTGTGAATGGAGACCCCTGCACCGGGATAATGCATGATGTCAGGAGTCCAGGTTCCCAGCTTGATAACACAGTAGGTGTAGGTAATTAAAAATGATTTATTGCAAAAAGAAACAGATAGCTCTGGACGGCTCTGACAAAGCCTCCGGCATCATTACTCAAGATAACCCTTCTGAAGACTCCTTCAGGTGTCAACAGAATATATTGAACTTACGACCCTTACATCTCTTGTTTTGCTTCCTATATAGAAGCCCTCCCATTCACCGACTCTTTGGACTTAGTGGATTCTTCTGACTGACGGTCAAATAAAAGAATGATGATGACTTAGTGGATCATCTCCAAGCTCTTCCTGTTCTGAGAGGCTGTCTCTGAGTCTATTCACACTTATTTGTGCTTCCCTCCAGCTTTGCCAGTGTTCTAGCCAGCTCTCAGCTACTGCCTTATCAGCCTGCACATCAAGGTCAGGAAGAGCCGAAGTCTGCAGCTGCCGGCTCTCCCCTGCCTGACTAACATCTGAGCGTCTCTGTTCCTGGCTGCTTTCTGCAGTTGGCTGCAAACCTTTGCTTGGAGCTGGCTCATTCCTGACACATGAAGGGGCTGAGTAAATTATGGGTAAAGGGGAAGCAGAGCCCTATGGTGCGGGAGAATGTTTGCTTCTGTTATTTCCCCCCTTCACTGTTGAATGTCTCTGGGAGCATTAAACAGCTAAGGAGGAAGGTGGATAGATGGTTAACTGAGTCCTGGAATAACACATGCAGCACATAAATGGAGAAATGGTGCTAAGGACCAAATACTCTACCCCCATCTTTGTGTGCTTGGGAGCATTGCCTCCATTCCTGATTCCTCTAATGCATTCTCTCCAGTAAAAGATGGAGAGGGGAAAAGGTGTGCCATGATTTTAATAATGCAATTATAGCACGAGAGTCCGACAAAAGGAAAAGAGATTTAACATTCAATTTTCCCAAATGCCATACTGTTTTTTTTTAAATTGTATTTCAATACATCTCACAGAAGAGGCTTAGTCCCCTGGCGTTCATCCTGCCTGTCTCGTTCATTTTCTATCATATGACATAAATATATTTCTCACTATCTGCTCACTTGCACAGTCAAACCAAACCTGCACCAGCAAGGAGACTAAAGTACACCCAGACCTTGCTCTTCTGATGCTCGATGCTTGTCAGCATCCAGTAAATTCTTGTTTACAACGTCTCTTTCTGATTTCCTCGGAGGAAGCATCCCATGGAAGTGGAGTGAAGTGAACCCTAAAGGAGCAGCAGCTGGAGACTGGCAAGTAAATAAATAAATAAAAACGATAAGGAAGATCTCTCTCTCTCTCTCTCTCTCTCTTTCCTCACTTGTTCACTTCTGTTTGGCTTGCCATCAGGCACTTTTGCTTCAGATAGGGGTGTTTTCACATTCGGTTCTGCCCAAACGCTCAGATTTCATAGTGCCAAATGCAAAAACAACCCGAAAGCTGCAATTCTAGAGACTCTGAACGTACAGACCACACCAAAAAAATGCTCTCAGATAAAGGAAAACAAATACAGTAGCATCCAACTCAACTCATTTTATTTCGGCTTTAAGCCCATAGACATAACAACCAAAGACAGAAACAGCACAGTCTGGTTTACAATTGCTAACAGTAAAATAGATTAAAAGGGATACTAAATTGAATAAGATATGATAAAAATAAAATTAAAATTTCAAGCTGTATATAACAATCCATTGCATTTCTTAAGTGTCATAACTGATGTCAGAAATTTTGCCATATGTAGGGTTATAATCGAGTCTGAATCTTGCAACAGAAGAGCAAGGTAAGACTCTTCCAAATACCCCAGTAATTTTTGAGTTAATGGAAGTAATAGAATCTTTCGGGCGGCAGAATACAAGGGGCAGACAAACACTATGTGATGAAGAGATTCAATCGAACGGTTATCACAGGCACATAAGACCAAAACTTGGCCCCTAGAAAATCTATTAAAAAGGGCGTTTGAGGGGAAGACATTAAACCGTGCTTTAATAAAAGCGAAACGATGACTAGCAATAGAAAGAGTTGATAGATAGGCTGGTACTTGAAGTGGGGGTACAATGCCAAGGGATCTCGGTGAGCATGTCCCCCCGCCCAGCATAACATTGCGTTGCAACTCAAAAGCTCCACTTAACCCAAGTTCTCCCAGATCCTGTTTTCTCAGAACTTCACCTTAAGTGTGTGGGCTTCTCATAGGCATCTGGTTGGCCACTGTCAGAACAGGATGCTAGACTAGATGGCTCTTTGGCCTGATCAAGAGGGACTTTCCTCGGGTGTTTTATTTACTTATGAAAAAATATTTGCATACCACTATTCATTAAAAAAAATATCAAGGTGGTTTACAACAAACATACACATTGTTACGAAAGTTGCATGACACCCCCCACTCTCTGCCGAGCAATAGCAAGTTTCCAGGGCGTTCCAGGCACTGTCTACTCAAGAGAAGGTGGAAATGAATGGAAACATCTGCATGGGTCATGACCTGGCCAAGAGCAAGGAAGGGATGCAGCATCAAACTCCTATTTCAATTCCTAGCATGAACTACTTCACTGCAGACAGAACATTCCCTAAACCTGCTCCTAGGAAATGGACAGGGCCAGATTACACTTAATGGAAAAGACCATTTGAAGCTGTCTTACTCGGAGACAGAGAAAGACGCCGTGTTCATCTGTGGTCTTCATTGACTGATGACAGCTCTCCAGATTTTAAGGCAGGAGTCTTTCCCAGCTATACCTGGAAATACCAGAGACTGAATCTTGGACCTTCTGCATGCAAGGCAATTGCTCTGCCACTGATAAGCGGCTCTATTCTTATGCGTGGTTCCAAAACTCTTTATATTATTTATTTGTTACATACCATCTTTATCTCCCAAGGGTCTCAAAGTGGTGGCCATAGTTCTCCTCTCCTCATTCCATCCTCACAACAACCCTGTGAGGTAGGTTAGGCTCAAAGATGGTGACTGGCCTAAGGTCACTCAGTGAGCTTCATGGCTGAGTGGGGATTCAAACTCGGTTCTCCCAGGTCCTAGTCCAGCACTCTAACCATTACACCACAATGACTCTGTTGTTATGCAGCTGATTGTTGTTTAGTCATGTCCAACTCTTCGTGACCCTATGGACCAGAGCACGCCAAGCACTCCTGTCTTCCACTGCCTGCCGCAAACTTATGTTAGTAGCTTCGAGAACACTGTCCAACCATCTCATCCTCTGTCGTCCCCTTCTCCTTGTGCCCTCCATCTTTCCCAACATCAGGGTCTTTTCCAGGGAGTCTTCTCTTCTCATGAGGTGGCCAAAGTACTGGTGCCTCAGCTTCAGGATCTGTCCTTCCAGTGAGCACTCAGGGCTGATTTCCTTAAGAATGGATAGGTTTGATCTTCTTGGAGTCCATGGGACTCTCAAGAGTCTCCTCCAGCACCATAATTCAAAAGCATCAATTCTTCGGTGGTCCAGCTTTATGGTCCAGCTCTCACTTCCATATATCACTACTTGGAAAACCAAACTTTAACATGCAGCTGATTTAATGGAGACCAAACGCAACAAATTATCAGCACCTCCCCTGCTGATTCTCAAACCAAGATTCCTCTTGCTCCCCACTCTAATGCCTTTACCTGCGAAACCACGCGGGCAAATCCTGTTGTACCAACAGTTTTGAAACAAACCAAATTGGGAATGAGGTATGGCTGTTTGTCCCTTCCTGCTACTTATTCACTCAAAATTACATTCCAGGTGCCTTACTACCTGTTGGAGATACAGGAGCTTACTTTTGAGTAAAAACACCTAGGATCAGGTTGCATGGCATATACTTCCTTGGGGTGATAAGAAGGCAAAAGGTCCAATAAATAAACTGATCAAAATAAATCTATAAACATTTTTTTCTGTATTGTCAAAGGCCTGGAAATGATGCCTTATGAGGAACGGCTTAGGGAGCTGGATATGTTTAGCCTGGAGAAGAGAAGTTTAAGGGGTGATATGATAGCCATGTTCAAATATATAAAAGGATGTCATCTAGAGGAGGGAGAAAAGTTGTTTTCTGCTGCTCCTGAGAAGAGGACACGGAGCAATGGATTCAAACTACAAGAAAGAAGATTCCACCTAAACATTAGGAAGAACTTCCTGACAGTAAGAGCTGTTCGACAGTGGAATTTGCTGCCAAGGAGTGTGGTGGAGTCTCCTTCTTTGGAGGTCTTTAAGCAGAGGCTTGACAGCCACCTGTCAGGAATGCTTTGATGGTGTTTCCTGCTTGGCAGGGGGTTGGACTGGATGGCCCTTGTGGTCTCTTCCAACTCTATGATTCTATGATTCTAAGTGTATAAAGCAGGATAGTAGATGGAATGTTCAGGGACCATCTCAGGCGCTCAATTTTTGTACGACTTCCCCTACCATTATTATTATTATTATTATTAACCACTTGGATGCTCTGCATTACAACCTGTACACTGTCTGACTCTTTCTCTGAGGTTCTGTTAGCATCTTTCCTGCAAATTCCCCCCACCCCACCCCTTTAACCATAACAGAAGCTTTGTTTCAATGTTGTAAAACTTAGTATTCCAAGCCATGGTGGCAAACTCTATCTGAGTACCAGTCACGAGCAAGGGAACATGATAATTAGTCTGGAGGTCAAATTCCTTAATTCTACTGATTAATCAAATTTCCATTTAAAAAAAGAGAGATCTAACTCCACAGTGTCTCACAAACAATGGTACTGTTGTGCAGTTTGCAACAGTCACACACCTTGGTCACTCTCCCCAATATAAGCTCTTAAAGGTTTTAATGAAAGAAAGCCAATTAGGAGTAAGCTGGTTACTAAGAAAATAATCAGGGTCATTCATTGGTAACAAATCAATCAACAAAATGCTAATCACCTATGCTGTTGTAAGCTTGGATTAATCTATTAGTAATTAAAGTGAAGCGCAAATCAAACATCTATCCTAATTGTAGCCAAAAGGCACAAATGCCTTTTTGTTGACCGACACAGACAACACTATTTGGCAGAATGTGACAAGACTGCTGATACATTGTTTCAGGTGCCTAGGTGTTTCTTAAAAAAAGAAGAAAAAGAGTATATGAATTAAAGGGTTATTTTTTTCCCCTCTTGTAACTGCAGGGTGCTTTGGATGTTTGCCTATATTATAAAGCAATATTTGCTGAAAAAATATAATTTATTACAGGGTATATTAAACAACTCTTTGTCCTCAAGCAACACACACACACGTTTTGTTCTCTATTTCTCCCATAAACTGCTCTCCTTAAAAATGCTGGTGTGGAAACCTTTAAACAGATTTTATAAGACCTCATGTTTCTATTTCTTTATAATTGTATCAATATATATAGGTATATAGTATTTTGATAGGAGTCCTGGTAAGCAGGCAGGGAGAGCTTGGCCTTTTGTGTATGTGTTTTACAGCATATTAAATCGGGGCAAACTGGTAATATTTATGGCAAGCACATGCTACCAATGAAGTACTGCAAATAAAAAGTATTTTTCACTTTTCATAGGGCAAGAGCTGTGCAGGTCAAGCTGCTTGTTGACCATGAGCACCTTATTCACAAAATATCTAGGGATGTGCAGAAGACAGCTGGTCCATTCAGATGTTCTGGGATTCGGAGTGCTGGTAGATTCCATTCTATAGCAGAGGAAGATGACTCATTTAGGCAAATGGGCACTGGCCATCAACTCAATGTGTCCTCAACCAGTTCCTACCTGCCTCCCTTCTTACTTACAATCTGCTTGCCAGTGTTGCTTCTATGGAACTCAGCAGCAAGGAGAAGGGGGACCAAACCAGAAGGAGTTGGTTCTGATGATAAGATAAGATTTCTTTATTGTCATTGTACAAGTACAAGTACAACGTTGTACAAGTGCAACAAAATTGGATGCCATCCCATAAAAACAAAAACACAAAAAAAAAACAGCACAAAAAACCACATTTTCAGCCACACATGCACATGCGTACACACCCACCACAACTCTCCAAGGTCATATTATCTGGTTACAGCATTTAAGATGGTTATAGCTCTTGGGTAGAAACTATTCTTCAGTCTATTTGTTCTTGATCTAATTGTTCTATATCTCTTGCCCGAAGGCAGTAGTGCAAAAAGACTATATCCTGGATGAGATGGATCCTGTAAAATATTGTTTACTTTTTTAGGACAACGGGAACTGTATAGTTCTTCCAAAAATGGGAGAGGATGACCAGTAATCTTTCGGGCTGTGGTTATGACCTTCTGTAGTACCTTCCTCTCCCTGACTGTGCAGCTAGAAAACCAAGCACAAATACAATATGTAAGAATGCTCTCTATGGAGCCTCGGTAGAAGGACACCAGCAGTCTCTCACTCAGATTGTTCTTCTTTAAAAGTCTGAGGAAATAAATTCTCTGCTGGGCCTTCTTTACCAGAGCAGTAGTATTTGTGCTCCAAGTCATACCCTGCTTGATAATTACTCCCAAAAACTTGAATACAGCCACTCTCTCTACCCGGTCCCTGCCGATATACAGGGGCTGAATATCCGCCTTTCCCCCCCTGTAATCCACCACCAGTTCCTTGGTCTTGGCAGTATTAAGAGCCAGATTATTTTATCTACACCAAACACAGAGCCGCTCCACCTCATCCCGATAGGCGGACTCATCCCCTCCGGAAATGAGCCCCACCACAGTAGTGTCACAAGCAAACTTGATGATTTTGTTGCTGGAGTAGATGGCCGTGCAGTCATACGTATAGAGGGTATAGAGCAGGGGACTCAACAAGCTCTGACTCCACCTGACAGTTTGGGCTTCCTGCCCAGGGGCGTAGCAATGGGAGGCGGGGGGCGGGTCGCCCCGGGTTCCACCCCAGAGGGGGGTGACACTTTTTTTTTAAAAAAAATTAACTTTTTTTTTTACTTTTTTTTATTTTAACTTCATTGAAAAAAGAGATAATAGACACACACAACCCCCCACACCTCACAAAGTGGCACCATCAGCGGGGGGTGACACTTTTTAATTTTTTAATTTTTTTTAATTTTTATTTAATTTTTATCATTTTTTATTATTTTTATTTTAACTTTATTGAAAAAAAGAGATAATAGACACACACACACAACCCCCTACACCTCACAAAGTGGCACCATCAGAGGGGGGTGACACTTTTTAATTTTTTTTAAATTTTTATTATTATTTATTATTATTTTTTATTTTAACTTTATTGAAAAAAGAGAGATAATACACACACACACACACACACACACAAAACAAAAAACAAAAAACCCCACACCTCACAAAGTGGCACCATCATAAGGGGGTGACACTTTTTTTATTTTTTTATTTTTTTTACATTATTATTATTATTATTATTTATTTTTTATTTTAACTTTATTGAAAAAAAGAGATAATAGACACACACACACAAAACCCCCACACCTCACAAAGTGGCACCATCAGAGGGGGGTGAAACTTTTTAATTTATTTTTTTTTTAAATTAAAGTGGTATGTGGGGGGGGGGGGTGACAAACAAACTTCCGCCCCGGGTACCACCTGGGCTTGCTACGCCTCTGTTCCTGCCTTCCACCCTCCCAATGACAATGGGCACCAGCCAGCACCATCTAGTACAGGAGGAGGGAACCTTTGCCCCTCGAGAAGTTGCTGAGCTACAAGTACCATCAACTCTGGCCATTGGTCATGCTTGCTAGGGGTGGTGGGAGTTTCAGTTCAGCCACATCTGGAGGGCCAAAGATTCCTTACTCTGGGTCTAGTTGAATTCCAGCTTGAAATCCAGATTCTGGAATACTGAGACAGAAGAGACTGACTCCTACCAGATGTTTGCAAAATAGAAAGCCACAAAGAAATCTGGGACAGAAACGTCTAATTTTTGTAAGTATTCCTACGAACGTCCCTTAAAAGCAGGGATAAGGTGATAATCAAATTGTCCAAAGCTCTGTGGGGCTGCACTCTGAGCAGAGACTTTCCTGCCTACTCCAATGTGGTGTGTGCGCCCAATAGGATTTTTTAAAAATCATTTTCTGGTATGGAATCCAGCATTCTTTAAGACGGTCTTCTGTCATTTTCCCTCAGTGCAATTGCTAAAGGTGACAGACCCAGCTGTTTTGCTAGTTCTAAAAATACTTGATGATTGCTTAGCAACTGTACATGTTGCAATGGAGCTTTCTTCAAAATTCTATAGGTATACAAGATTATCATTAGAAATGTATTTAAACTTCAGGCCCCGGTTTCATCTGGACTGCATAGTTACATTTGCAGCCAGCCATAAACTGGGATTATCATGGAACAGGGCTTTGTGATAGTTGATATAGTCAGTCATCAGCGTTTCATGATCACTACAATGTGTCACTATATACACATAATACCTGTCCTACTATAACAGGTTCAGGGTCTACTACAGGCACCCAGAAACCACATAAGGGATCCATATACTCAGATCCTGCCTTTTTATTTATTTATTTTCTAAAAAATCTCATAACCCAACAATACAGGAACAGTCTCACTGCTGTAGCTTCCTATTAGGTAGGTCACTATTGCTTACAGTGGGGAGAGGGGGCGGTCAGTGGGGAAGTCAGTGCAGTTGTTGTTGTTGCTGTTGTTGGCATCTGTCTGTCCTGAGAGACCATGGAGTGCACTTCTGGGTGTGAAGTCAAACTGTTGGGCAGGGTGCATGGAGGTCCTGGGATACCCAGATGACAACACCCACCTCTCGGCTTCACTGATGAGGGTCCAAAGGAAAGCAGAGCAATGCATTTGGCACAAGCTTGGCTGCAGGAGTCGCCAGAAAGAGGAGAACAAGGACACCATTCATCTGTCTTACGGACTCCACTCTGGATTAATGTAGGGTTTACTCCTTAATATAAATCACATCAAACGCAACCTGCTGAATATCATAAATGTAGTATCTTATTTTATATCATTGCCACAACCGGGGTGAACAACACAGCAACACTAGACAACTCTGACAACATAAATACATATATAGATTACAAATGTACAAAAAGGAACCCACAATTTATGGATCCCATGCCATAATATAAGAAGTCCATGAGATGATGTAAGCAGAACAAGGTTTTCCAGAATAAAGTCAACCTGTTTCGCCTTTCGGCTTCTTCAGCAACTTGAAATCTAAATGATATTAAATGATGCAGTTGAAACTCTATTATTTATGTATAAAAAAGAGTTGTCTAGTGTTACTGTGTTGTTCACCCCGGTTGTGGGGATGATATAAAATAAGATACTACATTTATGATATTCAGCAGGTTGCGTTTGTTGTGATTTATGCCAGTGCTGTATGTATCCAGGATTTACTCCTTAGTCTTTTCTTCTCCCAAATATATTCCACAAAGCAGCTGAGATTTAAGATCAGAGGTTCTCCTCTTCTAGATGGGCTGCCTTCCCAGGTTGACAAGCCCCACTTGCTCCTCAGAAACTGCCTTCTTGACCATTGAACCTTCTATTGGTCTCTGTCCCAATCTGCTAGAGCCTGTCTTCACATGCAGGAGAAGTCCCTAACTCATTGAGGCCCATCGGCTCGTCATGTGACAAAGGTATTTGAGAGCAGAAGCAGTAAAGGAAGCAGTAAAGGAGTCTAGAAATGTTGTGGAATGCTGAAAAGCTGCAGAATCATTTAGCATGCTGAGTCACTGTGACTCATCTTGAAGATGACTCATTCTCTGTATAAGTATTGTATCTGCTTGCAGGCAGACTCAGTATGTGTGTCTCTGTGTCTCAGTGTGTGTGTGTGTGTGGTGGAGCCTGTGTTCTGTGAAGCCTGTGCTCAATGGAAACTCTGTATATGCTCTGAAGCTAGTTTAATCTTCTGTTCATTATGCTGCAAACAAGTTTATTTTAACTCAGGAAAGCTTTTACAGTGGTACCTCAGGTTACATACGCTTCAGGTTACATACGCTTCAGGTTAAGAACTCCGCTAACCCAGAAATAATGAAAACAAAATAAAAAATAAAAAAAAATTCCTTCCAGTAGCACCTTAGAGACCAACTAAGTTTGTTCTTGGTATGAGCTTTCGTGTGCATGCACACTTCTTCAGATATGTGTGCATGCACACGAAAGCTCATACCAAGAACAAACTTAGTTGGCCTCTAAGGTGCTACTGGAAGGATTTTATTTTATTTTTTATTTTTTTTTGGACTATGGCAGACCAACACGGCTACCTCCCTGTAACTGGAACCAGAAATAATGCTTCAGGTTAAGAACTTTGCTTCAGGATAAGAACAGAAATTGTGCTCTGGCGGCGCAGCGGCAGTGGGAGGCACCATTAGCTAAAGTGGTGCTTCAGGTTAAGAACAGTTTCAGGTTAAGAACGGACCTCCGGAACAAATTAAGTACTTAACCAGAGGTACCACTGTATTTAAGGACCCGGGTGGCATGGTGGGTTAAACCACAGAGCCTAGGGCTTGCTGATCAGAAGGTCGGCGGTTCGAATCCCTGCGACGGAGTGAGCTCCCGTTGCTCGGTCCCAGCTCCTGCCCACCTAGCAGTTTGAAAGCACATCAAAGTGCAAGTAGATAAATAGGTACCACTGCAGCGGGAAGGCAAACAGCGTTTCCGTGTGCTGCTCTGGTTCGCCAGAAGCGGTTTTGTCATGCTGGCCACATGACCTGGAAGCTGTACGCCAGCTCCCTCGGCCAATAATGCGAGATGAGCGCCGCAACCCCAGAGTCGGTCACGACTGGACCTAATGGTCAGGGGTCCCTTTACCTTTACCTTACCACTGTATTCTTTTACTGAAGAAGACTCTGCATTATCAGCATACCAGCTCTGCCCCCTCCAGCAAGCCAGTTCTACCCATGTTCCTATATTTCCAGCTTTGCTCTTAAAGCATTTCAAGCGCATTACTTCCTGTAAATATCCATAGTAGTGTAATGGGGCTGCAGTGCTTCTCTAATCACTGGAGGTCATGATGGAACATGATCAGGCAGCCATCCCAGCAGTATTGAAGTCCCACAGCTTGTTACATCCACTAGCCAGATGGATTGTGTCAATTAAGAAGAAAATGACTCGATCAATAAAGATACGTGAAGTGGTACAGTGAATGACGAGGCACACTAAAAACAATTTTTTTATAAAAATAAATGTCCTAGGAAGACACACTGATAACTTGCCCATAAATATGATCATGCAATAGACATATACCCCTAACCCCCCACCCTCTAGCTCTCTCTCTCTCTCTCTTTTACATTGTAATTCAATTTACCTGAATTGTCATAAGTATTTTTATGTCTAGCACTCAATCTAAAGATGCAATCACCTGGCAAAACAAAGTGACTTGGAATGAGCCATTTCAGTTTATTGTGTAAATAATGTTTCCGTTAAAAAGAGGAATGAATATGTATTTAACTTGTAGAGCGGAACAACTCTGAAAGAGTTGTCTTGGTCTATGAGCTGCATAATGCGGTACACATTGTAAAAAGCCACCTAATTATGTATTTATATATGGCTCTTGTCAGTTTACATCAGACACTTAACATTATTTAATCACAGTTGGTATCTTCGTTTCCTCTATCTGCTTTGCTTTAGTATTGCGCAGATATTAAGAAACATGAAATCTTATGTTTATTGCCTTCTGAAGATGAATGTTTTCATGGTAAGTAAATGCTGGGAATAACATCAAAGTAACCTTGACATAGCTATCTTGAAATCCCTATATGTGGTCCCAGATCTCCCAAAGTTCCCTATTTTCCAGGGTCAGTCCTGGATTTACAGAAGCCATCCTGGTTTCTGATTTGATCCCAGAATGTCCTGCTTTTCCTTAAAAAGGTAAAGGACCCCTGACAGTTAAGTCCAGTAGGGAATAACTCTGGGGCTGCGGTGCTCATCTCGCTTTACTGGCCGAGGGAGCCGACGTTTGTCCACAGACAGTTTTTCCGGGTCATGTGGCCAGCATGACTAAGCCACTTCTGGCGAAACCAGAGCAGTGCACAGAAACACCGTTTACCTTCCCACCGGAGCCGTACCTATTTATCTATTTGCACCTTGATGTGCTTTCGAACTGCTAGGTTGGCAGGAGCTGGGACCAAGCAACGGGAGCTCACCCCATCGTGGGGATTTGAACCGCCAACCTTCCGATCGGCAAGCCCTAGGCTCAGTGGTTTAGACCACAGCCTATTTTCATCAGAGAAATGTTGGAGGGTATGGAATAGGCCGTCCCATAAAGAAGGCTGATCGCCGAAGAATTGATGTTTTTGAATTATGATGCTGGAGGAGACTCTTGAGAGTCCCATGGACTGCAAGAAGATCAAACCTATCCATTCTTTAAAAAATCAGCCCTGAGTGCTCATTGGAAGGACAGATCATGAAAAAATGTGGATATTAGTCAGAAATGCATACAATAATATGTTTATTAGAATAAATTCATACTATGTTGCTGGTGGATTGTCATAAGTGTGTGTGTGTGTGTGTGTGTGTGTGTGTGTGTGTGTTTGTGTGTGTGTGTGTGTGTGTGTGTGTGTGTGTGTGTGTGTGGTGAAGAAAAGCGAAGAACTGAATTTACAATTCGAAATATGATAAACCGTGCGAAACCTACATTGACAGATTTGTCTTACCTATGCAGCACAGAAATAAACAGAGATAAATAATTTTAATAAAGGAATGTAACACGGTCCTCTGTCACTTTCCCTTCACTTGTATGATGTCTCTCATCAGTGATAAATAACCTCATGGAGCTATTTTACCACTATTAACATCTTATTCTGAGAGCATTTGTATGAATTCCGTTCAAATGAGCAGCACAACACTTCATTATGTGGCTATTTCTTTAAATACTCAAAAGAGTTATTGACAAAAGGAAAGCAGTCCTGTGTTTATCTGTACGCTTTTTTATATTTCTGTTGCTCACAGTCAGCCTTTGATTGGCAGTTTAAATATAGGTCTTAAAAGCACACCCCTATATTTCTGTACAAGCAACTGAATCTATACTTGCTACGAAGCTGGAAAAGATTAAGGATATTCATTGAGGGAATGTACCTTTACCTTTTGCTTTTGTGTGCAATTTGGACCATTTTCTGGTTCAAGGTTAAAAAGAAAGACAACGTCTGGTTTGCAGATAAGTCAAGGTGAAAATCAGGTTTGACTCAGTTTTGCTTCTTTATTGATTTTGCTGCAACCTGAAGCATGTAGCGAAGCCCAAGGAGCTGTGTACCCCAGGCGTTTTCAAACGAAGAAAAATGTTGTTAGGAACCCCTGCGAAGTGAAACCATCAGTGTTTTGCAGAGATCCACTCCAAGCATACTTTTAGAAATTGTTTTCTATGCATGAACCTTGCAAAGTGACTGATGATGTTGCCATGAATTTGGTAGGCAGCATATTAGTCACAATGAAGGGAAGCTGTCACATGCTGTACATCATCAAATCAAAGGGAACTACATCCTTCCTTGAAAATCACAAAAATGTCTTGAGCGTCCACACTTAATTCCTTTTCAAAAACCAAATTCTGGGCCTATTGAAAGCAGACATCACAAATTCTCCATCACTCTTCACTCTTGTGGTTTATCACCACAACAGCCGCTCACTTTTTGATATCTTTGGATTTTATCACAAAATTCAGTGAATTGTGAAATCTAAAGGATGTTGTGCTCTGTATATTAGTTAAGGAGGTTCAGATTAGGTCCACTCACTTAAAAAATGCAGACCAAATGACATTTCCCTTCATCCTAATGGAATGAGTATGAAAGTTACCGTATATACTCGAGTATAAGCCGACCCGAATATAAGCCGAGGCACCAAATTTTACCACAAAAAACCTGGGAAAGCTTCATAGGAGCCACTGCCTGCCTCACTCGAGTATAAGCCGAGGGCGGCTTTTTCAGCACAAAAAATGTGCTGAAAAACTAGGCTTATACTCGAGTATATAGGGTATGTTCTGTAAGCAGGGCCAGTTATTGGGATTCAAATCAGTATCTGAGGTTGAGACTTGCGACACCTTTTTATTTTTTGAGGAAAGGCTTCCAAGTGCAATGGTTCTTCAGTGTGAGTTCTTTTGTGAAGGGCATTGGCCTAAAGAATAAAGGTGATTCTGAATTAGGGAAGGGGGAGAAACGTGATTCCTTTCACATTTAAAAGCGAATCTACCTAATTCACACTTCCTGAAACAATATTCGACCCAAAACACAGCTGTCCTTCAAAATTAGAAACATCTTTGGGTTTGCCAGGCATGTTTCATTTAGTGAGCCACCTTTGGACCACAATAGGTTAATAATAATAATAATATTTTTTCCAGTTATATTTTATCAAAATTTCCAAAAATTCATATAAACATTCCAATACATGGTAGATATATTTTATTTTATTTTTTGCCGACTTCCCATCCCATTTGCCATGGTGCTGCATCCTGTCTTCTGGGTCTTCTGGTAGTTCCCTCACTGCGAGGGAGTGGCGCCTGTGAAATGCCCTCCCTTCAGATGTCAAGGAGATAAAGAACAATAAAGAAATAGGAGTCCTTGGAGAATTCAGAAAATCAAATAGCAAGGTTGCAAGGACTCAGGCCAGGATGGCAATCAACAATAATTTCTTCTATTTTTGTTGTTTCAAGTATGACACAAATTCCAGTTGCAATGATTTTTAACTCCAGGACAAGGCCCTGTTTCGTTTATTCTTCATCAGCTGGAACAATAAGAATCTCAAATTAAACTTATATCTTCTGACATTATTATACATTTCGTCATTTCTATCAAGACAGTTGTGCAACAAGCATTCCGACACCAAGAGAAAGTTTATCTATGTTTCATCATGTCTATATGAAAGGAAATACGTCAAAAATTATATCAAAAATTATACACATAAAGATTATAGTAAATTATGTAACAATTTGTGTAGCTATTTGCTATTTGATTTTAAGGAGATAAAGAACTACACAACTTTTAGAAGACATCTGAAGGCAGCCTTGTATTGGGAAGTTTTTAATGTCTGATGTTTTACTATGTTTTATATATGCTGTAAGCCACCCAGAGTGGCTGTGGTAACCCAGCCAGAAGGATGGGGTATAAATAATAATAACAAATATTATTATTATTATTATTTATTCTCTCTCTCATATCATTGCAATAATACAATACCTCTCATTCCTTCTGTTGCTCATAGTTCAAATCCTCCTTGCAAATTCATCATACTCTAATATTTCTTTAAAGAATCTGAAAAAGTCTTCCATTAAAAACAAATTTCAATGAACTGATTCCATTATGTGTGAGTAGGAACACAGGAAGTCTATCTAGCTTTGCATCGTCTGCACTCACTGGTAGTGGTTCTCCAGCATTTTTGGGAAGCCAGAATTTAATTCCTATATGGAAATGCCAAGGATCAAACATAGGCCCTCTTACATGCCAAGTGCACATGCTATTCCTGAGTTACAGTCTTGCTTCATCTGCTCACATGAGTGAGATTATTAAACGTGTTGGTGCTGACCTTTAAAGCCCTAAACAGCCTCGGCCCTGTATACCTGAAGGAGCGTCTCCACCCCCATCGTCCAGCCCGGACACTGAGGTCCAGCTTCGATGACCTTCTGGCGGTTCCCTCACTGCGAGAAGTGAGGTTACATGGAACCAGGCAGAGGGCCTTCTCGTTAGAGGTTTCCACCCTGTGGAAACTTCTCCCAACAGATGTCAAGGAAAGAAACAACTATCTGACTTTTAGAAGACATCTGAAGGCAGCCCTGTTTAGTGTTTGTTGTTTCATTGTGTTTTTACTATATATATTAGGTAAAGGTAAAGGGACCCCTGACCATTAGGTCCAGTCGTGACCGATTCTGGGGTTGCGGCGCTCATCTCACTTTATTGGCCGAAGTAGCCGGCGTACAGCTTCCGGGTCATGTGGCCAGCATGACTAAGCCGCTTCTGGCGAACCAGAGCAGTGCACGGAAACGCCGTTTACCTTCCCGCTGCAGCGATACCTATTTATCTACTTGCACTTTGACGTGCTTTCGAGCCGCTAGGTTGGCAGGAGCAGGGACCAAGCAACGGGAGCTCACCCCATCACGGGGATTTGAACCGCTGACCATATATATATTGGGGGCACCCAGAGTGACTGGGACAACCCAGTCAGAATGGTGGCATATAAACAAATAATAATAATAATAATAATAATAATAATAATGAACCATAATCACAAGAAGCTCAGAAGCACACAGCCTCCTTGACCAGGAGTCACATCTGTACTGGGGAAAATTCATGGATTACCTGAAATGTTATAGTATACGTATAAATTCATTAGCAGGGTTAACTTAAGCCAAACAGTTAAAATTGCTGCTAAAAGATAACAAGTGAGTAATTATTAATTGGAGTAATGAAGGAGATGAAGTGTTATAAATTTACAAATATAAGAAACCAAAGGCAGAGCAGGGGGCGGTGGAATCAAAATGTATACATTTGTTGGAAAATAATGGATTGTATTTATGTCAAAATATTATTGAAAAATTGAAAGATAAAAATTATTTTTTTAAAAAAGGGAGTCATGTCTGTCTGGCAACTTCTGAGAGTGAAAAGTGAAACTTTCCCCCCTTTACTTTTATTGACATTCCCCTACTTTTCCATCTCTTTTCTTGCTCCTGAAATATTTTATTTATAAACATATTTTTGCAATGCTACAACTGTTGAGAGAGCATGCTGTGTTTTGAATGAAAGGAAATATCTTCCATGAATTTCTATAGGAGCGGTGTGTTTTCTGAATCCGATTTTCAATCTAAACATGGCAGAAATGCATTCAGGCAACTCACCACATGCTGTAACTAAATGTAGTGGCACTTATGTTGAAATCCTGCCTAACAAATGCAGATGAGAAGCAAGAATATGTGGTGTGGTCTCAGTTCCTTTTGTGTTCTTTCCTCCTTGCTCTGTTGACGTGATGAGTGGCAACCAATGCCTTCTCCATTTTGTCCCAGCAACATAATTGGTGGAATCATAGGAAAAAGTGCATTCCTGGAAATTACTCTCAGATCCATTTAGAGAAAACATTTGAAAGGAAGTGCACAGGTGCAGCTTTTAAGAACTTCCTTCATTTTGAAACGCACACATATGTTGCAGGAAATAAAAGGGAAATTACAGCTATTAGCTGAGGCAGGAAATGTATGCACCAAATTTAGCTCCACGTGAAAATTAAAACCCAAACTGGCTGGTAACAATTCAGTCTGGGGTGAGTGCATCTCTCTCTCTCTCTCTCTCTCTCTCTCTCTCTCTCTCTCTCTCTCTCTCTCTCTCTGTGTGTGTGTGTGTGTGTGTGTGTGTTGTTGTTGTTCAGTCATTCAGTCGTATCCGACACTTCGTGACCCCATGGACCAGAGCACGCCAGGCATACCTATCCTTCACTGCCTCTCTTAGTTTGGCCAAACTCATGTTAGTAGCTTCAAGAACACTGTCCAACCATCTCATCCTCTGCCGTCCCCTTCTCCTTGTGCCCTCAACCTTTCCCAACATCAGGGTCTTTTCCAGGGAGTCTTCTCTTCTCATGAGGTGGCCAAAGTACTGGAGCCTCAACTTCAGGATCTGTCCTTCTAGTGAGCACACAGGGCTGATTTCTTTAAGGATGGATAGGTTTGATCTTCTTGCAGTCCATGGGACTCTCAAGAGTCTCCTCCAGCACCATAATTCAAAAGCATCAATTCTTTGTGTGTGTTTATGTGTGTGTCATGTGTGTGTAATGCCTACATTATTTCCCCCTTGCTGGTTTTGGGCGTTAGCTGAGTCTGCCACTTTAAAAATGATTCCTGTTCTCTCTTTGTGGGGTGATTCCCCCCCCTCCCCTGCCGTCTCATTTTTGTGTGGATTGTGGGAATTTAGGTAAGATGCTTCATTTGCAAGAAAGTTCTGAGCATAACATTTAAGGTTGCTGCTGCAGTTTCATGGATCATTAACAATTTGCTAATATTGTTTTAGCTTGCAAATTAGTGCAGCTTAGTGACTAAGGGAAGGCTCCGTAGCTGTCATCAATCAGGCTAAAATTCTTCATGCATGAGATAAAAAATGTTTTTTAGCCTTTGAGGCTCAGGCAGCAATTACTGTAACAAAAACAATAATAATAATCTGGTGGGGGCGGGTGGGGGTGAAAACATTCCCCCCAAAAATCATCTGAGTGGTTCCATTATGTTTATGTCTTGCTGTACAAAAAGAGAACCAGAGACCATCCCTGTGAATTAGTTTCCTTCTCTGCTAATAATAGGCAGAGAACTAGAAATAATTGGCAAGGAAATAGAAAAAATAAATAAATCTGAATGAATATCTGATGTAAAATCAAATATTCTTTTCTTGCCTCTCATGTGTGCCTGCTCCCTGTCAACATCTAAGTGGCTTTAGTCACCTAACTGCAGTCAGGAAGCTTTGAGTCCACTCTAGTGGAAGCAGAGATGGTTTGTTTCCTGCCAATATGCCCTTTTGAGTTTAACAAAGCTGGATGCTGTCAGAATGCGGAATGGTGGAGACCGCCTCCCCATCCTGACCCTTCCAGGGAGGAGGAAGAGGAAGACAGTCTAGATTTACAACAGGGGGTTGTGGGAGATCACTGTGCAGAGGCGGATGAGGGGGAAAGTTGGGAAATCACAGGAGAGGAGGAGGAGGAGGAAGCGAGGCGACAGCTGACGGACATGGTGTCATTGGAAAGCCTTCCAGACCCCGCTGTCCCAGAACCCGGCGAGCCTTAAAAGTAGGAGAGCAAAGAGCTCAAAGACAGAGGGCACGTAGCAGCACCCATAGAAGTGACGAAGTGGGAATAAGGAAGTAGAATAAGGAATAGAATAAGGAAGTGGGAGAGACGGGGGGGGTGGAGATTCACTCGGGACAATGCCATTATCCAAGAGGCTGGGTTCTATAGCCTCTCTCTGTAATATTGGAATAAAACAGGATGGTAAGAAACCTTCCCTTGTCTTTATACATTCCTGGGCAACCAGCCGGGAGCCAGTGACAGCTTCCTGACAGATGCCACACAAAAGCCAACATCAAAATAATAAGCTCCAGTAAAGTCTCTCCAAAAGAGACATTATTATTATTATTATTATTATTATTATTATTATTACTACCCCTTCCAACAAAATATTAAAAATACAATGAAACATCAGACATTTAAAACTTCCCTAAACAGGGCTGCCTTCAGGTGTCTTCTAAAATTCAGATTGCAAATTGCACCCAGCAGCTATAATGTCTGATGTTGTCACCCAGGTGTTTAGAACCTGAATAAGTAAAGGACCCATGGACGGTTAAGTCCAGTTGAATTTGACTATGGGGTGTGGTGCTCATCTCTGCTTTCAGGCTGAGGGAGTCAGCCTTTGTCCACAGACAGCTTTTCTGGTCTTGTGGCCAGCATGACTAAACCACTTCTGGAGCAACGGGACACTGTGATAGAAGCCAGAGCACATGGAAATGCCATTTACCTCCCTGTTGCAGTGGTAGCTATTTATCTACTCACACTGGTGTGCTTTCAAACTGCTAGGTTGGCAGGAGCTGGGGCAGAGCAACAGGAGCTCAACCTGTCACAAAGATTCAAACTGCCAACCTTACGATCGGCAAGCCCAAGAGCAGTCTTCCTTAACCTCGGCCCTCCAGGTGTTTTGAGACTACAATTCCCATCATCCCTGACCACTGGTCCTGCTAGCTAGGGATCATGGGAGTTGTAGGCCAAAAACATCTGGAGGGCTGAGTTTGAGGAAGCCTGCCCAAGAGGCTCATTGGTTTAGACTACGGTGCCATCTGCATCCTTTGCTTAATAATGATGCTTTCACAGGACCTTTGTTTCACAAGAAAGAGGACCATGCAACAAATGTATGTGATGTGATGCCTTCCAGGACTCCCATAATCCCATACCATTTCCCTTCTATTGTATCTGGCAATAGGGTAATAGATTGTGCGGGGTGGGGTAGGGCTGAGAAAAAGTTGAAGGACTAAAGAGGAGGGAGAGAAGCAGGTGACAGGCAGTATCTCACATTAAACTCAACCAGTCAAAAATGCATTAGGCTAAACTTAGAAGCTGCTTAAAACATTATAGAAGCAGAATTCACATTTCCCTCAAAGTGTCTGCCCTGAAAACATGCTCCAGTGTGAGCCAGTGTGGTGTAGTGGTTGAGAGCGGTAGACTCGTAATCTGGTGAACTGGGTTCGCGCCTCCACTCCTCCACATGCAGCTGCTGGGTGACCTTGGGCTAGTCACACTTCTTTGAAGTCTCTCAGCCCCACTCACCTCACAGAGTGTTTGTTGTGGGGGAGGAAGGGAAAGGAGAATGTGAGCCGCTTTGAGACTCCTTCGGGTAGTGATAAAGCGGGATATCAAATCCAAACTCTTCTTCTTCTCCTTCTCTGCCGCTGCGGAGTATATGTTTTGTGGAAGCTCTAAAAATGAACAAAATGATGCCTATTCAGTTCTGCATTCCAACAAATGGATATCCTGTTTAGGGTAGGAATATTCAAAGCATGTAGGCAGTACTTCATTATCAATCCAATTTTCACAGCCCAAAAGAAGAGAAAAAATGCTGACCTCTTTGAATTTCACTTGATGCCCTGTGTGTTGCAGATCCTTTAAAAAGTGGACTGGAAAACTCTGTTAATGAGTCAAAAAGTATACAGTGGTACCTCAGGTTACAGACACTTCAGGTTACAGACTCTGCTAACCCAGAAATAGTACCTCGGATTAAGAACTTTACCTCAGGATGAGAACAGAAATTGCGCTCCGGTGGCGCGGCGGCAGCGGGAGGCCCTATTAGCTAAAGTGGTACCTCAGGTTAAGAACTGTTTCAGGTTAAGAACAGACCTCCAGAACGAATTAAGTTCTTAACCCAAGCTACCACTGTACCTTACCCTTCAGTCACATAATCCAAGTATAATGTCTTATACTTGTGAAAAAATTCGGAAGACAACTGCAGTCCTGCACACATTTACCTGGGAGTAAGTCTCCCATGATCACTGCAGATGGTGACAGCAGCCACAAAATTAAAAGACGCCTGCTTCTTGGGAGAAAAGCAATGACAAACCTAGACAGCATCTTAAAAAGCAGAGACATCACCTTGCCGACAAAGGTCCGTATAGTTAAAGCTATGGTTTTCCCAGTAAGGATGTATGGAAGTGAGAGCTGGACCATAAAGAAGGCTGATCGCCGAAGAATTGATGCTTTTGAATTATGGTGCTGGAGGAGACTCTTTAGAGTCCCATGGACTGCAAGAAGATCAAACCTATCCATTCTGAAGGAAATCAGCCCTGAGTGCTCACTGGAAGGACAGATCCTGAAGCTGAGGCTCCAATACTTTGGCCACCTCATGAGAAGAGAAGACTCCCTGGGAAAGACCCTGGTGTTGGGAAAGATGGAGGGCACAAGGAGAAGGGGACAACAGAGGACGTGATGGTTTTACAGTGTTCTCGAAGCTACCAACATGAGTTTGACCAAACTGCGGGAGGCAGTGGAAGACAGGAGTGCGTGGCGTGCTCTGGTCCATGGGGTCACGAAGAGTTGGACACGACTAAATGACTAAACAACAACAACAAAAAGTCTCACTGATTTCAGTGGGGTTTTCTTCTGAGCGTGGCTTAGTTGGATAGCACCCAAAACATAACGGACTGCACTGCAATAGACCATTTTGTTGCATGTGTATGGTCTGGAGCGCTGCAATGGAAAACAAAAAATGGAAAACACAAATATATAAAGCATGGGTAGGCAAACTAAGGCCCGAGGGCCAGATTCAGCCCAATCGCCTTCTCAATCCGGCCCGCGGATCGTCAGGGAATCAGCATGTTTTTACATGAGTAAAATGTGTGCTTTTATTTAAAATGCATCTCTGGGTTATTTGTGGGGCATAGGAATTCGTTCATTTTTATTTTTATTTTCAAAATCTAGTCTGGCCCCCCACAAGGTCTGAGGGACAGTAGGCCAGCCCCCTGCTGAAAAAGTTTGCTGACCCCTGATATAAAGACATGTCCCCTCTCCATTATGAACATCTTAAACTACCTTTCATGACTTTCCACATTCTACCCTGCTCTGGAGGGTAGGACTCGAACCAATGGCTTTAAGTTACAAGGAAGGAGATTCCGACTAAACATACGAAAAAAACTTTCTGGCAGTAAGAGCTTTGTAGCAGTGGAACAGTCTTTCTCAAGAGGTCGTGGCCTCTCCTTCCTTGGAGGTTTTTTAAGCAGAGGTTGAATGGCCATCTGCCATGGATGCTTTAGCTGAGATTCCTGCATCATGGGGGGTTGGACTAGATGACCCTTGAGGGCTGCCAGGGGCTTGCTGGACTTACGCTATCATGCCAAGAATGCTCTGGGCCTACCAACCGACCGGGGACTCCCACCCAGGGCCTCATACAAGGTCTGCATGGGCCTGCTAACAGGTGATGTGAGAGAGGAGACTTCTTGTGGTGGCACCATGGTGATGAGACTCCCTTCCCTCTCAATTTTGACTGGAGCCTGCCAACTTTTCCTTGAGATACCTGCTTAAAACAATGTTTCCTCAGGCCCTTGGTAGTCTTCATGCTGAATTTCTGAAGTCTCTAACGTTTTTAAAATATGAATTTTATGCACTGTTATCCATAAATAGTATGCATTTGTGTGTGTGTGTGTGTGTGTGTGTGTGTCTGCACACGCACACACACACAATTATAACCACTTATACGCACCCTGAGATCTTAGAATAAAGGGCAAGCTATAAATATTTTAAATAAATGTTAGCCTTCACATTTCTACATTTGAAATATGTCTCTATTCTGTAACACTCATCCACGCAGTGTGTATAGATTGACATCTAATAAAAGAAGAGTTTGCCCCTGGAATAAATTACCTTCCTATAGAGATGTAGCACATCTTGTTACTTAGCTTAAAACAGCTGCTGCATTAAATATTACAAACAAAAAGGTATTATTCCTGGAAGAAATGCTGATAGGAGTTGTTTCTCTTTCCACCCCATTTTTAAGACTTTGATGTTCCTAAATGAACTTGTAGAGGAAAGTGAAGTTTGAAATGGGGCTCATAATTCATTTTGCCAAGCTGATGAAAAATGTCCTTAAAAATGGAAAGAAACAGAAGTAAATGATTACTTTTTTGATGGATGGATTGCATTATGTTGTTCAGATACAGTGGTGGTATTAGATAAATCTAAGTGTAATAACATTTCTCTTGGATAATTCGATTATAAATGTCATGATTAGAATTACTTGTACGACCAAGGGTAACCCATATCCATTAACACTTTGCATACCAGGAAGGTGGCATTTGACACAGCTGCAATTTGACAGCTTCAGACTGAGTTGAGTTGTTTTTTTAGGAGAGGGAAAAGGTGAAGGTAGCTCATGACAGAGAGACAAAACAAGAAGAAGACCTAGTAAATGAATCAGTTGCTAGGTGGATATTTAAATGGACCCTAAGCTAAAATATGGGACGCGGGTGGCGCTGTGGGTTAAACCACAGAGCCTAGGGATTGTCAATCAGAAGGTCAGCGGTTCGAATCCCCATGATGGGGTGAGCTCCCGTTGCTCGGTCCCAGCTCCTGCCAACCTAGCAGTTCGAAAGCATGTCAAAGTGCAAGTAGATCAATAGGTACCACTGCAGCGGGAAGGTAAATGGCATTTCTGTGCGCTGCTCTGGCTCGCCAGAAGCGGCTTAGTCATGCTGGCCACATGACCCAGAAGCTGTATGCCGGCTCCCTTGGCCAATAATGCGAGATGAGCGCCGCAACCCCAGAGTCGGTCATGACTGTACCTAATGGTCAGGGGTCCCTTTACCTTTAAGCTAAAATATGCTACTTAGTTCTGTGTGCATAGGACGCTTTTGGATGTGTCTTCATTGCAACTTTTGGATATTTCACATATCTGAACCTTAGTAGCATGCCTCACTAGAAGATACTAAAGAACGTGGTGGCATATAATGATGATGTATAATGCACTATTAACTTATTTATAAATGTAAATGTGACAGCTGGCTGTGTATTGAGCCCTAATAAAAAACATTTAATATGGACAAGCAGTATATTAGGAATAAATATGGAACCTCTGTAATGCAGACTTTTCAGAGACAGCGATATGGAACTATCACCATTAAATACACTGATTTTTTAAATTATGAATTGGAATGACAGTAATGGAACTTTCTGAAAAACTTTAGACTCATCTTGAAAGAAGGATATGCACTTCAGAAACAGCATAACTAGGGATGAGTGAATCTGTTAATTCCAGTTTCTACCGCTTTCTAATTTTCCTTTCTTAATTTCAGTTCTCCATATTTCTGTGTCAGGTTGCAATTTCTTTTGTTTAAAAAAGGGTCCACATAACAATTAATTAGCATTTTACTGCACATTTCCCCTAATATACATATGTTTGCATATTTTGCCCAATCTGCACAGCAATTTTCCTAAATACACTGCATTTTTGCTTATATATATTTCATTCGTGTGTGTGTGTTAGAGAGAGAGAGAGAGACAGACAGATGGACACTTTACCTGATCATACACATTTTTGTACATGTTACTTAGTTGGAAAGCTGCAAATTTTGAAAGAAGGATATATTTTGTTTTTATATTGTTTTGGAAAGTGTGAATTAGGTAAGTTCTCCTTAAAATGTAAACTGAGATTAATTTCCCCCCAATCCCTAACATAACAGACATGTGCATAGGACGCTTTTGGATGTGTCTTCATTGCAACTTTTGGATATTTCACATATCTGAACCTTAGTAGCATGCCTCACTAGAAGATACTAAAGAACGTGGTGGCATATAATGATGATGTATAATGCTGTCTATAGCTTGCAATATGACTGGGCCAGTGGAAATAGGAACTGAGGAGGAAGATCAAACTGTTTCTCATTTATCGTGGATTCTTGAGGGTGCAGTAGGAAGACAATAAAGAGAAATCAGAAGTGAAGGATAAGCATAAATACTTCTGAAGGTCAGTAATAGAATTCTAAACTGAATGTCAAAAGTGGGAGAAATAGCTCGGTCATCATTGGGTACAGGAAAAAAAAAAAATGGCAGGTAGCAGAATCCAAGATGGAAACAAGGCAAAATTACAACAACTCTATACACTTCAACATTTCTCCCTAGCCATTCTCAGTTGCTTCCAACACATATAAAAACATAATAAAACATTAAACATTAAAAAAAACCCTTCCCTTCAGATGGCTCAGGGATCAGATAAATCCATACCTTCCAACATTCCTCTAATGAAAATAGGGACATCCTACCATACCCTCTGACTTTTATCCAATGAAAATAGGGCCGTCCTATGGAAAAGTGGGACATTTCAGCGTCAAATCAGAAACCAGGATGGCTTCTGAAAATCTGGGACTGTCCCTAGAAATTGAGACACTTACAAGCCAGCAGCCATGCATATGCCACAACAGCATGGATACTTTTTTACTCTAATGGTAAATGGTAATGGATACTTTTTTGGTGGGTGTGTATAATAAACAGTTTTGGAGTGACATTCAAGAGGAACTTTAAAAAATGCTTAAAATATAATATAACAAAAAGCCAGAGCCGTTTCCCTTGGGAATTATATCGACGGACATTCCTGCCGCTAGGAAAAAAATATTCTTATATGCAACTGCTGTGGCTAGAATAATTATAGCAAAAAAATGGGAAGGGAGAAAAAACTCCCTCAATAAGAGAATGGCAAATAAGATTTTGTGAATACATAGAATTAGCAAGACTTACAGCAGTAGTGAGGGGTCAGTCAGGTCAGAAACTGATAGAGGAGTGGACTTGTGTGAAGGAATACATGAAAAAGCATTGTTCTGGTATTAATATATCAATATGCAATGAATGAAATTTATAGAGGAAATAACTATGAAGAAATGGGTATAAGATGAGGTAGCTAAGAATAATATTGATAACAGCGAAAAGAAGAAAAGAAACAAGGTGTGATGGCCTGGGATTCAGACTCAGATGCTGAACCTGAGGGATCCCAGCCTGCACAGGATTCCCCTCCTCCAGAACCAGCAGAGCCGGGGCTGGGGCCTGAGTCGGAAGGGGCCTCACCTGTGCTGGATCCTCAGGTGCAGGCATCGGTTGAGTCTGCTCTGGCTCCTGATGGGATGGAGGACCCATTGCCTGCAGGTGCTCCACTCCCAGCCCTGCCAGGGGAAGCTGAGGTTGCCTCTGGGTCCGGTAACCCTCCAGCCTCTCCTGAGCTGCAGAGGCTCAGGGCAGAGAGGCGAAGGGAACTGAGTTCCCGCAGGAGGAGTGCTCGCCTCCAAGCCAGGAGAGGCGAGTCACCAGAGGATCGGGGCTGCCCTATGCCTCGGGGCAGATAAAAGCCGGCCAGCCCCAACCCCAAGTTGCGGGAGCAACATTGTTGGTTGCTAGTTCCTGCTTGAGACCTGCCCTGCTTTCCTGCCTGAGCTCCTGACCCGCCCTGGTTCCCTGCTTGCCTACCTGTTCCTGACTTTGCCTGACTCCCTGCCCTGCACCCAGCTTCAGTGACTACAGACTGCCTCTACGTTGCACCTCTGACTACTGAACGGACTTGGATCTCGCCTCTCGGGTAACCCACGGTACCAGCACACAAAGGAAGCCACACATAGGAGAAGGGAAGTCAATTTTTTTGCTATTATGTTTAGTTTTCTTTTATGTAATAATCTAAGTTGAGATTTGGGTTAATGTATGTTTAATAGTTGTTTTTTTTTTAATAAGAACCAAGGACTTGTATGTGGATATGAATAATAAGTGTCTTTTGTGTTTTGTTTTGTGTATATTGCAGTTATTAATAAATAAAAATTTAAAAAAGGTAATGGATACTTTTTTTATCCCAAAGTTTTATTATTCAAAGGAACTTAAAAGGGCTTGTTTTCTGCACTTATTCCTCTGTTTCACTGTTGGAACACAACTGCTGGACCCTGGGAATGCAGAATAAAAAATTTAAGATGCATTTCTGCAAACTCTAAATTTCGACTGACTTGTGGGTCTACACTCTAGGGCGATCAAAGTCCTACGAAGGGCAGGCCAGTGGTACGATTGGAGTCTATGTGCTACTTTTATTAAAAGTATCTGTTAAATAGTTGGCCATATTGACTTTCTTCCCTAAAGATACAACATCCAGAGAGGTCAGGCTGCATATACTTGTTATTAAGCGCCATCTTTTTATGCTTGAAAAATGAGCAGTCAAGAACAACTGGCTCAGCATATTTGCAGACGTTCATACATAAATATGTTTTATTATGGCTGGCAGTTGCGGAAAGGCAATGCTGAGCACAATCTCAGGAACACCTCCATGTTATTGTTTCCACAGATCTTCCTGCTGCAGAGAGAAGAGGGGAATTTGCTCATCTCATCCGCCTTAGAAACAAATGGGCGTCATCTGTCAAGCAAACAATTCGCATTGATTGGAAGGGGAGCATTTAGGGCTGCGTCCCCTTGACGCTTCTTTACGAGGCATCTGTCTTTTCATTTAAAATGTGATGGTTTGCATTATTAAAGTGATCTGCTTAATAATTCATGCTTAAATCACCTTAAAAGATATCATAAAAGCCAGAGAAACAGCCCCATCAAACACCTCCTTAATGAAAAGTTGTAAAGCTTTGGGGCTTTAAAAGGGAAAGGGAAAAAGGAAAAGAAACACCCCCCGTTTGGGCCAGCATTTCAGCTAAATTATTAGGAAACAAAGAAATAATGGGTTTTCCAGGAAGAAAATAAATGATGTTTGCTTTCCTTGACTGAAAGGAGCACCTAATAGATAATCTAGAGCAGGGGTGGCCAACTCCCAAGAGACTGTGATCTACTCACAGTTAAAAACTGGCTGTGATCTACCCAGTCAAAGTTATTGAGCTTTTTTTTAGGAAGGAGGAAGGCCCGTTTTTTGGGGGGGGTGGGTCAAAGTTGTTGAGTTTTTTCAGGGAGGAGTTAAAATGTTGAGCTTTTTTTAGGGGGGGCACAGTTGTTCAGCTTCTTTGGGAGGACCCAATGATCTACCAGTGATCTACCGCAGACGTCCAGTGATCTACCGGTAGGACCTGTTGGACATGCCTGATCTAGAGTATTGGATTCCAACCTGCGACATCAGCAGGGGTTTATGGCATGGCAAACCAGGAGGAGGAGGATCTGTGGGATTGGCTGTGGAAAAGAACTAGGGATGTGTAGGGAGGGGGGAGGAATATGATTCTGATCACATCTAAAGGAAAAACCAACTAATTCACATTTTTCCAAGCAAAACAAGAACTGAAACAAAGCCATCCTTCTAAAATCAGAATCCCCAAAATCTCGTAATGTAGAGTAATGCAGCTGTCCAGCGGCATACAAAAAGGCATATATTAAAGTGTGAATAAAAATCCATACATTTGTGAAAGCAACATGCAAACGTGTGTTACATTAGTGGAAATTGCTTTGCCAAAATGTGGATCTAAATTGCATACAAGAATGTTTCTATTAGGAGAACTTTGCACTAAATGGCTGGTGCTTTAATTTATTTATTTATAAAAATGCAAACTGATGCAGAATGTGGAGAACTGAATTTTAGACAGGAACAATGAGAAACTGATATATTCATTTTTGAAATATGATGGAGTTGTTTTAATTTTGACCATGGAACCCTTTGTCATCATAGACCACTCATCTTTTTCCTCTTGGTATATTTTTTTATTGACTCAGTAAATTGCATAGACTGTATCCTATATTACCTTATTGGCAACTGTGGCAACTCAGTATTTCTTAAACATTTTCCCCTTTTTGTCTGTAACCTGTCATTGTTATTAATATTCAATAAATGTGGGGTTTTTTTGGGGGGGGGAAATAAACTTCCTTAACTCACATCCTATGCAAGAAGATAATCTCTGATCTTGTCCATCCTTGATCAAGGCTTTTGAGTTCACCTTGAGCTCACACGTATTTAATTCAAACAATACCATCAAGATAATGAATGAGCAAGATGCACAAAGTCCAATTCAGCAGCTAAGTCCTGATTATCAGAAATGTACCAATTCAGCAGCTGTGAATCTAATGCCCCATCTGCACAACAGAGCGTAGGTGTATAAGAAGAGCCTGCTAGATCTGGGCAGTCCACACCTGCTCAGGGGCGTAGTGTGGGTTGTTGGTACCCAGGGCAGGAAAAGTGTTGTGCCTCCCTGGTGGACTGGACAGCGGACAGTCCCTTCGCTAACCAGCATCTACTCAAGGGAGTCTCTCTTTGCAAACTAAACCTAACCTGGGAGCAGAGAGGAGAAGAAGAAGAAGAAGAAGAAGAAGAAGAAGAAGAAGAAGAAGAAGAAGAAGAAGAAGAAGAGGAGGAGTTTGGATTTGATATCCTGCTTTATCACTACCCGAAGGAGTCTCAAAGCGGCTAACATTCTCCTTTCCCTTCCTCCCCCACAACAAACACTCTGTGAGGTGAGTGGGGCTGAGAGACTTCAAAGAAGTGTGACTAGCCCAAGGTCACCCAGCAGCTGCATGTGGAGGAGTGGAGACACGAACCCGGTTCCCCAGATTATGAGTCTACTGCTCTTAACCACTACACCACAGAGGAACATGAAGCCAGGAACACCGTTGTGTTACCTCACCGTCCTGTCCTTGCAACACACATGGTTCTGGCAGTGCTTTCCCATCTTCCGCTGTTCCCCTTTGGTGGGTGGTGGTGGAGCCCCCTGTATTCCCTCCGTTTTTGCACCAAAAGCGATTGGCCATGAAAACTGAGTTCAGCTCTAATTTATCCACAATTAAATTTACTTAGGACAGGGACTTTATGGGGACTTTAATTATTTAGTCTATGAATCGAAAAGGAGCACACATTTGATTTACTGTCATTCGGTTGGCTGATAAAGATCAGCCAGTTGATAAATGTTGCAGATGAATTTTACTGATCGAACCTATCCTTTCATTGGTTTTGCACAAGAATTAAAGATTAATTAAATCAGACAGGCTTCTAATGGGAGACTCTTACCAGCCGTTCTCTCCACGTAGTTGGAAAACACAAAGCAGACCAAACAGGAAGTCTTTCAAGATAGAGAGAGCTTTGGCTAAACAGAAAAGGGGACATTTGTGCTGTTCTGTAACCACCGATGCAAATAATGTAGAACATTTACACTGCCTATTTAGAACAATAATTGCTTGGGACCCAGCATTGGTAACACATTAAAAAATGAGCATGTAATCAATATCAAACTTGTAAAGCATGTTATATAAAAAAACAAAAACCATAAATTGGGGGGAGGGAGAGGCTGAAACAAATTATACGCTTGACAGAGGTAAGTGTTGATTTTTAAAAGAAAGCTAAATCTTCTGGTGGTGCAGAAATAATGCTTTTCCAAACTGGTGAATAGAACAAAACCTTTCTTAAAGAGCAGCCATTGAAAACTCCCTAATCACATTTCCTTCTCCAAGCATTTCTGCACATTATTGAAAAACAGACCCAGGACACATAATCATTTGCCGCACATATTGCCCCAGTCCTTGGCTTCGTGTCCCCCTTTCACCTGAACAGAATAATAATAATAATAATAATAATAATAATAATAATAATTTAATTTGTACCCCGCCCATCTGGCTGGGTCTCCCCAGCCACTCTGGGCGGCCTCCAACAGATATTAAAATACATTAAAATATCACAGGTTAAAAACTTCCCTAAATAGGGCTGCCTTGAGGAATTTTCTGAATGTCAGATAGTTGTTTATCTCTTTAACCTCTGCTGGGAGGGCGTTCCACAGGGCGGGCGCCACTACCAAAAAGGCCCTCTGCCTGGTTCCCTGTAGCTTTGCTTCTCGCAGTGAGGGAACCGCCAGAAGGCCCTCGGCGCTGGACCTCAGTGTCCGGGCTGAATGGTGGGGGTGGAGACGCTCCTTCAGGTATACAGGACTGAGGCCATTTAGGGCTTTAAAGGTCAGCACCAACACTTTGAATTGTGCTCGGAAACGTACTGGGAGCCAATGTAGCTCTCTCAGGACTGGTGTTATGTGGTCCCAGCAGCCATTCCCAGTCACCAGTCTAGCCGCCGCATTCTGGATTAATTGCAGTTTCCGGGCCACCTTCAAAGGTAGCCCCACGTAGAGCGCATTGCAGTAGAATCTTTTCAGATGTAGCATATTGTTGGATTTCTGAATATACCAAGATTTACTCAATAGCTAATTTTAACACTCTCCAAAAGAAGCATTTGCTATAAACATTCTGATCTCGAGCCACAGATGCTTCCATGCCAAAACAAAACCGGCTGTGATTGGTTCGTGACATGCATAGGGGGAGGGGGAAATCACAGCAGGAAGAGAGCCTAGTTGTGAATTCATAGAAAAGTTCAGATGAGGACAGCCTTGTTACAGGCAGCTGTCTCCATGATACTCCTGGTAACAGATGTGACTTCCACTTGTGTTGTAAACACAAACCATAGGGTTAAAAACCGGTAAGGCTCTGAACCCATTAAACAGTTTTTACATTACATCACATTTTAAGATTCATACTGCACGTGAGAAAGGATTGATAGTCTGAGATAGCATACTTAAAGGAAGCACTTTTTATTATACAGCAATAACAAAATATCTAAGTAAAAAAAAAGTATTAAATTAAGGAAACAATTATTATGCAGGTTAGAGGCGATGATAGTACAGATTTGGTTGGTTTTTATAATTAGAACATTCAAATCTCATGATAATTCTATTTAGTAATGAATTGTGATAAGGGTGAGTATTTATAATGTATAATTTAACTACATTTGAAAGAAAAAAAACCATCATTGCTTTTTCTTAAATGCCCTTTGTTGCCCAAATTTATTTGCATTCCCCAGGCTGGTTTATCTTTTTGTAAATAAGAAACCAAAGAGGTGATTGATATGAAAGAAAGAGAAGGAATGTGCAGAATTGTGACCCAAGAAGTAGAGCTATGCAGAATTATGTCGAAATGTTGTGTGTGTGTATGTAAGATTAAGAAAGAGAGAGCTCTTCCCCAGCCATTGATACCCCATATTGTGATTTGACTACGCAAAAGCTTTTGACTGTGTTGACCACAGCAAACTATGGCAAGTTCTTAAAGAAATGGGAGTGCCTGATCACCTCATCCGTCTCCTGAGAAATCTCTATGTGGGACAAGAAGCTACAGTTAGAACTGGATATGGAATAACTGATTGGTTCAAAATCGGGAAAGGAGTACGACAAGGCTGTATATTGTCTCCCTGCTTATTTAACTTATATGCAGAATTCATCATGCGAAAGGCTGGACTGGATGAATCCCAAACCGGAATTAAGATTGCCGGAAGAAATATCAACAACCTCAGATATGCTGATGATACAACCTTGATGGCAGAAAGTGAGGAGGAATTAAAGAACCTTTTAATGAGGGTGAAAGAGGAGAGCGCAAAATATGGTCTGAAGCTCAACATCAAAAAAACTAAGATCATGGCCACTGGTCCCATCACCTCCTGGCAAATAGAAGGGGAAGAAATGGAGGCAGTGAGAGATTTCACTTTCTTGGGTTCCATGATCACTGCAGATGGTGACAGCAGTCACGAAATTAGAAGACGCCTGCTTCTTGGGAGAAAAGCAATGACAAACCTAGACAGCATCTTAAAAAGCAAAGACATCACCTTGCCAACAAAGGTCCGTATAGTTAAAGCTATGGTTTTCCCAGTAGTAATGTACGGAAGTGAGAGCTGGACCATAAAGAAGGCTGATCGCCGAAGAATTGATGCTTTTGAATTATGGTGCTGGAGGAGACTCTTGAGAGTCCCATGGACTGCAAGAAGATCAAACCTATCCATTCTTAAAGAAATCAGCCCTGAGTGCTCACTAGAAGGACAGATCCTGAGGTTAAGGCTCCAGTACTTTGGCCACCTCATGAGAAGAGAAGACTCCCTAGAAAAGACCCTGATGTTGGGAAAGATTGAGGGCACAAGGAGAAGGGGACGGCAGATGATGAGATGGTTGGACAGTGTTCTCGAAGCTACTAACATGAGTTTGGCCAAACTGCGAGAGGCAGTGAAGGATAGGTGTGCCTGGCGTGCTCTGGTCCATGGGGTCACGAAGAGTCGGACACGACTGAACGACTGAACAACAACAACATTGTGATTTACCATGAGAAGCTTTGGGTGCACAGCATCATGGGTTTCATAGTCCTTAAGCTGCGCTCAAACTTTTCCATTCCTGCACATGCATGTTGTGATAGAAGGTCTCACCACACTTGGCACAATTTGATATTGCTAGAAATAGTTTACTCTGGAGGCAATAAAAAAATAAAACAAAGGAGATAATGCCTTTGCGTTAAACATGAAACTCGAAATGTTTAAGAAGAATGTAGAATGGATCTTTCCTTTTTCAGCAGATACTGTTGTAGTAGCTGCAGGAGAACCCCACTTTTGCTAAATTTCAATGGCAATTCCAAATCTGAGCTAAGTCTTCTATGTTATATTATCATCACGGCTCTTTATCTCCTCCCCAGTAAGCTGGGACAGTCATATAATTCTGAGTATGGTTTGACGAACCCCAAAGAAATGTATGAAAAAAGAAACTTCCGTTTCAGTTACTGGGATAACTTTGGACTATGTGTTAAATTCAGTTCTCCGTCTGAAAAATGGAAATATTAACAACAAAACAGCAAAGGGCTGCTATGCTATGAGGTTACCAAGTTTAGAACAAGATTCGCCTAGTACAGGGGTGTCAAACTCCGGCCCTCCAGATGTTTTGGAACTACAATTCCCATCAGCCCTAGCTAACAGGACCAGTGGTCAGGGATGATGGGAATTGTAGTCTCAAAACATCTGGAGGGCCGGAGTTTGACACCCCTGGCCTAGTATCTGTAGCATTGGGAAGCAACCGTTTCTTTCCGATTTGATTGGTTATTCAAGTCCAAACTGGAAGTGTTAAATCAAAACCTGTTTCCCCCCATAAGCTATAATGAGGAATCTAAAAATGGCTATAACAACACCTGCCATTTTTTAGTTAAGTGAATGAAATTTGCAAGGAGAGTGGCTCTTCCACAAATTTCAGGCAAATCCATTGAGAGGATTTTGTGCAAGGAATCTTTCATGTGTGCGTGTGTGTGTCAAATCAAAAAGTTACGTACTTATTGTATTGCGCTGCTATGCGGCAGTGGGGGTCAGCGGCACCTTTGACATTACTGATGTTTCTCCTAAGTAGGTGTCTAAACAATACTTAAAAGTTTAAGTGTGGTGTTGTTGTATACTTAAGTATAAGTGCATTGTAAATAAATAAGCAAATAAAAAAGTTTGTTTCTTTTTCCTCCCTTCTTTCGTAAACAAGAGATAAGGCGTAAGCATGGTGTCTGACATAAGCATAATAAAAGTTAATTTGGGGGCTAAACTAAATTTGGGGGCGCTGGGAGGATCTTGCACCCCGGCGGTGCATATGCTAAAGACAGCGCTGATCAGAGGTAAAGGAAGTCGGGCAAGAGTCCTGAGGGTCAGCTAGAGGAACTGGGAGGTGCACAATTGGCCCCTGGACCTGAGATTCCCAGCCAGCTTGCAGTTGAATCTTTGGTGATGGTGCTGTGGGTTAAACCACAGAGCCTAGGGCTTGTCGATCAGAAGGTCGGCGGTTCGAATCCCCGCAACGGGGTGAGCTCCCGTTCCTCGGTCCCTGCTCCTGCCAACCTAGCAGTTTGAAAGCACGTAAAAGTGCAAGTAGATAAATAGGTACCGCTCCGGCGTGAAGGTAAATGGCGTTTCTGTGCGATGCTCTGGTTCGCCAGAAGCGGCTTAGTCATACTGGCCACATGACCCGGAAGCTGTACGCTGGCTCCCTCGGCCAGTAAAGCGAGATGAGCGCTGCAACCCCAGAGTCGGACACGACTGGACCTAATGGTCAGGGGTCCCTTTACCTTTACCTTCACCACCAAAAAGGGACGTGGGTGGCGTTGTGGTCTAAACCACTGAGCCTAGGGCTTGCCAATCAGAAGGTTGACAGTTCAAATCCCAGCGACGGGGTGAGCTCCCGTTGCTCAGTCCCAGCTCCTGCCCACCTAGCAATTCGAAAGCACGTCAAAAAAGTGCAAGTAGATAAATAGGTACCGCTCCGGCGGGAAGGCAAACGGCGTTTCCGTGCACTGCTCTGGTTCGCCGGAAGCGGCTTAGTCATGCTGGCCACATCACCCGGAAGCTGTCTGCGGACAAACGCCGGCTCCCTCGGCCTATAGAGCGAGATGAGCGCCGCAACCCCAGAGTCGTCCACAACTGGACTTAACAGTCAGTTAGGACTTTACCTTTACCTTTACAACTTGTGATGAACCCATGAAGATAGGATTAACAAAATGTCCATCCGGTCACCATTTTGATGCCCAGTGCAGACTCTGTGCCTTTTCTCCATCATCTGCCCTGGAGATCACTAATAAAGAGTTTGTTGTTTTTATTTTTTAAGTATTTCAGTGTTTGCGCATTGGGGAGCTGGGCAGGAAGTGGAAAGAAGGTAGCCTTTCATGACGGAGCGAAATGCCAAAGGAAGCCTGATCACAGCTGAAACACTATCCAGCTTTTTAAAGTTATTTATATTTCAATTACATAAAGGTCAAGGTAAGGATTTATTCTTGTAGCTTGACAGTAACTTTCTAATTAGAGCTGATGAGTCTGAAAGAAACAGTTGATTAGCAAAATTGCTTCTTTATTAAAATGTTTTCCAAAGTTGTCAAGCAGCAAGGAGAAGAGCTGAACGGCAATGACCCTAATGAGTCTCATGTTTGTGGCTCTAACTACCAAAGTCAAGCCAGAGGAAAAACAAACACTTGCATTTGATATTTGGGGACTCGCAGAACTGGAATTTGTCAAAGTATGACATTCAATTATTTGTGCTTGTATTTTTTATGAGTCAATTATTTTTCAAGCTCCCCTCTTGCTCTTTCTATCTCCCTCTTGCTAGAAAGAAACATACCTTTTTTATTGCAATATCACACTTTATTCTCATTCAAAATTGTTAATACAAAACAATACAAAACAATACAATACACATCACAAGACAGACAACAACAAGCAACACACAAAACTCATACACTTCTTCACATATTACATAAATTCTGCTTATTCTTAACCGTGATGGTCAAAAAGCAAGAATATAGAAAAAAGATACTATTATTACCAACACAATTCCATTTATACAATAATCCTAAGCAGAAAAGAAAAACAAATACAAAATCAATTAAACTTCCTTAAATATAATTATCAACTTCCCTGTTCCTTCTCTCCTTTGATTCAAAATGATGAAGTTTTATTAATCTGTTTATTAAAAACATACCTTTTTTAAACAACAACAAATAAATAAATAAATAAATGTGTTTATTATTATTATTATTATTATTATTATTATTATTAAAGATTTTCTTGATTTACAAAGGTGTGTGCTATGTCTCTCTCGTATTTTTTTTCCATGTAACATTTTTGCAGATCAGTTCCGTTTGTTGAGGCATTAGGAAGAGAAGGGGGAAGGAGGTGGGTGGGGTGGGGTGACGATGTTTCTATTTTACTTAATATATGTAGGGTTTGGTGTCAGCGTTGTTTGTGCGGGTTCTCTGTTGTTCGCTTGTGCTCCTTTGGCGGTGAGAGAGGTCGGGGTTGGCGTAGGGTGTGGTTGTTCATTTGTGGTTGGCTGTTGTGATATTTGGTTTCCTATGTGAGTGGGGTGGGTGGGTGTTTTTTTTTTTTTTTATCAGGTTAGCCATATTGATTTGTATGCTGTCAGTAGATTTCTGTCATTGTCTTGTTGGGCTGTGTGTGTGATGAAGGGGAGCCATACCGGGGTGAAGGCGTCTTCTTCTGTTTGTCCCCATGTTAGTTTCAGTTTATTGGTTAATTTTTCTAGTAAGGCTGTTTCTCATACTATTTGGTACCATTGCTCCATGCTTACTCTTGACAGGTCTTTCCAGTGTCTGGCTATGATGTTTCTGGCTGCTGAGAGTAAATGGGTTATGAGTTCTTTGTGGTGTAAGTGGGCATTATGTTGTGATAGATTTTCAAAAGCTATGTAACAATGCCCAGTTGGTAAGGGGTGGGGTGTGTGGGAATCCTAAATCTGCAGCCAGGCTTTTTTTTTTTTTGCACACACACATCCAAACACATTCACAAGACTGTTCTCCTTGAAAGTGTGCCTGTGCAAGTGTGCATGTGTACCCACCTCTAAGAGTAATAACACATGCACACTCTTCTTCTTCTTCTTCTTCTTCTTCTTCTTCTTCTTCTTCTTCTTCTTCTTCTTCTTCCAAGAGATGGCATTATCAGCTCTTTCACGGGGGGGGGGGGGGAGGGATAAAACCAAGGAGGCAGCAATCTTATTTTCCAAGCATATCACTGTGGTGTCATAACTTAGTATCATTCCCATGATAATCTGTCCTAGGAACATCTGTCCTAGGCTGCTACTTGAACTGCTGGAAAAACATTTTGGGGGGGGGAGTGGAAGGGAGTTAAAAGTATCAAAAGCTGAGCCCTCACAACCTTGCAAAGGCAACACTGCCTCCTCAACATTTGTAGAATTCAGCCACCTCCAGAAGTTATCAGCTATCCAACATGGCGGTTGTTGGCTGCTCGCTCTCCACCTTAGAGCAGATTTATGCCATGAGGTGCCACAGAAAGGCACTGGACATAGTAAAAGATCCATCACATCCTGGTCACCGTCTCTTTGAGCTCTTGCCATCAGGACGGAGATACAGGACGATGTCGACAAGAACAAGCCGTCTTAGGAACAGCTTCTTCTCCAGAGCGATCTCGGCCTTGAATGGGAAGCCTGGACTTTGAAGTCATCTAATCTTACCTGTTATGTTGTATCATTGTATGGTTTTAATCAGTGTGTATGGTTTTAATCAGTGTTTTTGTAGTTGTTTTGTTTTTGCGTGGAGTGCCCTATCTGGGTGGATGGAGCAGCCAAGTAATTTCATTGTTCCCGAAGGGGACAATGACAATAAAATATATTCTATTCTATTCTATTCTATTCTATTCTATTCTATTCTATTCTATTCTGAAGGGAAGGAGCCATAAGAAGCTGCCTTATACTGAGTCAGATAGTTGGTCCATCTAGCTCAGTGTGGTTTACACTGATTGGCAGCAGCTCTATGGGGTCTCCCCTGGTCCAAGTTGGAGATGCTGGCAGATGAACCTGGGACCTTCTGCATCGAAAGCACTGAAATCTGGGCCTTTCTGTCTAAAGCCCAGTGTTATTTAATAGTGGTTGCCTTGGTGAGCATGCTGACACATCTTGATGATGGTGAGTGGTTTACCCCAATGAACTTCTCTCTACCATGCAGCTCAAGGAGATTTGGTGAAGGAGATCCTCTCAGGTCCTACCTAAAGCTGTCAAGCTTGGGTTGGGTGAAACAATCAAGTGCTTCATTGACTCATCTTTAAACCGAGGAGACAAAGAAGTGCAGATATCAAATAACTGACTAATCTGGTGTCTGGAGTCAGGGTGGTACCTCCCTACTAAAGAAGACACCAGGAGGTTACTCCTAGGTTTCTCGTTGGGTTTACAGAATGCCCACATGGATGGAGAAACTTAGATGCAGTTGATAAGTTAAATAAAGTTATTATTATTATAATAATAATAATAATAATAATAATAATAATAATATATTATGTATACCCCGCACATCTGGCTGGGTCTCCCCAGCCACTCTGGGCGGCTTCCAAAAGAACATTAAAATACAATAATCTATTAAACATTAAAAGCCTCCCTAAACAGGGCTGCCTTCAGATGTCTTCGAAAGGTCTGGTAGTTGTTGTTCTCTTTGACATCTGAAGGGAGGGTGTTCCACAGGGCGGGTGCCACTACCGAGAAGGCCCTCTGCCTGGTTCCCTGTAACTTGGCTTCTCGTAGTGAGGGAACCGCCAGAAGGCCCTCGGCACTGGACCTCAGTGTCCGGGCAGAATGATGGGGGTGGAGACGCTCCTTCAGGTATACTGGACCGAAGCCAGTTGTGACTTTTTAAACCATGTATAGTCTCCTGTATTTGTTCCATGAGGAACACATTATGCTTCTGCCTAAAAGATATATGTTCGGTTAATGTGATGGTGCAATAAAGATTTTTAGTGCATAATTTCTGCCTTGGATATCATTTTGGCAATGACATTAATTAAACTCTCCTTATATGTTGAAGGCTCGAAAGCTTTGGAGAACACAGCTGGTTTAGCTTCTTAGAACAGTGCGATTTATCACAGCTTTAGGGATAACCTAACAGCTAGCAGGTCATGCACTATATTGATATTCCTATTTGTAGAAGAATGGGGATAATCCTAAATGCATTTACTAGAGAGTAAGATCCATTGCACTTGGTGAGATATGCTTCTGAGAAAACATGCCTTGAACTGCACTTAAGGTGCACTTATTTGTACAGGATTCCCTCTCTGAGAAGATATTGTTGCTGGGAAATACTTCAGCCCATGGGAAAACCAGCTTTGCAGTGATAACATTGATATTGTATACACTATTGAGGCAATGAGACTTTTTGTGAATTAGTGGTTATAAGTCTAACAGACCCTACCTGCCCGCAGACTGTCTCATCAGAGTGGTGCATGCTCTAGTTACCAGTATATCCCGCTTGGACTACTGCAATGCGCTCTACGTGGGGCTACCTTTGAAGGTGACCCGGAAACTGCAATTAATCCAGAATGCGGCAGCTAGACTGGTGACTGGGAGTGGCCGCCAGGACCACATAACACTGGTCCTGAGAGATCTACATTGGCTCCCAGTACGTTTCCGAGCACAATTCAAAGTGTTGGTGCTGACCTTTAAAGCCCTAAACGGCCTCGGTCCTGTATACCTGAAGGAGCGTCTCCACTCCCATTATTCAGCCCGGACACTGAGGTCCAGCGCTGAGGGCCTTCTGGCGGTTCCCTCACTGCGAGAAGCAAAGCTACAGGGAACCAGGCAGAGGGCCTTTTCGGTAGTGGCGCCCGCCCTGTGGAATGCCCTCCCAGCAGAGGTTAAAGAGATAAACAACTATCTGACATTCAGAAAATACCTGAAGGCAGCCCTGTTTAAGGAAGTTTTTCACCTGTGATATTTTAATGTATTTTAATATCTGTCGGAGGCCGCCCAGAGTGGCTGGGGGGACCCAGCCAGATGGGTGGGGTACAAATAATAAATTATTATTATTATTAACAGCTTAGTATTGTACAGACTGCATAAATGGCATAGGCACCACTGCTGAGGCAATTTTGTCCCCTCCCCCCCCCATGTATTTTTTGAGGGGTTATCAATTTTCAGAGGGAGTTCGTCTGCCCCCTGGCTCTTCGCAAAGTCATGTGAGGTCATGTTGGGCCCCCTCAACCATCTGGAGAAGTTGGCACCAAGGATAAGTGGAAATATATAGGGATATATACTACTGCTGGGTAGCTCAGTTGATTAGAGCATGGTGCTGATAACACCAAGGCCACAGGTTTGATCCCCATAAGAGACAGCTGGCTATTCCTCCATTGCAGGGGTTGGACTAGAGGATCCTCAGGTCCCTTCCAACTATGATTCTATGAGAATACAGGAAGCTGCTTATACCAAGTCATACTATTGGTCTGTTAGCTTTGCATTGTCTATGCTGCAAAGCAGTGCCTCTTTAAAGTTTCAGGCAGATGTCTTTTTCCAGCCTTAAGTGAAGATGCCAGGGATCCAAAATGAGACATACATAGTACGTGTTCTGCCAATAAGCTGTTTTCCTTTCCTGGATAGCTATACACAACCTTCCTGTTTTGGCACTGTTGTTAGATCTGAAGTGATCCTATCCCCACTTATCAGGCAATAAGCACCAATGGGCTTAGCGGGACTTACTTTGGGGTCAACAGTGAAAGAATTGCCATGCAGATTTTCAAATTATCAATAAGAGACACCGCACAACCTAAGACAACAAGGCATGACACACAATTTTTTTTTTAATGAATTAAAAATAATCCGTCAGCCACTTGTTCGATCTAAAGCCCTGACAGAAGATTTAGAGATACACTTCTGCAACAATTCCAATGAGTCAAACAGGCACCGCTCAGGAAGTTGAGCAAAGACAATAATAACTTTTATTTATAGCTATCCAATTCTCTGTTCCAGTTGCTTGATGAGTTTCATCTTCTGAGAGATAAATTAGAGGCTTAGCTGTATGTTCTAGGACATGTTCCAAATGTATTTTTCAATCGTCAGCTGCGTACCTCACAAATAATAGCTACATTAAGAGGGGCCCCTTGGATTTGACTTTGGTGTCAGATATGTCTTGTGGAGGGAGTGCAATGGGCGGTTGTGGTACCCAACCTGTTGGAGTAAAATATACTCGGAGTTGAGTGTTGATTTCTTTCCCTTTCTTTCAGCTCATGGTAAACAGTGAGTGAGTGATTTTCCCCAAAACCTCTGGCTATATATACATTATTTGCACAATGGGTCCAGCATGATTGGCTGATTCAACTTCCCTCCTGGAGCCTGATTGGACTGATCCTGCAGGCCAATCCGGTTGCTGATTCACTTCCTCCTGGAGCCGGATTGGGCGGCTCCTGCAGACCAATCAGGTTGCTGCAGTCTAGGATCCTACCTGCCTATTGTTCTAGGATCCATAACATGGAGGAAGACGGATGAGAGTCTTCCATGGGGGACATGCTGCCTGCTCAGCTATATAAGCAAGCCAGTTCCAACTGTTTCCTTCCTTTGAGTTGTACCTCATGTGAGTCACACTCAGAGCTGATCCACTGAAATTAATGAGCATGACTTAGATTGCTCCATTAATTTCAGCGTGTTTTGCTCTGAGTAGAACTTAATCAGATGTGACCCAGTGTATCTGGGGCAGGGACAAGATACCTTGCTACCTGAGGCAGAGTTACACCTGCCACACCACTCCCAGTCAAAGTACCTAAGACCAGTCAAGATATTTTGGCACCCGAAGCCGAAAATCCCACAAGTGTCTCTTCCTTTTTCTAAGAGTAAAAATACAATAACAATCAATTAAATAACTCTCCTTTCATCTGACCTCAAATCAGCTGCCTGAAGTGGTTGTCTCTCTCTCTGCCTAATGTTAGGGTTCCCGCTGTGGTGGGAAGGTAAACGGCGTTTCTGTGCGCTCTGCCTTTCCGTCATGGTCCTTTGTGCGCCAGAAGCGGTTTAGTCATGCTGGCCACATGACCCAGAAAGCTGTCTGTGGACAAACGCCGGCTCCCTCGGCCTGAAAGCAAGATGAGCACCGCAACCCCCTAGTCGCCTTTGACTAGGCGTAACCATCCCAGGGTTCTTGTCCTTTACCTTTACCTTAATGTTAGGGTTGACTCTGAATTCCTGTCTACCTTTACTCTACTTGCAGTTGGCTTCATTCTATTTTTAAAGGATTTGTGTCATTGCAAGGGAAGGCCCTTGCACTTTTGAATTACTCAATTTTTGAACCTTCAAGCAGGCTGGGATAAGCTAACCTTCAAAGAACACCTTCCTTAAATGGAGAACGCTGCCTTATAACCAGTGCCATTTTTCTAGAAAAAAAGGTGCCAGAACTCACCATGAACACCCCCCTTGATCTCTTGGAATGGCAGTGATGCCCACCTGAGAGGTGCTGGAACTGAGTTATGCCCGGACACTGAGGTCCAGTGCTGAGGGCCTTCTGGCAGTTCCCTCACTACGAGAAGCCAAGTTACAGGGGACCAGGCAGAGGGCCTTCTTGGTAGTGGCACCCGCCCTGTGGAACGCCCTCCCACCAGATGTCAAAGAGAACAACAACTACCAGACTGAAGGCAGCCCTGTTTAGGGAGGCTTTTAATGTTTAATAGGTTACTGAAGGCAGCCCTGTTTAGGGAGGCTTTTAATGTTTAATAGATTACTGCATTTTAATGTTCTGTTGGAAGCTGCCCAGAGTGGCTGGGGAGACCCAGCCAGATGGGCGGGGTAGAAATAATAAATTATTATTATTATTATTATTATTATTATTATTATTATTATTATTGTTATTATTATTATTATCTCAAATTAAGCCTTGCTTATAACTAGTCAGACCATTTAGCGTGGCATTGTTGATACTGGAAAGCGGTGACGGTCAATAGTTTCAGTCAGGATTCCTTCCCAGTCCTACAAGGAGACATTGGGGAATGGACCTGAGAAGTTTTGCATGCAAATAATTATGCTCTATCACTGAGCTAATCAGAACAAAAAGAATTTAGTAAACTAACATACACATAAACACACACTAGCTGAACATGTCAGGTGTTGTCTGAGAAACCTAAGAAACAAAAAACAGCTAATTATAATATAATGTGCTAATTTCTAGTGCTGTACATGGCCCCTCTGACCTGACTTAGGCCCCCAGATGCATCCCCTGATCAATTCAGGAGCCATCATGACAAATCTGATTATAGTATTTTCATTACTTCACTTTGGAATGGTTCAATCCACCATCTTGATTCAAAATGGCATCCAGGGCCATCTAAGCATGAATAGACACCTGTACTTCCGCCTTAAGAACCCTCATGCCAAATTGGGTGACAATATCTCAAGAACAGAGAGATAAACCACTTTCCTAAATGTTGCATCGGCAACACGACACGGAGACAGGATGAATGTGTGGGAAGGCTACCTCAACTCCTTTGTGAGGGTCCCTTTTATTGACAATCTCACACCTTGTTAATGGTTAACCACATAGGTACAACTCAAAGAACCAAATAAGGAGACATCTGCCTCAGCTGTGACACATAGCACCATGTAAGGAGTTGTTTTCCAAAATGTGACTCCCCCAAATTCCCCCCATGCCTCTGCCATTGTGTACGTGACTATCCTGCATGCTCTCACCACATGCTCTCCTCATGCACCCTCCCCGTGCTCATCTTGTGACTTCCAGTAACTTTCCACCACCCTCCATTGTTCCATTGTATCCCTGACCCGTGTCTGCCATCCTGACGTTCAGCGCAGTGTGGTATGCCAGCGCAACACTTTAGCCTGGGCAGAATTACCGTGGTATGCCAACGCAGTGTTTTACTTTAATAGGTTTAGCGTGGTGTGCCAACACGCCAGTCCAGAATAATTCCTACACCTAAATGTATAGCAGATTGATTTATTATTATAAATACCACCCACTCACATATATGCCACAGTATATGCAAATGCAATAAAACACAAGATACAAAAATAAAATCACCAACATGACTGGCTCATTTAAAAAAAGATCTGAAACAATTTCCTTTACTTACTGCTGTTCTTTCATTTTCCTCTCCCCTTGCCTTCCACCTAACAGCTGCACAAGGTGGCTAATAACAGCCATAAAACTAATCTAAAAACATCTACACATTAACATTATTAAAAAACAAACAAACCCCTAAGTATCACACACTGAAAACACCAGACAGTAGAACAGCAACGCAAACACTTGCAAGCATACCAATCTGCTACCCAAATCTGCCACCATAAAAAATATTGAGTACCCATGTTCAGGGGCTCCTGCCTGCCACAGGCACAGGACTGATCTTGCAGATGTCAAGAAATTATTGTTTGTGCAACCTCTGCATAGAAAAAGTTATCATCATCGTCATCATCATTTTCTTGTATATGGGAGTTGCCTGTAAAACAAATGTACATAGAAGAACAGTTTATTTTTTATTTTTTCTCAAAAAAAATTATTGGTTTTCCACACTTTTTAACAGAATATAACAGTCACAAATACAAACAAACAGTACAAACAACAGAACAGAACATAAAAATATCAACTGTACCTAAATTTCCATTCCTCTACATTTTCAGCTAAAATTTGACTTCCTCTGAACCTCCCTATCTAAAGTTCCATGCTTTACTTCTTTAGCAGTTGTCCAAACTCTTACTTTTCTTTACCTCACTCCTATTTTAATCCCTGATTTTCCACTTCAAATTCATATTACCTTTATTATTAAACTTATTCATCATAATACCTAAATTCTAATTACTAATTAATTAGACTTATCCTACTCACTAAACATCTATTTCTAATCTGAGCCTCTTTTAGCCTTCCAAAACATTCCTAAATTTAAATATTACAATATTTCTTTAAATAACTTCTAAATTTCTTCCAATCTTCCTCCACCGTCTCCTCCTTCTGGTCGCGGATTCATCCAGTCAGATCTGCCAGCTCCATGAAGTCCATCATCTTCATTTGCCATTCTTCTATCGTAGGTATCTTATGGAAGAACAGTTTAAAATCTCATAGAGATGCTGGACTTATATATACTTCACTTAGAAGGCTTGTAGAACGTCATCAACAGGCACTGAAAAGATAACAGAGATGCCAGAGGCAGATTTAGAGCAGCGCGACCATGCAAGGAGGCTGCCTTCTCAAAGACTGGTGTTTGCCTGGCTTCGGGAGGAAGGCTGGAGGACTCTAGGATCTTCTAGGAGCCTCACAGTTCCTTCCCAAAGCCTGGGTTAAGCCGGTGTCATGAGGGCTCTGGAAAGGGCATAAAATGTTGGCGTATTTTCCAAGATTACTGGAGATATCCCTATGCCAGATATGTAATGCCAGGAGGTCCTGAGAGTAGATGACGCCGGACTAAAGGCCTGATTCCAACATCATGTGGAATGGACCTACTGATAAGATGGTGCTGGCAGGATGCCCTCTCCTGCAAAGCACAAGGGATGTGATTGAGGTATTGTCCCAAGCTGTACAAGGATTTGAACTTAGCCGTTGATTGGCAAGTACTTTGGAGCTTGCCAGGAATAGCTAAATTTTCCAGAGGGCTATGGTACAAATCCATAATGAGGTATTCAGTTTGGATTCACATTTACTCCTTTGTTTATGTCTATGCTTTATTTTCCGTCTTTCCCCCTTTTTAAGACACCGTCTTATAATTTTTCCCCCTCAAAAAAACACAGGGTGGCTTATTTTCAGGTGGATGTCTTATTTTTATTACGTCAGTATGGTACAGTACAGCCTCCCCTTGCGCGCTGAGCAGGCGGGGCAGAACTCCGCAAGAGGCGCGTTTTCCACCCGCGCCTCTTGCTGGTTTGCTGGCTCCCTGAGCACGGGGAACAGGCGGGGCAGGAAGAGGCGTCTTCCCCCTGCGCCTCTCCCTGCGCGCTAAGCAGGTGGGGCAGAACTCCGCAAGAGGCGCGTTTCCCCCCATGCCTCTCACTGGTTCGCTGGCTCCCTGCGCACGCAGGAGGGGCTGAGGAGGCGACGGGAACAATGGCGGCACCACGGCTTACTTTGGGGGTACGTCTTACTTCTCACAAAGGTAAAAAAAACTCTGCCATGGCTTACTTTATGACTATGTATTAAAAAAGGGGAAACAGGGTTTGTTTGTTTTTTTGCAATGATTTTTATTGAGTTTCCGCATAAACATATTATTTACACATTTGATTATTACATCTTATATTTCATAATTATACAGATGGTTTCTAAACTATTTGTTACTTCGTAAAAGAAAAAAAAAAGAATAAAAAGGATAAAGGATAAAAAAGGAGGGGGAAAGGGGAGGAGGGAAAGGGGGAAAAAGAAGAAAAAGAAAAAGAAAAAGAAAGACTTCCCCACTTCCTTCTTCTGTTATTTTTATAGTCATTCTTAATTTACACAGTTTAGACCTTCTAGATAGCCATTTCCATATTTACACCCTTATGTCTTTCATAAAATATCCATATACTCAATTTATGTCCGATATCTATACATTGTATTGCCTTGTTATTTCCTTTATATTTGCCCAATAAAAAAAAAAATTATCATTTCGTAATTGTTATCACCTTTCTCCATTATCTCTTACATTTAGTGTCAATGTATTTTAGTTATATCTATCAACCGTACATTGTATTTTACTTTCATTGTTCATTCCCAATAAAGAATTTTAAAGTTTAGTTATGAGTTTCAATTCAACCTGATCATGTTTATGTCTATGCTTTGCTTTGTTGCCTTCCATCCTCTATATTTTTCACAGAATTGGATCCGTTTTGCAGACACAAGTTCAGGCTCAGTTTAAAAGATGTTTCAAAAATTCTATGGGGAATGCGGACTGAATTAGTTGATTATTGCTGTTTATGTGGTCAAACCAACACTTGCCCACCTTTAAGTTTCGTCAAAGCTCAAAAGAAACTTATGCCCATATCAAAAACTTACTGTCTTTGTCTTCCATTTTGCTCTATCCTACAAAATGGCGCTACCCATGCATAAGAGTGTCAGGAAAACTTAAAGATTCAAAAAAGAAAGGGGAAAAGAAACCTCAGGAAGGAACCCAGAACCAGCCAATCAGGCTGCTGAGCATGCTCAGTAGTTGCAGAATGCTGACTGAGTTGCAGGAGGAGTAATAGAATGGACAGAGTTGCCATATGTCTGTATTTTTCTGGCGGAAATGGCGGAAGTGACATCCAGGGGGGATTTCTGGAAAGTGGCGGTTAGTTCTGGATTTTCAGCAGCATAACCAAAAAAACCAAAGCTCAACAACTTGGGTTATTTCTCAAAAAAAAGGTCAACAATTTGTTTGTGTCCGGATGAAATATGGCAACCCTAAGAATGAAGTATACACAAAAAAGGGCAGGGGAAGTAATTGAATGGGTTTTGTTGCAGGCCCCACTTGAATGGATTTAATAAAGGAATCGTCAAAAGGAAGAAACATCAGTTAATGGTGAGATTTAGGTCAGAACCTCGTGGTATGTGAGTGTGTTAAACAAAAGACCAGCAGATCCTCCCTTCATTGCTGCTTCATTGCAACAAATCACACATCCAAACTGTTTTATCCCCCCTTACAGATACCAAAATGTGCTTTCACATATTTCCAGTTGCAGTGCTCTAAATTCTGCTTCTGAAATCTAAGCATCCCATTCCCCTTGTGCCTCATGACACTTGTTTTCCTTTACTAAAAAGTGGCATATTCTCTCATGTAAGATACAGTGGTCCCTCGACTTACGAAGTACTCGACATCCGTATTTTTCGACTTACGAATGAAAAAAAGTGGCCGCACGCCTACGGATTTTTTGACATCCGAATGGAAATCATTGCCGGTTTAGATGCGGTTTCCTCGACTTACGAATTTTAGATGTGGGTTTTTTTGACTTACGAATGTTTCCGAATATTTTTCTCCCAATGCATTCCTATGGGAAATCGACTTACGATTTTTTCGACCTACGAATGTCCATTCGGAACGGATTAAATTCGTAAGTCGAGGGACCACTGTATTTAAAATAACACCTAGTACATATCTCCAGCACAGCCATTGTCATCTGTGTTTCCCCACGTAATCAGCTCACACTTTATATGCTACATAGATGAACAGCTAGCCTTGTACCTTGTTCGGAGCTTCAGCACCGAGTCAGCAGTCAGATCATGCGTCACTGATTGTTTATATTGTAGACTGAGAAGAGTAATTAGAATTGAGTCCTATGTGACTAATATATGTTGATTACTGCTAGCTGACCAGCGAAATGTGAAGGACAACTGGGAAGTTGGCAACTATGATTAAAACTGATAACTGGGACTCTTGCAAAGAATGAAAACGGATGAGAATGCTAGTTCCCGTCAGGCTTCCTCAGAAACTGATGCTAGGCATATGGTCTTGTAATAAGCATCTAAACGGATCAACTTTCCCCATCCAACTCCACTGAACATGATCTTCATGGCATGTCTGGCTCATTTATAGATTGTTTGGAAATTGCTTTGCTTAAGAGGAACGTTGGAAAACTTATCCACTTCTATTAATATTTTAAATTCAGAAGCCTTAACAAAGGATGCAAAAGAAGGATACTGACAAGCTGGAACGTGTCCAGAGGAGGGCAACCAAAATGGTCAAAGGCCTGGAAACGATGCCTCATGAGGAACGGCTTAGGGGGCTGGGTATGTTTAGCCTGGAGAAGAGAAGGTTAAGGGGTGATATGATAGCCATGTTCAAATGTATAAAAGGATGTCATATAGAGGAAGGAGAAAAGTTGTTTTCTGCTGCTCCTGAGAAGCGGACACGGAGCAATGGATTCAAACTACAAGAAAGAAGATTCCACCTAAACATTAGAAAAAACTTCCTGACAGTAAGAGCTGTTCAACAGTGGAATTTGCTGCCAAGGAGTGTGGTGGAGTCTCCTTCTTTGGAGGTCTTTAAGCAGAGGCTTGACAGCCACCTGTCAGGAATGCTTTGATGGGGTTTCCTGCTTGGCAGGGGGTTGGACTGGATGGCCCTTGTGGTCTCTTCCAACTCTATGATTCTATGACTCTGTTCAGCTCTTTTATTGTTCTTGCTAGGAATAGCAGCAGCTTACTATTTAGCTTAGGAAATAATGAGTCTTTAGAAAAGGTAAAGGGACCCCTGACCATTAGGTTGAGTCTCGACCGATTCTGGGGTTGCGGCGCTCCTCTCGCGTTATTGGCCGAGGGAGCCGGCGTACAGCTTCCGGGTCATGTGGCCAGCAGGACAAAGCCGGTTCTGGCAAACCAGAGCAGTGCACGGAAATGCCGTTTACCTTCCCACCGGAGCGGTACCTATTTATCTACTTGCACTTTGACATGCTTTTGAACTGCTAGGTTGGCAGGAGCAGGGACTGAGCAATGGGAGCTCACCCCATCGCGGGGATTCAAACCGCCGACCTTCTGATCGGCAAGCCCTAGGCTCTGTGGTTTAACCCACAGCACCACCCGCAGTGCTATTTTTTATAGAAAAAGAGGTGCCGGAACTCACCATGAATGCCTCCCTTGTTCTCCCATAATGGCATTGGCGCCCACCTGAGAGGTGCCACTGAGTTCCACTGAGCTCTAGCTGAAAAAAAGCCCTGGACTCTTCAGTCATCAAATATATCAGGGACAAGTGTTCTATCATTCTTCAATACATGCAAATTTTCCACGGGTAAAGAAAATCTGAGCATTATATACAGTAATCCAAACACTATACCCTGCTGTAGTCTGAAGGGATATGATCCAGAAATTGTTGCACTGTGATTCTGCTATTTATGTTTTAGACATTTTTCATGTCTCTCTGTGCATATTCCAGTAAGTGTTATAATCTGCACTGCTATGACTAGGGTTGAAACAATTCAAGAAAGATTGATTGGTTAGCACATCCTAGGGGAAGGGTGGGGAACCTTTTCCAGCAAACCTTCCTGGGGGGCACATGCCAATTGTCAGGGACTGTGCTGAGGAGGACTGCACTGAGGAGGAATGGTGGGAGCTGCCCCCTCCCCCTGACCCTGAATCTTCCCAGGAGCAGGAGGACAGTATAGAATTAGAAGAGTGGTTTGCAGAGGGTCATAGTTCAGAAGGCAGAAGCTGGGAAATACTGGATGGGAAACAGATTCAGGTAGGTAGCCGTGTTGGTCAGACGCAGGTATCTGAAGTGTGCCTGCACACGAAAGCTCATACCAAGGACAAACTTAGTTGATGTCTAAGGTGCTACTGGACAATTATATATATAATTGTCCCTTATTTTCAAATCTGAAAGTTGACAGCTATGCCCTGTACTTCTCGCTTAGAGGTTAGTCCCTCTAAAAACAACTTTGATAATTTATAGGAGTAGCGGTTTATGAATTTTTTAAATAAAATAAAATAAAATTGCCTGCAAACAGAAGTTGAAATTGTCTGCGGATTTGGGCATCAATATAATTTATAATTTATGGGTAGTAGCTCATTAAATCATACTCAGAGAAAACTCATTAAAACTAAGTCGGGTTATTTCAATGGATTTCAATGGATTTACTCAGACTGAGTAATGCTACTCTCTATATATATTTGTATATACTTAAGTATACAAAAGGATGCGGGTGGCGCTGTGGTCTAAACCAATGTTTTTTGGTATTTTATGATTTTGTGAAAAAGGATAAGTTTATGAATTTGGAAAGCTGATAAAGAGGATAGATAATGAATTCAACGGGGGGGGGGGGACTTGAGGAAGTCAACCAAAAAATGAAATTGAGGAAAGGAAGAATATCTGGCCCACAGAAATGGGCCAGACCTAAGCAATGATATTGAGTATGTTAATTATGTTAAATGTGTAATGTGTATTGCCTTTCCCGGTGAGAGAGGGGATTGGAAATTTGCTTCCCCCAGTGAGGGGGGGGGGAGGATGAAAGTTTAACGGTGTTGTAAAGTGCTTACAATTGTTAAAATCAATAAAAAAATAAATAAAAAACCCAACTAAAACAATGAGCCTAGGGTTTGCTGATCGGAAGGTCAGCAGTTCGAATCCCTGCGACGGGGTGAGCTCCCGTTGCTCGGTCCCAGCTCCTGCCAACCCAGCAGTTCGAAAGCACATCAAAGTGCAAGTAGATAAATAGGTACTGCCCCAGCAGGAAGGTAAACGGTGTTTCCGTGCGCTGCTCTGGTTTCACCAGAAGTGGCTTAGTCATGCTGGCCACATGACCCGGAAGCTGTACGCCGGCTCCCTCGGCCTGTAAAGCGAGATGAGCGCTGCAAAATCAGAGTCGTTCGTGACTGGACTTAAATGTCAGGGGTCCTTTAGCTTTTTTTTAAGTATACAAAGTGTGAAGAAAACATTAAGATACTTTACATCAATTAATTAGACATTGCAAAAAAGGTGTCCCCCCCTCCCAACTAAACTGTTGACACTACAACCACATGGCAGGAAGATGGCAGATACAATGTTTAATTATTTCACTTTAGTGTTTGTTCGTCTGTGCCTGGATTGAGGCAGTTGCTATGTGCCTGGAAGTGGAGGGGAATAGAAAAGGTGGCAGTAATTGATAAAAGTTGTTTGGTGGGTTATTACCAATTTGCATTTTAAATCCAAATCCCTACAAGATGTTTATTCATTCTCTCCTATGCAGAACTGATGAGCTCCAATCACAACAAATTAAACGCCACAATTCTGTCAGTTGTTCAGCATATTAAACACTCAGAGATACCTTTTGTGTGTGTGGGGGGGGAAATCTTTGGGGAAATGGAATACCGCATTATATGCAAAATAACAGAATGGATGTCTGTAGAGGGGCGGTGAAACAAACATAATTTAAGAAGAAGAAAAAGCATGAAAACCAGCCATACTTTATTGATATGGATACCTCTGTACCGATATAGGAGATGCAAGAAAAGCAATTCTCTCTGTTGCTCCATTTCGTCTCTGGAAGTTGCCAGGGGGTGTTGAAATGCTTATAGGTGAGAAGGAATGGGCAGGCCATCTGTACCTGCTGAAACATCTGCCTGTTATATGAGCGGTAACTCCAAAAGGTGTGGCCCAGCATGCAAGCCATTTAACTTTCAGATGCCCAAGGCAACTGTGTGAGGAACTGAGTGAGCCATCTGTATCTGGTAGCTATGATCATAGACAAATGCAAGGGGGAGGGATTGGAGCACAGGGTCCCCCCCCCCTTTTCAATGCTCCTGAGAACTCATGCAATGAATGAATGAATGCTGAGGTAAGAGTGAATTGTATGCGCCAGATGTTCAAAGCTGGACAATTGCAGAGCTGCTGGTCTGTGACCAGGGTGAGCTAAATGAGAAAAACTATATTCTGATGGAAGACATTTTGGGCACGACCTTGAACAAACCTCACTATGTTCCCATGGCGAGATTGTCATCTTGGCAAAAGGTATATATTTGAAGAGACGTTTCCTTCATAATCTGCTTCCCACCCACATTTTATCGATCAAACACCAACGATACTGAGGCTTTAGAAATAACGTAGGTTGAAAATTAGCTGAGCCTTTCTCAGTGTGATAAGCCAGTGTGGTATAGTGGTTAAGAGCGGTAGACTCGTAATCTGGTGAACCGGGTTCGCGTCTCCGCTCCTCCACATGCAGCTGCTGGGTGACCTTGGGCTAGTCACACTTCTCTGAAGTCTCTCAGCCCCACTCACCTCACAGAGTGTTTGTTGTGGGGGAGGAAGGGAAAGGAGAATGTGAGCCGCTTTGAGACTCCTTCGGGAAGTGATAAAGCGGGATATCAAATCCAAACTCTTCTTCTTCTTCTTTCCGTATACTGCTTTCATGCAAGATATACATATATATTATATGGAATGGTAGAAATTGGATGTGGCCTAAATATTTGCCTTTAGCTTCATTTTTTCCTTGCCCCCAGTTCTACATTCCTGGAAGTAAAAGCACTGAAGCATCCTAAATAGTTCTGATTAGGTTTATTTATTTTTTTATATCCTGAATTATAAAGAAATAAGAAATCAAACTGCAGTCCTGGGTGATACAACTCTGTTTGTGGATGACGCCATTGTTCATGCCAGTCTTGAAATCATAGGAAGAAGACTGGCTGCTTAATTGGAGAGGATTGTGCCAGCCACTGAAGTCACTGGTAAAACAAGAACTTGTCTTGTCTTGCTGAAGCTCTATGCATTTCTTTAGATTCTCATTGGGACTCACAAAATGGGAACCCAGTGGAATTCTAACTAGTCTTTCTTATCTCCAGATAAGTTTCAGATCATTCTCCCCATCGTATTACGAATATTTCGGAATCCTACTTGGAAAGGCTCAGTAGAATAGATTAGAGTGTGTTTTTAAATTAGTAATTAATTCAGTGGCGTCGCGAGGGAGCGGTGGGGGCGGTGTGCCCTCGGTTCCAGGGTAGGGGTGTGACACAGGCCGGCCTCGCTCTGACCCACCGGCGGGCCCCCAGCTATGGGGCAGCTGCGTGCGATCGGCGGATCGTGGGGCTGCCCCGTCTGTGTTGCTTTAAAGCAACACGGACGGGCAGCCCCACGAGCCGGCGCTCACTTGGCGGGTCGCCACGGGAGCAGCAGCGCTGGCCAGGATGGACTGCGCATGTGTGCAGTCCATCCATCCCAGCCGGTGCTGCTGCTTCCGCGGCGACCGGGAGAGCTGCTGAGCGAGCACTGGCTCCTGGGGCTGCCCATTCGTGCTGCTTTAAAGCAGCACGGATGGGCAGCCCCGTGGCTCGCCCTGCGGCTCTCCCTTTGCCGTGGAAGCTGCAGCGCCGGCCAGGATGGATTGCACATGCCCGGAATTTCCTGGCATGTGTAGTCCGTCCTGACGCATGCGTCGTGACATCACAATGCATGCGTCAGGACGCCCCACCCCCCGGAGGATTTCCTCCGTGTGGCAGCGCCGCCCCAGGTGGCGAAGAGGCTTCCTCCGCTACTGAATTAATTATTTGTATGGAGCCCTCAGGTGATCTAAGCCATGATGCTGTACAGTTGTGATTGAAAGACGCATGCATGGAAACACTGAAACAATAGTCTTGCAAGTGGAGTAGGCTGATATTTAAGTAAGGTGACGTATTTTCTGCAGAGAACCATTGCCAAATTTCACACATGCTTCCTTCTCTTCCATTTGAAGGAAAATGTGCTTCAGCAATAGAACGATTTCAGTCCCATAATTAAGACATTAAAGGTCTGGCTGTTCTTACAAAGTTTCTTGCTGCTGAACTCAGTTGCAGAATAGTTCTGGCAGAGGCAATAATATTTGTTATTAATTTAGCAATTCATTTCTTTTCAGTGCTAAATTTGTGTCATATCAGGGAGAAGCCTGAAACACTGATTAGGCATCAGTAAGAAAGGGATATATTCATTATATGCTAATACTCCAACATTAAATATTAAATTTCATTATAATATTGATAATCAGGACATCATTTATGTTATTTAAAGTAGCCTACTTCCTTGCATTTCTTCAGCCTAGTTAACCTAAAAATACTTGGATTCATATCCATTTTGATCTAGAAACGTCAATGGAATTAACAGATTGATAACAGGTAGCACTGCTCCACAATTCCAGACTTTTGAATAAGGTGTGCCAATAGGTATGTGACTCCAGTTGTACATGATACATGTATAAATCAAGGGTGAAGAAGCTTTCTCGGTCTGAGGACTCCCAAACCTTCCCGGGGCTTCAGGGGAAAGGGGAGGCTGCTGGCAGAGTGGCGTGGCTCCCCCCCCATCCCCAGAGAGCAGCCCAGGAGCGTGGGGCAATGGTTCACAGCCTGCCCGTTGCTCCTAAACCTTCTTGGGGCTTCAGGGGAAAGGGGAGGCTGCAGGCAACCCGGGAGGGTGGGGCAATGGAGCGTGCCGCACTCGGGCGATTAGGCTCCAGGGACCGCACATTCGCTCCATAAGATACACAGACATTTCCCCTTACTTTTTAGGAGGAAAAAAGTTTAAGCACATAACAATACCGTTACATTTTTCATTCTTCCCCCCTCTCACTGTGGGAAGCACTTTTCATCCCCCTCTCTCACTGGGGTAACCATAAACATTGTACATTTAACATAGCTAACATTATTAAATATCATTGCTTAGCCCTGGCCCAATTCTGTGGGCCAGGTATTCCTTCATTCCTCAATTTCATATTTCGGTTGACTTCCTCAAGTCCCCCTTTGTTGAATTCATTATCTATCCTCTTTGTCAGTTTTCCAAACTCATAAACTTCATAATAACCTAAAATACAAAAACCATTTTACTTAAACAACTCCTTTTTCCAAACCTCCGCACCTTGGTACTTCTGATCCTTTCCTCGAGCCTTATCAAATTCCCTTACTCCAACCTAATTTAAAACTCCTAATTTTCTACTTTTTGTACCCTTACCTCCCTCTGGTCTTGAAATTTTTACCTAAATATCCCACAACTAACCACCTAATTTTTAACATATAATCATTAACGCCAGTATCCAGATCCGAACATCATAACCCTTTAAACCAGAAAGAAAAGATGCGGTAAGTACCGCTGTGGTGGGAAGGTAAACAGCATTTCCATGTGGTCTGGTTTCTGTGACGGTGTCCCATTGCACCAGAAGCAGCTTAGTCATGCTGGCCACATGACCCAGAAAGCTGTCTGAGGACAAACACCGGTTCCCTCGGCCTGAAAGTGAGATGAGCGCCGCAACCCCATAGTTGCCTTTGACTGGACTTAGCCGTCCAAGGGTCCTTTACCTTTACCTATCTTACTGTAGGGCTGCCATATGCCTGGATTTCCCCAGACATGACCTGGATTCAAATGACAAAATTAACATCTGGGGGAATTTTGCAAAACTGGCAAAATATCTGAGCTTTTGCCAACAGAACCAGGAAGTGTATGTTTGAGTATCACTGCCTTTTTGGGGGTGAATTCCCAACTTTTGTGTCTGTGTTTTTACTTCTTGGGATATCACAACCCTCACATACCGTGCGGCAGAAAAGGTACACAATAGCCATAGCTGTCAACCCTCCCTTTTTTGGTGGGAAACTCCCTTATTCCAATGCCGTTTCCCGCTGCTATCCCGGATTGTTGATATCCCTTAAATTTCCTGGATTTCAAAGGAAGCAGCTCCTCTCCCTCCCTGCCGGCCAGGGAGGCTCCTCAGCTGTGTTGCTCGGCTGCCAATAAGGAGTCTGAGACCGACTGAGGGTGGAGCTTGCATGCCTTGTGCAGCCAGACCCTCACGCCCAACCAGCCAGACAGCCTGCCTGCCGTCTATGCGCTCGCTCTTTCGCTCACCCGTTCGTGCGCAGCCTCTGGAGCGCAGGGTGGCGAGGCTACTTGGTGCCATTGCACCGCCCTTGCGGCATCCCTTATTTTCAAATCCAAGAGTTTGAGGAAAAATCCCTTATTTTCAAATCCAAAAGTTGACAGCTATGGCAATAGCTCGCCATGTGGATCGAGGCTTTTTTCCTCCTTGGTGCTGAACATTGTGGAGATACAAATTTAAAGTGGCATGGATAAAATTCCACATTGGCATAGTGAGCCCTTGAGTATCGATACCTTGTCAAACTGTGATCGCTATCATGGGAGCCATTAAAAGCGGCCTCTCCATACCCTGGCCTCATATTTCCCCCATGGATGAACAAATGATATGTATGATAGCAGCAACGTAGCTCTACCGCATGGTGTTATTCGTGCTGCGTGATTTTTCCTGATATTCCTCACGTATTTCGGAACATCTCCTGCTCTTTTAATAGGTGATGTAGAGATTAAATGGCAGCTGAGTAGCCTGTTGAGAACAATTAACTCGAAGCAGATGGCACTACACATACACATCTTCAAGGCCTTTTCCTTGTCTAGGATTTTGGCTTTCATTGTTGATTTTGCCCCCTGGGTGTATTAAGGTCTTTACTGATAGATTTAAGATCTTGCTGACATTTGATTAAACAAACTTCATACAGAGACCATATTAAATTTTAATATCTGTCAGAACTGAACAGTAGTCTTTATCAGATGCTTTCACCCCAGGTCTAACATTTAATATCTCATAAACTGTCTAAAGAGGAAGAGAAGAAAAAAAAAAATCTGGTAACACAATGCAGATGAAAGCCATCAGCGAACAACTTGTTATCACACGGTTGCCTTAAGGCCAATAAGTGGCAGTGCTAATAAGTACTGATAGTCGTAGAAGTCATTTATTGTCAATCAAATGCAGTTAACACCACACTGGTATTGAACCTGAATTTTTTTGCACTGGCCTCCAATTCTAGAGAGAGAATCGCTCGTGTAAAGCAATGTTTACACAATCTGTTCCCATTCATAAATTACAATGACAAGATGGCTGATGCAGTAAAAGTCGCATTTTGATTGCTATTGTGCAAATCGCCCAGATCTTGTAGCTAAAATGTATAACCCATGCCAGTACCATGCCTCTCTGTGGAAATGGGATGTTGTGAAGTAAAACAGTCTGAGCTCAGCTACCCAGTGTTTCTCATTACAAAGTTGACCAACCATGATGACATACTGTAAAGTCCTAACCTTAAGAAACATTACGTTTCTGGGATCAGCCATCCCAAAGGAGTAACATATTGGACCTTCCATTTTCCAGTGACGGTGCCAGATTTACAAAAGCCGTCCCAGTTTCTGATTTGATCCCGAATTGTCCCACTTTTCCTTAGGAAGTACCTCTTTTCATTGCAGAACTGTTGGAGGTTATATATGGAGATCGCCGAGCTGACCGGCAGAATCCGCGACCAGAGGGAGGACGCAGTGGAAAAAGACTGGAAAAAATTTAAAGATTACCTTAAATTTTTTTATAAAAAATAGTATATGAATCAAAAGTCGAAATAGTAGTAGTAGTTTATAGAAGTAGATAGGAATTAAGATAAGATAATCTAGAAGTGTTAAGAATGTTTTAAAATGATTTAGATTGGTGATAGAATATAATGACAGATTTATGGATAATTTAGATATGTTGATTGATAAGGATGTAATTTAAGAATGATAATAATGATAATAATTAAGATTGATAGTTAAGAGAGTATAGATGATATAAGTAATATGTAATAAGAAATTGCCTTTAGAAAATGTTAAAAAAATAAATGACACAGAGAGAGAGATTGGAGGAAGTCCCAGCATAATGTTAAGGAACCTAGATTAGGGAATAAGGAAATTTAATTTTATTATTAATGTGTTTTATTTGTTGTATGGATGTTTTGTCTGTTTGTGTGATGTCTATGTGTTTGAAATTTAATAAATATACTTTGAAAAAAAAAAAGAACTGTTGGAGGTTATGGTAGGATGTCCCTATTTTCATTGGAGAAATGTTGGAGGGCATGGTTATGTGACCCCTGAGCCAAGGCAATAAGTAACTATACAACCTATAGAAGACATCTGAAGCAAGTCCTGTATAGAGAAGGTTTTTTTGATGTTTAATGTCTTATTATGTTTTTATATCTGTTAGAAGCCACCCAGAGTGACTGGGGCAACCCATTCAGATGGGCAGGGTATTATTATTATTATTATTATTATTATTATTATTATTGCATAGAATGTCCCTATTTTCATTGGAGGAATGCTAGATGGTATGACAAGGGCATTAAGCTCTAGTCTACCTTTGCTAGAAAGTGAGACTCCAGCCTTTGTGAGAATATGTGGGGTACTATACTGATAAAGACCACCTGAATTTTCTGGGTATGACCAAAAGGCTATGGCTTGAGCCAGGCACACAAACACCCCGGACCAACTTCAATGATTAAACAGGACACATAGCTTGGGTCAAGCCATGAATGAGTTTCCGTAGAACCAGGAACTTTAAAGGCATGCTTGTACATGCAGACATTACGGATGAGAACCAGCCTCAAGGGTGCGATATAAAAGGACACTTTAAATGCGGTACATGTAAGTGGTATATGTAATTCAATGTACTTGCAGCCTGTGGTACGTAGGCAGTACTATAAGAACTATAGTATAGAGCTATAACACCGGTCTTGAAAGACCTACATTGGCTCCCAGTACGGTTCCGAGCACAATTCAAAGTGTTGGTGCTGACCTTTAAAGCCCTAAATGGCTTCGGTCCAGTATACCTGAAGGAGCGTCTCCACCCCCATCGTTCTCCCCAGACACTGAGGTCCAGCGCCGAGGGCTTTCTGGCGGTTCCCTCACTACGAGAAGCCAAGTTACAGGGAACCAGGCAGAGGGCCTTCTCAGTAGTGGCGCCTGCCCTGTGGAACGCCCTCCCTTCAGATGTCAAAGAGAACAACAACTTCCAGACCTTTCGAAGACATCTGAAGGCAGCCCTGTTTAGGGAGGCTTTTAATGTTTAATAGATTATTGTATTTTAATGTTCTTTTGGAAGCCGCCCAGAGTGGCTGGGGAGACCCAGCCAGATGGGCGGGGTATAAATAATAAATTATTATTATTATTATTATTATTATTATTATTATTATTATTAAAACTAGAATACTAGAGCACAAGAATCGGATCTTTAACAAAGTTATAGAAGCGCCTCTTACATCTCACCTCCTAGAAGCTAAACATAAGGCAACGGATTTCAGATGGTTTGTCATTTACAAACATAACACTCCTGAGGTAAACATGGATATTTTAAGAAAGAAATTATTACAGAAAGAAATGTACTGGATCTTTAGATTTGGCTCTTTGGCCCCATCCGGCCTCAATGCTTGCATTGACTTTAGTTCTTTTTTATAATTGTTTACAATTCCATTCAACATCTACTTTCATTATCCTTTTCTCCAAACTCTATCAGCTCCACCCAACATTTGAAAAAGAAGGCCTGTCACTTTAAAAAATCCTTTCACCAATTAGTATATAAACCTGTGATTGGGAGCACCTTCCAGCATTATTTACCAAGCAGCAGTAATATCTAGACCATGGGAGCGAGTACAGCCCTATTCTTGAATTTGTTTAGAAACTAACTTTGTTTGTTTTGTTTTTTCTTTTGAATCTGTGCAATTTAGGTTTTCAAACCTTTTTGTAAATATAGTATTAGAATTTATACATTTGAGTCTTCAACCCTTTATTACTGCTCACTGCTTCCTGTAAGTCAAATCAGAATTATAATGCCTCGTAGTTTTTGGTTTTTCACCTTCTACTTTTGAATCTTGGTCATTTAAAAAAAATTCTATTTCCTTCTGAGGAAACTGATTAGTTCAGTGAAACGAGGTTTTGTAGCCGGCACTCCGTCAGGGCTTTTGCTAATTTATTTAAGCTTATTCCTTAAGTATTTTGATTTTCCTATTTGTTTATCTTATTTTTCACAAAATTTTCATTATAGTCGATTACCTCTTGTTTCAGGGATTTTCACGGTATCTTATTCAGTTTGTGCATAACTTTATTGATTACAGATTAAGGGTTTGTCAAAGCATTGGGAAACTGTTTGACAAGGAGATCCAGCAATGAACTGGATGAAGAGGTGGACTAGGCCCCAGGTTTACAAGAATAATAATAATTTATTATTTGTACCCCGCCCATCTGGCTGGGTCTCCCCAGCCACTCTGGGCGGCTGCCAGCAAATATTAAAATACATTAACATGTTACAGATTAAAAACTTCCCTAAACAGGGCCGCCTTCAGGTATTTCCTAAATGTTATGTAATTGTTGATCCCTTTGACCTCTGATGGGAGGGTGTTCCACAGGGCGGGCGCCACTACCGAGAAGGCCCTCTGCCTGGTTCCCTGTAGCTTTGCTTCTCGCAGTGAGGGAACCGCCAGAAGTCCTTAGGCGCTGGACCTCAGTGTCCGGGCAGAATGATGGGGGTGGAGACACTCCTTCAGGTATACAGGACCGAGGCCGTTTAGGGCTTTCAAGGTCAGCGCCAACACTTTGAATTGTGCTCGGAAACGTACTGGGAGCCAATGTAGATCTCTCAGGACCGGTGTTATGTGGTCCCGGCGGCCACTCCCAGTCACCAGTCTAGCTGCCGCATTCTGGATTAATTGCAATTTCCGGGTCACCTTCAAAGGTATCCCCACGTAGAGCGCATTGCAGTAGTCCAAGCGGGAGATAACCAGAGCAACAGTCTGCGGGCAGGTAGGGTCTCAGCCTGCGTACCAGATGGAGCTGGTAGACAGCTGCCCTGGATACAGAATTAACCTGCGCCTCCATGGACAGCTGTGAGTCCAAAATGACTCCCAGGCTGCACACCTGGTCCTACAGGGGCACAATTACCCCGTTCAGGACCAGGGAATCCCCCACACCCTAACCCCCTGTCCCCCAAAAACAGTACTTCTGTCTTGTCAGGATTCAACCTCAATCTGTTAGCCGCCATCCATCCTCCAACCTCCTCCAGGCACTCACACAGGACCTTCACCGCCTTCACTGGTTCTGATTTGAAAGAGAGGTAGAGCTGGGTTTCATCCGCATCCCGATGAACACCCAGCCCAAACTCCCTCATGTTCATGGGGTTTAAATGTTCATTGGACAGACTGGAGCAAAGCCTGCTGGTTCAGTCCGATCTGCCCTGGGGTGGGGCCAGCCTAACAGCCCAGCTGCCATTGGTCATTTGGCAGGCAGGCTGCGATCCACTTCCCACGCGTGCATGAAGCTGGAGAGGTCCACACAGGCTGGAAAACCCCTTTGTCTCCCGTGTGCTCATCAGATCCTGGGCTGGCATTGGCACAGTCTCATAAAGGCACCTGACCAGAAGGTAAGCATCATTATCAGGCAGAAAATAAGATGGCCCCAGGCTGGGTTTGACACCAGTTCGAGTTGCTTGGAGTAACCGCAGCCATCTGAAGCCATCAAGTGAACCCTTTCCTCTTTCAGGCTGTAGAGCAGCATAGGAGGATGGTCATCTCTTCACTGTGAATGGCAGAATAATGTAAACCATAATACTTTCCTCATTTGCCATTAGAGTTTATTGAACGAGCATGTGGTTTTATTATGTACATTGCTTGCTTGGGTCTTTGAGCTTTCATCTGTCCTTAATTTTTTATGAGTTTTTGATTGCACCAGTACTTTTATTCTTCGGCATAAGGAGAAATCTCTCCATTTCTATGGAGTGAAGAGGATGGATGGTCTTATCTGCCAGATGATACATAAGTCATGTGGAACTGTGTGGCATGCTGTGTCTCCTCCAGGTGATAAAAACTGTGCCTCCTGAGCAAATACAATTATCAGATCAGAAAAGAATTTAGATATAGGAAAGGCCTGTGCGGTAATCCAATTTTTCTTCCCACCCAGGTACAATTGTTCTCTACAATTTATTTTCAAGTGATTTGCCCAGTCCAGTGAGAGATGGTAGTCTAATAATGGATAAGGCTGCATTGTTCAATAAGTTTTTGCAGAGAGTTTAAACTTCTCTTTATTCGGTTTCCTTTTATTATGGTTAGTGATGCTCTGCCAGTAAGCACAAGTATGCCCTGAAAATGGAGTAATTACTCATCTGTTGGTGGACTCCAGATCTCACCAGCTCCCAAAAGCTTGACCAAATATGATAGAAGTTGTATTCAACAACATCTGGATGTACCATCTGGATGTACTATCCCTGACTTATGGGGATACAAGCTGATACAATTTGAGATGACCTTAACAGACTGAAGAACTGGGCCAAAATGAACAAAATGATTTTCAGTTGGGACAAATGTAAGTTCTATACTTAGGCAGGAACAATCAGAATCACAGATATAGGATGGGGGACACCTGGCTTGTCAAAAACACATGTGAAAAGGATCTAGGGGTCTTTAGTAGACCACAAGCTTGATATGAGTCTACAGTCCGGTGTAGCATCAAAAATAGCTAATGCATTTCTAGGCTTTATCAACAGAGGTATATTGTCCAGATGAAAGGAAGTAAGAGTAGAACTTTGTTGTTGTTGTTCAGTCGTTCAGTCATGTCCGACTCTTCATGACCCCATGGACCAGAGCACGCCAGGCACGCCTATCCTTCACTGTCTCTCGCAGTTTGGCCAAACACATATTAGTAGCTTCGAGAACACTGTCTAACCATCTCATCATCTGTCGTCCCCTTCTTCTTGTGCCCTCAACCTTTCCCAACATCAGGGTCTTTTCTAGGGAGTCTTCTCTTCTCATGAGGTGGCCAAAGTACTGGAGCCTCAACTTCATGATCTGTCCTTCTAGTGAGCACACAGGGCTGATTTCTTTAAGAATGGATAGGTTTGATCTTCTTGCAGTCCATGGGACTCTCAAGAGTCTCCTCCAGCACCATAATTCAAAAGCATCAATTCTTCGGCGATCAGCCTTCTTTATGGTCCAACTCTCACTTCCGTACATTACTACTGGGAAAACCATAGCTTTAACCATACAGACCTTTGTTGGCAAGGTGATGTCTTTGCTTTTTAAGATGCTGTCTAGGTTTGTCATTGCTTTTCTCCCAAGAAGCAGGCGTTGTTTAATTTCGTGACTGCTGTCACCATCTGAAGTGATTATGGAACCCAAGAAAGTGAAATCTCTCACTGCCTAAGAGTAGAACTTAGGGGATCTTATTTAAATACATATTTTATTTGTATTTGTAAACATGCTTTATGGTTGAGAAAAGATAGAAACACATACACTGGGACAGAATATTTTTAAAGGTAATTTGGTACGTTGTTTTGATCTGAGAATTGTGTTGAATAATATGGAAAATTGCAATTTTTGAAGGATATCTGTGGTTCATTTTGCATAATGATTAGGCAGTTTCACAGTAGCATTCCATCCAAACCAAATTCCTCCTCCACAATGCACATGTACTGTACATCCCTAAGTAGGACCAATGTATGTTGAATTGTGCCCACAAGCATCACAGTTGCTGACCCCTCTCTGGTGATCCCATTTCTTTTTTACACAAGAAAATCTGTTTCCTTTTCAAAAAAGATTTGTAATAGTTACTAAACTTACGGAGCAGCCTGCCAACTGTCAACTTCAGCTCTCTAGAGATGGCTATAAACATCCTGTAAACTTTTTATTTGTCTTTTCAAAAGAACACTTAAAGAAAAGAAGAAATCAGTTGCAATGAATTAGGAAGCAGCCATAAAGAGGTTTTAAAAGTTTACCGAGGTTGCTATTTCATACAAAGAAAAGTTTTATATCACTGAGATTCCTGAACTTCTTTACCTACATATCAGTGCCAAGGATGAGAGAAAGAGAGAGATAAAGGTGAAGCATGACGGATGATGGGAGGTCATTGTCATGTCACATGCCAGTTCTGCACCGTAGTGGAACATTATTGACAAATACATGTAATGCAATGGTTTCAGTTAGGAATAAACAGTAGCCATATTTGTCTAAACTGACGTCGATTTTTTAATCAGCTTTCACATGCCCAGTGGTCTTATCCGCACTGTCAATGGATGAATGTGGGAGGTAGGATTTTGCCCACTGTCCAAGCTCCGGACCTCTTTGCGTTTTGCTGAAGCTATGGTTAGAAAACCCTCCCTCATACACCCAACTTTAGAACGCGGTTGGCACTGTGGTCTAAACCACTGAGCCTCTTGGGTTTGCCGATCAGAAGCTCAGCGGTTCAAATCCCCGGGACGGAGTGAGCTCCCATTGCTCTGTCCCAGCTCCTGCCAACCTAGCAGTTCGAAAGCACACCAGTGCAAGTAGATAAATAGGTACCATTGTGGCGGGAAGGTAAATGACATTTCCGTGTGCTCTGGTTTCCGTCATGGTGTTCCGTCGCGCCAGTAGCAGTGTAGTCCTGCTGGCCACATGACCCAGAAAGCTGACTGTGGATAAATGCTGGCTCCCTCAGCCTGAAAGTGAGATGAGCGCCACAACCCCATAGTCGCCTTTGACTGAACTTAACTGTCCAGTGGTCATTTACATTTTACATACAACTGCATGTGCGTATTAAAATCTGTCCACATATAATCAGGAAGCAAATGGATGGAGTTGATGAGTCTATATGACAAATAGGATTGACACATAAATTGAGTGCACCTGGAGAAAATGCATTCTTTTTATGGATGGATGGCAGATTCTGCCAGAGGCCAATGCAAAGTTTAAGGGGTCGATATTGTGGTCACTGGTAGGTCACACAGGAAATTTACCTGCTTGGGGGTGGGGGTGCTGATCTTGTGATGTGGCACGATGGCCACACAATTCTCTCAGCATACAATGAAAGCTACAATAGCACAGAATGCAACTTCCTTGCAAACATATGTTCTACCACTGAACAGTGACACTGTTAGAAGTATGCTGGGACTGGTCAAGATTTAGGATTGTGCATATCACCCCTAAATCATTTCATGATGCCAGAATAATAAATAAATAAAACTCGCTGGCTAGATATGTGGGTATCGCCTACAATGCTGAGAAGCAAAGTTAACGTTTCTAGAAGATGCTTGCTGCAAATACATCTACTTCAGATGTCCAATTTACTGCATTTCTATTTCTATCTTTTATTTGTTTGCATTTGCCAAAATCATTCCTGACATGAGCAGAACATGACACACATTTATGTAGCTACATTAGTAAGCTCAGCCTTGATGGGAATTCACTTGCGGGTCTTAGCCAGTTACAAATCATTAACACAGTTCTTAAGCTTTGCCAGGTTCTGGAATAATTTATATGGAAGGATGGCTGTCATGTCTATGCAGAATCATGTGAACTGATTATCCTGACAGATTAATAGGCTCCCTTGGAAATTATTGACAGAGGGAGATATTTCAGGCATCCAAAATCTAGGGCACAATATTTATGGTTACTTGCAAATTCTCAAAATATTGTAGGAACAGGGCAATCTTCGTTAACAAGCAGCATAACTCTTTTACAAGGAAAGGTTTAATAGAATTCTTTTTTTTAAAGGAATATAGATCTCAAAAATCTGATTGCTTATATTGTGACCTTTTAAGAGTCTGAAGAAAAGGCAGAATCATAGAATTGACAAGTTGGAAGGGACCATAGACTCCAACATCCTGCAACACAGGAATCTTTTGCTCAACTTGGGACTCAAACTCACAACTCTGAGGTTTAGAGTCTCATCCTCTATCAACTGAGCTGTAGCTTTGCATGTGTGTGTGCGTATCTATGTATGTCTTTTATTACAATTTACACAGTAATTATATAAAAGAGGTACATTTATAAACACAATTAAAACAATTGTACATAGATGATAGATAATGATGATAGACAGATGATGATGATAGATGATAGATAGATAGATAGATAATAGATATAGATAGAAGATAGATACAGAGATGAGAGAGAGAGAGATGATAGATAGATTAGATTAGATAGATAGATAGATAGATAGATAGATAGATAGATAGATAGATAGATAGATAGAGATGATAGATAGATATAGATATAGATAGATAATATAGATAGATGTGATAAATATAAAATCAGTTTGAAACAGCAGCCCATACATAAAATCAATTCAAATTCAAGACAGATACAAAATAGGATAAACATTTTAGAAAGCTTGTTGAAAGAAAAATGTATTTAGCAAGCACTGAATTGACATTAGAGAAGTCACCTGTCTGATACACAATGGGAGGTGTGATGGCCTGGGATTCAGACTCAGATGCTGAACCTGAGGGATCCCAGCCTGCACAGGATTCCCCGCCTCCAGAACCAGCAGAGCCGGGGCTGGGGCTTGAGTTTGAAGGGTCCTCACCTGTGCTGGATCCTCAGGTGCAGGCATCTTCTGAGTCTGCTCTGGCTCCTGATGGGATGGAGGACCCATTTCCTGCAGATGCTCCACTCCCAGCCCCGTCAGGGGAAGCTGAGGTTGCCTCTGGGTCCGGTAACCCTTCAGCCTCTCCTGAGCTGCAGAGGCTCAGGGCAGAGAGGTGAAGGGAACTGAGTTCCTGCAGGAGGAGTGCTTGCTTCTAGGCCAGGAGAGGCGAGTCACCAGAGGACAGATAAAAGCCAGCCAGTCCCAGCCCCAAGTTGTGGGAGCAACACTGTTGGTTGCCAGTTCCTGCTTGAAACCTGTTCCTGCTTTCCTGCCTGAGCTCCTGACCCGCCCTGGTTCCCTGCTTGCATACCTGTTCCTGACTTCGCCCGACTCCCTGCCCTGCACCCAGCTTCAGTTACTACAGACTGCCTCTTTGTTGCACCTCTGACCACGGACCGGACTTGGACCTCGCCTCTTGGGTAACCCACAGGACCAGCACAGGAGGACATTCCAAAGGGTAGGTGCCACTACACGAAAGGCTCAATTCTGCAGTACTGACCTTCTGATTGGATGGCATCTGCAGCAAAGGAGAAGAGGGACTTCCAGGTAACCTGGTCCAGAGATTCTTGGAACATTAGCAGAACATTAAAACTGGCTTGGTGCACTGACATGATATGCACCTGATGAGGAGCACCTCTTACCAACCAGGAAGCTCATCTTTGGTGAAGGCTCTGAAAGGACTTCAGGTCCCAAGATGCATGATGGCCTTGTCTCAAACCCATGTTGGTAAACCATCACTGGAGAGCTCCAATGGATATTTCTCCATTAATGGAGATTCTACATTAATGGACACTTTAATGGATTCCTGCACACCATTTATAACCTGTGATTAAAAGCAAGGATAATTCTCCATATACTGAATGGTGTCCGGCATCCCACTGGCCGAGAACTAACCAGCATTCCCAAAGTGATACCAGTGCAACCAGTATTATATTCAGGATAGCTGCACCTTTTTCACATGGTGCGATAATGAGCAGAGGACTGTAACTGACTAAGCAGTGACTGGGTAATATATTGGGTCAGTAACGAAGTGTAGAAATGGGCAGGATAGGAACTGATTGTGCGTTGCCCAACTAAGTCATACTGATGGACCCATAAACACCAATGGACTTAAGTTACATGCATCCAGTGATTTCAATGGGTTTGCTCAGAGCATGGCCAACCCTGGTTATTGTATATGGAGGGCTCTTAATTCTGAAGACTGCATAGTTTGACAGGGTTTATATCACAGCACGAGATGTCAGTTGGTTCACATGCCTTCTTCATACTGAACTGGCACATGTGAAAGCCCAAGAGATTGTTAAATCAGATTCTTTGTACTCAATGGGCATCTTGGCGAGGGTCCAGCGTTCTAAGCTCATGCTTTAGGTTTTATTTATACTGATTCCATGGAGTCAAAGCTAAGAATCACACAGCTTTCTCCCGCTTCTTCTTTCAAAGCTGATGGAGAGCTGATAATAACTCAGTTTTCAAGACATTAAGAGACAGTTTATTGCAACTTATCCACCTCTGAATCTCCATCAAATGCTTTTGAAGTGCAAAAATAGGATTTGTCAAGATATTATCAGCACAAAGAAGCAATAAATCTGTATGTAGTCTGCATCACAATGATATTTAAAGCCATTTTAGATATTAATGTCAATCAGCATAACCAACGACAGGGAGACTGATGCAGAAGTAAATTGTCAAGGCAGTACGTAGGAGTAAGGAACACAAATCCTGTTAGAAATAATCGGCGGGATTTGCACGCATATCTCTCACGCCTCATCTTCCTTCTAATTGATCCTAAGACACTTGGGAAATATGATAATTAGAAGGAACATTATCAAAAATAAGTTTAGTGGGGACCAGAAAAAAACCCAGTTCGAGTACAAAGACCTTATTAGAAATTCAGGAGAGATGCCAATGCAAAGCTATATGCAGATAATGTCTAAAATTAAAACCAAAGAGAAAATGAGTGTCAGAAAGTATTGTTGGAAGTAACAATTGATTTCAGTGGAGTGCCTTGCTGTTTTGGACAGCAGGTTCTTTGGCACAAGTGGTGTGAAAGGAAAAAGAAGAACATTTAGGAACGAAAAGGCCAATCTGTGTGCCAATAGTAATACCGTTAACGTTTCAGTAAATGCTACAGGCCTCTGATCATAGGATCATGCAGCCACATGTGGGTGGTAAAAGGTACTCCTCAACAATGACGTAGCGTGGAGCATCCACAGGAGTGGTTGACCCAGTACAAAATTGTTAGGGGCGCATAATGTCAACACCCAGTGCTGCCTCAGTACAGCTGCACACTTCCATCGCTGGGCTCCGTTGAAAACATCTTCTTCATGCAAACCAGGAAGTGACTTCTCCAGACAATGGAATTGTAGTGGGGGGGGGGAGGATTACGACCCTCTGGCGGGAGGAGTCGCCAAGGTTTATATCCAAAACCCCAAACAAACGGTACACGCTGCAACCACCCCTTTTAATCTACCGATAACCCTGGGCACAAGGAAAAAGGGGCAACCCTCTGCTGTCATCAGGCTACACAATCCGTACCACTATACCGTGGACACGTTTTTTAAAAATATCCCAGGTAGGGACAAGCAGTCAGGCACTGGTTCAGCTTTGCTGTCAGAAACACAAAACACGGACAAACCTGTCCTCTCAGAATTTATTACAAGAAAAAACAACCAATGTATAATAGTCACATAGTTCTCAAATAAAGGTTACAGAAAATAAAATAACAATGTTGTAGAGTATCACTATCTATACATCTAATACTCACACAGCAAAACTTAAAACATAAATCAGCAACTCGATCCCTCTCCCTGAGGCAAGGATCGGTTAAACGTCCGGGGCTGGCGTTGGATCCCAGACAATGCCTCCTCCCTTACAATTCCTTGGGTCTTTTATCTAAATTCCCCACGAGGGACCTTCTAAAGAAAGCCAATCAAAGTGTGCTCTTAATTGTGAGTTGGCCAATAGTAAGGTAATAGTAAAGTTCTTTATTTCACTACAGGAATGACTTCTCTTTTCTTATCTCTACGACTGCGTTCTCCTGGGTGACTCGGATGCCATTAAGTGGTGGAATGCACAGGCATGCTCTGTCCATTTCCCTCCTTCCCACCCCCCTCCTCCACGTGACCATGGGTGCTGGCAACCCACACTACCCTTCAAATATGCTTCTGGTCCGGTTGCTGTATCATATCCAGGTTACATGGGCAATGCAAGAGTGGGGAATCCTTTTCAGCTTGAGGACCAGAATCCCTTTTGTGCAACTTTATGGGGGTCACAAGCCCGTGGTAGGTAGAACAATGGGAGTAAATGTTTTGTACCGTTCGCTGGTTTCTATGCACACCCCTCTCTATCCTCCATCCAGACACTATCAGTTCAATGATGCTTTCCAGGCAGGCAAAAGCAATCAATCAGGGTGTGAAGCAGGACCTGCGAGGGGTGTGCTCTGCAGAGAGACCCAGGGACCATTTAGAGAAGTCTGGAGGTCCACATTTGCACCCTGGGCTTGAAGTTCCTCACCCCTGGTGCAGTGGGTACATACAATTTATATTGACAGGGATAACATTATTACTGACTGACACTGACTGACACTGTCCAGATGTCCAGATCTGAGAGACTCTCCAAGTGTCCCCATTTTCAAGGGACAGTCCCAGATTTACAGAAGTCTTCCCAGTTTCTGACTTAATCCTGGAGTGTCCCACTTTTCCTTAGGACATCCCTATTTTCATTGGAGAAATGTTGGAAGGTATCGCTTGAGAGTCCCTTTTGTCCAGATGCACTTGAATCTGCCGTGTTTATTTGTTCCTGTGCTGAAAAGATTATTCCAATGAATTCGGTTTCTTGCCAAGTACTTGGGAGGCATACATTTTATTCCTGTCAATCCCACATCATCTACACACAAACTGTTAAACATTTATTTTTCTTTTCACTTTTAGCCAATATATTTAACATAGTTCAACAAACAGAGCAAATAAGATGCTGATTGTAGGTGTTTCTAAAAAATAAAATAAAAAATGACTGGTTTTATTTTAATCCACTACATGCTAATTTATACTTCTAATAAAGAATCCAGAATCCACCCCATTTTAAGTGCATTGAAGTTCTTAATTATTTTACTGGGAGATTTAAACACAACCTTCTTTTTAAATCAATAGGTTTTAGGAGTGCTTAACTTAGGCTGGACTGTCTCCAGCATGCTTTTTAGTCAAATGTCAGCTAAATAATAAATTCTAGAAACAGAGATGCTGTTGGGCAGATTTTTCCTTACATAATCCCTGACAGGTGGTATCTCTCCGCATTTACCCAGTGATGGGATGAATGCATTCTCAACCTCTACAGAAAAAACTTTCCTACTTTCTAACTTCCTTAGTTCCAAGGTCAAGTCTTCATTGGGTTAAGTCTACATGGGTCTTGGCATAGTTACATCCTGATAAAATGATCATACATGTGCACAAACAGATATCCTTGGGACATTTATTGCTTGTAGTTTATCATGGATGGCCATAATTCACCCAGAGCAAATATTTCTAGAGTGCCTAAATTAGTATTTACTAAATTGCTAGTTGGCAATCAATTTGTATTTACTGGCATGTTGGTAAATACAGGTTAATTGCAATCAATTAACAGCTCTTATATTGGATCAAAGCTCTAATTTAGACACAATGTTAATAGAATTCTCTGTCCCTCTATATAATTTACTTTACTGTAATAACAGTTGGAAGCCTGTGGATTTTTCTTAAGGAAGGACATGGGTCTGCCAAAATACTTCTGGGATGTGTATATACTTAAAACATGGGCCCAAATGATCCTATTAGCACCATTGATACTTCTCATACCTCAGTGCCTTTGCCTGCTCTCACATTCCATGGGGAAGCGAGTGCCAGACCACCAGGCAAACTGTGGGTGAGAGCCTGGTTCCTCTTCCAACCGAAGAGGAATGCAGAAAATGAAATTCCCCATCATTTTCTGATTATCTCTGTCTGTCTGTCTCCTGTGGTGTTAGGGAAGACGTCCATTCCCTGGTGCACAGGAAACAGGAAGGCCCCTACATCCTCCTGTTCTGAGAGTGGTCAGTCAGATGCCTGTAGCAAACCTACAAGCACAAGAACACTCTGCCTTCCTGTGGTTTTCCCCAACTGGTATTCAGAAGCATTACTACCTCCAGCTGTGGAGATTGATCTAGCCATCTAGACATCCTTCCCCGTTAATTTGTCTCATCCTCTTTGGTGGCTATCACTGCCTCTTGTGGGACCGATGTCCATCATTTAGCTGCATGAAGAAGTACTTCCTTTGATCTATGCCGAACCTTCCAACATTCAACTTCATAAAATGTTCCCAAGTTCTAGTGTTATGAGAGAGGGATAAAACCTTTTCTCTAGCCACTCTCTCAAAACCATGCATAATTTCATACATTTCGATCATGCCTCCTCTTTCGTTTTTTTTCTCTAAACCAAAAACTCCCAAATGCTTCATCCTTTCTTCATAGGCGAGTTGCTACATTGCCTTCATTATCTTGGTTGCCCTTGGTAGAGCCGGTGTGGTGTAGTGGTTAAGAGCGGTAGACTCGCAATCTGGTGAACTGGGTTCGCGCCTCCACGCCTCCATATGCAGCTGCTGGGTGACCTTGGGCTAGTCACACTTTTTTGAAGTCTCTCAGCCCCACTCACCTCACAGAGTGTTTGTTGTGGGGGAGGAAGGGAAAGGAGAATGTTAGCCACTTTGAGACTCCTTTGGGTAGTGATAAAGCGGGATATCAAATCCAAACTCTTCTTCTTCTTCTTCTTCTTCTTCTTCTTCTTCTTCTTCTTCTTCTTCTTCTTCTTTTCTGAACTTTTTCCAACTCTACCACATCCTTTTTGAAGTGAGGTGACCAGAACCGTACACAGCATTCCAAATCTGCTTGCATCACAGATATGAGCCCCACATGAAGTCAATCTTGGTTCTGCTCCTTTCTGGATAACTTGGTTTCTTAAAGGACCAACCTTCTAACCTGAAGATGGGCACTCCTACATTCCGTGGCCTCCTGGCTGGTCCACTTCCTCTACTATTGGACCAGTAAGGCACTGTGGGAAGCATTTGGTTCCTCGGGTTCATGGAAGGGCACTCTGGCTTTGGCTCCTAGGCCCCAGGGCAGTGGTAGTTCTGCAGTCTCTGATTCTGCATCCTGGTCACTACTGGACTCCAGATTCTTGACACCTGCCATTTTAATTATCCCAAGATGCAAAGACTCAGCCTACAGCACAAATCTATGAGAATAAACCCTGATCATTGTGAGCAATAATGAAACCTCTGAAGAACTGGTAAAAGAATTTGGGTTTCTTTGCACTTAGGGCAACCCCTGTGTCTATCTACCTGTGTCAATCCATTCAGGATTTTTATATTTGGTGTGAATTTTGTATACAGGGATCGCCATGGGTGTCTCTGAAACTCTGGAGTGACAAACAGCATTCTCACTGTGCTTTTTCTTCTTCACACATTTGAATCAAAAACAAGTTACAAAGTGGTGTATATTAAACGACAAATGGCAATATCATGTTCCATGATATTCACCCTGAGCAAAAGCTCCACCAGTTCAGGGATAACGTGGCACAGAACTTTGTTCCCAGTTTGACAGAAGTAAAGTATTAAAGCAATTTCAGATCAGCAAAATGTCACTCTTCTGGCAGCTTCTGCAGGAGGCAATGTTTCACTACCAAAGTCCTGTTCTCAAGCAAACTCCTGATTGCTTCCTCAATGCCATTTTTAAATATCAGAACCACATCACCCAACCCTTGAGATTGAACTCTGAGACTAGGAATGGTTGTAATCTTCTTTGAAATACAAAGTGTTTCATTGGTATTGCGGCATCATGACCTAGTTCATTTCTCTGATGCAACCTATGTGTGTTTCATCGGGATCAGGCAACCTGAAAACTGCACTTTCCTCTTCTGTTATTTATACAATACCAAAAAGTAATGCCCTGTAATGTGCTATCGCTATGTTCCTGTTCTGAAAGTTTGGCCTTGTGTGTAGAATTCCGCAAGACATTTGAAATGATAAACTGCATTGATTGCCACTAAATCACCGCCTGATGACAGTTTTGTGACAACTTTGCTGCCCCTCAGCCCTGCTGCAACTTTTCTGTGTGATTGTGAGGGTTGAATGTCATTGCCTCTTTGTTTACCTTTATCACTTCCATCACAGAAAAGACGCTGGGTGTCAACTTTTTCATTTGCAGTAGAGCCTCCTGCTTCTCCTGGTGTGAACAGGACTTGCTGAACAACTTTGTAGACCTTGTTCATGTGCCCGGTAAGATGTGTACGGTTAAGAGCTCTGAGTGATTCATGTCACAATGCAAGTGTGATGGTACATTAGGGGAAGAATTTTAACTCATCAATAGAGTACATACTTCTTATGCAGATGTTCTAATCCAATGATTTGAGTCCTTCCCTCCAGAGCAGAAGAAAATAAGCTTGTTCCCTCTTCCAAGTGATAGCCCTTGAGATATTTGAAGATGGCTATCATATCTCCTCTCTCTTTTTTTATTATTATTGATACAACAAAAAAAAAAAGGAAAACACAGATACAACATTACACACAAGAATAACAATAAACACAAAATTTTCATAACAAACAATAAAACATAAATTGGTCTTAACACTATAGACCCGACCTCCCGTCTATTCCTTATTTCAATTTTATATTACTTATTGCCAATACACACTTTTATCATAATTTAACTTTTTCTTAATATGTCTTAACTCTTATGTCTAACTTGCAACTATTACTGAAATTCCTCAAATGCTGCAACAGAATTTAAACTACTGTAATTATATTTCAAATATTCTTTGAAAACATTCCCATTTTGAGACATATTCCTCTTTTGGTTTATTCTTTATTTTTTCTGATAGACCATCTAATTCGGCATATTCTGTCAGCTTTTGGATCCATTCATGTATAGAGGGAATTTCAATACTCTTCCATTTTGCCGCGATCAGAACTCTTGCTGCCCCCATAGAGCATAAAAAGATACCCTTCATTTTTTGTTGAATATCCAAATCTGTAATTCCCAGGAGATAGGCCTCTGTTTTTTTATTAAAGGAGATCTTTAGCATTTTTTGCAGTTCTGAGTGTATAATATCTCCTCTCAATCTTCTTTTTTTCAGGCTTAACATACCCAGCTCCTTCAACTTTTTGGCTTAGTTTCCAGACCCTTGATCATCTTGGTTGCCCTCCTCTGTACATGTTCCAGCTAATCTCACTTTCAGCTAGCTAATCAATTTAATAAGATACCTTTTGGAAGGCCAAATGATAGCTACAGTTTTTCTTAAGTGTGAGATTAATTATATTTAATAAACAAGAGCTCCTACTACCAATTGTTATGAGATGTCACTTTTGATATACTACTTTTCATCAATATGTGAATAATGAATAATGCCAATTAAACACTTCCCATTGTCTTAACTTTTTGTTGAAAAACACTCCATTTTTAAATTGGTGAGTGATACAGAAATCTTTTAAATAAATAAACTACCTCAATGGATCAGCCCAAATGGCCTGGGGGAAAAAACAAGTTCTAAGTAGAGATTTTTGAAGTTGAGACACACACCTCTAATTGCCTGTGGTTCTTACGGTAAGAGGGGAAATTATTTGCTAGCTTTGAATGCAAATCAAAATTGAACATAATCTCTAAAGACACAATCCAGTCCAAAGTAAGCATCAAATATCATTGAGTGAAAGTCTTCCAATAAAACTAATGGGAGTTAAAAACGTCTGGATTGTGTCCAAGTCACTTTGTCGTCAAATTGAGAGCATCAGGAGGGAATTGATTAAAATGTACTACCCTATCAGTGACAATTTCATTGTTTACTTGCTAGAAACAGGAATAGAAGGAAAATTAGAACTGTGCTTCAGTTTCCTCTCTTTCCATGCAAATTGCAAATAAATTAGACAAAATTAATTCCACCACCCAATGACATATTTTAATGAAATATGTGTTATTTCCACACAAAGTCCTTACACATAGCCTATAAGAAAATGCTGTATATAAATTCAATTAGAAAAGGAAGGGGGAAATTGAGACTGCTGATCATTCCCTGAGAGCATGTAACATCACTTTCTGGGCTTTTCTCTCTTATCAGACTATTACATGGAATATGTCCTGTTACTAGACTTCAAATGGCTTTGTGGATTAACATGAGGAGTGGACAGAACTTCAATAACAAATAACTTCCAAACACCTATTTCTCTCTTTTCTTATCAGTGGACTGTACTTGAGTGACAGCATCCATCTCACCAGAAGCATGTTGCTCGGTCTTTGCACCTTCTCCAACACAAAACATTAATATAGCCTCAAACGATTTTGAGACAATATGAAGACGGAGACCTTATTTGGTTCCTTACTGTATCAAACAGCTCTTCTGTGATAAGTGTAAGATCGACACTTGAAGTATGGCCCCTCCCGCCTGTCAAAAACATCCCAGAAGCAAAACCAAACCCTAAGATAATAGCTCAGCGACTGAGCACCTGCATTTTGCATGAGGAAGGTCACGAGTGCAGTGGCCTAGCATGTGGGGGACCATAGGAGCAGTCGTCCTGAGAGTAAAATTGTCAGGGGTGCAAAATTTCAACACTCGGTGCTGCCTTAATACAGCTGTGCTCTGCTGTTTCTGGAGTCCATTGAAAATGGCTTATCCATGTGAACCAGGAAGCGACCTCTCCAGACAACATGTAATGGCTTGGGTCTCTCTCACAGATGTGAGACAACTCCGGCAGTAATTTTCTCAGATTTATTACTCAAACACACAAATCATCACGGAGCTCAGTTACTCAGCGTCGTCCTCCGATTCCGCAGTTGCCGATGGACTTTATTGGTCCCCACCCAAACAACTATGGCTGTATGATGATTCAAGCCTGGTGGTTATACTTGTAAGCTGAGAGTTTGGATTTGATATCCCGCTTTATCACTACCCGAAGGAGTCTCAAAGCGGCTCACATTCTCCTTTCCCTTCCACCCCCACAACAAACACTCTGTGAGGTGAGTGGGGCTGAGAGACTTCAGAGAAGTGTGACTAGCCCAAGGTCACTCAGCAGCTGCATGTGGAGGAGTGGGGAATCGAACCCAGTTCACCAGATTACAAATCTACCACTCTTAACCACTACACCACACTGGCTCTCCACACTGGCTCTCTAGCTGTAAATACAGCTAGCTTGCATTTACAGAATGGAACACTAGCAACAACAAAATATTCCTATTTTTACTTTTAAAGGTGTGGGTATTTTTTGTACAGGGAACTAACTGTTCACCTGATATTACATTTCTGATCACTCACGGATTATTAATTTGACTTTCTCTGAGTAATCCTGAAGCAGGGCTTTTATTTATCCAAGTGGTTAAGTGTCTCTAAAGTCAGGGCACTTTGACTTCTTAAGTACTTTGCAAGTGATAATAAGCTAAATGAATGAATCAAGGGTTTCTCATAAGGCCTCCCCCACATTGCTGTTTATATACCTTCCAAAATGTGCTCATAATGAATTGTTGGTTCCAAATTTTTGTGCCTTGGAACAAAGGGGAAATGTAAGAAAAGGGCGCAAGTTACATAAAATATAGGCTTCGTGACACCTTCTGGAAGTTGAGAAACTTTCAATTCCCTGCGATTTTCTTCAATGGTATCATGGAGAGACCTTCATTTTACAATTTGTTAATTCATCAGGAGGGAGAATTTTGTTTTCTCCATGTGGGGGTTCACAATTCTGCAAGGTGATAGGGCAAATGAATGAACAATAAATAACTTGACAAGTCAAAGAACACTCTCATCAGAGCAATGGACCCACACAGCCTGATCCCATGGGGCAGCAGCTAGCTCTTACTATAATAATGCCGACCCCACAGCCAGCTGTCTAACCACACTGCTAGAATGGTCACTACTGGTTTGGGCAGCAGTAGCTCATGTAGGGGGCATCGTATTCTTTCACTATTGCTGCCAGCACTGTGCTCATTGGGATGGTGATTCAGGATGTGGTGGTGGTGAGGTCAGGAGAGCTCCAAGCAGATGACAGAAGAGGTAGCTCACCTCTCTTACCATCCCAATAAGTACAGCACCTCTGGAAGGATGCCATCGCCTCCTCCAAAACCACTTCTGGGTTGAGGTCACACAATATCAGTTAAGAATACATTTTCCCAATGCAGCAGTCTGTGGGAAAAATGTCTTTCATTCATGCCCAGTAATGCCCAGGTCTTTGAAACAACAGCAAAAGGAGCAACACGAATTCTGCCAGCTAAATTCCAAATCCTGACAAAAGGAGCAAGACGAGGAGAACTTAAAATCAGATCTCTCTGGAGGGTTTCAACCATTCCTTGTAATAACAAAACAGTCAAATATTTTTAGAGAATGTGTAACTCTGTATGCTTTCACCTGTAAATTGCCTCCTAAAACGTTTTAACATTCTGAGGAAGGGTCCTATTATTTCAACCTCTCTGTGGAGTCAGTTTCACACGTTAGGGTTGCTATAAAACCATATATAAAATAATAACCTCCTATAGTCATTGGGCTCCTTGACATAATCTAAAGCTTTCTTCCAGAAAACCTTGTCTGCCCTCCACAGGGTTGAGTTCCCTTAGGGAGGTTTTAAATTACACCTCATTTTTCTAGCTCCAGAGACTCTGGCCTACAATTTGTAATATTCAACATCATTAATCTACTTTAATTAAAACTTGACTGCAAAAATTCATCCCGGCCTCGGTTCTGCCGGAGCCAGTGAGTGTTTACACCAGCAAAGACTTTGGTCCTCCAGCTGCCAGTCTAACTCTGAATATTCATTTATTTTCCTCTTCCAGCTCATTCTGGATATTCGCATCCTAATTTGAGAAAGAAAGAGCACTCACTAACGACTTCACAAGCACTATTAGCTGTGATACTTTTTTTATATACTTCTTTTTTTTACATATTTAACCAGCCAATTCTCTTCCCATATCATTTAACATTTTGAAACCAGCAATAAACTACTGCTAATGTATCATTACTAGCTGTAAACACATGAGACTCAAGTCACCCAAAATAACCTCTCTCCTGTGAAAGTAGTGGAAGATTACACATTTTGGCTCCATGCACTGCCAACCTACTCATCAGCAATTGGGCAGAGCTGAAGAAGCCTCTGTTTCCTGATGAGGAATTTATTAAAAGTATTCTCTCTCTTACAGCCTTTGAGTTTCAAAAATATGATATTCTGGGGCATAGCTGTCAACTTTCGGATTTGAAAATAAGGGATCAGCAGCCTCAACTGTCCCGGGGACAGTCTATGGTTCTCGGGGACAGTCCACGCTGCGGTAATCCCCCCAGGCTACAAATTAATTTACACCAGGCTACACACCATCATCTTTCCCCACCTCAGGGTCTCTTTTCCAGGGAGTCTTCTTTTCTCATGAGATGCTTCAGGATCTGTCCTTCCGGTGAGCAGCCAGGGCCAATGTCCTTCAGAATGGATCAGTTTGATCTTCTTGCAGGCCACGGGACTCCAGCACCACAATTCAAAAGTGTCAATTCTTCATGGGTGGATTGGTCAGGTTCACTCTTTTGGCTCTCTGGCATCCATTAATGACTTATTATACAAACATGTTGCAGACTTTGCATCCTTTAACACTCTTTTGGAAGGAGTGTATTTGTGGTCTGGGCCAGGGTGGTTGATTTTACATGCAAGCAAAGCACAAACAGTGCTATTGTCTAATGACATCCTATTCTCTGTAACTATTGGTGAGCAACGCATCCGAGCAACGCAGCTGAGGAGCCTCCCTGGCCAGCAGGGAGGGAGAGGAGCTGCTTCCTTTGAAATCCGGGAAATTTACGGGATATCTAACAATCCGGGCTAGTAGCGGGAAACGGCGTTGGAATAAGGGGATTTCCCACCAAAAAAGGGAAACAGCGAAAAACGGCGCTGCTGGAATAAGGGAATTTCCCACCAAAAAAGGGAAGGTTGACAGCTATGTTCTGAGGGCCCTATATAGCTATCAGGAATAGCAGGATCAGGGGGGCATGGATCCTGATCCAGCTGTATGCATGCTAGGCACACATACTTACTTTGGGAGTATGCCCCATTAGTTTTGGGGGTTCCTGCTCCTAAGTAGTCCAGGTTCTAGTGGGGTTACTCCTGAAATGACCTGTTAAAAGATTAACACTTCTGGTGGCACCTTACTATTTATTTCCTCACCTTGTCACCCCCCCCCAGCTTTTAGAATATGTTTCTTTGATGGCTAACAGTGCCATAGCTGCTCAGAAGTAAGTCTTATTTAATTCAAAGGACCTTACTGTGGCATGTGATACATAAGTAGCAGTCAAGCACAACATTCTTTGTTTTCCTAGAGTGGACATGCAGGGGAATGTTTGGTCCAGCCAGTCGAAAACTTCCTGCTTCCTCCTGGCCTGGTTGATACAATAATACTAGAAAAATGCAACCTGTGCTGTTAGTATAAGTAGTACGACTCATGCAACACGTTGGCGACAAATATACATACAATTGTTTCAAAAATACTTTTACAACATTTATCAATTTTGTAAGCAAGACACAATTACTTGACAGATGCCACAAAAACCTGCGAACTACCCAAACTAAGATGAACTTGTGGTGACTGATTTAGCTCAGTTCTTACAGATGCTTGGCTCAGCTTTCTGTTTTCTTTGGGTTTTTTTAGGTAAGTTCATAAGGATTCAAGAAATAGGTAAGTTTGATGTTATTCACAGTAGTCGTGTGGTGCTGTTGAAGTTGTACAGAAGACAGGGCGCTGGCATTCTACCCCTGTTTCGCCCTAGCAGTCCAAGTAATTAAGAGACCGCTGTTTCGCCCCAGATGGAGCCAGCTTGGTGGGGTTGGCAAATACCACACTCCCTAGGTGGTATTGCATTGAGGCATGTACTAATATTAAATATCATAGAAGATAAAAATTATTAGCTTAAGCTTAAGAGGCTGGATCTGCATCCGCTGGAGGTTCTGGGTTAGTCTCAAGGGCAGCCCCAAGTAGAGTGAGTTGCAATAATCAAGCCAGGAGGTGACCGTCGCGTGGCTCACAGTGGGTAGGTAAGGGCGAGAGAGGTAAGGAGCCAACTGCTTAGCTTGGCGGAGATGGGAAAATGCCGCCTTTGTTATGGCTGCAACCTACGCCTCCATAGAAAGGGACGTGTCGAAGATTGCACCCAAACCTTTAACCCCTACAACCCACTGAATCCATTTTAAGCCCCTCCTCACAATCACCTCCCTCAAATCCATAGCTGTCAGCCCTCCCTTTTTTTGCGGGAAACTCTCTTATTCCAATGCCGTTTCCTGCTGCTATCCCAGATTGTTTATATCCCTTAAATTTCCCAGATTTCAAAGGAAGCAGCTCCTCTCCCTCCCTGCCGGCCAGGGAGGCTCCTCAGCTGCGTTGCTTGGCTGCCAATAAGGAGTCTGAGACCGACTGGGAGCGGAGCTTGCATGCCTTGTGCAGCCAGACCCTCACACCCAACCAGACAGACAGCCTGCCTGCCGTCTATGTGCTCGCTCTTTTGCTCACCTGTTCGCGCGCAGCATCTGGAGCGCAGGGTGGCGAGGCTACTTGGTGCCATTGCACCGCCCTTGCGGCATACCTTATTTTCAAATCCGAAAGTTTGGGAAAATCCCTTATTTTCAAATCTGAAAGTTGACAGCTATGCTCAAATCATTACGCCTGTCTCCCTCCATGTCATCCTGGAAATTCATCTGAAAGCATGCGACCCTCTCCCCTCCACCCCTAATCAAAGTACAATGAAATCAAACCTGCCTTACTTCCCTCATCACTGTATTAAAATTAAAATGAGTGAGTTGCCTCCTTCCTGGCACAGTGACATCATCAAGAGGGAGACACATTTCTCATTTTTCTAACATGGCTTGATGCTGCTCACATTCCCAGAGTGATGCAGGAAGGTAAAGGGCTCTTAAATAAGTTGCTATTTAAAAGAATCGTATCCCGATGCGTTCAGCTTTCCTATAGCTGTCACATGAAGAGTTATCGCGCCCCCCCCATGGTTCTCCATTGTAAATAGTATTTTTAATACTGTATTACTTAGTTCCTATATTGGGAGAGAAATATGTGAGGACAGCAACTGGAGTTTACTATCCACCACTCAACATTTCTGTCCATATCTTTCCTCTAGTAATTCTCCTCTCCATGCCTTACTGTTTCCGAATTAGCATTAAGCCCCAGCCTTCTCAACTGGTCATTTTGCTTAAGCCACTTTATCACAAACCTCGCAACGCAGCCTGCATTTAAGTTTTAAAAGCCGCTGCATTTCCGAAAATCAAAAGAGTTTAGAATGTAATACGGCTACAACATTTTCTTTCACCCTCTTTAAGAAAAATGGGGGGTATTTGGAAGATATAAATTACAGGAATAAATGAGTGCCTCCCCCCACCGGCCACAATATTAAGAATATAGTATATCTGCTAGACATAAACATCAGTTTGTGGGTTATTATTTTTTTAAAAAAAAATAAAATAAAATAAAGATAGTTATTTATTTATTTATTTGCATTACCTTTGCTAAGCCAGACTCATTTCATGCCTTGGTGAGTTAAAGTTGTTTATGGCGCTGTTTTCCTTATCGCCCAGGAACATGTTGAGAATTCCTGTCACTTAATCTGTCTTCAAGGACTTATGTCCTGGACCTGAGCTCTCCATAGAGGTTGGAGAGAATGCCTTTGTTTCACGCCACCAGAGAGCACTGTTGGATTGTTAAGTCTGCCTCTCCATTTTTCCCCTTCCAGACATCAGCTATAGTAATGAGAACTAGGGAGACAAATAAAACTTTACTAAATATGCCTTCTTTCGTACCATATGACAAATGTCACTGGTGCAGAAGGCATAATAAATCAATTGGTCTTTTTCTTCTTTCTTTCTTTCTTTCTTTCTTTCTTTCTTTCTTTTTTGGAGGGGTGTCTGGAACTTGGCATTCCTTTGACATTCTTCGCCTTCATAAATAAATGAGAAGTCCGGTGTTCCCAAGGTTGCAATTAGCAGCTTGGCTTCCACTATACTTCCATAAACGCAGCTCTGTTTGCTAGCCCAGTGGCTTGGCTGTATGCTGGGAACTCCCTTGGGGGCTGGGTGTCAAAGCCTCATCTCAGATTGCTCCATCTTAGAGTAAAGAGAACACAGACAGGCCACAGAGGTAATAAGCTTGGAAGCACAGGGACATGCTGTGTGAGCTCACGACTCTTGCGCCAATCAATCCACTTTTGTGGTGGCTGTTCATCTATGCTTCTATCTTAAGAGGCAGACATTGCTTCGGTGTTCTCAAAGGTCAAGGAATCTGAGATGGAAGTAGGAGGCAAAACGATTTCAACACCAAGGCCATTAGGATGGTCAAGGAAACAGATGGCTGACCGGCCATCAGACAATCTCATTGCCTTTTGTGGGTTTTTTCCCATTGCAATCACATCTCTCACAAAGAGAAGTGGTAGAGTGCTTAAGAAACTAATGATCTGAATGAAATGTATCTGGCTGGCTTAAAAAAAAAAATCTAAGCTTAATGTTGTGTTTTAATGAATGAGACTTGTATCCAATGTAGTGCTGAGTAAGGCTCCTGCCAGAGCAAAGATTTATGCTTACTCAATGGGACTTTCCTCTCCTCTCCTGTGTGCCCCCTACATCTGTTCTGGGGATTCCCCCCAACCCTCCAGAGAAGATTTGAGCAGAATGTGAGGTGTGCATGGTGGAGAGGAGAAGGAGAAAGCCCCATAGCACATGTGGGGATCACTGCAATAATGGAACAAGTGATTTGGATACCGTGCTCATGTATCTTTTCACCTGCATCTAGAGATATGTGATGCTTACCCTTTCCTTTTCAAGAAATGTTGATTTTTTTTAAAAAAAGCTGCCTCAAAATCTGTGCAGCTGTTGCAGCTGAGCTGGAAACATTAAAATCATGCTTTTTTAAAAAAAAATTTAAAGCAACTAAATCTTTTGCTAGCTAAGGCAGAAGGAACACACAAATCTTGACACAGTCTAGAATTTACAGAAGTCTATGATGGGAATAAATAAAGCAAAACATTTGTCTGGTAGAATGAACTGTCTCACTGCTTAGTACGTTTTCTGATTAAGCAGCCTATAAATATTTTTAAAGGAATAAAATAAAATAGACCTATAAGGATGTAACACGCAAAATACTGAAAATCTCAAAGTTTCCACTCAAAAAGGAAACAAGAGGTATTCTTTCTCCCCTGCCACACCTCATGATGGCAAGTGGGTTGTAAAGTTGCAAAGTAAGACATTTCTGACCACCCAGCTTTCAATCTGATTATTTACTATTAGCATAAACCTACGTCTGCCTTCTTAGATACCATTGTGGTCAATGATACTCAGAGCTCATCCACACTTCTGCTTGTCCTTTCTAGGCATGGGTCCAAGTGGTCTTCCCTTTGTAGAAAACCCTATTGCCATTCCCTCCCCCAATTCAGTGCTAAACCATGGATTTTCTTGGGGGGGGAGCACTGGGGCAAATGGAAATGTAGATGAGCCCTTACTCCCAGGTAGGTATATAGTGCCCTCAAGATGCTGATGAACTGTAACTCCCACCACCCCTGACCATTGACCATCCTGGCTGAATCCAACAGCATCTAGAGGGTACCAAGTTGTCTATCGCTGTTGTATAGACCTGTAGACTTTCTCGTTTGAGTCATTATTCTGCCCAAAGATATCTGTACTATAGAGCCTTTCTGAATTACAGAATTTCTTTGTCAGAAGAATGAGCTATAACCAATTAGTCATTAAACAATGATTGATTTTACATGTTGTTGTTGTTGTTGTTTTAATTTCTGTGAATATTCTAGAAACGATTTATCGGCATTTGTCATGATTCTCAAGCCAAAGTATTGGGAATACATATTATGTTGTATTCTGGAGTTTTTGCAAGAGATGGCAGCTAATGAATGGCACAATAAGAGCCTAGAGTTTTTCGCACGCACACCAATGACAAGTGAAAAGACAACAACCCAAGACTATATTGTTACCTTCGTTAGAACTGAACAGCACATTCATGCTATTCAAAGTCATGGAAGTGAGTTTGGCTGAGGGGTGAGAAAACGTTCAAGGTAAATGATGAATAAGTTGACTAACAAAATGAAAGACCTTTACCTAGTTTACACATCTTAGAGCTGATTAGTATCTCAAAATATGGCACAGAACTAGATTCTAGTGGAAAAGATAGTTTGGGCTAATAAGGATAGACTAGAGGTCGTTTGAGGTCTGTGATGTACCCTTAGCCTAGTGTTAAAGGAAATTGTGCTAGTGTTGCTGTAGATCAGGCACAGGCAAATTCAGCCCTCCAGATGTTTTGGGACTACAACTCCCATCATCCCTGACCACTGGTCCTGTTACCTAGGGATGATGGGAGTTGTAGTCCCCAAACAACTGGAGGGCCGAGTTTGCCCGTGTCTGCTGTAGATGAATCAATGTCAATCATTTCCATTTAATTTAGTTTAATTCCCCTCTACTAAAGGGGAAAGAGGGAACCTGGTTGTCTCCATAGAGTTTCATTATGTCAGGACTATATGTAATCTAGCCAACTTTTGGAGATCTTGTTTCATATGGTTTTGTGCAGTTCTTATTGATATAATTGAATGAGTTAGAAAGAGGTTGACTCTTGAAATAATGTAGATGATCAGCCACAGGCTCTTATGCCCTCTTCTCTTTCTGTCTATGATTATGATATCCCTTCATCTTAGTATCTCCAGCTTGAATGGCTCCCATTCCCTTTAGTAATTATTGGCTCGTTCCATTTCAGGTCCCAACTCAGTGATGTTATTGTACCCTGTGGGGTTGATAAGCTTGTGTTATAATGACTTCTTTCTCCTTTGCAAAAATCCTTTTTGCGGTGGAGTGGCATTGACATGAAAATTTCCTCCACATCACTTGTGGAAATCAAGCATTAACAAGAATCTTAATAAGTGCAATCATATTTTAATCCAAAACCATTCTGAGTTGAGTACTTTAATCAAAACTCCTTCCAGTGCTTGCAGAAAAATAGAGTACTTTGATGAAGTTATTCAAATTGCTTCTCTTCAAAAATAGGTCATTGGGGTGCAAGACAGGAGGAAAACCATGCAGTCCCTCATTTCAGAAGTGCTTCCTTTGAAACTTGTTTCTCAGTTTCTATGTATATAGGAGTGCCATTCACTAAGAATTACTCCCATACAAGTCCCATCGAAATAAAATAGTATTTGCACAGGAACAAGTGTCTAGTGGCTTGGGACTTATAATTCTATTGCAATGTAGCTTTCTTAATTTGCAATACACTCCATTCCCAGAGCTGGTTTACAGCTGCATAGTCAGACAGAGCTGTAAAATAGCCCCACACAGAGTTCTCTCTCTGCATCTTCTAATAAGGCTTCAGTAACATCAGATTCAACAAATCAGGACTTCTCTAATTTCCTGAGGTCATTTGCACTGAAGGGAACCTTTCCCTGCCCCTGTCGCTGTCTTCTTTTTGGGTTTCCATTTCCTGAATGTTAAAAACATCTATGAAAGACCAGAGTTGTTCTCTGCAATTTCAGCACCTTGTTAAACTCAAGACTCAAGGTGGCATCTTGAGTCAGCAGATGTATAGCATGTGCGTTGCTGGAAACAGAACATATGTAGCAGTGTAAGATTTAGGAAAGTTATGTAATCTAAAGGTACAGAAATTCTGGAATCCATTGGACCCTACAGGAATGATTGCAATGTTAAAAAAAAGATGCAGGAATTGAGTTTCCCATCCCCATAGTGTTCAATGGCAGCTAGTGCTTTGTTGGAAAATGTTGATCACTTCTCCTACCTAGGCAGTTATCTTTCCACAAGGGTCAACATTGATGCCGAAATCCAGCATCGCTTGAGCTCTGTGAGTGTGGCTTTCTCCCGATTGAAGTGCAGAGTGTTTGAGGACTGGGATATTTGCAGGGAAACCAAAATGCTTGTTTACAAAGCTATTGAACTACCAACCTTACTGTATGCTTGTGAAACATGGACCACTTATAAACGCCATCTCCAACTCCTCGAAAGATTCCATCAACGGTGTCTCCGAAAAATTTTACACCTCACTTGGGAAGACAGGCGAACTAATAACAGTACAGTGGTACCTCGGGTTAAGTACGCTTCAGGTTAAGTATGCTTCAGGTTAAGAACTCCGCTAAGAACAGAAATTGTGCTCTAGCAGCGCAGCGGCAGCAGGAGGTCCCATTAGCTAAAGTGGTGCTTCAGGTTAAGTACGCTTCAGGTCAAGAACGGACCTCCGGAACGAATTAAGTACTTAACCCGAGGTACCACTGTATGAAGCAAAGATCACCAGTGTTGAAGCAATAATTCTTCAACATCAGCTTCGTTGGACTGGTCATTTTGTGCAGATGCCTGATTATCGTCTTCCAAAGCAACTACTCTATTCTGAACTTAAAAATGGAAAGCGTAATGCTGGTGGTCAACAAAAGCGGTTTAAAGACTGTCTCAAGGCATATCTTAAAAAATGTGGTATAAACACCGACAACTGGGAAACACTGGCCTGCGAGCACTCCAATTGGAGAACAGCCTTTACTAAAGGTATCATGGGCTTTGAAGACACTCAAACTCAGGACGCAAGGGAGAAACGTGCTAAAAGGACGGCACGCTTGTCAAATCCACACCATGATCAACTCCCGCCTGGGAACCAATGTCCCCACTGTGGAAGGACATGTGGGTGCAGAATTGGCCTCCACAGTCACTTACGGACTCATTGTTAAAACTGTGTTTATGGAAGACAATCTTACTCAGCTACAAGTGATCACCAAAGAAGAAGAAGAAGAAGTGCTTTGTAGTAAGGTTTTCCTACAAAGAAAGATCTCACATCCCTTTAGCCCTTAATAAGTTGTTAAGAAGGAATGAGAATAGCTATTTTTATTCTGATATGCACTTTTCCTTGGTAACAAGCAGTGAGCAGAAATACAGGGTATTAATATGTAGATTTCAAAAGTTGACAACCCACAAAGTCTCCCCCCCCCCCCCTTTCCATTGATTAAAGGGGCACTTCCAGAATTACGTTTCTGGAGTATATATATTTTAAGTATATATATATTTAAACCCTTTTCAATTTCTTTCTGTTTCTCATTTTTCCAATATTAAGTTCTGTTCCACATTTCCAGATCAGTTTGCCCTTTAAAACACCCACGTGAAAATTCTTCAGCATTTAAGTGTGGATTTATTCTACTGTATATACTTTTGCATGCAATTTTTAATCACATACAAGTTTCCAAAGCAATTTTCTCTCATATAATGCATTTAAGGGGCTTTTTTCACTAATATCTGCATTTTCATGCACATGTTGTCCCAGTATTTGTATTTTTGTACACATTGCTTGACTGGAGAACTGCACTGCAAAATTCAGAGAAGTGTGAATGTCAAAGGATCGCTTTGTTTCGGTTCATGTATTACTTTGGAAAGTGTGAATTAAGTAAATTTCACCTAAAGCTCTTGGTTTGGAGACCAGGAATGTAGGAAGGTCCCTTTGCAGGAATATCTCATTGCCAGCTCTAAGATGTGGAGAGTCCAACCATAAATTGTCACCTGAGGTAGTTTCCTTCTGGTCTCCAATGCTACATAAGTCTCCCACCAAAGAAAGAAGGCAAATGATGCTGCTCCCACTCCCACTGTTGCCTCTCACTCAGAGATGACCAACCATGCCAAACCCAAAAACTGGCTCCGTACTGTTTAGCAACATTATCAAGCAATCCTTGCATTTTGCATTTCCCACATGTACTAAGGGACGCGGGTGGTGCTGTGGTCTAAACCACTGAGCCCAGGGATTGCCGATCGGAAGGTCGGCAGTTCGAATCCCCGCGACGGGGTGTGCTCCCGTTGCTCAGTCCCAGCTCCTGCCAACCTAGCAGTTCAAAAGCAAACCAAAAGTGCAAGTAGATAAATAGGTACTGCTCCGGTGGGAAGGTAAACGGCGTTTCCGTGCTCTGCTGTGGTTTTGCCAGAAGCGGCTTAGTCATGCTGGCCACATGACCCGGAAAAACTGTCCGTGGACAAACGTCGGCTCCCTCGGCCAGTAAAGCGAGATGAGCGCCGCAACCCCAGAGTCGTCGACGACTGGACTTAACTATCAGGCGTCTGTGCAGAAATAAATACAAAAGGACTCCTTTTCCACTCACTGTCTCATGTGGTTTTTGGTTTATCCATGAGACAGGGCAAGCTTTGCTTGTAACAGATGGACTCAACTGGTTCTATTTTTGTTCCTATCATTCTCGCGGCTGAGTTCTATGGGGTCAAAACGGAGATGAATATGCTCTGAACAAGAGCACTGTGGTAAGAGGGAATTCTCCTTTAAGAAAACCAATTGCTCTGCAATACCTTGCCTTTTATCCAGTCTCCATCCTTTGGCATATATGTATTGTATAGAAAGGAACACAACTATCAGATTATTCTTTTGGATGTCATCCACTTTTTGCAGCTGTGCAATTAACATCTAAATGTGGTCATATTTGTTCCTTAATTAAGGTGCCAGATTGTCAACCATTTTGCAAGTGGTCGAAAGTAGGTTTTTGACGTGAGCATGCCATGTTTCTGTCTTAAGAATTAATGAGTAAGATTCTGAAACTGGAAAAAAGGATTCTTTGACGTGGGAGTGAAGATGATGAAACTGAAATCCTCAGCTTTAACCTTCCATGGAAAAATCCAAAATACGACACCCAAAATATGGATTCTACAGTTTGAGAGGGGGGTTAACAGTACCATGAGCTTTAAGTATCTGGCAGAATACATCAAGGCAAGTTTATTTTTTTTATTTTTTACCGTATTTTTTAGTAAAGATTTCTTGGTTTACAAAAGTATGCACAATGTCTCTTTTTTCAAATTACATTTTCTACAGATCAGTTTCATTTGTTGAGACATTAGTGTTACATTAGGAAGAAAAGGGGGAAAGAGGTGGAGGGGGCCATGGTGAGTGGGGGTGGGGTCGGGTGGCGATGTTTCTATTTTACTTAATGTATGTGTGGGGTTTTGTGTCAGCGTCGCTTGTGCAGGTTCTCTTTGCTATTCGCTTGTGTTCCTTTGGTGGTGAGAGAGGTTGGGGTTGGCCTAGGGTGTGGTTGTTCATTTGTGATTGGCTGTGGTGGTCTTTGTTTTCATGTGTGAGTGGGGTGGGTGGGTGTTTTTGAATCAGGTTAGCCATATTGATTCGTATGCTGTTGGTGGATTCTTGCCGTTGTCTTGTTGGGCTGTGTATGTGATAAAGGGGAGCCATACCGGGGTGAAGGCATCTTCTTCTATTTGTCCCCATGTCAGTTTCAGTTTATTGGTTAATTTTTCTAATAAGGCTGTTTCCCATACTATTTGGTACCATTGGTCCATGCTTACTCCTGACAGGTCTCTCCAGTGTCTGGCTATGGTGGCTATGGCTGCTGAGAGTAGGGGGGTTATGAGTTCTTTGTGATGTGAGTGGGCATTATTATCTTGGAAGATGTTTAGTAGGGTCAGTTCTGGGGTGGCTTCTAACACTTGCTTAGTTATTTTGCAAATTTCTTGTATGACTGTTGTCCAGAATAGTTGGATTTTGGGGCATTCCCACCACATGTGGAGGTATGTACCTGTGGAGGTGCACCCTCTCCAGCACTTTGTTGAGGTTCATGGGCATATTAGCGCTAGTTTCCTTGATGTTAGGTACCACCTGTAAGTGAGATTCAGAGTGAGTTCTTTCCTTTTCATTGATATGGATTTAAAGGGAGGCATCAAGGCAAGTTGACCATTGGCTTGCTCTGCAAGGTCCCACCACCAACCAATGGGTTCTCTTTATAGATAGCAGCCCTGGGGTAGCAATTCAAAGATCTGGTATGTCCATTATTGTAACTGAGCACATAAAATGTAATGCCAGTTAAAACAATCAACAGGAAAACTCTGATGGAATGGATATTCTTCCATAGGTATTCATTTACACAATTAAGGACACAATGCATATTAAGGATATGAAAATAGGAAAGAGAGAGTCATTGGGTGAGATCCAGCAGAGCGTGAGTGGGAGTTCCGCAAACAGGGTGCTACCACAGAGAAGGCTGCCTGCACAATGGGTAATGGAATCAGTGGAAGTTCCTGTAGGGCTCAAAGTAGACATGTATAGGATTGTAATGTTAGTGTCTAATGTGTAAGAAGAGATGCAGTGGGAGGGGGAAGAGACTGATTTTGGTTAGCTCATGGACATTTAGCAAACTCCCTCTTTGATGGTCCCTCTTTGCAATATTTCCTAATGTGTGCACATGAATTTCTGCCTGCAAGCTATGCAAATTATGTCTCTTGATTTGTTGCATTATGATAAATTCTTAACGCATCTATGGGCGCCAAAAAGTGGAGAGGGAAAGATGACATTAGGAAATGGCTATTATGGCCTAGCCTCTCTTATTAAGATTAGAATGCACCTTTCTGTTCATGTGGGCAAAGATACAGCACATCACAAGATTGCCTGAAGATCTTGGGGAGATGCTTCATTGAACGCTTTCCGCGTTCGTGAATCTTCAGAGAACCTGATACACAACGGGAACTTTGTAGAAGATAAGTGCATACATGCCCTGAGAAGGAAACACCCAAAGAGCAAATCTGTACAGCGTTGACTTTTTCCTCTCACAAAGAGAAACATAAAAAATCAATTGCAGGTTCTGTTTTGCTTCGGCCACACAAAACGCTATGAGTAATAGACATTGTATGGAAAAGAAGGTTGCAGAGGCAACTCCCTGCTGCACACTGCTTATCCTAACCCACCTACTGATGGGGACAATATGAGGGGTCTTGAGAGAAGGGGTGGGGAACCTCAGGCCAGGGGTCAGACTATTTAGTATTCCCAGCTTTACCCCTCCCCAGGCCACACTCCCTTTGTCAGGAGTCCAGGTTCCCACTTGATAGCACAGCAAGCGTAGTTAATTAAAGAGGATGATTTATTGTCAAAACAAACAGATAGCTCTGGACGACTCTAACACAGCCCCCGACAGAAAATTCTGGGACATGATCCATGAAGAAATAAAAAAGTTACTAAGAACTTCACATAGCAAAAGACCAGAAACATACCTTTTAGGAATATTGAACAGTGATATTCCAAAAGGGAAAACTAAATTATTTCTGTATGCAAAATCAGCGGCGAGAATCCTTGTGGCTAAGTACTGGAAGGGTAACCAGGTACCGACCAAAGAGGAATGGTTATGTAAATGATGTGAATATTTGGAACTGGCCAAACTGATAGATATACTAAGACTAAAGCCAATGAATACAGTCAAGAAGGAATGGAAGTGCTTGAACGATTATTTAGAAAGGCAAGGTTCTAATGTAAAAATGTGACTGTGTCTAGAATGACCTCGTGAATGGAAAACGGGAAACTTACATATATACATATCTATATATTAAGATGAAAATAATACTGAAATACAGATAAAATATGAAATGTGAAAGGAAGTGTTGTGAGAGTGATGGAAGTATATTGTTATTATTATTTTGTAAAATAGTGTTTATTGTATTGAAATATTATACTTTTCTCTATTCTTTTACTGTCTACTTTTCTTTGCATTTTTTCTTTTCTTTTTCTTCTTTATTTCTTTTTCTTTATACTGTATTATTTTTTATGTATGGTTTGGTATTGATGCATTTACTTTGCAATAATGTTTTTAAAAAAATAAAATAATAAAAATTATTTACAAAAAAATAAAGGGGAGAAAAGGAAGAAGATAGGATGACTTTCGTAATTCCGGGGGTGTCCCTGGAAAATAAGGTACGCACTGAAGCAATTCCATCAAGGAAACCGTCTGGATTCAAACTACAAGAAAGAAGATTCCACCTAAACATTAGAAAGAACTTCCTGACAGTAAGAGCTGTTCAACAGTGGAATTTGCTGCCAAGGAGTGTGGTGGAATCTCCTTCTTTGGAGGTCCTAATAATAATAATAATAATAATAATAATAATAATAATAATAATAATAATAATTTATTATTTATACCCCGCCCATCTGGCTGGGTTTCCCCAGCCACTCTGGGCGGCTTCCAACAGAGCATTAAAATACAATAATCTATAAAACATTAAAAGCCTCCCTAAACAGGGCTGCCTTCAGATGTCTTCTAAAGGTCTGGTAGTTGTTGTTCTCTTTGACATCTGAAGGGAGGGCGTTCCACAGAGCGGGCGCCACTACCGAGAAGGCCCTCTGCCTGGTTCCCTGTAGCTTTGCTTCTCACAGTGAGGGAACCGCCAGAAGGCCCTCAGCACTCGACCTCAGTGTCCGGGCTGAACGATGGGGGTGGAGACGCTCCTTCAGGTATACAGGACCTAGGCCGTTTAGGGCTTTAAAGGTCAGCACCAACACTTTGAATTGTGCTCGGAAACATACTGGGAGCCAGTGTAGGTCTTTCAAGACCGGTGTTATGTGGTCTCGGCGGCCGCTCCCAGTCACCTTTCTAGCTGCCGCATTGCCGCTTTAAGCAGAGGCTTGACAGCCACCTGTCAGGAATGCTTTGATGGTGTTTCCTGCTTGGCAGGGGGTTGGACTGGATGGCCCTTGTGGCCTCTTCCAACTCTATGATTCTATGATTCTAATGCATGAGATCAAAAGGGGCATATTTATGGTTGCCATCAATGGTCCTTTGCATTAACTGGCCTGGCATGCAAAGGGCTATGCGAGCCTCTGCTACGTACCGTTTTCTCTGGGGCCGAAGGGCAATCAATGGCAAAAAAAAGCAATTCTGTAGTATTTGCGTGTGCCGGTGTGTTTTAATTCTAGGTCACCTTGTTTTCTACATTATTTACTTGATCTTTGTAAGCTGCAGTGACTAACATTTGGGCTTAAGCTAGCTGATTGTATTGAGTTTGTATATCCTATGTGATAAGTTGGCACTAAGAAGGATTTTGATCTTTAAGCTGGTTCAGAGTATTCTAAGGCACTCTGATTGCAGCCACAGGCGGTACATGCTCCAAATGAGATTGGAGAGCAAATTAAAATAAATAATGTTTCAGTAAATCGCATTGTCCTGGCTAAATGCATTTAGCCGTTTCACTTTCCCTCTGCTGGGCTGCTTTCAAGGAAATTAACAATCAATGTATGCTTTTGATGGAAGAATAACGAAGTGGCTTTCACAGGTAACTTTAAAGCTGTGTAGCTTCCCATGTAGCTACAGCATTACCAACACTTCTAAGGGGGAAGGCTAAGGAAAAGTCAGAGCACTGTAAAAATATATCGCAATGTGTGTTTTTTTTTGCCAGAGGCAAAGCATGGTAAATTGGCTAAGGCTTTCGTAACAATCAGAGTTCACTTGAGTAAGATTGCTAGGGCTTTTGACTGCTGCAGTTCTTGCAACCAGACTAGAGAAACTTTGTATTGTTTGCCTTGCTTTAAGGGAGAAAGTGAAATAATGAATTAGGAAAGGGATACAGCAAAGCAGCAGGGCCTATTTGATCCATTTATTGATATGATCTGCTGTCCTTTGCTACACTTGTACTTCGTGGTGCTTTCTAGTTTCTTAGAAAGTTTGGGAAGATTTTTAAACATGGTCCATAGGCAGAAAATATCAGGAGAATCAATGCACACAGAGAGAGAGGGGGGGGGAGAGCAGATCCTCCAAGTGTCCCCATTTTCCAGGGACAGTCCTGAATTTACAAAAGCCATCCAATTTCTGATTTGATCCCAGAATCTCCGGCATTTCCTTAGAACGTCCCTATTTCATTGTGGGGTATGGAGATATGCGACCCTCAAGCCAAGAAGATATCTGAAGGCAGCCCTATATAGGGGATTTTTTTTTAAAGGTTTAATGTTTTATTATGTTTTAATATAGATTGGAAGCCACCAAGAGTGGCTGGGACAACCTAGTAAGATGGGTGGCTTTATTATTATTATTATTATTATTATTATTATTATTTCCCTATTTTCATAGGAGAAATGTTGGAGGGTATGAGAGAGACAGAGAGAGAGAGAATATTGGCCAAAGGGAACAAATTAATAGACTATTCAGGGTAACTCAGTTTAACAAACAGTTTAATAAAGTGGAATGTTTGAATCCTATGTTTGGAGGTGTTTCCAAGGTTAACAAAATTCCAAAAGAAGATTAAGCATTTGATGCTAACTTCATTAAAGAAAACCTTCCTACTTCCTAGATGCCCAACCATGCTGTTCACCTGTACATAAAGGTAAAGGTAATGGGACCCCTGACCATTAGGTCCAGTCATGTCCGACTCTGGGGTTGCGGCGCTCATCTCGCTTTATTGGCCAAGAGCCGGCATACAGCTTCCAGGTCATGTGGCCAGCAACACAAAGCCGCTCCTGGCAAACCAGAACAGCGCACGGAACCACCGTTTACCTTCCCGCCGGAGTGGTACCTGTTTATCTACTTGCACTTTGACGTGCTTTCGAACTGCTAGGTTGGCAGGAGCAGGGACAGAGCAATGGGAGCTCACCCCGTCGCGGGGATTAGAACCGCCGACCTTCTGATCGGCAGGCCCTAGGCTCTGGGGTTTAACCCACAGTGCCACCCGCGTGTCTCACCTGTACATAGTTCCATCCTTATTTCAGACATCATGATATATTGATATATTGTGATGTGGGAAACCAGGTATCACCTAGCCCTATTGGTGAGCTTTCAAATCAGAATCTTAATGGCTTAATATAAACCTGATGTACTAATCTGGGAAAACATGCTGGACTATGAAGCAGGACTGATAGCGACAAACCCTCACATATGGCGCAGAAACACTAATCGCATAAGTGGAAAGCAAATTCTTTAATAAGGCCTTCTTCTTTGTTATATTTTTGTTAGTTTACTCCAGTTTATTTCTTTTTAGTATGAAACCTAAGCCCAGGGCTTTCAGAATAATTTCTGTTCATGGAGCATGGCAAGATCTGCTAATTTCTTCTCTTCCTTAAAAAAAAAAAATCAACACTGACGAGGTAAAATGTGTAAATTGCAAGAAGACAGAAAAATGTTACAATGAATACATTAGATTATGTGCTTATGATATGCTGAAAGCATTAAATATAGACAAGTTACAGCACTGAGTAGTCTAGGGACCTTAAAATTTAATAAGCTGTAGCTACAGGCAAAAATCTAGCAGATGTAAGTGAGGAGGAGGAGAGGAGTAATCTGCTGGTAGTATTCATTCAGAAGGAAAAAGCAGTGTATGGATAATATTATTTTCTTCTTGTTTATTAGCTAATGCTCTCTCAAATTGCCATCTACTACACACACATCTGATGTGGAAACTAAATGAAAGAAAGAAACGAGAAAGGTATTTGCAGTAATGTGTACATATAGATATGGAAAGCAATGCAAATTTAAAAAAAAATGCTTTATTGTACACATCGACAACAAACAAACAAACAAAACCATACCCGCCACCTCAAATACAAAATAAACAAAAAAGTAAATTTGTATGTTTTGTCAGTAAATCTTCTCAAAGTACATCCGACTTCCAGCCTTCTCCATATTTCTTTCAACATTTACAAACTTATTGCATAAATCTGTAGGTTCATTTTACAATAAAATATTACTCTTCTGTGTCTGTATTTCTTATTTAGTACAGCTGCAGAAGTTATTCAAAGGCAGCGACCAAGTTCATCCTGCAACAGTTATTAAGATATGTTTTGAAAACTTCTCACTTTGCAATAAATATTTGTTTCGACTTGTCTTTCATTTTTTTCAGATAGTTGGGCCAGCTCTGCATACTCAGCTAGTCTTCGCAGTAGGGCTCTGTTCCGATGCCATGAAGTGTTACGACAGAATGGAAGATTCCAATCTCCTGCAGCCTTCATCCGCCTTCACAGCCATTGTAACATACCACTTGTTATCATCCGCCTGTTCTGCCGTTAAGGACTTCTTGGATCATTCTTTTTCTAGCTCCTTCCCTTTGACCTTACTGCCTTGGGTGACCCTGCTGGGAGTATGAGACTCCCAACGGCTTTGCTCACAAGGGTCATAGGAACGTGCAAACCCACTAACCACAACAAGGTGATGATCCAGCGAGTGGATTTTACACATCACTTAGGAAGACAGGCAAACTAATATCAGTGTACTAGAAGAAGCAAAGATCACCAGTGTCAAAGCGATGATTCTTCAACATCAACTTCGTTGGACTGGTCATGTTGTGCGGACGCCTGATGATCATCTTCCAAAGCAACTACTCTATTCTGAACTTAAAAATGGAAAGTGTAATGCTGGTGGTCAACAAAAGAGGTTTAAAGACTCTCTGAAGGCAAATCTTTAAAAATGGGGTGTGGCTCTGTCCGAAGCCTATCAAGGTTAGGGCCAAAGGCACGCCCCATACCAGTGGTCACAGGGTGAGTTCCTAGTTGATGTGCATCAGCAGGGCTCACCTTGGGTGGCTATCCCTTCCTTGACTTCCAGCACAATGGGCTGGAGTCGGATATAGTCGGTTAGTTCCAATGCCTAAGCCAATACCGCTCATCATCCGTAACCAATAAAGTTGTGGCCTATCTATGCCCATTAACCTTACTTTTGTGCCCTGTGTCTTTATTACCTCAGTGGGGGGAGGGACATCGCCACGCAAACACCGTCAACTGGGGAACACTGGCCTGCGAGCGCTCCAATTGGAGAACACTCTTTACCAAAGGTGTCATGGGCTTTGAAGACACTCGAAATCAGGACGCAAAGGGAGAAACATGCTAAGAGAAAGGCACGCTTGGCAAATCCACACCGTGATCAACTCCCACCCGGAAACCAATAGGATTTCAGCCTGAATCTTATGCACATTTAATCAGAAGTACATCCCACATAACTCAAAGTACTCCTGAATATATTTGCTTAAAACTGCAGCTTTAATATATAAACCTTTAAAATGAAACTGTGAATCCATAAACTTTTTTTTAATATATAACTTACTGTCAAATTACCTCACGGTAGCCAAGATCAGAATTGCATCACCACGTGTAGGATTGTGCTGCACGTTCCATGATATGCACTCAATTTTCTCTGGATTATAGCCAGAATAAATGTGAATTGTCTGCCCAAGCAGAGCACCATGACTACCTTGGGAAAAGGAAAGCTGCTTAAAAAGGCATGTGAAGTGGAAAATAAATAAATAAATAGAGGCAAGAGAGGAGGAGAATAAATAAATAAATATAAAACCCCCTCTATCACAATTGTATCATATCCTTTATCCTATATATATTCTCTCTCTTATTTTGGCTTTTCTGTCCTTTTCCTTTTTTTTTTTTTTGGATTAATTTGCCTTTTAATGTATCCTAGGTTGGAAACTTTCAATAAAAACATTTAACAACAACAACAACAAAAATGCTTGCAAAGTTGTGGTTATTAGATATTCTTCCATCGAACGTGACCTTTAATTGGCTTTAAATCTTAACCTAATAAATTGTGATTTATTTTATTTTTATTTTTTTTAAGCTGCAGTGCTCGATAAATACAAACATTTCCTCCAAATAAGTCAGAGCCTAAATTTGTCTGGGTGTGATAGATAATAATAGACATTTGAGACATTGAGCATAATCCAGGGTAGCTTTGACCAATATCTTTATGCACATGCAATTCAAATTCTGTCCCAAAGGCTGGTTGCAGATGAGCATGATCTGAAGTTGATTTGACAGGAACAGTGTCATGCCCTGTGCATGTTAAAATTAGAGCTGCTGCATAAAGCTCCTGTAGGTCATCATTCAAGGAAAAGCCTATGGATTTTATTGATACAGTCAGCCCCATGAATATGCCGATAACCTGTTTAAACATTGAACTCGCTCATTTTGCTGACTTTTTCTGACTATTTTGCTGACTATTTATTTTTTATCTAAGAAAAGCATTTTTTTTCAAACTAGTGGAAGTGAGAAAAATTAAACCTTGACAATGCCCCCAAATAATAATAATAATATTATTATAATAATATAATTTATTATTTATACCCCGCCCATCTGGCTGGGCTTCCCCAGCCACTCTGGGCGGCTTCCAACAAAATATTAAAATACAATAGTCTGGTAAACATTAAAAGCTTCCCTAAACAGGGTGCCTTCAGATGTTTTCTAAAGGTCTGATGAATCACTGGAAAACATGTCAGAAACAACTCAGTTAAAATTGGGCTGCCATCCTGCATGATGACATCATACCCTCCAACATTTATCCGATGAAAATAGGGACGTCCTATTCCATAATATTATTATTAACAACAACAACCCGCATATCTGATTGGGTTGCCCCAGCCACTCTGTACAGATTCCAACATACAGTGTTTTTTTCTAAAAAAAAAAATGTTTAGGGGTACTCTCATTTTGACTCAAGAAAATCACTGTTTTATAGTTCAAATCAGGAAAAATAAATACAGTAACTGGACAAAAGTACAAAGATTCACAAAATGTTTAGGTATGCGTCCCCCTGCATCCCCCCAGGGAAAAAAAGCACTGCCAACATATATAAAAACATAACAAAACATTAAACATGTGGTGGGTATGTGATAAGGTTAAGATATATTGGGAGTTAATTTATAACGAATTTTAAAAAAAGAAGTTAAAATATACGTTTCCAAAAAAACCAGAGGCATTTCTACTTGGACTGATAGAAGAAATTGCCAGAAAGGATCAAAGACTTTTTTTATATGCCACCACAGCGGTCAGGATTTTACTGGCGCAGAAATGGAAATCAGCAGACTTACCAACGATTGAGTAATGGAGGGTTAAAGTACTGGAATATGCAGAGTTGGCAAAGATGACCGGAAGAATAAGGAATGAAAGTGACCAGAAGTTTCAATTAGATTGGAGTAAATTTATTGAATATTTGAAAACATATTGTAAGAATGTGAAGACGCTGGCAGGTTTGATCTGATATCTGTAATGTAATAGAAAGAATCTCTGACCTAAAATTTAAATAAAATTAGGAACAGTTAAAAGGCGGAGATAAATTTAGGAAAGCTGAAGAAGGAAGGGAAATTAAGAAAACCAGAATAGGATAGGAGGGAAGTCACAAGCTCGGCGAGTATCTGTACAGAAATGTGGAATATATGTAATTAGATGTATTTCTTTGTGTTATTTTGAAAATAAAAAAGATATTTGCAAAAAAAAAAAAAAAAACATTAAAAAGCTTCCCTGTGCCTTCAAATGTCTTCTAAAGGTTGTATGGCTACTTATTTCCTTGGCACGAGAGTCGCAAAACTCTATACCCTCCAACATTTCTCCACTGAAAATAAGAATGTCCAAAAGAAACACGGGACATTCCAGGATCAAATCAGAAACCGGGATGATTTCTGTAAATACGTATGTATTCGTACGTATGCTTTAAATGTTAACAACAAAGTATTTTCGATTAGCTATCAAAAGGTTTGGCCCTTTTGTAGTCTTGGAGGTAAAGAGGTAAAGACTTAAGCATAAGCTTAATTCTCCCATTAATCAAGGATCATGTCCTTTCTGTGTCCAGTTATTTTCATGTCACAGAACACAGATAATGTATTTGTTGTCTACCCTAACTCTCCTCCATCGGAGACAAAAATTATCAGAGCATGTAACTTACTTTTCTAATGATTCCTAATATATATATATATTTTAAAGTGCAGATTTAAGCAACTGCTATTATGAGTCTTACACTTTTTAACTTTTAGAAAGAAAGTACATTCCCCTGTAGAAAGAATGTGTTTCTACCAAATGTTGCACCGATATATTCTTCCTACTAGTACACATTGTATTCCAAACAGAATAAATGAAAAGGGATTTCTTGGAACATACACAAAATTTGCTTCTACAAACTTGGCAATTTCAGCTTTGTTAAAAAAGCAATTCCCTTTTGTCATTAAGCATTTATTTCCTCTTTTATACCAAATGCATTATTTATTGTGTCTGAACAAGTTTTGGGTGATGATAAATTATATTTGCTGTATTTCTTCTTTTGCAAATGGCAAAGTCTTCTATACATTTAAATTAAACAAAAGCAAACATGTCTTTATTTTAAATATAGATTCAGAATTGCTAATTTGAATCTATTTTCTCTCCCTAAAATTGGCATCAGCTTCAGAATTATATTGAAATAGGTCAGAGGAACTGATATGCTACTTAACTAAAAAATCTTCTCCATATTAGCTGGGGATTCCATCATGTTCAAATGCATTTGTTTCCATTATGTTCAATCACTTTTGTTTCTTCTTAAAAATGAATTGTTAAAGGCTTCTGTGCTGAACCAGTGACAGCTAATGTTATTGGTTGCACACTATAGTCTGCGGTATACTAATTTAGTTTTATAATCTAATAAGCAAAAAAGAAAAAGGTAAGAAAAGTAAGCATTGGGTGGGATCCTGACAACACTAACCATTTTCAGAGAGAAACTAAAACTGATAAATTCAGCCATCTCTAGTTCAATCTAATACACAGAGTGGATTCTGTTATTATGCTACCATGTCTATGTTTTTAAATGATGATTAATGCTCCTGCTATTGCAATTTTTTTTAATATTGTGCAATGACCTGGGTAAGCTGCCTTGGGTGATCAATGTCCAAAAAGGTGGGCTGCCAAGTAGTGTGTGTCATATAAGATACATAAAAGTAAATTCTTTCTTTCCTTTATGGCTTCATCAAGTCTTCTGCTATACCAGGCATCCCCAAACTGCAGCCCTCCAGATGTTTTGGCCTACAACTCCCATGATCCCTAGCTAACAGGACCAGTGGTCAGGGATGATGGGAATTGTAGTCGAAAACATCTGGAGGGCCGAAGGTTGAGGATGCCTGTGCTATACTTATCTGCAAATGGGATCCTCCTTAATGAGGGTCCAGGCTGCCCACAGACCTGAGACACCCTCCTGCTGGGTTGTAGGTGGGGTGTGTGCCTCAGGCCTTCTCTGTGGGCCCCACAATCACAGTGTTTACATATACTTATGAGCACTGTTCCTCGGAATGTTTTCCACCATATAAGAAGGGTCCAAAATTTCAGTTACCTATGACTTTGCTGAAGAAGTAACATGGAAACAGTGCACTTTAACCGGAATCACTGTCCAGTCTCCCTCCACTTCAGCGTCGTTGGAACATTATATGACCTCCTGTTCCATCTATGCTACAGAGACTTTTCCTTACTTTGCTACTCTGCTTGTTTGCATTTGTTGCATGTTGAGGTCCCCAAATCACCCCTCAAATAATTCACACATCAGACAGAATTTTAGTTTTGGTTTTTGGCATGATTTTGGCCACAACTTTATTAAAATACAAACAATGTGAGTGGTTGCTTAGGCATTGGTTAAGACTTTCTGTCCCACAGGGGACAGAACTGACGACCGTCAGTAAGGTGAAAACCCTCTGGAGAGATAAAGGGGGCCGGGTGGTCTGACCCTCCCCTCTTCCCACAGGCTCCCAGGGCTCTTGCACGGCCCTAGCCCCTGACCGAGGATTCGGACAAAAGCATCGAGCCCCTGGATTCCTTTAACGGAATTCCCCTAACACCAGCAACAATTGGAGGGGCAGACACAGTCAATCATAACCCCTCCTCCAACCAACATAATAACCAATGCCTAACCGCCAACCTTACAAGTTGTGACTATTTGCTACGTAGTAGGTGAAAACCAAGTGGCACCAGCCAATCAGCCAAATGAATAAATTCCTACCAGGCCCCTGCCCCAACAGCAGACGACCCCATGACAGGCATAGCAGAGACCTAAAATATAGGGAGGGAGGGCGGGTGATCCGAAGCACGCAGCCAAGAAGGGGATCACGTTGCAAACCCACCAATATATATCCGCTGGGCTGTCCATCAATAAATTGCAACATACAATTCTCCCCAACAACACCCAGGGTCCAATCACAACAGTGGCCATCCATACGATCCCGCCCAGCACCAGAGGGGTGACTTGCTGGCCCCCACCGCAACACATGCTCTCCATGAAGGAGAACACGCTATGCTACAGAGACTTTGCTATTGTGCTCGATTGTACTTGATGCTATTATACTTGAAGCCAGTGTATATCGTTGTCATTACAAGAGTTTTTCTAGAATTGATATTGTGCCTTTGCTCTGGGTCTCATGTTGCTCTGTCTGTTGGCCCCACAATCAAGGCAGGCCATTTGAGCCAATCTGATGCATGTGGCATGATTGGGGGGGGGCACTATAAAAGCGGCAGCGCAATGTGGCTGAGACACTTGCTTCGCGCTGCCAAACACCCGCCCTCCAGTCCCTATTTGTTGGTGTTGCTACTTTGGCCTTGCTTCAGATATTGGTTGGTCGCCTGTTTTGGAACAGGGGCCAGGTAGGAATTTTTCCCATTTGGCAAATTGGCACTGGCCACTTGATTTTCCCCTACCATCTTAGCAATCGTCACAACTTTGTAAGGTTTGGCGGTTAGGGATTGGCTTAGTGAGGTGTTTGGGAGGTGATCCAATCAGAAACTGGGATAGCTTCTGTAAATCTGGGACTGTCCTTGGAAAATAGGGATACTTGGAGGGTCTGTCATTTTGCCAGCATGAAAGCAAGTTTCAACTGCCAGTCTGGTTGGTTTCTGTATGTGGAGTAGGAACGGATGCTATCTTGCCACTTCAGCCTACAAAATGTATTGGAGTGGCCCTGCTAGGCACACTTATTTTGGAGCAAGTACCATTGAATTCAACAGGATTTGCCTCTAAGCCAACTTTATAGAACTGGGATGCTAGAAAACATTCTGCAAATAGTGTTAGTGTCTTAAAGGGTTTGCATGAAATGAATAATGAAGAGTTTCTTCTTGCTTGCTATTTTCTTCTTTTTCTAAAGTTCACTGCTGAGTCTCCTATTAGCTACAGGATTACAGAACCTAATCACTGTGGCCATGCATCCCGTCTTAATTTTTTGTTTACATGCATTGTTAGCCCAGTTTTAAAACTAACTATGCAGATCTCATTCATATGAATGGAAGACATAATGGCAACAAATCCATCACTATTCCCTCTGTGGTTTTGCTTGCTTTTGGTTATCAAAAACTGTTTTCACATCACCATGTTGTATTAAGCCACCATGACATGTGGATTAAAAATGAATTGCTACAAAAAGCCAGTTCTCACTTTGAATAGAATGAAAAGGGAGTGTTATGATCTAAGCCTTTCCAGCGTCACCTTAATATAAAACCTAAATTTACTTTTGGGGTAGGAAAACACAAGTCCAAAAAGCAGGGAATGAAAAATAAGGAAATCTTCAGGAAATCTTCATTAGGGTTAAGTCAGGGATGGGGGAATGCAGACTTGGAGGTCAAATGCCACTGTCCAGACCACACTGTCTGCCCCTCAGGACTGTCTATAGGCCACATCCTCTCTTCTCAGTTCACAACCCTTACCAGACCTGTTTTGTACCCTCATATAGTCCAGCATCATATTCTCCCAGTGGTCAACCAGATGCCTGGAGAAAACCCCAAGCAGAAGATGAGCTCAACAGCACTTCCTCCTGGCGTTCCCTTCAACTTGTATTCAGAGCATAGCTTAAGGGTTAATACCGCTTGAAAGCATTATCCTTCATGAATTTGTCTAATCCTCATTTAAAGTCATCCATGTTGATGGCCATTACTGAACACCGCCCAACCACTTCGTCCTCTGTCGTCCCCTTCTCCTTGTACCCTCCATCTTTCCCAACATCAGGGTCTTTTCCAGGGAGTCTTCTCTTCTCATTCCCCTAACACCCCAATTCCCCTGATATGTATCATGCAATGAAATCTCACAGAAGCTTCATTTTAAAAAGTCAACCCCACAGTGAAATGGTGAGATAGAAATTTGCGTATCAGGATGCACTGGCTCTGTTGCCAGTGTCTCTTTTTAGGGAATAGAAGGCAAAAAGGTTATCATTACATCTGCTAATGAACGTTTCTAAGTACACAAACAATAAATCTGATATTGGTAGTTGACAACTGCAATTAAGATATGGTTGTTCTATTTACATACTCTGCTTTTTTGAAAAAAAGCAAAACCAAAAAGCATGTATAGTAGAAAGGCACCAGATCTGCATAATATATGTACTACACACACCAAGCGTAATTGGATATATTGCTACCAAACAGTATGCCGAAAACCTTGTACGCTTCTTGTAAACTTTGATTGATTGTCTCTATTTAACTTGTGCCCTTGTGTATATCTTCCGAGAACGATGCTGAAGTTCCGCAGTATTAACTGCTCTATATTTGTATTAAGTTCACAACACATTGTGGTGTTTCTGGAAATGAAGGCTCATTTTAATGAAACCACCTTCTTCTTACTGACATTGTGTGTGTGTGTGTGTGTGTGTGTGTGTGTGTGTGTGTGTGTGTATGTGTGTAAAAGAAGAGATTAGATGTGGTTGTGAGGGAACCTAAGAATCTAAAGACATTGTCCACAAACGGTGACAATGTGCAAACCTCATTATTACCCGGGGCAATGTACCGTCTATTCATGAGGACAACTCACACCAAAATGATTTAACATATTGTTATTCCAAAGGTAAAACTTGGATAATGGAGGCAATTTAGGAGACATTACAAAATGGTATTGTATAGAAAGAAGGGCACAGAAGGACATTTTAAAAAGGTGTTTATCCTCCCCCTACATGAATATATATACTTTATTTTAGCAATGTTCTGAAAAACTGCTTTTTCATGTGGCAAGGCTACCTGAAGAAAGCATATTATTGTACCTGTACCTCATACTTTTATGCCTTATTACTGAAACTAACTCTCTATGCTTCAAAATAAGGGCTTTGTTTAAGAAGTCAAGATGCTGTGTCTCACTGTGCCTTATTGCTGCATTAGCAGAACATGTATATATTTAGCTATGTTTTCAGTCTGGAAGGAAAGACGTCCATCATGGTCATAGCGGTCTCATAGTCACAAGATGTTTTTGGCAAACAGCCTATCAAAGTTGGGTACTTTCCACACAGGATGTCTGGAGGGAAGGGGCTTTTGGCTTAGTGTGTCAGAAGGGGATTTTTGGCTTGGTTTGATTATATCATAGGAACGCCTAATATGGTCAATGTAACTAAAAATTAAGAAAAGAGAAGTAATCTTTAAAAGGACAAAAGGAAGGGCAATGTCAACGCTTATTGGTTTGATTTTGCTGCAATGTATGAATATGTAATATCTGAAGAGATCTATAAAACCTCTGGACACCATTGTTTCGATGTCCAGATTTTTGGAGGTTACTCACTGGACCTTATTGCTCAGCAATAAAAACTTACTCTCAATTTCTCTGAAAACTGTGTTTTAGTAATTATTCTAAGAACTAAGGTTCCCATTCTCGTGCAACACACACACACACACACACACACACACACACAGCATTCTAGAAGATAATAATGTGCATGTGCTTTCCACACACTCACTTACACATAAAGCACTGAAAATGTCCACTATCTTTAATAACAAGGTCTTATTATTTATAAAAAGCAGTTTCTTCCTTACCTTTCATGGAATCCACTGCAATAAAACAAAGCCATCTGCTGTTCCCTAAGCACAACATTCTAAAGCATGCTGTATGTCAACTTTGGATAGAGCCTCTGACCATTTCCACAAGTTTGTCCATTCCCCTATCTGTAATTAGATTTTTTTTTTAAAATCTTCATAGAGGTTGAATGGCCATCTGTCAGGGATTCCAGCATTGCAGGGAGCTGGACTAGTTGACCCCTGCCATCCTTTCCAACTCTACAGTTCTATGGTTGTATGATTAATGCAAACCAGCATGAGAGTTCAAGGCAGGCAGGACAGGTACCTGCTGTATGCAGAGTAACGTTATCAATTACACACCACATTAAGTGCGTCGTCTATGCGTTTGAAGGGAAAGGAGGAGATTCCCGCCTCTTGAATCTTGATAAGTGATAAGGGGAAGTGAGGCATTGGAAATATAGTGATGGCACATCCTGTGGAAGGAAGAAATTGTGGTGTTGTCTGCAAGTGTCACTTTCCCCCCTCGGTGCAGCTGAGCCACGACTCCTGAGTCCCCCTTGCAAGGTCCAGTGGGCTATGTGTCCTGACAGTGGGAGCAGAGCAGCAGTTTGACTAGCCAGTGGTGTAGCATGGGATGCAGGAGGGTCGTGGCCCCGAGTGCAAATTTCTGAGGGTGCTCAAGGTAAGGGGTAGCAGGACCTCTTCCCATTCATGAAAAACCACGGCTGAAATGTCACTTGCGCAAATGGCTCTTTTGTCAATTTCTTTGCTGGGAGATTGTCTTCTCTTGCCTGTCTTTCCCAGAACATTTTCTTTCTGTGCAAAGCCTGGACAGTTTCATGCAAGCAGCCCCTGCAGCTTCAGTTCCTTCCAGGCTCAATTCCTTCCTTCCTTCCTTCCTTCCTTCCTTCCTTCCTTCCTTCCTTCCTTCCTTCCTTCCTTCCTTCCTTCCTTCCTTCCTTCCCTGTCTTGAATGCTCTTCCCCCTTCTCTGCCTTATCTCTGCTCCCTGGTTGTAGCTAGTTTGCAAAGAGATATTCCTTTGATTAGATGCTGGCCGGTGAAGGCACTGACTGCTGCACAGTCCACCAGGAGAGCACAAAACTTGCCTTGCCCCAGGCACCAGCAACCCACGCTATATCCCTATGACTAGTTCATCCCCAGTTGGAGGTCCTGAGGCTGCTCCCAATCCCACAAGTGCAGCAGCGTCTGGCAGCGGCCTGGCCCTCCTCACCACTTTGACTGCCAGCACACCTTAGAGCACTATGGCAAGGAGTAGGAGGAGTCATAGAGGCAGGAGAGAGAGAGAGAGAGAGAGAGAGGAACTTGGATTGCCTGAAGTTTGGGGATTCTGACCCAGAGTCCTGACCCTGACTCTGATGAATGTACTGCTGCAAAAGAAGAGGAGGAGGAGGAGGAGGAGGAGGAGGAGGAGGAGGAGTTTGGATTTGATATCCCGCTTTATCACTACCCTAAGGAGTCTCAAAGGGGCTAACATTCTCCTTTCCCTTCCTCCCCCACAACAAACACTCTGTGAGGTGAGTGGGGCTGAGAGACTTCAGAGAAGTGTGACTGGCCCAAGGTCACCCAGCAGCTGCATGTGGAGGAGCGGAGACGCGAACCCGGGTCACCAGATTACGAGACTACCGTTCTTAACCACTACACCACATCCACCAAGAGCAGTTCCTCTGATTTCAGTTCAGTTCCTCCTCAGAAGAGGAGAGAAAGAAGAGAAAAGCTGCTTCATGCGAGGAAAAAAGAAAGAGAGGAGGAGAAGGAGGAGGAGGAGGAGGAGGAGGAGGAGGAGGAGGAGAAGGAGAAGAAGAAGAAGAAGAAGAAGATGAAGATGATGATGAAGATGATGAAGATGATGAAGATGAAGATGAAGATGATGATGAAGATGATGAAGATGAAGAAGATGAAGATGATGAAGATGAAGATGAAGATGAAGATGAAGATGAAGATGAAGATGAAGAGAGGGGGAAGTCCAAGGGGAAAAAATAATAAGAAAAGCAAGGAAGACTCCAGCGGGTTGAGCAGCAAAGAGTCTGGATTGAGAGATCAAAAAATGTAGATGCTATGGATTTCATAGGACCAGAAGCTCCCATTACCTATGCCTCTCAAGATGATCAGGCCTTCAACTACGGGCATGCTTTACTCCATGGCAAAGGCGCTGCCATGATGGAGTACGTAAAAGCTAAAAAATGCATCCCTAGTAGAGATGAAATTGGTCCAACCAGTGAAGAGTTTGCATCATTTACATCTGGCTATGTAATGAGCAGCATTGGAAAATGGAAGCTGTGTGTCTGCACAAGTAGAAACAGATAGACCAGTGATGGCTAACCTTGACACTCCAGATGTTTTGGAACTACAACTCCCATCATCCCTAGCTAACAGGACCAGTGGTCAGGGATGATGGGAGTTGTAGTCCCAAAACATCTGGAGTGTCAAGGTTAGCCATCACTGAGATAGACAGTGCGGATGAGAAGAGGGCCTTGGCATCTTTCAACCAGGAGGAGAGGCAGAAGAGAGAAAACAAGATCCTGGCAAGCTTCCGGGAGATCGTCTACAGGAAAACCAAGGGCAAAGACAGTAAATGGGCTGGATGCTCTTCTTGCGTATATTGACGAACGTCACCCATTACAGCAGTTTGCAAAATAAGTATCCAGCATCTCTGCTGGCTGAATTTCGGGAAACGGTTTATGTGTATCAAATAAGAACCTTGACAGGTGCATGTGGACAGCCTGTTCACAAATTTGCTGTAGGGCGTTGCCAGCAGCAGAAGGACACAAGGCAAAATGAAACGAGGCAGGCTGTCTTGCAGACTATCCCAAAATATTTCCAGGAATCCAAGATACTGTGCCAAGAAACTGTGGTGATTTTAGAAAACACTTTGTTTAAATTCTGAGCAGAAAACCTAGATAAACATATACCTCCAGTCTTTCTGGATAATCCCTGATTTTTGAGGTTAATGCATAGTGATATACTCCGTGGCCAAGGTCTAAAAATCCAGTCACTACAGGTATAGACAGACACTTGACATAAGGCATAATGTAATTATTATCCACACCTAACACAATACTGAAATATCTACGTGCCCCTTTGTTTGAACACATTTTTATTATATTATTCAATGATTTTTTTTGCTCTCCCTCTCCCAAGAATAACCACTGGATTAATAGTTTTCCTGACATATGGTATGCTCCACTGCATATCTATTTCTTGCTCTCAGAATACCTTAAGATTTCTAATTATACTGAGATATTCATGGTAGCACACTAATAATATTCACAGCAATGTCTGTTTTAAGCCATAGATAGTTCCTCCTTCTCAATAAAAGCCTAAATTGGCCAGATTTTTTAAAAGTAAAAGACTATTTTTGCTCTTCTCTTTTTTGAAGATTTTTTTTTGTCTACCCTTCTGGAAATTTGAAATAACTGAGCAGTTAAAATTCATGATCTACATTTTGTGTCATTATTATTACATTAGCATGAAATTATGGTCCTAGTTAGTCATAATTATACTCATAATTATTCAATTTATCACTATAGATCCTCCTGGAAATTTTATTGGAGGAGTTATTAACATTAATAAATTGTTTTTCTTCGTATCCATATTATTAATTCACCTCATGTGTGATGGGAACTATCAGCCATAAAATTAATACTAACTCTTTACTTTGTAGGGCTGCCTTAATGAAGGATAGTCCGATAACCTTTTGCCATTATGCTGGGCTTGCCATTTATCTTTGTTTCTCTGCTAAACAGAGGTTCATTTATGTTGACAAAACCAGACCAGTATAATCTGGGAATCAGAGTGTCAGGTACAGCACCATCAACGTCAAAGGTTAGTATCTAACACTGCAGTTCTGCTCACACAATGTACTTTCATTTGTGCCCACCCACCCAACATCCTCAAAATCTGCTTCAGTGGGTCCATCCTTTGGAGCAGATTTTTGGGGCACACGAGAACTAAAATGCCACGGGCACAGCATTGGATACAACACATAATATTTGACTGACAATGATAATAAAACGATAACGTCTATCCACTCTTTTCTTCAAAGTTCCATCCCTTCACCCTTGCAAAATGTCATAGAGTGGCTGGTGGGAGGCAGCATCTGGGGAATCCCCAAGGGAAGAAGATTCAGAGACTGAGGATTGGTGGCAGAATGATGCTGAGTCATCAAAGGAAGAAGAGGGATAAAACAGGGAGGAGGAGATGGCAGAAGCTGAATAGGCAACAGGGTTTAGTGAGCAGGAAGATCCTGTGGCAGAGAGCAGTCCAGAATCAGAGACAGAAGTAGAGGGGGACCAGGAGGGAAAGATGAGTCAGGCTGCTGAAGAAGCCAGGGGGTCTCCCACTCCTGCTGTGACCAGCTTCCCTCCCCAGCTTCCCTCCCAGAACCCAAAGAGGTATGAAGAGGACAGAGCAAAGACAGACAAGATGATGAAGTCTCAGCTTGCTTTGGAAGGACCCAGAGGGGGAGGAGATTTAGAGAGATGTGGAAAGCTGGGGATCTTCTCTAATCGCATCTGCATCATTTGGGCAAGACCTACTGGGAAGACTTGGTCATACCTTGGTTCTCAAACGCCTTGGTACTCATACGTTTTGGCTCCTGAATGCCACAAACCTGGAAGTGAGTGTTCCGGTTTACGAATGTTTTTTGGAAGCCGAACGTCCGATGCGGCTTCTGTGGCTTCCGGTTGAGTGCATTAAGCTCCTGCAGTCCATCGGAAGCTCCACCTTGGTTTCTGAACGTTTTTGGAAGTTGAATGGACTTCCAGAACGAATTACATTCTAGAACCAAGGTACGACTGTACTCACTAGGCCTGAGTTGTTTTGCTTCTTTGAATAAAGTGTTAACTTCACTGACACATTGTAAATTATTCCTGATCTGCTCCTGACTCCCGCGTTGCCAACATAGTAAGCCAAGTTCTCACTTTACTTGTTTACTTAAAATATGTATAAGCCACCCCAAGTGTAAAACTGTCTCAAGGTGGCTTCCATGATGAAATAATACAATATACTACCATCAAACCTTTCCAAACATTAATTAAGTCAGCAGTAATGAAACAAATACTGGGACCAAATGTTTAAAATGTAACTGTAACTATCCAAATCCATCAGCAGCAGGGAAGCACAATAACGTAGCAGTGTGGCACCATTCAATTTCAGTTTTGTTAATCACAGAAAAATGCACTAAAGAAAGCAAATACGCATAATCAAGGCTATGGGCACTCCATGCTTAAATAATGATAATAATTAAGCCCTGATCAGAAACTAATGGAAGCAATTTTCAGATAAAGTGTGAGAGACAGATTATTAGATGTCAATCATATAAAGAGGCAATTTCCCCTTAGATTGATTGTGTTCATCTAAGTCATATTCGGTGTACAGCCATTGATATCAATAGACTTAAGTTAGTCTCTACCCAGATCTGTTATTGGGCAGGTCACCCAACTTCCTGAAGCAGATTTTGGGACCACAGTGTTGCGGGGGGAGGACTGCTGGAAATTGATCTTCCCCATTCCACAGATGGAAGCCTTGCCATGAGGAGAGTTGCCATTAGATACAACCCATGTAATCCCTGTGACGGTGTGAGCTCCCGTTGCTCTGTCCCAGCTCCTGCCAACCTAGCAGTTTGAAAGCACACCAGTGCAAGTAGATAAATACAGTGGTACCCCGTGTTACGTACGCCATCCATTCTGGGTCGCAGTACATAACGCGTGTGTGTGTATCACGAACGCACAAAAAAACCCCCAAACCCCCGGAAGAAGCGCAATTTGAGCACTTCTGCGCATGCGCAAAGTGCACAGAACGCTTCCGCGCACCCGCGCTCTGGGGAGGATTTCCGGGTTGCGAAGGTCCATAACTCGAACGTATGCAAAATGGAGCATACGCAACACAAGGTATGACTGTAGTTACCGCTGCGGCAGGAAGGCAAACGGCGTTTCCGTGCACTGCTCTGGTTTCCGTCACAGTGTTCTGTTGCGGTTTAGTCATGCTGGCCACATGACCCGGAAAGCTGTCTGTGGACAAATGCCAGCTCCCTTGGCCTGAAAGCGAGATGAGCGCCACAACCCCATAGTCGCCTTTGACTGGACTTTACCATCCAGGGTTCCTTTACCTTTTATCTTTTACAACCCATGTTTAGCATCATGCCTGACTTGGACCTGAATTTTGCCACAACATTTGCACATGGTGAAAGGATGTGCAGGGTTTGTTTTTTGGGAGGGAACAAAAAATGCCATCGTTTTTGTCTGTTTTAAAAAGGGTGTGTACACTCCCCACCCTTTAGTATTTACTTGGCACTTTTGGATCTGTGCTTTTCTAAAGTCTTCTTTCAATTATTATTTCACCTCCAGGCTGCCAAATACATGTCTGGATTATTATTTGTACTCTTAACTATTGCTTAGGAAAATACCTCCCTGCTTTGCTGTTCATATTGGCTGCACTAGGCAACTGATAACTGTTCTTCGAATGAGGCTGGAGAAATGAAGTGTCCGGCAAGATGGATGATCTCCTCTTCCTGCTTACACTAGCAGCTGTTGCTTTGTGTCTCTCTGGAATGTATTGTGAACCTTGCTCCAGGCTATGTCTAGCAAAGATTTGCAGTGTTTTTATTCTAGAGTTTCTTCACTCTTTAATAGAGCAGGACCAAAATGTAACTAAAGTTCATTGTGGAACATGTTAAAAGAGGGGCCATAAAACATAAGAGACATTCATTAGATGGTCCAAAAAACAACAACCCTAAGCCAAATATGATACATGCAAACAATTTTTTGAAATTGAAATCCTTTGTCTTTAATAGTTTCTAGTCTCTCTCTCTCTCTCTCTCTCTCTCTCTCTCTCTCTCTCTCTCTCTCTCTCTCATTATTTCCCTCTCAGAAGCTCTTTGTGAAAACTCTAGGCTTGAACACCATTTTAATAGAAAGCAAACTCTAATAAATAATCTGGTAAACGCAACAGCTGGGCCACCAGGGGTAACAAAAACCCAGCTCAGTTTATGAGGGGAAGGTGTTCGTAGATAATGTGGTACTTCACTTATATGAAGTCAAACATCTGGGACTGTTTATGGGAATTTGTGTCTCTGTCATTAAACATAACTCCTTTTTTTCAAAGCCTGCTTCTAAATCCCATCGCAACACAATTCCGCACTGCTTTCAGACGCTGAGGCTCTGTAAATGCAACTTCTGAGAGTGGTCCCAGCATCAATATATGGCCAAATTCAAGAAAACAGTTGGCTAGCAAGATCCACCACTAGCCCCACAAGTGCAACAGGACTCCCCTCCCACTGTGTGCCCCCACTGGCTCAGGTATAGACATCAAAAATGTTTCTGCTAGAAATTAGTGGAAAAAATTCTGTCACCTCTCAGATGGGTGCCATTGCCATTATAAGAGAACAGGGGAGGCATTCATGGCGAGTTCTGGCACCTCTTTTTCTAGAAAAATAGCACTGTATCAGAGTATCAAAGTACTTTTGTATACAAAGGGTGACATATGGATTCCACTCTCCTCCATGCACATGGCAAAGCTTACTTTATTTTCCTCAGAGTTTCCTAGTTGTGTGTAAAGAAGATGTCAACACTACATCTTTTGATGAAGGAAAAGCTTGCAACATTTCTCTTGTCATTGGATAGTGGAACATAAGAAATGCAGGTTAAGATCTTACAGAAACACACCTGACAATACAAAGATGCCAATTTTTAATATTGTGAATAAGCTCACACCTGCTACGTGCTGTTGGCATTTAGCATTATGTTCTACAGGTGGTGAAAAGGATGAATGATATAATGTCACACAATATAATGGTATCACAAACTTGGGGGGAGAGCTGCGTAATTCATATATTTGTCAAAGATGAGTGGACCTTTCACCTGTGATGTGATTCACCTAAAATAATAATAATAAATAAATAAATAAATAAATAATAATAATAATAATAATAATAGGTAATTTTGACTGTTTTATTACTCAAGAGAAGGGATCCTAGTAAAGAGCTGGGCTTTTCCTTCCTTGCAGAACATCATAATGTCTGAGTCAGTTCATTTGCGTCTTAGTAGAGCCCTGTCTGCTTTTGAGTGTCACTCTTAAAAACCTCCAATGACTATTGAATCTGATTTTAGGAAGCACCCATCCATGTGACATTTGAAACTGCGGCAGTTGTCTGAGAGTGCAACTAATGTCATTTCAAGGTCTGGCTGCTTTTCCTTATTACAGTCACAAATCATACAGCTAGATGTTTTAAGGATGAGATGGTCGAAAGCACTTTGGTTGGCCTAGCTCTTCTCCCACAGAGCTTAATAGTAAAACAATGATTGATTTGAGGAGGATTCGTTAGGCTGGTTGCTAAACACTCTTGGAAATTGAGAGTATCTTGAAAAATGAGATTGCTCATTCCTTTGCATTGTGTCCACTTAGAATCAAGACAAGCCAACCCTTTGTGTTAATGAGAGAGAGAGATGTTGCCAAGCCCATTATGAAATCTTGAAATACAAGCAAATGTGCAGTGTCAAATATTCAACATGGATATTCCAGAGTAGTCTCGATGATCTGCAACTTGATGACTGTGTTTTTGGATTCTATTGTATGTTAGGATTAGGTAAAGGTAAAGGGACCCCTCACCATTAGGTCCAGTCATGTCCGACTCTGGGGTTGCGGCGCTCATCTCGCTTTATTGGCCAAGAGCCGGCGTACAGCTTCCAGGTCATGTGGCCAGCAACGCAAAGCCGCTTCTGGCGAACCAGAGCAGCACACGAAACCGCTGTTTACCTTCCCGCCGGAGCGGTACCTATTTATCTACTTGCACTTGACGTGCTTTCGAACTGCTAGGTTGGCAGGAGCAGGGACCGAGCAACGGGAGCTCAGCCCGTCGCAGGGATTCGAACCGCCGACCTTCTGATCAGCAAGCCCTAGACTCTGTGGTTTAACCCACAGCGCCACCTGGGTCCCGTTATGTTAGGATTGCCATATTGCAAAAAGTGAAAAACTGGACACAAAATTTACTGAGCTTTTTAAGGGGGTGGGGAGAGGAGTTGTTGAGCTTTTTCTCCAGCAAAAACGACACTGGCAACATGGGTTGCCATACGCCCAGATTTTCCCCGACATTTTGCCAATTTCTGCCCGGACACTACTTCCAACTGCAGTATTCCAGGTATTTCCGGGAAATTCTGGACGTATGGCAACCCTGTTTAAATCTCAAACAAATAAAACATAATATACCTCTTTGAATCTATGAACCTTTTAAATGAGGGATGGAGAACATGTGGACCTCCAGATGTTTCTGGAATCCAAATCCCTGGGCATTGTACCCCCACTTCAAGTACCAGCCTATCTATCAACTCTTTCTATTGCTAGTCATCATTTCACTTTTATTAAAGCATGGTTTAATGTCTTCCCCTCAAACGCCCTTTTTCATAGATTTTCTAGGGGCCAAGTTTCGGTCTTATGTACCTGTGATAACCGTTCGATTGAATCTCTTCATCACATAGTGTTTGCCTGCCCCTTTTATTCTGCCGCCTGAAAGACTCTATTACTTCCATTAACTCAAAAATTACCGGGGTATTTGGAAGAATCTTACCTTGCTCTTCTGTTGCAAGATTCAGACTCGATTATAACCCTACATATGGCAAAATTTCTGATATCTGTTCTGACACTTAAGAAACGCAATGGATTGTTATATACAGCTTGAAATTTTAATTTAATTTTTATCATATTTTATTCAATTGAGTACCCCTTTTAATCTATTTTACTGTTAGCAATTGTAAACCAGACTGTGCTGTTTCTGTTTTTGGTTGTTATGTCTATGGGCTTAAAGCCAAAATAAAATGAGTTGAGTTGAGTTTCTGGACCCCAACTTCCATTGTCCACTGCCAGCATGACCAGGTCATACTGAAGGACTGCAGGTTTCTCATCTGTTTTAGAATGTGAGGGGATAGCTTGTGATAATGATAAGTCGCAAAGGATAAAGTGAGAAGGGTTAAATATATGGGGTGTTTTGTTTTTGCTTTTAGTTTCTCCTGCATTTGTGTTCGAAAACTTATTATATTCTTATGCTAATCTTAAACTGAAGTCTACAGAATGAAAATACAAGTAGTAATCTTTGGCAATCTAGCATAAAGGAACATTCAATAGTTCAGGCAGAGTTTGTGCTGCAACATGATCTCAGGGTGGAAACACGTGGCTGAGATAAACATGGGAGCTCTTGGAGAAAACAGAAGCCCCCACAAAACATGTGCCTCTCGAATGAAAAATCTAGCCATGTCTGAAGATGATCACACAGTGCATTTCACTGCTTCATGTCATTGGCGCCATTAGAGCCAGTGTGGTGTAGTGGTTAAGAGTGGTAGACTCGTAATCTGGTGAACCGGATTCGTGTTTCCGCTCCTCCACATGCAGCTGCTGGGTGACCTTGGCTAGTCACACTTCTTTGAGACCCCTTCAGGTAGTGATAAAGCGGGATATCAAATCCAAACTCCTCCTCCTCCTCTTCTTCTTCTTCTTCTTCTTCTTCTTCTGATGTTTAGTCAGAATCTACTTTCTTGTAACTTGAAGCCATTGGTTTAAGTTCTTCTTGGCTGTAACTGGCAGAGCAACGCATCGTGAGAAGATGCCAAGACATGTTTTACTATACATTATGAATGTACAGCTCACCTTGGGGCTGCCATTTTGAACAACAGCTATGCATTTATTTTAATGTGCTATTCCGCCCCCGAAAGCAAAATCTTATATTCATGGGAAGTTGAGAGTCAATGTGACCTAGAGTGAATATAAATGATTGCTTACTGAGTGAAAGCATACCACAGTGAACATATAACCACTTGCTGTAAGCTGGTCATCTGTATTATCCTGTCAAGCAGGGAGGGGAATTTTATGGTACATCTATACCCAAAGGGAAATACAGGGAATGGGGCCACTATCAGTACCTGCCATTCTTGGTCAGTTACTGGTGCCCAAACTACCTTTAAAAAGAAAAAGAAAAATATTTAAGTTGGTATTTGCAATGCAGGGAGAAATGACATATACGGCAGTAAGCCATTAAAATAATTTTAGAAAACACAGATTAAGGCTATTAAAATAAGGTAAAATGGATACAAGGGACACGGGTGGCACTGTGGGTTAAACCACAGAGCCTAGGGCTTGCTGGTCAGAAGGTCGGCGGTTCGAATCCCCACGACAGGGCGAGCTCCCGTTGCTCCATCCCTGCTCCTCCCAACCTAGCAGTTCGAAAGCACATCAAAGTGCAAGTAGATAAATAGGTACCGCTCCGGGGGGAAGGTAAATGGCGTTTCCGTGTGCTGCTCTGGTTCACCAGAAGTGGCTTAGTCATGCTGGCCACATGACCCGGAAGCTGTACGCTGGCTCCCTCAGCCAGTAAAGCAAGATGAGCGCCTCAACCCCAGAGTCGTCCGCGACTGGACCTAATGGTCAGGGGTCCCTTTGTCTTTACCTAAAATGGATACAGTGGTACTTCGGATTACAAACGCTTCAGGTTACAAACGCTTTGGGTTACGAACTCTGCGAAGCCGGAAGTAGTTGCTCCAGGTTGCGAACTTTGCCCCAGGATGAGAACGGAAATTGCGCAGTTGCGGTGCGGCGGTGGCAGAAGGCCCCATTAGTAAATAGCACCTCAGTTTAAGAACTGTTTCGGGATAGGAACGGGTCTCCGGAACAAATTAAGTTTGTAACCTGAGGCACCGCTGTATAAGGAATACATATATGCAGTAATGATGTCTTGATGCTTCATGTACCACCTAGAAGCTGAGTCTACCTGTGATTTTAATTTACCACCAATGCCCCAGAGTGAAATTCAGTTGTGACCATCGTGAGAAATCTAAATGGTAGCCAGATTCGGCTGTCTGTCTGTGTTCAGCTGCCGCCGCAACTGTTACTCCCCCTTATTACACACACAGCCCAACAAGACAACAACAAGGATCCACCAAATCAATATGGCTAACTTGACCCAACAATCCCTTTCCCCCCGCACACACAAACAAATCTCACTGAAGACAACCAAAGGCAACCAACCATGTCCTGGGCTACACCCCCCCCCCAATTCTCTCACTGCCAATAAAAACTAATAAAGGAATAGAAAGAGAACCTACTCAAGTGATGCTGACACAAAACCCTCACGCATATACTAAGTTTTTTTAAAAATGTAAGTTTAGCACACAACTTCTCCCCTGTATTTGCCTCAACATGTTGTAAACAAAGCTTCCACTAGAAATAGCTAAGTTCTCCATTTATTCTTATGAAATACATGTGGATTTGGGCCTCATCAATGGCTGTCTCCATCAAGCAGACCTAATTGCAGAGGAGAGTTGGGAACGTAGGTGAGATTCCAGGCTTCATTCAGCTCAGCAGTGGAGTGGGTGGGCAAATTGTCTTCTTTGAACTGCCACCAGGAATTCTTCCAGCTAAGTGCCTAAGCAAACCACAAGTTTGCTAGGAATATATATTGGGTGACCAAGCACACAGATCTGTGCCACCATTCCGATTGGCCTTTATTTGTAAAGGAATTTGCTTTAGTTTTTAACTACAGTGCTACCTCGGGTTACAGACACTTCAGGTTACAGACTCCGCTAACCCAGAAATAGTACCTCGGGTTAAGAACTTTGCTTCAGGATGAGAACAGAAATTGCATGGTGGTGGCGTGGCGGTAGCGGGAGGCCCCATTAGCTAAAGTGGTACCTCAGGTTAAGAACAGTTTCAGGTTAAGAACGGACCTCCAGAACGAATTAAGTCCTTAACCCCAGGTACCACCGTACCTGGCACTTGGCACAATGAAAACTAAAACGGGTAGGTACAAGGGAGTCTTGTCTTTGAAAGTCCGCAGCTTCATGGAACTCATATAATGTTGTGTTTGCTGTGCTTCAAGTACTTTCATAAAACATGTTTCCTAGGATTCGTGTGTTTTAATTGGAATTAATGGCTTCTCAAAGCTACAGTTTTCCAAAAGCAGACTTTCCGTGGGCTAAAATTTGATCAGACAGTGGCATCCAGTGGGGAATGTAAATGCATAGCAAAAGATGTTGCCACTTATACATGTTAGTTCTCCTCATTTTAGCAAAGTGTTAAAGCTGGCGCATTAAGAGCAACCCAGCAATCCAGCCTCAAGAGTATACATCTAGTTTACGGCATACAGCAAGGAGTTTGACTTCATGTAGATGTTTAACATTTCTGGCATCTCCATAACGTCACCCGATTTCTGCTTTTACTGGCTGGCCTGATTTCATTTCATGATTGTGCTTCTTTGAATCGTTATCGGCTTCTGACCATGAGTTCTGCTCTTGCTATCTGTCCCCCCCCCCCCCAGTTTGCATCTTGTTTTGAAAGTGTGAATTAGATGGATCGGCGTGAAAATGTAAACCAAACTGAATTTCTTCCCCATCCCTACTTGAGAGTGCCTAAGTTTAGTCCCTTTTTGTAGGCTCAGCATGCCTGTCGTCTGTGACAGGTCAGTCTGAAGATGTTCTTCATGTGCCATCTGAAAAGGTACCCAGGAAATCCCTACTTAGCCCCACAAATAGCAACTGGCTCATTTCATGTTTGAAATGATAAGGAGATGGGAAATAGGAATACAGTGGCTCGGAGAAGACGGTGTTGGTAGGGCCTGTCCTTTCAAAGACACCCACTTCCTTCTCGTGATTGGCAGACACATCCAGCTCACCATAGGAGCCAAGTCCTAGGGGCAGAGGAAGAGAAGAAGAAGAGTTTGGATTTGATATCCCGCTTTATCACTGTGATGACCTGGGAGTCAGACTCAGACGCTGAACCTGAGGGATCCCAGCCTGCACAGGATTCACTGCCCTCAGAACCAGTAGAGCCAGGGCGGGGGCCTGAGTCTCAAGGGGACTCACCTGTGCTGGATCCTCAGGTGCAGGCTTCGGCTGAGGTTGATCTGGCTCCTAATGGAATGGAGGACTTACTGCCTACAGGTGCTCCACTCCCCACCCAGTCAGGGGAAGCTGAGGTTGCCTCTGGGTCCGGTAACCCTCCAGCTTCTCCTGAGCTGCAAAGGCTCAGGGCAGAGAGGTGAAGGGAACTAAGTGCCCGCAGGAGGAGTGCTCGCCTCCAAGCCAGAAGAGGCGAGTCACCTGGGGAACGGAGCCGCCCTTCGCCTCGGGACAGATAAAAGCCAGCCAGTCCCAGGCCCAAGTCGCAGGAGCAACATCGTTGCTGGAGAGTTCTGCCTGAACTCTTGACCTGCCTTGGTTCCCTGTTTGTCCTTACGTTCCCGACCTCGCCGGACTCCTTGCCCTGTACCCTGCTCCTGTTTATTCGGACTGCCTTCACGTACCTCTGACCTCGGACCGGACTATGACCTCGCTTCCTGGATACCCCACGGGACCAGCACAATCACTACCCGAAGGAGTCTCAAAGCGGCTAACATTCTCCTTTTCCCTTCCTCCCCCACAACAAACACTCTGTGAGGTGAGTGGGGCTGAGAGACTTCAGAGAAGTGTGACTAGTCCAAGGTCATCCAGCAGCTGCATGTGGAGGAGAGGAGACACGAACCTGGTTCCCCAGATTACGAGTCTACCGCTCTTAACCACTACACCACACTGGCTCCTCCCAATAAAATATCTGAGGTGGCTGCCCACCCACCAAAGTGAATGGGCATTGCCATCCAAGTGGTCTCGTGATCAATTATGTGGAGCGGGCTTATCTGTCCTCCCCAATATTTTATTCAAGATGGCACCCCTGCTGCTCACTTTGGCTGCATCAGCATATGCATTGCCAAATATTGGTGGCTGCAAACTCACCTCCTTAAAAAGAAAGGAAGACAAGGCATTGTGCAGATGATTTAAAAATCTTTAATATTTATTTATTTATTTATTTATTTATTTATTTATTTATTTATACATTTATACATACATACATACATACATACCCCGCCCATCTGCCTGGGTTTCCCCAGCCACTCTGGGCAGCATCCAACAAAATATTAAAAATACAATAAAACATCAGACATTAAAAACTTCCCTAAACAGCACTATGCCTTCAGATGTCTTCTAAAAGTCAGATAGTTGTTTATTTCCTTGACCTCTGATGGGAGGGCATTCCACAGGGCGGGTGCCACTACCGAGAAGGCCCTCTGCCTGGTTCCACAGACATCTATTGTGTGTGGTGTTGTTGTTGTTTTTCCAGGTACACATTTCCATGACATACCATTCTGATTGAAAGTTCAGGGTTTTTTTCCCTTCCCTTTTTGGGTGTTTGTGTGTGCAATTGGAAACCATTGCCTCCCTCACATTTCAACCAGCTGTGTTGTTTCCTCCCCTAATTCTCCAAGTAAATGTTTTATATGCATTTGTGAAATCGCCGAACTTTGGAGAATTCAAAAGAAGGTGAAAACTTGAAAAGAAATTGCCAGTGTTCACATACTCTTCCCATGTCCAGAACGAAAATCAACCCAGTCACGCCAATGAATATGATCAGTATTCAATATTGTTGTTGCTTTCATTCCACAAATGATACATTATTGATTATGTCCCCCTTGCCCCATTTCCACTGCAGTCCCTTTGAACTAAAATGAATGGTATGGAATAATGTAATGCAGGCCATTTGGTCATCTGGGACACTCATCTAGGGTCAACTAAAGCCCAGTATGAAGCGCAACATCAAAAAAACTAAGATCATGGCCACTGGTCCTATCACCTCCTGGCAAATAGAAGGGGAAGAAATGGAGGCAGTGAGTGATTTTGCTTTCTTGGGTTCCATGATCACTGCAGATGGTGACAGCAGTCACGAAATTAAAAGACGCCTGCTTCTTGGGAGAAAAGCAATGACAAACCTAGACAGCATCTTAAAAAGCAGAGACATCACCTTGCCGACAAAGGTCTGTATAGTTAAAGCTATGGTTTTCCCAGTAGTGATGTATGGAAGTTAGAGCTGGACCATAAAGAAGGCTGATCGCCGAAGAATTGATGCTTTTGAATTATGGTGCTGGAGGAGACGCTGGAGAGTCCCATGGACTGCAAGAGGATCAAACCTATCCATTCTGAAGAAAATCAGCTCTGAGTGCTCACTGGGAGGACAGATCCTGAAGCTGAGGCTCCAATACTTTGGCCACCTCATGAGAAGAGAAGACTCCCTGGAAAACACCCTGATGCTGGGAAAGATGGATGGCACAAGGAGAAGGGAACGACAGAGGACGAGATGGTTGGACAGTGTTCTCGAAGCTACCAACATGAGTCTGACCAAACTGCAGTGGAAGACAGGAATGCCTGGCGTGTTCTGGTCCATGGGGTCACGAAGAGTCGGACACGACTAAACGACTAAACAAGAACAAAGCCTAGTCTTCCAGGAAGTTTTCCATCCTGAACTCTCACTGAAATGAATGTGGAGGTTAAAAATCATTTTGTCAGACGTACTATACTGGGTGTCTGGAACAGATGCAAACCTAGGTTATATATGAAGACACCTTTATGGATTTCAATGCAAGAAGCTTCATAGAAGAGAGACAATATGTAATGAGAAATGGTTAATTTATCAGGAATTATTAGAGTGGAGCCAAGAGGACTGTGAAATTAAAACAAGGAAACAACTTCTTTTTTATAGAAAGTGGCTTTGTTGATATTATATTGGAGTGGATGAAGTGAATATTTTTTATATATAGTGGACAGATGAAGAATCGGAAGTCTCTTACTGTCTGAATTTTATTTTTTCAGTATCTCTTTTAACCTCTTTCCTATTTCTTTTTCTTTATTTCTCTATTTCTTTATTCCTTTCTCTCTCCTCTCCCCTTCTCTTTATGTCTTTATTGTATTTAGATCAAAGTCTTTGGACGGGGGAAAAAGGAAAATATATTTGATATTAAGTTTTGTATTATTTCTCTATAAACCCTAATAAAAATTATTCAAAAAATATGAGATGAATGCGAGTTCTGCTGATATTTGAATTGTGCCCTCAAGGTTAGATCTGTTTTTATTTTTATTATTATTATTATTATTATTATTATTATTATTATTATTATTATTATAATTTGTGGTATGTCTCATACCACTATCTCCAAAGCTTGCTGCTTGAAGAAGTCTCCTACTTTTCACTGATCCAAGTGTAGAATTTTCTTACAGGGGACACCAGAAAAACAGAAAATGTGCCCCAGAAATAAACTATGGGAGGATGTTATACCACGCAAGGCATTTCTGCTAACTAACAGGTTGGATAGATCTCAAGTAGGTAAGAAGAAAGGGGAGCTGATGTATCAGATTTGATGTGGTTACTGAATCATGACTTCAAGCATTCACCTGTACATATAGGCTCATCCTATATTTGCGATGACTTCGGCTAGATATGGTCTGGTAGGCCATTAAAATCAAAAGTTACAGTTAGTCCAAAATACAAGTCATAGGTTGCAGACTGGGAATGGCTGAATAAAACATAGCTTGTCAGTTTTAAAACAATGCCACTGGATGCTGTTCTGCCACTGGATGCTGTTCTCTTTTAGAACTTAAGTGTTGGGGTTTACTCTAAATAGCTTGGAACTGAAGTACTGTCCTCTCCCCCATGAGTTTGACTGAATGCTAAGGTCTTTCTCTGAATGCCTCTCCACGCCCATCCTTTTTGAAGTTAGGCTGGCAATGTCTAGTTTAGAATAGCAGTCCGCATGTGAAATAATAATAATAATAATAATAATAATAATAATAATAATAATAATAATTTTTTATTTATACCCCGCCCTTCCCAGCCAAGACCGGGCTCAGAGCGGCTAACACCAATAAAATCACAACAAAACATACAAAACAATAAATTAAAATGCAGGTTAAAATACAATTTAAAGTTTAAAATGCAGCCTCATTTTTAAGTAGCCCACCAATCAAACCAAAAAGGAATGAAACATCAGGGTTAAACTGAAACCAACCCAAAGGCCAGGCGGAACAGCTCCGTCTTGCAGGCCCTGCGGAAAGATGCCAAATCCCGCAGGGCCCTGGTCTCTTGTGACAGACCGTTCCACCAAGTCGGGGCCAGCACTGAGAAGGCCCTGGCCCTAGTTGAGGCCAGCCTAGCATCCTTGTGGCTCGGGACCTCCAAAATGTTATTATTTGAGGACCTTAAGGTCCTACATGGGGCATACCAGGAGAGGCAGTCCCTTAGGTACGAGGTACTTAGGCCGCATCTCTGAGAAATGCCATCTCCAGGAAGGCCGATCGGATGCTGAACCCTTTTCAAAATTGCAAAAAGACCTTTTTACTTGCAACACGTCATTCAAGCAGCTTTTAACCGGTCTGGAGTAATCTCTAAATAACTCTGCTGCCTTTATGCCCTGCTCTGTTTTACTGTCCTTGCTCTTTTAATTTTATTGTTGCTGTTTAAGTTTTCATTTAGTTATTCTTTTGTGATTGTTGCGCTGATAGTTGTCAAACTGAGAGAGGGCATATAAATATTTGAACACACAAACACGCCTGGTGGCTCTATTCATCCTTGCAAGTCACAGACTTCGCCACCCTGTCTTTAAAACTTGCATTCTACTGAGAGTGAATTATTTCTCTTACATTCTTAAGATGATCTTCAGGTTTTGAAGATGAAGCATGCAATATCTCTTTTTCCCTCTGACAGAAGCAGTAAATCATTTCCAAAACAACAACAACATAAAAAACAAATAGGCATGGTGTGGATTAAAAAACAGTGAGACAGCAAAACCAATTCTGAAGTATTTAATTATTTCTAAACCAACCAATTAAAACACTGTGCTGCCTATTCCTTAACTCAAATTTAAAACAGCAACAACACAAATATAGATCTGCAGCTATGTGAGGAGCCGTGGAAGACAGAAAGAGAGGGAGGATCCCTGCTAAGGTTAACCAACCAGTATCCTTTTGACCTCTAGAACCTGAGAGAAGAATGCAGACACAATGGAGATGTAAAAGATTTGTATTGCGTGTCGAGGTCCCCAAACCACCCCTCAAATAATTCACACATCAGTCAGAATTTTTTTTGTTTTGTTTTTGGCATGATTTTGGCCACAACTTTATTAAAATACAAACAATGTGAGTGGTTGCTTAGGCGTTGGTTAAGACTATCTGTCCCACAGGGGACAGAACTGTCGACCATCAGTAAGGTGAAAACCCTCTGGAGAGATAAAGGGTGCCGGGTGGTCTGACCCTCCCCTCAGGCTCCCAGGGCTCTTACATGGCCATAGCCCCCGACCGGAGGTTCGGACAAAAGCATCGAGCCCCTGGATTCCTTTAACGGAATTCCCCTAACACCAGCAACAATTGGAGGGGCAGATGCAATCAATCGTAACCCCTCTTCCAACCAACATAATAACCAATGCCTAACCGCCAACCTTACAAGTTGTGACTATTTGCTACACAGTAGGCGAAAACCAGATGGCACCAGCCAATCAGCCAAATGGAAAAATTCCTACCAGGCCCCTGTCCCAACAGCAGGCCCCTGTCCCAACGACCCCATGACAGGCATAGCAATGTCAACGCAGAGGCCTAAAATATAGGGAGGGAGGGTGATCAGAAACACGCAGCCAAGAGGGAGAACACGTTGCATACCCACCAATATATATCCGCTGGGCTGTCCATCAATAAATTGCAACATACCGTACAATTCTCCCCAACAACACCCAAGGTTCAATCACAATCGTGGCCATCCATACGATCCCGCCCAGCAACAGAGGGGTGACTCGCTGGCCCCCACCGCAACACATGCTCTCCATGAAGGAGAACACGCTTTGTCATAAAAGATGCAGGAGGAAATGATTAACAATAGGACTCACAAAGGGGAGCAGGGAAGTCTAGGAGAGTCCTTGGAATCTTGTTTTCTTGTTGTATGTATGATATGTGACTGTAAAGAAGTTATCTGAAAAACCAAATAAATAAAATTATACATTGTACCTTTAAACACATGTTGGTTGAAGATGAGGCTGGGAGATATACCGGTAACCCTTCTTCCAATTTTCTATTTATACACAATTGAGCAATGAAATTTTCAATGAAAATTTCCCCTGCTTCCATTACATTTTATAGGTGGAATGAACAACCTCAATTGCATATATCCTCTGACCTTATCCCTGGACTGGATACAATCCAACTGGACCAAGAAATGTTTTGAGTGTGTTTTTTTTTATTAAAAAAAATGGATACCTTTTTTATCCTGCCATCTCCATTGTGTAAGCTGCCCCTCAAAGAATGACCAGATCTCTACAACCTAGGTTACTTCACCTCTGTACCCTGGATGGACTTCAGAAGTAGGTTTCTTAAAATAATAATAATAATAATATTAATAATAATAATTTATTTATTTATACTACGCCCATCTGGCTAGGTTTCCCCAGCCACTCTGGGCAGCTTCCAACAAAATATTAAAATATAATAGTCCATCAAACATTAAAAGCTTCCCTAAAGTTCCAGACAGGGGAAATCTGTTATTTTGTACAATAGATGAATATTTTAGGGCAGTGTCTTAAACACACTTAAGTTCCATTTATCTGCATAGAACTTACTTCTGGGTAGACATGTCACTAGATTGCACTGTGAATATGTTCAGTTGTTGTGCGCCTCTGAACTTGCAAATGACAAAATGCTGTGCCCTTGATAACATGCAAAGGAGTAGGCAACTATAATAAAGCTCATTATGCAATTATTTGCAGCTGGAAGAATAGCAATCAATTTGAAAAATGGTATTCACAGCTGAAACTAAAGAGTGAACTGCAAGGTGCAATTGGGGAAGTGTCCCTGTTATTTATGGTCTTCTACCCAAGCCAGAATTTCTTTGAATTGTAATTACCGCACAACTCTTTGCTTCTAATTTGGACAAAGTATTGAAGAGTGACACATGTGTCATAAAATATACGGTGGAACTATGCTCATATAGTTTATGTGAAATGTGTTCAGGGGCAGCACACCCCATTTCGCCATTTGAAGGGAAATTGGACGTGCGGCCTTGCTGTTGCTGCCACACACTCTGCCACCTGTACCATTGGCAGAGAAGCAGCGCTGGCAGCGGAATTGATTTTGGGCTTCACAAGATCTCATACAGTTTCGGTGAGATCTCGCCTGAAATCGGTGCCCGTCTCAACCCACCTAATGGCTATGCCAGCCCTGACTGCATTGAATTCCCTTGCTGGAAGCAGTGGCGGAGGAAGGGGATGGGGGGCGATCCGCCCCAGGTGTCATCCCTGAGGGGGGTGACATTCGACGCCCCGCCCACCCGCGACGCCCAAGCCTACCCCGAGCCGTCCGGGGAACGGGGGAGTTGTGCCGCTTTGCTGGTGGCATTCCCCCTTCCCCCTTCGTTTTGACAGCTGGGGGAGGCTTGGGAGTTGTGGGTGGGCAGCGTGCTGAATGTCCACCATTGGTGGCTGACTCTCTCCCCGTGGGCGGCTTGCTCCATGCACCCGAGCGGCTATCCTGCGCCTGGGAGGGCACCCTCCGCCCTCCACCGCTGGCTGGAAGAAATACATTTATATCTGTTTCAAATATGTTTAATAATTAAACAGCCTTCTGTTTAATAATGGTTTTCTCAAGCAGCTTCATATATATATACATAAAAAGTCTTTTATCCTCTCTTGGTATCTCTTCACCTATTATACCTAACAAAAAGGCTTCTGTTTTTTTAAACAAATGTATTTATAAACATTTTCTTTAGTTCATTATATATCATTTCACAAAAAGCCTTTATCAGTGTACATGTCCACCACATGTGGTAAAAAGTACCTTCTTTCCCTTTACATTTCCAACATAAATTTGAGCTCTTTTTGTACATTTTTGCATTTTTCCTTGTTGTTAAATACCACCGATATATAATTTTCATATAGTTTTCTGTCAACGAACAGCATGCAGTCAATTTTATTTCCGCTTTCCAGAACTTTTCCCAAGATGAAAGTTGAATATTGTACCCAGAATGTTTGGGTACATTAAGGTCTACATTACTTTGAACCTGCAGAAGATCTTAGGACTGACCATGGACCCAGAGTGTTGGCAGTGTTCTTCATTCAGGTAGAACCGATGTCAGAGAATTTCACGCCACCGCAAATTTATCTAAGGAATGTGAAACATATGGGCTCCCATCTGTGCAGTTATTTTCCCATGTGAAGTAGCACCTATATCATTTGGGCTTATCACCATCCTAAATAAGGTGCTTCCCTAATGTAATTAAACAGAATCAGTCACACAAATACCTTCATCACATGTGCAGCTAATGTATATTTTGGGCTCCCACACCTGTGCAGAGTGTCCTGGTAATATTTCAAGCAAGCCCTTGGCTCCGCTCTTAAGGAACAATTCATCTTAACCCCACAGATAATGAAGTAGAAACCAAGGAGTACTTTCTAGCTACGAGTAGGGTAACTGATGGCACATGATTCAGCCGCTTTCAAGAAGCTACTACTAGAAAAATGCAACCTGTGCTGTTAATAGAAGTGGTACGACGCGTGCAGCACGTTGGCGACAAATATACATACAATTATTTCAAAAATACTTTTACAACATTTATCAATTTTGTAAACAAGAGATGGGATCGGGTGGCACTGTGGGTTCAACCACAGAGCCTAGGGCTTGCTGATCAGAAGGTCGGCGGTTTGAATCCCCGCAACGGGGTGAGCTCCCGTTGTTCGGTCCCAGCTCCTGCCCACCTAGCAGTTCGAAAGCACGTCAAAGTGCAAGTAGATAAATAGAGACCGCTCTGGCGGGAAGGTAAACGGTGTTTCTGTGCGCTGCTCTGGTTCGCCAGAAGCGGCTTAGTCATGCTGGCCACATGACCCAGAAGCTGTACGCCAGCTCCCTCGGCCAGTAACGCGAGATGAGCGCCACAACCCCAGAGTCGGTCATGACTGGACCTAATGGTCAGGGGCCCTTTAAACAAGAGACAATTGCTATTTGCTGTTTGCCAACCCCAGAAAGCTGGCCCCATCTGGGACAAAACAGCGGCCTCTTAATTACTTGGACTGCTAGGGTGAAACAGGGGGTAGAACGCCAGCACTCTGTCCTCTGTACAACTTCAACAGCACCCCACGGCTGCTGTGAATAACATTGAACTTACCTATTTCTTGAATCCTTATAAACTTACCTAAAAAAAACCCTAAGAAAACAGAAGTTGTTTTCTGCTGCTCCTGAGAAGAGGACATGGAGCAATGGATTCAAACTACAAGAAAGAAGATTCCACCTAAACATTAGGAAGAACTTCCTGACAGTAAGAGCTGTTCGACAGTGGAATTTGCTGCCAAGGAGTGTGGTGGAGTCTCCTTCTTTGGAGGTCTTTAAGCAGAGGCTTGACAGCCACCTGTCAGGAATGCTTTGATGGTGTTTCTGCTTGGTAGGGGGTTGGACTGGATGGCCCTTGGGGTCTCTTCCAACTCTATGATTCTATGATTCTATTAAAAAAAACCTGAGCCAAGCATCTGTAAGAACTGAGATAAATCAGTAATCACAAGTTCATCTTAGTTTGGGTAGTTTGCAAGTTTTTGTGGCATCTTGCAAGTAATTGTCTCTTGTTTACAAAATTGATAAATGTTGTAAAAGTATTTTTGAAATAATTGTATGTATATTTGTCGCCAGCGTGCTGCACGAGCCTTCAATTAGCTAAGCAGATATGGGTGTGCTCTTGTGCCTGGATAACCGATCACCTGTGAACTCCACACACAGTGTCCTGAGTTTGCAAAGGAAGGAAGGTGGGCAGGGGTGGAGCAAGGTGGGTGCAATAGGTGTGGCCTGTCCCGGGTGTCACCTGTGAGGGGGGTGACAAAATGCTGTTTCTGCCAATGTGGTCCACCCCACCCTCTAAATCTTCTGAGTACCTGTTGGGTCTCTGTCTGTTCACTATCTGTTATTGTATGTAGTCATTATGCTGCTGATGAAGCCGAAAGTGGCGAAACAGGGATAAATAATCCGGTCATCCTTGTCCTGCTTGCTCTGAATCTTCATGAAAACTACATTCACACTTTGGAGTGTTGCATCATCACTGTCTTATCAAGCTCAACTTTCAGTTGGAACTTTTATTTGCATTATATGGAGAACACCGAACTTGGGACTGTTAGTTTAATTTATATGGAGGACACTGGACTTGTGATACTTGCTATGTACCTCCACATATGAACCTTAAGCATATAGACTTTTGAAATGGATAATATTCATATGTTGTTTTTTCGTGAGTTTATACCAGAGTATACACAGAAAGCAAAGACATCACCTTGCCAACAAAGGTCCGTATAGTTAAAGCTATGGTTTTCCCAGTAGTAATGTACGGAAGTGAGAGCTGGACCATAAAGAAGACTGATCGCCGAAGAATTGATGCTTTTGAATTATGGTGCTGGAGGAGACTCTTGAGAGTCCCATGGACTGCAAGAAGATCAAACCTATCCATTCTTAAAGAAATCAGCCCTGAGTGCTCACTAGAAGGACAGATCCTGAGGTTAAGGCTCCAGTACTTTGGCCACCTCATGAGAAGAGAAGACTCCCTAGAAAAGACCCTGATGTTGGGAAAGATTGAGGGCACAAGGAGAAGGGGATGGCAGAGGATGAGATGGTTGGACAGTGTTCTCAAAGCGACTAACATGAGTTTGGCCAAACTGCGAGAGGCAGTGAAGGATAGGCGTGCCTGGCGTGCTCTGGTCCATGGGGTCACGAAGAGTCGGACACGACTGAACGACTGAACAACAACATACACAGATTTTGGTCTTGTACATGCATGTGCTTTCATTATTTATATCTTTATTTATCAGAATTAATTTCTGCCAGCCTGTTACGTTTGTTGTTTGGTGGTATAAAGATATACATAGTTCAGGTTTATCGTGTGTTGGAAACAATTTTTGCAGGCAAAACAAAACAAAACAAAAACCCAATGTCGGGGAGTTGACAAGAAATTTTCCGCACCGGGCACCACCTGACCTTGCTACGCCACTGAAGGTGGGATAAATGAAATGAATATATTGATTTCCTACAAAAGATGGTGGTTGAAGCGGTCTTAATTCCACTGGCATTCCCATACCTCCCAGCTCTGCAGCTTGAGCATGAGACCTGTCTGGTTGAGAAGGGATTAATTTCTCCCAAATAATGTTAAATAAAAGGTGAAACAATGTTTTAAATCCAATGCACTTAATTTTCCTATTTTAATGAGAAAGTGACCTCTTGTGCTCTTCTTCACTGCAGAATAATTACTATCTGCTGTTACTAACACTTCCAGAAATAAATGATCTAGTTAGGAGGAGAATTAACAAGCAAGGCAGATCCTATGTCCACAGGCAGATTTTTTCATGGCATCATTTTAATCTGATGTTCTTCTTCTCCACAGCCCTACTTTTAGGCACTTTCCCAGGGAGTTTGTTCTTAAATAGTATTTATTGTTCATCAAAGAGTGTTTATACTATTTTGTTGGCTTGGGGGGGTGAGGTGTGGGGGTGCTGAGAGAATCTGCAATCAGCTGGAACAAGAAAATAAAACTGTCACATTCAGTAGAAAATGAAGTGATATATTTAAGGGTAACTTAGCAAATAGGAGGACCAGTACTGAACCGGAATAATGCAATTTAACAATTTTTTTTATTAAACTTACCAAATGTCCTACTATCTTATAATATAGTTTGTAAAAAAAAAACGTAACAGCATAAAAAATAATGTTTCACATTTCCTTCTTTTTATTTTCTGTGATAAAAGAGATTCCGGCAGCAGTAAATGTAAAAAGTTAATATATCAATGAGTTAAATGTTTAAGTAATCCTGGCAAACAATGAATATAGACCATTAACAGGACACACAAGATGACTATTGCAAATATTTGACTATCTCAACTCAGGTCAAAGGTACATACTCTAACTGATTTGTGCCTGTCACACTGGATAACGGTTCAAGTACCCTAAGAACTTCACCTTTGGGTCTTGGATGTCAGTATTTTCATCCCTCCCATTGCAAGGATCAGCTGATCATGTTGTTTTACTTTCATACTGTGAGAAAGGAGGGGGCGGAAGCTACTCTTCGAGACTTCCGTCTCTAGTACTGTTGTAATTTTTTCTTTCATCTGTCTTGAGACAGGATGGCTGTATGAGAGCTGCTCCTCTCGTACATGTTTGTTATGTTCTTTTATTTGATTAATTGGTATGCTACAAAACCTCCACAGCTTTGCTTCTGCTGAATTTGGGTGGTCACATGAGCAGATGTGAGTCCACAGCATCATGACCTACTCCTCAGGAATGCTGTGTTGCTGTTCCTGCGTTCCTGTGATCGGAAGGTCGGTGAAGGGGCTCCCATCGCCCAGCCCATGCAGGTGCTGAAGACGTGGGCTGAACATGGGTATACGGAAACTGAATACCATACCTGAACATAGCTGTCAACTTTCGGATTTGAAAATAAGGGATTTTTCCGAACTTTCAGATTTGAAAATAAGGGATGCCGCGAGGGCGGTGCAATGGCACCAAGTAGCCTTGCCACCCTGGCTCCAGAGACTGCGCACGAACGGGTGAGCGAAAGAGCGAGCGCATAGACAGCAGGCAGGCTGTCTGTCTGGTTGGGCGTGAGGGTCTGGCTGCACAAGGCATGCAAGCTCCGCCCCCAGTTGGTCTCAGACTCCTTATTGGCAGCCGAGCAACGCAGCTGAGGAGCCTCCCTGGCCGGCAGGGAGGGAGGGAGAGGAGCTGCTTATTTTGAAATCCGGGAAATTTAAGGGATATCAACAATCCGGGATAGCAGTGGGAAAGGGCATTGGAATAAGGGAGTTTCCCGCAAAAAAAAGGGAGGGTTGACAGCTATGTACCTGAAAACAACATGCTTTGTCAGCTCAGGCAGGGAGACAGGCAACCAAGTGTTTTGGCAGTAAAGAGCATCCTTTCCATTATGCATCTCTGCATTTAAAGGGCATCACTTACACAGGTTTGCTGCATTTCCCCAAGTAATTTATTTATAGGATCTATTTTCAGTCAAGAGATCAAACTTGCATTGTGGAGAGAGCATTCGGTCCATTTCCAATGTGGTCCATTTACAGAAGACACACAACTGCTACAACGATACAGCATCTTTCCTTCCTGTACACAGTTTCTATGGAAGATCACTTCCATGCATGTACTATCTATATTGGGATTTTTAAATGGAATATTATTCGACATAGCCTCAGGAGAAATATCCCACTTATTTTGTGGGAAATGCTCCAAAGCAGCCACATGAGAAATACTTCTACATATAGTAGTGATAAATTGATGATGAAGAGGGGAGAAATTAGGCAGGACGTGGTTATTAATAATACCATTTTGAGATGTCTACAGGGGATTTTTGTAGATATTCTACACAGTGGAAACACACTGTATTTTATGCTCCCACCTGATAAGAGTTGTAAAGGCTTCATTCATAGTTTGGAGAAGGATGGCAAGTGCTGAATATGTACTGGGAAACGGCACATGCCAAGCTAAGTAAAAAATGTTACATGACTAGGATCAGCTTCTGACATGACATTTTTTCCTAAATAATAACACCTACACAAACACGCATCAGAGGCGATGGAGGTGGCTCCTCAGGTCTTGGATTCATAATGCATTAAAGGTAAAGGTAAAGGGACCCCTGGCTATTAGGTCCAGTCGTGTCCGACTCTGGGGTTGCGGCGCTCATCTCGCTTTATTGGCCGAGGGAGCCAGCGTACAGCTTCCAGGTCATGTGGCCAGCATGACTAAGCCGCTTCTGGCGATCCAGAGCAGCACACAGAAACACCGTTTACCTTCCCGCTGCAGCAGTACCTATTTATCTACTTGCACTTTGACGTGCTTTCGAACTGCTAGGTGGACAGGAGCAGGGACCGTGCAACGGGAGCTCACCCTGTCACGGGGATTTGAACCGCCAACCTTCTGATCAGCAAGCCCTAGGCTCTGTGGTTTAACCCACAGCGCCACCTGGGTCCCAATGCATTAGAAAATGCATTAGAAATAATGCACTAGAAAAGCTAAATGCTCTGTTATCAGAATATAAAGATCAACCGGCCTCCATTCAAACTATTATAAATAATGGAGATACCATATGAACAAAGGAGGTTGGATTTGTTGCTTCCAGGTCCTCAAGACTGACAGAAGGATAGGTGCCATAGAATAAACTGTATTGCAAAATGTATTTGCTCATTTGAAGTGGCTATATAAGTGAACAACATCACTTACATATTTTCTACCCTCAGCTGTTTAAAAATATTGGTATAGCAAAGGTATTTCTGTCAATATGAATGTTGTGGTCACAATACCAAGATTATTATTAGATTCCCTTGAAAAAAGCAGCATTCAAAATAGCTTAATAGAGGAATATCTTTCAAAAAATGCCAATTATATTCTATTTATATAGGCAAAGTGTAAACAGTATACTTGTTTATTATGAGTGACATCCAAGTAAGTATAAGGATTATTCAGAGGCTGCATACTGAACACAGGTACAAGCAATCTCTACACATGTACAAGTGACTATGTGTACACATCCTCATTTGTACAGCTCATCTATTGTGTACACAGACAGAACTTTTTTCAGCCAGAACTCACCAGAACTTGGTTCCGGCACCTCTCAGGTGGGCGCCATTGCCATTCTAAGAGAACAAGGGAGGTGATCATGGTGGGTTGCGGCACCAATTTTTCTAGAAAAATAGCACTGTACACAATACAAAAACTGTACACAAATACTGGGCCAAGTTCAATGTTTGTGTGTTAATTCACAAAGCCCCCAAAAACTTGGGTGCATAACGTATATTAAGAAGTGCCTGATTTCTTATGCTTCATTGAAGCCTGAGCAAAAGCAGGGTTCAATGTTGCTCCTGAGGGTGAGGGAGGTAGGAGTCAAAAATGGCACCGAGGTTTGAATCAGAGAAAAAGTTTATTTCTACATCCAGGACTGTAGAAAGGCACTTGCGTGATTATACACAGCAAGCACACCAAATGCTGTTTGCACGCAGCTTTTATACACTTCTATAAGGAGTTCTATTAACCATATAAGGAAGTTCCTTCCTGCCTGGCTTGTCCTCTGTGCGTCACGGGGGAAGGATATTTGCACCCCGATAAGAGACCAGACCCCCTGTCTCTACTTGGGCTGACAAGGCCATCCATCCAGACTGGCTGGAGGGTAACTGATAAGGGAGTCATGCTGACATCCTGTGTCTGGTTTGTGTTCTTTGCCTTGAGCTAATGGAAGTAAAAGTTCATTATATTGCTGGAGCCTTCCCTATGAATTTAGGGGATTTGGGGCCTCATGCAAAGGGGTCTGTGTAATAGGAATTACAGGTTAGCACTGTAACATAGGAATTTCAGGTTAGGCTAACCTCCTTCTTCATCATTTCAGTTGCTGAAGTCTGATGAGGCACTTCTGGGGGGTCCCATGAATTCCAGAGATTTAGCTGGCCTTTACTGGGAATTGAGCCTTTAGTGTGGCAGAACCTGCCCTGTGGAACTCCTTCCCAATAGAAGTTCACCAGGACATTCTTCACGATGCTTTTTTTTTAAGCTGTCAGACAGGTATTTTGAACCTGAAATTCTTTGCCAACCAGCCGTTACTGGTTGGCGTGTTTGACCTTTTAGGCTCAGAATGCGCTCAGATTTTCATTGCTTTAACTATAACTATGCATTTTGCAGATGGCTCTGACCAGTAGATCTTGGGGACCTAGTAAAAAGCTAAGCAGATCCAAGAAGCCTGAAACTCACCCACCACTGATGCAGATGTTATGGTAAATGAGTAGCAATAGTCTTAGGATTTCTGCCTTAGTTCAGTTCCACAAACGAGGTGCAAATTTTGTTTACTCCAGAGTGTTTCTCAGTAATTTTCCGCATTTATTTTCATGTCTCTCCATTCATCTTTTTTACCCTGCAGGTTGCTTCCATATGTTAACAAAGTTCTTTTTTAAGATGAAAATTAGACTTCCAGTATTAGCATAAAACCATGCAACGACGCAGTCCTCTGCATTTTAAGATTGATTAAAGACTATCTACCTAACCCCATCTGACAGAACACTCTGTTCTATACTCCGTTACAGACAAAACAAAAAGGAAGAGATTAAGCTGAGAAGTGTGCCTTAAGATCTACAAAAGGTGCTTTTTAATACAAAGTGGAAAAGTCATTCTTACAATGGAATGGGCAATTCAGCGGATGCTTGGTAGAAGAAAGAAACATACAGTGGTACCTCGGGTTAAGTACTTAATTCGTCCCGGAAGTCCATTCTTAACCTGAAGCATACTTAACCTGAAGCACCACTTTAGCTAATGGGGCCTCCCGCTGCCACTGCGCCGCCAGAGCACGATTTCTCTTCTTAGCGGAGTTCTTAACCTGAAGCGTACTTAACCCGAGGTACCACTGTAAATGGGAAGGGTTGCTTATTAATCAGTGCTACATGTGTATGGATACCCTCCAACATTTTTCTGATGAAAATAGGGGCGTCCTAAATTATTATTATTATTATTAATTATTATTATTATTATTATTATTATTATTATTATTATTATTATTTTATTGTTTATACTCCACCCATCTGACTTGCCCCAGCCACTCTTGGCAGCTTCCAACATATATAAAATCACCATTAAACATTAAAAAACCCTTCCCTATACAGAACTGCTTTCAGATGTCTTCTAAAGGTTGTATAGTTACTTTTCTCTTTGGCTCGGGGGGTCACGTAACTCCATACCCTCCAACAGTTCTCCAATGAAAATAGGGACATCCTAAGGAAAAGTGGATCATTCCGGGATCAAATTAGAAAGCAGGATGTCTTCTGTAAATCCGGGGCTGTCCCTGGAAAATAAGGACCCTTGGAAGGTTTGGCATATTTCTGAACCCACATACGACCCCAGCATTCTGTGAGAGGAAGAAAATCTTGAGCATTGAGAGAGATGTGTAAATATAATATAATATATATATATATATATATATATATATATATATATATATATATATACTTATAGTTCATATACACACATATGGTGGTGCCTTTTGTAATGCACCTACCCATGTTTTAAATAACTAGCTTCCTGTCTCTCTACTTTGATTCCTTATTCATCGCCATGGCACCCGGTCATAAACTTTATAAATACACAGACAGATATCTCTGTATAGAAAGAGATATATTAATTTGAATCTAATTAAATACTAAAGTCCTAGTAGGAAAGGAAATTGAGCCATTCATTTAAATAAATTACTCATCCATGCATACACATGCATTAAAGAACTAATCGGTAAATAGTTTCTGATCCTCAGGATAATTAAATTTAAAACTTATTTCAGGTTGCCTCAAACTCTTCAAATCCACATGCTGGTTATGAGAAAGCCTGAAGGGAGCTCACTTACTCGGCTACAGTACAACTTGGCCGGTGTCATGTGTTCTTCAGAGATTTTTGAATTAGTTCAGTGAATTAGTTAATCTGAATTAGTTCATTTCAGGAACAATTTATAGATTGAGCCCCACTGCCACATTCCACATGATTTTGTTCTTTATGCAATAAATGTGTGGATAGACTAAGAAAGTTGTATCCGAAGTTCTGAACGGATTGAAATCATTCGACTACAGTGGAATGTTCCAGAACTATAGTGGAATATAGCACTAGTTTAGCACTCATTTCCACATCGTTGGCAAATGGATTTTCTTTTCCTGGATGGAAATTGGTGAAAATGGAATAAACGGCCATGTGTATGCAGCCATTGCATTGTTGAAAATTTTGTCCATTGTAAATACAATGTATTTACACATTTAATTCTTAGGCCCTTGCATTGTAATTTAATTTATATATCTACTTTCTTATTTTTATGTTCTTTATGTTCTTTTTCTTTTTTCTTCTTCTTTTTTTGGAAAATGGAATGTTGGAATTTTTTGTTGTGTTATTGTGGAATTTTTAAAGATAAATAAAGTTTATTATAAAAAAGAAAGAAAGAAAATTTCATTCTATTTATGGACCTTTATAGAATTCTGGAGTTTGATTGTCTACACTATAGGTTTGTAAGTGTAAAAAAAGATACTGCCACATTCAGTTTTTCCCTTCTCTCTTCTATTTGTTACATTTTATTCATATTAGAGAATCAGAAAAAAATGTATTCATGTTGCTTAAAGATTCCCCACTCAACAAAAAGGAATGGCAATATCTTATTGTACAACATTACTGTTGGGGATACCGGTACATCAAGTTTAGCTCTTTTGAAATCAATACTAGTTTTGCCATTGATTCAATATCATGTGTCTTCGAAAAAGATTTCTCCCCATAGTTAGATTCTTTTAGCCTGTCAAATTCATGCACAGTACTTTTGTGTCCTGTTGTTATTAATTCAGTTTAAATTGAATTTCATTATGATTATTCTTGCTACAGTAAATGCCCTTTAGCACCCATTGTGATAATGAACAGAGTAAAAATAATTTAGCATTCATACAGATGTCATACAGTGTGCATTTCCACAGAAAAGAAAGGATTCCATTTTATTTATTGTCTTAAATAATGTGTTTTGTGCTTTGCCAAAGTAATGAAAATCATGGAGGATATTTTCCATTCCTGCAATTGGAAATTGCTATTAGCTATGAATAGTTTAAGAAAACAAATACTTTCCCTAAAAATAATTAGCATAAGGACAGTAGTTCAATGTAGCTTCATCTGTTATACCAAATGTTTCTGCCCTTTCATTAAAATTGCTTACAATAAGACAAATTGTTAAGTGTCCTGCAGCCTTGGAAAGTATATGAAGAAAAGCTCGTGATTAGTTTCTTGTTTTTATGGCCAGGCAGCAATATGGATATTCCCAAGCTGCAGAAAGTTTGTTTTTTCACAATATTCATGTACATAATATAATAATTTACTAGATGGTGTTGTAGTTAAGGTACGTTCAAGTTGCAACCCACCAAGCTGACGGCATTCCACCAGCAATATAGGGGCAGGGCTGTCTTTATCATATGTGGCGCCGGGGTGCAAAGATCTGCCCGGCGCCACCCCCCCCCCCCAGATTGCCCAGTCCCAGGTGCACAGGAGACTCCTAACTCTATATTATTATTATTTTATTAATAATAATAATTTTATTGGGTTTTTAACACAAATGGACATTTACTAACATCACAAATACAAACAACAACAACAACAAAATTTCTTATTTCTTCACATTTCCCCATCACATCTTTATGGGACTTCCCCCGACCTCCCCTTCTGAGTTTCCGTGTCTCTCTTATTTACGCAGTTTAATCTTCATTGTTAAATCTTGGCAAAAAATCTTTAACATTTTTTTCCTTTTCCTTATCCTAAACTTATTCTTATTACCACTAATGTGACCTAAAACTCCCGGGAACCCCTAGGTATTTCCTTAGGATTTCTACCTTACTCAATAACCTACTATTCTAGTTAACCTTTACATTTCTCTAATCATTTCTTTTCTCCCCTCCCCCCCCACCCCCGGACCTGCAGTGTCACTGCAAGGTTGGCAAGTTCCATCCTTCCCCCCCCCGACCCTTCCTCCTTCCAGCAGTGCCACCCAGTCATCAGTTTCAGCAAATTCCATAAAATCTCACTTCCAATACCATATCCAAACAGTCCAGATCTAAACCATATTAATCAATTACCATATATTTAATTTTTTCAACCCACTCCAATTTTGAGAGTATCCCTAACCCACAAGCCACACACAGACATCTGCTGATCTTCCTTCTTCCTTCCAACCCAAATTTCATCTCCACTGATTGCTTCTCTTAAATTCAGTCCTTCCCACGCCGATGACAGATGACTTTTCTTTCTTATCTGTTCTTGTTTCCGTTGCACCAGATCAGTAAAAAAACTCAGATTGTTTCAGGTCATAGCTCCTCTCCACTTCTACATCTTCCTCTTTCATTGCTGTGATCTCCTCCTCCAACTGTTCACCCTCCTTTTTCTCAATTTCTAACTTTTGTTTAGCTGCTTCCTTTTTTACATCCTTAGGTTTAAAGTTTCCTCCTTGCAATCTCAGCATCTGCAGTATTTCTTCCAGTAAACTCAGAGCCTTCTCCTTAAAGAAGCCATTGTTGCCAAGGTCACAGCTGCGCTCTTTTCCCTAACTCTAGATTATTTATGGGAAAGTTAACAAGCATAGGTTTACTGATCCATGGAAGATGATGCTTTCAACATCAGTCCATTGTGAGAATCATCGGTTTGTTCCTACTCTCTGCTTCCTGTTCCCTAACCAGTTACTGTCCATGGAGGCGCAGGTGAATTCTGTATCCAGGGCAGCAGTCTACCAGCTCCATCTGGTACACAGGCTGAGACCCTACCTGCCCGCAGACTGTCTCGCCAGAGTGGTGCATGCTCTACTTATCTCTTGCTTGGATTACTGCAATGCGCTCTATGTGGGGCTACCTTTGAAGGTGACCTGGAAACTACAACTAATCCAGAATGCGGCAGCTAGACTGGTGACTGGGAGCGGCCGCCGAGACCACATAACACCGGTCTTGAAAGACCTACACTGGCTCCCAGTACGTTTCTGAGCACAATTCAAAGTGTTGGTGCTGACCTTTAAAGCCCTAAATGGCTTTGGTCCAGTATACCTGAAGGAGCGTCTCCACCCCCATCCACCCTCCACCCCCATCGTTCTGCCCGGACACTGAGGTCCAATGCCGAGGGCCTTCTGGCGGTTCCCTCACTACGAGAAGCCAAGTTACAGGGAACCAGGCAGAGGACCTTCTCGGTAGTGGCACCCGGCCAGTGAAACGCCCTCCCTTCAGATGTCAAAGAGAACAACAACTACCAGACCTTTAGAAGACATCTGAAGGCAGCCCTGTTTAGGGAGGCTTTTAATGTTTAATAGATTATTATATTTTAATGTTCTGTTGAAAGCCGCCCAGAGTGGCTGGGGAAACTCAGCCAGATGGGTGGGGTATAAATAATAAAGTATTATTATTATTATTATTATTATTATTATTATTATTATTATTATTATTATTATTACTGAGCTGTGACTTGGACCACAGTTTTCCTGTTCTGATGGTACCTTTTTGATGGTACCAATGACAGGGGTTCCTTTGATACATACAAGCTTTAGAATTCACTTTCTCTACATGTTTGGCAGAAAAAAGGCATTTCCAAAGTAACACCTCTAATATTACACACACACATACACACACACACACACACACACACACACACACACACACACCACCCATCTGACTGGGTTTCCCCAGCCACTCTGGGCGGCTCCCAACAAAATATTAAAAATACAATAAAACACCAGACATTAAAAACTCTTGCAGTGGTAATGTATGATCTATGTGTTTGAATAAATATTATGTAATCAGCAAAGAACAGAAGATTCCTTAGTTTTCAGACTAGAAAAATGATGTCTAATTGGCCCAGATTCAGTTGTTTTCATGGCAAAGAGGTTATATGAGGCGTCAGAGACTGCCATAAACAGAAACAGTAAATTAAAATGCCCTCAAGTGGGCTGTCTTGTGAACTGTGGTTTATGCTCATAAGATGGTACCCATTGAATTGTTAATACATTTGAACAGAGGGTGACAACAGAATATCGCAGCTTTTAAAAATGACCATACAATACGGCATGGGTTATATTTGATATATTATGACTATACTCAAGAACAACCATTAAATCCAAGTATTGTGAATGCCCCATGGTGACACAAATGAGGGGAAATCAATGGGAAGGGGGTGGGGAATAATGGAATCACCTCTTCCTTCCCACCCAATCACATGCAGATCAGTTTTATAGGAAAATCCCTTGAAATTCATTATTTAAACTATAATTACTGGAAGCTACTGTACTTAGAGTTCAGTGGTGGCAAAATGAGTCGCAAAGAGCTGAAAGTGTCTCATTCAGAAAATGACGCCTGATAACTTTATTCAAGGGAATGGTAGTAATGAGAAAAGGGGGGAAAGCTGCAAAATGAATTCATTTAACGGCATTGATTTTAATAAGAATGGAGCTTTGCTTGCATTAAAAGGAATAAGCCCCTAAAATGTCTGAGCCAGTGTAGTGTACTGACAAAGAACGTAAGCAGCGAGGAAGGAAATCTCAATTTCACCTCTGTTATGAGCTCTCTATGTGGCCTTAAGGAAGCTAGATCTCACAACCTTTCTGATCTCTGGGGGGAAATAACACCGATCTAACTTTCAGAGCTCTTCCGAGAATCATTGAAATAATGTGCATGAAGATCTTGCACACTTCACTGCGTGATCTGCATGTTCCAGTGGTTTCATTTGGCCACAATAGCTGAGTCCACAGAGTGGCACTCTGTTATTCTGCCTCGAACACTGTCTCCTTCCTCTTCCCAGAGATACACCTCTCGGTGCCGGATTTACGTATAAGATAAACAAGCTATAGCTTAGGGCCCCACTCTCTTGGGCCCCCCCCCAAAAAAAAATTAAAGGGAACAAAACTGGATGTACATTTCCAAAATATAATAAAAAGAACAAATAAAACAAAACATACATACAGCAACAGTGTTTTGTGTTGTGTAGGCTCCTATTTGTTATGTGTAAATGGGTTTAGATTCCTATTTGGTCCATAAATTACCATATAGCATATATTCAACACAAAAAAACAATGACAATTTGTTGTTGACAAAGGACAGCTGGACATATAAAGGACCCCATTACCTTTAGTAGCTTAGGGCCTCATCAAACCTAAATCCGGCCCTGCACCTCATACCCACAAATGAGTGAGAACAACCAACTCACTTGTATGTACTTTTCTGTAGACTTTTGGGCTTGCTGCTGTTGCCTGCCTCTTAGAAGTGACCAATATCTTTCTATTTCTCCAACATGGAAATACAACCAAAGTAGTAATAACATTTAAACTCAGTGAGGTAATTTCATTTCATTTTTTTTCACTTTCAGTTTGTATACCGCCTTTCTATATTACTATACACAAGGTGGTTTACAGCAACAAAATACACAAAACTTACAATAATAATCTGATCCAAGACAGAAAGTCACAATAAGACATAACTTTCAAATGAAATGACTTATATCAAATAAAGTAATTTTCAATAATATTATAATAGCACGTGGGACGTGGGTGGTGCTGTGGTCTAAACCACAGAGCCTAGGGCTTGCTGATCAGAAGGTCGGCGGTTTGAATCCCTGCGACGGGGTGAGCTCCCGTTGCTTGGGCCTTGCTCCTGCCAACCTAGCAGTTTGAAAGCACGTCAAAGTGCAAGTAGATAAATAGGTACTGATCTGGTAGGAAGGTAAACGGCGTTTCCATGCACTGCTCTGGTTCCGCCAGAAGCTGCTTAGTCATGCTGGCCACATGACCCGGAAGCTGTACGTCGGCTCCCTCGGCCAGTGAAGCAAGATGAGCGCTGCAACCCCAGAGTTGTCCACGACTGGACCTAATGGTCAGGGGTCCCTTTACCTTTACCTTTATGCAATAAAAGTAACTCAAAACATGAGCGAATGATAATTTAACAGAAATTCACTCTTAACAATCACAATAAATAGCTAATTACTAATTACAGTTTAAAACTCGGTTCAGTCAAGACTTAGTCTACCAATTGCTTCTTAGCTAAGACCACCTCTGTCACAGAAGAAAGATGAAACTATTTCTGGCACTGGATGTTATTTGTTTTATTTTGAGGAATTAATGGATACTGTACATCAGGCATCACCAAACTTGGCCCTCCAGATGTTTTGGGACTACAATTCCCATCATCCCTGACCACTGGTCCTGTTAGCTAGGGATGATGGGAGTTGTAGCCCCAAAACATCTGGAGGGCCGAGTTTGGGGATGCCTGCTGTACATGCTAGGGTAGCACAATGTCCTACCTAAAATCCTTTTTTCTATTTGTTAAAAATGTCGGCGAAGTAGTTATTATATTGTTGTTCTTATGTCAGGTAGAATATCATTCAGCCTCTCCCTTCCCACAATGCCAACAGACTCATAATTATGACTGTTAGCAATTCTAATTTAAATTGAAATTTAATGTCTTCTGGCATTAAGATCTTGGATTGTAACATCCTAGCACCATGTCTGGTCTCAAGACGTAAATTCATACAAATTAATTACAAACACAGGAAGACTTTCTGATTTAAATATTCTTCAAAGCTTGCTTTTAAGGCACAGTAAATGCTAGAAATTCAAGTTTTAAACAAATGGAACAAGAAGAAAAATCTAATCCTGCACTACCAAACCACAATAAACTTTTTCATCGTTTAAATAGGTTTTTCCAAGGCTGGGCATTTTTGGAAGCCATCTAGAGTGGCTGGGGCAGCCCAGCCTGATGGGCTGCATATACATACATTATTATTATTATTATTATTATTATTATTATTATTATTATTTTTATTATTATTATTATTATTCAGGTTGCATTTCGATCAGACATTGATTTCACTTATCACTTGAATGCCTGACTATCTTCAACATGGTAATCCTAGGAATCTATACTTGATTGGCTCGTAATTCAGACTGGGTTCTGGGAGATGTAGGCTGAAGTGGTAGAATTTAAGTTGAGACTTGAATCCTGAGAGAAATGTATGCGTCCTTTTAACAGCTACTAAGTTATAAAGAGCGGAATGGATTCATTTCTTTTAAGATCCTTGTTAAACTAGCAGGGTATCAGCAGATATGCCTTATTTTTTTGTCTTAATTTCATTAAAGTTGCACACATATAGACCTTGCTATGAACTGGGGAATGTACTTTTCTCTGCATCTCATAGTCATGTAAAAAAATTAATTACTTTGCCCACTTCAATATATTTTATGACATTCATGGGACTCTGCTTGCATCCTCTGTTGGCTAATGCAGCACTTGAATGTGTTATTCGGATGGCTCAAGGTAATTTTATGAATAGGTTATATGAGCATATTGTGAAATGGTACAGTTTCAAATCCTGCGGAGACTTAGCTTTCATTAGCACTTCCATTATTAATATCTACCTTCTTGTTGGGCCATGGATAAATTAACTCTTATTCTTTGAAATTATTTTCCCCCTCATTTTTAAATTGGTGCTGCCTTGATGATTGGGATCGTGGAAGCATTGGGGAAGGCTTTGAAATAACAACCAACTCACTTTTTATATCTATTGGGGGGGGCGACTCATTATTTTTATGTTAATTTTGGCTGAATGATCTATGAGAAACTGTGTTGGGAAAAGTTTGGGAAAAGTTTGAAACATTCACATCACCCCCCAAAATTATATTCCGAGCCTAGTGGAACTAGAGCATGGAAGCAGCACATAAGAAACTGTTCCATTCTCTTCCTCTTCATCGTAAAGCAATTCCCTGTGCTGGTTGACATGGATGGGGAGTCCTACAGTTCCAAAACTGCCATCTCTGCACTGACGCCCGCTCTGACTCCCACCCCAAATATTTATTATCATGGTAAATAAAGCGTGCTAATCATGCACCACAGAAATTAGAAGGAAATAATTGCAAAATGAAACATTTCCAGAGTCTACCTTTGATTAATGCTGACCACTTAATGGTGGCCTGGTTGATTGGAGTCTAATCATTAGTCCCAATTATTTATTAAAAATGCAAATAGGCTGAAGTAGTGAAGCTATACGAGCTGGCCTTCTGGAATGCTTCTTTCTCAGATAAATGGTTTTGTATGAGGCGCTGACTAATATCCCCTTCAAGATCATTCTTTCCTACTGCTAATTGGGATAGATGCATCATCACTAACTGCTGCCACTTACTGCTGCCACATATTTTATATGTCATAGTTTACTTGTTGTTGTTAAGTCGTTTAGTCGTGTCCGACTCTTCGCTACCCCATGGACCAGAGCACGCCAGGCACTCCTGTCTTCCACTGCCTCCCGCAGTTTAGTCAGACTCATGTTGGTAGCTTCGAGAACACTGTCCAACCATCTCGTCCTCTGTCGTCCCCTTCTCCTTGTGCCCTCAATCTTTCCCAACATCAGGGTCTTTTCCAGGGAGTCTTCTCTTCTCATGAGGTGGCCAAAGTATCGGAGCCTCAGCTTCAGGATCTGTCCTTCCAGTGAGCACTCAGGGCTAATTTCCTTCAGAATGAATAGGTTTGATCTTCTTGTAGTCCATGGGACTCCCAAGAGTCTCCTCCAGCACCACAATTCAAAAGCATCAATTCTTTGGCGATCAGCCTTCTTTATGGTTCAGCTCTCAGTTCCATACATCACTACTGGGAAAACTATAGCTTTAACTATACGGACCTTTGTCGGCAAGGTGATGTCTCTGCTTTTTAAGATGCTGTCTAGGTTTGTCATTGCTTTTCTCCCAAGAAGCAGGTGTCTTTTAATTTAGTGACTGCTGTCACCATCTGCAGTGATCATGGAACCCAAGAAACTAAAATCTCTCACTGCCTCCATTTCTCCTCCCTCTATTTGCCAGGAGGTGATGGGACCAGTGACCATGATCTTAGTTCTTTTGATGTTGAACTTAGTGAACGTATTATATCTTACGCATTAAAAATATACTATGTAATTAACTTGGGTTTGGAGATGGGTGGTCAGATGCGAAATGGCTTTTCCTTGAATGAGCAGCAAAACGTTCCATCATTCTTGTGCCCAGGGCACTACAAAATGTGAATATGCCAGCTTTATACAAAGGATCAATGAAGATCTCTGAACAAAACAGACCCTGCTCTCCCCCCATATAACTGATACATGCACAAATCACTGCTGGCGTCAAAGGTTGGGATTCTTAGGCAATCCTTTCAGCCCACTCTGGGCTGTACCACATTTAGAAGACTTCTCACAATGCACCCCACAACTTAGGCGGGGAAATAGTGTATCAGAGGAAGACTAAACTGAATCATTCTACCAGACTTGCTAGATTTCTCTGTGCAAGTTTTCTGTCTCTTACAGGGAAGTATTCAAACACGCAATGTCCCACTTGCAGCTTGCTGTGGTACACTTTTACCAATAAACTTTGGACTCAGCTGTTGTTGTTGTTCAGTCGTTCAGTCGTGTCCGACTCTTCGTGACCCCATGGACCAGAGCACGCCAGGCACGCCTATCCTTCACTGCCTCTCGCAGTTTGGCCAAACTCATGTTAGTAGCTTCGAGAACACTGTCCAACCATCTCATCCTCTGTCGTCCCCTTCTCCTTGTGCCCTCAATCTTTCCCAACATCAGGGTCTTTTCTAGGGAGTCTTCTCTTCTCATGAGGTGGCCAAAGTACTGGAGCCTCAACTTCAGGATCTGTCCTTCTAGTGAGCATTCAGGGCTGATTTCTTTAAGAATGGATAGGTTTGATCTTCTTGCAGTCCATGGGACTCTCAAGAGTCTCCTCCAGCACCATAATTCAATATGGTATTATGGACTCAGCTACATTAGTACAAAAAAACAGCTTTTTGAATGTGTTATAAACATGCAACACCAAATTGCGCTGGACAGTGCGGCAAAAATCTTTGTGACTTTCCATAGCATTTTTTTCCTTTTTTAATAATAATAATAATAATAATAATAATAATAATAATAATAATAATACAGTGGTACCAATACAGTGGTACCTCTGGATACGTACATAATTTGTTCTGGAGGTCCGTTCTTAACCTGAAAATGTTCTTAACCTGAAGCACCACTTTAGCTAATGGGGCCTCCCCCTGCTGCTGCTGCCTGATTTCTGTTCTCATCCAGAGGTAAAGTTCTTAACCTGAGGTAATATGTCTGGGTTAGCAGAGTCTGTAACCTGAAGTGTATGTAACCTGAAGTGCATGTAACCTGAGGTACCACTGTAATAATTTATTATTTGTACCCCGCCCATCTGGCCGGGTCCCCCCAGCCACTCTGGGCGGCTTCCAACAAACATTAAAATACATTTTGTTATAATGATTTGATTTCTGACTTATTTATAGTGCCCCCCCCCGTGTGTGTAAAGGGACCCCTGACCATTAGGTCCAGTCGTGACCGACTCTGGGGTTGCACGCTCATCTCATGTTATTGGCCGAGGGAGCTGGCGTTTGTCTGCAGACAGCTTCCGGGTCATGTGGCCAGCATGACTAAGCCGGTTCTGGTGAACCAGAGCAGCGCCCCCGTGTGTAGATCCACCCTTTATCGAGTGTTTCAAGTGAGCATGTGCATGTTTGAATCAGCCCCAATGTGCATCTATTAAGTCAGAGATCAATTAAATTCATGCAGTGTATCACATAATTCAAGGATGGCGAACCTGGGACCCCCTGGACTCAAACTCCTATCAGCCCACTGGAAAATGGGAGTTCCTGGTGTGTACTTCCTACAACAGCCACACATTTTCTGTATTAAACTCATATTGATTTTCCACCTTCCTGCCATGCAGCTGCTGTACATCCCGGAAAATGGGCATGAAAAACAAGATGAGTGCCATGATAGGCTATCTTTTGGGGAATGCGGCCTTCTGGTTTAAGCTTCTGCTACAAATTGTGCAGTGCTGTGCACAGTTCACTCACTGGTATATAGAACTGTTAAAGGTTTGGCAGGAGATAAAAAAAAATGTCAGTGGAAATCCATTACCACGAAGATGGGTTTAAAATAACCCTGCATCTCTCCTGGGAGATTCCTGGCAACAAAAGTTTTCGTCCGTTGACTTGTCCACTGAGCAAATACAAGAGCAAGACTCTGCTTCTTGTATGTACACTAGGACTTAAATAGATCATCTTGTTAAAATCTCTGCACTCTGAATCTCAAAATATCTGCCTTGCTTGCCCACTCAGCCCCAGCTTGATCCTGACATTTCAGGTTCAGCATTTCTTCTCCTGTTTTGTCAGGTTAGCATCTGGGCTTATATTAAATCTGTCTTCAGGGCAGTGTGTGCTTTCCTTAGCCTTCTAGTGTTTGATGAAATCAACTCCACCATTTGGAGGTGGCTTGGTGAGTCTTTGTATTGATGCTGAGTTCTGTATATGGGTTCTATATGAGGTAAAGGTAAAGGGACCCCTGACCGTTAGGTCCAGTCGCAGACGACTCTGGGGTTGCGAGCTCATCTCACTCTATAGGCTGAGGGAGCCGGCGTTTGTCCGCAGACAGCTTCCGGGTCATGTGGCCAGCATGACTAAGCCACTTCTAGTGAACCAGAGCAGCACACGGAAACACTGTTTACCTTCCTGCTAGAGCAGTACCTATTGATCTACTTGCACTTTGACATGCTTTCAAACTGCTAGGTTGGCAGGAGCCGGGACCGAGCAACGGGAGCTCATCCCATCGCGGGGATTCAAACCGCCGACCTTCTGATCGGCAAGCCCTAGGTTCTGTGGTTTAGCATCCTTGCAGAACACTTAGGTCTCTATATTCAACATAGTAAGTGCTCAAGGTTCTGGGAAACATCGATTCCCTGGGAGATGCCTAACACTGAACTATGGATTGGTGCAAGCCAAGGGTCCAGAGTCTCATTGGATGACAGAAGTAAGAAATTCCAGCCAGGCAGATAACACCAAAAATATAGGGCATGCCATGGCTAATCCTCCTCCCAGGCCGCTTTTGGGCTCCCATTTTGCTATGCTGATCCCAACCTATTCCATTTTTTTACCACAGTTTACAAAGCCAATTGGCACTCCAATGAAATAAGCCATAGTGCACTAAGAAAATGCAAAATCCCCCCACTAACCAGTGGTCAGTTGAGGTTAATAGGGGGGGGGAATCCCTCCTGGTCTTGTCAACCAGAGACCCAAATTGCAGTGCGAGGCTCTAGCTCGAGGGTGGTAAACTTGTGGGTCAAAATGTCCCCAAAGTCTCTTGGGCAAGTCCTTTTAAGGCCTCAGTCTTCTCACCCTCTCATGAGAACCTGTGGGACCGTCACCATCTCACACAACCTCACAAGAGCCAGCAGGGAGACATAGTTGTTAGAGTTGCTGCAAACAGAATCTGTGATCTGAAACCTTGTGTAGAGTAGAGACGAATCTGTCCTCCACCACAAGAATGAGTTTCAAAGTATTACTGGAAACAGTTTTAAAATAGTTTAAAAATAGTTTAAAAATAGTTTAAAAATAGTTTAAAAATAGCAAAAGAAAAACTGGCAAAATACAAAGTAACACATTGCTCTGTGCTCCAGTCTTCTTTTTGGTCCTTGATACAGTTAAATAAACCTTCCTCTCTCTGGTTAGAGAGAGAGATCCTTTGCAAGCGTCTTGCTTCTTCATGATTACTAAACTGAGCTTTTACTGCTGCAGGCTCCAGTGACTGACAAAGATACCTGTTCTCAGATTTCCTGCTGAAGAGAGATCTCTGCTTGGCCTCAGATTTCCAGAGATGAATCATCAATTCACTCAAACCCTTAAATAGAAATGTTCACCCCTTTTCTTGCTGCATTTGCCAGAGACAAACCTCTCTTGTCTAATGCAAACTTCCATGCATAGCATTTTGAATACAATGCTGACAAACATCACACTCTATGCATATTAAACTTATATCTTTAACTGTAACTCCATTTCCCCACCACCTTCTGGGACCACGTAAGGTAAAGGTAAAGGGACCCCTGACCATTAGGTCCAGTCGTGTCCGACTCTGGGGTTGCGGCGCTCATCTCGCTCTATAGGCCGAGAGCTGGCGTACAGCTTCCAGGTCATGTGGCCAGCATGACAAAGCCGCTTCTGGTGAACCAGAGCAGCGCACAGAAACGCCGTTTACCTTCCCGCCAGAGCGGTACCTATTTATCTACTTGCACTTTGACGTGCTTTCAAACTGCTAAGTGGGCAGGAGATGGGACCAAGCAACGGGAGCTCACCCCGTCGCGGGGATTCGAACCGCCGACCTTCTGATCAGCAAGCCCTAGGCTCTGTGGTTTAACCCACAGCGCCACCTGGGTCCCTTCTGGGACCACGTATCACTCGGCAAAGTCACCCCATGTACAGTCGCACCCTGGAACAAGACCATAAGCATGCAAATCTACTTTGTATATTCAATTCCAAGAATAAGATTGGGGTCTTCAAACTCCAGAAAATTAGACTATTTTAAAGCAGTCGTTTTGGGGGGCAACTCACTGGACTGGCCTATGGAATGCTTAGGCTAAATAGGAGCCCCATTGTTTTAGGGTTTGCATCTTTGCATTCTGTAGTAAGAGCATCAGGATGTTCTGCTTTCCAGAGTCTCTGCAGTGCAGAAGTGTAGTTTCCCCCTATATGTTTTCTCTCTTTTTTAATAATGAAACAAAAGCTGGCAAAGATGGAGAGTCTGTAACCAGAATAATGAGAAACAGCTTATAGATTCAGATCCTACCCTGGCAGGATTGCAGTGCACAACATATACAAATAAAGTGATTACAAGAGTGCTACTTATCCATAAACTAGCTGTAAACAAATGGGCTTAGAAAACCCTGATGCAGCCAGTTATGAGCAAGCATATGAATAAATGAATGATTGAAAATCCAATCTAATCCAATTCAAGCACTTGTATAGCATTCTTCAGAGAAGGTCCCCGAAGGCACGACCAAAAATAGAGAAACTACTGACGAGAGAAAGCTATAAAAATTATTTCAATCTCGACGTAACTCTCCCAGTCAAACTCAGACTGCCAAATATATAAGGAGGCTTAGGCATCTGAGAATTCTGAAATGTTTAGCCAAAATGAGGAGATTACTAAAGCTGCAATCATCAGTGTATTTATGTGGAAGGAAGCCCCACCGAAATTGAGAGGAATTTCTTTCCAGCGAGATCAGATTAAGGCAGGGGCTAACTAACTGTCTCATAGGCCCCAGCAGTGTTCAGGACTCACACCCGAAGTTTCACCCACCAGCTCTTCCACCACAGAATTTTGTTCCTGCCATGTCTTATAAGAACTTTCCCTTTTCTGCTTTACTTATTGTGCCCATAAAAAGCATGAGAGAGAAAGAGAGGTAGAGGTAGAGGTAGAGGTAGAGGTAGAGGTAGAGAGGGGGGGAGGGGAGGGAGAGATAGAGAGAGAGAGTCCAAACATTCCTCTCACAGATCCTCTAAGTGTCCCTATTTTCCAGGGACAGACCCGGATTTACAGAAATCATCCCGGGTATCCCGGTTTCTGATTTGATCCCGGAATGTCCCACTTTTCCTTAAAGGTAAAGGTAAATGGACCCCTGACCATTAGGTTCAGTCGTGACCGACTCTGGGGTTGCAGCACTCATCTCGCGTTATTGGCCGAGGGAACCGGTGTACAGCTTCCAGGTCATGTGGCCAGCATGACTTAGCCACTTCTGGAGAACCAGAGCAGCGCACGGAAACGCCGTTTACCTTCCCGCTGCAGCGGTACCTATTTATCTACTTGCGCTTTGTGCTTTCGAACTGTTTGGTTGACAGGAGCAGGGAATGAGCAATGGGAGCTCACCCCATCGCGGGGATTCGAACCGCCGACCTTCTGATCGGCAAGCCCTAGGCTCTGTGGTTTAACCTACAGCACCACCCTTAGGACGCCCCTATTTTCCTCAAAGAAATGTTGGAGGGTATGGAGTTATGCAACTACTAAGCCAAGGTGATAAGTAACTTTAGAAGACCTCTGAAGGCAGCCCTGTATAAGGAAGTTTTGTAATGTTTAATGTATTAGTATGTTTTTATATATGTTGGAAGCAGCCTAGAGTGGCAGAGGGTATTATCTCAAAGCACACTCAGACCCATAATTGTATTTGGTGATCTTCCAGACCATTTTAAATAAACAACATTCATTCATTCATTCATTCATTCATTCATTCATTCATTCATTCATTCATTCATTAAACTAGTTTCTTAACAAATAAAAGATTGGCTGATTATATGGAAGGTGAACGATATCAAAGGGAGAGCCAGCAGTTTTGCCTCTCTCTGCCCCTTCTACTTAAGGAAGCTCCATCATAGAATGTAGAGTTGGAAGGGACCCTGAGGATCCTCTAGTCCATCCCCCTGCAATGGAGCAATATGTTGATGTCCCGCATGGGGATCAAATCTGTAACCTTGGCATTATTCTTGATGTTTTTATTATGTTTTTAGATATGCTGTAAGCTGCCCAGAGTAGCTGGGGAAACCATGCCAGATGGGCTGGGTATAAATAATAATAAAATCATCATCATCATCATCAATCATCCCCACACTCTAACAAACTCAGCTCTAATGAAAGGCCATGTTCAAAGTGCAGATGTACAATAACAATGCAAGATTGGGAGTGGAATTGCTTCAGATTTTAATCATTCGATGCTCTTTGGATGCTGTAGGACCTACGTCATGGATAAAGGTAAGGAAGGTAAACAATGTTTCCATGCGCTGCTCTGGTTTTGCCAGAAGCGGCTTTGTCATGCTGGCCACATGACTCGGAAAAAACTTTCTGCGGACAAACGTCAGCTCCCTCGGCCAGTAAAGCGAGATGAGTGCCGCAATCCCAGAGTCGTTCGCGACTGGACTTCACTGTCAGGGGTCCCTTTACCTTTGAACGTTCTGCAAGATCAGAGCCAGGGTCTTTCTAGTCTAGTATCCTACTCTCACATTGACTAAACAGATGCCTTTAGGAAACTCATGTTGTGGGAACATCATGGTTAATTCATAGAATCATAGAATCATAGAGTTGGAAGAGACCACAAGGGCCATCCAGTCCAACCCCCTGCCAAGCAGGAAACACCACCAGAGCATTCCTGACAGGTGGCTGTCAAGCCTCTGCTTAAAGACCTCCAAAGAAGGAGACTCCACCACACTCCTTGGCAGCAAATTCCACTGCCTAACAGCTCTTACTGTCAGGAAGTTCTTCCTAATGTTTAGGTGGAATCTTCTTTCTTGTAGTTTGAATCCATTGCTCCGTGTGCTCTTCTCAGGAGCAGCAGAAAACGACTTTTCTCCCTCCTCTATATGACATCCTTTTATATATTTGAACATGGCTATCATATCACCCCTTAACCTCATCTTCTCCAGGCTAAACATACCCAGCTCCCTAAGCCGTTCCTCATAAGGCATCGTTTCCAAGCCTTTGACCATTTTGGTTGCCCTCCTCTGGACACGTTCCAGCTTGTCAGTATCCTTCTTGAACTGTGGTGCCCAGAACTGGACACAGTATTCCAGGTGAGGTCTGACCAAAGTGGAATACAGTGGTACTATTACTTCCCTTGATCTAGATGCTATACTCCTATTGATGCAGCCCAGAATTGCATTGGCTTTTTTAGCTACTGCATCACACTGTTGACTCATGTCAAGTTTGTGGTCTACCAAGACTCCTAGATCCTTTTCACATGTACTGCTCTCAAGCCAGGTGTCACCCATCCTGTATTTGTGCCTTCCTTTTTTTTTTGCCCAAGTGCAGTACTTTACATTGATAGGCATATCTTCCATTAATATTAATTGATAGGCATATCTTCTATTAATATGTCTAACTCCCTTTCTTTCATTCATTAGTTTTGGTTCTGTCATCTCCCATCCCATTTTTAAGTGATTTTGGCTGTAAATACATGGAAACCCATAGACTGCAAATGTTTGCAGGGTTTCTTTTTCTAATAATCAACTCAAATTATAGGCATTTATCTCAGTGCAGGCAAAGGAGGGTGTCTGATAAATTATAATGCCTTAAAATTTTTCTCCACCTGAACATATGAAAGGTTCTGGACCTCGCTGATGTGCAATAAATCCTAATGCCAGGAATGAAGTGTTGATTTGGGTATTGGTTTCTGCAGAATTTCATTTAAAATAAAACACATTCCTCATCATCCGACAATACTTTAAATTAAAATTACCAGCAGCCCATTTGAAAGCACCTTGTGGATATTTCACATCGTGGGTGTTTAATAATCACGCCTGTTGTTACTGACAGCAAGCGATGAAATCTGTGCTCAGGTATTTCTTCGGTTTGGAATTGCTATAGAATATCAGGTGTATGATTAGCGCTGTGTAATTATGGAGAGAGGAGCTTTATTTTATTTATTTTTTATATTAAAAAAGAGAGAGATAAAGAGAAAGAGGAGGGAAATGTACATTCCAAAGCCGCCATTCTGTTAAATAGCAAAGCCCATCATGTTGCAGCTGTCGAACATTGTGGACAAGGTCTGCTCTTCCCTCTTTTGAAAGTGCCTGCAAAATGCAGCTGGTGTCCAACTTGTTTTCTAGCGGGACTATTTGTGTGCCAGAGCAGTCAGTAAACATTTAAGCAAATGGCAATCAAACACACTGGACCAAATTCATCCCTGATACAATGCCATATTCTCCATTTCAGCAGATTGGGTAGTTTGGGTCCATGGGTTTCTATCACAGTTTCAGCACCGTAATATTACACTACTCTGGCCAACTTGTGTGTGTGTGTGTGTGTGTGTGTGTGTGTGTGTGTGTGTGTGTGTATGTGTGCATAAAAGAGAGAGAGAGAGAGAGAGAGAGAGAGAGAGAGAGAGAGAGAGAGAGAAGGAAGGAAGGAAGGAAGGAAGGAAGGAAGGAAGGAAGGAAGGAAGGAAGGAAGGAAGGAAGGAAGGGTGGCTGATAACTGAAGATTATCTTTCAAAAAGAAGATTTTTGTTTAGTAACCTTTAGGCAAAGCTGAGATAAAATGGGAAAATGCAGCTGTCACTCTTTTTCCAAACGAAGACCCAAATTGAGGAAAAACATCTGTTCATGGTTGGCTTTGTATCCCAGTAGCTGGACAGCTTTCCGGGATTTATACGGCTTGCACGCTTTCCTTTTGTAAAATAGCTCAGCATGTTCTAGCATGGAAAAGCATGTGTTCTCAAATGTCTCCCTTGAGCAATGGAGGGATTCTATATTTCTGGTAGAGTCATTGCCATTTTTTGTCTCAAGCGAAATGTGGAGGTAAGTTTGGAGATTCCTGCTTCAGAGGAGGGAGGGAGAGAATAATGAGTGGTGAACAGGGAAATAAAATTAAAAAGTCACAGGATTAAAGTGTATTTGGCCTAAAATGTTTCAGAAGACTCTTGCACAGGGACAGTTAAATGCACAACACTATGTTCTAAAATAATAATAATAATAATAATAATAATAATAATAATAATAATAATTTATTTATAGCCCACCCATCTGGCTGGGTTTTCCCAGCCACTCTGGGTGGCTCCCAACAGAACACTAAAAACAGAATAAAACTTCAAACATTAAAAACTTCCCTAAACAGGGCTGCCTTCAGATGTCTTCTTCAAGTCAGATAGTTGTTTATTTCCTTGACATACGATGGGAGAGTGTTCCACAGGACGGGCGCCACTACCAAGAAGGCCCTCTGCCTGGTTCCCTGTAACTTCACTTCTCGCATTGAGGGAACCACCAGAAGGCCCTCGGAGCTGGACCTCAGTGTCCGGGCAGAATGATGAGGGTGGAGACACTCCTTCAAGTATACTGGGCTAAGGCACTGTTGATCAATGAATACTTTTTACATGACGTTTCCCCAAGGAACGCAAGGCAGCATCTAGGACTCTTGTCAACATCTCTTCCATACTATACTCACATCCAGCCTCTGATGTTGGTTGGGATGAGGGATATCAATCAACTTTATTTCAGCTTTAAGCTCATAACACAAGACAACACAAGAACAGCAGTTACACTCACACAGTTGAATTTAAAATTATTGGCAATAAAATTAGTGGTAATCAAGACTTAATAAGTATACAAGATAGTGTAAATATTAATTCCAAACAATTTCAATTTCCAATCAACAGTCCATTTTGTCTCTTGTATGTCAGAACAGAAGTTAAAAATTTTGCCATTTGTAGGGTTACAAACTGGTCTGTGTCTTGCAATAAAAAAGCAAAGAGGAAGTCAACCGGGTGCCCAGACAGTTTTTGGATTAATGGTTGCACTAAATTCTTCCGGGCAGCAAAGGATGAGGGATAGATTCTCGCAGTGCTATTTTTCTAGAAAAAGAGGTGGCAGAGCTCGCCATGAACGCCTCGCTTTTTCTATTATAATGGCCATGGTGCCCACTTGAGAGGTGCCGGAACTGAGTTCTGGTGAGTTCTGCTTTTAAAAAAGCCCTGGATTCTAGCCCATGAGCACCTAGCGAGCTTCATGGCTGAGCCAGAATTTGCACCTGGCCCTCTTAGGTCAAAATCCAGCATGCTCAAGGTCAAAATCCAGCATGCTCAAGGTCTCTCTCTCTCTCTCTCTCTCTCTCTCTCTCTCTCTCTCTCTCTCTCTCTCTCACTCTCTTTCTCAGGACTCTGCCCAGGGCATGTACTTCTCCTCGGATCATCTACACCTAGCACTGCTCCAAGTGTTTTTGCCAGCTAGAATGTGTCCTTGAACTGTGAAAATAGCTTCTTGCTTGCCTGGATCAAGTGTGTGTGAATGTGACACTCAGGTGTTCTTTTGTATGGCTGGCATGTAGCCAACAGTGCAAAGTTAAGAGTCACATCAATTGCCCTGTCAACTTTTGCCTCTGACTGCACCTGCCATTGGCTCATAGTTTGCTTAAGGTTCCCTTCAAAGAAATGTGACTCTTTATTATAATATTTTATTGCTTTTCCATTTTTTTAAACATTTAAACATATTCTTATTATTCACTCTATATATTGCTCACACGAGCCCTGCGACATCCATCCCTCCCCATTCCTGGCTTTCTAATTTTCATCTTTATATCCTAGCGTTTATAAATCTTCCCCTTTACATTTTTCTTTCCACATCTCTTAATTTTTAGATAAAAGTATAAGGGTACAAATCATTGTCATAACAAGTCATCTTACAACCCTGCAAGTGTTGTTAATTGATTATGGAAGTGTAAAGAGAAAGAAGGTACCTTTTATCACATGTGGTGGGAATGTAAGAGGGTGAAGGGTTTCTGGGAGATAATATATAATGAGATTAAGAAAATGTTGAAATATACATTTGCTAAAAAACCAGAAGCCTTTCTATTGGGAATAGTAGGCACAGATATTAAAAAAACAAGATGTTAAATTATTCCAGTATGCTGTGACAGCGGCGAGAATTCTGATAGCACAAAGATGGAAACAAGAAGAATTACCGACAAAGGAAGAGTGGACAGAAAAATTGATGGAGTATGCGGAATTGGATAAAATGACGGGAAGAATCCGAGAACAGCGGGACCAGAAGTTCATCAAAGATTGGACTAAATTTATGAATTATTTGAAGGACAATTGCACTCAGTTGAATACGCTGGTAGGACTACAAGAAGCTTTGTAGATATAGAAAGAAAATCATTGTATTATGGAGTTTTAAGATAAGAATATATGTAATAATTTAAAGCAAGGATTAATGTACAAAATATAGATGTTAGATGGAGATTTTAGAAACTCATGAGAAGGGTTTGATGGAAGTCACGGCTTTAAAAAGCCAAAGTGTAAAAAAGATGGAAAGTAAATGTGATGGAGTTAATATTGTATTATTATAAAACCAATAAAAATGATATGGCAAAAAGTGTTGTTAGTTGATTACAATGCTCTTTCAAATATAATATAACTTTACTCCAGTCCTTTTGGAAAGTTTGATCCTGTTGGTTTCGGATTTCCCCGGTCAGTTTCACCAATTGCGCATAGTCCATCATTTTCATCTGCCACTCTTCTAACATTGGTATCTCTTGCTGTTTCCATTTTGGGGCTAAAAGAAGTCCTTGCTGAAGTAGTTGCATACATAAACAGTTTTGATCTCCCTTTGGTATCTCTTCCCCAACTAACCCCAGCAAGAAAGCTTCAGGTTTTTTTACAAAGGTATTCTTCTACATTTTCTTTAACTCATTATATATCATTTCCCAATATGCCTTTACCTTATTGCAAGCCCCACTTCCGTCTTCAACTCGGGAAGTGGCATTGCAGGCGTCGCGACCGACCCTGCCTACTGGGCTGGGATCAGCCCGGTTGGTAGGAGGATTTCCTGCCTGCATCACCTTCAGGCCGACCAATCAGGTCGTCCTGGGGGTGTGGCTTTCTGCCTTTGAGCAAGAAGCAGGCGGGAAAGCCTCCCTTTTCGCCCCGCTTCCCAGCTGTTAGGTTCACCCACCATCCCGCCCTTACACATAGCTATTTGACCTTGCTATGGACTTCGGTTGGTTGCCTTGGTTGGTCAAGGAGCCTGGTAGTTCTTTTTCCCGTTTGGACTAGCCACTCGGGTTTTTTCACCTACCTCATAGCAATATGTCACAACTTTGGTTTGGCGGTTAGGCATTGGAATATTGCGTCATAGAGCTGAGGAGGGGAGGTAGCGCCATCACCTGCCCCTATCTTGAAGGGTATTCCGGTAAACGGATTCCAGGGGCGTGGCCATGTCCGAAGCCTAGGGAGGTTAGGGCCCGAGGCACGCCCCAACGGTGATCACAGGGGGGGTTCCGTTCGATGTACATCAATGGGGCTCCTTACTGGGGTTAACCCTTGCCAGACTTCCAACACACGGGTTGGGGTCCGATATAGCCTGTTAGGGTCCAATGCCTAAGCCAATACCGCTCTACATCCGTAACCAATAAAGTTGTGGCCTTCACGCCCATTAAAATTCATATAACGTGTCTGTGTCTTTACTTCAGGGGAGGGAGGGACATAGCCATGCAAGCCCATCACATATGATTGAAACTCCCTTCTTTTTCTTTACATTTCCAACATTCCTTATTTCTCAAAGAAATATGACTCTTGGGCCAAAGGGGGTTCTTCACTTTTGCAATATCCTCTGCAGCACATGGACTGCAGGGGGATTTAAACTTACGTGCCCTGGCTTGCTTCACAGGAACAGCCTCACGTTTATTCCAACTATGGGGGAAATAAAAAAGGAAAATAAGCCTGTAGTTTATGTTTCAGCTCATAGGAGCCAACTCCTAGGGACCGAGGTCCCTTTGCCCCCACCCAAAGTATTTGAGGGGGTAGCATCCCTAAAGTTGATGAGCACTGCCATTCAAATGGTGTCCTTGCACTTTGTCTTGTGATCAATTATGTGTGGTGGGGCTTACCTGCCCCCCATTATTTTATTCAAGTTGGCACCCCTGTTTCAGCTATGACCGCAATGTGTTTGAAAGAATACTGTCTGTATGAGGCAAATGTTTTCAGCAACCGGTGATACTGAACACATCGCTACAGAGCAGACAGGACACTTCTAAATCTCTTGATGTGAAATTATATGGTATCTCACATATTAATAAAATTTCAAGAAGCCTACTGCAGCCATTTCAGTGATATGTTTTTATGCCTAGGTACCCGCTGGCTAAATTATCCCTGCTCACATTGAGACTGTCTGTAGCAAGTAATTCTCTCTGACAGTGGAGATACTTATCTGGTGCTAAGTAGGTTTGATCATTTGCTGACACCCATGGTAATATCCCATTCATGAAACCAAGCAGATGTTCCTGCTGTGTAAACCAAAGAGAATATTGTAAACCATTTCCCCCCTTTTTTACTATCCAAGAGCAAATTTGAGCTAAGCCAATATCTATATATATATGGCTCGGGTGTCAGCAACAGAAGGGGAACCTTAACATTATGCCTTTGAAATACAGTTTCTCCCTAGGAATAATTGGACTGACAAATTCTTTGTTTCATTTCATTTCCCCTTCTCAGCTCACTTTCTATTTAGAATCCCTAAACAGATGGAATATTGTGTTTACATTCCACCTCAAAGAGAAGTGGCTTTCTTTTTATTTCAACAAGGAACTAAACACCAAACACATCTTAGATGAATAAAAACTCTGATCTCCACAGCATTGAGTATAAACAATAAAATGTTTTAATTGTCTATGCTTAAAAAACACCACCACCAAATCACCTTCCTTTCAAAATGCCCAATAGAATTAGACATTGTGTTAATTGTGTGAATGCAATTCACAGGGGTCTTGCCAGAGTGGTGCATGCCCTGGTTATCTCCCGCTTGGACTACTGCAATGCGCTCTACATGGGGCTACTTTTGAAGGTGACTCGGAAACTACAACTAATCCAGAATGCAGCAGCTAGACTGGTGACTGGGAGTGGCTGCTGGGACCATATAACACCAGTCCTAAAGGATCTTCACTGGCTCCCAGTATGTTTCCGAGCACAATTCCAAATGTTGGTGCTGTCCTTTAACAGCCTCAGACCAATATACCTGAAGTACCATCTTCACGCACATTGCTCAGCCCAGACACTAAGGTCCTCCTCCGAGGGTCTTCGGCTGGTTCGCTCACTGCAAGAAACAAAGTTACATGGAACCAGGCAGAGGGCCCTCTCGGTAGTGGCACCATCCTATGGAACACCTCCCTTCAGATGTCAAGGAAATAAACAACTACCGATACCTGACTTTTAGAAGACATCTGAAGGCAGCCCTGTTTAGGGAAGTTTTTAAGGATTGATGTTTTTCGATATGTTGTAAGCAGCTGGGGAAACCCAGCCAGATGGGCGGGGTATAAATAATAAAATTATTATTATTATTATTATTATTATTATTATTATTATTATTATTATTATTATTAACTCTCAGGGTCCTTTCCAACTCTACAATTCTATGATTCTGTGGTGTGCTGGATTGAATGTTGTACTGGGACCTGGGAGTTCAAATCCCCACTCAGCCATGAAGCTCAATGGGTGACCTTGGTTTCTCAGTTTAACCTATCTCACAGGTTTGTTGTGAGGATTAAAATGCAGAGCAAGAGAGCCGTGTACATGCTTTGAGGAAAGTTGGAATATAAATGTAATAATAGTAATAAACTACGCAAGATGGGTAGATGGTTTGCTCAGAAGTGGCTCACTAGGTGAAGCAGAGCCAATACACTTGCTTCCCAGAAGGTGGGTGAGGAAGAGGGGCATTGCTCTGCTGGCGTGTTTGCACTGCACTGACCTCGCCCTTCTTTCTCCTAGTAAGCACAGCAAGCCACCAGGCAGAAAGTCAGAGACTCCACAAACACACCAGGGCAAGGTGTTTCTGGTGCTTGTTTTCCACTCCCAGGCTAACGACACTTCTGTGGGAGAAAGCTGCACTGATTGTCTGTCTATGCATGCAAGCATTACGGTACATGGAATTGCAATTGACATATGCCTGTTTGTGTACCCAGTTCTTTTTAGGCTTGTTCCCATCTGATTCCAGCTTAGAGAATGTGAATGTGTCTCTATGTGTCTTTGTTAGAGAAGAGAGGTGGGGAGCAGAAAAAGAGGGATGGAGGCATATAGCAAGTCGAGAGTAGATACAATCATTGCTGAAAAGTATTGTGGGAGCCCATCTGTGATTTTTCACAAGTTTCCCTGTACATTTTTCATCTACCTTTGTTTCTCTTGGTTTCCCCTTTGTTCGTTCGATTTCTGCCCCTTCCAGCTTTCTTAGCTTCAGAAATGATTCATGGAGGATCATGGATGCCAGTTAAATTTTTAACGCGAAGCATGCACACAGGTCATCCACCTCTCTGCCGTGAGCCATCTGAGCACTTTCAGAGATGCATCGCAGGCAGCGCTGGAAAGTGGCGTGCCTCCCACTATTTCTTTCTGTTCTCCATGGCTGTGGCATTTTCAACAGCACTGTTACCATCTGTCTAACAACGAGAGAGGACCCTGAGGGGGTCTCCAGTCTACCTACACCAGCCTCCTGTGCTAGTCAACATTCCTTAAAATCATTACCACTTTGCTTCTGCATGCAATTAGCACTCATAGGCATTCCATGGAACTTCTATCGGTTAAGCACTCAGCTTCTGATAGAGCTACCTACTATGTGAGTCCCAGTGTGGTGTAGTGGTTAAGAGCGGTAGACTCATAATCTGGGGAAGCTGACATATACTGGGTATGTTTAGCCTGGAGAAGAGAAGGTTAAGGGGTGATATGATAGCCATGTTCAAATATATAAAAGGATGTCATATAGAGGAGGGAGAAAGGTTGTTTTCTGCTGCTCCTGAGAAGAGGACACGGAGCAATGGATTCAAACTACAAGAAAGAAGATTCCACCTAAACATTAGAAAGAACTTCCTGACAGTAAGAGCTGTTTGACAGTGGAATTTGCTGCTCACCACGATGGTGGTGGAGATGCTCCTTCAGGTATACTGGACCGAGGCCATTTAGGGCTTTAAAGGTCAGCACCAACACTTTGAAACGTACTGGGAGCCACAGGAGGAATCTGCTGTCCTGGTGCAGCATGTAAAAGCTTCTCTCTACCACCCAACAATTCCCCCATTCATGACAATGGAAGCAGATGATTTGCTAGGGTGGATTTATCCATCCACAGAAAAGAAGAAGGCTTGGCATAGATTTTAGGGCACACATTGGGGAGCATATGAATTGCGGCAATAATGTGCCAATTGTGATGCACAACTGAATTATTGTACAATTTGAAACAACAGATTCTGTATCTTATGAAATGATTATTTTGCTTGCTTTCACTGCTTAAAGGTTCCCCGTGGTATTAAGCATACAACCTTTGCAATACTGTTAAGTACCTATATTTTTGTTTATTAGCTGATGTCTGCTGCGCCATGTCTCAAGGGCTAAAGCAAACAGTGCGAGCATTAGACATTAAAGGTCATATGAGATGACTATACCTTATCAAACTAAATGCATATATTTTGACATTTTAAATACAGGACATAAAATGGAAGCAATATATCTGTGCGACTGTACACCACTTTTCTGCTATGGTAAGCAACATCCAGGAAACGTTGGAGCAAGCCTTACTAAAACTGTAATGTCATTCAAAAAATGTTACATAAAATGTTACTTTAGAACTATTGATAGCACATAAGGCTTTTAAATTAGATACATTAAAAACACAATGCCCTCACTTTCTCTCCCTCTCTTCCTGCATACCCAGCCCAGAGTGTTTGGCTATATCTGCCAATATAAGTTATGTTATATCAACATTATCTGGGCTAATATACTCTGAATAATTCAGCATTGTTGTAGTGATGTTAGGGAAACTCCAGTGTACATATAGATTACCGTACTTTTCTGTCTATAGGACCATGTATAAGAGTCCCCCCCCTATTTTGGGGAACTCATATTTAAGAAAGTGGGGGGGGGGATGGCACAGAGTTGTTGAGCTTTTTTGGGGGGGATTACCCAGGATTGTTGAGCTTTTTTTTAAGGGGGATTGCCAAAAATCGCTCAGCCGCACATGTCGCGAAATTCGCCTCCCATCTGTCCCATCGCCAGCAGAAGCAGCCAATCGCCCGCCCGCGTCAGCCAATCAGTACCACCCATTGATGCACCAACCAATAACATGCAGAATAGTCGCTGACAACCGTGGCAGGAACCAATCAAATGTCCACCCTATGCACTACCCATGTATAAGATGACCCCCACTTTTTTGCATGATTTTTAAAGAAAAAAATATAGTCTTATGCACAGAAAAGTACAGTACCCTTGTCCGCAAGGCCTTCCCTTTGAGAGTGTGTGCGTAAGAAAGGGGACAAATGGTTGTGCAGCTCTCCTCACCCCTCCATCTTACAGTTATGCAACAAAACATAAGTTACAACATATAGAGCACAACAGGCTGAATGGTAATGTTTGTAACAAATTTCTTTACTGGTAAAAAGATTAGTTACAGATATTACCATTCAGCCTGTTGCGCTCTATATGTTGTAACTATTGCATCTGCGCAACAAGGTATTGTATTTGTTTCGACAAAACGTAAGTTACGTACAATATGATCTCTGCTGTGTGATGTAGACAGGACATTTGCAGTAATAAGCGTAATGTTGCTGGTCCCATGCTGTGGAATATTCTTCCAGCAGAAATTTGGCACAGATCCTCACTTCTGACTTTACAGCATCACTCGAAAACCTTATTATGCCGAGAGATCTTTGCAGCTATATTTAAACTTCTATGGTTTGCCAGCCATTCAAATTATTACTTTGCATTGTTTCTGTGGCATTATACATACTGTTGCAGGCCACCTTAATATTTAAGCGAGTTGGTGGTATACATATACATATATATATATATATATATATATATATATATATATATATATATATATATATATATTGTTTTCATTGACTGACAGACCAACATGGCTGAACTTCTGGAACTCCTGCACTTCATAGATGATTAAACCAATACATCATGGAGCTCACAATTGCCACTGAAACTGATACAAACCTAACACTATATACATGTAATAATAACCAGAGCACAATAACTCCAAAAGCATTGGAACAGGTCTTCCCTTTAGATTATTTAACCCTCTCTTTTTTTGGTTATTTATAACTATTCTTATTGGGTAGTATACAAGTAAGCATTACACAAAATAAACCCACAGAAATTAATGCGCCTAACTTGCTCATTAATTTCAGTCAGCCTGCTCTGCGTCAAACTTACTTGAATACCACCCACTGGATATTTCTTAACGCTTCATTATTTATAACATGTTTAAAATCATAACGGAAGGTCTGTAGCTTAGCAGTAAGCCGTGGTCTTTGCATTCAGAAGATCCCAGGTTCAATCCCTGACTGATTAAGGTAAGTAGGGAGGGAAAGGACTCCTGCTTCAAATTGGAGATGCAGAGAAATTTGGTTCAGTTTGCATTCTTAGTGCAAATCTACCAAATTCAGACTTCCAAAAAAGTATGTGAGCTGAAATGCAGGTAGCTTTCAAAACTGTCCAATAAAAAGAAGTCTCTCCCTCCCTCTCTCCCTCTCCCTCTCCCTCTCTCTCTCTCTCTCTCTCTCTCTCTCTCTCTCTCTCTCTCTCTTGCATATATCAGGAAGAATTATGCTCCAAATGCACATTGCTGAAAATCACACATGTGCAAAATACACTTGGGGGGAATGCTGGCCAAAATATGATTATGAGCACACCCCAAAATGCTGCTGATTTTCTGCAACTTTTACACTGAAAGACTGGAAAGACTGGGGGGGAGACAAAACTGGCAGATTCATGCATCATTACTTGAAACTGTGGAGATCCACTGATCTGCTTTGACAGTGCACAGCTAGATAGCCCAATAGTTTGACTGGGTGTAAGGCGCTTCTTGGTCCCAGCTTCTGCCAACCTAGCAGTTCAAAAGCATGTCAAAGTGCAAGTAGATAAATAGGTACCACTCTGGAGGGAAGGTAAACGACATTTCTGTGTGCTGCTCTGGTTTGCCAGAAGCGGTTTAGTCATGCTGGCCACATGACCTGGAAGCTGTACGCCGGCTCCCTCGGCCAATAATGCAAGATGAGCACCGCAAACTCCAGAGTCGTCCGAGACTGGACCTAACGGTCAGGGGTCCCTTTACCTTTAAGGCAGTTTAACCCAAGGTAACTTACAAATGAAAGAATAAAATAACAACAAAGTACAAAGGGTTGTAGCTAAGTAAGTTCTACACAAAGTAGACCCAGTGTCACTAATAGCCCTAAGGCAGTCAAACCCATTCATTTCAATAAGTCTACTTTGACTAGAACTTAACTGGACGCTACCCAAAACTATTAAAAATGAGTACCAAATTAAATCAGTGTGAAAATGATTTACAAAAGAAAATAACCTTCAGACCTAGAAGCTGATAAAGAGTGGCTTGGCAGAGCTATACCTTAAGCAACAGATAATTCCCTGGAAAAATGTTACGGCAGTAAATAAATAAATTTTAGGCCGCATGCTATTGAAGCTGCCTTTTCTTCTTTCAACATGCTTTAGGGACAAGCAAAATTATTCCCAAGGAATGCGGGAAGGAATCAAACAGAAACTGTGAGGAGGAAAGGCTAAATATCATGTTGCTGGGCGGGACTGTCATTATTTACTACTTTAAGTGGAAAATGCATTACTTTTTAAAATGAGAAATATTGTCATTACAATGGCAAGAGCACCAATGCAATGTAGAGTCACTTAATAGAAAATCATACACAAATGCACACAAAGCTTATTTATCCTATTTATCTCAACCCTTTGCACCAAGGAAAACGATCAGCATGTATGTGGCTTGGTAAATAGGGCATCTAAACATGTAATATCATCCCGTGGTTTACCTGTGTTAAAATTAATATAAACAAAATGGAGAGAATAGGTGTGTAATTATCTAACTGCTGTGATATTAGTTTTATGCCTCGCCGTATAATGTGAACTTTCACTGTGGTAAAAAGCCAATTGGGAGTAACAAAATAACCGGTGAGACTTTGGGTGTTACAAGGTATTTAATTTGATAGCAAGGTTAAAAAGCTTGATTCAGTATAGTATACGCTCAAATGGTACCCAAAGCACTGAAGACTTTTATTAGTTTCCGACTGTGCTTAAAGGCACAGATCCTGGTGGAATATCTTCCTGGTATTGACAAATTGTTTAAAGACCAACTTCAGTGTACAAATAACATTAGCCTCCCATATACAGCATCTGACCCCAAGATTAAAACAGCAAGTGCCATTGATCTAACAGTTAAATATCTTTTCAGCGCAGATTTCCTAGCCTGGGAAAATATTGACCCGCTATATTTCTGGGGGGAAAGCTGATTTTGTCGTAGTGAAAGAAAACTCGTGCAATCCAATGCCTAGACTTTTAATTTTCCAATTACCACAGAATTTTCATGCTAACTTGATATACTTAGCGCATATTTATTTAACATATTTGCTACAAGCATTTAGCAGTAATCACAGTAGCTTGCTCTCCTAATGACCATGACTATGACCTGCTGATTGGAGTATTTATCAAGTTAAGTTATATATGCTCCATGGAATAAGAAAGATGATATAATTTTATTTTATTTTTAAAATAGAAAAAGGCAAAACTTGTTAATTCTGCATACATTATATGTCTGCATTATCTAAAAGTGACCTTGCATACTTTAACCATTTATCCAAAAAAGGGGTGGCTATGGAATTTTTTTTGCAAGGATAAGGTTTTCTGAACGATTAATGCATACATTACTTTCAGTTAGCATAAGGGTGCATTGTTTACCCATCAAAGTACTGATTGGTTTACTGCTGCTTATTCTAGATCCCCATCAAAAAAAAATGCCAACCAGTTTGTAAATGCATAAGGTAAAGGTAAAGGGACCCCTCACCATTAGGTCCAGTCGTGTCCGACTCTGGGGTTGCGGCGCTCATCTTGCTTTATTGGCCGAGAGCCGGCGTACAGCTTCCAGGTCATGTGGCCAGCATGACACAGCCACTTCTGGCGAACCAGAGCAGCGCACGGAAACGCCGTTTACCTTCCCACCAGAGCGGTTCCTATTTATCTACTTGCACTTTGACGTGCTTTCGAACTGCTAGGTTGGCAGGAGCTGGGACCGAGCAACGGGAGCTCACCCCGTCGCAGGGATTCGAACCGCCGACCTTCTGATCAGCAAGCCCTAGGCTCTGTGGTTTAACCCACAGCGCCACCTGGGTCCCTGTAAATGCATACCATCCCACATTTCTCCAATGAAAATAGGGCTATCCTATTCTGTTGTCGTTGCTGCTGCTGCTGCTGCTGTCATATTTATACCTGACCCATCTGACTGGGTTGCCCCAATGCCCCATCCATTCTGAGCAGCTTTCAACATATATAAAAACATAATAAAACATTAAACATTAAAAAAAACCTCTATACAGGGCTGTCTTCAGTTGTCTTCTAAAGGTTGTATAGTTACTTATCTCCTTAGCTTGAGGGTCGCATAACTCCATACCCTCCACCATTTTCCCAATGAAAATAGGGAAGTCCTAAGGAAAAGTGGGACATGGGTGGCTCTGTGGTGTAAACCACTGAGCCTTGGGCTTGCCAATTGGAAGGTCGGCGGTTCGAATCCCTGAGACGGGGTGAGCTCCAGTTGTTCGGTCCCAGCTCCTGCCAACCTAGCAGTTTGAAAGCACGTCAAAGTGCAAGTAGATAAATAGGTACCACTCTGGCAGGAAGGTAAACGGTGTTTCCATGCGCTGCTCTGGTTTAGTCATGCTGGCCATATGACCCGGAAAAACTGTCTGTGGACAAACGTCGGCTCCCTCGGCCAGTAAAGCGAGATGAGTTCCGTAACCCCAGAGTCATTCGCGACTGGACTTAACTGTCAGGGGTCCCTTTATCTTTACCTTCAAGGGAAAGTGGAACATTCCAAGATCAAATCAGAAACTGGTACAGTTTCTGTAAATCTGGAATTCTCCTTTGGAAAGAAGAAGAAGAAGAAGAAGAAGAAGAAGAAGAAGAAGAAGAAGAAGAAGAAGAAGAAGAAGAAGAAGAAGAGTTTGGATTTGATATCCCGCCTTTCACTCCCCTTTAAGGAGTCTCAAAGCGGCTAACAATCTCCTTTCCCTTCCTTCCCCACAACAAACACTCTGTGAGGTGAGTGGGGCTGAGAGACTTCAAAGAAGTGTGACTAGCCCAAGGTCACCCAGCAGCTGCATGTGGAAGGGCGGAGACACGAACCCGGTTCCCCAGATTATTAGTCTACCACTCTTAACCACTACACCACACTGGCTCTCACTTGGAGGGTCTGTAAATGTGTCAGACAGTTGCTTAGAAATTTGGATTATTGTGTGTGCTCTCTTGTATGACTTTTCCCCCTTCAGAATAACTTTCACTGGTCCATCTCCTTTCTTTGCATTGTTTCCCAAAGTGATAAACATCTCCTTTCTTCGGAAGAAACAGCAAAAGCAAATGACCCGACAACTTTGACTCTGTGCCTTAGAGGAGGACTGTTGCTTTGTCTGACATTCTCACATGTTAGAGAACAGGAATGCAATCTCCTAAGGGGGGGAAAAAGAGGCTTATGACAGTATTCCCAACATATTAGCATTGTCAGGATTGTGTCAGGATCTGGGGACTTTGTGCCAAGCCGGAATCATTCTTGGCATGATACGGTTTAATTTTGGAGGGCTGTGGGAGAAATTAAACTTTGGCTAACCCAAAAGGTTGGAATTTGTGAGAAGGGCTGAGGCCATGAACATGTAGTCTGCCCTCTGGCTCCCTAATTGCTGGCAGATTTGAAACAATTTGAAATTTGTGTTGGGCAAACTTGTTCAAGGACAGTCTGAACACTCCATTAATTGGAATGACATTGTTAAGCCTTTCTGTCATAAGATCACCTTTCTATCACCTGACTTGAGCCGTGAAAAGTTACAGCCAAGGAGTCTTAAGGCTGGCCGATGTGCAAATCATCATTACCAGGCCTAAAGGGGTATAAAAACCATCAACCTTAAACCATCACATCCCCTCCAACATTTCTCAGATGAAAATAGGGATGTCATATTCCATAATAACCATAATAATGTTATTATTTTTACCCCACCCTATCTGACTGGGTTGCCCCAGCCACTCTGGGCTGCTTCCAACATATATAAAAACATAGTAGTAGAAGAAGAAGAAGAAGAAGAAGAAGAAGAAGAAGAGGAGGAGTTTGGATTTGATATCCCTCTTTATCACTACCCAAAGGAGTCTCAAAGCGGCTAACAATCTCCTCATACTGTAACTTGTGGGGCAGCCTACAAGTCGGGGGCTGGGAGCAATTGAGCCTCCTATCTTGACAATCATATGCAAATATTACAGGTATACATTGTGCCATGTGATAATTGCACTTATCACATTAATAATATGACCATCAGAATATATATGAAGTATATTATATCTATCTGTCTATCTGTCTATCTGTCTATCTATCTATCTATCTATCTATCTATCTATCTATCTATCTACCATCTATCTACCATCTATCGATCTATCGATCTATCGATCTATCGATCTATCGATCTATCGATCTATCATCTAGATCTATCATCTATCATCTATCTATCATCTACCTACCTACCTACCTACCTACCTACCTATCATCTATCTCTTAGACATGTGCTGATTATTTTCTGCAGCTTCTCTAAGGCCTGCTGTAAACTAAGATATTCAACACCCAAAAAGCTAAATTCTATTGACTATGCCAGGTGTAAGGTTTTGGGTTTTTTGTATAGTGCCTCAACATGTGTGAAATCTTATAATACACCTCACTGTGATTAGTTTATTATATTATATTACAAGACTCTATATCCTGTTTTGCATGGTTGGTTATCTTAATTTCATGGAGGATTCAATTTCAGGGTTTCTTTCTAAGCAACATTTCAACAGTATTTATACAGTGATTTTGTACTGTGTCATTATTCAAATGAGTTTTTTTCAATATATTGATTAGATTAAGAATTACATATTTTTGCACTTCATTTATTGCTAGTAGACAAAACAAAATTTCAAGGATTATTTTAATATATTATGGAGGCATAGCTAATGGTGGGGAAATAAGCTAAAAGGAATATATAAGAGATTCTGTTTTATGAGACAAGTGCATGGGGGGAAACATTAACTAGGTTTTCCAGATTTAAAAAATAAATACAAGATACAGTTCCTATCGAATGTCAGAATTGATTGGGCAGATCCAAAATGAATGCTTGGCCACTTGCTGGGAATATACTTCAAGAATGATGATTTCACGAATACACCGGTGACTGCTTATGTGATGACAAGCAAACAACCACCTTTGAATACCTCTGCCTGCCGACTTCTTTTGGACATCATGCCATAGCTGTCAACTTTCAGATTTGAAAATAAGGGATTTTCCCCAAACTTTCGGATTTGAAAATAAGGGATGCTGCGAGGGCAAGTAGCCTCGCCACCCAGCGCTCCAGAGGCTGCGCACAAACGGGTGAGCGAAAGAGCCAGTGCGTAGACGGCAGGCAGGCTGTCTGGCTGGTTGGGCGTGAGGGTCTGGCTGCACAAGGCATGCAAGCTCCACCCCCAGTTGGTCTCAGACTCCTTATTGGCAGTCGAGCAACGCAGCTGAGGAGCCTCCCTGGCCGGCAGGGAGGGAGAGGAGCTGCTTCCTTTGAAATCCTGGAAATTTAAGGGATATCAACAATCTGGGATAGCAGTGGGAAACGGCATTGGAATAAGGGAGTTTCCCGCCAAAAAAGGGAGGGTTGACTGCTATGCATCATGCCTGGGCTGGAAACTGCTGCTGTCTTTCAGGAAAAGGAAGGCATAGTCAAGAATCTCTTCAAGTGGGCACGAGTGTCAGGGACTGGGGCAGAGTAGGAGTGGTGGAAACCGCCTCCCCCTCCGAACCTTCCAGAGAAGAGGAAGACAGTATAGATTTACAACAGTGGTTTGGGGAAGGTCACGGCTCAGAGGTAGATGAAGAGCGGACCTGGGAAATAATGGGAGAGGGAGAAGTAGAGCTGGAGCAGCTGGTTGACACTTTATCACTGGAAAGCATTCCAAACCCGCCTTCTCCCAGAACCCAGCGGGCATTGAAAGGAGGAGAGCAAAGGGCTCGTAGTCAAATGGCCCTAAGTGGCCACCGTAGGGTGGGTGGTGCTGTTGACGATTGAATAGAGAAGGGGGTGGAGTTTACTCAGAGCAACGCTATTGCTCCAAGAGGCAGCATTTCTAAGCCTCTCTCTGTGAATATTGAATAAAGGACATTGGTAAGAGCTTCCTTGTCTATCTATTCCTGGCAGCCTGCCGTGCGGTGATTGGATTCCCTGACGCCTGACAACGAGAGGCCAAATGAAAACATTTGCAACTGACTTGTTGCAAGGGGCCATGGAGAACCAAGACATTGCCACCAACTATAGAAATTAGAATTGTCAATTGGTGACATTTGTGAATAATAATAATAATAATAATAATAATAATAATAATAATAATAATAATTTATTACTTATACCCCGCCCATCTCGCTGGGTTTCCCCAGCCACTCTGGGTGGCTTCCAACAGGAGATTAAAAATACATTAAAACATCAGTCATTAAAAAACTTCCCTAAACAGGGCTACCTTCAGATGTTTTCTAACATCAGATAGTTGTTTATTTCTTTGACATCTGATGGGAGGGCGTTCCACAGGACAGGAGCCACTACTGAGAAGGCCCTCTGCCTGGTTCCCTGTAACTTTGCTTCTCGCAGTGAGGGAACTGCCAGAAGGCCCTCAGCACTGGACCTCAGTGTCCAGGCAGAATGATGGATGTGGAGATGCTCTTTCAGGTATATGACATTTGTGCTTTAGTACTTGTGAGAGCTGCAAATGAATGAAAAAGGAAGTTTCTGGTTTGGATGCCAGATTGGGGAAAGAGGGATGGGTGAAGCAGCAGAAATCTTGGTGTGGGCACCATGGCAACAGCAGCGGATGAGCTACTTGGCATCCCTCCAACCACTGCTATCTACAAGGGGTCACATAGGCATTTCACTGAAGTATGAGCACTGATGAATGATACAGTGCCATTTTTGTGTGCCCTTCAGTACACATTCCATTCATTTTGAGCTCTTGTTAAAGGTAAAGGGACCTTTAACATTAGGTCCAGTCGTGTCCGACTCTGGGGTTGCGGTGCTCATGTCACATTCTTGGCCGAGAGCCGGCGTACAGCTTCCGGGTCATGTGGCCAGCATGACAAAGCCGCTTCTGGCGAACCAGAGCAGTGCACGGAAACGCCGTTTACCTTTCCGCCAGAGCGGTTCCTATTTATCTACTTGCACTTTGACATGCTTTCGAACTGCTAGGTTGGCAGGAGCTGGGACCGAGCAACGGGAGCTCACCCCATCGCGGGGATTCGAACCACCGACCTTCTGATCGGCAAGCCCTAGGCTCTGTGGTTTAACCCACAGCGCCACCCGCTCTTGTTAGCTGAGTCTAATTCTAAGTCAAGCCAAAAGAACTTATGCCAATGCCATAGGAAATTCCCTAAAGAAATAAATTATTTCTTCCATTTCAACAAAGAAGATTTTTAAGATTTCAGCTGGTGGTTTAATTGTTTGTTTGTTTGTTTTTAAAAAACTGCTATCAGGTTCCCTAAGGAGAAATACTCCCGGAAGAGTAAGGCTCCCACCAGTCTTCATTGCCCAGGGAAAAGAGTCATGCGAACATCCTGGGAGATCTCCAATGAGTCAAATGAGACCAAATGACTTCACATTGTCCTTGGAGAAAGTGTGATTTTATTCTTCTTCTTGTTTTCTGAAAACCGTCTCAGGGGCCTGCGTTGTAAAATACAGACATTCAATGTGGATATCTGCTCATTTCTGCGCACAAATATTTGTGGAACAGACTGTCATTTGCCTCCCATGTTTCATTTGGAGTGGAGGGGGGAAGGGGAGGACGCTAAGCAATAGGGGAGATGGGCAATTACTGTAACTACTGTAGCATGTTATCCTATTACTGCTAAGTACAAAAGTTTCTGAGCTTTTGCTTCCAAAATGTCATGTCAGACAAGACCTGGATTACTGTTGAAATTTTTTAATCTTCAGAGTAGAGAAGGCCAACATTTTTATAATAGGATGTGAGCACTGATACTCTATTGTCAATGACAATGCTGCAGCTTTTCGGCTTCTTTCCTGGCCTCGGCTGCATTGTGTACCTGACATTTCACGTACTGAGTCATTTAAAACTACATCTCCAGGAATTGACTATTAACTATCTTTTTTTCCTAGGATTTCATATAACCAAGAGCAGGCTTTCTCTGCGGAATGATATAGTTCAAAATAGAGACACCACCATGTAATTTAATACTACTGGTTACATTGAAAGGGGGGGAAATGCTGTGTGGTCACGGTTTGTAGAAGCATAAAACCTTTATACTTGTTCCTTTACAGAACAGGTATGAAAAATCTGATTACGTTGATGTACATTTGATAAAAATGAGTCAGTCTCTTGCCAGGGGGTGGAGAAGTTTGATTAGAAAGACAATTTAAGGCAGTGGTTGCCAAACTTGGATCTCCAGCTGTTTTTGGACTACAACTCCCAGCATCCCTAGCTAACAGGACCAGTGGTCACGGATGATGGGAACTGTAGTCCCAAAACAGCTGGAGACCCAAGTTTGGCCAACATTGATTTAAGGCGTAAAGCATCGCCTTCACAACCACACACACACACACACACACACACACACACACAAACACAACACTGCATAGGTCACATTTAAAGCACTATTGTACTACTTTAACAATCATGGCTACTCCAAAAAAATCCCAGGAACTTTAGTTTGTTAAGTGTGCTGAGAATCATAGAGCTACAATTCCCAGTGTGGTTCAGGGGCGGAACATCCTGTTTCACTGCTTGAGGCAAAACAGGAAGTGACAACCTCATCCCCTCCAACATTTCTTTGATGAAAATAGGATGCCCTATTCAATTATTATTATTATTATTATTATTATTATTATTATTATTATTATTATTTATACCCCAGCCATCTGACTGCGTTTCCCCAGCCACTCTAATAAAACACTAAACATCTAATAAAACACAAAACATTTAAAAAAATCAAAACCTTCCCTATTTAGAGCTGCATTCAGATGGCTTGGGGGTTGGATAACTCCATACCCTCCAACATTTCTCTGATGAAAATAGGAACGTCTTAAGGAAAAGCAGGACATTCCGGTATCAAATCAGAAACAGGGACGGCTTCCGTAAATCTGGGACTGTCCCTGGAAAACAGGGACACTTGGAGGATCTGCAACATACACTGCTGCTGCTGCCTACACTTTGCAAGATCTTGCCCAAAATCCATGCAGAATTTGGAAAACCCTGGGCTACACTGACTTGTGGCAGCATCTCTCTGGGGTTACAGATAAGGAGATTTTCCCTGCCCTGCCTGGGGATGCCAGGGACCTACAGCCCTTCCCCAACCTGTCTTAGCCATCACATATACGTACAGTCCTCACATATATGAGGCCCACACATCCTGTGACCAGTCAAGTTGAATAAAGACCATACACCATGCATTGTGGGTAGCTTGACTGGTACTTGACTACTCTGTTGTTTCTGCAGTCCCAGTCAGTCACCCAAAACCAGGAGATGGGCAGTCTTAAACAATGCCTTTGGCATGGTGGACATAAATCATACAGCCTTGACTCCAGCAAAGGCAAGAAAATGTAAGACAATAATTTGTAGCAATATATATATATATATATATATTTCTCTCCCTCTCCGTCTCTCTCTCTCTCTCTCTCAATAATATTTAGATATGCCTTTATAAAATAAGAAGCAGAAGACTCACAGAAACCCAGAATGATGAGGCAATCAAGAAAATATAAATAAGGGGAAATCCCCAAAGATATGGAAAGATATGCAGTCTTCCAAATAATAAGGGTGCACTAATGATATGTCATAACAGGAGGTGCTGGAACAAACTGATAAGTTCCCAAGCAATAAATCATCAGAGCAACATCATCTACAAAGAGTTCTGTTTGAAAAGAAAGTCAGGCAGGAAATGAGGTAAATACTGAATAAAACAAGAGAAGCAGCAGTGCACAGCCACGTGTCCTGAAGTAGGCAATGGTTTTGTCCACATAGTGGAAGATGGTAGACAATCAAAGCCTATGGTGCTGCCATTCCAGAACAGTGATTGAGGATGGTTGCTGGGTTTTTGCATTGCACCAGGTCCAACAACTGTCCCTGAAGAATGGCTCTGGCAGCCAGCAGAAAGATGAAGTCATGGTTGTATCACTCAGCACAACCTAATCCCTTAGTGTGAAGTACATCAAGGATAGACATATGCATGAAACACTATTCAAAAGAGCCTTGTAGCCCTAGAGTCTACTGTTCTGCAGACACTTTCTCCCAGCTTGGCTCCAATCATAGCTGTCAACTTTCGGATTTGAAAATAAGGGATCAGCAGCCTCACCTGTCCCAGGGACAATCTATGGTTCTCAGGGACAGTCCACGCTGCGGTAATCCCCCCAGGCTACAAATTAATTTACACCAGGCTACACACCATCATCTTTCCCCACCTCAGGGTCTCTTTTCCAGGGAGTCTTCTGTTCTCATGCGATGCTTCAGGATCTGTCCTTCCGGTGAGCAGCCAGGGCCAATGTCCTTCAGAATGGATCGGTTTGATCTTCTTGCAGTCCTCAGGACTCCAGCACCACAATTCAAAAGCATCAATTCTTCATGGGGGGATTGATCAGGTTCACTCTTTTGGCTCTCTGGCATCCATTAATGACTTATTATACAAACGTGTTGCAGACTTTGCATCCTTTAACACTCTTTTGGAAGGAGTGTATTTGTGGGCTGGGCCAGAGTGGTTGATTTTACATGCAAGCAAAGCACAAACAGTGCTGTTGTCTAATGGCATCCTATTCTCTGTAACTATTGGTGAGCAACGCAGCCGAGCAATGCAGCTGAGGAGCCTCCCTGGCCGGCAGGGAGGGAGAGGAGCTGCTTCCTTTGAAATCCAGGAAATTTACGGGATATCTAACAATCCCGGATAGCAGCGGGAAACGGCGCTGGAATAAGGGAATTTCCCACCAAAAAAGGGGAAACAGCGGGAAACGGCGCTGGAATAAGGGAATTTCCCGCCAAAAAAGGGAAGGTTGACAGCTATGGCTCCAATACAACAAGTGTAGAGAACCTGAGGCTTTGGGGCCAAATGCCCACACTTACTCATCTCTTATCTAAGCTAAAAAGCCCTGATTGTTGTAACCTTTCCTAGTCAGTGAGTTGCTCCATCCCCTTGATCATGTTGGTTCCTGAACCTTTTCCAGCTCTACAGTATCTTTTATTGTAACAATTTTACAGGATTCATCTCATCCTGGATATAGTCTGTTTGCACGGTTGCCTTCGGGCAAGAGATACAGAACAATTAAATCAAGAACAAATAGACTAAAAAACAGTTTTTATCCAAGAGCTATAACTATTTTAAAATGCTGTAACCAAATGATATGATCTTTGGGGAGTCGTGATGGATGGTATGTATGTTTATATGTGGTTGCAAATGTATAAATGTGTATATGTGGCTGTAAATGTGGGATGGCATTCAATTTCGTTGTACTATGTACAATGACAATAAAGTATCTATATCTATCTATCTATCATCTATCTATCTATCTATATCATCTATCTATCTATCTATCTATCTATCTATCTATCTATCTATCTATGTATCATCTATCTATCTATCTATCTATCTATCTATCTATCTATCTATCTGTATTTACCACTTTCTTTTTTCTTTCTTACTTTATTTCTTTCTTACTTTATTTCTTTCTTACTTTAAATAAACTTTATTCAGGTTTCTTAAAAAGTTACAATGTAGCTGCAATAAACAAATACAAAACAAATACAAAAATAACCAACAACCAAATAAGCCAAGAAATATTTTATTAAATCTTTCACTTCTCTCATGCTTGTTTAATGTTTAGCAGCAATTGTTGAAACAATTTTGTATTTGGTGGTTTTATATTCTGATTTTATTCTGTGAACCACCCTGAGACCTGCAGGTATAGGGTGGCATATAAATTCTAACAACAACAACAACAACAACAACAACAACAACAACAACAACAACACATAAGCTTGGCCTCTTCTCGCTAAAATAGAGACAGAAGCAGCATATCTTGATCAGCTGTTTATGGGGAGCCCATATTTACGTGGTTGGAGAGAAGAAGACCCCGCAAAAGTGTATGAAGTTAAGAAGCTTTGTAAATTGGAAGCAGGAGGAGAAAGCATCTTTATCACAACAAAGAATAGTTGAAATAGCAACAGTCTTGTCAGCACTATACCATGAAAGGTTGAAGACACTGAAAGCTAATATCAAGGACACTATCCAACCTTTCCACATGGTAGGAAAACTAATGTCAAGGACATCGTCCAACCTTACAATACTTTTTTTTTTAATATAACAGAACAGAACCAAGAGAAGAATTAGTGTTCAAGAAAAGAAGGTGTCTTTCTTTCACCTATTGATGTACACTTTGCTGCAAAAAAAGAAAAGAAAAAGAAAAAGAAGTTAAATGAGATTGAGTGTGAGGTGATGAAAAGTCTTTCAATGGGACTGTTTCCTTTGTCATGAGCCTTATAAGATGGAGGCAAAATTACTATTGAAGCATCTTTCTTCTTGGAAAAAGAGTCACACAAAGGATGAAGCAGCACTTGAGCAGTAGCCCACTTTGAGGTCATGACTCATGAGAGCTTCTCAGGTGAGTCACCAAGACAGTGTCATTGTGTTTGGGGATAAATATGGAACAAAAGGATTAGGAGTCAGATGAGTGATGAACAAAATGAGAATCCAGATCTGTTGCCCCTGTAGTACAGAGTTATAGAACACTGTAAACATTCACTGCACTTTGTATATAGTTTCGATATAATCGATTGATATAATCAGTTGCTGTGCTGAAAATGTGTTGTTGGACTAAGGACTGAATATGTTTGCCAATATGACCCAACCAGAATTTAATATTCTTGGTCCTTTTATATGCAGTTATAGATTTCTTTTCACAGCCCCCTACCCCCGCCCCCTCTCTCAGCCTGAGAACGGTGCATTCCTGGTTTTGTGTACCATGGTACCTACTCATTAATCCTCTTTTGGGCTTGTCACCAAACTATGAACACTCTTATGTAAGGCTGTCTCTCTCTACCCCCAGAGAATTGGATAGAGAGGAGCTTGGTTATTTCTGAAATGATCTAAGTTGTACAATTCCAGCTGAACTACATCCAGCTTTCCTACTGTATCTGCTGCTTATGTCAGGGCTCTTTAAAGGCTCTCTATGAACGGCAAGTCATGTCCAATTCTTTTTATTCTTAGAAAATAATAATGAATTCCCCTCAGAGCAGAAGGACTCATTGATTCTAAACTTCCTGGTTTCAGCAGATCTGTACTTCTTTGAATATATTTGAGGGTGAAGCTGAAAAACTCTCTGTGAGTTTTCAGAAGGAACTCGAACCATTGTAGTTCAACTGAGACTTCAAATCCTTCATGTCAGATTGACAGGACTTCGTGGACTAGCTGAACAGATTTCATGTTGTTTGCACGTAAGTGCTCATCAAAATATCTGGAGGGGCTTGAATAACTTTTTGTGGAAACACTTTCTTGGTGAAGAAGCTGAAGCAAATTCCTTCTGTGAGCTGTCCTCTTTGTCTCTTTCTCTCTCTCAAACCTATCAAAAGTGATATGATAATTTTAGGACACATGCCCTTTAGGTAACAGCACCTTACACTTAATTTCCACACACAAGTGTAGATCAGAAACTATCTGCACAAGGAGGGAAACGTCAAAACTTGATACTTCCTATCACTATGATCTCAGCACTTAGGTTCAAACAGATGTTCTGGAAATGTGAAGTCAAGAAACTCCAAGGAGACCTTGGGCTTGCAAACTACCAAATATTTCATCCTTCCAAGTCTGCATTATTGGAAAAGCAAGTCTACTAGAAATAAAGTCAAGAGAGCTATTTGAAACTGATGGCCAAACCAAATTTACCTTAAAGTTGAGGCCTCTGCTGGTCTTTCCCATATCTTCCAGTACTGTTTAGTTAAAGCAGATATATGGTGTTATGTTGTCATGGTTCACCTTTTCTCACCCTCTTTAAGTGGCAGCCAACTAAGTGGATGAAGGAAGGAAGGAAGGAAGGAAGGAAGGAAGGACTAAGTGGATGTGTATGGGAAATTCATTGAAAGGAAATACTTGAATTGAGTTTGAGTTAGGGAATGGCCAACTTCAGAAGGACCTAGTGGCTCTGAACTGACTGGCTTCAAGGGAAAGGCTTGCAGGAAGTCCAGAATTTGCAGTGAGATGGGATTAGTGGACTCTCAATCCGTAAATAGAATTGGACAGATTAGTCCATCTGCAGTCTGCGTCAGTTTTACATGTGGCCATTCATAAGTCTGTTCTGTCCCTTTCCCACATTAATGTCAGGGTTGCACCAGATGAGCAGGAGTGGTGGCAAGCCCCACTAGGTGAAGCGTCAACCACGGAAGAGTACAGAGGAATGGAGGGATTCTTACCTGAAGAAGACTGGTGGCGACACACCTCAGAAGAGGAAGAAGCAGATGGGGAAGAGGGAAGGCCAGAACAGGAGGAGGAAGAAGTTGAGCCAGAATCAGGCCCTTGTGAGGAGAGGAGCCGGAGGGCCCCCTCCCCTCCTCCCATCTCAGCTGTAGAGCATAGAGCTGAGAAACGGAGGGAGCAATTGGAGGCAGTTGCAGCTCGTAAAAGGCGTGGTGATGAGCTGGTTACTTAAGGAAGGCCGGCTGCTTCCCTCACCAGCACCTGCAACTGCTGTGGTGAAGCATGTAGTTGTGCCTGCTTATCCTGCTCCTGATCCTGTGTACCTGACTTTGGCTGGTTCCTGACTTGGACTGCTCTTGACTTCGGCTTCTCTTGACTCCCGGTACTGACACCTGACTTTGGCTGGTTCCTGACTCAGACTGCTCCTGACTTCGGCTTCTCTCGACCCTGGTACTGATACCTGACCTCGGCTGGTTCCTGACATGGACTGTTCCTGACTTCGGTTTGTCTTCACCCCGGTACTGATACCCAGCTTCGGCACACCATCCTGTTGGCGCCATAACAATTAAGTCTGCATCTGTATATCTATATCTATAATACGGTATGTATTTAAGGAAACAATCCTAAAACACACTCTCTCACACACAAACACACACAAGCATGCACACACAGCACAGTGTGGTTGTATGGAGCAATGGGGCCTCCATAGCCCTGCCTTACACAGCAGCAAGATCACTGTGCCAGCCTAGCGCTAGAACATTGATCAGGCCCATGTTGGGCATTATGCCACAGCATGACAGGGGAGGGAGAGGAGCACATCCTTGCCTTTTCCCATAAATGCCCCACTTGTGCAGCAGTCAACGGCTGTGAGAGACCTTGTTGCTTTGGTGCGCACAGGTTTCCCACTGCCAAAATGGTCCATCCATCGGATGTCCCACATCTGTGTGGCAGCCGGCAGGCTCCTTATCGCAAGACACGCCATCTCCCCAAAAGGGGATGAGGGAGGTGGATGAAGAGCAAAGGGGTGGCATTCAGATGAGAGCCCAACATCGCCATGTATTTTATTCTCTCTCTTTTTGGCGTGTGTGTGTATAGGTCTCAATTGCTGCCCCCCTTTCTCCCCCACCTTGCTTGACACGCACCAGGATCATGCCATCCCCCTCCTCTGGCCCCGGTGCTGGAGATAGAGAGGTATGCATGCATGCACCAGCGAGGCCATGCGCGCCTCGCCAATGGGATCCTTGGCGAGGCGCTTTCAAAAACTTTGCAGGTCTGTTTGGCCCGCCTCCCCGGCCTCTCAGCAAAACCAGATCCTTGTGGGGGATAGAGAGGGAAGTGGGGCAGAAGCTGTTGCTTTAGCACCCAGACACAATTGCTTTGGTGAGACCAGGCTTCCTGCTTGTCAAAATGGTCTGCCTGCTGGCTCTCCCTCAGCTGTATGTATGGCGGTCGGCAGGTTCCTCCTCGCAAGGCACGCAATCTCCCCAAAAAAGCTCACCAACTTTGGCTCCCCCAAATGAAATAGAGTCAAACCATTGTTGCAGGGGGGGGGGGGGATTCAGTGTGTGTGTGGGTGACAATAAATTTTCCGCACAAGGTACCACCTGACCTTGCTCCACCACTGCATGCTCTAGTTATCTCCCGCTTGGACTACTGCAATGCACTCTACATGGGGCTACCTTTGAAGGTGACCCAGAAACTGCAATTAATCCAGAATGCGGCAGCTAGACTGGTGACTAGGAGTGGCCGCCGGGACCACATAACACCGGTCCTGAGAGATCTACATTGGCTCCCAGTACGTTTCTGAGCACAATTCAAAGAGTTGGTGCTGACCTTTAAAGCCCTAAACGGCTTCGGTCCTGTATACCTGAAGGAGCGTCTCCACCCCCATCGTTCAGCCTGGAAACTGAGATCCAGCGCTGAGGGCCTTCTGGCGGTTCCCTCACTGCGAGAAGCAAAGCTACAGGGAGCCAGGCAGAGGGCCTTCTCGGTAGTGGCGCCCACCCTGTGAAACGCCCTCCCATCAGAGGTCAAAGAGATAAACAACTATCCTACATTCAGAAAATACCTCAAGGCAGCCCTGTTTAGGGAAGTTTTTAACCTGTGATATTTTAATGTATTTTAATATCTGTTGGAGGCCGCCCAGAGTGGCTGGGGGGACCCAGCCAGATGGGCGGGGTACAAATAATAAATTATTATTATTATTATTATTATTATTATTATTATTATTATTATTTTATTGCCACCAGTGGCATTTCCACCCACCTGAATGCTTGGCTAGCATCATTCTGTAGGCAATGGCCAGGAGTGAGGACAAGAGGGCTGAGTGGAGAAAGCCTTTGACCAACGCACACACCAGCAGAGAGGGGGTTTGGATTGCTCTGCCCATCTGCATTCAAACACAATTTTGTTGTTCTTCAACTGCACAGTTCCTCTGAATGCACCCATGTTATTTTACAATTCAGATTTTCATGTATGTTTTGAGTCAAGAACTCCACTGCAAAACTTGGAGAGGCATAAAATGGTCCTACTGCAGGGTAATGATGCTCTGATCCACATCCTAGAAGGTGTGCATGCTGTTCTTTTGCTTAAAAATGTGGACCAAATGAAATTCCGCATTGATCCGACGTGGCTCAGATCAACACATATCGGGATTGACAAAGATGGAATTTCTCAAGCATTCCTGAATGTATTGGAGGGTAAGGTTGGATGAATGTGGAAGCTGGAATTCAAACTAAAACATCTACTTCACCCTCTCGACTTGTACCAGAATACTCTGATATATGAAATAGTTTGATCCACAACTAAAATGAGTATTCATAGCATTGCTTCGCATGCCAGACATCTTCAGTGTTAGCTGTAAACCTGCCCATTTGACAAGCCTGCTGATTTTTGAACTATTAGGATTGAGTGACACATTCCTAACGTGAAGTCATTAAAATGAACTGCTTGGTCAGTTTGGAAAAAAGGAAAAAGAAAAAGCGGGAGGGTTGCATGTACGCCTTGCGTGACAGCACAATATGATATGTGGCATTATTTAAAGGATGATTAATGGGAGCTGCAGAGTGTGAGGGAATAATCAAATTCTTAACATCATTGCATGGATATTATGCTGAAAAGGAGCCTGTATGAGCCGATAGAAGCCCCACGTCTTTCCATGATTGTCCTATTACACTGTGTGGTTTCTCCTTGTAAAAAAAAAGGGGGGGATATGAGCAGTGGTAACAAATAAAACTAAAGTAAGTGCTTACATTTCCCATCTCCTTAACATTCTGTTTTAGGGTGGCTCTAGATGTTTTACCCCGGTAAATGCGGGTGGCACTGTGGGTTAAACCACAGAGCCTCTTGGACTTGCCGATCAGAAGGTCGGCGGTTCGAATCCCCGCTACGGGGTGAGCTCCCATTGCTTGGTCCCTGCTCCTGCCAAGGTAGCAGTTTGAATGCACGTCAAAGTGCAAGTAGATAAAGAAGAAGAAGAAGAGGAGTTTGGATTTGATATCCCGCTTTATCCTACCCGAAGGAGTCTCAAAGCGGCTAACATTCTCCTTTCCCTTCCTCCCCCACAACAAACACTCTGTGAGGTGAGTGGGGCTGAGAGACTTTAGAGAAGTGTGACTCGCCCAAGGTCACCCAGCAGCTGCATGTGGAGGAGCAGGGAAGCGAACCCGGTTCACCAGATTACGAGTCTGCCGCTCTTAACCACTACACCACACTGGCTCTCCAGTGTACCGCTGCAGTGTACCGTGTAATGGTCAGGGGTCCCTTTACCTTTACCTAGATGTTTTACAGATAGGGAAATCTTCCAAGGCTATCCTTGGTTTTATTCATTCCCAGCTCCTCCAAAGTCTCCCCCTCTTGGGAAAAACACCAAATTATTCCTGAGTGAAACTAAACACTTGGAAGATATCACACCGCCATCTGGGCACCCAAAAGCATCTCCGCAATGCCCCAAACATGCTCCCTCCCCTTTCTTTCCCATTTTCTTCTTACAGAACAGGAGCAGTACCAAGATAAGACAGGTACAAGAGATTTCCCACTCATTCTGCCCTCTCTAAGCCAAAGCCATCCCAGCTGCCACCACAACACTCAACACACCTCCCTGCTACCTTTCTTTTCTCAGCAAAGCAGCAGCAGCAACAAAATGAGAAAAGTAAGCAAGATTCCCCTCTTCTGTCCTCCTTCCCTGTCATTGCCCCGCGTGATATTGGGTATGGTTCACTCTGATAGTTGTAGTTAAGGAGAAATCTCTTTCAAACGGATTTCTACATGGGATTTTGTTATTGCTGTTTCAACCTTCTGCCCTCAATGGACCAGCTTTGCTTCAGTTGTTGGAAGGGTTCCAAGTCACCTTGAATTAAAGTCTGGTAGGTCTGCATGAGGAGAAAGGAGAGAGAGAGAGAGAGAGAGAGAGAGAGAGAGAGAGAGAGAGAGGAACCACCAAGCTGTCCTTTAACCCGTACTGACATTCCCTCTGGTGCTAATTTCAGGGTTGCTGACATCATTTCCTACTCTTCCCTTCTTCATCCTTACCTTGAGAGAGGAGACATCTCTGTGGACGTCTCCTGCTGAGAACAAAAAAACATGGCACTTTGTATCCCCACCTCAGGTAGAACGAGGATCTTCCCTAACAAGCAGTGCCCTTTTCCCATCTGGAACTTGCCAGAACTCAGTTCCGGCCCCTCTCAGGTGGACGTCATTGCCATTATAAGAGACTGCTAACAAGTAGTTAGGGACGTGGGTGGCGCTGTGGGTTAAACCACAGAGCCTAGGGCTTGCTGATCAGAAAGTCAGTGGTGCGAATCCCCGTGACGGGGTGAGCTCCTGTTGCTCGGTCCCTGCTCCTGCTAACAAGTAGTTAGGGACATGGGTGGCTCTGTGGTGTAAACCACTGAGCCTTGGGCTTGCCAATTGGAAGGTCGGCGGTTCGAATCCCTGAGACGGGGTGAGCTCCAGTTGTTCGGTCCCAGCTCCTGCCAACCTAGCAGTTCGAAAGCACGTCAAAGTACAAGTAGATAAATAGGTACCGTTCTGGTGGGAAGGTAAACGGCGTTTCCGTGCGCTGCTCTGGTTTGCCAGAAGCGGCTTTGTCATGCTGGCCACATGACCCGGAAGCTGTACGCTGGCTCCCTCGGCCAATAATGCGAGATGAGTGCCGCAACCCCAGAGTCATCCACGACTGGACCTAATGGTCAGGGGACCCTTTACCTAAGAAGTATTTATTTTCCTAACCTGAGGAAAATATGTTGCTAGTCTTCAACTCCCATGATCCATGACCATTGACCATAGTACCTGGACTGACCATAGTTGGAGTCCAACAACATTTGGCGAGCCAGAGTATAGCACTCTTGGTGTAGACAATATTGAACTCAGTGGTTCCCAATGAGCTAAGCGTACTGTTTTTCAAAAGCCAAGTCATAGACCCTCTTCTACTCTATGGTAGTTTTTGTTATGTGAATGGTGCCACAGACCCGCTGGACGGGTTACATGGACCCCCTGGTGCCCACAGACCAGCAGTTGGAAACCACTGCTCTAACTCAATTCCTAGTTCCTATGTCAATGTCTTCTCTCTCTGCTCCTGTGAACAGGGGTGGCAAGCTGGCCTTTACACATGTCAGTATGATTTAGACTGGGGAAACAATCCACATTCATTCCACTTTTGATTTATCTCCTTAATCCTTTCAATTGAAAATAAATGGCAGTTTCAAAGCTTTATTTGAATGATGAGTGTTTGAGTTTCTTAGAATAGCTTAGCTATGTGGAATATCCTAGTTCTATGTTGATGATAAAGTCCAGTCCTTGACGAAACTGCTGGTGAAACGGGAAGATTCGAAGCTGGCCACCCGTCGGGAAGACAGACCCATACATTTGATGGACTTTGCTTAACCATCTTTAACACTGGAAAGATAGACCCATACGTCTGATGGACTTTGCACAACCATCTCCAACACTATACAGATATTGCACTTTGAATTAGCACTTTAATGTTTGAAAGTATATACAGGCTTTTGCCTCTGAGGGAATACCTATGTATGCTTTTTGTATGACATTGTCTGTTTAGTTCATGATTCAATACATTTTCATCTATAGCTGTTCACGGTTTTGTATATTATCCTTTGTATAGTTACCGTGACTGTCTGTTGTTGTTTCTACTGGGCTATAAACTCTGCAGGTGAATGGTGCCTCTGGGAGGCACCTTTCTTCGGGGTGGGGGTGGGGGTAGCTCAGAGACCAGGGACGGCAGCAGCAACTGCCTGGAGGACTCCCAAGGAGAGGGGAGAGGAGGCTGAGGGAACACTCCACAAGGGAGGGTGTTCAAAAAAGGGTGAGAGGCTGTCAGCTCTGCAGGCAAGGGGTGGCATAACTGGGCTCCTGAGCCCCACAGGGGTGCCGCAGAAAGAATGCAGTTGGTCAAGGGAGCCGCGGACTCAAAAAAGCTTAAAAACCTCTGGATTACATTAGGAAGGAACTGCATATCGTTTCCCTGTCCCTTCCCTTCCCTTCCCTTTCTTTTGCTCCATAGGCTTTAGTGTGGATGGCATCACTGGGCTTTCGATCAGTCATCTTCACAGAGAAGGGAAGCCAGGATGAAGATGCTGCTGTGTAATATCATGGGATTCCATTTTCATAGCTCTATCTTTCATCTCAGAATGACATACCAGTGTTTATTATGATCTGTGTGCAAGGCTGTACAAGCATCCGCGGTAGTGGTAGTCAAAGCAAGTCATTTGTTTCGCTCCCAGTATGTGTGATGGTGTTGAAGGTTGCAAGCTGACAGTGAATGGAGCTGTGCACACCGTAAGTGGCTTATTATCTCGCAGTGGTTTGCATTAGCTGTGAATCATCTGCTTCTAGAGATGAAAAGTACATTTGGACATGGTAATGGCGTTCAGCTCTCTTTGGGAACTTTCTTCTGTCAAATACATTTCATCAGTGTGTAATTTTAAGTGTAGGTTTGGGGAGTACATGAAGCATATTCAGTGAGGATAGTTCTCACATTACAATTTAATTTTTAAAAAATATATTATTGTGGGGAAAGAAATAAAAATGGGGATAAAGGTATATAAATAATTTTCGGGAACTCTTGGAATGTGAATATTATGCTCTGTGTTCGACACCATTTCTTATGTGCAGAAATAAAATCTGGTCTGATATTGTTTTAAGGTGTTTCTAAACAATATCAAACTGGCCCCAAAGGTTCGCAGGTTTTTGCACTCAGATGACACTCAGATGACATCAGGTCATCATAAATAAATATAGTCAATGTGATCAAATGACTACATATGAGGTAAAGGTAAAGGGGCCCCTGACCATTAGGTCCAGTCGTGTCCGACTCTGGGGTTGCGGTGCTCATCTCGCTTTATTGGCCGAGAGCCGGCGTACAGCTTCCAGGTCATGTGGCCAGCATGACAAAGCCGCTTCTGGTGAACCAGAGCAGCGTATGGAAACGCAGTTTACCTTCCCTCTGCAGCGGTACCTATTTATCGACTTGCACTTTGATGTGCTTTCGAACTGCTAGGTTGGCAGGAGCAGGGACTGAGCAACGGGAGCTCACCCCGTCGCAGGGATTCGAACCGCCGACCTTCTGATTGACAAGCCCTAGGCTCTGTGGTTTAACCCACCGTGCAACCCGCGTCCCCACTAGCATTGTGCTAAAACCAGTCTTCCAGTTTCTCAAAAATGATATTTTCACGTGGAATAAGATTCTGTTTTCCTTCATCCTTATAGGGTTATATATATATATATATATATATATATATATATATATATATATATATATATATATGGGAGTGAGTGAGGAAGCAACATTCAAGGACTGAAAGAGGATATTTCCCATCATTTCCCCCCCAGAGCCTTCATAAATCACCAGTCTCTCAGTCAGGCTTCCTCAAACTCGGCCCTACAGATGTTTTGAGACTACAATTCCCATCATCCCTTACCACTGGTCCTGCTAGCTAGGAATCATGGGAGTTGGAGGCCAAAAATATCTGGAGGCCCGAGTTTGAGGAAGCCTGCTCTTAGTGTTAGTAGTATTAGTAGTATTTATCAGTTTCAGTTTTTGTGAGGATAAAACATCAGGATATAAATATTATACATACATACAATATTTTCTGGGACCCAAAGAATGAAGGTGCTTGCTTTGGAAAGAAAACATATATTAAGTCTGCATTTAAAAAAAGCCTAGCATCCCCATCACCATTGTTGCCTGGTTAGGAACAGCAGCAAAGCCAATTTTTGTTCCACCAGTAATGGTCTTCGACATCCCTCTCCTCCCAGAATTCCAGAATTGATATTCCAGAATTCCAAAATCCCTCTTCAGTGAGCTTGCAGAGGAAAGAAAGGATTCTGTGATGTACATCTTGGACAGTCTTGGAAAATGGGAAGTATATTATGCTGATTTCCTCTTAAGGGGCTTTGAAGCAGGAAAAGAGAATTGCTATAAGAGAGAGCCCTCAGGGTCATAAATAGGAATGTTGATGCAGTGACTATTGCTACCCTCTGGGAAGAGAAAGTGTCCAAACCAAAGGCATTTGGAACATTTCCAGTATATATAAAAAGGCTTGTTGCAAAGAGGAGGGTCACTCAGTGACTGTTCAGCAGATGGAGCAGATGTTGCTACTAAACAGATGCTTGTTGCTGTCAGTGGAAGCCTTATGGGGAAACATCTAGATGGATATTGATGTACTAAACTTTGGCAAAGTCATAGATCTTCGGCTATTTTTATTTTGCAGCATTTCTTCAGTTCCCGTTAACTAAATTGTTTTGATGGAAGGGAAGAAAGCTAAGTGCCACCAATATATATATCTAGTAAAGGCATTGTTAAGGAAATATTGGAATACCCCAATACTGATTCAGCCTGGATGACCAAAATAATCCAAGCCCTAATTTGTCAATCAAACAGGGCATCTTTATTAAAAACATTGCAATGGACACCACTTAACCCCCATTAGGAAAGTGCTACACCAGGTAAAAACACAGCAATATTTATACTTTAAGCAGAGGGATGCGGGTGGCGCTGTGGTCTAAACTACTGAGCCTCTTGGGCTCGCCGATCAGAAGGCCGGCGGTTCGAATCCCCACGATGGGGTGAGCTCCCGTTGCTCGGTCCCAGCTCTTGCCAACCTAGCAGTTCGAAAGCACGCCCAAAAGTGCAAGTAGATAAATAGGTCCCACTCCGGCGGGAAGGTAAACACCATTTTTATGCGCTGCTCTGGTTTCGGTGTTCGGTTACGCCAGAAGCAGCTTAGTCATGCTGGCCACATGACCCAGGAAAACTGTCTGCGGACAAATGCCAGCTCCCTCGGCCTGTAAAGCGATATGAGCGCCGCAACCCCAGAGTCGTGTGTGACTGAACTTAACTGTCAGGGGTCCTTTACCTTTACACAACAGCTATTCTGTCTGGCTAGGTTATGTGGCATAACAATGGCATTCTGACATGGCAACAGGCTTCATCCTTCAACCTTTAACCTTACCTCTTTCTTCCTTCAACAGTTTCTCCTGTTTTCGTGCTACTTTGTCCTTTTCTCATGCTACTCTTGTAAATGCAATGTTCAGAGTGCAGCCTTCACTCGCTCAATCCATATCACACAAACTTCGATTTTCATTCTATAATTTCTCCAATAGCATCTTGTTACATTCTCGGCCGGTGTAGGATTTGCCTTTGTTCGTTACATATATTATTTGCCCCTGAAGCGGGGTTCTGTGGGGGATTAACAAATAAAATGAACTAAAGTCACAAACCCAATAAAACACAAAACATTCAGATCTGAAAGTATGAAATTTTGATGTCACCTTGGGACAGATTGTCTTGGACTTGGAACAGCAAATTAAAATGTATTAAATAAACACATTTTCCATTCTGCAACACACTTGCAAAGGCCTAGATTCTAGGCTACAAATTTGTTATTATCATTATTATTATAAGACATTTTTATGCTGCTTTTTATTGTTCTTTACTGTTTTGCTATGGCAGGATGACCAAATTGGGTATTGCTTTGTAACGAAGTGATGGGTCTATGGACCGTAATGAAGATGGTTGTTGTTTTGCTATGGTTTTCAAAACTCAGTTGTTGTAAAAAAAAAAAAAAAGTGGCTTGATCCCCCTTCCCCCTTATAAACCATTATACATGCACCACACAAGAGCCAGTGTGGTGTAGTGGTTAAGAGCGGTAGACTCGTAATCTGGTGAACCGGGTTTGCGCCTCTGCTCCTCCACATGCAGCTGCTGGGTGACCTTGGGCTAGTCACCCTTCTTTGAAGTCTCTCAGCCCCACTCACCTCACAGAGTATTTGTTGTGGGGGAGGAAGGGAAAGGAGAATGTTAGCCGCTTTGAGACTCCTTCGGGTAGTGATAAAGCGGGATATCAAATCCAAACTCTTCTTCGTCTTCTTCTTCTTCTTTTAAATCCCTTAGTTTACTTTTATGAAAGTACCGCTTTGAGAAGATGAAGGAGGCTGGTAAGTCCCCCCCCTTCCCCCAAAAGAAAAGAAAACTAAATTGCTAAAAATTCCACAGTCACCTCTTTCCACACACCTTCCTTGCCCCTGGGCAACTAAAGGCCATCTGGTAATTCTTCAGGGGCCAAATTTGGCCCTGGGAATTCTAGCTCCCTGATCCTATTACAATTTGCTTTACTATATGTGACTAGTATTCTTTTTAATGGCTAGTTTCATTGACAATGTATTTAGCACAGTATGTCATCAGATCAGATACCGCTGTGCCTATTATATGTCTGTCCTGCCTGCCTGCCTGCCCACCACTTTTGAATGCCACAGGAAACCAGAATTTGGGTAGCTCCACTTAACTCCCATATTTGAAAGAGTCTGGCATTTTCTTTTTTGTGTCTGCTTAGAAACTCAGCCAGCACAATTTCTGATTTGCATTTCATCACAACCCTAATGGACGAACAGCAGTGGGCTTGTGAATTAGGACTTGCTAGATTAGAGAGTTTGTGCACCAGATTCCAAATCTCTGGTGAACAGCTTGCTGCAGCTCTACAAATCATTCTGTCAAAACAAATTGCGCTGCTAAAATATACCTTTAAAACTATGCTCCCCAAATAGGTTATATGGAGGTAATTGAAAAACCCAAAGTGCATACCAATAATTGGGAGGGGTGGGGAAAATACGTTGCAGAGGATGAAGGGGCGAAACGAAAACACCAAGGAGGGGGAATCAAAGTAAAAATGACTCTAGAATAATAAATATAATTCCGTTTTATCATAAGCTGTGGTTGCAAAGTTCACCGAAAGCCGAGAGAGCTCGTTTAATACACTTTCAGTAAATATCTCTACAGAAAAAAATATGAAGAAAACCACTTCCCTTTTTTTTTTTTGGAGGCAGTGTTACCGCGAATGCTATTTCTTTTCCAGATGCTCCCAATAGTTGGAAGAAAAGAAAGTTTTGAATGTTGGAGGAAAGACCTCAGTAAATTTATATGGGGAGGCAAAAGGCCAAGGATCCAATATAAATCCCTAACGGATGCTAGAGAAAGAGGTGGGTGGGGCGTCCCAGACTTGAGGATCTATCATGCAGCAGCGGGGTTTGGATGGATTAAAGAGTGGTTGATATTAAAGGATGGGGAACTGCTGAGTTTGGAAGGTTTTAGAAACATCAGGGGATGGCACGCCTACCTAATGCAGGAGGACAAAAGAAATGCGAAAGAATTCACGGATCATGTTTTTAAAAAATCTTTATTGGAAATCTGGAGGGAGTACAAGAAAATCTTGGAACCTAAAACGCCGTGGTGGTTCTCACCTCTGGAAGTGACATCTGTAATAAAAACAAAAGATAAAAACTGGTTAACATATGAGGATATAGTGGTAGAAGTAAATGGGGAATATAAATTGAAATCATATGATGAACTAAAGAACCACTGTACTAGTTGGTTAAATTACCTCCAGGTTCAAAGTTTGTTTAAGAAACACATGGAATTAGGATTCGTGAGAGGAAAGTCTAAATTACAAGAATTAGTTATAGAAAACGAGGATAAATTAATGACGAAGACTTATAAATATTTGCTAGAATGGCATCTTAAGGAGGAAGAGGTCAAACCAGAAATGATAAAATGGGCACAGGATCTGGGGAGAAATATATACAGGGATAAATGGGATAGCATCTGGAGAAAAAATATGAAATTCACGGCCTGCGCAACTATAAAAGAAAATATTCTTAAAATGGTTTATAGATGGCACTTAACGCCAGTGAGACTAGCCAGAATTTATAAGACATCGCCCAACTGTTGGAAGTGTAAGGATGAGATTGGTGATTACCTGCACTGCTGGTGGAACTGTAATAAAATCAAAAATTTTGGAACGAAATCTATGAGAGTTTGAAAAAAATATTACAACTTACCTTTACAAAAACACCGGAGGCTCTGCTACTGAGTATTTTACCAGCTGGAGTTCCGAAAAATAAAGAGAATATATTTCTCTACTCAGTAGCAGCAGCAAGATTACTTATAGCCCAGCAGTGGAAGAGGGAAGAGGCCCCAACAATCCTGGATTGGCAAGTGAAACTGGTGGAGTTCCTAAACCTGGCTAAAATGACAGCGGCAGTTAGAAATATAGATAAACAGACAGTCAAGAAGGAATGGATGTACGTGGAGGAATATTTGAGGAAAGAAGGAATAGAAACAAAGTTGAAAATCTGCCTAGACTAACGAACATAATGAAAGAGTGTATAAGAACTGGAATAGAAAAGAATGTATATTCGAGGTGGTGGGAGAATAAAAAGAAATATAAGAGAAGAATTAAGCGCACGTAAGATAAATAGAGATTAAGATTAGGTACACAAAGACGAACAGTAGGAGGCGTTTCTTTTTTAAGAGGGGGAAAGGGGGGGAAGCGGGAGGGAGGGGGGGAAGATAAAAGGGAAAGAGGGGAAGGGAGGGGGAAGAGGGGTTGAATTGTGAATATATTATGATTGGAATATGCTGTCGGATGTAAGGAGAGTATGTTAGGGATGGTATGTAGTGTATGTTATCTAATGTATGAAGTGGACGTTAGGGAAGGTAGGTAGGGAATGAATGGAGTATAGGTAGTGTATGTATGTTGATTAGGGAATGTAAGTATTGTATGATAGAGACTGCTAGTAATGTATGTATTGTATGGAGAGTGTATGTATGGCGTATTGTACGATAGGGATTGCTAGTAATGTATGTAATGTATGGAGAGTGTATGTGTTGTCTATTTTGTTTTTGTTCTTTTTTGCTTGTTTGTTTTTGTCTTTTATATTCAATAAAATAAACTTAAAAAAAAAAAAAAAAAATATGAAGAAAACCTACAGGAATTCCCAGTAATAGCGCGCTTGCTGTTTATGGTTTACGGAATCCCATCAAACAGCTATCCCTGACTGGCTTGTGTCCAGTGGCGTTGTTGGTCTCCTGTGGTAAAGTCGCAAATATAGAAAGGAGGAATCGAAAGCCCAGAGGCAGCATTAATTTTATAAGAAAACTGTTTGATTAACAAACATATTATTTGGGGAGAGAGATGGTATAAGATTCTGTTTCAGGAGAACAACCAAACCTCATAGAATCATAGAATCATAGAGTTGGAAGAGACCACAAGGGCCATCCAGTCCAACCCCCTGCCAAAGCATTCCTGACAGGTGGCTGTCAAGCCTCTGCTTAAAGACCTCCAAAGAAGGAGACTCCAACCTCACACCACCTGAGGTAATAATAATAATTATAACCATTACTAAGGTCCATATGGGACCCAGGTGGCGCTATGGGTTAAACCACAGAGCCTAGGGCTTGCTGATCAGAAGGTCGGCGGTTCGAATCCCCACAATGGGGTGAGCTCCCGTTGCTCGGTCCCAGCTCCTAGCAGTTCGAAAGCACGTCAAAGTGCAAGTAGATAAATAGGTACCGCTCCGGCGGGAAGGTAAACGGCGTTTCCGTGGGCTGCTCTGGTTCGCCAGAAGCGGCTTTGTCATGCTGGCCACATGACCTGGAAGCTGTACGCCGGCTCCCTCGGCCAATAAAGCGAGATGAGCGCCGCAACCCCAGAGTCGTTCGCGACTGGACCTAACGGTCAGGGGTCCCTTTACCATTACCTTTAAGGTCCATATATTCCTCTTGGCTGCATATCTTCAAAAACACACTACAGGTTTGATTGGCCTAGATTGATCTGTATAAACATCCCTGGCTTCGACTCTGATAGTGAGTGAGGTCTTAAAATAGGCCCAGTCTAGACAAACAGGTCATCATGTAGTTAAACTGTTCCCAGACTTTCAGTTCCTGCGGTAAATGCAAACAATGCTTGTTTAGAATTTTTTTTTGTATTTTTGCAACTTGTGGGAATGCACTTTATTTTCAGTGAGATGCTTAAATTTACAATCCGAACTGGATTCATTTATATAGAAAAACTAGTTGGTCCCGCCTATATGTTCCATGCCTCGCTTAAAAAATCAAATAAATTGCATTAATGTAATCTTCTTGTGACCTTTTATCCCCAGGATTCCTAATCAACTGTCTTGGCTGATTAATCTGTCTCTATATGCTATAAATTACTCTTCAAACCTTCTTCCTAAATTTTCTATTTAATTCTCAATTAATTCTAAAGCATCTGAGAATATCACTAATTTTTTAAGTCCCCAAACTGAAGGGGACGCTTAACTGAATACAAATGACATCCTTGTTTTTTCCCTCAAATTACTGGGAAGGTCATGCAATTTCCTGATGTATAAAACATTGTTATGTTCATATTTTAATGTTTTGTACACCATATTAATCCAATCAAGATCAAATATTTGCTGTCTTTTCTAAACAAAAATACTTGCAGCATCTTGGAATATCCTGTACCACCAGTTCAACACGGGGCTCATAACTCAACTATTCTCAAATAATAAGTTTCAGACACTGCTTATAGGTCACACCAATGGCTGTAATTCAGTTTATCAAGCAACAACAAGATTTAGGAGTAATTGTACCATTTCAACTGTTCCCCCCCACCTGAGTTTTACCCTTCTTCTGCAACATTTGAAAACAAAGTTACTGTTTCTCTCCTGAGAGATAGCATGTCAGTTGTCCTGCAATCGGCCCCAGTCTAGATTAAGGCAAATGCATTTTTAAAAGAAGTTTAATTGCATACATGGGTTGTCAGATTCCCTTTTCCATAAAGAGGACATGTTTCGAGCTCTTGTTTAAAGAGAAGCAGGAGCAGAAACCTTCTCAAGCTGTGCAAAAGGAAGGAGGACAGATGGTTGCCAAGATGAATCAGGGACTATTAGGAGCACAACACACAAGAAATCACAAGCAAGCAAATAAAGACTTTTTCAGGTGTTCATCTCACGTGATGAAGGCGAGAACGGGCACAACCCCATTGCCCTCCAGGTAGGGGAAGGTGAACATCTATAACAGGAAGAAATTCTACAATTGTGGAAAGGTCTCACATGATTTAGAACCCTGATTGCACATGGTACTAGAATCCTGTAGGAAGCCTCTATGAATACATAGTAGGCTATCCATTATAGATGTTCTCTAATACATGGAGGGTGGAAGGATGCAGTGGTGTGCGGTCTGTGGACTAGGGGGGCTAGGCTATTCCCCTAAATGTTCCCCTGGTACCACCTTCCCAAAGCCTAAGAAGCTTCTGCCAATAATAATAATAATTAATAATAATAAATTTTTATTCATACCCCGCCCTTCCCGATCCAAAAACTGGGCTCAGGGCGGCTAACAACAAATACAAAACAATAAAAAATATAAGGTATGAGCCAAGTCAAATTAAGCACTCATTAATTTGAGTATGTGCTTAATTCTTCCACTGAAATCTATTGTTTTGAAATCTGCTTAATTTTTGCTGAACTGCACCCCAGACTCATACAAGGCTTATGTGAATACTTTTCTAAATACCGTCAAATATCCAACATGACCCTGATGATACAGGGCAGGTGAGAACGTGCACAGAGAGAGAATCACATAAACAATAATTGCCAGGCCCTCGTTCATATTCCAAAAAGCATCTTTCAAATGCATCCATTTTCATCACACTTTGTTTAACATTTGCCTTTCTTAATTTTGATTTTAAATAAAAGACACTGGAGATATGCGCTCTCTAAATTGGTTTCCTGCTCCTAAGCGACATGACATTTCCTATCTTACTTTTGATCACAGTGTCAAAGGAAATGATCCTTAGAAACACCTAATGATTGACATTAGCAGATCTTCTTTTAACCCCCCAAGGCAACTTTGGTTTGCGATGATTGTATTAAAAATATTATGCTTCACTTGGTTCCTTTGATATTCTTAGGCTAGATGGCACATCATTCCCTCTGTTAAAACGATGTGTTCTGGCTATTAATGAAAAGTAATAGTCATCTCACACATTCCGCAATGTTTCAGATGAGCTATTTGGGACTTATGCTAGAACCAGAGAGAGGAAGAAGAGATCACATAACCTGAAACTTGTCAGTTGTAAGTGTTTGTCTTTTGTTTTTTGATAGGCCCAGTGGGCTGGGGATGTGTGAATACTATCCCTTTGGTTTTGTAGATATTTCTGCCTTCTTCCATGGTAGTATCATCTCATTAGGCCACTTACCCAGTGCATTAAGTGTATCCACTTATCCAGTATTAGTGGTATGCAATTTTTGCAATGCAAATCTGAATCATTGCTGCTTGAAAAAGCGGTGCACATTCTGCAAAATTACACAAAAGAATTTGTATATTAATATTAGGGAACATACATTTTTTTGCCCTCCCCCCAAAAAATCTCAAACTGATGTGGAAATGTAGAAAACTGGTCTTAAGATCGAAAAACAACGATTAAAAACTGAGAGAGACCAAATTTGACACATTTGTCCACCTCTTTTTTTTTAATTAAACAAACATTACATACAAAAAAAAAAGCAAAAAACAAACTAATCGTACATTGGATATTTCTAGATAGTACAGTATACATAATTGAATTGTCAAGAATCTAAAATAAATGTATATTATACAAAAGAAGTAAAAAGAGAGAGACGAAAGGAAAAAGAGAAAAATGCACCGCGACAAAACCAAAAAATTAAGAAAACTAAAACTAACTATTGAACAAAAAACAATATTTAGTTAATTCAAACCGGTACCCTGATTTGCCCACCTCTAAAAGGCATAAGAGGAGCCTGCTAGATCAGGCCAATGGTCCATTTAGCTCAGCATCATGTTCCCACAGTTGTCAACCAGATGCTAGCAGGAAACCTGCAATCGACACAAGATAATATCACCAAGGCAACTATCTGTAAACAAACAATAAATGTCCATAAAAATGGCAAAAGTAGTTTCTTTCCCAAATAGGTTTTGTCTTAAAGAATAGCAAATGCAGTAATAAAGAGTCCACTTGTGATACACCAGTGGTTCAGTGCTTGAACATCATTCCGGTAATCAGACGTTTCGTTGCTAAAGAGCTTAGTCATCAAGCTTTGTAGTAAATAATATACAAGAGAAGACAGTATGTAAATGATTTAAACAGGGGTATATCTGCCCCCTCTGCATGTTTCCATCGGAAGGAGCATAGAAAGAGGACAATGTCCTTCAGCTTGTTAAACCTCCTAGGAAACCTGCAAGCAGGACCTGTGGCCCTTGGGATGCTGCTGGACTCTGACGCCCATCAGCCCTAGCCAGCATGACCAAAGATGATTAAAGCAGCATCTGGAAGTCTGCAAGTTGCCTACACCTGGCTCTAAGTCAGGCACCCCCAAACTTCGGCCCTCCAAATGTTTTGGACTACAATTCCCATCATCCCTGACCACTGGTCCTGTTAGCTAGGGATCATGGGAGTTGTAGGCCAAAACATCTGGAGGGCCGCAGTTTGGGGATGCCTGCTCTAAGTTATATGGAGATTCAGGAATTGAGTGCATTTCTGCACTAAACGATGTTGGCTGGCTTCATGGTTGCAGCCCAGATGGATACTGAGAAGATCACAGGAACAATGTGTTCCGTGTGGGTAGCAGTAGTGGCTGATCAATTCTGGTGAATGAGGCACAGCCCCCTGACCTCAGCCTCACCTGCCTGCCTTCTTCCTTACAACTGGTCCAGGGGTGGAGTTGTCTGTCAGCTTCTTCCTCCTTCCTTCAGCTTGTCCACACTTCCACTTGTCCCCTCATCTTCCCCCAGGAAAACCTCCTCTTTACCTCTGAATCACACAAGCATCCATCTGTTTTTCTGCAGATTGACTTTTGTTCCTGTTCAGCAATAAACAACGGGTTTTCCCAGAGAAAACAACGGGGAAAACAGAAAACTGTCCAGCCTTGTGCTTTCTAGGCATGGGACAAGTGAAAGTCTGGTCACAGGCTTGCCATATGTCCTCTTTTTCCAGGAGACGCCCTCTATTTCAGCGGTAAAATTTCTGTCTGGGCGGAATTTTTGAATTTGCCAAAATGTCCGGGTTTTTTTCTTTGGTACCGAATTTTGCCGCGTCCTTCCCTGGCACCCTCCAATGTTGCTTCAGTGTGCCCACGGCATGTCCTGGTGTATGCCAGCTCCTGCACCCCCACACCCTCCGCCCCAGGCAGCAACAAATGTGTCCTCTTTTCTGCTCTTCAGATTAAGCCCTTAGTCTCAGACTTGCTGTAAGGGCTCGGGGTTGTCTCCTCGAGAGTAAAGAGCCAGAAACATTCGTTCTTCTAAAGCTAATACTTTATTTACAAACTATGTACATCGGAGCGTTTAAGACTCATGTCCGCTTGAGTCGGTTCCAGAATCCGGGAGTGGCTTTCGCAGGTTCCTCCCCCAACGTAGAAGCTTTGGAATTCCAAAGCATCGCCTCCTTTCCTTACGCTTTTCCCCACTACGCATTTGGGGCGACAGAAGTAGCTGACCGCTTTGCTTCTCAGACCACTCAGGTAGTGCTGAGGCTCTGTCAGCATCTCTGACCCTCAGCTCCACCGCACTGCCTGGCAGTTCCTGCTCCTCACCACTGGGGCTTTCCTTGCTATCCCCGCTGGACTCCGAGCTGCTTCCCAAGAGAGGCTGCACTTCCCTCCACCCCTCCTTCCCCGTCTCAAGAGCCTTGCGTGAGGTCAGATCCCTGACACTTGCCCTTCTGGAAGTAGAATTAGTCAGCTCAGATTGTCATTGACAATGGAAGAAATACTATTTATTTAACTTATTCAAAGGTATGTTTTTGGACTATATTGAGGTATCGTCCAAAACCAGTTTGAAGTCCATATTGTGATATCGGTTTCATAATTTCTGACCTGGCAATATATTGTGAATCATTATGTGTGTGTGTGTGTGTGTTCTATGCAAAAATCATGATGCAGGAAAAATGGTGAAGACAGTCAATGCTTCGACATAGTTCCATCCTTATTTCAGACCCTGTGATATATCAATACAGTGGTACCTTGGTTCTCAAACTTAATCCGTTCTGGAAGTCCATTCCAAAACCAATGCATTCCAAAACCAAGGCGCGCTTTCCCATAGAAAGTAATGCAAAATGGATTAATCTGTTCCAGACTTTTAAGAACAACTCCTAAAACAGCAGTTTAACATGAATTTTACTATCTAACGAGACCATTGATCCATAAAATGAAAAGCAATAATCAATGTTCTGTACTATAAAATAAATAAGACAGTATTGTAGATGATAAAAATTAAAATTAATTTTTTTCTTACCTGCACTGATGATAGTCATTGTTTGGATAGGTTTTTTAAAATCCATTTCCGCAGTCGCACAATCAATCAATCAATCAATCAATCATAAAATGAAAAACAAGCCACCGTCACAAAAATGAAAAAGCCATACAAACAAAAACGCAAAAATTAGCAAAAACAAAAACACCAAATATCACCACAGAACACTGCAATCAGAAACGGAAGGCTTTAATTACGACGGGTGGGGACTCAAATAGGCTGCGCAACCGTAAAAACAGATAGAAAAAAGCCTTAATTACTCAAATTAGCTGTGGACTCAAATTAGCTGTGTAACAGTGAAAATGGAAGCTCAGGAGCACATTCGGCTTCCAAGGCAAAGTTCGAAACACCTACTTCCAGGTTTGCAGCATTCGAGTTCCGAGTTGTTCGGGAAAGGGACCCAGGTGGTGCTGTGGGTTAAACCACAGAGCCTAGGGCTTGCTGATCAGAAGGTCGGCGGTTCGAATCCCTGCGATGGGGTGAGCTCCCGTTGCTTGGTCCCTGCTCCTGCCAACCTAGCAGTTCGAAAGCACGTCAAAGTGCAAGTAGATAAATAGGAACCGCTTAGTCATGGAAGCGGCTTAGTCATGCTGGCCACATGACCCGGAGGCTGTACGCCGGCTCTCGGCCAATAAAGCGAGATGAGCGCCGCAACCCCAGAGTCGGACACGACTGGACCTAATGGTCAGGGGTCCCTTTACCTTTTAAGCTGTTCGAAAACCGAGGTACCAATATATATCACAAAGCTGGTGATATATTGCGATGTTGAAAGCTATATATCACCCAGCCCTAGTCTACTTTACTGCCTTTCCCTGGTATTGCTCCTTTTCTTCCTGTTTGCTAAGACCAGGGGTAGGCAACCTAAGGCCCAGGGGCCGGATGCGGCCCAATCGCCTTCTCAATCCGGCTCGCGGGCGATCCGGAAATCAGCGTGTTTTTACATGAGTAGAATGTGTCCTTTTAGTTAAAATGCATCTCTGGGTTATTTGTGGGGCATAGGAATTCATTCATCCCCCCCCTAAATATATATATATATATATATAGTCCAGCCCACCACATGGTCTGAGGGATGGTGGACCAGCCCCCTGCTGAAAAAGGTTGCTGACCCCTGGAATAGACACTGAAAAAGGACCAAAGGATGCAGGCCTGCATTCTCTGCTTATATGTCTTGGTGGGAATATGGGCTTAATGTGGTAAATGTTACCGCAGAGGTCTCTCCCAAAATAAACAAAAATTGGGCTAAGGGACCCTAAGGAGGCTTTCTGCCTCTTTTAAAGACTCTCCAAACTCAGTGTTTGGAGCCACCACTATTCGCTAACAGCTCCCCAACCCACAGGCATTTAGTTTCTTTATACTTCCTTCGCAAGCTAAACACGCTATAAATAGCCCTTCACTTCAGTCTGGCTGAAACACTTTTATCCCTATATTTTAGTTTGTAAACATTTGCTAATGACACATTAAAGCTCCTGCGCTCATTAAAATAAAATAAAATAAATTCCGCACACAAACACAAGAGTGGGAATGCATGCAATTTTAAATATTACATTATGCCATTACTATTTTAAAAGCCAAGGCCCAATTAGCTGTACAGTTAACAGCTGTCTTTGAAAGGGGGAAATGACATTCGCCAAGTCTAGAGAATTCCCAAGCGCCTTTCGCTTCCAATGTTCCTTAGAAGAGGGCATCAATAGTTAAATACTGAAAGTAGTGACAAGAGATTTTGGGGGGGGGGGGCTGTTTCCTGGTGAAGAAGAAGAAAAATCTCAGAGGAAGCTTTGTGTTGTGTGGGTAGCTTAAAAAGAACCAGCGAAAAACCGCCCACCTGAATTTTAAGTGGCTGAAGGCTATGCGCTAGTAAACGGAAAGACACACACAAATAGGTATAAGATGTTTGCTGCGCATGTGACAGGATCTTAAGGGTTTTTTTTAAAGGAAATCCTTTAAAATAAAAATGTTTTTTTATCCTGGCAAAAGGACGAGGCTAAACGGAAGTGTTCTGTTCCCAATTCTTCTTCTCCATGCAATCTAAATGTTGCTGACTTCACACAAAAAAGAGAAATGTTCTCTCCGGAGATTCCCTCAGCTGTATGTATCTTAGATTAGGATGATGGATTGTGATTTATTGTATACTAAACAGCCTTCCCAAGTGCTGCTGTTTCTTCAAAGGTTAAACAGCATTCAATATGGGCTCCAGTGGAAATGTTTACAGTGGACGGGAAAAAGGAAACCTGCACTGCCATCCATTTGCTGTCAAGTTGGAGCAAGCCTTAAAGCATCAAGACAGCAGTTTGGGGAATGTGGTCCCCCAAGCTGGATAACAGAGCGCAGATGTGAATTGATATTCTGAACAGGTTTCCTAAAGCTTCTCCCACTACCCTAAAACTGCTGTTGTTAAAGGAAAAAGGAATTCATTATATATATATATATATATATATATATATATATATATATATATATATAAAATTGATAAGGCTAATATTGGCTATGTTTCGCATCATAACACTTGACATTCGCTTTGTATCTACCTTTCATTTTAGCAGGAAACAACGATCCATTAAAATAGATCACCGCCCAGGAATGCTGAACTGCGTTTTAATTTATTAGCAGTGTTTCTGCGATTCCATCTTCTTGTTTATTTCAGGTAGAGGGATGAAGGAGAACAAGGGACCGGAGACAGATGGATGGAGAGATGACAGTGTCACTCAAATGATTTCTATCAAATGAAACACTGACAGTATCTAGAGGAAAAGAGATTTGCTAGTACAATTGTCATAACAATTTCAACCTGTCTAACTTTTACTTGACTGGTGCCATCCACAGATTCCCTTATGTATTATTTTTTTGGGTAAAAATCTTTTCGACACAGTTGACATAGCATGTCCTTAGAGATTTGCCAAATGCTAAAAAAAAACAACAAAAAAACAAAAAACCAACAACAAGAAGAATCGTCCCCTTCATGAATTTTAATGCATTGAACATAGGTCTGTGACCTTACTGGGGTGACCTGGTTAGTGTAAAGGTTTAATTGCCTTTTACATGTGTGTGGGTGGGTGGGTGGGTGGGTGGGTGGGTGGGTGATTTGTTTAAATGTTCAGTTCATTAATATCAATGTGTTTCTCGCCAAGTAAAATGCTTAAATAACAGTGCTAACAGTGCTGCTATTTTGAGATGATTGGAACTGTAAATGCAGTGTATATATATATATATAATATAATATATAATATAATATATATATATAATATATATATATATAAATTTATATATATAAATATATAAATAAATTTATATATATAAAATATATAAATATATATATAAAAATATAAAATACACACACACATACACTGTGTATATATATATACTGCATAACACACACACACACACACACACACACACACACATATATACCATATTTTTCGTTCCATAATGCGCACCGGACCATAACGCGCACCTTGTTTTTAGAGGAGGAAAACCAGAAAAAAAATTTTTTCTGGTTTTCCTCCTCTAAAAGGCTGGGAGGGAGGGGAGAGAGAGAGAAGGAAGGAAGAGAGAGGGAGGGAAGAGAGAGAGAAGGAAGGAAGGAAGGAAGGAAGGAAGGAAGGAAGGAAGGAAGGAAGGAAGGATGGAAGGAAAGAAGGAAAGAAGGAAAGAAAGGGTGTGTGAGAGAGAGAAGGAAGGAAAGGGTGAGAGAGAGTGGGAAGAAAGAGGGAGAAGGAAGGAAGGACGGACGGATGGAAGGAGAGGGGGGAAGCATCTCCCTCCCTCCCTCCTTGTGCTCTCCAGGGGTGGGGGAGGAATGGACATCCCGAAAGGGCTGCTTTGGGGCTGACCATTCCTCTCCCGCCCCCTTTGCCGCTGTGCGGGCGTCAGCGGAGGGGGGGAGATCGCGAGCGTCAGAGGCAGGAAGCTGCAGAAGCGGCGGCCACCCGCCTCTGATGGCTCGCCAGAGATCCGAGCCGGGGCTGAGAGAGGCACAACGCAGCTCGGCAGCTCTCAGTCCCGGCTCGGATCCCTGCTCTGGCGAGCATCAGAGGCAGGCAGCTGCAGAAGCGGCGCCCAGTGCCTTCACTCCATAACGTGCACAGACTTTTCCCCTTCCTTTTTAGGAGGAAAAAAGTGTGCACTATGGAGCGAAAAAGACGGTGTATATATACTGTATATGTATGTGTGTATATATATTTGTGTGTGTGTGTGTGTGTGTGTGTGTGTGTATAAACACTGCATTTACAGTTCCAATATATATGGTAGGCATTCAGACCATTGCATCCAAACGATACACCTAATTGTTTCCCGATATCAAATTGCTTGTAAAGCATTCCCAAGTTAAAAAGCAGGCTTCCTGAAAAAAAATCTGGGAGAGAGGCAGGGACGCATACATGCTCAGATGGCAGATCCCCTTAGACAAACCTTTGTGCCCCATCTCAAAACTGCTGGTTCAAACCATGAAAAATCCTACTCCTCTGATCTCTGACACTGGAAGAGGTTAAGATAAGGCAGAGATGACCTTCTGTTGGCCCTCACCACTGCTGTATTCGACAGCGTAGGAAACACTGGCAATTCTTCCACCTGCCGAATGAGGTGTTGTGGGGTAGAGCAAATCTCTCGCTACATTAGATTCACTAGTTCCAGAATGCTGTGGGTCCAACGCGGGGGTCCAACGCTAGGTTTTTAAACTGCAGCAGCTTGGAGTTGGCATAGCAAAACACAGAAGTGCCTTCTGCCCTGACCAATGTGATGGGCAAGGCCTGGGATAAGGTGACTACCCCATCGCTCTGTCCTACCCCGCTTCTCCCTAGCCAGGGTTAGAACTGCTCTGTTAGAGCTGTTTGTGGAATCTTGGGAGGCGATTTCCAAAACGACAACGACAACTATAGAAATAACTCTGGTGCGCATGCAGAATGTGTGAGTCTCTGCTTCTGGAATGCAGCCAGAGATTTATAACACACCCTATCCTGTAGTTTCAGGAAAGCTAACAGTGTGTAGACATAAAAACAAGGCGAATTCTTCTTCTGAAGAGCACAGGGTGATTACAGACTACCATTTATCAAGTGGTAACTTATCACAGCATGATAACTGGTTGTCTGCTTTTCTGGAGTGATAATGGTCTCCTTACCGCTTGGCAGGACAATAACCTGGTTTTCTGGGTGTCCTTTCGTTCTTTTCAAGTTGCATTTGAGCTATTTATCTCTGAGCAAGTTCTGTATGGCTGGGGGAGCATTCAAATGACCTGCACATGGGTCTTCATGTGGCTCTATATTATGTGACCTGGAAAAATGTCTAAAGGCCATGCTTTTTTTTTCTGGGAATACTCAGGAGTACACAGTACCAGCACAATTTTTTCGAGAGATTGGCACTGGTGAAAAGTGTGGCAGTTGCGTGTCGAGGTCCCCAAACCACCCCTCAAATAATTCACACATCAGTCAGAATTTCAGTTTTGGTTTTTGGCATGATTTTGGCCACAACTTTATTAAAATACAAACAATGTGAGTGGTTGCTTAGGCATTGGTTAAGACTATCTGTCCCACAGGGGACAGAACTGGCGACCGTCAGTAAGGGGAAAACCCTCTGGAGAGATAAAGGGAGCCGGGTGGTCTGACCCTCCCCTCTCCCCTCAGGCTCCCAGGGCTCTTGCATGGCCCTAGCCGCCAACCGGGGATTCGGACAAAAAGCATCGAGCCCCTGGATTCCTTTAACGGAATTCCCCTAACACCAGCAACAATTGGAGGGGCAGACGCAATCAATCATAACCCCTCCTCCAACCAACATAATAACCAATGCCTAACCGCCAACCTTAAAAGTTGTGACTATTTGCTACGCAGTAGGCGAAAACCAGATGGCACCAGCCAATCAGCCAAATGGAAAAATTCCTACCAGGCCCCTGCCCAACAGCAGACGACCCCATGACAGGCATAGCAATGTCAACGCAGAGGCCTAAAATATAGGGAGGGAGGGCGGGTGATCAGAAGCACACAGCCAAGAGGGGGATCACGTTGCAAACCCACCAATATATATCCGCTGGGCTGTCCATCAATAAATTGCAACATACAATTCTCCCCAACAACACCCAGGGTCCAATCACAACAGTGGCCATCCATACGATCCCGCCCAGTAGCAGAGGGGTGACTTGCTGGCCCCCACCGCAACATGAAAAGCACTGTCTAAAGGGCATTCCTCATTGTATTTATGTATTTATGTTGTGCTTTTGTTTTTTAAAAATCTACTCCACCTTACCCTCTGGAGAGATTCAAGTTAGCTTACAAACAGTAGTTAAAACACCCTTTCAAAAAAAAGAAAAGAAAAGACCCCCCCCCCGCTAGCAATGTGCACAAATTACAGCAACACAAAAATAAGCATAAAGCTAAGGATTCTGAACTAAATGGGTCATTGGCCTGGTTCATTAGGCTCTCCTTTCACTTTTATAACCTTCAGAAACACTTCACTTCCTTTCCCTTCCTCCCAGTGGGCTAAAAGAAGAAGAAGCTTTATTGGAAGGTTGGGAGTTTTTTGGTGGGGGGGGGCAGATAAACTGCCCCCCACTGCTAACAGACACCCAAAGGCCTGTCACCAAATTGTGTCCTCCCTCAAAGAGGGCACGTGTTGCGGTGAGACCTGGAGACCGATCCCCTGTGTTGTGGGGGGTACAATTGGTCAGCCACAACACCCAATTGGAAGGTCCCTTGATGTTGGGCTCAATCTGGCCAATGGAGCGCAGTCCAAATGGATTGAGGGACCTATATATACCCATGCACGTGACCCAGAGCTTCCTCTTTTCGGCGCATGCATCGGAACACCCGCCCACCTCTCCCTATTTTTAGGGCTTGTGCGCTTGACCTTGCTACGCTGTTGTGTGTCGTCTGTCATTGGGCCAGGGGCACGGCAGGAATTTTCCCAGCTTGGCTGATTGGCTGTTGCCATTTGGGTTTCGCCTGCCGCATAGCAAATCGTCACAACTTGTAAGGTTGCAGATAGGCACTGGTTCAGGTGATAGGGGTGGCAGAACACTCTAGCCATCCCTATGTGAAGGGTATTCCGTTAAAGGAACCCAGGGACTCAAATGGTTTGGTCAACTCCTGAGAGGGGGTTGTGCCCATGCATGAGTCCAGGGGGACATTTGGGTGGCGGACATAGTCTGTTCCCGGCTTTCCGCCTATCCAGGTTTTCACCCTTGGCTGACCTATGATAGAGCTCTGGGTCAGCTCTACCTGCAAGGGTGCAGGGAGCTAGTCGAATCAGAGCCTATGCAACCACACTTTCTGTGATCAATAAAGTTGTGGCCTAAATTCTGCCAAAAACCAAACTAAAATTGTGAATTTATTTAGGGGGGAGGTCTCTGGGTCTGAACACGCAACAATTAATCTGGCTTCACTTGCTACCATTTGAAAACAGTCACTATGAAATCTTCATTTGCTGCCTCCAACTTGTCGTGGAGAAAAATGCTAGGTTTCACCATTGGGTTTTTAATCTAAAAATATGCAACAAATGTTAAACAGATCCGGTTTAGATTAAAAAAAATGTCATGGCTATTCATTTTTAAATCATCTAAGTAAAAGCTTCTTCTTCTTCTTCCCCAAACTGGCATTTTAAAAGGTAATTTGTTAAAAGAGTAGGAAATGCTTGTTCGGATCATTGATAACTCCAAAACACATTTGCTAAAAACTGAAAGGAAATGGCTATTACCCCCAACTTTGTACCTGATGGATTACACAAACTCTTGAATCAAGGAAGCAAATACATCTGTCTCTATCACCTGTTCTTCAATGGTACCTCAATCTATCACGAAAATCTGCTGTGTGATGTATTTAAAGCAGCATGTTTTAATATTTATCACTTTTTGTCATTGGGGATCTTGGCAATGTTGTTCTTTCCTTCGGTAGCTCCTTCAATTGACTTTAGGCTGGCTTTTTAAAAAAGAAAATGGAATAGAAACTTAAACAAATGGTCACCTAAGGATTTAACAGAAATTAAAATATGGAAAATAATAGATTGAGTGATACTGAATTGCATGTTCTAAGTGGTTTGTGTGTGTCTGTGCGCATGTGCCTCTGCGTAACTATGCAAAATCAAAAGCTACTTGCACTCCCTTAAATTAGCACATAGTTCAGCAGTACCAAAATCTTTCATATTTGCTCTGCAGGAGTATAAGCATGTTTGCTGTTATGGAACATTTGCCTAATTGAGCAACTTTCAAGCACAATCCAAAATGAAAAAAATAAAAATCAAACATTGTACAATGCCATTCATCAACAAAACAAAACAACAACACCACAAATTGGCTCGTAAGTATAAGATCAAATTTACTAGAAAAATAGCCAAAATAGAGATAGGCTAGTAAACATTCAAACAACAAATATACTAAGGTGTCATGTGCAAGACAAGACCTGGAGATACTGTAAACATGAAATAGATAAATGTACAATTCTATGTTGACAAATTACACGTACAGTAAACGTAATACAGACTGGATTTATGAACTGTTCAACAAGTAGCGTGAGTCCAATAATGGAGCGACAACCCAGTGCTGCCACAACGATATTCTACACAGCAGAATATGCAAAAGTTGCTCAAAGCTGTTTTATCAAAGCTGAACTAGATGGAATGTTCTTCAATGGGTCTTGAGTTGGAAACACAAAGCCATATACATGGATCAAATACGGGAAGGCAGATCAAAGTCACCACACTGATGAGAATAATGCAAGTAGGCAAAAGAAGACCTGTTCTCCGGATGTATTACAGGTTTCGCCACACGTTTCATCAGTCTGAAAAGCCAATCATACAAAACAGTTAAATCAGGATAAAGAAGATATCGGTATCCACAGGCAATGCCATTCATCAACATGGCCTTGGTCATATCTAAACTATACATGATGTTATAGGGTTTCTCTGAGAGTCCCATGGACTGCAAGAAGATCAAACCTATCCATTCTTATGGAAATCAGCCCTGAGTGCTCACTGGAAGGACTGATCCTGAAGCTGAGGCTCCAATACTTTGGCCACCTCATGAGAAGAGAAGATTCCCTGGAAAAGACCCTGATGCTGGGAAATATTGAGGGCACAAGGAGAAGGGGACGACAGGGGAAAAGATGGTTGGACAGTGTTTTTGAAGCTACCAACATGAGTCTGACCAAACTGTGGGAGGCAGTGGAAGACAGGAGTGCCTGGAGTGCTCTGGTCCATGGAGTCACGAAGAAAGTATCACCGTATAAAGGAACCAAACCTATAACGCAAAAACAACTGAGAGCGAATTAAAGTGAAATCACACTGTATTCCTGAAGTAACCTAAGTTTAATCCAGTTGTGTTAAGTACTATCTTGCCTTAAATAAATCTTTATTGTTTATTTGAAGAAAACCTGTCTGAGGCTCCAACTTACTAAATATCCCCTCACAAAGGTCCCCCACAGGACACTCTGGGCTAAAGGTTTAAGGGGGAAAGTAAAGAGACCTTTGGTTAGAGGGTTGTTCAGTGAGGTGGGGGCAATTTATCTACCATAAGTGAGAGCGGGTCCAACAGCGTGAGGGTAAAAAGTGCCATCACACCTGTCGTTGCAGGGTCATTCTGACTTCCTTTTGTGTTGTGTTTCAAGGGGAATAAAAAGCATTGGGACACAGAGGTGTGGGTGAGCCCCATAGCTGTCAACCCTCCCTTTTTTGGTGGGAAACTCCCTTATTCCAATGCCGTTTCCCGCTGCTATCCTGGATTGTTGATATCCCTTAAATTTCCTGGATTTCAAAGGAAGCAGCTCCTCTCCCTCCCTGCCGGCCAGGGAGGCTCCTCAGCTGCATTGCTCGGCTGCCAATAAGGAGTCTGAGACTGACTGGGGGCGGAGCTTGCATGCCTTGTGCAGCCAGACCCTCACGCCCAACCAGACAGCCAGCCTGCCTGCCGTCTACGTGCTCGCTCTTTCGCTCTCCCGTTTGCGTGCAGCCTCTGGAGCGCAGGGTGGCGAAGCTACTTGGTGCCATTGCACCGCCCTTGTGGCATCCCTTATTTTCAAATCCGAAAGTTGACAGCTATGGTGAGCCCTAATAAGTATAAATCTCCAACGTTATTTTTAACCGGAAGCATCCTTGTTAGGCTGCATTTTAGAATGGATAAGTAGCTGGAGGGAGTGACTAATTAATCTTTTCCATGCCAGACGTTTTTCTGCCTAAAACCACAGACACACATTCCACTAGTCTTTTCCAGTCTTGCAGGCAAATATATCGATAGTTGTATCCTTTCTTCTATGGGTAAAAAAGCAGCTGGGGGGAGAACATCTCAAGAAGAAAAACAGACAAAGAAGAAAAGGATTCAGCAGCCATTATTTGCTCCTGTTGTTTCCCAACTTAAATTCATGTTTTAAATCACAAGGCTGTTTTCAGAGTCTCAAAAACAAAAACAAAAGAGAGAGAGAGAGAGAGGGAAAGAAACACATGACTGTGTCTTTTTGTGCCTTAGTCACAGACAAAATACAGAAGAAAGGTAATTTATATTTCATCTGCTATATCAAGCCGTTTGCAAACATGTCCAAGCATTCTTTCTCTCACTTTCTCGCGCTTTTTAAAAATCAGAATACTCCAGAGTGAATTATTGGCAGGGTGGATGCTACAAAAAATATGACAAGTCTTTCAGATGGGAAGCAAAGCAAAGAAAACATGCCAAATGTGCCTTCGCAAAGGATGCTCGTCTGCATTTCGAAAGGAGCAGTGTCAGGACTAAGAGCCAGGAAAAATCAAAAGCAGGCAATGAATGTGTGAAAAGAGCAGAGACCTCATATAAAGAAGGTATCCACCAGGGGAACATACAGCAGGATGCTGGAAGCAATTTCAGTTACTGAATTCAAAATTGGCTTTCTTTTGTATTGACACATCTACTTTCTGGAGCTTAAAGTTGCCCTGCCAGATGAGGAGAAAGACAAGGCCACGGAAACACTTGTTGAAGGACACAAAGTGCTTCTGATCCAACCCCTACTGCTACCCCACAAATATAGCAGGGTTAGCCTCTGTTAGCTTTTGCACAACTGGGGGTGGAGGAACTATACAAGAGTTGCCATTGAATTGCATGCAAAGTAAAATGCCTTGGTGAATGTAGAGATGAAAATCATGGGGCATTTGTAGGAAACCAAAATGCCGTACTTTTCCGTCTATAAGACGACCCCATGTATAGGACGACTCCTATTTTGGGGGACTCAAATTTAAGAAAATGGGGGGAGATGTTTGAGCTTTTTTTTGCGGAGGATTGCCCAGAGATGTTGAGCTTTCTTTAGGGGGGATTGCCAAAATTCGCTCACCCACACGCGTCACTAAATCCGCCTCCCGTCTGTCCCATCGCCAATCGCCCGCCCAACTGATGGAGCGTCAGCCAATCAACACCACCCATTGACACAGCAACCAATAGCATGCCCAATAGCAACCAATCAAATGTCTACCCTATGCACTACAAGTATATAAGACAACCCCAACATTTTAGCATGATTTTAACGGGGGGGGAATTGTCTTATACATGGAAAAGTATGGTAGTTTATGGACCACTGTTAAGCATCTCAGCTAATACTGCTGTTGAAACGCTCATAATTATTTGGCTTGGTTTGCAAGTTTCTTCAGGCTGTAAGGTTTGTCTGCATTATGAAGCGAGCTCCAGGTTTTCTAAAATTTCTTCTCCAGCCTTTTCATGCACCTCCCTTATTTCCCAGTGTTATGAACCCTACAACAGCTGTGTCCCGCACCCTGGGAGCTCTTAAGAAATGTAACTTGGCCAGGGCACTTAATTCTGAATCAGATACAATGGAAAGAGTGGCAGAACCAGAAAAAATAATGGGACAAAGTATATTTCTAGGTGGGCAAGTTGTGTTTCACATGTTAAGATCTCTGAGAGAATTACCGTGCATCTGCTTTAGTGAACAAGTGTTATGAATAAGCTTCATGAGGGAAGGTAGATATAGTCATGACAATAATGCAACAGGTTTGGACAGCGGTAGAGTGCATGGTTTGCACGCAAAGATCCTAGGTTCCATCTGCAGTTTTAAGCGACTTCCTAGCAGTGGCGTAGCAAGGTCAGGTGGTACCCAGTGCGAAAAATTTCTTGTCAACCCTCCTCCCCAATGTTCAGATTTCTGGGCATTGAATTACAGGAGGATCTGTCCTGGAGTGTCAACATAAGGGAGCTTGTGAAGAAGGCGCAGCAGAGACTATACTTTCTGAGAATTCTAAGGAAAAACCATCTTCTGCAAAAGCTGCTGCTTGCCTTCTATCACTGTGCCATTGAGAGCGTGCTCACTTATGGCTTATGTGTGTGGTACGGAAGCTGTACTACCCAGGACAGGATGGGGTTGTGCAGAGTTGTTAAGGCAGCAGAGAGCATTGTTGGCTGCTCGCTCTCCACCTTAGAGCAGATTTATGCCACGAGGTGCCGCAGAAAGGCACCGGACATAGTAAAAGATCCATCACATCCTGGTCACCGTCTCTTTGAGCTCTTGCCGTCGGGACGGAGATACAGGACCATGAGGACAAGAACAAGCCGTCTTAGGAACAGCTTCTTCTCCAGAGCGATCTCGGCCTTGAATGGGAAGCCTGGACTTTGAAAGTCATCTAATCTTACCTGTTATGCTGTATCATACGGTATGGTTTTAATCCGTGTTTTTGTTTTGTTTTTGCATGGAGTGCCCTATCTGGGTGGATGGAGCAGCCGAGTAATTTCGTTGTCCCCAAAGGGGACAATGACAATAAATATATTCTATTCTATTCTATTCTATTCTATTCTATTCTAATTTGTTTTGTTTTGTTTTGTTTTGTTTTTGCCAGAAAAAATGGTTTATTTCATATATATTTTCGGAGCAAAAGTTGTTGAGCTTTATTTGGGGAGACAAAGTTGTTGAGTTTTTTTGGGGAATCCAGAGTTGTTGAGCCTATAGCTTGCATACCTACAGCTGAGGGGGAGCCGGCGGGCAGACAATTTTGGCACTGGGAAGCCTGCGTGTGCCAAAGCCACAGTGTTTCTCCCAGACATTGAGTGCCGCACAGCATTTTGTCATCCCCCTCAGAGGTGACACCCGGGGCGACCCGCACCCACCTTACTTCGCCTCTGCTTTCTAGCATGAGCCGAGATAGTTCAAACCTATCAAGTCTCAGTCCAACCTACTTCACAACATTATTGTGAAGCTAAAAACTTTGAGCTTTTGGAGACAGGGTAGGGCACAAATGCAGCGGATACAAACAATGCAATGCGTTTAGTATGCTTGCTTTTTCTCTGGGTGCTTGGAGCAATTGCCTAGGTTGGGTTTAATGGGAGACATTATGGATTCTTAAACGATAGTTTAGCATCAAAATGCAAACCGCAATTATAGCATCGAATGCATTAACATTCTGTTTATTTTAAGAAGACGCATTAAGCTGACTGGAAGTTGCAAACTAAAAGATCCATTTGGGAAGCGCTGCACAACTGCTTGCTTTAATTTTAAGAACGTGAAGGTTGCTGTTCTGTGAAGAGAGCTGCTAGACCAGCAAAACACCAGAGTTGTGGTAACATATCTTTTTAACCTTCTGGGAAACTGATGACAGGATTGTAATGGATAGGGGATACTTTACAGAATTTGCAATCATAAATAACGTGAGAAACATCCATTGCATCTTAAAAACAAGGTGGTGGTTTTCTTTTCTTTTGGAGGATTTTAGGAGCCACATTGCCCTCGCCATTTTAGAAACTGTCAAAACACCACATGCATTTTATTTCATTCCATGCTATAAGCATAGGATAAATGGCAAGAACTGGCATTGCACTCAGCACATTTGAGTCCTTATTGTATCGTATTCATGCACAGTGAATTAACAGCCATACAATATCCCCATAAAAGCATCCCAGCCTCGAGTCTCACCACCACCTTCCCTTGGACTAGGAGAAATCTTGTACAAACCAGTGCTATGAGTAGGGATGCAAGAATAAATTCTTGGATTACTGCAATGCGCTCTACGTGGGGCTACCTTTGAAGGTGACCCGGAAACTACAACTACCGGTAATCCAGAATGGTGCAGCTAGGCTGGTGACTGGGAGCGGCCACCGAGACCACATAACACCGCTCTTGAAAGACCTACATTGGCTCCCAGTACGTTTCCGAGCACAATTAAAAGTGTTGGTGCTGACCTTTAAAGCCCTAAATGGCTTTGGTCCTGTATACCTGAAGGAGCGTCTCCACCCCCATCGTTCTGCCCGGACACTGAGGTCCAGCGCCGAGGGCCTTCTGGCGGTTCCCTCACTACGAGAAGTCAAGTTACAGGGAACCAGGCAGAGGGCCTTCTCGGTAGTGGCGCCCACCCTGTGGAACGCCCCCCCAGCAGATGTCAAAGAGAAAAACAACTACCAGACCTTTAGAAGACATCTGAAGGCAGCCCTGTTTAGGGAGGCTTTTAATGTTTAATAGATTATTGTATTTTAATGTTCTGTTGAAAGCCGCCCAGAGTGGCTAGGGAAACCCAGCCAGATGGGCGGGGTATAAATAATAAATTATTATTATTATATTATTATTATTATTTCACATTCTATCTGTATTTCTCGTATTCAGCATTGTTTCCATTCCATAGCAATTGTTCTTCCACCCAAAAACTATGTTGTTCACCTCACTGTGTGCTGTGATGAAATTACATAATCTTAGTCCATCACCAATTTAAATGCAAAGGAAACGCAATGGAAATGGGGGCAGTTAATGTATTCAATTGCATATCATTTGCAGACTGAAATCATCAATACAATTAACATTGATTGATTTCACTGGATAGACTTCTGTTCTGGACATGGGATAAATAAGTAGATATTGAAAATTTCCATTCCTGTTTCCATTTTCTTTCCAGAATTTTCCAGCATTCCTGCCCCAAAATGGTACATTTATCCATGTTAACATTTATCCATGTTAACAAACTTGTTTAGCCACCACTGTCTGCCTCCTCCTACTCAGCCGCCCTACAGCAGAGGAGGAGGTGGCAGGTGGACACTTTGGGCAGCGCAGAGCTTGCGTGCGCCCAAGCCACCATGTCTCTCCAGGGAGAGATGCATGGCTAGGGCTCTCTGCAGGCCCCACATTTTAGCCAGTTGCCCCAACCCAAGAGTTGTTCCAGCAATGTCCCTCCAGCCTCCCAGGAGCCTCTTTTAGCTGTTCAAGGTGAGTCTGGGCCCCGCCCTCTAGGCCAAGTGGAAATGTGCCTTGCATCAGGGAGCGGTTTTCCTTCCAGCACTACGGCTGCAGCACCAACCCCACATTTATATTCCACCCTTCTTCCTAAAGTTACCTATGGCAGCAAACACATCAGTATTTTTTTTAATTAAATGCAATAGGAAATAAAAGACAAAAACATATTTAAAATGTTTTGAAGGTTGCCAAGGAGAGAAACTTTCAGCCATCAAATGCCTGGGTAAACAGCAATGCTTCATCCTGAAAGTTAATAAAGAGAGTGTGATGGCCTAGGATTCAGACTCAGATGCTGAACCTGAGGGATCCCAGCCTGCACAGGATTCCCCACCTCCAGAACCAGCAGAGCCAAGGCTGGCGCTTGAGTCTGAAGGGTCCTCACCTGTGCTGGATCCTCAGGTGCAGGCATCAGCTGAGTCTGCTCTGGCTCCTGATTGGATGGAGGACCCATTGCCTGCAGGTGCTCCACTCCCAGCTCCGTCAGGGGAAGCTGAGGTTGCCTCTAGGTCCGGTAACCCTCCAGCCTCTCCTGAGCTGCAGAGGCTCAGGGCAGAGAGGCGAAGGGAACTGAGTTCCCGCAGGAGGAGTGCTCGCCTCCAAGCCAGGAGAGGCGAGTCACCAGAGGATCAGAGCCTCCCTATGCCTCGGGGCAGATAAGAGCTGGCCAGCCCCAAGTTGCAGGAGCAACATTGTTGGTTGCTAGTTCCTGCTTGAGACCTGTCCTGCTTTCCTGCCTGAGCTCCTGACCCGCCCTGGTTCCCTGCCTGCATACCTGCTCCTGACTTTGCCTGACTCCCTGCCCTGCACCCAGCTTCAGCTACTACGGACTGTCTCTACGTTGAACCTTTGACCACGGACTGGACTTGGACCTCACCTCTCGGGTAACCCACAGGACCAGCACAGAGAGGGGCAGAAAGCCACTTCACCAGTGAGGGCATTCCACAAACGTAGTCACAAATCAGCGGACAACTTATTTTACATTTAAAAATAGCTTCCTTGCAGCTTGGGTAGTGACAGCGTCCAAAGGGGCCTATGTATCCCATGCTTCCAGGAGCTGCTGTGCAAGAACTCAGGTACAGTAAATGTCTCGGAGCAGGCACAAAGTCATCACTGATTCCTTTCACGTCTGCCTCGGGACTTGACCTGATTTCCAAAGTTCAATGGCCTCACTGTTGCAGCAAGGCTGCTGTCCCCTGTTTTTCTTCCTCTCTGCGCTGCAGAAAGTGGTGTTTGCACAGCTTTAGCAGGACAATGACAGCTCTTTATCTGCAATCTCGAAGGCCATCGGAACAGCCTTGCTCAGACTGGTGGATTAAAAAGAAACAAAAAAGAAAACGCCTTTTCTGTTTTAGGGGCCGTTAATGAAATTTTAATGGCACTTGGGACGGGACTGGCCCAGCCAGCATCAGCCTCTTCATTTATAATAAATACGGCAAACTGAAACAAAACACCACATACGATCCGGAGCCTGCGGCATGGTTCGTGCTAAAGGTACAGTTGAATTCCCTGGCTCGGAACCTGGCAGCCCTGTTTCTGTGAAGGGAAGTGTGAGAAGAAAGGGATCCCATCCTTTGGCTGCCAATGTTTGTTGTTGTTGTTTTGCAAAGAGTTCCTCCACCTTGTCATACAATTCTTTAACAAAATAAAAAAAATTCCTTCCAGTAGCACCTTATCCTGGGGTGGATAAGAGAGACTTAAAATTAACCTGGGAGAGGCACTTTTAGAGAACAACCTTTTACAGTAGGGAAGGGAGACCTGTGGCCCACCAGTTGCTGATGGATTAAAATGCCCATCAGTCCCAGTCAGCATGGCTGATGGTCATGGAAGGTGAGAGTTTTATTTTATTTTTATTTTTATTATTTTTAAGATAAATGAAATTGTTTACTTACATTTCAATGCAGGCAGAAAATACATCCCACTTGAAGGTGAGAGTTTTAATGCAACAGCAACTGAAAGACCACAGGCTGCCTGCCTCCATCCTGCAGGCAGGGAAGATATAGCACCATCGTCCATCCACCTGTTCCCTCATGCAAGGGGAATTATGATGTCTCACCCTGATTCTTTTGACAGGACCAGCGGTTTAGTCCTTGCCCTTCATGTTTACTTCATAACTCTTACATGTGCAGATGTTTCTGGATTTCAATCATACAATTGACTAGCTTTTGCTCTATATTGGTGGTATCTGCCTGTCTTGAAGTATAAAAACAACAGCAGCAGCAGCAGCAACAACAGCAACAACAACAACAATTTATTATTTGTAGCCCAAAAAAGGAAATTACAGGAATTGCTAGCAGTGGAGGAGTGGTAGACAAAGATGATGGACTATGCGGAACTTGCGGAACTGACCTGCAGGATCCAAAACCAGGACGAATCAAAATTCTAAAGAGACTGGAGTAAATTTATTGACTATATAAATAATAATCGATCTGATAAGAAAACCTGTCGTCGAGATGGAGGGAAGTCACAGCTCAGCAGAGCAAGACAAGATGTGTAAAAGATTGTTGAAATTTGATGTTTATTGGTTTGTTTTTTAGGTTGGTTGGTTGGTTGTTTAAAATGAAAATTTAATAAAAGGTATTTTAAAAAAAAAACTTATTATTTGTACCCCACACATCTGGCTGGGTTTCCCCAGCCACTCTGGGAGGCTTCCAACAGAGATTAAAAATACATTAAAACATCAGTCAATAAAAACTTCCCTATACAGGGCTGCCTTCAGATGTCTTTTAAACGTCAGATAGTTGTTTATCTCTTAGACATCTGATGGGAGGGCGTTCCACAGGGTGAAAGACAATGGAGTGTGCCTCCAAGGGTGAAGTCAAACGCCTGTGTCAGCAACACACAATGACTTCCGCAGGATGCAAGCCTGGACAGTGTGTACAAAGGTCCTGGGCTGCCCAGATGACAAGTCTCCCCTCTCAGTCTCACTGAAGCTGTCCAAAGGAAAGCAGAGCAATATATTTAGCACCAGCTTGGCTGCAGGAGTTGCCGGAAGGAGGCATATAAGGCGCCATGCAACCATCATAGGGGCTCCACTTTAGATTTGTGTAGGGTTTACACTAGGCTTCCTCAAACTCAGCCCTCCAGATGTTTTCAGACTACAATTTCGATCATCCCTGACCACTGGTCCTGCTAGCTAGGGATCATGGGAGTTGTAGGCTAAAAATATCTGGAGGGCTGGGTTTGAGGAAGCCTGGTTTACACCTTAGCCTCTTCTCTCTCCTGACGATATCCTGCAAGTCAGCAGATGCATATGTGTGTTGTGCTTTTGCATTAAAAAAGGTAAAATAGCATACTAAAGAATTGTATCTGAAGAAGTGTGCATGCACACAAAAGCTCATACCAATAACAAACTTAGTTGGTCTCTAAGGTGCTACTAAGGGACGCGGGTGGTGCTGTGGGTTAAACCACAGAGCCTAGGGCTTGCTGATCAGAAGGTCGGCGGTTTGAATCCCCGCCACAGGGTGAGCTCCCGTTGCTCGGTCCCAGCTCCTGCCCACCTTGCAGTTCGAAAGCACATCAAAGTGCAAGTAGATAAATAGGTCCCGCTCCGGCGGGAAGTTAAATGGTGTTTCTGTGCGCTGCTCTGGTTTGCCAGAAGCGGCTTAGGCATGCTGGCCACATGACCCGGAAGCTGTACGCCGGCTCCCTCGGCCAATAAAGCGAAATGAGCGCCACAACCCCAGAGTCAGACACGACTGGACCTAATGATCAGGGGTCCCTTTACCTTTACCCCTCAACTGTCCCAATTAAATAGGGACTCCCCAATTTGGGAGGTTGTGCATGGGGCAATGTTGAACTTCTGAGATTCATTTATCAGTAGCCTCTCCAGTGCTGTCACTACATGAGGTATTGGTGAGGAATAGATAGCAGAAGCCTAGAGATGTTTTACGCAGAAGAGGGAAGTAATTAAGAAGGAAAATTGAAATGTCCCTCCCCTGGGAACTGAGAACTCCTGGTACACCACTGCACTGGCAGAGTCTCAACTTGAATTTCATAAACAGATTTTATTCTCTTTTCTTTCCTCCAGAGTCATTCTACTCTGTAACCAAAAGGATTTCTGATCAATTTATGGACCAGTAGCTTGTCAAGGAAAATGTGCTGTAAAATGTCCAAAAGGAAGTGTTCCTTTTTTTTTTTAATAGAGCTTATAATGTGGCCGAGAGATATAATACTAATAACAATAAAGCAAAGAGAAAGAAGAAATCTTTTGAATGAGAGTAAACAAATAGCTTCCGGCTGAATGGTTTGCTTGCCAAGTTTCAACACAGGCTGGATTTTTTACAGTTCACTTACAGTAAAACCACCTGAAAAATGATGGCTTCATGAATGAGCAGAGAAAATATAAATAACCCTGCCGGCTTTCGCCTTGCTTAACAGGGGTGTCTGGAGGCAATGCAACACTGTTCTATAATTAGGCAATGCAGGGCTCCCCGCCCCCAGTTATATGTTCTTCTTTAGCTAGAAGCAGGAATATTAGCTCCCAAATGCTCCACATCACTGCTCACTCTTTCTCTCTCTTACTCTCTAAGTAATACCCTTAGGGAAATGAGGACCCAGGCTTCTGTGGTTCTATCTTTATCCCATTTCAAGCTCTGCCTCTTACCCACAAGGCTAAGTAATGCACATGGCTTAATATAGCCAGGACGACGACGTTATTTCCCTCTCCCCAGCCCCATCGCCGCAATAGCTCTCCTGAGCTCTGAGCTCTTACTGACAACGTGCTTTGCAAAGTGATAAAGAGACATCAGGCTGCAATCCTTTCCCTGCTTACCTGGGATGGGAGTAAGCTCCGCTGAACTCAACGGGGCTTGCTTCTGAACAGTCTTGCACTAGATTGAACAGTTATTTGATTCTCCTGCAATTGCCCTAGTTATTAAAAAGAAAATTTGCTGTCCCACCTCCACTCCACCCCATTGAACTAAAGCTGCAGACATACTTCCCTGGAGATAAGCCCCACTGTGTTTAGTGAGACGCGGGTGGCGCTGTGGGTTAAACCACAGAGCCTAGGGCTTGCTGATTAGAAGGTCGGCGGTTCGAATCCCCACGACGAGGTGAGCTCCCATTGCTCGGTCCCTGCTCCTGCCCACCTAGCAGTTCGAAAGCACGTCAAAGTGCAAGTACCCTGTTTCTCCTAAAATAAGACGTAGCCATAAAATAAGCCGTAGCAGGATTTCTACGCATTTGTGAAATATAAGCCATACCCCGAAAATAAGACATAGTGACGCGGCGCCTCTCCCTTAAGACGGCCTGGATAGGCATGGCTATGCAGCGTACCGACGCAGAGCGGTTAAAATAAGACATTCCCCGAAAATAAGCCATACTGTGTTTTATTGATGGGAAAAAAATATAAGACGGTGTCTTATTTTAGGAGAAACACGGTAGATAAATAGGTACCGCTCCGGCGGGAAGGTAAACGGTGTTTCCGTGCGCTGCTCTGGTTCGCCAGAAGTGGCTTTGTCATGCTGGCCACATGACCTGGAAGCTGTACACCGGCTCCCTCGGCCAGCAACGCGAGATGAGCGCCGCAGCCCCAGAGTCGGACACGACTGGACCTAATGGTCAGGGGTCCCTTTACCTTTACCTTATACTTCCATAGGACTATACTGTAAGGAATGTTGCACAGTTCCGGTGTTTTTAATTAACCTTTTGGTTTTCGGCTCCTTGGATTTTCTTCTCCTTCTTGCATATTGACTTAACAGGAAATGGCTTTGGGACAAAATATGATGGTTTTTATTTAACATGTCATTTGGAGCAAGCAAAAGATACAGAATATAGCTTACCTATAAATGGCCAAAATGGTCTCTCACTGAATCCCAGTTACACACACACACACACACACACACACACACACACACACACACACACTCTTCTGTTTGGTGGAAAGAAGTATCTGCTTGGGGAAATTCTTTTTCCTGTTGTTGTTTTTTTGTTCATGTTACAGCATTAGTCAGAGTGCCAACAGCTTTTATACCTAGCTGTCTCGGGAATGTAACATTTTCTGTTTAGTGACCCATTTACACAATACATGATTGTTCTATACACAGCAACCTTCAACACAAACTTTATGTGAAAGTTGCAAATAGCTTACTATTTTTCACATATATTGAAAATAGAAATTATTTCTATGCAGATCACTTACTGTGATAAAATGCAAATTTACACTTAAGACTGATAAAAAATAAAATAAAATCTAATGGCAATACAGTGAATGCTCTGTATATTTTCTTGTTTTGTTTATGATCATGTGTTTATATTAACATACAGTGGAACCTCGGGTTACAGATGCTTCAGGTTACAGACGCTTCAGGTTACAGACTCTGCTAACCCAGAAATAGTACCTCGGGTTAAGAACTTTCTTCAGGATGAGAACAGAAATCACGCCTCGGCCTGCAGCGGGAGGCCCAATTAGCTAAAGTGGTACCTCAGTTTAAGAACAGTTTTAGGTTAAGAACGGACCTCCAGAACGAATTAAGTTCTTAACCTGAGGTACCACTGTATATGTTTACCTGCCTCAACTACAATTTCATCAGACAGGTCTAAATAAACCATATGTAATGATACTTAGGTTTTTTAAAAGCAGAACCTTAAGCCCTTTCTTTAAACACACTCACGCAAAACTATTCCCCTTTGGTCTTCTTTTTTAAAGACAGAAATTTAATATGCAACAAATGTAATGATTATATGCATTGAAGTTTGAAAAAAGAAAATAAAACTAGTGTACAGGTTTGCATTTGCAAAGTAGAAAAGTTTGTATTAGGTATGAGAAATTTCACTCTGGCAAATGCTGTAGAAGAGTTAGATGTTTCTGTTTCAGTCTTTTTTTTAAAAAAAAAAATATTTTTATTAGATTTTCCAACTTAAACAAATTAAACAAACATATACAAACAAATTCACACACATCGCTCCGCCGAGCTGCGACTTCCCTCCATCACGGCAACAGGCTTTCTAGTCCAATCTACTCATACAGTTTCTTACTTTAGGAAATGTGTGCTGTTCTCTCACAGCAGGAAGGTGAAACTTGAAACCTAAGCAGTAGTGGCTAAACTCTCTCTTTGGGACCAGAGAGAGGGAAGTTCTTGGATTGTGTTAAGAACAAGGAAGACAAGACCACATTCCTTCCTTAAGAGCAATGTGTTACTTTGTATCATGTATGGTTTATTTGTAACTGTTTTAAGACTGTTTGCAATAAAGTTTAAAATTCATTTCTTGTGATGGTGAGAATTTATTTCTACTCTGCACAAGGTCCAGCTCAGGGATTATGTTGCAGCAACTCTGGTATTCTTTGTTTCTTTTAATAGTTTTATACTTTTTGTTGGTTCTAAAAGCCACAAAATCATCAGTATTGAAATAATAATACTGACCTACCTCACAGGGCTGCTGGAAGAATAAAAAAAAAAAACCTATAATATGTCTGAAACACTAAAAACCCTCAAAGGAGATTACTACAAAACTGCTAACACACACACACACACCCCTTTATTAAAATTTAAAACTTAATCAGTGGCTCAAGCTTAAGTAAGTATTGGGACATGGATAAAGATAATTGAGGTGTTGTTGAGAAACAACATCACAGAAAACCTCAGGAGGTAGAAAACATTAATCTTTGGTCTAAAGGGTGGGCTAAAATGCAATTAAAATGATTTCTGCCCTGCAACTTAATTACTTATGAGTAACAGTTTAAAATAATGTCCTCAGAGAATTCTTCATTGCTTCATAAATCTACAAAGGCAGGGGGGGCGGTTTATTGAAGGCAAAAATGAGGTCTGATAATGAAACTCAAGAAATGAAGACAAATGTTTAATAGTATGCCCACGTCGAAAATGATGTCCAATCAATATTAGCAGCACTTCTTCACTTAAGTGGTTCAGAGGAGGAATCAATGTCATGGGGTCAAAAGTGAAGAAACTCAAATCCCATGACATCTTGCTTATAGGAGGCAACCACATTCCTCTACGCACAAAGGCTCTGAGTTGATGATATTTGCTGAACTGCCCATTACCTCGGAACACGCACACTCCCAAATCTCTGTGTGCAATGGTGAAAACAAATGGAGATTTAATAGGCCACAGAATTGGGGCTCACAGAACTGATCCCCACCCACCCCACATTGTGGTACCCGCCTTTCCTGCAAATCCTTCCCTCCTAGAAATGTTTCGCCTCTGCTGACATTCCCTCCAGGCAGAGAGCTTTTCTTATATGGCTGGGGTGGATAAGAGAGACTTAAAATTAACCTGGGAGAAGCACTTTATCCAGGAGCAGGGACCAAGCAACGGGAGCTCACCCCGGCGCGGGGATTTGAACCGCCAACCTCTGATCGGCAAGCCCTAGCACTGTGGGTTAAACCACAGAGCCACCCGCGTCCCGGTTGAGGGGTAACGCACTATATTTCCCACACTCCCTGGTCATTAGTTGGATGTTACCATGAATGCCTGTGGCAGGGTCCATTGATATCAGAAAGAATGGGAACAAAAAAGGGGGGGGCATATATTTGAATCCCTAAACTTCAAAAAATCAAGTGAAATAGTGTCTGATGACCCTCTAAGTCCCCTAGTGATGGAGAGAGCTGGTGAAATGGAATGGTGGAAAAGTAGGCCAAATGGCCCAATTTTGACTGGGCATGAGCTTAAACCAGCCCCACACCTTGTACCATATGACTGTTGGATATTCTCTCTGTGTGTTTGAGAATCATTTGTTCCAGAAACAGAGAAGAACAGAGAAGAGGTTTCAAGAAGCAGCAGAAGCTGAGATTGTTTTGTCTATGCGAGGACGTTTTCTGTGGGAACTGTTCTTTGGACATGCGCAGTGTGACAGGAAATACTGATAACAACGGTTCTGTGTAACTTGTTTTAATTTGTTGTGAGTCTCTTGCTTGCACCTTGCGGTGAGAGAAGCAGAGAGAGGGTCTTGGACTCTTGCTGGACTCTAAGCATGCCTTGACCAAGGCAGTGGAGGATGTCTGTATACAGTATATTTGCTACCAATATGCTTTTATACCTGTCAAGTAAACCTCCACACTTGACTGAATCTTTTTGGCATCCATGGGTGTTTATTGCCCACTGTGTGTACCTTCAATCCCAAAGATGCTGTGTTGAGATGTAACTCTGCTGAGTATGGATACTGGCACACACGAACAACAGAAGTTATGTAGGACCCAGTCCTTCTAAATCATCTATCAGAGATTGATGGATTGATCCAACAATGGCACCCAAGTGATAATGAGAAGAGGCATGGATGAAGTTCTTAGTTGGAGGCCAGGTGGACTTCCACAAGAATGTGTTTTCCATTGCAACACTGATACTTTGATAGCTCTGATAACTTGGGATCCCCCACCCCAATGGAAGTTGAATTGGCTCCATCTTGTCTGGCTTTCTTCCTCCTTTTTTTTTTTTTGATAGTTTTTTGATAGTTTCTTGTTGCTTCAGATTTGTTTTGCTGCATTGTCAGGGTTTATTTGTTTTTGTTTTTTTTAAATGTACACCCTTTATATGTCTTAATTGAAAGTGCAGTTGTGGCGATCACACAGGGTCCCCGGATCTTTCACGATCTATTGATCCCTGTGCCACCACAGCGGTCTGCTGCCACCAACCAGGCTTTTCCTCCCCCCTGGTAAATCACTGTCACAGTCAGGGTTTTGAATTGAACAAAGAAACAAGTGTTTATTTTAAAACTCAACAAGGTTCAGTTATTAGTTACACTGGTACACGTTCATCGCTTTCTCAACCCTGTCTTAATCCTATTCTCACTTCTCTACCTCTCTACCAACCCTCACAACCACCAACAACCCCCACTTCTCAACTGTCTCAACCAACTGCTTCAACCAACTGTCTCCCATCAACTGCCCTCATCAACTGCCAACTCCCCCCCCCTTCTAGGTTGGGTTTCAAAGCCCCTAAGCTCCTCCTCCGGCTTCTCATTGATCAGCTGATGGTCAGCCAATTAACCCTTTCCTCACTCCTGCACAGTCATATTTTCCACAGGAATGGACGAACGCTACAGCAGTCCATTTTCTTTAAAGAAACAAAATAATAAATCAATTAATTAATTTGGATTCCATTCAAATGGACCCCAAATTAATTCATTTGATTAAGCTCCATTCTGAATCAGGCCGAGGGAAATTCACTTTTGCTTTCCCCTTTTTATTATTCTACTGATTTCAGTAAGCATCTAAGCTAAGCAGTGGTACCATAGTCTCAAATAGACTGTTGCCACTTCTGGTAATGCCGAACGGAGATTGTGTCCAATAAATCAAGTGCAGCTGATTTATTAGGGCAAATTGCATTTGCATAATTCACCCAATTTTCATATATATTCTATGTAAATTGAACACGCACAGTTTCTAGGTTATAGAAATAAAGGTGTCCACACAAACTCCTTGAAAAAGCTAAACAAAGGCCCGCTAATGTGCTACAAGATGGATCTCCTTCTGTTTATTGATCTATGAATTCAGACCCAATTCATACTCAACTCGCCAACATTTTTCATATCTTTCTTTTTTAAGAACAAAAGATGGAATAGCCCTTAATCAACGACAGGGGGTTTCATCTATTACTACTGAAATAGATTAACAAGGATCTGACATATTTTACTGGGTCATAGAAATGCTGAGTGCTATACTATTTATTTTAGATGGCTCACTTACGTCCTGAAAAGCAAGCTAGAGGCCTCCCATCAATAATGCACCTTACCAATAACACGATACACTGTCCCCCGGATCCCATCACCTCTAATAATTGACCACGCTGACTGGGGTTGATGGGTTCCAGGGTTCAATCACATCTGGAGGTCACCATATTGACTATTACGGCATTAAGGTGTTTGTGAGGGGCAGAGGGTGGTGGATTTGTGAATGCTTGAGCGTTTTGTCCATGTTATGTTTTAGAGTGAACTTACCTGTTTCTTAGCCCAGTACTTGCATCAAAACATGCGTTTGTGGATTATTCTTCAGTTCTCTGAACCACTCTGATGCACATTTCAACGACTCTTATTTCACAAGGTCCCCCCAAGGGCTAACTATATATATATATATATATATATATATATATATATATATATATATATAAAGATTTTTAGCAACTTGGCAATGTTTAGCAACTACAAAGTGCAGCACCTGTTGCGTGCGTTGAAAATGTGTCTGAAATTGCTTCTGGAAACAAGATAATTAATAATAACAAAAACAACAACAATAATAATAACAATAATAATAACAACAATAATTGTTACTTTTATTATTTATTCTCCTCCCATCTGGCTGGGTTTCCCCAGCCACTCTGGGCGGCTTTCAACCGAATATTAAAAACAATACAGCATCAAACATTAAAAACTTCCCTAAACAGGGACACCTTCAGTTGTCTTTTAAAAGTAAAATAGTTGCTTATTGCCTTGACATCTGCTGGGAGGGTATTCCACAGGGCAGGCGCCACTACCGAGAAGGCCCTCTGCCTGGTTCCCTGTAACCTCACTTCTCGCAGCGAGGGAACCGCCAGAAGGCCCTCGGCGCTGGACCTCAGTGTCCAGGCTGGACGATGGGGGTGGAGACGCTCCTTCAGGTATACATCATGACATTCCAGACATGGACAGCTCAGTTGGTTAGAGCATCGTGTTGATAATGACAAGGTTTGCAGGTTCGAGCCTTGTATATCCAAAGACACATTCCAGCAAGGCAAAGCATTTGAGGCAGGCAGTGAGTGGGGCCAATGAGAAGCGTGGCTTAAAAAGCAACCTAGTCCCAAGGGCCGGAGGGAGAGATGTGTGAAGAGCTGCATTTTGCTCCCAGGCCTTCAGTTCCCCACCCCAGGGTACTAGTCTGGTAAGTGCAAATCAGGTTGTGTCACTTAGAAATGATGATCGAACCAGCTCTCTGAGCATCCCCACACACCCATCAAGCCCTCATGGTTATGGTCACTATTGAGTTGTTCCCTGGTTCCCATGAAAGATGGCTGTTGGCTTCACTTGGTTTCAGCAGACAGACTTGAAGCAACGTTTGGCTCTGGCAACTTTGTGAGAAATGATGGATGGTCGGTATTACTCACCTACCTGTGTGTATCTTCAGGATTCAATTATAAGAACCTGAAATATTTTTTTTGTCTGTGCTTGTGAGATCCTTATGTCAAAACACCTGAAATGTCACCCATCAACTTGTTTTGTTTCTGACTTTTTCCTTCCAATTTCAGAAAAGTGCACTGAAAAGGAACCAGTTTGCTCTTCTTTTCCAATGCTGTGTCACTGTGAGTTAGGATACGGGAAACATCCCCTCCCTGGGAAATCAGAAGAAGAGGAGAGTGGCCCCTCAAATATGTGAAATATTTCATGCAAGGAACCAAACTTAAGCCAGCCTCTATTCTATCGAACCCAGTGTTTGAGAAGCACTGGCTGCAAAATGAGACTAATTGCCTAATATTTATTCAGACATTATATGGAGGCAAAGAAGCAGTGAGTCTGAAATCTTAGATCACTGTGTAAATGAATAATCATACCGGTATAAGCCACTGAGTAAACTAGGGTGTCAATTCAGCTTCAAAGCTTACTGATCTCAACAGAATGGAGACACTGGATATGTGAAGCCTAAATATAGAAAATCTCAGTCTGGATCAGACCCCTGCACTATGTAAAAAAAGCAAACAAACATGTAGTTTGACCTGTTGTTCTGGATTTTCCTTTCTAAAAAGGCTGGCATTTTAAAAAAAGAACACACACAAAAAATAGGTTTCTTCAGTCCCATTTATCACTGTGCGTAAACGCTCATAGGATTGGGGGGGTGGCATTTGTCACATAGGCTCTGGGGGTGTGTGCATGGCATTTGTCTCATGCCACAGCTACGACTGGTCCCAGGAGACCGCAATCTTCCTGAGCAGCCAGGGGAGGAGATGGCTACCTGGGGCCACCCACCTCTGACCACCCAGACCTTCCAGGTGAGGTGGGCCTTGCCCACGAGGCCAGTCAAGGATAGGGGGCATTGGAGCTGTACCCAGTCTGCCCCTGGGGTATTTAAGGGGGTGACTAGCTGCTGATCATCACCCACCCAGTCTGGGATGGGTCTGTCCAGCAGAGGAGCAGGCAAAGTTCCTTATGGCCCTTGCTATGGTCTACCCCAGGCATAGGCAAACTCGGCCCTCCTTTGGGACTACAATTCCCATCATCCCTGACCACTGGTCCTGTTAGCTAGGGATGATGGGAGTTGTAGTCCCAAAACATCTGGAGGGCTGAGTTTGCCTGGTTTACTCAGTTGTCATAGTCAGGGACAGGGAGGATTTCCCCCCCACAAGCCAATAGGCTGGCTTACAGGGTTTTGCCTAAAGGTAAAGGGACCCCTGACCATTAGGTCCAGTCACGGATGACTCTGGGGTTGTGGTGCTCATCTCGCTTTATTGGCCAAGGGAGCCGGCGTACAGCTTCCGGGTCATGCAGCCAGCATGACTAAGCTGCTTCTGGTGAACCAGAGCAGTGCATGGAAACGCCGTTTACCTTCCCACCGGTGCAGTACCTATTTATCTACTTGCACTTAGACGTGCTTTCGAACTGCTAGGTGGGCAGGAGCAGGGACCGAGCAACGGGAGCTCACCCCGTCGCGGGGATTCGAACCGCCGACCTTCTTATTGGCAAGCCCTAGGCTCTGTGGTTTAACCCACAGCGTCACCCGGGTCCAGGGTTTTGCCTACCTCATTGCAACTGTCACAATTTTGGTCGATAAGGCATTGGGCTTGATCCTTAGTTGCGGAGGTACCCCATTAGTTGGGTCCAGGAGCGATGGCTCTGTCTGGGACTGATGGGTTAATTCACCTCTCCCAATGGTGGCCCATGCATTGTTGTGACCCTCAGTCCATGTTGGGGGAGACTCCCCAGGACAGGGTCGACACCACTGGGTTCCTGTCAGGTAGCATGAAGGTACATGCCCAACGCCTTAGTCAAACCTACTCTTACCTGTAATCCGGTAATGCAACCTAAGTCAACCCAATCCCAGTCTCCTGTGTTCATTCTTTTGGTCCTCCCTGCACCAGCCGCAGACATCATTCACCTGTGGCAGTAATGTACCATTCATCATCTGTTTTTACAAAAAGGCAGCCATAATTTATATACTGTACATTTGAGGTTTCTATTCAATATCACTTAACACAGCTTCATTAACCACCCCAGTGCTTATTAATGAACCTTTGTTTCTGCCTACAGTTTTCTACGTCGGGATGACCTATTTACCCTGCTCCAACATAAGCAAGTAATTCTACCACAGACAGTTTTAATGCTTAATCTTCTTTTTACATATATACTGCAATTTGTATCTGAAATCATTTGGTTGCATTGTTTATTTTGAACTCGAGAGCAATTGCCCACAGCCCATAGAAAATACACAATGCCTTGTTCACAAGTTTGCATTTTGAGTACTCAATGTACCACGTGAGTAATAAAACAATTGTAATATCACATGTGTAAATAATATGTTTATGTGGAAACTCAATAAAAATCATTGCAAACACACACACACACACACAAACACAATTGATTTTATTTCACCATCTCAGTGCATGCTTATCCTTGAAGTCAGAATTCGACTTTCATTAATAGTTGTGTGAATGGAACCAGAAAGTGGCATTTATTCCAGATTAATTAAATCTGTGTACAAGGGTTTTAGTCTCATGTATGCAGTTTCATTGAGGACTAATTTATGTCCTCACTGAAAGCTTAACTTAATTGTGTCTAGTTTTAGTCATCTGCTTCATTTGCTGGTCAAAATACCAATTTCTTCTCCTGAAATCCATTATAAGTTGTTAAGAGAGAACTTCCCTGTAATAGTGAAGCTTTATACTGATAAGTGTTTGTGCAAGTCAAGCAATGGTGAAGCCCTTTCTCCTGCTGCAGAAAAGGTGCATGTTGAACATAGAATCGTAGAGTTGGAAGGGACCCTAAGGATCATCTAGTCCAACCCCCTGCTGTGCAGGAATCTCAGCTAAAGCATCCAGGAGAGATGGCTGTCCAACCTCTGCTTAAAAACCTCCAAGGAAGGAGAGTCCACAACCTCCCGAGGGAGACTGTTCCACTGTCAAGCAGCTCTTCCTCTTCCTGTGAGCTAGTGTGGTGTAGTGGTTAAGAGTGGTAGACTCGTAATCTGGTAAATCGGGTTCGCGTCTCCGCTCCTCCACATGCAGCTGCTGGGTGACCTTGGGCTAGTCACACTTCTCTGAAGTCTCTCAGCCCCACTCACCTCACAGAGTGTTTGTTGGGGAGGAAGGGAAAGGAGAGTGTGAGCCGCTTTGAGACTCCTTCAGGTAGTGATAAAGCCAGATATCAAATCCAAACTCCTCCTCCACCACCACCACCACCACCACCTCCTCCTCCTCCTCCTCCTCCACCTCCTCCTCCTCTTCTTCTTCTTCTTCTGATGTTTAGTCGGAATCTCCTTTCTTGTAACTTGAAGCCATTGGCTTAAGTCCTTCCCTTCCAGAGCAGTTGAAAAAAAGCTTGTTCTCTTTTCCATGCAAGAGACCTTAAGATATTTGTAGATGGCTATTGTGTCTCCTCCCAGTCTCCTCTTTTCCAGGCTAAACATACCCAGCTCCTTCAAGAGTTCCTCGTAAAGCTTGGTTTGCCAGAGACATGGAAAAAAAATTGGTAGGACAGACCAGCGACTCCCCCCCCCCCTAAAAAAAAATGACTGTTCTGTGTGTAAATTCCAAGTTCCTAAAATATCAAGCTTTCAGCACTACATCTGATAAACTTCCATCGCCTCCGGGCCAAGGACCACCAAGGACCTCTGACGGATGGGACAAGAGGCGACAAAGGAAAATCAATACATTCCTGTCTGCTAGATTTTATGAATGCTGTATTCTCATGTATCACATTGCACCTATAATGATTTAGTAATCTGCAAACTAGGGCTAGGCTGCTATCTAATTAAAGGGGTTATTCTTCTATTAATTTAGGTTTCGAATTCCATTAACTTTAATGGGTACTATCCTCATGCGTCAATTTGTGACCAGACCCTAAAGGTGTATGAAAGGCAAGAAAACAGAAACATTGTCACTGCCACAGTGGAGGCCCTAATGCATAGTTTACAACATGTAAATCAGCCATTTTTGTTTTCTGCATGTCCTTTACCATTGCGTCCTGCATGGAACTTCTGCTTCTTTTTGACCTGCTGCTAGTTTTATCATCCTTATAATGAACCATGATTATTTCTGACAGCTTTCTGTCAGAAAGAACATCACAGGCCTCATGACTTGTTTATCCCTTCGCCAAAACAAGTCATTCTACCATGGACAAACAGTCAATTCAAAGAATCCATCTTAATGCTTATTCTACTTTTATACACACTCAAATCCTACCTTGCTTAATTTGATTTCAAGAGTCATTTCTTACAGGCCTGAGAAGGTAGCTGTTACTACGGATTTGCTATCAGATTGCTATGAATAGGGTTATCATTTGGGGCTTGCCTTGAAGCAATGTTGGATTCCAGTCTGGCTCGGGTAATTGGGGGAATGGGTAACAAAGTCATATAAGGTTTCCAGATTTCTCAGACGTGCAGCCAATTCTTGTACAGTAGCCCCTCTTCTCAGGGGGTGTGGAATGTCACTCTTGAACTCTCATTTTCCCCATCTTACTATATGCCAATGACGCAGTCATATTGTCTTTTACGAGGGTTGGCTTGAAGTGGCTCCTGTGCCACTGCCAGGAATACTGTATTTGTCATGAACACACCAGCTCCAAGTGTAATATCACAGCCAGCTGCAGAATGCAGTGAGGGACAGGGAGGCTGGGCTTTCATGCCAGCACAAGAGAGCCCGCAGCTGCCAGCATTGACTCCCCCTGACCTTGGACGGACGGCTGATAAGGGAGGAATGGAGAGCAGGCTGGAACACAGCCAAAGCTCCCTGGAAGCCCAAACAGGCACGGAAAGCCACAGAGACAGCTTTTCGGAACAGGAAGGGGCTGCAGCTGACCAAATAATTCCAAGGTGTAGGCGTATACAGTAGGAAGGCTGCTAGACAGGAAGCAAAATAAGAAACGTAAAGGTCAAAGGTTCAGTCTCTTCTGTTGACACAGGAAGAACTCCTCGGAAGGGTCAACTGAGTGATGGGGGCCGGAGGCTTGCTAGAGCTGTCTGGAGATAATTGCCTGTTTTTTGCAATAAACCTGTTCCCCACTGGGGTTGGGAATTCCACCCTCCTTTAGCCAGGACACTCCGTATTTACACCAGCTTTACGATCCCCACCTGTGCAGAGCACTTTCCCTCGCAAGATTTAACATCTTAACATCTGCGGTTTTGCAAGGTAGATTCTCGAAAATCCCACACTCTGAAAGATACTGCCCTTGTGGCACAAAACAGGTCGAATCCATCACACACGTTTTATTTTATTGCCCATTTTATGCAAAAATATGTAAGTATTTGGCCCCCTTATTGAAGGAGGGGATTTATCGCACTGACTCTTCCAGGGTGTCTTATCTGCTGAACAATTGTAATAATTGTTATACCTTCGGGTATAGGGCAGTATAGAAATTAAATTGATGATGATGATGATGTGGAGAATGTGGCAAGATTTTTGAGTGACGCTATAAAATTTTGTCACAATAGGTCCTAAGAGCCATTGGGAAGACAGTATAGATTTACAACAGTGTTTTGCAAAAGGTCACGGTTCAGAGACAGAAAAGGGGCAATGCTGGGGAATCGTGGGGGCAGAGGAAGAGAGAGAAGCAGAGCCAGAGCAGCTGGTTGTCATGTTATCACTAGAAAGCATTCTCCCAGAACCCAGCGAGCAGTGAATGTAGGAGAGCAGAGAGCTAAGAGGCAATTGACCTTAAGCAGCCACCATAAAGGGGGGGGGATGCTGTCGACGATTGAGAAAGGAAGGGGGGTGGAGATTAGTCAGACCAACTCCATTACTCCAAGAAGCTACATTTCTAAGCCTCTCTCTGTGTATATTGAATAAAAGACTTTGGTAAGAGCTTTTCCTGTCTTTCAGTCCCTGGCAGCCGGCCGGGGGGCAGGGGGCAGAATTGGATTCCCTGATGCCTGACACTATGTTTCATTAACTGTGTTGTGTTCTGATCCATGTATGTGACAGACTTTTTCTATGCCGATAAAGGAGATGTATTGATTGAACTCTCGTTTATGCCTATGGAAGAAGGAGCTACAGACACACACACAGGACACTTTTTCACGCCATAGTCGAACAAAAAGGGGGAGCTGTATTCTAATACTGAGCTCCATCGCTTAACCACCCCTTCCAGCAGCAAATAGGTGGCTAACTACTTTGAGCATTTATTTTCCCTGTTGTGGAAGAGATGCTTCCATAGATTTGGATTCACATGCATAGTTTGCAAAATTTGCGTCTTTGTATCATTTTCCCAAAGGGTTTGAATGGCAACTCACTTTTTAAAAAACTATAAACTTCAGCAAACAGTGAAATGTAAAAACACAACTCATGCTAATATAGGAGGGAAATCCTGTGATATTTCATCATTGCTTTTGAATACATTTTTTTAATTAAACAAATTACTGAAATAAACAGTGGACCATTCAAGATGAAGTTTGGATTTTGTTGGCATCAGTGGCCAAACTCCCATTGTGTTCAGTAGTGTTAGCATTTGACTCACAGCTTATGCTGTATTTGGTTTTTTTAAACCTGGTTATGAAATAGGCTTAAATTGACAATAATATGCTACTTCATGCTTCAGAAGCTTTTGAACTGGGAATATAAAAGGCTGGATATTGTCTCATTGGTATAATCATGTGGACATCGAAGCTTTCTGTGACCTTGGAAGCAATTTACCAGATCACAAAAGAAAAGCATTTTTCTCTATATATAATAAAAGTGTAAGAATGTCATTGGAAGATTTGTAACGCCATATCGCAACGCTATATTTGAATGAAGTCAGGAAAGGAGTGGGCGGCAAAAGTGAAGGCAGGTTGTACAACAGCAGTAACCATGGAATAGGTGCAGTACAGGAGAGACACAGAGAGGGGAATGTAGTGACTTCAAGCAACGGCAGGTGTCTTGAGTAAAGCAGCAGGAGGAACACTGAGAAGAAAATGGTGGTTTTAAAGAACAGCAGAGGTTTGAGTCAAGCAGGGATGGCAGAATATTGAGAGAGAGAAAGTGGTCGTTTCATACAGTGGTTTGAATAAAGCAAAGATGGAGCGACATAGTGCTATTGGGCATCTGGTCACACAATAGGGAGTCTACTTCCGTTGGTCCCTGCTGCATCAAGGGGAAAAAATGCACTGGAGGGATGGGGAATTTCTGCAGCAAATTTCAGGAGGCACATTCACTCCTGGAAGTGTAGACAAGGGAAGCCAGAAATCCTTTTGCACAAGTGGATTTCCAGAAAGTAGGTGGACATTATTGGATGCTGCCCAAGAGGAAGAAGAGTTTGGATTTGATAGCCCGCTTTATCACTACCCGAAGGAGTCTCAAAGCGGCTCACATTCTCCTTTCCCTTCCTCCCCCACAACAAACACTCTGTGAGGTGAGTGGGGCTGAGAGACTTCAGAGAAGTGTGACTAGCCCAAGGTCACCCAGCAGCTGCATGTGGAGGAGCGGGGACGCGAACCCGGTTCACCAGATTGCGAGTCTACTGCTCTTAACCACTACACCACACTGGCTCACTGGCCCAAGGATTGTTTGAATGGAAAGTGTAAAAAATAAATAAAAACAAACCATCACCACTGCCCACACCATGATGCACCATATGCTTATATAAAGAGCAAATGAGAACACTATTTCAGTGTCATCCAATGAAACGGCAGCCATTACAGTCCCACGCTGAAGAATATGCTGGCAGACTGCCCCAAGAGAAGAATTTTGTTCTTGATATAGATACCGTGGCTGTGGTTGTCCGATTAATTTTATGCACACAGCTCCTTGACATAAATATGCTCTCAGGCATATGAAAGCTTTTAGCAAAAGACTGGCATGGAGATGGCAGACTTTGAAATTACAGATACATTACCTGAGTTGGGATGAAGCTTTGATACACTCTGTTGAAAAAGGTAATGAAATTTTTTAAAGATTTCACAACGTGGGTAGAGGACAGTAAAGTCAATTTATCAGTATCCCCAGCTTTTTAGAAATCACCAAATGCTGTTGTTATTCAAATGTGATCTTCATTTTCCTATTTACAGCAGACAGACTGCAGAAAGGAACATAGATTATTTCAGCACTATCTCTTTATGATGTATGTTTTTTCCCCACATCTGTCCACTTAATTTTAAAAATTGTGTTCTTTGACAGCAGAAGTCTTTTCATTTGTGTCCATACCACTTACTGGTATTTCACCTCTTACCTGCATACTTTCTAAGAACATATTGCAAATATATCTGCTATGGAAAAAAATGTGTGGTAATTTTGTAGTTACTATGTTTTTCAACCTCCCACGTCTGGGCAAAAATTGGGAGAGAATCACTGTTTCTCGATCGCAGTACTGGCTAGCAGGAAATAACCTCCTTGACAAATAACCATCTTGAGTGCTGTTGTTTTTAAGGAATCCATTCACATAACAGAACAGAACCTGCTATGGTTACAGCTTATAATGATTTATTAATGCAGTCTGACTTGGCCTGTTCAAGCATTTTAATTCTGCTTGATATGAGTGCCACTTTTGACACTGTTGATTATAACATTCTGCTTGATCGTTTGTGAAATTATGTAGGCTGAGCTCAAGCTGCTTTGAGTTAATGTCAATCTTATTTCCAAACAGATGTCGATCTATGCCATCACAAATTTTATTTCTGGCTGCTCCATCCCCCAAGTCTTTAACAGGAATTAAAATGGCATTTTTGTATGTTATCAGGAACTTAACACTCTTTTTGCGCATGATCAAAAACATCCAGCATGCAACCTTAACCTTTACCAACCTGACTGATCATGGTATCTGAAGAAGGTATCTGAAGAAGTGTACATGCACACGAAAGCTCATACCAAGAAAAAACTTAGTTGGTCTCTAAGATGATACTGGGAGGAATTTTTTTATTTTTTATTTTGTTTTGACTATGGCAGACCAACACTGCTACCTACCTGTAACTGACTGACCATGTGACTGTAACAGTGATGTTCCTCTTGCATAGGGTAGATGTTCCTCTGTTTGAACCATATGGTTTCTATGTGCCCTATAGTTGCAACTAGTTCTGTTTTTTTCTAGAAAAAGGTGCCAGAACTCACCACAAACACCTCTCTCGTTCTCGTATAACGGCAATGGCGTCCAACCTGAGAGGTGCCAGAACTGAGTTCTAGTGAGTTCTGGCTGAAAAAAGCCCTGGTTGCAACAGCTTAAAGTGGTAGTGATTATTTTCAGCAAGGTAATTCCCAGAGCAGCGATGGGTCAATATGTCAGTTTTGTTTCTCTGAGTTCCTTATCTTTCCAATATTAGGTTAAGTTTTCCACATTACCCAATCAGTGTGCAATTTTGTTATTTAGAAAATTCACCAGCATTTTAGTGTGAATTTCCCCTAATGTACATGGGTGTGGTTTTGGTTTTTTTGGTTTTTTTTTTTGCAAAGTAATTTTCATTTTATGTTATTTTTGCAGATATTGGCATTTTAATGCACACTTTACCCTAGTGTATGCATTTTCCTGCGCATTGCTTGGCTGAACTACACTGCAGAATTTGGAAAAGTACAAAATTCAAAGGATGACTGTGTTCCAGTTTTCACATTGTTCTGGAAAGGGCGACAAAGGTGTAGCAGTGCTCAGCCAGAACTAAGCAAGGTGCTTATCGTCTTGGCATAGCTGTCAACCCTCCCTTTTTTTTTGCGGGAAACTCCCTTATTCCAATGCCATTTCCTGCTGCTATCCCGGATTGTTGATATCCCTTAAATTTCCCAGATTTCAAAGGAAGCAGCTCCTCTCCCTCCCTGCCGGCCAGGGAGGCTCCTCAGGTGCGTTGCTCGGCTGCCAATAAGGAGCCTGAGACCGACTGGGGGCGGAGCTTGCATTTCTTGTGCATCCAGACCCTCATGCCCAACCAGACAGACAGCCTGCCTGCCGTCTACACGCTCGCTCTTTCGCTCACCCGTTCATGCGCAGCCTCTGGAGCACAGGGTGGCGAAGCTACTTGGTGCCATTGCACCACCCTCGCAGCATCCCTTATTTTCAAATCTGAAAGTTGACAGCTATGCGTCTTGGATGTTCCATCAGAATAGCAGAAAGTGGAGGCTCAAATCACCTGCAGCCCAATTCTATGTATGCCTGCTAAAGTAACTTCTACTGCTTACTCTCAGGTAAGTTTATAAGAATGCAGCCTTGAACATGTGCCTTTCCCACTTTCCATAATACTTGATGGCATCTTGAGAACAACAACAAAAAAGGAGCAAAATAATACATCCAAGCAACTTTGCACTTAGATATCCCATACCCCCTCCCCACAAACAGTTTGTTTAAACTGTAGAGTCTGCAGACTTGAGCACATCCTTTTTGAGTTCTTTCCCCGCAGATACAAAGGTTATTATAATATAAATTAGAAACAGTTATATTTTTAAAAATGAAAATAATTTAGGCAGGTTTCCTGCGACATCTCTTTCGCTATCACAAATGCTTGTAAATCTACTGTTTGCTCATATTATGGCAGTGTACCGTTTCATTATGAGGAAGTACCTACATAGCGAGATTCTTCCCAGTGTGACAGACGCTACATTTTCTCACCGAACTTCCTTCTGCCTCCAACAGATAAGGTAGCACACAACACACAACACATTAATCTCCCTCATAGTACATTGCAAAACTTAATTACAAGCTCTGCAGTACCATCAGAAAGTGTGAATAGGGGCATGTGCTATATGAGGCTAAGTGCTATATGTTTATGGGGCATATCCAAACCCATAATTAAGGTGTCACCCAAGTTGTCACTCTAGTTTCCTTTTCTATGCGATCACATCGTAAAGTTGCCCCTTTGATATTGCCTTGGAGCAATCCAGTCTTCCAGATATATTTGATAAATGCTTGGACCCTAACCTATTTAAAACGGATGCTGATAGATGGCAACTGGAGTGGGGTGCATGGCTTTCTTTTCTTTCTTTAACGGTTAAAGAAAATTCAGTCTGAAACTGATTTATCTGCAATTATTTTCCATTCAGAAGATGACAAGGTGGGAGAGATCTGAGATTTATCATGCATCGTCGAGATGGGAGGAAATCAAACAGAGCAGAGGAGAATTAGACATGCTAAATCAAGTGTGGTTCAGTACATAGTCATGAGCCATGACTCCAGCTTAGATGACTTCAGTGAGGAATTAGAGGGCTAGCCCTCATGGCTAACCATGAAGGCTAAATACAACCTTCAGGTTGAGAGGCTGTGCCAGTTACCACAGGACAAACAATGGGGCAGGTCTATTGTTTAGGCATCCTACTTGAGGCTTCTGAAAAAAAACATCTGGCTGGCAACCATGGAAAAGAAGATTCTTCGTGGACTTCATGGACCTTTGCTCTGATCCAGCAATAGTCCTCTTGCATTCAAAGAACTTTGTTAAAGAATCTAAGAAGTTGACTTATAGTGAGACAGCAGATTGGTCCATCTTGCCTATTATTGCCTATACTGACACATTCCAAGCACTACATGGAAATGCCAAGGATTGAATCTGAGCATAGCTGTCAACCTTCCCTTTTTTTGGTGGGAAATTCCCTTATTCCAGCACCGTTTTGCGCTGTTTCCCTTTTTTGGTGGGAAATTCCCTTATTCCAATGCCGTTTCCCGCTGCTATCCCGGATTGTTAGATATCCCGTAAATTTCCCGGATTTCAAAGGAAGCAGCTCCTCTCCCTCCCTGCCGGCCAGGGAAGCTCCTCAGCTGCGTTGATCGGCTGCGTTGCTCACCAATAGTTACAGAGAATAGGATGGCATTAGACAACAGCACTGTTTGTGCTTTGCTTGCATGTAAAATCAACCACTCTGGCCCAGCCCACAAATACACTCCTTCCAAAAGAGTGTTAAAGGATGCAAAGTCTGCAACACATTTGTATAGTAAGTCATTAATGGATGCCAGAGAGCCAAAAGAGTGAACCTGATCAATCCCCCCATGAAGAATTGACGCTTTTGAATTGTGGTGCTGGAGTCCCGTGGACTGCAAGAAGATCAAACCGATCCATTCTGAAGAACATCGGCCCTGGCTGCTCACCGGAAGGACAGATCCTGAAGCATCTCATGAGAAGAGAAGACTCCCTGGAAAAGAGACCCTGAGGTGGGGAAAGATGATGGTGTGTAGCCTGGTGTAAATTAATTTCTAGCCTGGGGGGATTACCGTGGCATGGACTGTCCCCGAGAACCGTAGACTGTCCCCGGGACAGGTGAGGCTGCTGATCCCTTATTTTCAAATCCGAAAGTTGACAGCTATGAATCTGAGACCTTCTGTATGCAATGCAGATGGTCTGCCACTGAGCCACAGCTCTTCCCTTTGTTTGTGCTGGATGCAGACATGCAGAAATGAAAGCCTTCTTTGATGCTATTTTAGATGCCACTTCGTATCACACTCAGCTTTTCTTGGCATGAGAATTCTTAGCTTCCCTTCTGTTCTTCACTCCTGAATGACACTTTATAAGAAACGAAGGGCAGAAGAAGAATCATGCTAGAACACACAAAAATGTCTACCATTCTGTCCAGCATTCTGTTTCCATAGTGGCCAACCAGAAGGCTCTGGGCAGCCCACAAGTGGAGCTGTGGATGAAGAGATCTGACTTAGCTATATGTCTCATTGATTTCAGAGATGAGCACACACAAAACTGTGCCAGGATTTTATCCAAAAAAACCACCAATCCATACAGGATTTGCAAACAGTTTCTATTACTTGGATCAGAAAGAAGAATAACCTACTGGACATTTTTCCAGAACACAACATTTCTCTTTGGTAGATTATGTAGAATTAATTATTTCTCAGCTATGTGGTTTTTAATTAAGGAGAAAAAAGGAGGCAGAAGGGAGGGGAGAACAGCGAACCTTTTCAAATAGCAGCTACCCTCTCCTTAAGCAGATATTCCTGAACAAGACTGATTATCAGTAGTACCCAGCTCTGCTAAAAAGGAGGAGATTGTTTCTGTTTTAATCCCATTTGCCATAGAATTTCTTTATTGCTTGTTCAAACAAGCTAAGCTGAAGGTGTGATTGGACTTCATCTTTATTGGGCTGTCTGTCTGCTCCAAGTTCCAAACCATTGAGTTTGTCACCTAGTGAATTGCATTGGGACTTTGAACCACCCAGAGGCCTGCAATGTCAATGCTCTTTAATCTTTTGCATGCGTAACAAGGAATTTAAAAAGAGCTGAATAAGGATTGTCCTGAGGCTACGATATGTGTGCTTGTGTGGTGTGTACTCACACAAACACTCCTACACAAATGATCGCTCTCCATTATTGATGAAATCATTGCTCTTTCCAAATTCTACCAAATAAAATGGTTTATTTAATTCAACCATGCAGATTATAAACTCTTAGTTTTTGTTCACACAAATCCACAATTCTTTCATTTAGCAGCTCCTATTAGTACCGACAAAACATTTGTAGACACCCCAGTACAGTTTAGGGAAATATAAAGTAATTCCTTATAGTATCTATTTCTAATTTGTACTCTTTTAAGTTTTACTGGTTATAATTTTTTTAATCAAATTGTACTGTGTATTTGTTCTAGTTCTGTTGTTCTTATGAGCTTAAAGCTGAAATAAAGTGATTGATTGAAATATAAAGTTAGCAAGGTTAACCCATGCTCATTGCAACTATTCTGCCACAGTTCTGTTTCAACTGAAAACTACATTATCTCACAGCCTGATAAGGCCAAATTTAAAATAATTACTAATGTATTCATTAGTGCATTGATTATTGCTTTCATTTTATGGATCAATAGTCTCGTTCGATAGTAAAATTCATGTTAAAATGCTGTTTTAGGGGTTGTTTTTAAAAGTCTGGAACAGATTAATCTGTTTTGCATTCCTTTCTATGGGAAAGCATGCCTTGGTTTTGGAACGTTTTGGTTTTGGAATAGACTTACGGAATGGATTAAGTTTGAGAACCGAGGTACCACTGTATTTACATAAACTGGAACTGGCAATGGGAGATGAAAAGAAGGAAACCCATGCCCATACCATCATCTCCCCCCATGTCATAGAATTATAGAACTGTAGAGTTGGAAGGGACCCTGAGGATCATCTTGTCCAACCCCCTGCAATGCAGAAATATGCAGTTGTCTCATATAGGGATTGAACCTCCAAACTTGGCATTATCAGCACCATACTCTAAACAACTGAGCTATCCAGGTACTTGATAAGTTTGAAGGGCGCAATGTTGGAATGCATTTTTCCTCCATCCTCCTAAAACCATGCCAGATAACAGTGAGAAGAAGCAATGTGCATTGGACACATTGCCTCCTACCCCCAAGTCATTCCTCCACCATCTATCACTTTGACAGGCTGCGAATGTGACAGCTCATTCATTTCATAATCTTTCGAGAATTCAGCAAAAAAAAAAAAAAAAAAAATCTGTCCTGGAAACTATTTCACTTCCAGACAATCGTTTTTAAATGACTACGTAAAAATATGCCAATGCAATTCCCAATAAAAGTTTGCTTGACCTTTAGTAAGAGACCATTGCTGCATGGTAAGCAATTTTCCCTGCTCCCCTGGGTAGCTGCTAAAGACATGTTCCACTGAGGTTCAAGAGTCCATGACTGAAAAGATAAAAGGGATGGCTGGAAGATGAGCAATGAGCACAGCTTGGTGATGAAGTTGAAGGAAGAGCTAGTAATGCTATCAATGACATTACTAATTACTTTGCAGACAGAATTTCAAATGAGGGTCCATTTGTCATCATGACATCATCAATCAGGTCTCTATTAGCCTTAGGCAGTCGTATTTTTCTTCCTCATCTTTGCTCACGCGGTGGTTTTTAGACTGTGGTGTTTTGTTTTGTTGTACTTCGTTTAGTAGTTGTGGGTAGTTCCCCCCCCTTTAAAGAAGAAGATACAATAGTATGAAGGACATGAAGCCATACTGTAACTATGGGAAACCTTCATGACATACCACTAACACATCTGACCAGGTAAATGGAAAGCTGCTTGCTTCTTTATTGGTAGGCAAATAAATACATCCAATAGGATTGTTAAATAAATACATCCAATTGGATTGTTCTTGGTCTTGTGGTCCTCATGGCAGGTGGCACCCAAGAAGCTCCTCCTTGTTATCGCATGGGACAAAATCATATCCTCCCAAACATCTCCTGGAACTGGTTGAGAGGCCTTGTCTCTCCAGGACTTACTCAGCCAGCCTCCACTATTCACTAGGTCTCTTCTCACCTACCCAATGCAACAAGTTGTCTTGAGGTTTGTTTTTGGGTAGATCCTAAGCTGCTAAATGGGACGCAGGTGGTGCTGTGGGTTAAACCACAGAGCCTAGGGCTTGCCATTCAGAAGGTTGGCGGTTCAAATCCCCGCGACGGGGTGAGCTCCCGTTGCTCAGTCCCTGCTCCTGCCAACCTAGCAATTCGAAAGCACGTCAAAGTGCAAGTAGATAAATAGGTACCGCTCCGGCGGGAAGGTAAACGGTGTTTCCATGCACTGCTCTGGTTCGCCAGAAGCGGCTTAGTCATGCTGCCACATGACCCGGAAGCTGTACGCCGGCTCCCTCGGCCAATAAAGTGAGATGAGCGCCGCAACCCCAGAGTCATCCGTGACTGGACCTAATGGTCAGGGGTCCCTTTACCTTTAGGCAAAACACTGTAAGCCAGCCTTACAGTGAAAAAATCCTCCCTGTCCCTGACTATGACAACTGAATAAACCAGGCAGAGGCAAACTCGGCCCTCCAGATGTTTTGGGACTACAACTCCCATCCTCCCTAGCTAACACAACCAGTGATCCCATCACACACATCACACACATGTCCAAGTCAGCTAGCTACCCAATGTTATCCTTTGATTGTGATATGTCCAATTCATCCCAGTCTGCAGCCAATCTGGGTGAGCTCCTCTACAGCACAGGTTCAGGGTGCACAAAGCTAATCTGCTGGCTCCCAGTCAGAGATCCTTATGTAGTAGCAGAGAGGAGCAACCAGCCAGGAGGCGTGCTACTAGTGCACTTGTCTCCCTGGAAGCAGTGTTCATATGCCCCCAAAGGATTAAGCCACCCCATCGTTCTGCCCGGACACTGAGGTCCAGTGCCGAGGGCCTTCTGGCGGTTCCCTCACTACGAGAAGCCAAGTTACAGGGAACCAGGCAGAGGGCCTTCTCGGTAGTGGCACCCACCCTGTGGAACACCCTCCCATCAGATGTCAAGGAAATAAACAACTATCTGACTTTCAAAAGACATCTGAAGGCAGCCCTGTTTAGGGAAATTTTTAATGTTTGATGTTTTATCGCTTTATTATTAGTATTAGCATTAGCATTAGCATTAGCATTAGCATTAGCATTAGCATTAGCATTAGCATTAGTATTATTAGTATTATTAGTATTAGTATTATGTTGGGAGCCACCAAGAGTGGCTGGTGAAACCCAGCAAGATGGGTGGGGTATAAAAAATAATAATAATATATTATTATTATTATTATTATTATTATTATGTTCCTTAAAACAAGTGCCCTTTTCATACATTATTGAAAGAATAACTGGTTGGAGTAAACAAAATGCAGTTTGCAACAATTCCCTTAACAACACAATGCTATTTCCCTTTAAAAAGGAATTTGCTCAGGTTGCAAAACATCCCCTGCTAAAAATCTTTACGAGAATGCAGGTGTTCCACCCTATTGGGCTGATAATTGTATCCTGAATTACAGGAAGGTCATTAATTTCACAGGAGCTTTTGAAGTATGTGCGCAGCTTGTCAGAAGATCTCCATGGGACCAGATTTCACACACGTTGCCTGTGTTGCTTCGCACGAGGTGATATCTTTCGTTTTCCTCTCTGTTTCCAGATGTCGACTGGATCAAAAGAGGAAAAGCTTAAATAAATAAATAAGTCTAAAATGAAAACACACAATTACTATGAAAGCAAGTCCCATGATGCGTGTACTTGCATTATGTGGCTTTTCAAGATGCATTCCATAAAGTTTTCTGGGCTTATGAGGTCTGCTGAGACAAGCTAGTTCTGATTGATTCCCCCCCCCCCTTTCCTATTGCAATTTGAATATCACTCATCCGGATTTCTATTGGTGTTTTTGTTCAGTGTTAGCAAGTGTGTGCTATGTTAATAGATTGAACTTTTCAAAAAGGAAGGAAGTTGGCAACCCCAGTATTCCTAAAATCTTGTCATCCTTACACATTTGCATAAAAGCTCACTAGGAATTGAGGTAAGAATCTCTTAATGAGCACGCGTTTGAAAATCTAGGTTCAATTCTTTTTCCTATGCATCTCTTTTCCAGTTTATCCACGGCTTAGAGAGCGGGAAATAGAAATCTGAATGAGAAAACTCTTCCAACCAGTTGTAAACCAGTTCAGCCATATATACTGCTGCTAACTGAATGTGTGCATTATCTGCTCTGAAAAGTACAGTGTTTGAGTTGGCCACAGCTGATACAAAAGCTATGCACGTGTGATATCCTGAGATTTTATTTACACGTGCAAACCTTCATTAATGGGCATTACAGTCAAACACTGAGTAAAGCAGCGGTACCTATTTATCTAATTGCACTGGCGTGCTTTTGAACTGCTAGGTTGGCAGGATCTGGGGCCGAGCAATGGGAGCTCACCCCATTGCAGGAATTTGAACTGCTGACCTTCCGATTGGCACCACCCGCGTCCCCTGTGTTTGTCTGTGGACAAACACCGGCTCCCTCAGCCTGAAAGCAAGATGAGTGCCACAACCCCAGAGTCACCTTTGACTGGACTTAACTGTCCAGGGGTCCTTTACCTTTTTTACCTCAAACAACGAGTACCAGTCTTATGACACCATGTCATTAATGTTGGGTAGACAGGGTATCAAACTTATGAGCCGATGAAAAGGTACAGCAATGGCCTGAGGTATTTTGAGAAGGAGCTAACTTGCTTTACACAATAAGAAAGAGTAAATGAACTTTATCTAAAGAACATTTGAAAAGCAAAATAATTTGAGCGCCTTTCATTTTGCAAATACACGTCATAAACCAAGCTAATAGACAAAATGACACTTCAGTTCAATAAATTGACTAATTATTACTGCAATAATACCTTTGAGGTTGACTGAAAAACTACAACTAATCCAGAATGAGGCAGCTAGACTGGTGACTGGGAGTGGCCACTGGGACCATATAACACTGATCCTAAAGGATCTACATTGGCTCCCGGTACATTTCCGAGCATCTCCACCCCCATTGTTCAGCCCGGACACTAAGTTTCAGCACCAAGGGACTTCTGGCAGTTCTCTCACTGCAAGAAGTAAAGTTACAGGAAACCAGGCGGAGGGCCTTCTCGGTAGTGGTGCCCGCCCTGTGGAACACCCTCCAATAAGATGTCAAGGAGATAAAGTACTGCACAACTCTTAGAAGAGGGCAACCCTGTATCAGGATGCTTTTAATATTTGATGTTTTATTATGTTTTTAATGTGTGTTGGAAGCTAATCAGAGTCTCTGGGGTAACCCAGCCAGATGGGTGGGGTATAAATTATAAAATTTATTATTATTATTATTATTATTATTATTATTATTAGTGGGCTTCCTCTTGCTAGATGCCTTCAAGCAGCAATAGACAATACAGTTGGCTGGCATTACTCACCTAACCTCCCAACAATTCAGTTTTGTTTTGTTTTTGTTTTTTGTTTAAATTTCTGTTATTTTTTATAACAGTTCTAAGTTATAAGAGTTCTAAGATGGCGGCACGCATAGACGCAGTGGCTGTTCAGTGCTCTCCCTTATTTTTAAGTGTTTCGTATGGCTTTTACTGCTGTTACTCGTGTTGAGTACATTTTTGGTTGGGGAAACAATTGTTTAAATGAAAAATGAATTTATTTTTTAAATTATTTTATTATTATTATTATTATTATTATTATTTAAATCCAATTTCGTTGTACTTGTACAATGACAATAAAGATAAAGATATAAAGATAACAGCTATCAGGAGCACAGTGGTAGACTGTGAAGTTGGTTTAGTGCAAATGCAGTGGCAGAAATGTTGTCTTGGCCCTACTGGTAAGTTTGCATCCTGCCTGCTGCACATCAACTTTTGAAATGCTCTGAATGTTGAAGTCATGATTGAAGCTAACCTATGCAAACCAGTCCCTTGTGTGCTCTTTCAGTGCATGGGGTGATTATCTGAAACCCCCTATGTGGAGATCACACAGAGCCCCCGGTCGTTCCATGGACTATTGACCCTGTGCCACCACTAATCCGCTGCCACCAACCAGGTAATATACTCAGACTCAGTCAGGTTGTAACGTATTAACAAAGATTTCCAGTTTATTGTGAATGCAAACAAGTTTTAAATACTTTGAAACACTGCAATGCAATTCACTCTCGCTGTCTCTAACTCACTCTGACTCCTGTGCCTCCCACCCACAAGAAACCAACCGAACCAACTCTCACAACTTATAACCCATAGCTGTCAACCCTCCCTTTTTTTGCGGGAAACTCCCTTATTCCAATGCCGTTTCCCACTGCTGTCCACAGATTGTTGATATCCCTTCAATTTCCTGGATTTCAAAGGAAGCAGCTCCTCTCCCTCCCTGCCGGCCAGGGAGGCTCCTCAGCTGCGTTGCTCGGCTGCCAATAAGGAGTCTGAGACCGACTGGGGGTGGAGCTTGCATGCCTTGTGCAGCCAGACCCTCGCGCCCAACCAGACAGACAGCCTGCCTGCCGCCTACGTGCTCGCTCTTTCGCTCTCCCGTTCACGTGCAGCCTCTGGAGCGTAGGGTGGCGAGGCTACTTGGTGCCATTGCACCGCCCTCACGGTATCCCTGAGCCGTCTGCCTGTTTGAGAAGGGGCCCCGAGCTCGCTCTGCTTCCCCTCTTCGTGTCACTGTGGACAGGGTTACTTTGGAGTAACACCCACTGGACTCGGGGGCTTGCTTGCTTTCTGAGCAAAACACGTGGAGGCTTAGCTTGCTTGGAGGTAAATTTGTTCAGCCTTAGCTTGCCACTGGGGGGATTACCGCAGCGTTTACTGTCCCCGAGAACCGTAGACCCCGGGACACGTGAGGCTGTGCCATAGCTGTCAACCTTTCCCTTTTTTGGTGGGAAATTCCCTTATTCCGAATAGGATTCCTTGCAAGAAAAGGGAAAGGTTGACAGCTATGTGCTGATCCCTTATTTTCAAATCCGAAAGTTGACAGCTATGTAACCCTCAACTCCACTCCCAGCTACTAGCTGACCCAACCGTCAACTGCTCTAACTGAACTCCCAACTGAACTAACTGCCAAAACCCCTGTGCTGAGCCTTAAACACAGTTAGGCTCCGCCCCTGGGCTTTCTTATTGGTCAGCTTATTAACCCTTTTATCTCCACCTGTACAAACATATTCCCAAAGAGTGGGTAAACGCCACACCCTATAGTAGAGTCACAGAGTAGCTGGAGTTGTCTAAAGCAGGATACTGCAATTGTTAGATGTAGGGATTGTAGGTGCTGTGCCTTCTTCAGGAATCCTTGCAATTAACTTTTCTAAAACCCATGCCATTTCACATATTAAATTGTCACATGTTCAGTCTAAAAATTTGTGAATTATTCTTTCCAAAGTCATATATGATATGCAATACAATAAACAGGAGGGGGAAATGGAAATCCTTAAATTGAAGATCTTTAACCTTATTAAGATATTAGCCTCCACACTAGTGGGAGATTTCTGCTGGGATTTGTACTGAGAACACATTTTAGCCCCAGAGACCTATAATATTGTCAGATCTTCAAAAACAGCTTTGAGAGCTTTCAATCTAGGCTTAATTAAAATATAGCATGATGTCATTTGACTGCCATTAATTCAGCATCAGTAGGCCCTACTATGCTGTCATTAACTTAGGTAAATGGGTTTGTTTTACATAATGGGTTGTAGTGATAGCATGGGTCATAAAGAGTGTATTCCACTCTGTGTGCAAAGTCTAAATGGTTTTAGTTGCATATGCAGGTCACACAACAGACACTCACATTACTCTGGGATGCTCTTTTGGGTAGATCCAGCAGCATATCTTATAACACTATCCTTCTTCTGAGGAATAGCACATTAAACAAAGACATTAAAAATGTGTTACCAAATTGCTTTCTGTTGCCTTCCTGCTAGATTTATTATTATTAAAGTTATTCTAGCAAAGCAAATATCCTTGTTTATTTTCCCCACATGAGATCATTTGATATTTATTTAAGGCATTTGGACACCGCCCTTTATGCAAACATGTCCCATGGCAACAACACCCCCAACTTAGATTTTCAGTATGAAAGGTAGTGCTTCTTAGAAGGCGCATAAATTATTTCAATTAAGGATGTTTTAAAGCTCTGATCAAATTCTTCCTGTGCATTTTAATTGGAGGTGGATTTTATGGTGGGTTTTATAGCTGTGGGCGACTTAGAAGCCATTTTGGCATATAAGCAGTATATAAATTAAAATGATGATGATGATTTCGGCATAAGATTGTACATGCAGTGTCTCGCTTCACCCTTATGTTAAACAAACCAGTGTTAACTGTGGGTTCTTTGTATGTTCACATGTACTCCCACCCAACTAACTTTGTTTGTGGTAAACAAACCAGAATGTGAAAATATAATTTTAGTTGCCTTGCAAATCTTGGCTGTATTAGCCATTGTTTCTGGGACTTATTAATGTGGCATGTTAACTGTAAAGCGCTGGGACAGCTGGCGCCAGTCCCTGCTCCCTGCTCCAGAAAGCATGTCGGTATTTCTTCAACAAAACTTTTTCTTTGACATCAGGTGTGGGGAACCCTTTTAAGTTGGAGGGCCACATTCCATTCTGGCAGCCTCCCAGGGGCCACATGCCAGTGAAATCAGGAGCATTGTACAAAGTTTGTACCTTTCACCATTGGCTGGTTTCCACACAGGGCTGGATTAGAACTTTAGAGGCCCTAAATACTTTTGGTTCTCCCCATATATATCTAATCCAAAATGTAAACAATAATAATCTGTAAAATAAAATTTTAATTTTTCAAAATGGGGAAAAAAAAACACCCTACAGGAAGATGGAAAACAATGTTTATTTTTGTATACTTCCACTTTATTCATATTTGAATTTTTTTCTACTACTTTTTCTAATCACAAAGCCTCTGATCAGATCCTCAAAACTAATCTTACATAACACATCTGCTTCTTGAGGTAAGGAATCCAGCCTGCCTTGTTGCATAGTTGTTCTGTTGTTGTTTTTAAAATAGACTTTAACTGAGAAAATGAACACTCACCTGAGGAATTTGTGGCCATTAATGTTAAAATTCCAGCAATGGTAAATTTCTGTGGTGTCCCCTTCCCTTGATGCCCTAAGTACATGCTATTTTGCTTAATGATTAACCCATCCCTGTTTCCACACATGATCACCATCTTCCCATAATGCCTCTTGTTTGTCTCGGTGGAATTCAAGGGCAAAAGCAAGAAGGGGCCTGATATTGCCACCACAGCTATTCTGTGGAGCAGTCTGCCTTTTCTGAGATTCCTAGTTTTTTTATAATTTAGTTTGATTGAATACTTGCTCTGTATGTCTTGATGGGCTACAAGCTGCATAAGATTGGGTCTTCAATTAGATAACTTTAATTTAAAATACAGAATGTACTGGCAATGTTAGATATTTTCAGCTCACCAGCCATCTTAGCCGAGAATTATCCAATAAACGATGTTGCCTCAATATAACCAAGTAGCTACCCAGCTTTGAAAATCGTTCTACTTATATATTTTCATACTAAAGTATTGTACTGTAAAGTTGATGAGGGGGAATCTGGTTTTTCTCAACATTAGTCCTTCGCTCACAACAAAGGGAATTATATTTCACTTTGATCTCCTCTCTCTCCCCAGTTATCCTTAGTAACCTCTTATTCTCTTTCCATTTTATTTTCGTTTTATTCCATTTCTCACTTGATATTAAAGTCTCCCAGCCTTTAATGGTTTTCTTTCCCCTTTTTATGGAACCAAGATGACTCTCAACTAGCTTCCCCTATGACAACGCTTGTGTTCCTGTGGTGAAAATGTTCTTTTCCATATACCTGTATATACTGGGGCAGGGAGGGTAATAAAAAGGTGTCAAGTGGCAGCTTCCTTGTCTCCCACCCCCTTTTTATTTCAAAGGGAATACAAATCACTTTTTTCATACAGAGATCTGAAGAAGCATCGATTATTTCAGGAGACTCAGTCTGTCATCAGAAAGTGTATAGACCCTTCATACCTGCCAACACCACAGGATTATTCTAGTTCATTTTCTAAAGTGATGCAATACCACTTAGTTCCCTCTCCCCTCACAAAAAGAGAGAGTGATAAACACTGGCTCCTTAAAATCCCATGTTTTATTCAATCGGAGCTAACTAATCAGAATTGGAGATGTTGCTGTTATTCTCAAAGAGCTAGTTTTCTGTGGACTGATCATTTATTACTACTAAAAGCGGTAAAAAGATTTCTGGCAGTGCAAACTAGGGAGGATGAATTTGGCCATTCCAGTTTCTCATTTCTTCCAGTGTTAAGCCCCGTTTGCCCCATTTGCAAAAAAATAAAAATAAAATTCTGCATGAAAATTGTACACATTTGCTTGCACATTTCTCCTAACACACAAATTCCGTACGCAATTTTGCCTACAAATCTTTGCAAGCCATTTCTGGAATATACTGCAGGATTTTCACTCATGTACTCATCCCCACCAATATATGCATTTTTGTACACATTGTTGCTTGGAGATCTGCACCACAAAATTCAGAGCAGTGTGAAATTTGACACATAATATTATTATTACATACCCTCCAAGTGTCCTGATTTTCCAGGGACAGTCCAGGAATTACAAAGGACATCCAAGCTTCTGATTGGTAGCTGTTTCATACAGCAAACTGTGTTATACCAACCTGCTCTTCAGGTAGACACCCTAGTATTTTGTTAATTTAACCCAGGCATAGGCAAACTTGGCCCTCCAGATGCTTTGAGACTACAATTCCCATAATCCCTGACCACTGGTCCTGTTGGCTAGGGGTGATAGGAGTTGTAGTCCCTAAACACCAGGAGGGTCGAGTTCGCCTATGCCTGATTTAACCCTATGTCATAGAATCATAGAATCATAGAGTTGGAAGAGACCACAAGGGCCATCCAGTCCAACCCCCTGCCAAGCAGGAAACACCATCAAAGCATTCCTGACAGGTGGCTGTCAAGCCTCTGCTTAAAGACCTCCTAAGAAGGAGACTTCACCACACTCCTTGGCAGCAAATTCTACTGTCTAACAGCTCTTACTGTCAGGAAGTTCTTTCTAATGTTTAGGTGAAATCTTCTTTCTTGTAGTTTGAATCCATTGCTCCGTGTGCTCTTCTCAGGAGCAGCAGAAAACAACTTTTCTCCCTCCTCTATATGACATCCTTTTATATATTTGAACATGGCTATCATATCACCCCTTAACCTTCTCTTCTCCAGGCTAAACATACCCAGCTCCCTAAGCCGTTCCTCATAAGGCATCGCTTCCAGGACTTTGACCATTTTGGTTGCCCTCCTCTGGACACTTTCCAGCTTGCCAGTATCCTTCTTGAACTGTGGTGCCCAGAACTGGACACAGTATTCCAGGTGAGGTCTGACCAGAGCGGAATACAGTGGTACTATTACTTCCCTTGATCTAGATGCTATACTCCTATTGATGCAGCTCAGAATTGCATTGGCTTTTTTAGCTGCTGCATCACACTGTTGACTCATGTCAAGTTTGTGGTCTACCAAGACTCCTAGATCCTTTTCACATGTACTGCTCTCAAGCCAGGTATCACCCATCATGTATTTGTGCCTTTCATTTTTTTTGCTCAGGTGTAGTACTTTACATTTTTCTCCCTGTTAAAATTCATCTTGTTTGCTTTGGCCCAATTCTCTAATCTGTTAAGGTCATTTTGAAGTGTGATCCTGTCCTCTGGGGTATTAACCACTCCTCCCAATTTGGTGTCATCTGCAAACTTGATCAGGATGCCCTCAAGCCCATCATCCAAGTCTTTGATATGTATTTATTGGACTTCCTCTGCATGTGAAGACAGACTCCGGATGATTGAGCAAACAAGACCACAAATTTGGACTGGAGTCCCTAAGATGGTTGGATGGTGCCTTGTACACCTCCATCTGGCAACTTCTGCTGCCCAGCTGGTGCCAAATGTCTTGCTATGCTTTCCTTTGGACCACATCAGCGAGGCTGGGGGGTCTTGCTTACTGGGCATCCCAGGACCTCCATACACACTGCCAGGGTTGTGCCTCAGGGAAGTCACCTCTTTGGTTTGACTTCACCCCTGAAGGCGCACTCCATTGTCTCTCAAGACAGACAGCTGACAACATTTATTTATTTGAAATATTTCTATCCCAGCTATCAGTGGTGCAGTCTACAGGGCAGCTAACAAAGCTATCTAAAATACGATTCAGATAAAAATAAGCACACTGAAGCATATTTGTTCATGCCACCACAAGCATTTATGATAATGGCTGTTAGTAGCATACTGTCATGTGGAAACAAATCTTTATTCAGAGTAGAAACAAATCATTACTAGCTATAAAAAAAACCCTGAATATCACAGTCTTCTGAAAAATAGCTGTACCAGCTCATTCACAATAGTATGAAACTGCACTGCTGGTGGGTTCTATTACTTCATTTGGACTGCCTGAGCAATTTCTAACTGCTTTGGTTTGTGCTCATAAAGCACAGTGGGAATTTGTTCTGTGGCATGTAAAGCTATTAGAGTGATTTTTAATTAAGGCCTCACCAAATTTCTGTCTTCAGATCCAATTTTCAAATTGAAAACAGACAAAATACAGTTGTTGTTGTTGTTGTTGTTGTTGTTGTTGTTGTTGTTGTTGTTGTTGTTGTTATCTTCCCTTCCTCCCAAAGGAGCCCTTTCTCAGTCCTGTTGGATGCCATGGTTTCCGCCTAGATTCTACTTTTATGCACCAATTATTCACCCGGCTTCTTCTCCAATCAGAATTAGCTATGAGAACAATCCCATCCAATCAAGGATCCCGATATTGAGTGGGATGGTATTACGATCACGCATTGCCAATAAGGTGTCACTGTATGATGATGCCACTGAGGATGTGTGAAAGTGAAGCAAACATTTTTGTCAGAAGGCTGAAAAATATTCAAAATATTCAAAAATGTTCACCGAAAACAGTGAGTAGCTTCAGCTCACCCTGACTTTTAACCATAAGTAAAGAAGCCTGTTATGCTGTTGCTTAAAGTAAGAAAACTTAATTTATATAGCTGCTAAGTCTCGCTATAGAATCTTAGTGTAGGGAAAACAGAAAGGAAACCACTGCTTTTTTTCAAAGACTGGAAGTCAAAGGTGGATGCTTTTGCTCTTAAGAATAAAAAATTGTTCATCATTATCATTAAAGGAATAGACACCAACTCATTTTCAAGATAAGGTTGTGCTGAAATATTCTAGTAGAAATACTAACATCGTGCACCATTTTCTAATTTCAGTATTTGCTATACACAGACCTTGCTATACAAGATATGTTATCCGCAATTGTAGTAAAGGATTAAAATTCCTGTTTATTTAAGCAGTTCTACTAGTACAACAATAGACTCTCTGGCAGAGCAGGATATTTCTGATTGATGATCTCTGTAAACTAGCTGTTTTAGCCACTGTCCTTATATTTATATCCCATTATCTAGGAGGATTTTCTAGTCAACTCAGCAGTTCTTTTGTAAAAAGTACCCTCTAAAAATAATTAAGGTGCCTTGTCTTGTGCCTAGGGACTTGTGCGTAACTTGGTTTTCCACCAAATGGTGAGAAAGGGATGCGGATGAGTCTTGACTCGGAAAACTGGAGGTAAAAGATGGCTTCTTTCTTCTGCTGTTTATGAAATGGAAGCTTAAGTTTTCACTCACATCCGTGCTTCGAGTTCCTATTTATTGAAGTCCTAGCAATACATTTTGGTGTATTCAGAAATGGACAGACAGAAAAGTTCTTCAGAATTTCCCAAATGGCCTAATCTAACCTGATTTCTGTTGCCAGGTCAAAAACATGTCATAAATGCCACATGGAGAGCAGGAGGAATCGAAATTTGCCCTTTAAGCAAATTTAAGTTAATACGCTAAACATTATAAAAATAAAATGATCTAAAGATTTTGGAGAAAACATTTTGCTGTGCTAAATCCTTTGAACTGTTGTTCATTCCTTCTGGTTTACTATTGCCGTTTGTGAGTTAGGTTTCAAGTGAAGAGAACACAACATTAAAATGGGAATACCATTTCTTTAGGGATTTTCTTGATAGAGCAGAGTGGAGGAAGAAGTTCGCCCAGTACAGATTACAAACCCCTGGAGGAACATGACACACAAAAGCAGGACTGTCAGGAGCCATGCTGTGTCACGGGAGCTGTAAAATTTATCCTATGCCCTCATCTCACACACCAATTCTGGGCTTGAGAAGCAAGAACCTGGTTGCCTTTCTCAGTCACAAGTTGCAGAGATGGGGAGGAGGCAACAGTGTGAAGCAGCAGCAAAATGTTAATACGGTACTATTCCAGGCTGCATCACCAGAAGTATAGCATCCAAATCAAGTGAAGCAATGGTACCACTCTATTCTGCCTTGGTTAGGCCACACCTGGAATACTCTGCCTATAATTTGAGAGGATATTGACAAGCTGGAACATGTGTAGAGGAGGGCAACCAAGATGCTCAAGGGTCTGGAAACCAATCCTTATGAGGAATGGTTGAGGGAGCTGGGTATGTTTAGCCTAGATAAGAGGAGATACCCAGGTTCAAGTACCGGGTATCTAAAGGGCTGTGTTTTCTCCAATGGCTTCAAGTTAGAAGAAAGGAGATTCTGACTAAACCTGAGAAAGAAGTTTCTGACAGCAAGAGCTGTTCAACAGTGAAACTGCCTACCAGGGAAGATGGTGGGCTTGGCTTCAGTGGATGTTTTAAAGCATTGGTAGGCAAACTAAGGGCTGGATCTGGCCCAATCACCTTCTAAATCTGGCCCGCTGACGGTCCAGGAATCAGCATGTTTTTACATGAGTAGAATGTGTTCTTTTATTTAAAATGCATCTCTAGGTTATTTGTGGGGCCTAGGAATTTATTCATTTTTATTTTTATTTTCCAAAATATAGTCCGGCCCCCCACAAGGTCTGAGGGACAGTGGACCGGCCCCCACCTGAAAAAGTTTGCTGACCCCTGTTTTAAAGCAAGGATTGGATGCCCGTCTCTCATGAGTGCTTTAGTTGTGATTCCTGCATTGCAAGATCACTTCCAACTCTACAGCTCTATAATTCTACATTCCTCATAGGCAAGGGCAACTAATATGGATAAGGAAAAGAATGGAGTTCAACAATCCCCAAAATTTCAAAATACGCATCATGAGGATTTAACCTGAAAACACCCAGTACTTTCATTTCGGGAGGGCTCCATCCCTGATTGCTTGCCCAGATCTCTTAAGGTCAATAACGTCACCCAGATACACACACAAAAGATTGTCTGTTTATACCTCTTTTATAAAGAATAAATATTTATAAAGTTGCTGATGCCCTAAGGCATCTGGATGCCTTTCACTTTTTCTTTCATTTGTCCTCAGGATTTCCTTCCATTTGTGTCTTCTTTATACCCTTCTTTCTTTTCCACCTCACTAACTTTCTCTTCAAAACCCTTGTTGTGTTAGTGACCTTCACTGGCTGTCTTTGTCTTGGATTCTCTAGATGCTCAGTTTCTAGCTAGGTAGATATTTTTACATAGATTCTGACATGCAATTTAGGAATAGCTAATGTGTAGTTTGGATTTGAAATAATGCATGGAACACTGCAATGAAATATGAACCAGCAATACAATAGATGCAGGGTGATCTAATCTGATGATGTAGATCAGGCGTAGAGAATCACAAGTCTAGTGGCTGGATGCAACCCTTGTAATGATGGTGCTAGTCTGACCTTTTACATGATTTATATCTGTGGTTCGTGGCATTAGAACAGCAGGCATCAATTTTCTTCAACATGACCTGGGGAAAAAACAGCTAATATCTCAAACCCAATCATTCCAAAAAATTATCTGAGCATTGATCCTTGTCTTTGCCCAGGAAGGTTGTTTTACTGGTTATCAGCCTCCAATGAGCAGGAATCAGACTCCAATCAGACATTAAATTTTGGGAATTACAGATATAAAGAAATGGTAAAAGGTAAAGGTAAACGGACCCCTGACCGTTAAGTCAAGTCATGGACAACTCTGGGGTTGCAGCGCTCATCTTGCTTTACTAGCCGAGGGAGCCGTCGTTTGTCTGCAGATAGCTTCTGGGTCATGTGGTCAGCATGACTAAGCCGCTTCTGGCGAACCAGAGCAGTGCATGGAAACACTGCTTACCTTCCTGCCAGAGCGGTACCTATTTATCTACTTGCACTTTGACATGCTTTCAAACTGCTAGGTGGGCAGGAGCAGGGACTGAACAATGGGAACTCACCTCGTCGCGGGGATTCGAACCGCCGACCTTCTGATCAGCAAGCCCTAGGCTCTGTGGTTTAACCCACAGCGCCACCCGCATCCCATATAGTTTTGCACTTTCTCAGGCAGGAAGACAAAGGTGGCATGGGTGTTGCAAGTCATTGCAGCAGCTCCCTCACCATCCAGGGTTCTGAAATGAACACTGAAGATCATGAAAGATGCTGAGGATGAAAGTCATTAGCAAACAGCTATTTTATTACTAACACAGGTGAATGACCTTTCTGTTATTATTAATTTTTTAAATGCGAATCTGCAAGGACTATAATAAATATCTGGGTGTGAATTCAGTTCTTAATGAATAATGCTCCAAAACCAATCATTATTTTTTATTATATATTGAATTTATATACCGTCCTATACCCAGAGGTCTCAGGATGGTTCACATAAAAAAATCACTCTGCTTTGAAGCCATTTTGGAGGAAATAAAATGGGATCGTTCCAAAGTGCTCTGAAGTGAAGACATCAGATGGCTGGCTGCTTCATATAGAAACCCCTTTATATTTTTTGTCTGTGTGTCTGAAACTGCCTAGAGCAGGGGTGTCAAACTCCGGCCCTCCAGATGTTTTGAGACTACAATTCCCATCATCCCTGACCACTGGTCCTGTTAGCTAGGGCTGATGGGAATTGTAGTTCCAAAACATCTGGAGGGCCGGAGTTTGACACCCGTGGCCTAGAGTCATGTCTTCTTTTATCGAAGGTGGCTTCCAAGCAGTTAGAAGAATGAGGCAAGGGGCAATTTGATTGATAAAGGGGAAAGGTACACAAGCAATGGAGGCATATTGGAACAAAAATATTGCCCATGACAGGGTCAATTGGGTTCTCTTAATATACAGCCTTGGCCTCTTCTGCAATGAATAAGTCATGTCCTGATACCTTCCCTGCACACATGCAAAATTACACCTTAATAAATATGCTCGAGTTCTATAATTACAGTAATGGGATGCACTTACAGGAAGTGAGCAGGTTCCCTCTTCTATGGAAAGACACTTGCTTTTGTGTCATCTCCAAGTTGGCTTTTCTCCTGCTGTTGCTGCTAAATTACTGCAAGGGCCTCTGGGGTGGAGTGTGATATTGCCGCTAGCAATCACTGCCAAAGCCTACATGGCAACATCTCTGGCCTTGCCTGCTCACTTGAATTTGCAAGTGTTTTTCACCTTGACCAAACATGTCAGCTCATAAAGTCTGTATGCATATGAGGGATTGCGTGCAAGGTTTCGAAACCAGCTTGGGGAGCTCTCGTCATCTCTTGTCTCCTCATTTGATCTGCCTTTGCATTTGCCACTGTTGCTTCCTACGATATGCAGACTGCATAGATTAAGGGTGGGGGGAGGACAAAAAAGAGATAGTTTCAATTGCTTTCAAATAGAGCAGGACAAAAATCAAATTTTGCCAACTTTGCCATTGTCCGCCAGCTCTGAAGCATTCCCTAGGGTTCCCACATGTAAGACAAAGCTCCACTGTGGCATTTGGATAGCCCCTTTACCCTGGCATCCCTATTATGTGACCCAGAAGAGCAGCAAAGGGCACCAGGTGTTGGGATAAAATTTGGCCAATTTTTTATTAACTGCAGCAGGCAGGATAGGGGTTGGCATGGCAGTAGGGCCAGTATCAGTTCATCATTCTACTCGCCAAATGACGGTGGAATGGGATCCACTGGAGACTGGACAGTGCCAAACCTGTTCCATGTGAGTTGGCCAGTGCTGAACCCTGTTGTGGTGTAAGTCAAACTGGCAGGCTCTAACCAGGTGACCGAGGTGAGGATTCCAGCCAGGTGAGGACCCCAACATGAGCTTGGGAGGGTGCCATGACCGAGCTCCCTCTCAGAACCCTTAGGAGCCACTCCTTTACTATGTGGATCTTGCCCGATGCCATTTCCACCCTTAGACAGCTGTTCTGCCTAACGAAAGGAAGCCATAATGTTCATTGAGGGCAAGGATGAAAAAAACCCCAACCAACTGCCAATCAGGTTGAGAGAACAACACTGTCCACTCCAACACTGCCAACCAGTAAGGTAAAGGTAAAAGACCCCTGGACGGTTAGGTCCAGTCAAAGGCGACTATGGGTTGTGCTGCTCATCTCGCTTTCAGGCCAAGGGAGCTGGTGTTTGTCCACAGACAGCTTTCCAGGTCCTGTGGCCAGCAGGACTAAACCGCTTCTGGTGCAACAGAACACCGTGACTGAAGTCAGAGCAGTGCACGGAAACGCCGTTTACCTTCCCGCTGCAGCGGTACCTATTTATCTACTTGCACTGGTGTGCTTTTGAACTGCTAGGTTGGCAGGAGCTGGGACAGAGCAACTGGAGCTCACCCTGTCACGGGGATTCAAACCGCCAACCTTCTGCTGGGTGGGCGAGAAGCTAAAAGGGCAAAATGGCCCCAAACTCCAAAGGGGAAAACCTTATAAAAGTTAATTACCCTTCCTGCGGTGAACCACAAAAGAATGGGCAAAACTCTGCTCCCATTTGCAGCTCATTGGGCCATGTCCCACATGGCAAAAAGGTCCTAGCATTCCTCTCTCCCCTCATAGTCCACCTTACTTTAATGTATTTTAATGTTTGCTGGAAGCCGCCCAGAGTGGCTGGGGAGACCCAGCCAAATGGGCAGGGTACAAATAATAAATTATTATTATTATTATTATTATTATTATTATTATTATTACTTGACCTTCACTGGCATATCATGAACTCAGAGGTCCTGATATGATTTTACCTTCTTGCTTCTATTCCCTTCCATCTCTGTCCTTTCCATCATATTTCACTCTACATATCCGTATAGTTAAAGCTATGGTTTTCCCAGTAGTAATGTACGGAAGTGAGAGCTGGACCATAAAGAAGGCTGATCGCCGAAGAATTGATGCTTTTGAATTATGGTGCTGGAGGAGACGCTGGAGAGTCCCATGAACTGCAAGAAAATCAAACCTATCCATTCTTAAAGAAATCAGCCCTGCGTGCTCACTAGAAGGACAGATCCTGAAGCTGAGGCTCCAGTACTTTGGCCACATCATGAGAAGAGAAGACTCCCTGGAAAAGCCCCGGATATTGGGAAAGATGGAGGGCACAAGGAGAAGGGGGCGAGATGCTTGTACAGTGTTCTCAAAGCTACCAACATGAGTCTGACCAAACTGCGGGAGGCAGTGGAAGACAGGAGTGCCTGGCGTGCTCTGGTCCATGGGGTCACGAAGAGTCGGACACGACTGAACGACTGAACAACAAAAATCCTCTTCCTGTATCTTCATTCTCAGCCTTTTTGCCTACTCTATACCCTCCCACTCCTCATATTTCCACTTGGATCCCTGCTCATTAGTTGTAACAGAGATGAAGCTATCCTTGCTGTAGAACCTAGAAACTAAGTTGTAGAGAATATCCTGTTATCAAAGTCAGCGATACCTGCACCTTCCTTTATGGTAAGTGTCAAGAGAGAAGAACTACCTATTTGCTAATTTGAACAAATTAGATGCAGTAGGAGAAAGGGACTTTGGCTTATTACACGGAGCCAGGAGTTGGGGTCAGGCAGAAATACAGGAAATAATAATATATTTTCATTCTAATGGAGCCACAGGAAGTCATTTTCTACAGTAGTTTGCTTTGGTTTCTATTTCATGTTTTGGCTTTTTGACAGCAGCCAGGAATTTCAGCTCCTTAAATTGGATTGCAGTTTCTTCCAATGTGATTCACTTTTCCTTGTAAAACATTTCCTCTGTTTTTAGGATAATTTGAAGTGCATTTATAAAAGAATGCCCTGAAGGAAACCTAGGGCCAAGATGCCTATTGTGAAATCCATGCAAAAGAATTTCAGTGGTAGTCAGATCCTTTGCCATTTTGATGACTCTTTCCAGTCAGAGAAGCTAGAAGGCAATCAAACCTAGGGAGGGAAATAAAATGGAAAAAAATATTTGTGTGTGTGTTTGTGTCTGTGTGTAGTATGACAGTACAGAATAACAGTGGAAAGGATGCAACCAGATTTTCATTTTCATGTCTTAATTCATTCTTTTGCAGTGAAGTAGTTGCAGGAACTGTGCTTCTAAAGTACTGACCTGACCATTATGATTTTCACATTAAATTTATGTTTGCCCTACCCTTGTCCAACAAAGAGGTTGATCCCCCTCTAAAGGATTTAGGCAACCAGTATTAATGTTCATCCTGCTATGCTCAAAGTCTGTGGCAGTGGATGGATTTGCTGAACTAAACGAGACAGCCTTTGGCTAATGCATTTGAGTAATTTTGCCTGTGAGTAATATACTGCAAGCACATTGTGTCTACTGTTATGAAACTCCCTTTTAGACCGTATTGCAATGATACAGCATGCTCTCTCCCTGTGCTTTTGTTTTAAACAGAATTATTTAGGCCATTCATGTGAAATTAAATCATTCTGAGAGCCTCCAGAGTGATGGCTAACTCTCCTGCCAGCAGCTGTAGCTTGGCCTTCCAAAGCTGACGCCGTGGTGGCAGCAATTACTGGCCATCTCTGCTCACATGCATTGCATTTGCTAGTGTTTTCCCTTTGATCAAACATGTCAAGCTTTTAATTCATGTATAATCACTGGATGCACTAAGTGCCAGACCATCTTGTTTTATCATCTTTTACATCTGCTGCTGTTCTCATAGCACACCAGTGAAATCTTCTCAACCTTCATCCAATGGTGATGGGAATGCTCAGTTGAAAATGGGGCATCATCCATCCTATTACAGCTTGGACCATAACTCTGGCTAAGATTTTTCATTTTCCTAGTCTGCAGGACTCTGATTGTTAAAACTCAGAAACGTTTCCAAAACAGCTTTCAATGTGGTGACAGAATATAGCAGGGGGGAGAAGTCAGAAGGGGAATATGAGTAGAGATGGGAGGATGGATATAAGAACTTAAGAAATGCTCTCCTGTATCAGGTCAAAAACTCTGTTGCAGATATTAATATTGTACAGTTTGAAGCAACTGGAAGCATAAGAACTTACTCCTTTTGGAATAAATCATGGTCCAGGCCCATAAAAATATTATTCATAATTTTACTGGTAGAACTTTCTTCATAACAGAATTAAAACATCAAATGGACATTTAAATAAATCCATATAATGTCTTGTGATGTCCAGCACAGGCTCAGCATCTTGGAAAATATTAAATAATCTAAACAGACCTGGAAGCAGAGAACTATCTCTTCCCACAGCCTACTTTCCATCCTCTATTGGCCTTAGGCTGTTTACTTTCCCGTCAGGAGAGCTTCATTTACATCCTCACTCCATGGAGTTTGGGAGACAAAAGACTCAAAGGCTTCAAAATGGAGATTTCAAACCCAATACCTTCATCATGTGATCTAAGGTTACAACACTCATATGTTAGCTACCAGAGAATAACAATCAGTCAGTTAATTATCAACTCAGCAAGAGCTCATGGAAAATCCCCACATTACACCTTTTCACCAATACATATTTAGGCATTCTCATTTAAGTGTCAATTAAATTATTATAGTTAACAGGCTCATCTAGTCAAGCATCCTGTTTTTACAGTGGCCAACCAGATGCCTATGGGAAGCCAGAAAGCAGGACCTTGTAGACAAATAGCCAAATAGATAGCCCCTCTGCCCAATTTAGAATTGTGCCTTTCCGTTTTGTATGCTTTTCTCTGTATTCCTGTATTCTTTTGCTTTTCAATTAACAATAGCAGCACCGTTATTAGTAAGCGAAGGGATCACTTAGCACTCGTTCGTAGGGTCCCTTACCCCACTAACAGAGTTTAGGAATGCATACTGGTATAAAACAGAGGCTGTTATAGAGTCAATTAGATTGACTAGAGCCAGCTGGAAGGTGATTGAGGATGTCACCTTGATAAAGATCATGGGAGCTCCTTAGGTAGAAAAGAACTCCAAATATGGGGTGTCCAATTGGATGGCCAGGTGAAGAGACACAAGCTATTCACATGTTGCTGTAACAAATAATATTGCAGAGATGATACGGGCACGAGGGATTCATGTATTCAGAATGCTATTTAGATGCCTTGAACTCTTATATTTGCTGCCCAACTTTTGGAATTATCTACTGGGACCACAGTAAGCAATAAAGTTGATCTTTCCATGACACTGCTGTCTTTATTTTGGCTAAAGAGGACCAGCATATTTCCAGACCCCTTTTGCAGGGTAATAACCTGAGCACAACAGCACCCTGCCCACTTGTGGTTCCCAGCACCTGGCTTTCAGAGGCATGCTGCCTTCAACAGGGGAGGCAGAAGATAGCATCATAGTTAGTAACCTTTGATAGCTTTATCCTCCACAAATTTGTCCAATCCTCTTTTAAAGCCATCATCATTTGAGACCTATTCCTGTACTGTGACCACATCTCTGTACCTCAATGAGTTGCACACACATCATCATGAGTCTGCGGCATCCTGCTTTTGTGTGGGCATTTCACTCATTCTGATTAGGTCATGGAAATGTGATGGGGCGTGGAATTCTCACTGTACCTTGTGCCTTCCCATCCTACCCAAGACAGGACTCCCATTCCACACTGCTTATCAGAGATCTCAGAGGACAAAGAACAAGGCCCTATCCATCCATGATCAGGAGGGAATTAATGAAAGACCTTTCAGAATCGTGTGCCCTTTTTGACAGTGGATCAACAGGTTGATCACGATCTACTGGTAATTCCCTACAATGTTTTGGTAGATCGCGGTCGATCTCTGGCTCCCTTTCCTCTGCGTCAGTCAATCTGACTCCTGCCCTGCCCCCTAGTCCCATCCTCTATTGTTGTTTGAACTGAGGAAGGGAAAACAAAATAAAAAAAATTCCTTCCAGTAGCACCTTAGAGACCAACTAAGTTTGTTCTTGGTATGAGCTTTCGTGTGAAGAAGTGTGCATGCACAGGAAAGCTCATACCAAGAACAAACTTAGTTGGTCTCTAAGGTGCTACTGGAAGGAATTTTTTTTCTTTTGTTTCGACTATGACAGACCAACACGGCTATCTACCTGTATGAGGAAGGGAAGACGGAGCTCCCTCTGTGTGGCTGTTTTCATCCATAGCGATGTTTTTGTGAGTGACTTAACTCCAACTTCCCTTGCCTTCCTCACCCCCCGCCAAACAGAACTCCCCTCCCCCCAAAAATCTGCACCTTAACGCCCCCAAAACGTGACTTTCCTCCTTCTCCCCAAAAAAGCTCAACAACTTTGGGCTGAACCCCTAAAAAAACGGGGGTAGATCACTGCCAGATTTTAATTCTGAAAGTAGATCGCAGTCTCTTGGGGGCTGGCCACCCCTGCCATATAGCATATCAAAACAGCGGCAATTTGTTGTTGACAAAGGACAGCTGGACATATAAAGGGCCCCATTACCTTCAGTAGCTTAGGGCCTCATCAAACCTAAATCCAGCCCTGAGGGTAGAGGGTATAATTTATGGCCAGAGGGGTGCAAGACCCATGGAAAAAAGAGGAGGGGTTTCTGGGCATGCAGGCTTCATTGGACACATCCAGGGAACATAGAAACTGAAGTTGTTCAAAATCAAGCAAATCTGTCAACAGCATCTTGGCAAGGGCTTGAGTCTTTCTGATGTGGCTGCTAAAAGGACTAAGAAAAGCAAACATTGCAATTTCCCCATCCAACTGGTCCCCTCTCTCCCAAGACAAAGAAACAGCTCCTAACATGTGAATGGCCAAAATTTACAAATAAAGGGCCTCTACTTGAATTTCATCATGAATGGAAAATGATTTTTGGGCTTGCATATGGTGTGTTTCAACTTCTTCTTTTTTTAAAGCCTTGATTTGTTCAGCTCTCAGCACAGATTGAAGTGTGGAATGAAGAAGTAAAGAGCAGTTCTCCAGAGAGATCAAGGTTGCCAGGTCTGTTCTGTACTGGAGGAGGAAAAAAAGGAGGGGAAAGTACACATTGGAATAGACTGTTCTGACCTTTGCAGCCCCCTCTGTAAGTGGCTCCTTAGACATTTGAGATAATGTTTGTGAAAGTCTGTCGCTATTGAAAATCCCATTAGGCCTTTTCCTCTTTACTAACCTATGGATTAAAGAACAAGGTGGTCTTGCTACATTAATTACACAGAACCAAACACAGTTACAGAAAGAAAGCCAAATTTAGAACCCAATGGACATTTAAAGGGCATACCTTCTGCCTGTTCCACAGTGGCAGGAATCATGAGGAAGACAAAGAAGAGAAAATACACATCTTCTTTTGTCAGACAGTTCCATGAAGCATTCATTCATCTATTGCATATCCTCCAACACTTCTCTGATGAAAATAGGGACGCTCCATTCCATAATGACAATTTTACTATTTATACCCCACACATCTTACTGGGTTGCTCCAGCTACTCTGGGCAGCTTCCAATATATATGAAAACATAATAAAACATTTTTTAAAAAACTTCCCCATACAACCAGTTACAGGTAGGTAGCCGTGTTGGTCTGTCATAGTCAAAACAAAATAAAAAATAAAAAAAATTCCTTCCAGTAGCACCTTAGAGACCAACTAAGTTTGTTCTTGGTATGAGCTTTCGTGTGCATGCACACTTCTTCAGATAAACTGAAACAGAAGTCACCAGACCCTTATATATAGTGAGAGGGTGGGGAGGGGTATTACTCAGAAGGGTGGTGGGAATGGGTGATAGGCTGATAGCTGTGGTAAACCTGTTGACGACTGTTAATGACTGCAAATAGTCTTACAGGAAAAAGCAAGGGGTGAGAAGGTTAAAAATAGCTTTGTCATGTATAATGAGATAAGAATCCAATGTCTTTGTTCAGACCAGGCCTCTCCATGGTTTTGCCTTCAGACGACTCATGGGTCAGATAACTCCATACCCGCCAACATTTCTACAATGAAAATAAAGACATCCTAAGGAGGGACACAGGTGGTGCTGTGGGTTAAACCACAGAGCCTAGGGCTTGTCGATCCAAAGGTCAGTGGTTCGAAACCCCGCGATGATGTCAGCTCCCGTTGCTCGGTCCCAGCTCCTGCCCACCTAGCAGTTTGAAAGCAAGTCAAAGTGCAAGTAGATAAATAGGAACCGCTCCGGCGGGAAGGTAAATGGCGTTTCAGTGGCCACATGACCCGGAAGCTGTACGCCGGCTCCCTTGGCCAATAAAGTGAGATGCGCGCCGCAACCCCAGAGTCTGCGACTGGACCTAATGGTCAGGGGTCCCTTTACCTTTACCTTTAATGAGAAGTGGGACATTCCGGGATCAAATCAAAAACCGGGATGGTGTCTCTAAATCAGGGACGTCCCTGGAATATAGCGACACTTGGAGGGTCTGCTTTTGCACCCATTTAACCCTCATAGTTTCTAGAACTTGTTTTGCAGCACATTATTGCGTTAGGCATACATTGAAGTACCAATGAGATTTTTTCACTTTCAGGTTTCCTAAATTGTCCTGTTCCTATCTATATAATAATCAGTAAGGAATTATCAATAATAACTAACCAGGAATAAGTGCTTGTAGAAATATTCCAGTCTGGGGTACCTAGAGGTGAAGGCAGATTGATGTTGCCCTTGAAGACGTCTAACTTTCCCTTCCCTTCCCCACCACTGCTGTGTTTCTTCCACATTCTGGCCCCTGCAGTGTCAACAGGTTTCCTCTGTCATCTAGTCTGAAGAATCTGTGATTCAAAAATAAGGGTTAGGGGGAAAGAGGAAGAAAAAACACACAAATGCAATAGACATGGAGGTGGAGCAGGATGCAGGGGTCAGGGAAGGTGGACACAGAACAAATAGGACATGGGTAGGCAAACTAAGGCCCGGTGGCCAGATCCAGACCAATCGCCTTCTCAATCTGGCCCGCGGACTGTCTGGGAATCAGCGTGTTTTTACATGAGTAGAATGTGTGCTTTTATTTAAAATGCATCTCTGGGTTATTTGTGGGGCATAGGAATTCGTTCATATTTTTTAATATATATATCTATATATATAGTCCAGCCCCCCACAAGGTCTGAGGGACAGTGGACTGGCCCCCTGCTGGAAAAGTTTGCTGACCCCTGAAATAGGAGCAAAGTAGCCAGCCTGCGTTCTAAAATGAGGCAGAAAAATTGGAGGAGGAAGGGAAAGCCCTCTGCAAGGAATCCTCAGAATTGGTTTCTCTTAATGATATTATTGCTCCCTAGACTCCTCCTCACAAATCCGCCTAGAAACAAGGTGACACATCAGCCAACCAGAAAAAAGAAACACAAACCTGCTCAACCAATCTGGGGAAAGGGTCAACAATTCCACTCACAGCTAGCAAGAGGTGTCATTCAACCAACTGGAAAAATAATAATAGAACTAGTCCTGCTGAAATAATCAGAGACAAAAGGAAAAAAAAACCCACTGGAAATTCCTACTGGCTTGAGAAGCAGGCTATCCTAGAAGCAGAATCACTAAGTGAGAAAGAGGGGGGGAGAAAAGGGGGGGAGAATCAGGTGCAAGTTAAAGAGAAACAGAGAAGAGTCATTACCGGCATGCTAGTCCTAACAGATTGTCCCTGGGGAAATGCTTCTCTTAAAAAGAAAGATCCCCTATTCCCTGCTAGAAAGTATAGATGAGGGGTGGGCAAGCTGTGTCCTTCCAGACGCTGCTGGGCTACATCATGCCTGGATAGCTCAGTTGGTTAGAGCGTGCTGCTGATTACGCCAAGGTTGCAGGTTCAATCCCTGTATGGGACAATTGCATATTCTTGCATTGCAGTGGTTGGACTAGAGGATACTATATGATTCTATCATTGGTCATGCTGGCTGGGGCTGATGGGAGGCAGGGGCGGAGCAAGGCGGTGAGTTGGAGGCGGTTTGCCCCGGGTGCCACCCTGGAGGGGGTGACACTCTGGGCGACCCCCTCCCGTGACGCCCAAGCCGGAAAAAGCAAAGTGCATGACGAGCAGGTTAGCCGTCAGTGCGCGCTTTGCTGCTTCCTGCTGCTTGGGCTGCGGGTGGAGGCGTGGGGAGAGCCAGGGAGGTGCCGCTCCGTAGTGCGCATGCGCAGTGTCGCTACGTAGCGACGCATGTGCCGTACGTAGTGACACTGTAGATGAAGAAGAAGAGTTTGGATTTGATATCCCGCTTTATCACTACCCAAAGGAGTCTCAAAGCGGCTAACATTCTCCTTTCCCTTCCTCCCCCACAACAAACACCCTGTGAGGTGAGTGGGGCTGAGAGACTTCAAAGAAGTGGGACTAGCCCAAGGTGCATGTGGAGGAGCGGGGACGCGAATCCAGTTCACCAGATTACAAGTCTAACACTCTTAACCACTACACCACACTGGCACCACACTGTACATGCGCTACGGAGCGACACCCCGCTCCTGGGTTTGCCGCTCCGGGTGGCTAAGCGGCTTCCTTCGCCACTGATGGGAGGGCTTCAGTTTTTCCATCCCTGTGTAGATCACATAGATAGATAGATAGATAGATATGAAAACAATATGGGGTATTGTGGGTGTATGTTATAGTTTGCTGTTATGACAAAGGCATCTGTCTAGTACAGCTTGTTAAATTGTTATCACTGTCATCATGAAATATAATTCGGCAAGTGCTTTTCCTTCAAAGGGGAGCTAGCTTGTGATTCTGCCTTTCATGGCTGAAAGAAGTCTGAGAGCAATCAGCTGGGGAAAGCCATGCCCAGAAGATGGGTCAAGGACTCCGACCACTAGGCACAGTCAGTTTTCCAGTTTTAAGTCTCATCGCAGCTGGACCATACAATAAGGTGGTTTTGTTCCTATGCAATTAGAGTGTGAAAAATAGCACAGTCTAGTCAATGCCACGGAGGAAGGCTGTATCTTCTGTGACCTGAAATCCTTTAATAAATGGTCACAATGGTAATCTACTATCTTGCCTCTGGCAATGGTCAGCCTGTTATTGATTGGTAGAATGTGGCTGAATCTCAGAAAAAGCAGAATATAGAAAAATACAGATAGTGTACAGCGCAGTCCTTTGATGTCTACCTGGAAGTAAGTCGAGCTGCAATCCTAAACAGATTTTGTAGGGAGGAAGATCCAGTTAAAACCCCAGGGCTGAGTTCCAAGTATTGTCCTATTACAGTGATCCCTCGACTTCCGAATGACCCGACTTATGAGTTTTTCGAGTTACGAGGGATCAAAGCGGCGTCTGCTTCCGAATTTTTTCGACTTCCGATCGGAAGACGCAGCCGTTTTAAATGTGGTTTCCTCGACTTACGAGGTTTTTTTCGACCTACAAATGCGTTCTCCCAACGCATTCCAATGGGGACTCGAGTTACGATGATTTCGACCTACGAAGATTCCGTCGGAACGGATTATCTTCGTAAGTCGAGGGTCCATTGTAGTTTATATCCCACCATTCTATGATGAAATAAGAAGTCATGGTGGCTTACAAATAAAAACAAATAAATCAAAAGAAAAAAGAGAAATAAATAAACCTGACAATAAAATAGCAGGAAATTGGCTTCTTAAAACAGAACCATGAAAACCATACCCACAATGGAATCTGGGCCAGCAAAATAATAGAATGGAACCAAAATGTTTTACATTTACAATTTACATTTCCTGGCAGAAACCATTGAGGCTACCAAGACTGTACGGATTGTGAAGTCATTTCTTTTAGACAAATTAACATTATAGAGAATGCAATTTAAAAGCCATTTAAGTGTGTAGATTATTTTTGCATTGCAATATATGATCACCAGCATGTAGAATATTTCCCCCCAAATAATTAAGACTACTTCACAGAGCATTCTGTAGAGAATGGTGACATCCTAATGTTACACAGCAAAAACAGATTATTTGAAAATTGAATCTAATTGGACTGTAATTCACATTCATTAAAAGACCCGACATTTTTCAAATGAATGAAACTATGCAATAAAAATCAATTCACTGTACAACAGTTACATATTACTAACCCACAGTTAAAATGCAATCATTTAAAAGTGAGACACACTAATCCGCTACTAATAATTCCATTAACCCAGACAACACTCTTTCACATTGAGAGGGAAATCACAGGGGAAGCAAAACCTAGACCCTTTTTGCTCTTTGGCACTGCACAAGGTATGTTGGAAGTCAATAATTGCTGCCTAGATCTGTAAAAACAATAGCCGACTGACAATATTTGTTAAGAAGGTGAAACAGGAGCAGAAGCAAACATTTATTTTTCCACGATGGTACTTGACCCCAGCCATGGACAACCTGACCTAAAATTACAAGATTTCTTTCCATTTATTAGCAGCTTGCAAACTACAGACATAGGGAGAATAATGCTTATGTGCCTGAGCCGTATTTATGAATGTAATACCTTTTGTAAAAAGAACAGTCTCTCTCACACACTGCTGAGACTTTGGCCACATTCTTACCATACATTTAAAGCAGCGTGAAACCACTTTAAACACCCATGGCTTCCCCAAAGAGTTCTGGGAGCTGTAGTTCATTAAAGGTACTGATAGTTGTTAGGTTACTCTATTCACTTTACAGAACTACAATCCGCAGAGTTCCCTGTGAAGAGAGATTGATTGTTAAGCCACTCTGAGAAATGCAACTCTATGAGGGGAATGGGACCTCCTAACATTCTCTCAGCACCCTTAATCTGTTGCTCCCAGAATTCTTTGGGGGAAGCCAATACTGTTTAAAATGGTACCAGATTGCTTTATATGTATGGCATGAATTGGACCTTCATCTACCCTCAGTAAGGGTGAAATCCTACTGTATGCATACTTATGCAGGTCATAAGTCACAGTAAATACTTTGAAACTTCCCTCTGAACAAACCTGTATAGGATTGGCCAGGGACTTAATGAACTGGGGGATAATGTACAATTGATAATACAAAATTATGTGTGTGTGTGTGTATACACAGTGCTTTTTTTCTTAAAAATGTTTAGGGGTACTCTGATTTTTCTACCCATATAATAATAATAATAATAGTAATAGTAATAAATAATAATAATAATAATAATAATTTATTATTTATACCCCACCCATCTGGCTGGGTTTCCCCAGCCACTCTGGGCGGCTCCCAACTGAATATTAAAAACACAACACAGCATTAAACATTAAAAACTCCCCTAAACAGGGCTGCCTTCAGATGTCTTCTAAACGTCAGATAGTTGTTTATTTCCTTGGCATTTGATGGGAGGGCGTTCCACAGGACGGGCGCCACTACCGAGAAGGCCCTCTGCCTGGTTCCCTGTAACTTCGCTTCTCGCAGTGAGGGAACAACCAGAAGGCCCTCGGCGCTGGACCTCAGTGTCCAGGCTGAACAATGGGGATGAAGGTCCGGTATGAACGATATTGAAATACTGCCCCTCAATGAGGCCAAACTTAGATTCACAAAATGGTTGGGGGTATATGTACCCCTGTGTCCTCCCAGAAAAATCTCTCTCTCTCTCTCTCTCTCTCTCTCTCTCTCTCTCTCTCTCTCTCTCTCTCTCTCATATATATATATAATTATTAAGTACCTCCCCAAGCCTAGCTGTGGTTTACCTTTCTGTTCTAAGTAACAAGCTGCATTTTGTTGCACTGCACCTGGGAAAGGAACACACTAGACCCGTTCAAAACAACATAAACTTTTTATGAGCAACATCTGTACAGTAGATGCAGCACACCTGAGACTAGCAGATGTCAACAGTTTTTGGAAACCTCTCTGTTCCCCAGTGAGCAAAAGAGCACAGTAATTGGACTGCCAGAAAGGAATTCATTTGAACATTCAGCAAGAGAGCAAAACAATTGTAAAGAAAAGTTCTCTTGTCATATCATCAAATGCCCACGCTACCTTTTCTACCAATGGAATTTAAAGAGGCCTTGCCTTAGTTAGGACAGATTCCTGGATGCTTCTGCTATTCTGTATCTCCTACAGCTTTCCCACCCCAGACAAATTAAAGAATTGGAAACTGCAGTAATCACAACCTTTAGTTCAGGTCATTATTCAGCACTTCAGAAAATATCTCAGTTAGGCCTGAGACACTTGGGAGGCTGACCAATTTGTATTGAGGTCCAAATCTGAATTCTGCAGAAGAAAAACAAAGCTTCATGTCTCCTCCAGTCAGTATTCTGAGGAAAACATTCTTGTAACTTTTTCTAAGTAGATGTTTCCAAACAACAACTTCTTCTTCTTCTTCTTCTTCATTAAATTTCTATACTGTCCTTCCAAAAATCACAAGGTGGTTTACCATAAAAAACACAAAAATACATACCTCAGTAACAAACAAAAATAATACCCCCTATAATAATAATATTAGCGAATATAAATAATTAGCTAATATAAATAATATTAGCTATAATGCAAATATTAATGACTTAGACCTACAATTGGATCATAATAATACCCCCTATAATAATATTAGCTAATATAAATAATATTAGCTATAATGCAAATATTAATGACTTAGACCTACAATTGGATATAGGGTTGCCATAATGTCCAGGAATTTCCTGGACATAGCCAGTTGGAAGCAGTGTCTAGATGGACATTGCTAAAATGCCAGGGGAAATCCAGGTGACCCATGTTGGCAGTGTCTTTCTTGGCGATTTTGCCAACACTATTTAAGACACATAAAATACATTGCCATTCTGACCCCAGATAGCTGCCCTGGATCTCTATAGGATTTCATAGAGGGGGAAATTGCATCTTACAGTTGTATATGATTACAGGGCCGAAAAAATTGTGCTATTAATAAAATGGATTAATAAAATGGATTTGTTTGCAGACATGAAAAACTTCACTCAGCTACAGATTTAATAAAGATGTACAGTTATCAACAATGATATGTTGATATTTTCTTGAAAATTTTGGGCTCCTACTCCCAAGCACCAAACAGGGTGCAAACGCTCCCAAAAGGATCCATTTTAACATTTCTTCCCCCAGTATGTCACCTCTGTGTTTGGTGTGCTGTTGTTACTTCTTCTGTGTGGATAAAACCTACCAAATTCTAGAAAAATAGGTCTGTCCGTCTGTGTGTCTATGCCATTTAAAGCTTATTTTCTGGCAGACCAGCTCTCGGGTGTTTCCCCCTAGAATCTGCTCACTTCAGGAACCATGCTCCCAATTCCTCTTTGTAAAAAGGGCAGAGGTGGAGGTAAATGCACCCCACTTTAAAACCTGGAATGATGGGGTAAAGCCATAGTCCAGTTACTAAGCAGTCTTCTTTCTTCTTCTCTTCTTTGGCGATCACTCGTAGCCGAGTAAGATTGTCTTCCATAAACACGGTTTTAACAATGAGTCCATAAGTGACTGTGGAGGCCAATTCTGGATCCACATATCCTTCCACAGTGGGGACATAGGTTTCCGGGCAGTAGTTGATCACGGTGTGGATTTGCCAAGCGTGCCTTCCTCTTAGCATATTTCTCCCTTTCATCCTGAGTTCGAGTGTCTTCAAAGCCCATGACACCTTTGGTAAATGCTGTTCTCCAATTGGAGCGCTCGCAGGCGTGACTAGCATAGCAGAGCCAGATATTTCTGAGATGAGCAAATAGGCATTTCCATTCTGCAGTTGGGTGGAAAACGGAAATCCTTCAGTTGTTCAGTTCATTTGAGTAGTTTGGATATGTACAGGTCTGATCGATTCACCCCAAAAAGTATATTTTAAGGTTTAGAAAGGGGCAACCAAAATGATCAAGCAGATCAGAGGTGACCTGGTAGAATTATACATGGCATGGAGAAAGGGGATCAAGAAAAGCTTTTTCTCCCTCTCTTGTAACCCTAGAAGTCATGGACATCCCATGAAGCTGAATGTTGAAAGATTCAGGACAGACATAAGAAAATACTTAGTTAAACTATGGAATTCAATCCCACAGAAGGCAACTAAGAATGAACAAAGAATCCAACAGAATGAACACTAAGTTGGATGGCTTTTAAAGAGTAGGCCCTATTAGCAAAATTTTTGGAGTTAAAGACTTTCAATGACTTCTGTGTCCATGGTTGGAGGCCGTATGCTTCTGATGACCAGTTGCTGGAAACCACATTAGGGCAGTGGATGTGTTGATATTATCATATCACAAATATGAAATAATATGGTATCCAGTCACTGTTTCCCAAACTACTAACCAACCACCCCAACAAAAATGAACATCATCTTGGAAACAGCTAAGAAAAAGATATCCTTCACCTTCAAAGGCTGGTTCGATATAGAGTGGTACCTCGGTTTACGAACTTAATCTGTTCTGGAAGTCTGTTCTTAAACCAAAGCATTCTTAAACCGAAGCGCACTTTCCCTAATGAGGCCTCCCTCCACCAGTGCCTTTCCACCGTTTGGCTTCCGTTTGGCTTCCAAGGTAAAGTTCGCTAACCAGAACACCTACTTCCGGTTTTGCGGCGTTCATATCCCAGATAGTTCGTTAACAGGGCTGTTCGTAGACCGAGGTACCACTGTGTGATTTTTAAAAGCCTTGTGGCATATGTCTTAACATAAAACCTTTAGCCCATTGAACTGGAAATATGTCCATTGATAAAATCTGAAGTTCTAGCCCTTAAAACACTTTTATCAACATAATGACCACTTTAGCAGAAGTGCCACAGTAATCTTTTAGAGACCCTGGTAGTCTTGTTTTTGTTGTTGTTGTTTTTTAAAAAAAATGTAAGCTGAAATGCCACGTTCTCAAAGGATTCCTGCTCCTATGTATCATTTGCGCCCACAGGAGGTGTGTTCCACACTTTCTGAAACACTGAATTAGCTAATGTTTTCTAATGCTTTCAAGAGGAAAACCTCTGTATTATAATAAGCACAGAAGGAAGGTTAGAATTACTGTGATTATAGTTCACAGAACTTAATTGCTTAAAAGGTCACCCTGACAGAAATGCAATGCACATCCAGCATAAATCTCATTGATGCCGTGTTCTAGAATGAAATGTCTAAAATATTTCCAGTTGCTTTGCATGTTGATTCATACATGTTTGTTGCCATTCATTTATGTTATTGTTGTTGCTGCCTAGGTATGCCTAGTTATCTACCTGAGCAACCTGAAAGCTATACCGGGACATTTGCAGGGAAATCAAAATGCTTGTTTACAAAGCTATTGTACTACCAATCTTGCTATATGCTTGTGAGACATGGACCAGTTATAAACACCATCTCCAACTCCCCAAAAGATACCATCAACGGTGTCTCCAAAAATTTTTACACATCACTTGGGAAGACAGGCGAACTAATATCAGAGTACTGGGAGCAGCAAAGATCACCAGTGTTGAAGCAATGATTCTTCAACATCAACTTTGTTGGACTGGTCGTGTTGTGCGGATGCCTGATGATCGTCTTCCAAAGCATTTACTCTATCCCAAACTTAAAAATGGAAAGCGTAATGCTGGTGGTCAACAAAAGAGGTTTAAAGACTGTCTCAAGGCAAATCTAAAAAAATGTAGTATAAACACTGACAACTGGGAAAACACTGGCCTGCAAGTGCTCCAGTGGGAGAACATCCTTGATATCCCGCTTTATCACTACCCAAAGGAGTCTCAAAGCAGCTAACATTCTCTTTTCCCTTCCTCCCCCACAACAAACACTCTGTGAGGTGAGTGGGGCTGAGAGACTTCAAAGAAGTGTGGCTTTGCTTGGTCACACAATGTTACTAACATCACACACAATAGATCCAGAGCTTCCCAGATGTTGTTGGATGCCAACTCCCATAAGGCCAACTCCCTTTATGGCCAATATTCAGGGATGGCAGGAGTTGTCTGACAACATCTGGATTTCTACAGGTTAGGCACCCTTGGCATTTATGAAGCAATTCAGGCCATTGATGGCCCAAATATTATTTGACTATATATGTCTTTAGGCAGAATCAAAGTTATTCTGCCTCCTGGAAACAGGATCTCAGGCATCAGAGGATCGGGTATCAACAAAAGCAGAGTGTGCTGGGTTATCCGAAAGGTGAGGTCGAAGTCCGGTCCGTGGTCAGAGGTGCAACGAGAGGCAGTCCGTAGTAGCTGAAGCTGGGTGCAGGGCAGGGAGGCAGGCGAAGTCAGAAACAGGTAGGCAAACAGGGAACCAGGGCGGGTCAGGAGCTCAGGCAGGAAAGCAGGACAGGGATCAAGCAGGAACACCGGCAGGAACTGGTCAGCAACAATGTTGCTCCTGCAACTTGAGGCTGGGGCTGGCCGGCTTTTATCTGCCCCGAGGCAGAGGGCGGCCACGATCCTCTGGTGACTCACCTCTCCTGGCTTGGAGACGAGCACTCCTCCTGTGGGAACTCAGTTTCCTTCGCCTCTCTGCCCTGAGCCTCTGCAGCTCAGGAGAGGCTGGAGGGTTACCGGGCCCAGAGGCAACCTCAGCTTCCCCTGACAGGGCTGGGAGTGGAGCACCTGCAGGCAATGGGTCCTCCATCCCAGCAGGAGCCAGAGCAGACTCAGCCGATGCCTGCACCTGAGGATCCAGCACAGGTGAGGCCCCTTCAGACTCAGGCCCTGGCCCCGGCTCTACTGGTTCTGGAGGCGGGGAATCCTGTGCAGGCTGGGATCCCTCAGGTTCAGCGTCTAAGTCCCAGGCCATCACACAGAGAGCACTGCAGTGTGTTTAAAGGGAATAGTTAATTGAAAATTTACAAGTCTGAACTGATCTAGCACACAGATTGTAACCAAATTATACAGAACGGCATTGATTTTTGTGAAACTTTTCCTTGTGTAATGTATTTAGGAGTGTAGTGGCAGTCTCTAATACGGATTCAGCCAATATTCATTTCAAACTGAAAGAAAGGAAAATGATTTCATTTTTGTACAGTGAGGTTTGTTGAATTTATTTATGCCAAAATGAACTAGCAACATATCTTAAATTGTGCAAGAGCCAGACATTTTACATTCATAGCCTTATTGATACAGTACTCCACTGCATTTACTGGTATGTTTTTATCTTTCCTTCTTTTGGTTTAGTTTCTTTCATCAGGTTTCCCCTTTATTTGGTAGGATTTGTTTTCGTTTTCCTTCCACTTGAAAAGCCAAATAATGCCTGCAGTTTGAAATGCTTTGAAATTCTCTCTTGAAGTCTGGGACTTGAAATACGTAAGCAGATTTTCCTTTTCCTTTTTTTATGCAGTTCAAACTGTGTTTCAGACAGTGTTCCTTTTAGGAGTGTAAATACTTTGCAAACAATTGGAAACAAACGTTGGCGAGTTGGAAGAAATTTGTAGAGGGCTCTTCACATCTTTGAGAGCTTCTGTTGTTTTGGTTTATCCAAAAGGGAGAGAGAAAAAAGAATGAATAATGTGCTACATTTAGTCATGGATTGGAACATGGACAAAATAGCTACTCCAAGGGACAATTCATTTCCCACTATAGTACTGGATTAGGAATTTTTTTTGCCTCAGAATCAGATCTTAGCCCCAGTGCACTAATAAAGATTACAGCATCTGCTATTATATCTAAAATATAGAGCACCATTTCCAAATGCACTACACCTTAAAATGGCTAAATCCTGGGATTGATCAAAGTGGAATATCACTAAGAAGGACACTGTTTCCTCTCAGTATCTGCTTGTGCATTTCCTAGAGATATCACTTTGGTTGTTCCTGGTACAGTGGTATCCTGGTTCTCAAACTTAATCTGTTCTGGAAGTCTGTTCCAAAACCAAAGTGTTCCAAAACCAAGGTGTGCTTTCCCATAGAAAGTAGTGCAAAATGGATTGATCCATTCCAGACTTTTAAAAACAACCCCTAAAACAGCAATTTAACATGAATTTTACTATCCAACGAGACCATTGACCCATAAAATGAAAGCAATAATCAATGTACTGTACTATAAAATAAATAAGACAGTATTGTAGATGATAAAAAAAAAAATTCTTACATGCACTGATCATTGTTTCGATGGGGGGCTTTTATCCATTTCTTCAATCAATCAATCAATCAATCAATCAGTAGCTGAACTGGGTTCCAAACAGACACAAAAACAAGTCACAAAAACGAAGCCACAAACCACAGTCACAAGTCAGTCCCATAAAACGAAGAACAAGTCACAGTCAAAAAACCGGAAAAGCCACACAGACAAAAACACAAAAAAATTAGCAAAAACAAAAGCTCCAAATATCACCACTGTGTTGTGTGGGTATCGGGACTCCACAGTTGGCAGACTCAACAGGAAGCCTCCGATTAGCAGCCGGGGAATCAATTTACAAATGGAACACACTCAACAGGAAGCGGAACATGTTCACAAAGTTCACAAACTGGAACACCTACTTCTAGGTTTGCAGTGTTCTATTTCCAAGTTGTTCATAAACTAAGCTGTTCTAAAACCAAGGTACCACTGTATATGCTCTCTTGCTTTTGGATGAAAAGACACAATTTTGTGAGACGAACCTGAATGACTCATAGCGTTAGAACTTTTTGCCCCCACACCTGATGATTAAATGTAAGAAGGTTATATTTATTAAAATATAGCAACATTTAAGGAGCTGCCAGTTAACCAAATAATTAAGGGTAGGCAGATGAAATCAATGAATGTGTATGAATGCTTGGTGAGCTACCCAACCGAGGAACGGGAGGAGATCCTTGATAAGTCTTGGGTACATGATACCAACTTGCACATCCTGGCCCCGCTGTCTAGCATTCACACAAGTCAGGCCCTAAAGGCACCCACAAGTACTTCCAATCCTCAGCTTGAGGTAATAATTCAAGATAACCCCCTTAACCCAATAATGCCTTAGGGTGGCAATGAAACAAGGTCTTACCTTCTCATATGTCAAAACAAAATAAAAAATAAAAAAATTCCTTCCAGTAGCACCTTAGAGCAGCGTTTCCCAACCGGTGTTCCGCGGCACACTACTGTGCCGCGAGACATCGGCCGGTGTGCCGCGGGAAAACCGTTGTCCTAGGGGTTCGTGCATAGTTGGGAGGAGGGAGAGGGGGAGCAGCAAATCCCCCTCAGGTAAAAAAAAAAAAGCCAAGCAGAGCCGAGGCCGCCTCCTCCTCCTCCGAGCTGCGCTTGGCTGACATTGTCCACGTAATCCGGCACCTCCTCGACGGCGCGGAAGGAGCTCTCGTTGGGCGTGAGGGCGTAGAAGAGGCCGCGGAGCTGCTGGGAGGCGGGGAGCGCCCGCTGAGGGGCAGCGGGCGAAGAAGCCGCCATGGCTTGGCTGCGCTCGCCTTGTTTGTGCAGCTGCTGCTGACAACGACTCCGAGCGCCTTTTTTCTCTCTCTCCTGAGGAGAGGCGCGAGCCCAAGGCGAAGAGCAGAGAGGATATTAGCCCGGCGCTCCCTTCTTTCCCTCAGTTAGGGGAAAGTTCAACTTATCGGGGGTGGGGAGAAAGGAGCGCTTGCTCCGTCTTTCCTCGCTAGCCTTTGGGGTTAGTTTCAAGGCCGCGGCCGGCGCGCTCCCCGCCAGGGCTCTACGCCACCCGTTTAGGCAAACAGCCTGAGGGAAGTAGATCGATGAACTGCGCGAGTTAAGCGAGCTCTGCAGCTTCTCGAACCAGGCCAGCAGCGGATGACCCATTAGTTTAGGGGCGGGTCCCGAACCTCGCCTCAACGGGGGTGGCATTTCGCGTTGCGTTATCTCGTTACGATATGATCGCCCAGATTCCTCCGGGGAAACTAGGGCGCGTGGCCGGCAGAGGGAAGCAGGGCGGGTGGCGGGCGCGCCGCCTGCCAGGCTGTGCTGCGCTGCGCTCAGCTCCGCGCTCCTCCCCGCCGAGCTGCGGCGGCAGCTCCGCCTCCGAGCGCCTTGAAGCGCGCCGCGCTGGTCCGGATTGGCGCCGGGCCCCACCACTCCAGCGCGCAAGCCGCCGCCGCCGCCCTCGCCTCTCCCCTGCCGGCAGCCAGAGCGCGCCTGCGGCTGGGGCTCAGGAGGATGCTGAGGAGGAAGAGGCGCTGCGCCCGCCTGCACCTTCGCGCGGACCCGGTAGCTGCGCGCTCCTCTGGTGCCTCCTGCGGGCACCTGGCTGAGTGGACGCCCATTTTGTGGGTGCTCAGCGTCTCCTTGTGATTGTTTGACATTTTCTGGTGCTGGTGTGCCGCGAGATTTTTTTCATGGGACAGGTGTGCCGTTGCCCAGAAAAGGTTGAGAAACACTGCCTTAGAGACCAACTAAGTTTGTTCTTGGTATGAGCTTTCCTGTGCATGCATACTTCTTCAGATACACTGATACAGAAGTCACCCGACCCTTATATATAGTGAGAGAGTGGGAGGGGTATTCCTCAGAAGGGTGGTGGGAATGGGTGATAGGCTGATAGCTGTGGTAAACCTGTTGACGACTGTTAGCGACTGCAATTAGTCTTACAGGAAAAAGCAAGGGGTGAGAAGGTTAAAAATAGCTTAGTCATGTATAATGAGATAAGAATCCAATGTCTTTGTTCAGACCAGGTCTCTCCATGGTTTTATGCTTGGCAATGAGTTGCAATTCAGCAACTTCTCTTTCCAGTCTATTTCTGAAATTCCTTTGCAATAAGACAGCTACTTTGAGATCTTGTATGGAGTGTCCTGGGAGATTGATGTGTTCTCCTACTGGTTTTTCTGTCTTGTGATTCCTGATGTCAGATTTATGTCCATTTATCCTTTGGCGTAGGGTTTGGCCTGTTTGTCCAATATAGGGAGCTGAAGGGCACTGTTGGCATTTGATGGCATACACAATGTTAGACGATGAGCAATTAAATAGTCCTGAGATGGTATGTTTGATGTTGTTGGGGCCAGTAATGGTGTTGTCCAGGTGTATGTGGCAGCAAAGTTGGCATCTGGGTTTATTGCAGGCTCTGGTACCAGTGTCCACGTTAAGTCTGGTTGTAGTATTATTGTGGGTGAGGAGTTCACTGAATGCCAAACAGTCAAATTACACCAAATCAATACAATACACCCTACTGTGTAACGTAGGCAGAAACTGGGAGTCCCAAGTGCCAGTTAGGGGTTCCCCCAAAATTTCTGCTCAACTCCAGCAAAGGCAGGTAGCTGAAGCCCACACTGTTTTTGTGTGTGAATGCTTTATTGATTGAAAACTGTGTGACAGAAATAATCAATAGATGTTAAAGACAAGATAAAAACAATCATTCATTCCTTAATTGATACTTGGTTTGTACATCATTTTGTGATTAAATTTAACGTGACCTCCGATCTTCCCATTGTGTTCTCAGATTGGATTCCTTGAGTACGCACTTAGCTTTATTTTCTCCATGTTATTTAACTTACTTTAAATTTTGTAAAATTATTCTATTTACACACAGAAGTTCAATCGAAACCTGCCAACGGATTGATATTTTGACAATGTTCTTTAGCATAAATTCTATATACATCCCACTCTCTGATAATTTTTTCATCTGTAGCTTCTCATAACCTTGCTGATAGTCTCGCCAGCTCAGCGTGCACTCTTAATTTATTTTGCCAGTCTGATTTGGATGGGATGGCCTCTCCCTGCAAACCTTTTGTGATTAGAATTCAATCTTTAAATTATTAGAATTGTGTTTAGATTAAGGTTACCAGATTTTTTTCAATGAATCCGGGGACACTTTTCAACTTCAATGGATTTTTTATGGGGACAGATTTGTAAATCCGGGGACTGTCCCCAGGAAACGGGGACATCTGGTAACCTTAGATTAGATGAAAGCCCACACTGTAAAGGGGGGAAGGGCACGGCAAGGCAAAAAGTGGGGAAGAAGAGGGGGTCATGCAACACTTTCATTGGGTGCTCCTGCCCATGTGACTATCCTCCCCGTGGGAAATACACGTTGCTCTCTCAAAGGGAGGGGTGTGAGAAATTTGGCCTCACTTAGAACATTTTTATGCCCCAAAATTCAATTCATTAGTCTTTAAGGAAACATGCAACTCTTTGGTCTTTTTGCTGCAAGATACCAACATGGCTACTTGTCTAGAATGTTCTGCTTGGTGATGAAGTTTGCTCCATCCACATATGTGAGAAGAAAATCGAGCGACTCACGCACTCTCTTTAATTTCTTTTTCTGAACTGCTATATTTTTCTGAACTGCTATATTTGGATGGATTTTGCAAATATGGACATGTGATGCCACCTTACCGAATCAGATAATTGGTCCACATAGCCAAAGTGGTTTTCTGCAACTATTCCACGAGCAGTAGCTTTCAAAAGCCTCAGGATTTAACTCCTTTAAGCAGCAGAAAGCCCATACACTGAATTGCTCCCCTGCATTCTTGAAAGGTTTTGTGCAGACCTAAAGGCTTCTTGCAAACTGTGCTCACAGCACCAACTCTGTGATTTCTCAACCCTGCTTTTTTGTAATAACATTTTATTATTATTTTTCCATATAGAAAGTTACATTTGTAACTCAACTATTGTATTCCAGTTCAACCAAACTAGTGACTTCCCGCTCACCCAACATCAATGTTTATAACTCAAATTACATACAATTGTATTTTAAGGTTCCGTCTTATCTAATTTCACCCTCCCTAATGTGTTTCTTAATATGTTCTGCTGTTTTCTTACACTTCAAACCCTGCTGTGGTCTTCGCATATGGGAGATATCTTTTTATATAGACTAGAAATGGTTCCAGTCTTCTTTAAAATATTCTAAATTTGTATCTTTTATCAGTGTCATTGATTGTGCCATCTCTGCATATTCCAAGATTTTCATCATCAGTTCTTTGTTTGAGGATGTTTTCTCCTCCTTCCATTTCTGAGTGTAGAGAATCCTTGTCACTGTCGTCTCATTCATAAATACAATTGAGGCTTTTTGGGGGGGATTTCTCTGTCTAGTATCCCTAGCACAAAGGATTCTGGTCTTTTAGGAAAAGTCATTTTAATACTATTGTTCCATCTAAATTGTTTTCTAAACTACTTCACCTTAATGTACCTGCCCCTGTTTGCCAATGGATATACAGCTTTTTAACGGACAGGAGGCAGCAGGTGAGGTTGGGAAAAATATATCAGGCAACAATACCATCAATACAGGTGCTCCCTAGGGGTGTGTGCTTCCCCCACTGCTTCTCTCTCTATACACAAATGACTGTACCTCAACTGATCAGTTAAGATCTTGAAATTTGCCAATGACACAACAGTTATTGGGCTTATCCGGGAGGACGATGAATCTCTCTCTCTCTCTCTCTCTCTCTCTCTCTCTCTCTCTGTGTGTATATATATATATATATGGTTTTAAAACATAAAAAACAAAGAAACTTAACATCATACATAATACACAGTACAAAATACAAAATACAAAAACACATACACACATCATAATTCCCCTTTTATTATGTCTAATCATGTTAGGGTGACTTCCTCTCATCTCCCCTACTGCGTTTCATTATCAATCATCTTTAGTAATTTCTTGACATCTTTAAATATTATTTATTATTATCACTTATGTCCTTTTCTTATATTAGTCTTAACCTAAAATCATAAATCTATATTACTTAAACCTATTTTTCTATTCTGTAAGCTGTCATTTCTTCCAACTTTCCCCAGTCTTTAAATCTTACAATAGTCCTTTAAATATACTTTAAATTTCTTCCAGTCTTTTTCCACCGTCTCCTCCCTCTGGTCGCGTAGTTTCCCGGTCAGTTCGGCGAGTTCCATATAGTCCATCATTTTCATCTGCCATTCTTCTATCGTAGGTAAATCCTGTGTCTTCCAGTTTCTTGCAATCAAAATCCTAGCTGCTGTTGTGGCATACATAAAAAAGGTGTGATCCTCCTTAGGGATTTCTTGGTTCACCATTCCAAGTAAAAAGGCTTCTGGTTTTTTGGTAAATGTGTTTTTCAACACTTTTTTCATTTCATTATAAATCTTTTCCCAGAAAGCCTTTATTCTTGGGCAGGTCCACCACATATGATAAAATGTCCCTTCCACATTCTTACATTTCCAACATTTATTGTCCTGCAAATGATAGATTTTAGCAAGTTTGACTGGGGTCAAATACCATCTATAAATCATTTTCATAATATTCTCTCTTAATGATGAATCTGTGTATAGGCGGGAAGTAGACCATCTTGTTTTGTGGTGCACCAGAAATAATTTGGTGCTAAATGCCCCAAAGACAGTGGAAATGGTAGTTGATTTTAGAAGGCACTCTTCCATCCTGCCGCCACTTTCCATCCTTGGTAACATGGTTGTAGTAGTAGAGTCCTTTAAGTTCCTGGGCTCTATACTTTCTCAAAACTTAAATTGGTCAGGCAACATCAATAGTATTACTAAAAAGGTCCACCAGAGGTTGTATTTCCTGCATCAACTAAGGAAATTTAAATTGCCCCAGGAAGTGTTGATCCAATTTTACAGAGGCATCATTGAAACTGTTCTCTGTAATTCTATTACTGCTTGGTACGGCACAGCCTTCAAGATGGACAAGAAAAGGCTCCAATGAGCAGTAATAATTGCAGAAAGGGTAATTGGTGTTAGCTTGCCTTCAATAGAGACACTCTATGCTACCCGAGTTAGGAAGAGAGCACAGGGAATTGTTGCAGATCCTTTGCATCCCGGACATCATCTGTTTGATTTGCTTCCATCTGGACATCGCTAGAGGACTTTATACCCAAAAACGGCCAGGCACAGAAACAGTTTTTTCCCTTGTGCCATTAAATTGTTAAATTTGTAGTTGTGTAGTGGAAGGGGAGATCAGTAATGGGTGGGGTTTCTTTGCTGTGTCATTGTATTGTGAGCGGAACAGTGTTTGTATAAGGTATGTTTACATTGCAATGTAGCCGAAGCAAAATTCCAAGTATGTTGGAAAATGTACTTGGCCAATAAATTATTCCTATTCCTATTTAATTTTTTCATTATTATTATTATTATTATCATTATTATTATTAATTTCATTATATATCATGTCCCAAAAGGCCTTTGCCTCCCTGCAGGTCAACCACATATGGTAAAATGACCCCTCAAATGCTTTCTTTTCTTTCTTTCTTTTTATAATCTATTTATTGAATTTTCCAATACAAATCACAGCAAGTCACATTGAAATTATTCCCAATTACATTTCAAATTACAATCCAAATTAATTATACAATTCCCAATTAAAAGAAACATTCCAATTATGCCTAATTATTATAATAATTTTTTTAATATATGGACTTCCCATGCCTCGGGCGCCGGAGCTTCCCTGATCACCTCCATCAATTGCTTTTCAAAATTCTTTCCAATATTTCCACAGCCGCTGATATATGCCAGCAAGCAGGCTAAATTATAATAAACAATGTCTCTGTGTGGATGAGGTCGATCTTCTTAATTCCAAATGCCACATTCCGACCATCGCCATCTTCTCGTCCTGTTGTTCACCAAACTTCTTCACGCTGCTATTCTCCCCCGCTTGCTTTGCACATACCCCTTTCCAGGAGTGCCAGACTCTAATATAAATCAAATTTCAATAAACAACCAGAACTGGCTTCTCCCTATGGAGTAGTGCTCTGCCTCACGGGCTCCCCACACCGATTCAATTCTTGCAGCGCCATTACTTGCGAAGTCGGAAGTCGGAGGTCCTCCATTACTAATAAACCTTTCAGAGTCTTATTTTTACTTCCACACAGTTTATAAATTTAAAATCAGATCTTTTCTGCCAAAATCAATCTCAGTCTTTAAAGTCCGCTTGCTATTTCCAAGTGAAAGTGGTTTTTCGGGGGGGGGGGTTCGCCCGTGTTAAGTATAATATTGAGGCAAAACAAGCATAGGGTCCAGGGCTTCCCCCCCTTTCTTTCCCGCTTTCACCTACCATTATAAAGTCCATCTCTTCTTCCAGTTTTCTTCTTAGATGCTCAGGGCTGGAACCATTAGCAATATTCTCTTTACTCCTTTGTCCGAGGCATGCCCAAAACTTTTTGCCTAATTAAAATTCCAAGTTCTGGGACTCGTGCACGAACAGGGTGGCTTCCAGGAGTTCCGGCCCCCAGGGGTGCTATCAGCCCAGGCCCCCCCCGCTCCCCCCGAAGGGTCGGAACGGGTTAAGGGGCATCTGCGGGCAGCGGCCCCTCCCATCATCCCGGGAGGGTTAGGGAGGCTGTGTACTCCCAAAGCAGCCACCAAAATTCCCCGCGGGGGTCAGGAGCGATGTTATAAATCAGCCATTCTCCTGACGTGCACGAGCGGAATTCCAAATGCTTTCTTTTCTAACAGTCTCAGGTACAATCCCTACCCTTCCAGATAAGAGCTGGAAAAGGCTCCTGTACGAAACCTGTGGAGAGCTGCTTCCAGTCAATGCAGCAGTGCTGAGCTACTTTGCTAATGTTCTGACTCACTATAAAGAAGCTTCATTTGAAGAGTATGCAATCAGTCATTGCTTGAGAAACCCACACAGAGTTGTTCTTTGTGTGTTTGGAACAGGAGACTTTGATGTAATCAGGCTAAAAGATTTGAAAGAGAGTGTGTGGGTTGTTTTTTTTTTAGCTAACTCCAAAAGGATCACTCATACTTTCCATGCCCTTTACCAGGACTGAAAGCTGCATTTAGTATACACAGTAGAATTACACTAGGGATGAATTTGACCATATGTCTTTAGCTGTTCTGCAGGCAGCCCCTCTGGTATTGTATAAATATTATATGTTACAGGATACAGTTCAATGCTCCTTCGGTTTTCATAAGAAAAAGATGTCAGAATCCAACAGCCTTGGGTTTCAGCCCCCTTCTTTTTGTTAGTTAGTTAGTTAGCTAACAAACAACATTTTAAGAATATATATAATAGAATGTGTAGGCTGTGAAATATCACGGGGGATTCACTGAAAGATTACACTTCGGTGACCTTCATATCACACACGCCACATAGTTTGGGAAGAAAGTTAAGGTGATAAATATTTCAATATTCCCAAGTTATCGTTATTGCTTTGAGTTCCTTCCACTTATATAGATCTGGTTATTAGTATTCAAAACGGTAAAGACCCAAATCAAGTCTTTTCCCCCCCTTCTTCTTTTACTTTAGGATCAACAGGTATCTTATGAGCTTAAAAACCAATTTCCTATTTTGTCATACTTGCGTAACACCCACCTAGAAGCCCCCCAGAAGCCTTGTATGCAAATATGCATGCCATTATATGCCATTATCTTTTAAAAATAATAATAATATGGATTATAGTTCATGTTTCCCTGTCATGTATAGCATATTAAATCTCATAGGATGTCATAAAGCCCTTGTTACATGTTTTCCCATTGCCATACTGGTAAAAAGGTTAGTCTCATATGCATTTCAGCTTTGACCATCTACTGCTCAATATTGTTAGCATACTTGAAATATGTAGTTCATGTGGTTCGAATGCCTGATTATCGTCTTCCAAAGCAACTACTCTATTCCCAACTTAAGAATGGAAAGCAAAATACCGGTGGACAACAAAAGAGATTTAGAGATACTCTCAAGGGAAACATTAAAAAAAAATAAAAATGCAGCATAAGCACAGATAATTGAGAATCACTCGCTTGCAAGCGCTCCACTTGGAGAATAGCCTCAACCAAAGGTGTCATGGACTTTGAAGAAGCACAAATTTGGGACAAAAGGGAGAGATGAGCTAAGAGGAAGGCACGTTTGCCAAATCTTCACTGTGATGGCCTGGGACTCGGGCTCAGACTCAGAACCGGAGGAGGCTCAGTCTGCATTGGACCCTCTGCCGCAGGCATCAGCTGAACCTAGTCTGGGGCCTGATCCTGAAGAGCCTCAGTCTGCTCAGGTTCCCCTGCAACAAGCACCAGCTGGGCCGAGTCAGGGGCCTGAGCCTGTCCTGGCTCCAGGTGCTGAGGATACCTCATTGCAGTCAGCTGGGCCATCAGAGGCTGAGGCAGCCCCTGGGTCTAGTAACCCTCCGGTGTCTCCTGAGCTGCAGAGACTAAGGGCTGAGAGAAGGAGGGACTTGAGGGACCTTCAGGCGAGGCTGGGTGGTAAGTCATCGGGGGATCGGGACCGGCCATTACCTCGGCAGAGATAAAAGGGCGGTCACATCCCGCCCCAGGTTGCAGGAGCAACATTGCTGCTTGCCAGATCCTGCCTGTGTTCCTGTTGCTGACCCTGCCTGGATTTCTGCCCTGCACCCTGCCTCCACTTCATCGGACTGACCCCTCATTGACTCCTTGGAATTCAGACAGGACTTGGACCTTGCCTCTTGCATTACCCTCAGGACCAGCACATTCACCATGATCAACTCCTGCCCAGAAAGCTATGTCCCCACTGTGGAAGGACGTGTGGATCTAGAATTGGCCTCCACAGCCACTTATGGACACACCATTAAGACCATATTCGTGGAAGACAATCTTACTCGGCTATGAGGGATCACCAAAGAAGAAGACTTGAAATATTAAAACTTGGAAGTTCCTGCTTGGCCAAAGCACTCAAGGAATTTTGATGGAAGAAAATAGTAAGAAAGAAAAAGGGGGGAAGAGTTTTGATATGATCACATTTTTCCAGACATCTCTATTTTTAATGTGCTGCATGCCTGCATTTACTGCTCCCGCCCTCCAGTCTCTACCTGAATATAAATGTCACTCAACTAACAATAAGGAGTACTGTTGCATATATATATAAATTACTGGTACAGCTCTATTTATTCAAAGGGGGAATGGAAAGCAGAAATATTCTAAGACAGAAATTGCTCTGTATCCAATTAAAGAAGTCGACCTGGAGGCAAGGTGTATTCATTCCTACAGAGAAGAAGAAGAAGAAGAAGAGTTTGGATTTGATATCCCGCTTTATCACTACCCGAAGGAGTCTCAAAGCGGCTAACATTCTCCTTTCCCTTCCTCCCCCACAACAAACACTCTGTGAGGTGAGTGGGGCTGAGAGACTTCAAAGAAGTGTGACTGGCCCAAGGTCACCCAGCAGCTGCATGTGGAGGAGTGGAGACTCGAACCCGGTCTCCCAGATTAGAGTCTACCGCTCTTAACCACTACACCACACTGGCTCTCTTGTGAGAGAAGGATCTCACAAGGGCTATAAAATGGATAAGCTTTTGTAATATCTACTTCAGGCTTTAATTTCCCTTCCTAGAATCAGAGGCAGTGCTTCCATGTGTTCTGTGAATACCTGTTGTCAGGTTTTGCAGGGCTCCTGGGCCCTTTCCCACCCCCTGGATAAAGAGCTGATTGGAAATCCTTACCAGTACAACAAAATGAAGCAATGATTACAGATACCCCTCTTTTGGTGAAAAGAAGAAATGCTAAGTAGAAAAACACTGGAGTTTTTTCTAGGTATCCTATAAGAAGTAAAAAGAAAAAGAAAAAAAGAGATGTGGAAATAAAAAAGAAAGCGGGAAAATCTGCAACTGAAAAAAATATTATTTTTATGGGATGTTTTCCTCCAGCGTGTATGTTGTATTTCCCCTTACCTGCTTATCAGCTGAGGAGAGATCACAGGTCAATGTGATACCTGGAGAGGATTCAATTTGCATCTCCATCAGGGTACTGGGATGGACTGAGTTTCAATCATTGCTGCCCAACCAGCCTGTAGAGTAATTAAGGAGTATTGGGAAACAATATGGAATGAGCTGAAAAAATGTTTAGAAGAACATTTCCCAAGAACCTAGAAGCCTTTCTTTTGGGAATATCAATGACTGAAGTCCCCCAAAGTTTGTTTTTTAATTGTCCGTGTATGCGACTACCGCACCCTGGACTTTACTTGCACAAAAAAGAACAGATGCAGTGCTGATGAAGAAGGAGTGGCACCTTAAAATGTTGGAATATGCAAAATTAGCATGTCTGACCAGCAAAATTTGAGATCAAGATGATAAAATATATTCCAAGCACAATTCAAAGTGTTGGTGCTGACCTTTAAAGCCCTCAATGGCCTAAGCCCAGTATACCTGAAGGAGTGTCTCCACCCCCATCTTTCAGCCCAATCACTGAGGTCCAGTTTTGAGGGCCTTCTGGAGGTTTCCTCACTGTGAGAAACAAAGTTACGGGGAACCAGGCAGAGGGCCTTCTCGGTAGTGGCGCCCGCCCTGTGGAACGCCCTCCCATCAGATGTAAAGGAGATAAATAACTGACTTTTAGAAGACATCTGAAGGCAGTCCTGTTTAGGGAAGTTTTTTTTTTTTAAAAAAAAATGACTGATGTTTTAATGTATTTTTAATCTCCTGTTAGAAGCCTCCCAGAGTGGCCGGGGAAACCCATCCAGATGGGCGGGGTATAAATAATTTATTATTATTATTATTATTATTATTATTATTATTATTATTATCATTATTATTAGGTTTGGAAAATGTTTATAGAACATGTGAAGAATCAGTATAAACAGGTGGAAAGATCAGCAAGACTTGAGTAGATTCAGCAGAGTAGATTCTGGAAGAACTATACAGTTACCATTGCCTTAAAAAGGTTAACAATATTTTAAAGGATCCATCTCATCCAGGATATAGTCTCTTTGCACCACTGCCTTCGGGTAGAAGATATAGAACAATTAGATCAAGAACAAATAGATTGAAGGACAGTTTCTACCCAAGAGCTATAACCATCTTAAATGCTGTAACCAGATAATATGACATTGGAGAGTTGTGATGTGTGTGTGTGTGTGTGTGTGTGTGCGCGCTCGCGCGCGTGCGTGCATGTGTGGCTTTTTTTTTTTGTGTGTGTGTTTTGTGCTGTTTTTTTTTCTTTTTCTTTCTGGTTTTTACTGGATGGCATGCAATTTCGTTGCACTTGTATAGCGTTGTGCTTGTACTTGTGCAATGACAATAAATAAATTATCTTATAAAACAAGAGTTAAAGAGGAAGAAGAAGAAGAAGAAGAATTGGAAAACTTAGAAAATATGAAAGAGAGGGGAAACAAAAGGAACCAGGGAAGGGAAGGAAGGGAAGTCCTTGTTATTTTTCTTTTCGTGTGGAATTGTATGTATGTCTAATCTTGAATATGTATGAGAACCGTAAATAAATTAATTTAAAAAAATCAAACATCACTGCCCACCCCAGCACTATTTAATTTTGTTCTTGTCTTTGTCCCACCCACGCCCTTCTGGGTGGGTGGGTACATCAGGCTTTCTGTCCTGGTATAATAGCTAAAACTGGTTATTGGACAAGCCTGCCTTCCTGAAATATATATTCATTATTTATACTCATTTGTAAACATTATTTCCCTAACGTTTAATATGTTGCTTATGAAGCTAATGAACCAAAACATGAGAGGACAAACATCAGTCCTTGGATGTTAAGTATCTTGTTGCTGAAACTGCATCTTTTACACTGAACCTTTAACAACGATCGATACTGACATTAGGAGGAAAAATTCTACAGGAAACTTATAGCCAGCAAGAAATCAGGTCACCTTCTCAACTAGCTGCCACAGGATAAGACACATGACTGTCAGGATTTGGGTTGGCGTGGTGAGGGAGGACGCTGTGATCATAAACTGCATGGTGAGCTCTGCAATTTTCACGTGGGAACGTCTTGATGGATCACTGCTTTTCCCAGGCCCAGGGCGTTTGAGTCTATGTCTTGTTTATATCTTATATACTAATAGTGACCATTCTCTAAGTGCCCGTCCTAATCTGTGTAGCCAAAACAGTGCCACCCCCATACAAGGAGGATGTGTCAGCATGCTTAAGGGAACTCCAAAGTTTGCAGAAGCACAAAAAAAATACGTTCAAAAAAGATAAAGTGGCAAAGCACCCCCAAACCCATCCAAAACTGAGCATGCTAAGCAGCCAGGAAATGTTGATTGACTGTTGGGGGAAAGGAAACTGGGTATGTGGGTATTGGCAATGGAATGAAGTATCCTGGGAAAGGTCATAGCCAGCTGGTTAGAATCCTGAGCATCACACAGTGACATTTTGTTGCAGGTCTCACTTTGGATGCCTGACTCAAGGCACCTTCATAGTACATTTATATTTCCCCCGCATGATGTCTGGTGGTATGGTTGCTATGTCCAGCATGTCCTTTAAAATGGCAAATATTATTTGCCCAAGGAGGATATGGGTCAGAGCAGTCGCAAGACTATGCTCCACCCTGTGAATACAGGTTGGAATAGCAAGCACTGTCTTCTGTGGCAGTTCTTTGATTTGGCCAGTCAGTAAGGACTATGAATTTGGTGGCAACCACAAATGAGAGATCTTTGTAGCCCCATGCCTATATGCTTACATGTCCATGCTTACATATCCATCATCCTTTTCAGTTCTGGCACAAGACGGTGGAACAGCAATGGAGAGAAGTAGCTGGGGATAGAGCCGATGGGGGAAATACCCATGTCTCAATAAAGTCATAGTAGGCATGTCATAAAATGACTTCTAAGCTCACAGAGATAGAAGAGGAAATCATAGCACGTATATTTGTGGCACAATGGTAGAGTCTGTGAAGAGCAGAATTCTATAGCCAACTAATTCTACTTCAGTGCAACCAACGTGGAGAACCTCTGTTCTTACCAGGGTATGTCCTAGACCAGGCATCCCCAACCTGCTGCCCTCCAGATGTTTTGGCCTACAACTCCCATGATCCCCTAGCTAACAGGACCAGTGGTCAGGGATGATGGGAATTGTAGTCCAAAACATCTGGAGGGCTGAAGGTTGGGGATGCCTTCCTAGACCATGGTTCCCCAAACATGAGTCCCCAGCTGTTTTGGACTACAACTCCTATCACCCCTAGCTATCAGGACCAGTGATCAGGAATAATGGGAATTCTAGTCCAAAAACAGCTGGAGACCCAAGTTTGGAAAACTCTGTCATAGACAGTACTGAAGCCAGGGTGAGGGCAGGCACCATGAATCCTGGCCCAACACCTGCTGCTGAGAAGCAACATCCTACAATTAGTACAAGGAATCTTTCTTCTCCTGCACCCCATTAACATATTGATATGTAAGCAAGTAGTGGCATTCAGCCCTGTTGCTCATGCTGCCATTTCTATAAGACCAAGAAGAACCATCTACAGGGCTGGACCTGCCAAGCATCGGAGCAAGTGCTTCAGGGGCACCAAGAGGTGGTGATAGAGATGAAGGCAGGAATTGGCGCCTGGTGATGCAGAAAAATTGAGGGAGCACTTTTTGGTCTCCACTTGAAGGAGAAATATCTATGGAGCCAGCACTGACAATTTACACACACATAGTAGTGCTCAAGTTCCAGAACACATCCAGGACTAACCAAATAAGGTCGGAATATATTTGTTGGCTGCAGGATGAAGTCAAAAGTTAAAGGATACTAGAAGACATGTTGAAGGTGCTTTTTGTTTTGTTTTTCAAGTCAATGGTTTGGAGTTCATGTAACTCTCCACTGGACTGGAGATCTTTGAAGTCCCACTGATTGCAACTTTGCCTGGGTTATTTTACTTATTCATTCCAATACATCCTCCACTTTGTCCCCAAGAGGACTCAAGCAAGTGAGGTATGATAGAAGACATGACAGTGTGAAAGTCTTGTTTCAAAATCCATTCAAGTCAGAGTGGCTAGTTTGGTCCAGTGTGATTTTTATTCCTCCATACACAGTAACTTGTTCTTAACCCAACAAAAACCGTCCCTTAATTTTTGGAGGCTATGTTACTAAGCACCACTGGAACGTCTCAGCGTGCCAAATAAATTTAAAATAGTATGAAAAGATATCACACAAGAAAATTATTAGCTGTCACTTTTTCCTCTAAAGAGCAATTGCCAATGCTTGGAAAAACAGCCACAGAATTGTCAGAAGAATAATAGCAACTGTCTCCCTCCCAAGCCTTCTTAAAATAAACAGCTCTGGCTACACTAATCACATTTTACAATTAATATTGAATTCCTCATTTAGACCTTAAGTCTCTGATTTTTTAAAGCCAATGATCCAGTTCCTTGCCATTCTTTTTCTCTCTCAAAAAAATAAAAATAAAAAGTAGGAGGGAAGGAAGGGAAGGAGAGCCTTTATTTTCAAAAACAGTAAACTGGTATTAATCACAATTACAAGCAGTAATATGGGATTACAATTTTTAATCAATCATGCAATTCCGTGTAAAGCTCACTAATGTTAGGACCACTAGAGTGGACAGCCATCTGTGCTTCTGCAAAATTAGAAATATGATGGATTATTGCTAGGGGTCATTTAAAGTTTGGGTCATGAATACAAATCATTTAAAAATGTGCTTTTTTTAATAATAAATAAATAAATGTGTGTATTTGTGTGTGTGTGTGTGTGTGTGTGTGTGCGCGCGCGCACACACACACACATATCGCATGAAATTATTGCTCAGCTCACTTAGTTGCTCATATATCAGTAAAAAAAAGAAAGAAAATCATATGAACTTTGGTATGGAGGTGATACAAACCCTACAGTGATTGATAATTCATGTGAGTTGAACAATATCCTGTCAACATTACATACCAATCAACCTTTAGGATAAGAAACAGTACTAGACACAGTGGTCCAGTTTCTGTCAATAACAATATTTTCTGCTAACACAATGTATAGCTTGGAAAGCTTTGGTCATTGAAACATGTCTTACTAAAGGCATTTTGCCACCCTAGGCAAATTTAAATTCTCCAAACAGCCTAAACATAGCAGACTAACAGAATAGTCCTATAGGTGCTTTACTTAGAAGCAACCCCACTGAATTCAGTGCATCTTACCCCCAGATCAATGTGTTCAATGCATCTTACCCCCAGAGTTCTAGTCTTAATGATCAGGAGTCACACTATTTTTATGGCTGTTATTTAGTTTCTTGATAACCACCCTGAATACAGTTTTACTGTGGAAAGGCGGTACATCAGTATACTTGATTGATTGATTTTTCATGTTAATTTTTATTGTCAGGCTGTTGTTTGCTCCCTTCCCTTTACAAGTATGCCTATGCCCTGAGCAATGGATGAATTTGGAAGGCATTTCAATCACATTACCAAGCTCAGCTGCCACTAAATTACCTTTGAACATCTCTGCCAAAGTACAGGCACGTGTCCATTGGATTTTGTGATCTGAGGTGCTTTTCTATGATTTTTTTCATGTCTATGGTTGGGCTAGTCCTGCAAGAAATAAGGTAACTTATTTTGAAATTTAAGGACTGAAGTTCTCCTGGCTTGAACTGAACATGTGAAATACAAAGACATCATCATCATCTTTGTATACTGCCCTTCATCTGAAGATCACAGGGCAGTTCACAACACAAAAACACAAAATTATTAATAATAATAATAATAATAACCAATAATCCCCTCCCATAAACACATTTAAAGGGCCATAGAATATTGATCGGCCAAAGGCCTGGTTATAGAGAAATGTTTTTGCTTGTCACTTAAAGATATATAATGAAGGTACCAGTGAGCCTTCCTGGGGAGAGAATTCCACAAGCGATGAGCCACCACAGAAAAGGCCTATCCTCATGTTGCCACACTCCAGACCTTTCATGGAGATCACAGTGGTGATCAGATGGTGATCAGATGGTGATCACAGTGTCTGGGTTGGTTGATATGGAGAGATGCAGACCTTGAGGTATTGAGCCATTTAAGGCTTTATAACTCAAAACCAGCACTTTTAATTGGGCCCAATGGTCCAGTAGTGTGATATAAAATATTTAGTTTGAACAGCTATCTTGAAAGACAAAAGCCAGGTCCCAAAGAACCCCGTATGTAAACCATATGTTTAACCAAAAAATAAAAACTCACACAATACAAATAAAGCACAGTCTATGCTATTAGGTGCAGATTCCAGCATCCTGAGAGTCTTGCATTTAAGAAAAAGAAAATATTTAGCCTTTTGACATGCAAAGTTAAAGTTGGGAGTAAGCCCCCTTCAACTCACTTGGACCTACTTTGAGTAAACATGCATGGACTTGTACTGCCACTAATCACACTTTAGTCCCATTAATTTCCATGAGACGTAAGGTAATCATTACTCATGTTCATGACGAAAGTATGAGTAACAAACAGCACAAACCTAACCAGGTCTGATGGATGTTAATCCTATTGAATACAGTGAGGCTTACTCCCAGGGGAGTGGGATTGGATCACCCTTACTCTGGCCTCAACCCTTATACATGAAAGTGTTTCGGTAAGGCCTGCTGAAAGCTCAGATATCAGAGACTTGTTTGAATATTATTCGCTGTCTTTGGGGAAGAGATTTCAGTACCATGGATAGCTCCTTGAAACTCCTGAAGACCCAGCAGTCATAATTTAAAAATCCTGAGGTTTTAGAGAACAGATTGTGTGGCTTAGGTTAAAAGGGGGGGGGGTTATCCTCAATATTAAGGCTGTGTTAGGATATTGTATGAGTGGGAATGTTTTGGTTTTCTAAATTAAAATGCCGTATAAAAGATGGTTTGATGTTGTGATTGCTGACTTGTGATTTATGAAAAGTCTGAAATGTATTGTTTTCTCACTGTCCAGGGAGTTGTGGTCCAACAATATGGGTGGGTGTGTCAGATGACTAATATGGTACATTATACTAATATCGTTCTCTCTTGGCCACACCTGGAAAAACTTGCCGCTTTCCTTTCCTTTCTGCTACTGTTGTATCAACCCTGTTTACCCCCTTTGAAATGCCTTTTTGGAATTAGCAACATCTGTAGACACTAAACTCCTTGGGATTCATTATTTGCTTTTTTAAAATGATCCTCGAAATTCCTCAAATGATAAGCTGTTAGGAAAACAAAGACTCTCTGTAAGTTCATTGTTTTTGCTCGGTGCTTACATGTCAGCTCCCTTGGGAGAGGGAGACAATAATCTATAGATCACCTTGAACAAGTTAAGCTTTAACTTTCTTCTCTCCTTGGCGTATATTGATCACGGTTCAGGATGTTCTTTTATCTAAAATGCTAACAGCTTCTGTTCGCATCACGGAGGACCAGAGCCAATATCGTTCAATAAAGGATGACCTCTTGGTAACTAAGACTGAAATCCTATATGCACTTACCTGGGAGTAAGACACATTGAACACAACCTGATTTGCTTCTGAGCAGGCATAGAAGTTCTATGCACACCTGGAAGACAGTCCCATTGAACACAGTGGGTCTTAAGTCTCAGTTAATATGGATAGAATTGTACTGTAAATTACGTGGACTGTCTCGCCAGAGTGGTGCATGCTCTAGATATCTCCCACTTGGACTACTGCAATGCGCTCTACGTGGGGCTACCTTTGAAGGTGACCCGGAAACTACAACTAATCCAGAATGCGGCAGCAAGACTGGTGACTAGGAGCGGCTGCCAAGACCACATAACACCGGTCTTGAAAGACCTACACTGGCTCCCAGTACGTTTCTGAGCACAATTCAAAGTGTTGGTGCTGACCTTTAAAGCCCTAAATGGCTTCGGTCCAGTATACCTGAAGGAGCGTCTCCACCCCCATCGTTCAGCCCGGACACCGAGGTCCAGTGCCGAGGGCCTTCTGGCAGTTCCCTCACTACGAGAAGCCAAGTTACAGGGAACCAGGCAGAGGGCCTTCTCGGTAGTGGCACCCGCCCTGTGGAACGCCCTCCCTTCAGATGTCAAAGAGAACAACAACTATCAGACCTTTAGAAGACATCTGAAGGCAGCCCTGTTTAGGGAGGCTTTTAATGCTTTATAGATTATTGTATTTTAATGTTCTTTTGGAAGCCGCCCAGAGTGGCTGGGGAAACCCAGCCAGATGGGTGGGGTATAAATAATAAATTATTATTATTATTATTATTATTATTATTATTATTATTATTACGGTCCCAGTTGCAGCTCCATCCTTCCTTAGGCAGTAATGAGTTGCTGTTGTTTAGTCGTCCTAGTCATGTTCTTTATATATACAGTATGTGTGTGTGTGTGTGTGTGTATGAATATTTATTGAATTTTATAACAAATAATGATACATATCTCATTCATCATGTTATATACAATTATTCTCCCTCCCCTTCTCTGGACTTCCCTCAACTCCCCCTCTGCTGAGTTATTTAGTTTTATTCATTGTATCCTGCTTTTCCTACAAAATAAAACCCCTTATCATTTCTCTAAAATATCTGTGACTCAAATGAAATTGTGAACTTTTATTCAAATCCTGCCAGCGAATCCAGTCCATTCTGTTGTTCCTGCAAATAAACTGTAAATGGTTCCCAGACACTTTTGAAGTCCTTTTTGTCCTTCTCTCGTAGTTTGTCTGTTAGCTTAGCCAATTCTGCATAGTTCATCAGTTTTTCTTGCCATTGTTCCTTTGATGGTATTTCTTCTGTCTTCCAGTATTGTGCAATCAAGATTCTTGCCGCTGTTCTAGCAAGTCGTCTTAGTCATGTTTGACTCTCTGTGACCCTGTGAACTACAGCATGCCTTGGAAACTCTCGCTTTCTTCTTTAAGCTTCTCCTTTTTTATGTCCATGGAGTTATCTTGGCAAAATACTGGAGTGGTTTGCCAGTTCCTTCTCCAGGTGGATCACATTTAGACTAAACTCTCCACTATGACCTGTCCGTCTTGGGTGACCCTGTACGGCATACCTCATAGCTTCTTGGAGTTATTCAAGCCCCTTCTCCACAACAAGGCAATAAAATGGGTGCCCTCTTAGATACGGATAGTGAATGCAGCGGGGGGACTTGCGATTAATGGCAGCAGCAAGCAGGCGATTGGCAGTGGCGATTGGGCGGGTGATTGGTGGCTGCGGCAAGGCCTGCTGGCGATTGGCTGTGGCAATTGGGCAGGCTATTGGCGGCTGTGGTGAGGCAGGCAAGCAATTGGCAGCTGCGGCAAGTGGACGGGTGGGCTGTTGGTGTGGAGAGTGGGCAGACAATTGGAGGCTGCGGTGAGGTGTGTGATCGGCAGTGGCGGGCAGATGGGTGAGTGATTGGCAGAAGTTACCCCCCCCCCACTCCCACCCCAAAAAGCTAAACAATTTAATTTCTTAATTTTGGGTAAAAAAGGGGGGGTTCGTCTTATACACAGGGGCGTCTTATACACGGAAAAGTACGGTAATCTGTCCTTTGAAATGCACGCTTCTCCAAATTTTGAAATGCAGTTAAACAATAAAATATGCATAAAGATGCATATATCAAGGAGAAATGTAAATGCATATATTTGTGAAAATAGCAAAACAACAGCACTGCATTATAATATGGAAAACTGCTTGCAAAAAAACCCCAAAAAAGTGTATACTAGACAAAATCCCATACCATAATGGGTCTATTGGGGGAAATGTGCACTAAAATAAATAAATAAATAAAATAAAAATGGCAATTAATTTTCATGAGGACTTCCTCCCAAAACGCACACACACTTAAATGCAATTTGATGCAGAAATGTCACGAACTAAACTGAAGACCAGAAAAATCAGAGAAAATAAAACTTACAGATTCATCCATCCCTAAGTTCAGCACCATACAATAAATAGCCCTGTTTTGTTGTGAGAGCAAGGAAAAGGTATGAGGGGACAACGGGAGGAAACAGAGAATGCACCACTAAATCTTTGCTTTTTGCCTGCCATTAGAACGAAAGGCATGTTTTATTCACCACTGGTGTCATCTTTCAGCGTAGTGGACACCCAAAAATGCAAATTTGTATTGATTTAAACAGAGGTCGGTAAATGTGACAAGCAATCTGGGAAAACTTCGCCGTCCGAAGTAAGGAAAGTAATTAGAAAGATGACTATAACCTTTCTTTAATGAATAGCAATAATAAATGACTTCCTTGGTGTCCCCGTGACCCTGTCAAGTTGGCAAGGTGGTCCTTCCTCCGTCAATGCTGTGTTGTGAACCTCTTTGTAATCACTGCTTCACAGCTGTGGGAAACAAACCCCCTTCATTAATTGATCGGCTGCTGTTTGCATACGCAGTTAGCAAGGAGCTGCTGGGTTCATCTCCTTCTGATCTCAAGGGTGCTCCAGAACAGAAATGAGCAGTATTTATCATCTTTAGGCCTTGAGGGCTGTTCTTATATCTTCTTGCTATTGTTGCTTGACTTGTTCACTTCTCAGTGTCACGACGGGCAGGTCCTCCAGCGAACGAAAGCATATCTAGCAGTCCACTTACTGGCAGGGATAGTACAATGAAAAATGCTTCCAAGGGGAGAAAGGAATAGCATCCCCGGTGTTGCGGAGTTTCATTTTAAAAACCTGCAGAGCTCTATCATTTCATAAATGATAGATAGAATTATACCCACCTACATACACAACCCCTGAGGTTTCATAATTGCATTGGGAAATATCTTCAGAGTCAAACTGAAACATTCATTTCCTAAACAGAATACACACACAATGGAGTTCCAGTCCAGAGGATTTGAAACTGCTCTTGAATCGAAGAAGACTTCCAACTCTCAGAAACTCTTCTGAGTCTCTCACCAAATTTTTTGCCTCAGAACCAGTTTTTGAATAAGGTTTGGCAACAGCTTGTTGAGAGATGTCATACAAGTCCTCCAGTTTGTCCATCACAGAGCTAAAATTCGCAGCACCTTTAACCAAGTACAGTTCCCAGAACTCTTCAGGTGTATCTGTGACTGTTAAAATTGTACAAGTGCTTTAAATATATGGAGTGGGTGTGCCCTAAGTCAGTAGTCTCTCCCCCCACCTTGACATCATTGACCTTAAGTTAGTTATGTCCAAAGGGAAAGGGTTGTGCTGTGGTCTAAACCACTGAGCCTCTTGGGCTTGCTGATTGGAAGGTCGGCAGTTCAAGTTTAGATAGATAGATACTTTATTGTCATTGTACGTAGTACAACGAAATTGAATGCCATCCCACATTTACAGCCACACATACGCATTTATGTGTTTGGCCAAACTGCGAGAGACAGTGAAGGATAGGCGTGCCTGGCGTGCTCTGGTCCATGAGGTCACAAAGAGTCGGACACGACTGAACGACTGAACAACAACAACAAATACGCATTTATACATTTACAACCACACGTACACATACATACCATCCATCACGACTCCCCAAAGATCATATTATTTGGTTACAGCATTTAAAATAGTTATAGCTCTTGGATAAAAACTGTTTTTTAGTTTATTTGTTCTTGATTTAATTGCTGATTTTCAATCATCGTGGGAAAGGGAAGTCACTAATGAGGTTCAATCCTGCGGATTGTCACACCTCTACTTCGAGTCTATAACGTACATTCAAGCCAGAGCTGTGATTTCCCGGAGACTGAGTGATATTGCTAGGCAAGAAGATATAGCCCAGATAAAACCAGGGATGTTCCTAGGGGACCAGATCCATCAGACCATACCAGCCCCCTACCTTGCGGAAGTCCACTATGTAGAATACCATAGACTTCTTACAGTGGCTAGATTAAATGCCCTTGATTCTGCGGTATTGTGGGGAAGGTACAGGGGAGTACCATATGCCCAGAGAACTTGTCATTGTGCCATGGGCGTGGTCGAGTCCACCGAACATATTCTCCTAACTTGCCCTTCTTATACAGAGCTTAGGCAAAATCTTATAGCTCCACTTTTAGTCCAATTTAGCTTCCTATCCAGAGAAAATCAGGTTTTATACTTGCTGAATAATGCTACTAGAAATACAGCCTCCTTGGTGCCCAAATTTCTTTTTTTAGCTTTCAACCGCCGCAAGACTAAAATTGACTGTATTGACCTGGGGCTATCTGTCTAGCCCATTTTAGTGTTGGTTGTGTTTTAAAAACCCTCTCAGGTGTTTTAACTTTGTATGGATAAATGTATCTTTTTCTGACTGACGGTCAAATAAAGGATGATGATGATGATGATTTAATTGTTCTGTATCTCTTGCCCGAAGGCAACCGTGCAAACAGACTATATCCAGGATGAGATGAATCCTGTAAAATGTTGTTTGCTTCTTTGTTTGACAGGATGAGCTCCTGTTGCTTTGTCCCAGCTCCTGCCAACCTAGCAGTTCGAAAGCATACCAGCACGAGGAGATAAATAGGTACCGCTGTGATGGGAAGGTAACCGGTGTTTTCGTGCGCTCTGGCACTCGTCACGGTGTCCCGTTGCACCAGAAGCGGTTTAGTCATGCTGGCCACATGACCCGCAAAGCTGTTTGTGGACAAACGCCGGCTCGCTCAGCCTGAAGTGAGATGAACAACACACCCCATAGTCAAGTTTGAGTGGACTTGACCATCCAGGGTCCTTTACCTTTACCTTTAGTTATGTCCATTTATTTCAATTGGTCTACTCGGAATAAAATTTAGTCATAGCCTGAAACTGCAAAACACACAGCTAGTTCTTTTTAGACTTCTGATTGTCAAACTCCAAATCGTGACACATGACGGACTCCTTTGGAAATGGAATGGAATTTCAAAAGTGTTTTGTGATATGGAATGAAACTAACATGATCTGATCACACGCAAAGCAACAAAAATTCTGCCCAAATTCTGGGGCAAGCCTAAAGTATCTTTTTGATTGTGAACCATGCATTCAAAATATGTGTGTTTTCTGGGGTGGCTGAATCAAATTGCGACAAATGCCTATTAAAAAAGACAGAAAGGCAACCAATTTAATTCTGTAATAATGGAGGGAGGATTTTCATAGGCGACTTTTTTGCCATCTTGCAAGCATCCAAAAGTCCACACAAGCTATAATTGTTATGTTTGATGGCCTGCCAAAATGTAATTAATTTTTTTGAATGCCTCCATGTTAACACATTAGTAGGAAAATGGATAGTAAACGAAGAGGGAATATCATTTATCATCACACAAAAGTAAATGTGCTGCAGAAATGTGTCCTGCATTCTGAGAGGAACTGCTAGGAGCCAGGCATGCATGACTTTACTTCTGCCAGCCTTAATCATGTGCATCTGCCAGAGTTAATCATGTGCATTGTATTTTAAAAAAATATTCTGTTCCTTTTTGTGGTGGAGAGGATGTGTCGGGGTGCTGGTAAAGTATGCAAAACTTGCCCAGGGAATATGGGTGGAAACACGCAGCGGAAAGAATTGGGGGAAATTATGTGATGTTATCTCATTTTCTAGTGCATATTCTGACAATGAAAATAGCTCTGGTGACATTCCATAAATATTGTCCATTTTGAAAGTGTTTCTTTGTAACATCCAAATAGTCGGGCCCAATTTCCTATCCTACTTTATGCCAAAAAAGAAAAAGAAGAAGGAGCAATGGTTACACATTATAACAATGACAGATTCTATCATAGACACACAGTGACCTTGGTAAATGTATTGTCTTACATATAATAAAAAAGTAAGAGTGTCGTCACGCAGCCCCCAATGGAGGATTTGTAATTGCAATCCTGTATGATGTCCGGGTGGGGTAGGGAAGCGGCAGAGAAAGCAGGTTGCACAACAGCAGTGGCTGTGGCATGGGAGCAAGAAGGAAGAGACACTGAGAGGAGGGGAAATGGTGACATTAAATGGTGGAAGGAGTCTGAGTAAAGCCGGGGTGGAGGGGCATAGAAAGGAAAATGGTGGATGTGAGCAGAGATGGCGGGGACAGCAAATTCCTCCTCATATCATCTCACCTGATTACAATCTTGTGAGGGCTTGACATGGTACTATAGGCTTATGCATGAAGACAGATCACCTAGTCACCTTGCCGGATTTCTCTTTCTTGTAAATAGTTTTTATTAAATTTTGCCATTTTATATTCATCACAATAACATTATCTCAAAAATAGAAAAGATACAATTCCCAGATTCCACTCCCCTCCCCCCGACTTCCCTCAACTTCCCTCTTGGTTCTTTACATATTGACTTCTCCTGCTTGTTTTATTATAAGAAGAAGAGTTTGGATTCGATATCCCGCTTTATCACTACCCGAAGGAGTCTCAAAGTGGCTAACATTCTCCTTTCCCTTCCTCCCCCACAACAAACACTCTGTGAGGTGAGAGAGGGCTGAGAGACTTCAGAGAAGTGTGACTAGCCCAAGATCACCCAGCAGCTGCATGTGGAGGAGCGGGGAATCGAACCCAGTTCACCAGATTATGAGTCCACCGCTCTTAACACTACACCACACTTAATATCGCATTCTTAAAGTTGAATATTGTTCTGTTCTTGCCATTTTTATACCCTAATTATTTTCAGCTTGCCTCTTACACTTTATTATTATCCAATTATTACATCTTAATTTCTATATTTGATTTGTTAATTGTAAGTGCTTACTCAAACCCTGCTAATGAGTCCGCTTCTTTACAGTATTTCTGTAAGTACAACATAAATGGTTCCCAGTCTTTTTTAAAATCTCTATTGTCATTATCTCTGAGTTTTCCTGTAAACTTCACCATTTCCGCATAGTCCATCAATTTTTCTTGCCATTCTTCTTTGGTTGGCATATTGTCGTATTTCCATTTGGGGACTAGTAAATTTGTGGACAGAGCCTAGGGCTTGCCAATCAGAAGGTTGGCGGTTCGAATCCGCACAACGGGGTGAGTTCCCGTTGCTCGGTCCCTGCTCCTGCCAACCTAGCAGTTCAAAAGCTCGCAGTGCAAGTAGATAAATAGGTACTGCTCCGACGGGAAGGTAAACGGCATTTCCGTGCACTGCTCTGGTTCTTCAGAAGCAGCTTAGTCATGCTGGCCACATGACCTGGTAGCTGTATGCCGGCTCCCTCGGCCAGTAAAGCGAGATGAGCGCTGCAACCCCAGAGTCGTCCGTGACTGGCCCTAATGGTCAGGGGTCTCTTTACCTTTACTAATATCCTAGCTGCTGTTGTAGCATACCTAAATAATTTCTTATGCTCCTCTGGCAAGTCTTGTCCTGTAATGCCTAGCAAAAAAGCTTCTTGTCTTTTAACAAAGGTTATCTTAAACATTCATTTCATTACATTATAGATCAACTTGCTGGATCTCATGATATTTTTGTTGACCACACCACAGCTATATGCATGAGTGTATTAAGCAGGGAAAGGGATATTCTAATCAAAAAATATTTGATTACTTCAGATTGATTGTCTTTCAATTAAATTTTGCTAAAGATGGACCAACAGTAGAAATGAGTCTCCAATGAAATAAACCACTAAAAAAATGTGTATTCAATTAGCATAGGCTTGATTTCTCAAGAGTGTGCACGTCTTTTTCTCACTTGGTAAGATAACTCCAAAAAGACCATGAAATTCCAGAAGTGGTGTTCTTTAATTACAAAAAAGGGATTAGAACTAAATGAAATAAGTCCATCCAGAGCCAATGTTTGTAGCTAATTCCCAGCCATAATGGATTAATGCCCCCCATCTCCCCAGGAAGCTTCCAGTAACTGGGGTAAGACTCATATTACTGTTTTCTTCAAAATAATAATGAAGGTATGTAAGAGTTCAATATTTTATAGGTCATATAGCATGAAACACCATTGTGGGATGGAAGAAAATGTTAAACAGGTCCTCTTCCTTCTCTCTCTCTCTCTCTCTCTCTCTCTCTCTCACACACACACACACACACACTGTATTACAGTAAAAGACAGAGACAGAATAATGTGAAATGGGTGCTGTATTATTGCTACTGTTTGTGCTACAATAATTTGAGTTCATAAATGTAAAAAGAAAAATGCATGCTGCATATACACACAAGAAAATATTCACTTAGGACTAACCTGTAGTTTTTAAAGCATTCTCATTATGTAATTGGAGATGAGCATTTTTAATTACCAATGCTATGAATAATCTTCAATTTACTGAACCAGAAAATCAGTCCCAGGAATATACTTGCCTTAAAAGCATTACCATGACTCACATTTTATTAGCTGTGGTCAGCATGAAAGAGGTAGATGCTGGTCCGGAATTATAACTGACTGGCGGCAGCAGTATTTCAGAGAGATGTTTTTCCCAACCTGAATTGGAGATGCCAGGAATCGAACCTGGAACCTTGTGCATGCAGGTCATGTACTCCACGTTTGAGCTGTACTGGCTCTCAAAGAGATGGCGTGATGGCACATGGTGAAATCATTTTGCTAATACTGAACAGGTTGAGACCCAATCAATGTGTCATGGACCTGCTGGGTGCAGAGGAGTGGTGGAAACCATCAGCTGGGGAACCCCTAGCGGATGAAGGCTCAGAGCCAAGGGACTGGTGGTGGGGCGATGATGAATGGCCAGAGGGAGAAGAGGGGACAGAATGGGAGGAGGAAGTATCGGAAGATGAAGAAACAACAGGGTTTAGTGAGCAGGAAGAGGCTGTAGCAGAGGACAGCCTAGACCAGTGGTGGCCAAACTTGGCCCTCCAGCTGTTTTTGGACTACAACTCCCATCATCCCTAGCTAACAGGTCCAGTGGTCAGGGATGATGGGAATTGTAGTCCCAAAACAGCTGGAGAGCCACGTTTGGCCACCACTGGCCTAGATTCAGACGCAGAAGAGGAGGGGGGCAGGGGGCAGAGATGAGGCAGGCTGATGAAGAATCTAGGGTGTCTCCTCCTCCTCCTGCAACCAGCTCCCCTCGTCCCTGGACTCCAAGAACATGTAGACGTTGGAGCAACGAGAGGCAAGACCATGAAGCCTTAGGCTGCTGGGGAAGAAGCCTTAGAAAAACGGTGGGAAGAACTGCCTCATTGGGGCAAGACTTACCAGGAAGGGTTGTGATGACCATGAGGCCTGAGCTGTTTTGTTTTTTTCAATAAAAAGTTAACGTCGCTGACATCGGATGCTTTATTGTTTTATTGCTAACCTACGTCTAACTCCTGCTCCTGACATAGTGTCTGAATGGGAAACTTTGGTCCTTCTGCATAGTTCTGCTCCCTCCTGCAATACATGGTCTGTTTGAACACAACGCAAACACTTTGCTAAAGCTAAGCAGGTTGAGATCTATTCATAGGAGACTTCCTAGGAACACCATGTACACTGCCTTGAGTTCCGTGACGCAAGGAAGGCAGTATATAAGCGGACTAAATTGAATAGTATCAATGCATTCTGATCATGACACCACACACGCCCAACTGCCTATGTTTCACATGGTATCCACACGTTCAGTTTTGATTGAGATACTTGTTTTAAAAATGTTGGTGACCTGTCAATATTGTTGGCTAATCTTTGCGAGGCTGTTAAAGAGAAGCTTGTTTACTGCAACGGCTTCTTATTTCGGTAGGTCTCTGCAAGCTGGCCCAGTGGCACTTGAATCAATTTGAGCTGTGGAATTGATTATCAGCTGAAATAGAAAGTGAGGCCAGACACGCTCAATTAGTCAGTGATTCAGTGCAGGTGGCTCTCCTCACTCAGGTTAAGCAAGCAGCCTCCCACAGTGAGCACAAGGGCAGCCACCTCACCAGATGGCTACTGAAGAGAACTCTCCTCACACCTCAAGGTAGACAAATTGTCTTCGCTCTCAGCTAAAAATAAGCCACCAGTTACCAGCAGTCGCACAAGCAAGCAGGAGGAGATAGGAGTGGCATGCGGAAATAATTAAAATAAGGGATGTTTATTCATATCCCTTTTATTGTGCAGGGCTGCAAAATTTGGCTGAAGGTGACAGATGTCCCTTATTTTTAAAGAATGCCCCCTTTTCCAGAATATGACAGCTTCATAGATCATTATGGATGTCCTGAGCTTCAGAACATTGCAGCTCCCTCGCAGTTTATATTTTTAAAACCCCTGACCCTTTAGATTTTTTGACTTGGCAACTCTAGACAGAGCCCTAAAGCAAGCATTGACTTTGATGAATTAACTATCCATTGTCCATGCATAAATAAATCAACTTTGCTTCGACCCAGCTGGTCCCTCATGCAACTTTATAATTTGGTCCATATCTACTGTTTCAGATTGGTTTTTCCTTCCCAGCCCTTAGCAACTGTTTTTTGTGAGCTTGTAGCTATAATTCAAAATCCCATGGTTTCCAGCAAAGCAACAACAGAATCTGCAAGTGAACATGGCCTCAACGTGTCAGATCTGAACACCAGCTTATTTTGAGGCTGGTGTTTAGATCCATTTAGCTTGTGTATATGAACCAGTTTGATAACCCCCTATTATTAGATAACGTTTTCAAAAGAGTGAAATGACTTAATATGACCAAGACAGACCCAAAAAAGAAAATAGCACCACTAGTAATCACATACAGCTCCCAAGTTAAAACAGTACAACGTATCATCAGAGATCTGCAACGTCTCCTAGACAATGACAGTTCTCTTTCTCAAGCTCTGAGAGGAAGACCTTTCATCGCCTACAGACAGCCACCCAATCTTAAACAACTCCTCACCCACAATAATACTACAACCAGACTTAACACGGACACTGGCAACAGAGCCTTCAATAAACCCAGATGCCAACTTTGCTGCCACATACACCCGGACATCACCATTACTGGCCCCAACAACATCAAACATACCATCTCAGGACTATTTAATTGCTCATCGTCTAATATTGTGTATGCCATCAAATGCCAACAGTGCCCTTCAGCTCTCTATATTGGACAAACAGGCCAAATTCTACGCCAAAGGATAAATGGACATAAATCTGACATCAGGAATCACAAGACAGAGAAACCAGTAGGAGAACACTTCAATCTCCCAGGACATTCTATACAAGATCTCAAAGTTGCTGTCTTATTGCAAAGGAATTTCAGAAATAGACTGGAAAGAGAAGTTGCTGAATTGCAACTCATTACCAAACTTAAAACCATGGAGAGACCTGGTCTGAACAAAGACATTGGATTCTGATCTCATTATACATGACTAAGCTATTTTTAACCTTCTCACCCCTTGCTTTTTCCTGTAAGACTAATTGCAGTCGTTAACAGTCGTCAACAGGTTTACCACAGCTATCACCCATTCCCACCACCCTTCTGAGTAATACCCCTCCCACTCTCTCACTATATATAAGGGTCGGGTGACTTCTGTTTCAGTGTATCTGAAGAAGTGTGCATGCACACGAAAGCTCATACCAAGAACAAAGTTAGTTGGTCTCTAAGGTGCTACTGGAAGGAATTTTTTGTTTTGTTTTGGACTATGGCAGACCAACACGGCTACCTACCTGTAACTGTTAATATGACCTAGTTCACCTTGGCCTGCATTGAAACAAAAGGGCTGATCGGCATCAAGTCATTTAAATATTTATGGTAAAATGAAACTCCAATTATCATGGTCCACAGTGAGCCCATGTTTAGACTAGGCCAGTGGTTTTCTATTGGCCCACCTGCTGCATCATCCTGGGACATCTTAAATGATGGTCAGGTGTGCTGCAGGCAGCACTGGCTTCCGTCCCTCCCTCCTTCCCGTCCTTCTCTGATGGTCTTGACCAATCCATGTGTCTGAAGTGTCCAAGCATTCTAAACATCCAATGGCGGCCGAGAGTAGTGGTAATTGCTGCGCAATGGGAATGCAAGCTCCCACCTTGCTGCAGCAATGCAGACAAGATAGAAACACACCTGGTTTGTGTCAGTGTCAAAGGCTTCCTTCGCCTCCTAGCCCTGGTGAGGGAAAGGAGTACAAAGTGAAACCGCTTCGCTCTTCTCTGTTAGCTCCGTTACTACTTTGAAGTGGAAAGTTGGCAGGAGGAAGAGGGGGTGCGGCCAGTGACTAGGGAGACTAGGTGTTGGGTTTTGATAAGTATACCTAGGCCGGTTTGATGTCTAAAACCAGTGCTGTCTCTTTAAGTATTACAGGTGCTTGGTTTTGTCATTAATTGGCTGAAGCGTGGGCGGCACTGGGTGTATTTAAGGCTCTGCTGCAAAGCGTTTATTGCTCCTAGTTTTTGGAGTTGGTGGGAGTGGGAGGTGTTGGTGGAGTGGGAGTGGGAGTGGGAGTGGCTGGGAGTATAGGAATGAGAATCTTTTGATAAAACGTATTTAGTATTAATTGAACAGAGTCTCTGTAAAGGACTAAAAATTAGCAGGGAGTTCTTACTTTGCTTTTGAAATTAAACTCCAGTTTAGTAAAGTTCTTTTTCACTCCTAGTGCTTGCTTTAGTCAAGTTAAGTTTTTCTGTTGCATTTAACTCTGCGGAAAGCATACTTTTATGGGCCACTGACAAACTGGGTTTTTTTTGTTTCAGTACCCAGTGCTTTTGTTTCAGTACCCAATTTTATTTTTTCTCATTACTAGGCTAGTCCCCTAAATGTTCCCATGGTGTCTCTTTCCCAAAGCCCAGGAAGCCTATGCCCAGCTTAGGGAGGGAGACACAATTCTCCGACAGGACCTAAAGCCTTCCTGCCACCTTCCCAAAAGCCCAGCCAGCTTACAAAAACAATACAGTGGTACCTTCGGGTTAAGTACGCTTCAGGTTAAGTACGCTTCAGGTTAAGAACGGACCTCCGGAACGAATTAAGTACTTAACCCGAGGTACCACTGTATTTAGCAGGGCAATGAAATGACTCATATTTTAAAAAGAGCCTTTCCAAATCTATACTGATGGAATTTTAAGTCTTAAAAAAAAAAAAGATGTGCAAAACCGATAAATGACAAAACAACACAAGTTTTGACCAGGTATCCCACAGGGGAGTCACAGAAAGAATGTGGTTTTGCCAAGGGAGCTGTGGACTCAAGAAGGTTGAAAAACCTCCAGAGCAGACCTGTCTAAACTGCACTGGATTCAGCACACACAGCCTGCACAATGTCTAAAGGAAGTTCAGTGCAAAGTTTGTCTTTTTACATTGTCCTTCCTCCAGGGAATAGAACTTCTGTTCCCATTTAGTCCAATAGGCAGCTCCCAAAGTGGAGCCAGGAAGCACCCTTACTTCTGTAAGATGTAGAATATTGGGTGCTTTCTCTGAAGACTGAAGCCGTTTGATACTTAAACAAAGCATATATTTTTTTAAAAAATAATTTTATCGGAATTTTATTTACAATATAACACAACCCCCACCCCAATACACAAAATCCACCTCATTAAACGTGAACATAACATAGGTAAA